>CM051827.1:109277946-110539612 GCA_028451465.1 Erethizon dorsatum | reverse complement strand
CAGGTTTTGGAAGGCTGAGGCAGAAGGATTTCAGGTTCCAGGGCAGTCTTGGCAGCTTAGAAGACCATGTAATAAAATTTAAAGGGGGGGTGAGTAGCTCAGTGATACAGCGCTTGCTTAAAATGTGCCTGGGTGAAATCCCCAGCACTGAAAAAAAAAAAAATTAGAATCATGTCACCCTAGGAGATAAGTGACAGTCCAGGAGTACCTGGGAGGTTTTCTGGCACTTATATTATTGCTGGATCTGGATGCTGGTTACATAGGTGTGAAGTTTGGGAGAATTCATTCAACTGTGAGTTTATGATATATGCATTTTTCTGTATGTGTGTTATATTTCAACACAAAGATTCCTTTTTTGGCTGTTTTGTTTGTTTGTTTGCTTGTTTTTGAGACAGGATTTTGCTATCCAGTTCAGGGTGGCTTTGAACTCACAGCAATCCTCCTGCCTCAGCCTCCCGAGTGCTGGGAATATAGATGTGTGCCATACACCTGGCTTCAATACAAAGTTTTAAAATGGGAAACTTCTCTGGCTGAAAGCCTAGGAGGAGCAAGGAGAGAGAGGGCTAGGGGTCCATCCACAACTTTGCCCTTCCACTATAGGTGGGTAGCCTGCTCTTGCGGGATTTCCAAAGGAACCTAAGGCTCCTTAAAGTACAGCTTGAACTCATTGATCTGACCCAGCAGAGGGTCGGAGAGCTTTAGTGCCTTTCCCCAAGTCCCACCGAGCCTGCATTGGAGCCCAGGTCTCTTGCCTCCCCGGACCAGGCCTCCAGACCCTATGCCTTTTCTGAAGGCCCAGTGCCAGGACTGAGACGGGCAGCTAGTCGGTCTCCTCCCCTCTTGACTCCCTGAACTTGGTCTTGGGAGCA
Organism: Erethizon dorsatum; assembly: GCA_028451465.1. Taxonomy (NCBI): domain Eukaryota; kingdom Metazoa; phylum Chordata; class Mammalia; order Rodentia; family Erethizontidae; genus Erethizon; species Erethizon dorsatum. The sequence continues at coordinate 110,538,743 of CM051827.1, read as the reverse complement.
GGGCCAAGACTGGTGGGGATGATGCTTTTCTTATCCTGGAGCAACTTCCTTTCTGGGAACTGGGAGTCTCTTTCTGGGCAAAGACAATTCATCCAAAAGCAAGAAGAGCAGGGCTCCTCCTGCCCCCACCCAGATGGGCATCACGTGGCTCCCATCTAGCAGGCCAGGAAAATTCCAGCCTCTGCACACTTAGCCTCATGTACACATCTGCTCACCCACGCTGGCACTCGGCCTCCCTGACCCATCTTGAACATTCACCATTGCACACTCTCTGGCACATTCTTTTTACTCTCTCGGCTTCCACCACTTCTCCCTGGGCCATATTGCCAGCCATTCACTCATCTCAGAGTAGCGACCCTGCCCTGTTGCTCACCTCAAACCCACCATGTCCCTAGGGCCACTGAAATTCCAGGCCGTGGGTGAGGAGGATGAGGAGAACGAGGAGGAGGAGAGCTTGGACTCCGTGAAGGCACTGACGGCCAAGCTACAGCTGCAGACTCGGCGGCCCTCGTATCTGGAGTGGACGGCCAGGGTCCAAAGCCAGGCCTGGCGCAAAGCCCAAGCCGGACCTGGCCCCAGGGGCCCTGGGGCCATCTGTGGCTTCGACTCAATGGATGCTGCGCTTGAGTGGCTCCGGCGGGAACTGGTGAGTCTGGTGGGGTAGACAGCTTTGCATGGGGTCTTTGGGCTTAAGACCATGGGTGTGGGGAGGGGATAAAAATGGAAAAAAAAAAAAAAACAAAACAGCAACTGCCCACACCTGTGCCCTGGAGGGGAGGAGTCAGGAATGCACTTGTCCAATGTTCTATTGGAAAGCCGTGGTGAAGGATTTCATACAGTCTACTGACTTTGTGCTCCTGTGTCTTGGGGACAGAGCCCTGCCCTTGGGGGACCACCAGTTATAAGTAGGGAAAGACATTGTCTCCCCTACTCCGGGGATTGGTGGACTCCAGAGATACAGTAAAGCACAAAAGGGGGCACTGACCAAGCTGGAGGCAGTCTAGTAGGACAATGTTCAATATTATCTATCACCCTGACAAGTCCAAATATGAAGCTATCCAGGCTCCAACTCGGAGATTCTGCTTTGTTGATCTGGGATGGGGCCCCAACATCTGCATTTGCTTACTAATGGTTCCTTAGCTTATTTTGAGAACCACCAGTGTGGAGCAAGATCTGAGAGATAAGAGAGGTGAAGGTGGGTGAGAGGGGGCTGGGGACACAGCCAGTGCAAAGGCCCAGAGTGTTGACAGGAAGGAAAGAATGGCCTGTGAGTCTGGGGCCCACCCAGCAGTCTCACAGCTCCTCTTGACTGCAGCGGGAGATGCAGGCTCAGGACCGGCAGCTGGCAGGGCAGCTGCTGCGGCTGCGGGCCCAGCTGCACCGACTGAAGGTGGACCAAGCCTGTCACCTGCACCAGGAGCTGTTGGATGAGGCCGAGCTGGAGCTTGAGTTGGAGCCTGGGGTCGGCCTGGCCCTGGCCCCACTGCTGCGGCACCTGGGCCTCACACGCATGAACATCAGTGCCCGGCGCTTCACCCTCTGCTGAAGGCCACCTGTGTGTCTCCTAGGCTACCTGGCAAGAGGGAAGGCAGGGTGTCTCAGAAGCACACTCAGGTCTCTAAGAGCTAAACTGAGAGTGCACAAAACGCCAGCTGGCAAGAGAGAAGGGGAAAAGCTTAGGCACCCAAACTCTTCAATAAACACCTTCTGCAATCATAAGGTCTCCGCATCGTTATTAAGGTGCAAGGTCACTCTCTGTCTGTCCTCTATCTCTGAGACCTGGGGCTCCAGTGTAGGAGAGAGGGCCCTGCTGGGGGTAGAGATAGGCTGATAGAGCCCCATTTCCCTGACAGCTCCAGCTCTACTTTCCACCTCATCAGAAGTGGGAAAGAGCCAAGCATGCTGGTACATGCCTGTAATCCCAGCATTTGGGAGGCTGAGGCAGGAGGACTGCATCAAGTCCAGCTTGGGCTACATAGTTAGTTCAAGACCAGCCTGCACTACACAGTAAGACCCTGCTTCAAAAAAACAAAAAAAAAAAAGTGGGAAAGAATTTAAAATCTTAGCTCACTCACAACTCCCACAGGAAGTTCTTTAGGTAAATTGGGTGGCTAAGAATGCAGAATCTGGGAGTCCTGGGTTTAAAGACAGCCCCCTCCATTTGTTCCCATTAGACATTGAGGAAGTCCCTTAATCCTGAATCTGTCTCCTTGCCTCTAAAATGAAGATGCTAATTCTCACCCCACAGGTAGCTGGATATGTCTTAAGTGAGATAGTACACAGCAGGCACCCAGTAAGTGCGAGTATTTCTTATGATTCCCGTCACCAGCAGTTTCAGTGTCCTGTGCTAGGGCCCACACAGGGAAGTGTTCAGGCTGACAGGCACGGGCAGCTGGCTCTGCACCAGGCCTTGGCCCTGGCTCGGCTCTCTGCCCTCTGAAGGATTTTTGCTTTGTGTCTCTCAGCCTTTGTTTCTATGTTACTCACTTTGTCTGACTTTCCAACTTGGGCTTCCTCTCCCCCCCACCCATTTCCTGTCCCCCTTCCCTCAGCAGCTGAGGTGCACACAGCATCAGCTTCCACCTCACAAACCCCAACAATGCTCTGTGGGTTCCCCTCCCCCCGCCCGCTGGCTCGGTGAAGCTCAGGGGGAGACGTCCTTACACCTTCCTTCCAGCGGGGTCAAGGCCCAGTCCTTGGGCCTGACAGAGCTCCCTGGAGCTCCTTACATCGCTGGTGACCTGGCCCTCACCAGGAAATAGAGATTCTTGCTCATGGCAAGGGTCTCGCCCCCTGCCTGTAACAGAAAGTCCTGACAGTGTGTGGCCTGCCCTGGTGCCTGGGTAGTATGTTCCATTTGTCTTCTATGGCAGGAGACGGTTCCAGGCCATGAGCCTCCACCAGCTGCTGTGGCCTTACCTCGACCCGCATTGAAACTGCTGCCCCACTCAACACCATGAAAAGTGTGTTGTTGTCTTGTCCTCTGCCTGCAGCAGCGCTGTCACTCTGCCCTCTTGAAGACATGGGGCTGTCTTGAAACATACTGCTGCCAGAGGGCTGTTAGTCTGCCCTGTGATTCTTTTTGTGTGTTTTTGTTTTTTGAGACAGAGTCTCGCTATGTAGTCTAGGCTGAACTCAAACTCATGGCAATCCTCCTGCCTCAGGCTCCCAAGTGCTGGGACTACAATCTTGTGTCACCATGCCTGGCTACGCTGTGATACTAATAAAGTTGTTGTCCTGTGCCCTGAGATGACATGAGCATTGTTGTCGGCTGACTATAGCAGCCGTTTTAAGCTCTTGTCTGACTGTAATGCACCTGGTCTTCCCTTCAACTGTTTAACAGAAATACCATCCTTACCTCTGACTCTGAACAATGTTATGTTTGCCTGAAACCAAAGGGCCACTCAGGTTTCATACTGTGACAATGGTGCCACTTGCCTTTCACTGTAGGCTGGGTGGGTGTCTGCTCACCCCTGCTCACTGAGGTCAAAGCCTGCCTTTGAATCTGTCTAGGTGGACCCCAGAAAGCAGGAGGGAGGGTCCATGAAACATCCTCTCTTCAACTTTAAAACCCCAAATGCCACTCTCAGGGTGAGGAGGGTCCAGCTTGGAGATGTCTGGGACCCCCAGGGGCTGAGGGGTAGGGGTCCATGGTGGCAGGAAGCTCGGGGTGCTAGAGGCTTGTGGTTGAGCTGCTGGGGCCCAGTTGGCTGCGGAGTCCTCGGGAGGAGGCAGGAAGTCAGGGTGGAACGTGGGCGCGGGGAGACAGGTGGTGGCTACGACAGTGAGGGGAGCTGAGACAGTGTCCACGCAGCCAAGCCAGGCCAGGAGGACCATGTGAATGGGCCAGAGGGCTCTCGGGCTGGGCAGGTAAGGAATATTGGGAACTGGGCTCTAGGGCCATGATGGGAGCCCTGGCAGCAGAGGGCTACAGCTGGGCGTGGGGGGTCAGGCTGCCCAGGGCAAGCAGCAATGTCAGGCTGGGAGACAGAAGCTCCTTGCTGGGGGTCAGCAGGGTCTCTGCTTTCCTGCAAAGCTGGTGGCTGCTGCCTCTGCATCACTGTCTGTCACTGGCCCCACCTCACCAGGAGCGTGTTTCTGGGGATCTGGCACATGAATGTTAGCAGAAAGGCCCTCAGAAATCACCAAGTTCATGCCTCATCCCAGGATGATGCGGCGCATGGGCCTCATGGAGGGCAAAGCACTCACTGCCTGCAGTCCCTCGGCAAGGTAGTGGCAGGGCCATGCCCTGGGAGAGAGTCGTGCCCCAGGCCAGGACCCCATCCTCCCGTAATGGAGCTGGGTGACGTGGTGGACAAGTTTGAAGTGGGGGACTCAGGAATCAATCCTTCTGGTCCCTGGAGCGGATGAGAGAGAGAGAGAGACAGAGAGACAGAGAGAGAGAAGACAGACAGACAGACAGAGACAGAGAGGTCACCAGAGCATCCAGATGAACACATGGGAAGTGACTTCAGCCTCAGTGACCAGCATCACTTGAGAGATGGGGTTGGCCAAGGCGGGCTCACGGCCATGTGAGGGGAGGGGACGCTCACTGGCATGGAGAGCCCAGCCTCACACGTGCAATCTGGCTCTGGGAAGTCTGAGGTGACAGAGAGTGATGGGAGAAGGAAGAGGAAGCACTATTTTCATCCCAGGCAGGGGTGCAGCTGATCCTGAGCAAGGAACTTCTGAACTTCCACCTGGAAAGTTGCCATCCCTTCCCTGCCAAGTGTCGCAGCAGGATGTCCTTCCCTCTGCCCTTGTCCCCTCCTCCCCTTCTCATCTCCCGCTCCGCGGGAAGGTCAGTCGGTCCTGCTGACTCCCACTTTAGACCCCATGCCATAGAGGCCCAGGAAGGCATCGTCAACTACTTCCCACTCCCTCACACCCTAACTCTGAGCCCTCAGTTTTGGGAGGCAGTCCCCAGCTCACCTAGACTTTCCAGGTTTCCCTGGCCTCGCTGGAGTTTTTTTGTGTCACGTACTTTCCACCTAGTCAGCATGTCCCAGCCTTTCTTGAGACAGGGTCTTGCTGAGTGACTGAGTTACTCAGGTTGGGCTTGAGTTTGTAATCCTCCCACCTCAACCTCCCGGGTGCTGGTATTGCGGGCGTGTGCCATCATACCCGTCACTGCCATTTCTTTGAGTGGCTTCACAGTTCTGAACTTCAATTTACTTATCCCTAAAGAGGCAACAATAAATCTCCCTCTTACAGAGCACTTTTGGGGAATCTAAGAGAAAATAATGACTGTGATGTGCCTGACACATAGTAGGCTCTTAAGGGAGGCTAGATGCTCCCTCCCCCTCCACCAAGAGGAAGGCTGTCCACACCCGGAATCACACCTTCTCAGCACCTTGGCCTTGGCAAGGGAGTGAACCGCCCATTCCCTCACACTTGTGGTGTGGCTTTGCAAATAGGCTTGTTTCCTGTATATAGTGGGGTGTGAGAACTCTGGCAGGCTAGATTCTGAGATTCTGAGCTGGGTGGTTGGGTCTACATTAAAAGAGGGTCCCTCTGCTGGGCATGGTAGCACACACCCTTAATCCCAGCACTTGGGAGGCTGAGGCAGGAAGATCACTGCAAGTTTGAGGTGAGCCTGAACTACATAGCGAGATCCTGTCTCAAAATTACAAAAAAAAAAAAAAAGAGGGTCCCTTACATAGACACCCACACGCCCACCAGAAACACCATCTGTGTCATGTAGGGGAATGTGCGTGTGTTGGTCTGCTCAGAGCAGGGGCAGAGACTACACATAAACACAGCCCGGTCCCACAATCCATACACACACCCTGGAGCTGATGGGCTCAAGGCTGCCCTCAACTCAGTGAAAACAATTCCGAGAGGAAGGGGATGGGGTGGGGCAGGCAGGGCCAAGACACCATCCAGGAATGCAGTGGGCTTTTTGTTGTTGTTGTTGTTAAGGATCAAATCCACACCTCATACATGCTAAGTACACGCTCTAGCACCGAGTTTCATCACCAGGCCAGGGGTGTGGGCTTTAACATCCCACCTCAGTGCAGATGTTAAAGATCTGGAGCTGGAGCTCCACCTGTAATCCCAGCACTTGGGAGGTTGAGGCAGGAGGATCACTGCAAGTTCGAGGCCAACCTGGACTACATGGTGATATGATGAGTTCAGGGCCAGCCTGAACTACAAAGCAAGATCCTGTCTCAAAAAACAAAAATAGGGCCGGTGAGATAGCTCAGCGGCATAAGCGCCTGCCTGGCAAGTGCAAGGTCCTGAGTTCAACAACCGGTACCCACATAAAAAAAAAAAAAAAGAAAGCAAAAACAAAAAATAAAACACAAAACAAAACAAAAAAGACTTGGAGCTGCATTTCTAATGCTTGCACTAAAGAACATGAGTTCTGTGAGGCACCTGGGAAGAAAAAGGCTCTGGGCCCAATCAGCGTGGGCCTCAGTGACAACTCTGTCCCCCAGGGGCTTTGCAATCAATGCCAGCTTATTAAACTCTGCAAGAGCCTGGTTCATTTTGTCTGACCCAGTGTTTCCCAAGCTTCCTGGGCACAGGCCTTTTCTTCTTGTGCCATCTGTCCCACGTCTGCCCCCTGGGCACAGGGACAAGATTGGAAGGGCGGGGGTGTTGTGTACTTGATGCCCCTCAAAGGAGTGTGTCTCTTGGCAGCGTTTTTGTGTTGGTGGTTTTGTTGATTCTGTTTTTCCATTATAAAATTAGTACATGGCTGTTTTTTTAAAACTCCAAACAGCACGCAGGCATAGAAAGACATGCCAGAAACGTAGCCCCCTCCAGTCTCACTTCTGGGGTGTGCTTCTGGGAAGGGTTTGGTGCGTATCCTTTCAGATACTCACATATTTGCTGCTGAGCTGCAGAGAGGTTAAGAGCCTGGCCTCCGGAGGCAGACCAGGTTCAGCTCGTGACTCCACTCATTTGTTTGTGATGAGGACTCAGACAAATCACTTTGCCTAGATTAGGCCTCAGTTTGCATCTGTAAGATGGGGATAATAACAGTAGTTACTTCCTAGGAGTATTGTGAAAATTACATGAAAAGATGCAAATAAAGGCTTACCACAGAGTCCAGCTTTAAAGAATATACACATAATTGAGCACAAATTGGCTTCTATGATACATTCTGTTCTGCAACGTATCTACCATGTGAATCTAGGGTATCTTTTCCTATCTCTACATGGAGCTCTACCTCATCTTTATCAGCTTTAGCTAAATGTTAGCTTGGTAAATGAGTATGGTGGTGATTTTGAGATGTTGCTTCCTGGAAAGTATTGCTGTCTTGTGTTGCTACATTGTTGGGATTTGCGGATATTTCCGATCAGCCGGGATTTACAGGCGTCTACGAAGGTAAAGTGACCCACCAGAGGGGTCCCTCTCTGTCATGGAGGGCAGGGCCAACCGATGGGAACCTCTCTGTCTGCTCAACACGGTGCCATGAGTGCTAGATCAGAGCTTGGAACACAGGAAGTACCCGCTACACAGGCTGCCGATTAAGGACGTTGTGGCTGTGGCTGGAGGTGTAGCTCAGTGGTAGAGCACTTGCCTAGCATGTACGTGCGCGCGCACACACACACGTGCATGCGCCCCAGAAAGAAAGTTGTGGCCCCTCTAAAGCACCGACAGAGAGCCCTCAGCCCGGAGTTCTGTCTCACCTGGTAACCCTTCCTACCGTATGGACTGTGTCATTAGGGTACGTGCGTGATTTCAGAGGCTGATGGATGAAAGTTTACAAGCGTTGATTTTTGTGTTCATTTTCACGTGCATTGATATGTTACTTCTATTTATGGCAGATGATACTGGTTTCCTTTTTTTTTTTTTTTTTTGTATTAGGGATTGAACCCAGGGGCTTCCTACTGACCTACACCCTAAGCCCTTTCTATTTTTTATTTTGAGATAGAGTTTGGCTAAATTGCCCAGGCTGGCCTCAAACTTGTGATCCTCTTGCCTCAGCCTCGCAGAATGCTGGGATTACAGGCGTGGGCCCCGCCCCCAGCTAGCTTTCCATTTGTGGCAGTGAAGTTTCTGTTTCAGGTAAACATATTCAAGGTCAGAAGAGAGGTCTGTGGAAGTGCCAAAAATTACTAAGGAGAATGAAAATGAAAAACTTCTGTTAATCTGAAAGATTTCTCATTTAAGTCCGATGTAATGAAATGCTCATGCTAGTCTCAGTGGATCATTGTTTTTATTTTATAATTAATTAATTATTTTTGTGCCAGGCATGGTGGGGCACATTTTAATCCCAGCACTCAGGAGGCTGAGGCAGGTGGATTGTGGTGATTTCGAGTCCAGCTGGACTATATAGTGAGTTCAAGGCCAGTCTAGAATATACAGTGAGACCCTGTCTCAAAAAACAAACAAACAAACAAACAAGTCATTTTCGTAGTACTAGGCTTAGAACCCAGGACCTTGCACATGCTAGACAGGCACAGTGCTGCTGAGCTTCACCCTCGGGCCTCTTTACATTCTTTTAGTCATTATTATGTACCATGCACCTTTTAAACATTTTTATTACATGGGAACGTAAAATGTTCATAACAGCCCATGATGCAGTTTGTTTGTTTGTTTGTTTATTTTATTTTGCAGTACTGAGGATTGATCCCAGGAGTTTTACACTCAACTACATTCCCAGCCCTTTAAAAAAAATATTTGTTTGGTCTGGTGAGATGGTTAGCGGCGTAAGCGCCTGCCTGGCAAGCGCGAGGGCCCAAGTTGGACTCCCAGAACCCACATACAAAAAAGGGGCCAGTGATATCGCTCAGCGGCACGGGTGCCTGCTGGCCCGCGAGGTCCTGAGGTCGACCCCAGTACCCACCAAAAAAAAAATATATATATATATTTGTTTGTTCATTTGTTTGTTTGTTTATTGGTACTGGAGATAGAACCCAAGACTTTTACACTGAGCTACATTCCCAATACTTGTTTTTTATTTCTTATTCTGAAACAGGGTCTTACTAAATTGCTAAGTTGCCCAAAATGGCTCAAATTTATAATCCTCCTGCCTCAGCTTCCCAGAGTGCTGGGATTACAGGTGTGCGCCACCATGCCTACCTCCTTTTTAAATTTTTTTATTTTGAGATAAGGTCTTTCTAAATTGCTAAGTGGCCCAAGACTTTCAGTCCTTCTGCCTCAGCCCCTCGGAGACTATTTTTAGTTCCATTTTGTAGATGAAGAACTGAGGGAGACTTAGAGAGATTGAATAACACCTTGAAAGGCGCTGGGAGACCAGGGATTAAACTTGAGTCACTACGACATGGACATAGAGAACTGAGCCTCCATAACCTGTAAAATCCTCAAAACTTTCATAAGGCAATGTGGATTGACAAGCTACAAATAAGGCTCCATCCTAATAAAACTCCCATGATGCACAGACGTACCCCAGGGCAAGGACTCACTAAAAGAGATTATTAGGTGCATGCAAGTTATTAGCGGCCCCTAATAAAATGTCAATTAGAATAATTGCTCTGTAGCCCTTATTGATGATAATAATTAACCAGCAGAATCAATTCTATGTTGAAGCCACTCTCAATTTGTGAAAATCAATCCATCTTGTAACCAGGGACATGGTGCAGCCGTAAAGCACGTGCTTAGTATGCATGAAGCCCTGGGTTCAATCCTCAGAACCAAGAAAAGAAAGTACTGTATCTGAGCCAGGTGTGATGGCACACACTTATAATCCCAGCACTCGGAGGCTGAGGCAGGAGGATTGCCACAAGTTGGAGGCCAGCCTGGGCTACATAGTGAGTACGGGGCCAGCCTAAACTTCATAGTGAGGCCGTATCTCAAAAAACAAAACAAAACAAACAAGTGGCTTCTGAGTCCAGAGTCCTTTTGAAAACTAAAAATTAAAAATATCACACACACAACAAGGTACTAGCTGGGCATGGTGGTGCATGCCTATAATCCCAGCACTTGGGAGGCTGAGGCAGAAGGATCGTTGTGAGTTCTAGGCCAGCCTAGGCTACATAGTGAGTTCAAAGCCAGCCTGAACTACATAGTGAGACCCTACCTCAAAAAATAAATAAATAAATAAAATATAAAGGTACTGTATCAAAAAGGGACATATGAAAATGAGGCAATTCAGGACACACTGGGTATTTACCCACTAGAAATCAGTTATCACACCTGCTAACTCTGAATTTTCAGTATGGTGATGAGGTTCACGCGGGTATCCACAGCTAAGGCTCTCCCTCAGACATACACAACGTTACCAATACCAAATCTCATCCAGAGGAAGAGACTAAGGAAATGTTTTACATGGTTTCTAACAGACGTCCCCGCAAAACCACCCGGTGTACAATGGGAGCAGGAGTACAACCTGCCTGTTCTCCCCGCAAAGCATTAGCCCAAGAAATTCAGGCAAGAAGCCAGCACACACTCTAGACGAAAGGTTCCATAAATCAATAGGTCTGTAGTGAGGGCAGGAGAAGGGTTGCTTTTTAAATTATATTTTAAAAGGAGACAGAACACATTCTGAGCTTGGCTGGACATGCCTGTGAAGCTGATAAAAAAGGGAAAGGGTCTGCGGAAAGCAGAACTCATGATGATAGGCTCACCAAGCAACCGTGGGATCGGAGGACGCAGCCCAGGAGTCTGCACAGCTGCGGCTTTTACCGGTTACGTACTCTGCGCTCAGGGCCGCTGTGGGTGTTGTTGGGCCAGGTGGGCACCGTGCTGGGTGGCAAGAAAGGGTGAGGACTGAAATCCAGCTCTCTCCCCCTCTCCAAGTCCCACACTCCAGAGAGGAGTGGCCATATATATATATATATATATATATATATATATATATATTTTTTTTTTTTTTTTTTTTTTTAATGGTACTAGGGATCAAACCCAGTGGCACTCTGTCACTAAGCTACATCCTCAGCGTCTTCAACAATCATTATTTTTTTATTTTGAGACAGGATCATGCCAAATTACCCAGGCTGGCCTCAAATTTTTGACTCTCCTGTAGCTGGGATTATAGGCATATGCCACCACACCACACAGGGATAACCCTTTTTTTTTTTTTTTTTTTTTTGTGGGTACTGGGGGTCGACCTCAGGACCTCGCATGCCAGCAGGCGCCCGGGCCGCTGAGTGATATCACCAGCCCTTTTTTTCGTATGTGAGTACTGGGAGTCGAACTCAGGACCTCGCACTTGCCAGCCAGTCACTTACGTTGCTGAGCTATCTCACCGGCCCGGATAACCCTTTTAAAATGGACACAAGTGCCGGGCGTGGTGGCACATGCCTGTAATCCCAGCACTCGGGAGGCTGAGGCAGGAGGATCATTTCAAGTTTGAAGCCAGCCTGGGGTATATAGCAAGTTCAAGGTCAGCGTGAACTACATAGCAAGGCCCTGTCTCAAACAAAATAAAAGAAAAGAAAAAAGAAAAGAAAAGAAAAGAAAAGAAAAAATAAAATGGACAGAAGTGCCTGTGGACCATGGGCAGGCTGGAATTTTTTTTTTAGCACTGAGATTGAACGCAGAGCCTTTGCACTGAGTTACATCCCCAACCTTTTTTATCTTTTCAGTGACAATTCTTTTATTTCTAAATTTTAATTTATTTATAATTTTATTTATTTATTTATGGAGACAGGGTCTCACTAAATTGCCCTTGTTGGGCAGTCTCAGCTTCCCAGAGTGCTGGGATTGCAGGCCTGCAGCACCAGGCCTAGCTCAGCCTTGAATGTGACCGAGAGCATGACAGGTCCTAGTCTGAGACCGTATGGAGTCTACAAAATTCTCACTGCTGACCTTGGGTTCCTGAGTTGGGAGAAGGGAATGCGCTACCTCCTTCACCCCAGAGTTTGCCCTTGTTGCTGGTTCTAAGACCCCTGAGGGATTCTGTGGTCTGTTTTTTTTTTTTTCCTTCTTCTTCTTCTTTCTTTCAGACAATGAGGAATCTATATTAAAAGCTCTAATTTTGATTTTTTTTATTGACCTCATTATTAACCTGGTTAGATCACTTTGGCTACCCAGCAATCTTCTTCGGACTAAAACCAGACGAATGAGACCCATATTTTGGAGTAAGGGGGAGTATCTTTTTTTTTGGTGGGGGGGACTGGAGATTGAACCCAGGGCCTTTGTGATGAGCTACATTCCCCCACCCTGCTTTTATTTTTTGCTTTGAGACAGGGCTTGCTAAATCTCTAAATTGCCTAGGCTGCCCTCAAACTTGTGATCTTCCTGCCTCAGCCTTCCCAGAGAGCCGTGATTACAGGCGTGTGCCACACACGGCTGAGACCCACGCTTTGTATAAGCAGAGGCACGCATCTACGGCCTCACAGCCGCACAGAGGCAGGCACTGCTGTCCACACTCCCATTCTGTTCTGAATCCCTCTGCACACACAGACTCATGCCATGTAAACCCACAGGTTTGCACACACGCGCACAATGTTCACTGAATTGTGTGCACAAACTTGTACTCATCAGTCAGGGAAATGTAGACCCAGAAACACGCACTCCAGGTTGAGGGACAATTGTCTTGGAGACAAAAGCCTTAGTTCGCAACACGATGGTCACATTATAGATGGAGAGGGTCCACCATTCAAACCTATTTCCCTCTCTACTTTCTTCGCAACCTCTCAGCAACTCCCTGACCCACACCCCAGCCTGACTGCCTAGGAGCTGAAGAGTAGAGGAGAGTAACTCAGTAAAGGATGGAGGGGTCTGATTTGAGTTTTTCATCTTTACTATTATTGGTCATAGTATTGCCTCTTTCTGCCTTTATTTATTTTTTGTCTTTTTGAGACTGATTTTCGCTATGTAGTTCAGGCTGGCCTTGAACTCACTTTGTAGCCCACGCTGTCCTCGAACTCGAGGCAATCCTCCTGCCTCAGCCTCCAGAGTGCTGGGATTACAGGCATGCACCACCATACCCAGCACCTCTTTCTATCTTTAAAACAAGGCTGTTGAATTACATAGCGCTTCCTAGACTCGTCGTCCCAAGGACTCGCCGATGCCCAGCCTATATTCCCCTTCCCTGCCTCCCGTGGATCTTGTAAGTTTGGAGTTTTTGCCTACTAACCTACATCATTTAAATGCTGATTTTCTAGTTTAAAAGGGGGCGTGGGGTTGATGCTAGGGCCTTGTGCATGCTAAGCATGCATCTAGTTCAAATTTCAGAGACTTAACTATGCATGGAACAAACAATAATATAATTTGTCAAACTAAGAAATAACTTCCCATCAGATTTTTTTTTCCTATGGTGCTGAGGATTGAATCTAAAAGCTCACACGTGTTCAGCAGCAGGTGCTGTACTACCAAGCTATGCCCCCAGCACCCCCAGCCCTTGACCTGAGTCTTTTTTTTTTTTTTTTTTTTTTTTGCTACTGACTCTGACTTGGCCCAAGTACCAGCTTCTGTGATCTCCATACTAGATTTCTTCTGCCTCTTCCACTGGCCTCTCCTAACTGCTGTACCCCAGTTCATCCTTTTTCTCAACCCCAAACTTTTCTCTTGCCTTTTCCAAAGCTTTCAAAAATGTCAAGCTTGTACGGAACCTTACTGATCTAAGTCTGCAGCCCAGCTGATGCTGGTGTTCGCTCTACAACATAACCAACCTGCACCTTTCCAAGGCCCATTTGAGTCACAAACGAGGTGCTCACAACCTCACTAGATAGCTCATCTTAGGGTGGCTCCAGGTTGCTCTCAGTCCTTTTCTGGGGTCTTTGTGCCACTAATCACCTCCTGGGCAAAATGAATTAAACAACCAAGAAGTTATTTGCAGCCAGGGTTGGTGACACACCCTATAATTCCAGAACTCGGAAGACTGAGGCAGGAGGATCACAAGTTTGAGGCCAGTCTTGGCTATATAGAGAGATTATTTTAAACAAGAAGCAGACAGACAGACTGACAGACACAGAGAGACAAGTTATTTGCAGTCACAGATGAGTGGGCTCTAAACTAGCAGGACATTTTTCAAATGTCTCCTGCCCCGAGGACCTCTAAGAGTGGAGTGGAGGGAAAAGGGAATGTGTTAGTCTTCTGAAAATCTCTTAATATTCGATAGACATTTTACATTTCCTTCCATAATAGGTCCATGTTGTTTAACTTATATGAATAAGGTCAAGTAACACTCATGTTCCGGGAACATACATGCTGTGACTTCCGGTATCCGTAGGAGACCTTAGCTGAAGAAACATAAAGCAAAGAGGGTTATTTACCAGTCTCAAATTCCCACCCTCCAAAGCAGGGGTTGGTAGGGCAGATTGGGCACTTATAGAAGTCTTTCCAAACTATGGACTCAGCTGAGAGTTATGTAAAATGACAAGAAAGATGACGGTCTCCATCCGGCAGCAGAGAAAAAGTGAGGTTTAGAAAAGGCTCAGGAAAATCACACGGTAAATATCACAACCTGGTGAGTTATTTTTTCTTTTTGGTACTGGGGACTAAACCCAGGACCTTGCAGTGAGCTGCATGCCCAACCTTTTTTTATTATCATTATTTGATCTTGAGAAAAGGTCTCATGAAATTGTCCAGGCTGACGTCATGGTAGTGCTTGCCTATAATCCCCACACTGAGGAGGGTGAAGCAGGAGGATCACTGCAAGTTCGACGCCAACCTGGACTACACAGTGAGTTCAAGGCCAGCCTGAACTACATAGGAGATCCTATCTCAATAAAACAAACAAACAAACAATCCCCCCCCCAAAAAAAACACATAAGTTGTCCAGACTGGCCTCAAATTTGTGATCCTCCTGCCTCAGCCTCCCAAGTAGCTGGGATTACAGGTATGCACCACCACATGGCGCTCATGACGAGTATTTGACCACAGGTCTCTCTGCAGGGTTTATCTTCTGTGTCTTGTGAACCAAAAACCTCCACTGAGCCCACCTCCACTTAGACACAGCACAGATTAGCAACTCTTGCTTGTTCTGCAACAAACAGGTTGTGTGACTTTAGGTAGGGCTTTCTGGACCTCACTTTGCTCATCTAAAATCAGGGATTAGGGCTGGGGTGGGAGCTCAGTAGTTGAAACCCTGGATTTTATCCCCAGCACCAAAACAAACAGAAAACTAAGTAAATAAAACCAGAGGTTAATCCTGGCCATGGTGGTCCTTAAGTGTAGTTTCAACTACTTGGGATATTACAGTAAAAGAATCAATTGAGCCCAGAAGTTTGAGGGTGACCAGGGCAACATAGCTACATCTCCATCTTCTATCAATCCATTGATCAATCCCTGAGTCAATCAGATTAGGCTTGATGGTTGGTTTTTTGTTTTGTTTTTGGCTTGATGGTTTTTAAGATCTTAGTGGATGGGAGATCTACGCATTAATCCTCCACATTCTAGTAGATCACATTCATTAACAGAAATTCCAGGTTGTTGGAGACTTTCACATAAATAAAGCACAGCTTCCTTATTTTTTAGAGCAGATCTTGCTATGTAGGCTAAACTGGCCTTGAACTTGCAATCCTGCCTCAGCCTACTGAGTGCTGGGATTACAGGCATGTGCCCCCGTACCTGGCGTTTTTTTGGGTTTTTTTTTTTTTGTCTTTTTTTTGAGACAGGGTTTCACTATGCAGTTCAGGCTGGGCTTGAACTCATTTTTGTAGCACAGGCTGGCCTCGAACTTCCAGTGATCCTCCTGCCTCAGCCTCCCAAGTGCTGCAAGCTCCACAACTTCTGTTCTTTATGAACTCCCAGTCCATCAAGGGGGTGGGTGAAGCAATAGCAGTGACAATAAATCAGTAATCATGGATCAGTGCCTAAGTTGATGGCTGGTCTGTACAGAAGGTTGCAGGAGCCTGGGGGGACAGGAGAGCAAAGAGCACCAGGAAGGCATTGTCAAGTTAGGTGACCTATGAGCTGAGACTTGAAGGTGCAGTTAGAGCTCAACAGCTGGACAAAAGTGCCACAAATACAAGAGTACAAATGTGTGAAGTAAGAAAACAGTGTGGGGTGTTTGGGAAAGGCAAAGTAGCTCAGAACACAGTCTTGCTCTCTCTCTCTCTGAGGAGGTGGAGTTCATCTTGATAGTACGGGGTCCTGAATGCATGGTAAATTATACTTTATCTGAGGACTAGAGCTTTCCAAGCCATTCTGACGAGCAGCCCCAGGGAAGGAGGGGCCTGAGGGACTCCTAGGGGCTTCAGAGGGTGGCCCCCACTCTGCCTTGGACAGAAAGGCTCCACTTTTACCTGCTGTAAAAAGTTCTGCTTGGTTTCACCTGACAAAAAATTTCCACTGCTAAAACAGGCAAACAAACAAAAAAGTTATGGCCAACAGGGCCAGTGGAGGGTTTTCTGCTGGTGAGAAGCAAAACCCCGTGAGAAGGAACTCTCCGAGGGAGACTGTGTGGGTGTGGGTGTGGGTGTGAGGGGAGGGCTGAGGCCTGAGGTGCCTCTTAGGAGCAGGAGTCTCTCACTGGGCTCCCTCAGCTGAGCAGGGGACAGTGACAAGGAAAGGAGCATGCATCCTCTCTGGGAGAGGAGGGTCTGCTCAAAACTGAGGTCTCTCCCAGGCCTTGGAGAGTAGTATGTGATCTCGAAGAGGTAGTCCCTCACGTTGGCAGGCACTGGAGAGGCAGGAAGTGGGTAACTAGACTAACAAAAGTGCCTCTGTGGCGGTTTGCCCATCCCAGGTGGGAGGGCGGGGCCTAGAGTTGAGCCTGGGCCTTGGGCCTGGTGTGAATTTACTTGTGACTTGAGGGCTCAGAGGGAACATCGGTCAGGAGCTAGAACCCCCACTTCAGCTCTTCTGTGGCTGATGAGTTGGGGGGCTGGAAGTTGACAATCTCAAGTAATTTTGGAACTTCTCAGGACAATGTCCTAGGATGTCTGATGCAGAGGGAACAGATCTAGGGGAAGCCTCTTCAGCCCCTTCTCCGTTCCCTCAGGGACGATGGGCTGTAGCTGCAGCTCAAACCCTGAAGATGACTGGATGGAAAACTTCGATGTGTGTGAGAACTGCCATTATCCCATAGTCCCCCTGGACGGCAAGGCTATGGTAAGAGGCAAGACAAAGGGCTTACTGAGGGAGTTGGGCGGTGTAACCCACAACCAAATGGACCACTACTATAGGTCTTTAAAATAACAGAACAGCCAGGCATGGTGGCACATGCCTGTAATCCCAGCACTAGGCAGGCTGAGGCAGGAAGATTACCATGAGTTTGCCAGCCTGGGCTACATAGTGATTTCAAGATTAAGGCCCTGTCTCAAAAAACAAAACAAAACAAAACAAAAAAACAAAAAAACAAAAACTAAACAGAGCAGCCCTCTCCCCTGGAACGCAGAAAGAAAAGGCGGCCCAGAGAGAGGAATGGACCCACCTAAGTTTACACAACGAGTATAGACATAATTGGCAAATCCACAGTTGGGTAAGACCCAGCCAGGCTGGAGAAATGGAGGAGAGGAAGGCAGAGGAGAAGGAAGCCAGGGTCTGATCAGTCTTCTCTCTGAACCTGCCCTCATCTCCCACCCCACAGCTTCTCTTGCGGAATGGCTCTGAAGTAAGGGATCCACTGGTCACCTATGAGGGCTCCAACCCACCAGCCTCCCCGCTACAAGGTAACTCCAGCCATCAGGGAGGAAGATAACGCCTGTGGATCCTTGGCTTTTGGCTTCCATCTCCTCCCCACCTACCTTCTTCCCTGTCCAACCTCGGCCCCAGGTCTTGTTTTGTTTTGTCTGAGACAGGATCTGGCTATTTTGTACAGGCTGGCCTTGGCCTCTGTGTCCCAAGTGCGCCAGCACACCCAGCTTCTGGCCCCCGATCTTGATCCCTGCCCGTGACTCCAGAACTCCCTCCTCCCTGCCAACCTCAGCCTGTTCTCTGAACACCTCCTGTCTCTACAGACAACCTGGTTATCGCCCTGCATAGCTATGAGCCCTCGCACGATGGAGACCTGGGCTTCGAGAAGGGCGAGCAGCTCCGCATCCTGGAGCGGTGAGTGCTCCTCTGCGAGTGTGTCTCGGGGACAGAAGGGGAGGACTCAGCGGAGACGGGGAGGGGGTCCAGTGGGGGGTGGCCTGGAATAACTGGGGGCTTTGACACCGCCTCCGTGGCGCAGGAACGGCGAGTGGTGGAAGGCACAGTCCCTGACCACTGGCCAGGAAGGTTTCATCCCCTTCAACTTCGTGGCCAAAGCGAATAGCCTGGAGCCTGAACCGTGAGTGGGCACCCGTCGTGGGGGTGGGTGGGGAGCAGATCTGGGGATCTCCGAGCACGGAATGGTCCTGGGGGTGCTGGTGAATGCTTGAGGGTGATCGAGGAAGAACAAGCCAGCCGCCGACGGCCTTCGCTGTGTCCTTGGCAGCTGGTTCTTCAAGAACCTGAGCCGCAAGGACGCGGAGCGACAGCTCCTGGCGCCGGGAAACACGCACGGTTCCTTCCTGATCCGCGAGAGCGAGAGCACTGCGGGTGAGCAGCGGGACTGCGGGGCGGCGGGGCGCGAGTTGGGGCGTGGTCCAGGGTGTGGGTGTGGCCTCCGGCTAGCGTCACAAAATGCGCAGGTGCGGGAAGGGTAAGCCCGAGCCCAGGCGGGAGGTGGCGAAGTGGCTCACAGGTGTCACTGCTCCTTCCCTTTTGTATTCTTTCCTTCGTTCTTTCAACCAACCTTTCATTCATTCACTCATTCATTCATTCATTCATTAATTCATTCAGGATCGTTTTCACTGTCGGTCCGGGATTTCGACCAAAACCAGGGAGAGGTGGTGAAACATTACAAGATCCGTAACCTGGATAATGGCGGCTTCTACATCTCCCCTCGCATCACCTTTCCCGGCCTGCATGAACTGGTCCGCCATTACACCAGTGAGCTCCGGCGGGATCCCCTCACCGGTCCCTACCGGCCTGATTACCCCCAGTCCTTTTCCCTTTTTTTTGGAACAGGGAATCGAACTCAGGACTTTGAGCTTGCAGGCAGGCGTTGTGCCACTGAGCTATATCTCGGCCCCCCAGTCCTTTTCAGGGGTCCCCTTCAGCCGTCCTTCACCGTGATGCCCCCTCTCCCGCAGTGGAGGATCCGCTGGGTGACGGATCAGCACTCCCCCACCCCCGCCGGTCCCTGGCCCCTAGGGGGAAACTTGAAGAGGTGGAGTCGGGGGCGCACCCACGGCCCTCCAGACCGACAGTTCTCCCCGTTTCCCTCGCCCTCCTAGATGCTTCTGACGGTCTGTGCACGCGGTTGAGCCGCCCCTGCCAGACCCAGAAGCCCCAGAAGCCTTGGTGGGAGGACGAGTGGGAGGTTCCCAGGGAGACGCTGAAGCTGGTGGAGCGGCTGGGGGCCGGCCAGTTCGGGGAAGTGTGGATGGGTGAGTGCCGGGAAAGAGGGGAGAGGGAGGCGTCCGCCCAGGTCGCGAGAGTCCCGCGGCAGTGACCTATTCCGGGGCAGCTGCCCGGCTCCGCATGACGCCCCCAATCCCTCCCGCTGCCCACCCCAGGGTACTACAATGGGCACACGAAGGTGGCGGTGAAGAGCCTGAAGCAGGGCAGCATGTCCCCCGACGCCTTCTTGGCTGAGGCCAACCTCATGAAGCAGCTGCAGCACCAGCGGCTGGTCCGACTCTACGCGGTGGTCACGCAAGAGCCCATCTACATCATCACCGAGTACATGGAGAACGGTGGGCACCGCCGCCATGCTGGCCGCCGGGGGATGTTGCTGTCCCCTTCCCCGAGGGTGGGGGAAACGTGTTCCTTCCTCTGGGCCAGCACCGAGGGTTTCTAGAGGAGCTTTCCTGGGCCCCTAAAGACACCTCCATGGGTAAGAAGAAGGAGGTTTTGTCTGAGCCTGTCTGGGGCCCAGCCTAAGGTGGCGGGGTTTGGAAGAACAGTCGCTCCAGTCTTCCCTGACCTGCAGTCCCTTTTGCCGTCTTCCATGTCTTACCTGGATCTTAGGATGCTTTATCTCAGAAAATGAGTCTGTTCCTAGCCCCATTTTTCTCCCTTCCCAAACCCTAGTTTTCAGTTCCTGTCTTAGTTTGCTGTTGGACAGAGAGAACCCCAGCAAGAGGGACACTGACTTAGCCTTACTCAGGCTGGTTTGCCATGTGTGATACAGGCTAGGACCCTGTACAGACTCTGGTGCTCAGTTTCTCCAAGTATAACAGCAGAAATTGAAAAGGACGCTCCTAGAAATAACATACAGAAATAATATAAGGCCCTAGAGTCTGCCTGGTTTAGAGTTGTGGTTTCATAATTGTATGGCTTTAAGCTAATCACATTGCTTTTTTTTTTTTTTTTTTTTTTTTGTGAGACAGGGTCTTGCTATGTACTGCAGGCTGGCCTTGAACTCGCTTATGTAGCCCAGGCTGGCCTCGACCTGATGGCAATTCTCCTGTCTCAGCCTCCCGCCTTTTTTTCATTTTCTATTTTGAGACGGTCTTATTAAATCTCTAAGTTGCCCAGGCTGGGCTCAAGCTTGTAATCCTTCTCCTCAGCCTCCTAAATGCTGGGATTACAGGCATGGGCCACCATGCCCAGCTCATATGGGGTTTTAATTTCCTGTGTAGTATAAGTTGTCTGTGACTCCCATTCATGGTCTTCTCCAGTGGGCCCCCAGGTACCTCGCTCTACTTCATTCATAACATTTGGCACAGAGCACTGGGAACATGGATAGATGAAAGAAGTCCCGGGCCGGTGAGATAGCTCAGCGGCATAAGTGCCTACCTGGCAAGCGCAAGGTCCTGCGTTCGACTCCCGGTACCCACATACAAAAAAAGGGCCGGTGATATTGTTCAGCAGTATGGGCACTTGCTGGCTCATGAGGTCCTGAGGATGACCCCCGGTACCCACAAAAAAAAAAAAAAAAAAAGTTCCTGCTGTCAGGGAAATCTGATTTTAGGTTTTTTTTTTTTTTTTTTTTTTTTGATACTGGGAATCAAACTCATGACCTTGCACTTGCCAGGCAGGCACTGTGCCACTGAACTATATCCTTGGCCCCTATGATTTTAGTTATGGACATTGAGAAAACCAGAGTTTGTGTCATGGGGAAGTTCCCAGTATGCCATAGAAATATAGATGATGATGCAGTTTATGCCTGGTAGGATCCAGAGAAGCTTCCTAGAAGAGTAGTCTAGCTGACCCATAAAAGAAAGTAGAATTTTTTTTTAGCAGGCTGAGATAAAACAAAGACATTTTGTGGTAAGAATGTAGTGGTCTGGGCCGGGATATAGCTCAGCAGCACAGTGCCTGCCTGGCAAGCGCAAGGTCCTGAGTTTGATTCCTGGTACCCCCCAACAAAAAAAAAGAATGTAGTGGTCTGTGTGAAGAATATGAAAAGTGTTCCAACCCAACACTAAAAAAAAAAAAAAAAAAAAAAAAAAAAATCTGAAAATTACCTATGGAGTGAGAAAGGCAGGATGAGGAAAGAGAAGAAACTACAAATCTGGACCATTCGGGGATGAGAAATATGGACTCTATTGCTGACAAGAAGCTTATAGATCCTTCCACCCATATCCTATTGCAGCCCCCTAAAAGGTCCTCCCATATCCTGAGCAGCCTCAACCTGACTCTCCTCCGTTATTATTCTCCTCCTCTTTATTCTTCTTTTCCACAATCAGATGTTACTTCTAGACCTCAGCTGGGGGAGAAGGGCAGGGGGTCTCCTCCTGGAGGCCTTGGGTCAGCACCTCTTGCTTCTGCCCACAGGGAGCCTGGTGGATTTTCTCAAGACCCCCCCGGGCATCAAGTTGACCATCAACAAACTCTTGGACATGGCAGCCCAAGTAAGGAGACTGGGGAGGGCCTGGGGGTGGGCACTGGGCAGTTGGGTGAGGCTGTCCAGCCCAGGACTAATGAGCTGGATCTGGCCGGCAGATCGCAGAAGGCATGGCATTCATCGAAGAGCAGAATTACATCCACCGCGACCTGCGGGCTGCCAACATCCTGGTGTCTGACACCCTCAGCTGCAAGATTGCAGACTTTGGCTTAGCGCGCCTTATTGAGGACAATGAGTACACAGCCAGGGAGGGTAGGCCTGGGATGTGAGGGAGGTCTGGGGCCCGCCGTGTCTGTCCAGGCAGACCCAGATGGCCTCATTCTGCTCTCCTCCCCAGGGGCCAAATTTCCCATAAAGTGGACAGCACCAGAAGCCATTAACTATGGGACATTCACTATCAAGTCAGATGTGTGGTCTTTCGGGATCCTGCTGACGGAGATCGTTACCCACGGCCGCATCCCTTACCCAGGTCAGCGCCAAGGGCAGGAGCTGAAAGTGTCACTAGGAAGGGCAGCAGTTTCCTGTCCTCCTACTTACTTCTTTTGGGCTCCGAATCTGAACTGTCTAGCTGATTCTCCTCCGTCCTCTCAGGAGTGTGACTCCAACTTCCCCAAGTGGACGTCACATCTCCCAGTGTTGGCTTCCATCTCGGTCCCGGGATCTCCCTTCACTAACCCCAGCTCTGATCTTTAGTTCCGGCACATGCAGCCTGGTAGACCTGGCCGCTAGCGCTGATCTTCTGTTTGACTCTGATCAGGTCATTCCTTCTCTATCTGGTAAAGATGTGATCAAAATAGTGCCTGTCCATCCTGAGCTATTCTGAGTCGTCACTTTGGGTAGTCATATCACCTCCAAGTCTGTTTCCTGCTGTGAGAGACGAGAGACTTTGTGAAAGAGCCTAACTCATAGGAGGTACTCGCTAAACACTGGCTTTCCTTCCCTCTAAAACTTTTCATCTAAAGAGGAAGACAGCCCTGGGTTCAATCCCTAGTACAAAAAAAAAAAAAAAGAGGAAGAGAGACATGTAAACAGCTACCCCTATACTGGGCTTCCCGTGCTGGCACAATGCTCCTAACCCTGAATTCAGATTGAACCCAGGGTCTTACATAAGCTACGTAAGTGCTCCACCACCAAGCTTCACCCCTATCCCTGGGGTGGAATGTTTTTCTTTTTCTTTTTTTTTTTGTGGGTACCAGGGGTTGAACTCAGGACCTGACACTTGCCAGGCAGGCGCTTATGCCACTGAGCCATCTCACCGGCCCTGGAATGTTTTTCAAAGGAACCTGCTAAGAAGCTTTGGGGGAAGGATGGGCATGACTGAGCAAGCCTGTAAACCAGCACTCAGGAGGCCGAGGCAGGAGGATCACCAGGAAGTCAAGGCTAGCCTGGGTTATATAGTTCAACCTGAACTACATAATGAGATTCTGTCTCAAAAAAAGGAAGAAAGGAAAAAAAAAAAAAAAAAAAGAAAGAAAGAAAGAAAGAAAAAAAAAGAAATGGAGTTTGGGGGAAAGGAAGTGGCACAGAAAAACAGCAGGGAAGTCAGGAGCACAATATCTAGCTATTCTGAAGCTTTCTGTACGCTGAGCTCAGTGTGAACAGAATCTTGCTCCAAGAAGGTAAAGGCCCCTGGGAGAAGGGAGGACTCCCCTGCCCTGAATCTGCCCCATCACACAGTCCCAGGGGCAGTGCTGGAGGTGGTCCATCAGGTGCCCAGTCCTTACTGCTCCTCCACTGTGCCCACAGAAGCAAATCCACAGATAATATCTCTCTTTTAGAAGGAAAAAGGCCAGCACTTTGGGAGGCTGAGGCAGGAGGATTGCAAGTTTGAGCCCTGCCTGGACAACCTAGCAAAACACATCTGGAAAGAAAACAGGAAAAAAAGTGCTGGGAATGTAGCTCAGTACGAAGGCTCTCAGTTCAATTCCCAGTACTGCAAAAAAAATTTTTTTTAATTTAAAATATAAGAAGAGGAGGAGGAAAAAGAAGGAGAGGGAGGAAGAGAAGGAAGGCAGCAAAAACATGATGTAAATGCCATCAGGATCAGGGAGGCAGTGGGAAGGGACAGGGACCTTGATGAACTTGCATTTGCTCTAGCAGATGATCTCCGTTAAGGCATGAAGGTCCGTAGATCTATTGTGTTTTTTAAGAGAAGCCAAAACTTGGAGTTTTAGGAAAATTTGCTTATCTCCAAATATAGGTGATTGACTCAGATTATTTTAAAACACCATATGGGTCAAACCAATGTGGTTCTGTGGCTATATTTAGGCTGAGTTCTATGAGTTTACACCCTTGATACTAGCTACAGGTGTTTGGTTCCATGGTCTGCATCCTCCAATGTCCTAATTTTAAAATGTGAGAGACTCATAGGTAGAGAGGGCCCCCAGGGCAGGGCTCAGCAAAAGGGTCCAGTCCCACGCTCTGAAGGAGCAAAACTCTTTTGCCAGGACTCTATAGGGGTTTTTTCTTTGGAAACTGCTCATCATGGTCTTCTCGCAGGAGCCTGAAACTGAGACCGGGACTGTATGGGTTATGTAGAAGCGGAACTGTGTTACGGCTGTTACCATGCATTCTCCAGAGCAGCGCTTCTTAGGGTGTGCATGCCGGGGTGGCCAGAACCAGTAGAAAAGGGGGAAAAAAAATACCCAGCAAAAAGGGAGGTTAGCAGTTCAAAGACTGTTTCAGCTGGCTCATGGAGAGGCCAGGTGAACCCTCTCAGCCCCAGGCAGCATCTGCTATGCTGGAGCCTGGGGTTCATCTGGTGTCTTGATGCAGCATCTCATGTGCCTGGCCCCAAAGTTAGACATTCCTCAGCACTGCCGTGGGCCCTGACATCATTCTCACCACATCATGCTAGCTGCAGATGTCCTTTGGCAACATCTCCTATCCAGGCACATACTTAGTGTTCATATGCACTATTTCTTTCAACCCTTATAACAACTCTGTGAGATAGGAATGATCATTTACTCTGGTATCCAAATGAGGAAACTGAGGTTCAAAAGAGTTGGCTCACACAAGGTCCTGCAGCTAACGTGCGTTTTTAAGTGTGTGAGCTATACCAGACGCTCTGAGTGGTATTCAGCAGCAACTGCCAGTGTGGACAACCACTGATGAAGACCAGTATCTCTCTGGATTGGTGCTCATACCATGCCAGTTAAATACTTTAAATATCACCTGTGTTAGTCAGCTTTCTGTTACTATAACAAAATGCTTCCTGATAGCCAGGAAGCAAAGAAAGGAAAAAGAGGGGCTGAGGGCCACAATATTCCCTTTAAGGAGATGCCCCCAGTGACCTAACTTCCTCCCAGTGGGCCCTAACTCCCAGAGGTTCCACCATGTCCCACTAGCACTTCAGGCTGGGGATCAAACCTTCAATACATAGGCCTTTCAGAGATAGTCAAAATCCCAGCTCTAGCTGGGCATGGTGGCACACATCTGTAATCCCAGCAATCTTGAGGCTGAGGCAGGAGGATTGCTGCTAGTTCAAGGCCAGCCTGGGCTACAATAGTGAGTTTAAGGCCAGCCTGTACTACAAAGCAAGACCCTGTCTAAAAAAAAAAAAAATAAAATAAAATAAAAATAAAAAAAAAAATCCCAGTTCTAGCATTAGCCCTGCCTGTGGGCTTTCAAAGCCTAGACATTTGATGTCGTTTTTCCCATAAAACTCCAGGGATGACCAATCCTGAGGTAATTCAGAACCTGGAGCGAGGCTACCGCATGGTACAACCCGACAATTGTCCAGAGGAGCTGTACCAGCTCATGATGCTGTGCTGGAAAGAGCGCCCAGAGGAGCGGCCCACCTTTGACTACCTGCGAAGTGTTCTGGAGGACTTCTTCACGGCCACCGAGGGCCAGTACCAGCCCCAGCCTTGACCGGCCTCGCCAGCCTGGGCCCTGCCCCCATCTCAACCCTGGCCTGGGGAGATGGCGTTTTGCTGCCATACCCAAATGG
Source organism: Erethizon dorsatum (assembly GCA_028451465.1). Classification (NCBI taxonomy): domain Eukaryota; kingdom Metazoa; phylum Chordata; class Mammalia; order Rodentia; family Erethizontidae; genus Erethizon; species Erethizon dorsatum. The sequence goes on along the minus strand of CM051827.1, from coordinate 110,513,163 downwards.
CCTGTGCACAATGGACTCGTCATGTGACTCTCACCCATGTGTGACACGTGTCTAGTACACACGTCCAGTAGTTGTCCGACACATGTGGAGCCTGTGCATGTATGTTTCGGATACCATCTGAAGTATCTCTTTCTGGACGCTCTCATTTCCTGAGACCACAAAGAGGGGGAGAGAAACCTGTGATTGACATCTGCTTCTGCTCCCCACGTTTTTCCCCTCAGACTACCCTGAAGCTCACTGTGGGCTGGGGCATTGTCCTGATACCTCTGTGTGCTCCTCCATGGTGCCTGGCGTGCAGCAGGAGCTCAATAAATGTCTTTTGATGCAGGTTGCACGTCTCCACCGCACTCTCTGTCTCCCTTTCCTTTTGGTGGGTAAGGGGGTTGAGTAGATGGAAACTGGGTCACCCTGAGCTCAGGGTAAAAGGTGGCATAAGTGGCTATCTGAACTTTTTTCAGCCTTTGTGATGCTGGGGTCAACAGGAGGGTCCCACAACTTTTCTGTACGCACTCTTTGAACCCCTTCAACTGAGACAGTGCTCTTCACCTGCCCCCTAGAGGACTGAGGACTAGCTTTACCTGGAAGTTCTTGGGGGGTAGATATGCCACAGAGCTTTCCTCCCCTTATAAGGGCATTAGAAGTTTTGTGAAGCTATTGATTTAGGGCTATATTTGATCTTTGATATATTTTGATTCACCTTTAGGATGTTGTATGTGCCAGGCAGTGTTTGAGGCTCATAGGATACACAGTAGGTAAAACATGCACACAAGCTGGGCATGGTGGCACATGTCTATAATCCCAGCACTTGGGAGGCTAAGGCAGGGTGATCACTGCAAGTTCAAAGCCAGCCTGGGCTACATAGTGAGTTCAAGGCCAGCCTGAATTCCATAGTGAGACTCTGTCTCAAAAACAAACAGTGCACACAAATCTCTGGCTTTGTGGAGCTTATATTGTAGTATGGGAATGCATACAGTCAACATCACAAAAAAATAAAATTATATAGAGGTTACTGCTAAGGGAAAAATAGAGCAGGGAAGGGGAGTTGAGAATGTCATGTTTTGGGGAGGTTTGCAATTTTATTTTTTTCATTTATTTTTGAGACCGGCTTGCCTTGAACTCACTATGTTGCCCACCCAGGCCGGCCTCGAACTCAAGCGATCCTCCTGCCTCAGCCTCCTGAGTGATTACAGGCCTGTGCCACCATGCTTGGACTGAGATTTGCAATGTTACAGAAAGTGATCAGGGGAGGCCTCACCAGGAAAATGACTTTTGTTTGTTTACTTGTTTTGTTTTGGGTGCTGGGAATCCAACCTATGGCCTTGCCCATGCTCTTAAAATACGGAAGATTTGCCAGGCATGGTGGTGCATGCCTGTAATCCTAGCATTCGGGAGGCTCAGGCAGGAGGATCACCATGAGTTAAGAGAGCTACAGAGTGAGTTCAAGTCCAGCCTAAATGACAGAGTGGAACTCTGTCTCAAAAAACCAAACCAACAGGCCAGGGATATAGCTCTGCGGCACAGCACCTACCTGGCAAGCCTGAGGTTCTGAGTTTGATTCCCAGTACCAAAAAAACAAAAAACAGCAAACCAACTAACCAAACAAAAACTCAGATTTGCCAAATGTGGTGGTGTATGCCTGTAATCCCAGCGTTCTGGGAGGCTGAGGCAGGAGGATCACCAGTTCACAAGTTTGAGCCCAACCTAGGCAATTTAGCTACTTTGTGAGATCCTGTCTCAAACAAAACAAAACAAACAAACAACAACAACAACAAACAACAAGGGCTGAAGATGTAGTTCAGGGCAAAGGCCCTAGGTGTAATTTCAGTACCCCCCAAAACAGCACATTTGGCTACATTGGGGTGACCTGTCTCCATGGAGTGGAACAGTGGCCCGACCTTTTAGGCGGGGTGTGAACGCCCTCCGTGCCAGTCCCCTCCACTCCCTACTGTTCCCAGACAGTAAAACAGAATGTTAGTAGCTATTGTCATCAATCTTGTGCTCTTATCCTCTTAGTAAAGGGGAAAATAAAATGATTTTTGGCACCCACATTTCCATAAAGAAAAGAGAAAATTGAGATATCAGAAAATGGCAGTGTGCTTAATGAAAGATGGAGAAAGACATATTGCTTTATGAAACTGAAAAATCCAAAAGAACATCTGAGTTATATTATAAACTCATTCATTTATATTACCTGCCTGAACTATGTAGGCATTTGAGTTTATGACCCCTGTTCTGCATTTTATGTACCTCTGTCACACCCATGATCTCTTCTATCCCACCCCCATCCTCTTTTGGTTACTGCGTGCAGCCATAGAGTTGGGGAACTTTGTTTTCTTATCCTCCCCATTTTGCAAAGAGGGCATTGGAGGCCTGGAAAGGTTGAGTAAATCCATCCCAGACTAGCTGGGAAGCAGTGATTTAGAACTGGGAAGAGGGTTTATTCCTTGCCCTATGCTATTTCTATAATACAACCACTCAGTCAGAGCTTCTGTTACCTTTTTCCTTTTGGCTTTTTTTTTTTAATGTAGGCACCGGGAGTCGACCTCAGGACCTTGCACTTGCCAGCAAGCACTTGTGCTGCTGAGTGATATCACCGGCCCTTTTTTTCCTTTATGTGGGTTTCGGGAGTCGAACTCAGGACCTCACACTTGCCAGGCAGGCGCTTATGCCATTGAGCTATCTCATCGGCCCCTCTTTTTGGCTTTTTGAGACAGGGTCTCACTAGATAGTTCAGGCTGGCCGTAAACTCACTATATAGCCCAGGTTGGCCTCGAACTCACCGTGATCTTCCTGCCTCAGCCTTCTGAGTGCTGGGATTACAGGTGTGCATCACCATGTCCAGCCCTGAGCTCTATTTATTTATTTATTTATTTATTTTTTTTTTTTGTGGGTACCGGGGGGACGACCTCAGGACCTCACGCGCCAACAGGCGCCCATGCCGCTGAGCGATATCACCGGCCCCTTTTTCGTATGTGGGTTCCGGGAGTCGAACTCGGGCCTTCGCGCTTGCAAGGCAGGCGCTTAAGCCGCTGAGCCGTCTCACCGGCCCCTGAGCTCTATTTAAAAAGCCATAATATGTATCTTATTGACTGTAGGCCAGAGGATATGTGGCTAACTTAGCACAATGTTGGTCAGGTAGTAAGTATTTACTAAATGCTAAGGTTATTGTAGCTGTTGTTTTAAAGCTGAGCAAATGCTTTTTGGTCTTTCAGCTTTAGGTAATGACCAGTTGATCCTGATCCATCTAGTACTGAGTGCAATGATTCTCAAGGGGAGGGGAGGGGACAATTTTACACTCCATCTAGACACCCTCACCCTGCATATTTGGCAATGTCTAGAGACAATTTTTGTTGTCACAGTGTGCATGTGGGGTGCTACTGGCATCTAATGGGTAGAGATCAAGCATGCTGATAAACATCTATGACTCAGAGGACAGCCCCTATAGTGAAGAATTATCCAGCCCAAAATGTCAACACGTCAGGGCTGAGAACCCTGTTTTTCTAACAATGGCACAATCCCATTTCCTGTTGTCTAAAGGTTTCTTAGTCATTCTGGGTGCCTGTATCATGGGGGCAGGCTTTGGGGTTAGAAAAGGTGGGTTCTGCCACTTTGTTCAGTGTCTTTGGTGCACAGCAGATATTTGAAAAATCTGTACAATTGAAAAGGCTGTCAGCAGTTCACAAAGGCCTGAAGGTTTTGTGTTGGCAGTGGGGCCGCATGAATGCTAGGCAAAGCTCTATCACTGGATTACATCCTCATCCCTCTTCAAATTTTTTTTTCATTTTGATATATGGGCTTGCTAAATTGCCCAGGCTGGCCTCGAACTTGCCATCTTCCTGTCTCAGTTCCGGAGTAGCTGGGGTTACAGGCGTGCACCACTGCGCAGGCAGTCGCAAAGTTCTTTACCCTTATCTGCAAAATGGTAGATAAAAGCTTTCCACCGGAACTGCTGTGAGAAATAACTAAGAACACTGGTAAAGGGCACCTGGTCCCCCTTGGGCCCTTGACAAACTTTAGTTTTCTTTCCTTTTCTTGTCATTTTATTTTTTCCTCCTTCAAACCCTCCTTTGAGGGCCGGTGAGATGGCTCAGCGGCGTAAGCGCCTGCCTTGCAAGCGCAAAGGCCCGAGTTCGACTCCCGGAACCCACATACGAAAAAGGGGCCGGTGATATCGCTCAGCGGCACGGGTGCCTGTTGGCGCGCGAGGTCCTGAGGTCGTCCCCCCGGTACCCACAAAAAAAAAAAAAAAAAAACAAACCCTCCTTTGAATCCAGGTTCAGCCTATTCGCTAGCTGAGTGACCTTATGCAAGTCCCTTTTCCTTTGCAGGCCTCGACTGAGTCTCTATAAAATTAGAAAGTTGGCTTCTGATCTCCAAGCATGCTTCCAACAACGTAACGGGACTGTGAAGTTTACCGGGCTGCTTTCCTCCCCCGGGATTGATGGTACGGTCCCCGGGCAGCTCCCCCACCCCTCTGTCGCAGACCTTGGTACAGGCTCAGGGGGCCCTCGGCGGCCTCGCTGGGCTGCCCTTGCCCCCCGCCGAGTTCCGGGCCTGTCCCTGTGCAAGCTGATTGGCTGGAGCGGTGCCCGGGCTGCGCGGCAATAGGTGAGCCTGGGAGGGGACGGGCGGGGCTGGAGGACCGCCCCCCCCCCCTGGGTCGTCCGCTGAGTGGAGCCGCGGGCGGGCGGGCGGACCAGCTGACGGGAGGGACAGGAGGCAGCAAGATGGCGCAGACTCAGGGCACCAGGAGGAAAGTCTGTTACTACTACGACGGTGAGCCCCGTCCTGGCGGCGTGGGCGGGGCCTGGCCGGCCGGATCGGGAAGAGCGGGGCCGAGGAGATCGGAGAGAGGAGGCTGGGCGATGGGGAGAGGCTGAGGGAGGAGGCTGAGGGCAGGAGGTCGAGGCTGGAGGAGGCTGAGGCCGAGAGGGGTCGCGCGGGGGAAGCCTGAGGTGGTGTTGGTGGGGAGATCCTTGACGGAGTCTGATGGGGAGAGTTTGAGCGGGACTCCTGGAGGGGAGGCTGAGTCTGATGGAGACGGTTGCAAGGGTGGATTTCCCTGCCGAGAATACAAAGGTATCTCTCCGTGTCCCGTGCCGTCCTCGTCGCTTTCGGAGAGAGCCCTGCAGGACTGGTCACCCGCTTCCCCTCCCCCAGGCTCTGAGCAAGGCCTGCAGTTGGTGCTGGGAAATAGGGCCCCGGGGCTGGAAGGAGAGGGGTGCAACCTGTTCAAACAACTTTTCATTGAACAAAAGTTTGTGGAGCAGCTTACTCTGTTCCCGGGGTTCAGGTGCTGGGGCCAGGGGACTCATCCAAGTCACACTTCCTATTCAGCTCGCGGACTAAAGGGGGAGCTAGGCAGCGTCAGAAGTGTCCTCCCGTATTAGTGCGGGAATGAAGAGGGCTCAGAGTGTCAGGGAGCACGGAGAAGAGGCCCCCAACTCAGCCTAGGGTCGGGGAGGAAGCGTCATCTCACTTAGGACCTGAAGAACAAGAGTTGTTAGCCAGGCACAAGACAGGCAAGGTAACAGCAAGGTTAGAGTCGAGGCAGAAGACAGCGCCTTTGAAAGCCACAGGTATTTGTCCAGTATGTGTGGCTGAGGCATAGGTTTGGGGGTCTGGTGTAGAAAGGCGGGGAGCAGAGGGAAGGGTTGCAAGTGGTGAGACTTGAGAATTAAATAAGGACCAGATCATGAAGGTCTGGGCGTGCTCTCCAGAGGAAGTTGGACTTTATTATGAAGGCAGTTATGAATCATTGAAGTTTTATGTAGACTAGCGCCATCATCACATTTATACTTTAGAAATATTAGTCTGGGACAGAAGTTAATGCGTGTAGGGGTGAGGAAGAAGGCTTGAATCCTCCTTCTGGTGTGGGCAGTGTGATAGTGGGTGTTTGGAGAAGGCCATGTCAATTGATCACTTTGGATTTTACTTTTTATATTTTTAGAAATAGCTGTTGAGATGTTTAGGGAAGATGCAAATAGGGGCATCCAGTTGGCAGTTGACTGTTGAGGTCTGCATTTTAGAAGACAGATGAGAAGATAAGAAGTTTTTGGTAGTTGTCAGCATACAGATAGAAATTTTAGTTTAGAAGAGAATGTGATGGTCCCCCCACACAACCACACCCCCCTGCTGGCTGATAAAAATAAAATAAAATAAAAAAAGAGAATGTGAGGGCCGGTGAGATGGCTCAGCGGCATAAGCGCCTGCCTTGCAAGCGCGAGGGCCCGAGTTCGACTCCCGGATCCCACATACGAAAAAGGGGCCGGTGATATCGCTCAGCGGCACGGGCGCCTGTTGGCGCGCGAGGTCCTGAGGTCGACCCCCCGGTACCCACAAAAAAAAAAAAAAAGAGAATGTGATTACTGAAGAAGTTTATAGGGTAGAAAGAGAAGAGGATCCAAGGTACAGTTCTGGAAGTGGACTGAGGAAAAGCCTAGTGGCCCTCATGGTCTCTATTTTTGTCATACTGCTTGTCACTGTGTTGAAATTGTTCATTTGCTTGGTCACAGTTTTTGCAATCAGCCAGCTCCTGAGAGAACATTCGTTGTCTGCCTTTTTATCCCCAGCCCTAAAAATAGTGCCTAGTTCATAGTAGGCTCTCAGTAAATATTTAGTAATTGTTTTTATTTTTATTTTTTGAGTCAGGGTCTCTATGTAGCTCAGGCTGGCTTTGAACTCAGTGTGTAGCCCAGGCTGGCCCTGAACTTGTGGAGATCCTCCTGCCTCAGCCTCCCAAGTGCTGGGATTATAGGCGTGTGCTGCCACGCCCAGCTTTTAGTGATTAAATGAATAAAGGATATAGACGAAGTGGTCCTGAGAGGTAGGTGAACCAGAAAGTGTCAGATTACAGAAGCCAAAAGAGAGAGGGAGTGGGCAAGGGTTGGGGTAGAATCTAGATTGCAGTAGATTTCACAATGAATGGATAGGTGAAGAGGAGAGAGCAGGTTGAAAACTTTTAAAGAGAAGCTTTTGTGAAGCAAGGAGAGAGAGTTGGTGATACAGGGGAGATGTAGTGGCTAAGGGTTGAGCATATTCAAATTCTTATGGAAAACAAGTGAAAGAGAAATTAAAGATACAGGAAAGGGATTTGTAGTGATGCAGGCTCTGGAGGAAACCAGCTGGCCTGGAAACCAGAGCCCAGGTAGGGACACTAGCTTTCAGGAGGCTTCTTTGTGATGAGGGAGTGGGTAGCAGGGCAAAGTTCAAATGTATTTAAGTTTGAAGGGAAGAAGGGCTAGACTAGCTCAGTAGTAGCATGCTTGCCTAGCATGTGCAAGGCCCTGAGTTCAATCCCCAGTACTTTAAAAAAAGAAAAAGAAAAAGAAAAAAAAGACGCAGTGAGAAGATGGGGAGAAAGTTGAGGGAGTACCCAAAATGGAATAAGAGAATATTCCCCTGCTTGAAGGGTAGGAGGAGAGCAGTTGCTGGAAAAGGAATCCGGAAGAGAGGCAATTTAATTAGCCATTGTAAAAGAGGGAACCAGGGAAAGAAGTTTGGAAGGATTGCTGGGCAGTGCGTGGAGAATCCATTTGAGGCTGGAACCTATGATTTTGTACCCATATTATTTTGCGTAGTTTTATGGTCTTGACACTCCCATTTTAAAAGAAGAAAAAGTGGGTCTAGGCATGATGGTGCATGCCTAAAATCCCAGCCTTTGGACACCTGGGAGGATTGGAAGTTGAAGGCCAGCCTGGGCTGTGTAGTGAGTTCAGGGCCAGCTATGGACGGCATGGGAAGACCCTATTTAAAAGAAGAAGAAAAAGTGGACCTATCTCAGTCTTTAGAAAAGGGAGTAGACTTCTCTTTTTTGTTTGTTTGTTTTGAGATAGAGTCCCGCTATGTAGTTCAGGCTGGCCTTGAATTTGCAGAGATCCTCTTGCCTCAGCCTGCTGAGTGCTGGGATTATAGCCATGCATCACAATGCCTGGCTTGGGAAAGATCTTTAAAGTAGCAGGCTGGGGGTGTGTATATAGTACTTGTCTAGCATGTGCAAAGTCCTGAGTTCAATCCTCAGCACTGAAAAAAAAAAAAAATTGAAGTAGTACCTAAATACAGGGAATTATTTCTTTTAAAGTCTCAGGGGGGGGGCAACCCACTTTCCAGGTCCCCTCTTGTCTCTCAGGAGCTGTCTCTCCCTCAATAAAATTTCCTACTCTTTTTTTTTTTTTTTTTTTCCCTACTTTATAAAATAAGTCTCAGGAACTCAATTAAAAACTCTTAAGAGGGCTGGGGATATAGCTCAGTGGCACAGGCACCTGCCTGGCAAGCGCAGGGTCCTGGGTTCGATTTCTGTGCCAAAGGAAAAAAAAGAAAAAAAAAAACTTAAAAGTACGGTGTCTCTGGGTTCCACCCTCCGGTACTTGTTAGCTTTCTAGATAAGGTATGTGAGTTCCCCAGGTATGAGCCTTGGCTGAATCCAGGCTTGATAGGCAAAGGAGTACTAGAGATCAACGCCTATAACCCTTTTTTTTTTTTTTTTTTAAACCAAGTGTTAAACCTTAAACCTCATCCTGGAGACCTTTTAAGACATGAATTTTGGGTGTGTAGTTCACTTAGTTTTGGACCATTGTTCAAGAGATTTACTACGAAGTAGGCCACAGAGCGCTCTGGATCGAACCTACTGGAGCCTTTTGTATACGAGATTTGGAGTCAGAAGAGTTGACTGCAACTCATTAACTGCGTCTTGGGCAAGCACCTAATTTCTCTGAGTCTCAATTAAGTTCATTAAATATCCAGTCTTGTGGATATAGATAGATATGTAAATAATTCAGGTACAAAGCAAAATTAATGAAGTGCTGTGTACAAATTTCATAGAGAAAAGACTTAATTTTTAATTAATTTTTTATTTTTTATTTTTTTTGTGGGTATCGGGGGTCGAACTCAGGACCTCGTGCGCCAGCAGACGCCCGTGCCGCTGAGCGATATCACCGGCCCTTTTCTCGTATGTGGGTTCCAGAAGTCGAACTCAGGACCTCGTGCTTGCCGGGCAGGCGCTTATGCCGCTGAGCTATCTCACCAGCCCCTGTTTATTTTTGAGACAGTCTCTATATAGTTCAGGCTGGCTTTGAACTCACTATGTAGCCCAAGCTGGCCTCAAATTTGCAGCAGTCTTCCTGCCTCAGCTTCCCGAGTGTTGGGATTACAGGTGTATGCCACCATGCCTGGCTTGAAAAGACTGAATTTTTATCAAGGATTATAACTGTAATCCCAGCACTCTCAGAAGCTGAAGCTGAAGGATTACAAGTTCGGGCCCAGCCTGGGCAATTTAACAAGACGCTGTCTCAAAATTTAAAAGACGGGCTGGAGATGTACCTCATTGCAAAGGCCCTGGGTTCAATTCCCAATATGGTAAAAAAAAAAAAAAAAAAAAAGAGGTGGGGATTGGAGACTGAGCTGGGGATTGTGTGAGGATCATCAGGGAAAACATTCCAGGTCCGAGGAACAGTCTGAACCAAGAATATTTTGGCATGAAGGTGAGTGCCATGTTCAGGATGTTGGTAGTCTGGTGTGTCTAGAGCACATGTTGGTAAACATTTTCTATGAAGGGCCAGGTAGTAAATGTTTTAGGCTTTATTTTGCCATCTTGGTCTCTGGCACTTTCCTGAGGTCCGCCATTGTAGTTTGAAAACAGCCATAGGTGATATATAAACTAATGGGCATGGGTATTTCCAGTACAATTTTTATTTATGGAAACAGGCAGCTAGTTGTATTTGGCCTAATGACCATAGTTTTTCTGCTTTAGTCTGGAGCAGAGGGAGTGAGGACAAATGTGTCTGTATGGAGGGAAAATTCAATGGTGGTAGCAAGAGCTAAAGCAGAAAGGTAGATTAAGCAAGTCTTTGAGAGCCAGCCTACTGCTTTTTCATTTGTTTGTTTATTTTTGTTTTTTGTCTTTTTGAGACAGGGTCTTGTTATGCGGTTCAGGCTGGCCTTGAGCTCACTTTGTAGCCCAGGCTGGTTTGAATTTGCAACAGTCCTCCTGCCTCAGCCTCCCGAGTGCTGGGATTACAGGTGTGTGTGCAACCATGCCCGGCTGAGAGCCAGCCTACTGAAGTTATTCTTTTACTCCTTTTCCTGTGGGGAATATGGAGCTGTTAGGATTTAACTCTAGTGAGTGTGGCAGATTGCTTGAATTAAGGGCAGAAAGACCCATGGGAAGGTTATTGCTATAGATGAAGCAAACAATGATAAGGGTTTAGTTTTTTTTCCTACAAAATGGGGATAATGCTCCCCATCCTACCAATTTTACAGTGTTATTGTGAAGATCCATTAAGAAAGTAAAGCTGGGCGTGGGGGTGTATGCTTATAATCCCAGCAAGGGAGGCTGAGGCAGGAGGATCACCATGAATTTGAGGCCAGCCTGGGCTACAGAATGAGTTTCAAGGTCAGCCTGAACTACATAATGAGACGCTTTCTCAAAAAATCAAAAAAAAAGCAAAAGTGCTGCAACACCATAAAGTATTATGCTATATAAAAGGCAAACTGTAGCTTATAATAATTCTGAGTAGTGATGGTTTTCTATTTTGGGAGGAAATTCCTTGGAGGTACAGTGAGGTGGCTGCTGGCTGCTGTTCCCTGGTAGCGCTGGAATAAACCCTTCATGCTATCTAGTGCCCGTGACTCATCCTGAAGTGCTGACCTCACCAGGGTTCCTTGCTTTCGGTTTTGTTTCTTCTGTAATCACCCTTCCTCAAAGTGGGAGAGAACCTTGGAAACCAGAAATGAGCCGGAAAGACAATGTGCCTGGGAGTTCACTGTAAAAATTCCTGGGTTCTCCTCCTGGGAATGTGTGTCTCTGTTACTGAACCTGTCACTCCTCTTCAGGGGACGTTGGAAATTACTATTATGGACAAGGCCATCCCATGAAGCCTCACCGCATCCGCATGACTCACAATTTGCTGCTCAACTATGGTCTCTACCGGAAGATGGAAATCTATGTGAGTTTCTAGAAGCACTACCCCTGCCCAACCTCAGCGGCTCGAGTTCCCCACATGTGACTCATTATTTCATTTTTTTGTTGATTTACTTATTTTTTTGGGAACTGGGAATCGAACTCAGGACCTCACGTATTTCACTTTTTTAACTACTTATTCATTCAGTCGAATGTGTTGAGTGGCTCTGAAGCATGATAAAGATTCTGTTTTTATGGTGTTTATTCTAGGGCTGAGACCCACATGTAAATAAGTAAAGTATACTATGTGTGTACATGCAACAATTAAAGAATGTATAAGATGCGGAGATAACAAGTGAAGGACCAAGGAAGTTATGGGCTGTTTCCTAGAGGTGATATCTAAGGAGGGTTTTAAAGATTGAACAGAATTTAGCCTGGGCTACCAAAAGGAGCCGGCATTCTAGGCCAAGGAAGAACATAGGCAAAAAGATAGAGGTAATAAAAATATGGTGTTTGGGGAAAATATAAGCAGCACAGCGAGCAGGTAGATGGTGTGAGCGTACAGTGAGCGCCCGGACACAGAGCCGGAGAGAGCAGAGGTCGGCGGGGATTGAATGTGCTGTTCTAAGCAACTTTGGTGGGCTAGGGTCAAACCCAGCTCCCCCAACCCGCGCCCTGCAAAAAAAAAAAACACAAGAGTGGCAGACTGTGTGGGACTGGACGCCAACCCTCTAGTTACCAGAGCGCATAGGCTGGACTGACTTCTGGACTCAGCTCCAGGGGATTTTTGCTTGATCTTCAGGTTTGTTTTGCTGGCCCTGTAGCACTGGGAATTGAACCCCGAGGCTTTCACAGTGAACTATATCCCCAGCCCTTTTATTATTTTTTTGATTTTGTGTCTTTTATTATTTTTTGAGACAGAGTCTTAAGTCACTGAGTTCCCCAGGCTGAGTTTGAATTTGGAATCCTCCTGCTTCGGGCTCCCACAGTGCTGGGATTATAGGGATGTGCCACCACACCCAGCTTGATCTTTTTTTTTGTTTGTTTGTTTTGTGGGTACTGGGGGTCAACCTCAGGACCTCGCGCGCCAGCAGGTGCCCATGCCACTGAGCGATATCACCGGCCCCTTTTTCGTATGTGGGTTCCGGGAGTCGAACTCGGGCCCTCGTGCTTGCTGGGCAGGAGCTTACGCCGCTGAGCCATCTCACTGGCCCCCAGCTTTGATCTTCCAGGTGTTTTTTGTTTTTTTTTTTGGTTTTTTTTGAGACAGGATCTTGCTGTGTATCCTAGGCTGGCCTTGAACTCATGGCAGTCCTTCTTCCTCAGCCTGCTGAGTGCTGGGATTACAGGCATGTGCTACCACACCCGGCCCAGATTCTCCTTTTAAAACTGAAAGATAAAGGGAGGTAGGAGGATCACTATGAGTTCAAGGCCCTGTCTCCAAAAAAAGAATCTGGAAATCCAGCTCAAGTAAAATCTCCCAGTTTTAATGTTGGCTCAAGGTTTTTATTTCTTAACTTGGGTATAAACAAAACAAGTAAGTATATCCGCGTGGAGCAAATTTGGTCCAATTGTTCCTAGGCAGTGAGGAACAAGTGAAGAGTTTTAAATGAAAGGAAGATGGGAACAGGCTTGTATTTTAGAAGCAGAGAGGCCAGTTAGGAGGCTGTGGCAAGAGTCCAAATGAGAAAATAAAGAGGGACTGGGGGCCTGTGTTGTCTTGTAGTACGAGTGTGTTGTTAAAGTTTGTGCCAATAGCTCGAGTAACCTAGCAACAGCAGGACCCTTCTCACCATCCCAGAGACTAAAAGGAGAGGAGTCTTCTGTCCCAGAAGGCCTTGTTACGTCTCTGGAGCTGATGGAAGCACCTGGGGAAGCAAGGAGGGAGCAAGACAGACCATGGGGACAGATAGCTTTTTTTTTTAATGCTTGAAGGGCAGCAGCTAGGAATGGAAAACAGGAGGTTTTCCGGGGACCTCCCCCTTGACTGAAAAAGAAAACCCTTCCTAGAAGCTTCCTAGCAGACTTTTCCTTGCATCTCTTGGGTCATTTGTGATCCTTTGACAAATTATCAGCATAGGCAGATAGAATTACTAGAACTGGCTTGGACTAATTATGATTTGATCCCTAGGGATGGGTATATCAACACCCAACCAAATTGGGATCTGTTATCAAGGGAATGGCTCTTTGGGCAGCAACTGAGTATGGCTACATGGGAGAAAATACCTTTTTCTTGTGGGTGGTTACTAGGGATTCAACCCAGAGACTTCAAATTGGGCTGCACCTAAGACTATTTTTTTTTTTTTTTTTTTGTGGGTACCGGGGGTCGAACTCAGGACCTCGCGCTCCAGCAGGCGCCTGTGCCGCTGAGTGGTATCACCGGCCCTTTTTTCGTATGTGGATACCAGGAGTTGAACTCAGGACCTCGCACTTGTCAGGCAGGTGCTTATGCCTCTGAGCCATCTCACTGGCCCTGCAGTGATATTTTTAAAAGTTTTGAGACAGAGACATGCTAAGTTGCTCAGGCTGGGCTCAAACCTCCAACCTTCCTGCCTCAGTCTCCCTCTGTGCTGGAACAGGCATGTGCCACTGCACCTGGCAAGATGATACCTTATTGGAGATGGCTTCATCTTTATGGTGTTTTGTTTTTTTTTTTCCCCTTTTGGTTTTTGGTTTCCTTAGGGTCTTGCTGTGTAGTTCAGGCTGGCCTTGAACTTGCTATGCAGCCCAGGCTGGCCTTGAATTTGAATCCTGCCTCAGCCTCCCGAGGCTTGGGGTTACAGATGTGTGCCATCACACTGTGCTTATGGTGTTCTCATTGTAAACTCCTAAAGCAGAACCCCAGTACAGTCTCAGCTCTCTAGACCTTGTTCCTTCCCCCTCTTCTCCTTCTCCATCTTCTTCCTCCTCCATTTTTTAAGACAGGGTCTTACTATGCAGTTCATGCTGGCCTTGAGCTCAGTATGTAGCCCAGGCTGGCCTCGAACTCACAATCCTGCCTCAGTTTCACAAGTACCTTTTTCTCCTTAATTTGATCTTCTTCCTGCTCTATTTCTGCATTGAATGTGAATCTTTGGTCTTTGTCCTCCAACTGTGTTTCTCTGTATTCATCCCCCCTTTCCATTCTGTTGGGTGTGGTCTTTGTATCCCTTTTCCAAAGCAGAGGTTGACATTTTAGTATCTGTCCAGAAATTGATGGCTTTTGGGAATCATTCCTGACATGAAGCTCCTTAGATTTCTCATGGATATTGGCTATATTACCTCTGTTTTCATACTTGAAGGAGACATGTTGAGTTCTTTTTCATAGTTTTACTGACTTTGGTTCCTGCTGGAGTCCCAACTGCACACATTGTTACTCTTTCCCTGAATCTCCATCCTTGCTTTACATCCAGTCACCTTGCTGTTTACATAGTTAAGAATCCTGTTTTTGGGCCGGTGAGACGGCTCAGCGGCTTAAGCGCCTGCCTTGCAAGTGCGAAGGCCCGAGTTCGACTCCCGGAACCCACATACGAAAAAGGGGCCGGTGATATCGCTCAGTGGCACGGGCGCCTGCTGGCGCGCGAGGTCCTGAGGTCGTCCCCCCGGTACCCACAAAAAAAAAAAAAAAAAAAAGAATCCTGTTTTTCGGTTGGGAGCTGATCTTGTCTATTCCCAGGTTTCTTGTTCATTGTCGTCTTCTGTGTGTGTATGGGGTTCTGGGGGTTGAACCCCAGGGCCTAAACACTGAGCTCTGTTCCCTGTCCCTTTTTTTTTTTTTTTTTTTTTTAATGTGGGTACCGGAAGTCGAACTCAGGATCTCACGCTTGCCAGGCAGGCGCTTATGCTGCTGAGCCATCTCACCCGCCCTCCTTGTCCTTTTTTAAATTTTTTTTTTTTTTTTTTTGTGGGTACCGGGGTTGACCTCAGGACCTCGTGCGCCAGGAGGCGCCCGTGCCGCTGAGCGATATCACTGGCCCTTTTTTCGTATGTGGGTTCTGAGAGTCGAACTCGGGCCCTCGTGCTTGCCAGGAAGGCGCTTACGCCGCTGAGCCATCTCACCGGCCCCTTGTTCTTTTTTTTTTTTCTTTTTAAGTGTTTTGATTGATTGATTGATTGATTGATTGAGACAGCCTCTTGCTGTGTAGTTCAGGCTGGCCTCAAACTTGCAGTGATCCTCCTGCCCCAGCCTCCCAAGTGCTGGGATTACAGGTGTACACTACTACGCCCAGCGAAAGGATTTTTTTTTTTTTTTTTTTTTTTGGGTACCGGGGGTCGACCTCAGGACCTTGTGCACCAGCAGGCTCACGTGCCACTGAGCAATATCACCGGCCCTTTTTTCATATGTGGGTTCCGGGAGTCGAACTCGGGCCCTCGCAGTTGCCAGGCAGGTGCTTATGCTGCTGAGCCATCTCACCGGCCCTTCCTTTTCTTTATAATTTTACCTATGTAACAATGTTTTTTGAGACAGGATTTCACTATGTAATTCAGGCTAGCTTTGATTTTTTTGTTGTTGTTGTTTGTTTTTGTTTTTTTTTTGTGAGACAGGGTCTTGCTGTGTAGTTCAGGCTGGCCTTGAACTCACTTCGTAGCCCAGGCTGGCCTCAAACTTGCAGCAATCCTCTGCCACAGCCTCCCAAGTGCTGAGGGTATAGGTATGCGCCACCCCTCCCAGCACTTTGTGTGTATTCTTTTTTTTTTAAGGCAGGGTTTCACTTTGTAATTCCAGGTTGGCCTTGAACTCACAGTGATTCTCCTGCCTCAGCCTCCTGAGTGCTAGGATTATAGGCATACACCACTATGCTCAACATGTTTTAGTTTTACATGCTTAAATGTTAAATAAATGGAGCCATATAGTTTTTTTCGTTTTGTTTTGTTATGTTTTTTCTTCAGTAGTAGGGATTGAACTCCGGGCTTTTGCACTTGAGTCTCACTAAGGTGTCATTAAGTCACTTAGTAGCCCTGGCTGGACTCTTGTGATTCATCTGCTTCAGCCTCCCAGAGTGCTTTTATTACTGGCGTGCACTATATTTATTATGTGACTTGCTCTTTTGCTTAGCAGGTTCCTTATGAAGTTGATTTTTTTTTTTTTTTTTTCAATGGTAGCAAAGTGTTTTTGAGAAAGTAAAAGTGAAGATTGAGGGAGAAACTGACTCTTCAGAGTAATCTTGGGCCCAGTAAAAGAGGAAAAAGCAAGATAAAAGTACACCCTGGAGGACACAGGGTGGGCTATCATGAGGAAAGCCACAGTAACCGCTCAGCATATTCCTACGTGCTCAACACATAGCTGTATTTATTTTTTACAGTATCCCATTGAAATAATACATGACAATTTTGTTTTATTATTAGTGGGCATGTGATCTGTTTCTGAGTTTTGGACCCCCCCCCCCCGTTTTTTTCAGTGCTGAGGGTTGAACACAAGGCCTTTGCATTGAGCTATATCCCCAGTCTTTTTTATTTTTTATTTTGAGACAGGGTCTCACAAAGTTACTAAGTTGCCCAGGCTGGGATTAAACTTGTGATCCTCCTCCTTCAGCCTTCCAGAGTGCTGTGATTTCTATAACTTTTAGAAGCTCATCAAATTCCACAAACAAATCTGGAATTTGGTTGGAATTTTATTGAATTTGTACATCATCTTAGGGAGAATTGACATCTTAAGAATATAAGACCTCCTTTTATGGGTAAATGGATGCAACTCGAGACCATACTCATAAGTGAAATAAACCGGACGCATATGTGTAAACATCGTATTGTCTCCCTAGTGTGAGAAACTGAAAGAGTAAATAAGATCCAAAATGTACAATAGATATGGTAAAACAGGAAGAAACTGTTCAAAAGGAAAGAGAAACTGGGATGGGGGAATGGAGAAAAGAAAGAAGGGAAAAGAAAAATATTATATATATATATATATATATATATATATAATAGTTAAGATAGATACACTACTAATTTCACTTAGTTCATTGAAAAGAAAGGTTTGTGCTAATATTGTTTGGACAATTGAATAGTGATATCTTGTACCCTGAGTAACTAATTTAAAGATAACAATACATTGTTACCCTCCTATTATGTTGTTTTGAAATTTTGTTCTATTTTTTTCTCTTTAAAAAAAAAAAAAAAGAGGGGCCTGTGAGATGGCTCAGCGGCTTAAGCGCCTGCCTTGCAAGTGCGAGGGCCCGAGTTCGACTCCCGGAACCCACATACGAAAAAGGGGCCGGTGATATCGCTCAGTGGCATGGGTGCCTGTTGGCGCGCGAGGTCCTATGGTCGACCCCCCGGTACCCACAAAAAAAAAAAAAAAAAAAAAATGTAACACCTCAAATCCATAAACAAAGCATGTCTCCATTTATTTAGGCCTTTTAAACTTCTTACAAAAGGCTTCCTTTAGCTTCTTTTTTTTGAAAAATAAATGTTTAAAAATTGTTATAAATTAAACATACACGAAAACACCAATTTAAGAAATAAAACATTGCCAGTATCTCAGAAACCTGCAGCCAAGTATGGTGGTGTGCATACCTGTAAACACAGCACTCAGGAGGCTGAGGCAGGAGGATCACTGTGAGTTCAAGGCCAACCTGCACTACATAGTGAGACCCTGTCTTGAAAAAACCAAAAAAGAAAGAAAGAAAGAAAGCTGCATATATCTCTTCCTTATCAGGTCCCCTCGGCAAGAAGTAACTAGATTCCTGACCTTTCTGTTAATTTTTTCCTTGGCCTTCACCATAATAATTTAACTATATAAATATGGCTCCTAAAATAATATAGTTTAAATATGGCCAACTTGATACAAATATAAATGAATTATACAGTATGCATTATTTTGCACGTAGCTGTAGTTCTTATTAAATTGTGTAGCATTTCACTGTAAAGTGTGCCATAATTTATCCACTCCAATTGTTCATGGGCATTTGAGTTTCTGGCTATTGATAAAGGGGTGTGTGTGGGGGGGTGTGTGTGCACTGGGATTGAATCCAGGGCTTTGCAAAACGCTAACTAAGCACATGCTGTATCATTGAACTGTACCTCCAGCCCCGAAAAGGTTTTTCTTTTTTTGCAGTACTGACAGTTGAACATGGAGTTTTGTATATGCTAGACAAGCACTCTAGTGCTGAGCTCCGTCTCCAGCTTGTCTTACTTTATTTTTATACAAGGTCTCGCTAAGATGCCCAGGCTGGCTTTAGACTTGTAATACCCCTGCCTCAGCCTGGTGAGTAGATGGGCTTACAGGTGTGTGCCACCGTGTCTGGCCCCCATAAGATCTTATCATTTCTTCCATGAAGGCCATGAATGACTTTCTTTTTTTTTTTTTGTGGGTACCGGGGGGACGACCTCAGGACCTCGCGCGCCAGCAGGCGCCCGTGCCACTGAGCGATATCACCGGCCCCTTTTTCGTATGTGGGTTCCGGGAGTCGAACTCGGGCCTTCGCGCTTGCAAGGCAGGCGCTTAAGCCGCTGAGCCGTCTCACCGGCCCATGAATGACTTTCATTAGATACTTTCCCCAAGTACTTCATTTTTTAAAAATTGTTATTATAAATTGGATTTTGTTTTGCGTATTATAACTTGTGTATAAACATGAAGTGCAGTTCTTTGTTTTAATTTAAATAGGTTTCCATGGTTCTGCTATTTTTGTTGTTGTTGTTGTTTCTGTGGGCTGTCATTCCTGATGCTTTACTTTGTTAATTGTGTATTTTGTGATGTTTGTCTGTGAATGAGGTCATCTTCAGAACTTTGAGGCCTAGGATGAAGATGGGTTCTTAGAAGGAGATTTGCTTTAACTTTGTAAAATAGGAGACATGTCCTTCAGAGATTTGGATTAAAGGATGAACTTTGGAAGAACATGAACACAGACATTATGTTTATTTATTTATTTATTTTTTTTTTTGTGGGTACGGGGGGGTCGACCTCAGGACCTCGTGCGCCAACAGGCACCGGTGCCGCTGAGCGATATCACCGGCCCCTTTTTCGTATGTGGGTTCCGGGAGTCGAACTCGGGCCCTCGCGCTTGCAAGGCAGGCGCTTACGCTGCTGAGCCATCTCACTGGCCCGAACACAGACATTATGGAGGGAAGCTCTACAAGGGTTTTATTTCTTTTCTTTCTCTTTTTTAGACATGGTCTCGCTATGTAGTTCAGGCTGGCCTCAAACTCACAACAATCCTCCTGCCTAATCCTCCTGAGTGCTGGGATTACAGGCATACTGTGCCCGGCAAGAGTTTATAACCTTTGTAAATAGTCATTGATTTTTTTTGTTTTTGTTTTTGTTTTTTTTTGTGGGTACCGGGGGTTGACCTCGGGACCTCACGCACCAGCAGGCTCCCGTGCCGCTGAGCGATATCACTGGCCCTTTTTTCGTATGTGGGTTCTGGGAGTCGAACTTGGGCCCTCGCGCTTGCTAGGCAGGCGCTTACGCCGCTGAGCCATCTCACCGGCCCTGTCATTGAATATTTTTTTTTTTTTTTTTTTTTTTTTTTTTTTTTGGTGGGTACCAGGGGGACGACCTCAGGACCTCGCGCGCCAACAGGCACCCGTGCCACTGAGCGATATCACCGGCCCCTTTTTCGTATGTGGGTTCCGGGAGTCGAACTCGGGCCCTCGCGCTTGCAAGGCAGGCGCTTACGCCGCTGAGCCATCTCACCGGCCCTATTGAATATTTTTGAGCAGGGGATTGACTTTTAAGATTTTTGTAGCTAGGCGTGGTGGTGCACACCTATAATCCCACCACTCGGGAGGCTGAGGCAGGAGGATCACTGTTGAGTTCGAGGCCAGCCTGGGGTACAAAGTGAGTTGAAGGCCAGCCTGAACTGCATAGTGAAACCCTGTCTCAAAAAGACCAAAAAAAGAAAAAGAAAAAGAAAATTGTGATACTAACATGCAAGGTGAAAGATGATAAGGCTCAATACAATTGGGACCATTTAGGGGCCAAAAATAATCCAAGTGAAAGTTAATTTATTGAGTCAAGAGATAACTACTGAGCAGGTGTTGTATGCCAGGCACCATGCTTGTTAGAATAAAGTTTGACCTGCTTCTGGCCTCCCAGAGCAGATCAAGCACACACGTAGTTTCTTTCTTGTTTTTCCTTTTCTTTTTTTGTGGTGCTTCATTCATGCTAATCAGCAAGCACTCTACCACTGAGCTGTGCTGCATCACTAGCCACACTCATGCAATTTCTTTGCATTTTGATGAGTGCGATAGGGAAGCATTTTAGAGAGAGTTACTTAACTGAGATTGTGGGGGTCAAGGACAGTTGTCTGGGGGAATTGACTTCAATTGCAACCTAAAGGTTGAGTGGAGGGCGTAAGGAGAACAGTGTTCTATTCTGGGTCACAACATGTGCAAAGGCCTAATGGGGAGAGAGCTTCCCCCTGGGGAATTGCAAATGAAACCATGCTTGGCACATTGGTTACAGTCCAGGAGATAAATTCAGCCCCTTGAACATGTTTTGTTTAACCCACAGAGTATTTTTAAGAACTTTATTGTGATGGTCAACTTTTGAAAGAGTGAAATTTGACCCAAAAGAATCTGGTAGTTGGGTCCAAACTCCTTCATGGTTCTAAGAGCTACGTAAAGGCTAGAGCTACGTAAAGGTTCTCCTGCTCACCTGTTTTCTTGTTCGGTTTATTTGTTTTGAGCACCAAATTAGCTAAACTGCCTAGCCCTTATAATTATGAATTTGGTGTTCCCTCAGGTGGAGCATAAAATATTTAGGGGGATTCTTGACAGGTGAGCAGAAAATAGATTATTCTGATTTTCTGAGCCAGGTTAAAAAATTTGAGCCTGATATTTGAGTAGCGAAGTCTTTGAAGTAGTTTTATATTTTATTTTATTTATTTTTTTGAGATAGGGTCTCACTGTGTAGTTCACACTGACTTTGAACTCACAGTGTGCCCAGGGTGACGTTGAACTCACAGTGATCCTCCTGCCTTATCCTCCTGAATGCTGAGATTACAGGCTTGCGTCACCATACCCCGGCTTGAAGTAGTTTTAGAGGGGAGTGATGTGATTTGATTTGCATTTTAGACCAATCACTCTGTCTGAAAATATATTCACACTGGTTAAATCAAGGCTGGGAGGCCGGTGAGATAGCTCAGTGGCATAAGCACCTGCCTGGCAAGTGCAAGGTCCTGAGTTCGACTTCCGGTACCCACAAAGGAAAAAAAAAAGGGCCGGTGATATCGCTCAGTGGCACGGGTGTCTGCTGATGAGCAAGATCCTGAGTTCGACCCCCGATACCCACAAAAAAAAAAAAAAAATCAAGGCTGGGATAGCAGTTAGGAGATTGCTGCTACAATCCAAGCCAAAAAGGTGGTAAGCTGGGTGTGGTTGCACGTGCATGCAGATCCAGCACTCTGGGAGGCTGAGGCAGGAGGATTGCTGTGAGTTAGAAGCCAACCTGGGCTATGTGGTAAATTCAAGGCCAGCACATAAGGAGACCCTGTTTCAAAAAACAAAAAACAAACCAAAATGATGGTGGTCTGTAGATAGAAATGGACAGACTTGGCAGATAGACTGGCAGTAGTTTCAAGAGAAGTCTAATGTAGTGGATGAGAAGAGAAAGAAATCAAAAGTGATATTCTGGCTTCTGTCTTGAGCAACTGGGTGGAAGGTAGTGAAAATAGGAGCTTGAGAAAGGAGCATGGAAGAAATAGTGGTGGGGTATAGCTCAAT
Source organism: Erethizon dorsatum (assembly GCA_028451465.1). Lineage (NCBI taxonomy): Eukaryota > Metazoa > Chordata > Mammalia > Rodentia > Erethizontidae > Erethizon > Erethizon dorsatum. Next base: position 110,491,625 of record CM051827.1, on the reverse strand, counting down.
GGTAGAGCACATGCTTAGCATGCATGAGGCCTTGGGTTCAACACTTGCACACTCTCCCCCAAAGAAACTAATAAAAGATGTGGCCATGCACATCTGTAATCCTAGCACTTGGGAGGCTAAGGCAGGAGAAATGTGAGTTCAAGGCCAACCTGGGCTAGTAGTGAGCTCAAGGCCAGCCTGAACTATACAGTGGGACCCTGTGTCCAAAAAAAGTCTTCTAACTAAAAAACTATAAAGCTTGGTTTGGTGGCACATGCCTGTAATCCCAGCACTTGGGAGGCTGAGGCAGGAGGATTGCTATGAGTTCGAGGTCAGCCTGGACTACATTGTGAGTGTAAGGCCAGCCTGAAATACATAATGAGACGCTGTCTCAAAACAACAAAACACAACAAGGAAACAAAAAAAGGTGGGGGGCTGTAGGATTCCTGGGTGGAGCTGATGGGATGTATTGGAATTGTGAATCTGGAGCTCAGAGTAGAGACTAAGAATCTACATAGAAGCAAGAGGCAAATCATGGTGTAGATGATATTGGTAAGATAGGAACAACTTAGTATGGTAGAAACAACTTGATATTTAAGGCCAAGTGTTGCTTCTTTCACTAAGATAGGATCTGTTTTTTGTTTTTTGTTTTTTGTTTTTGCAGTACTAAGTGTTGAACCCAGGGAATACTGGGCTACACCTCTGGCCCTTTTTGTTTTTTCATTTCGAGACAGGGCCTTGCTAAATCGCCCAGGCTGTCTTCACATTTGTGCCTCAACCTCTCAAGTAGCTGGGAGTACAGGCATGTGCCACTGTGCCTGGCTGTCTTTTAGTGTTATATTCTTCATTAAATTAACTGAGAATATAAATGAGAGTCAGTTAGTAGCTGGAGCCATACATCTGTTTTCCTGTTCTACTTTACCAGCTGTGTAACTCTGTGTAAGTTACTTACCCTCTCTGTGCTGTACTTTCCTCATAAAATTCAAACAATAATAGCATGACCTTTCAAAGGCCTTACTGTCCCTGTTCGGTAAATGATTCAAAGGCTGGGTGAGGATCCAGTGAGATAGAATATATGTGTCAGAAATGTTGACTGGCACAGAGTATACTTAATAAATGTTAGCTGTGTATAGAAAATGCTTTGTAAACTAGAAAAATATTGGTAATTAGAGAAGAAGAGATTCATCTATGTAGAAGACCTCCATTTAAGGGATGGGAGGAAGAGAAGTTATTTTTGTTGTTTTTGAGACAGGGCCTTGCTATGTAGTTCAGGCTGGCCCTAAACTCTCAGTGATCCTCCTGCCTGAGCCTCCCAAGTGCTGGGATTCCAGGTGTGCGCCACCACGCCTGGCAATGTTGCCCAATTCTTATAACTTCTCTGTGAGGTAATTGTTGTTGTCCTTGTTCAGTAAATGAAGAAATTGTGGCTCTAGACATAACTTGTTTAAGCACCAGAGCTTAGTGAGCTTCAGTCTGTTTTCCAGTATCCAATCTCCTTTGCTAATCTTACTTGCCTAATTAGATCATAAATTTCTCTTTCTTTCTTTCTTTTTTTTTTTTTGTCTTTTTGAGACAGGGTTTCACTATGCAGTTCAGGCTGGCCTTGAGCTCACCTTGTAGCCCAGGCTGGTCTCGAATTCACTAAGGTCGTCTTGTCTCAGCCTTCCAAGTGATGGGATTACAGGTGTGCACCACCACGCCCAGCTAGATCGTACATTTCTCGAGGCCTAATCTAACCAGTTACTTTTTGTCCAGCACCTAGCTCAGTGCTGGACAGAAAATACAAATACTCCGACTAGACTGAGCGAAGACTGACAGCGGTCAAAGCTAACTTGCCCTTTCTTGCCTCTGCCCTCTAGCGCCCTCACAAAGCCAATGCTGAGGAGATGACCAAGTATCACAGTGATGACTACATTAAATTCTTGCGCTCCATCCGTCCAGATAACATGTCTGAGTACAGCAAGCAGATGCAGAGATGTAAGTCTGTACTGTTCCCTGCCCACCTCCAAGCCCCCTTTGCATTGGAGAGGCTCACCCTGCCTTCCATGTTCTTATTCAGCTGACATCTGATTTCCTTTTCCCCCCTCAAGGGTGCCAAAATGCTTCTGTTTCTGAAGTCTGGTTTTCCTTTTTTCCTGATTGTAAATAATAACCGTTGGACTTTTTCCAGTTAGGTTACAACACTGTCCAGAGAGTACTGTAATTGTAATGGGAAAAGCACTGACCTCAGAAACGAACAATAGGTACAGGACCCAGTTCTAAATCTTCAGTGACTAGGCAAGTCACTTCCCCTCACATTTTTGTTTTGTAACAGGCTGTGTGATCTCTTATTTCCTTCCATCCCACTGTAACTGCTTTGCCTCTATATTAATTCAGAATTTAAAGGTCACTCATGATTAACTCCGTATGATAAAATCTTGACAATGAGGTGATTCTACTCCTGCCCCTGGGCCCTGGAACTCCAGAACAGGTCCCGTCTCAGAACCCGCACCTACTTCGTAGGAATTGGGATTACTTTAGCTATGGCCAAAAAAACAAAAAAATTAGTTCAGATTTGGGACTAAACTGTCACACCTGACTTTTCCCTTGTGTTATTTTGGAAATTATCTCTTAGGATCTAAAGCCTCATACAATAAAACAATATAATAATATTGTATAGGGCCGGTGAGATGGCTCAGCGGCATAAGCGCCTGCCCGGCAAGCGCGAGGTCCTGAGTTCGACTTCCGGAACCCGCGTAAAGGACAAAAAGGGCCAGTGATATCGCTCAGCAGCACAAGCGCTTGCTGGCAAGCGTGAGGTCCTGAGGTCGACTCCCGGTACCCACATGAAAAAAAAAAAAAAAATAATAATAATAATAATATTGTCTAGAAGAAGTTTTGGTTAGCTTATGACAATTTATATTGTAGCATTAGGAAATCTGTAGCACTTGTTCATTGCTACTGGTAAAAAGATAGTTTTAGTCCCATGACAGTAACTACACGGTGATAACGATGACAGTGCTATGAAGATCTTCCTTCTTGCTGCCGCCCTCTCTGGGTGAGGTGTGTTTTCTCTGAATTCTTAGGGTCTCATTGTCTTCTAAGAGAAGGGAGACAAATTCATTCCTTTGTTGCAGAGGACTTTGAGGTTTCCATAACTCATTTAGGCCAAGGTTAGGCCAGTGGCGGCAAACCTTTTGGAGCTTTCAGTGATAATAAAACAACCTGCTGCGACACACACACCCATCAATTTGCCACCACTAGGTTAGGCTGTATTCTCAGAAGAACAGGTTGTCGTTAGAGAAGCACTTCGTATTGAAGCAAGGAAATCAGCATGGTTTTCTTAGCTTGAATGCTCAGTTCTGCCACTTAGCTATGTGTTCTTGAGTAAGTCTCCTCCTAGTCTCTCTGAGTATTCTTTTTTCTCTTTAGAAGGAAAATAGTAGCCAGGGGTGGTGGCACATGCCTGTAATTCCAGCACTCAGGAGGCTGAGGCAGGAGGATCACCAGGAGTTCGAGGCCAGCCTGGGGTACATAGTGAGTTCGAGGCCAGCCTGAACTACACAGCAAGGCCCTGTCTCAAAAAACAAAATAAAACAGAAAGAAGATAGTAGTTCCTATTTCATAGTTGAGAATGAGGGATAAGTGACATAATGTATGCAAAGTGCCTACTCTCAATAAATAGCTTTTGCTATTATTGCTTATTTTTGCTATTTATAAATCTGTCAAGGCAGACAAAATACTAGACCCGGAGGAATTTTCGGTTTCTACTCTAGTGCTCTGATTTTTCTGAAACCAGCATTTTAAAGTGGTACATTAAAAATTGGGTCTGAGATTTTTCTCATTGAAAATAGTGGTGGGAAGGATGAGGTGCTCCAAGGAACTCAAGGTACCTTTACTGACTTGATTCATAGTAGCTGACACTTTTTGCAGTGCTTTATAACCTGGGGTGTCTACTGAGACAGTAACAGAAATATAAGAGCTCTTTCATGATCTCTTATTTAATATTTACTAACTTCTAAGCTAAGCTAGGAAGTCATACTTCGTTGTACCGGGAATTGAACTCACGACCTTGTGCTTGCCAGGCAGGTGCTGTGCCACTGAGCTATATCCCCGGCCCTGGAAGTCATACTTTGAAAAGACCAAATAAGTCAGGTTTCCTTGCTCTTGGCTGGAATATAAATTCTCTGTAGTCACTTTGAGACTTTGAAAGCCCTGATCAGAAGTTCTGACCTAATATTTAATTCATGCAAATGGGGACCTGAGTGACTGTGATTTGGGGAGCAGATCATCTATCAGAACGTGGGGCTCATGGTGAAAACATGATACAAGGATTCAAGGTAATAAACAGTTGAGTGGCATCCTTACCTATGCTGTAGCCATAAGCTGAGACACGGGAGTGAAGCGACTTTCTCAGAGTCTCACAGTAAGGGGGTGGTAGAGTAGGGAATGGAACACTGCTCTCCCAATTTGGGAGCACAGTCAGCCTTCCATATCCTGGATTCCACATCTGTGGATTTAGTCAACCATGGACTTTAAAAAAAATAAAAAGCAGCCGTACTGATCACACACAGACTTCTTGTAATTTCCTGAGGAGTAATCCAGAGATTATCAAAGTATATAGGAGGATCCAGGCTCTGTGGAGCACGCCTGTAATCCCTCCTAGTCAGGCAGCTGAGGTGAAGAATTGCTTGAGCCCTGGAGTTGTTCAAGGCCATCTTGGGCAACACAGTGAGACTCCCATTGAAAAAAAAAAAAATCTGCCTGTCTGTCTGTCTATCTATCTGGATTTTAAAGATATATGTTGGTCCTGGAATCATTCCCCCATGATGGATACTGAAGGGTGACTGTACTGTACTTCTTTTAGTTATTTATATTTTTAATTTTTTAAGGCAGAGTCTCACTTTGTAGTCCAGGGTGGCCTTGAACTCACTATGTAGTTAATGCTGGCCTTGAATTCACAGCGATCCTCCAGCCTCAGCCTTCCAAGTGTTGGAATTACAGGTGTGTGCTGCCACACCTGGCATGGACGACTGTACTTTTAAATATGGTACAAATAAAATATTTCAGACATACACAAAAACTTTAAAAAATAATGACCATCCTCGTACCCACTGCCCAGACTAAGGAAGAAAACATAGTACAGTTGAAGTGCCTGGGTACCATTCCTTGGTCACATAGCCTTTTTCTTCCTCTTCAGTGGCCCCAACTCCATGACTACCCCTGCCAAGAACAGGCTCTCCTGAAGTCAGGGTTTAATACTGCGCGTCACTTTCTACAGTATGGTTGTCCTGCATTCTCTGCCTGTTTCTACTCCCCCATCTCTCACCCAGTGTGGTTCCCGTTAAGTGTCGAGCCCAGCTAAGGATCAGAAAAGTATAGTGGGAAGAGGGAAAAACCTCAACAGAGTCCTCCCTGGCCTCACAGATTAGCTCAAGCGAGCGTCTGCTCTCCCAGGTCCCTGCTTCCCATGTCTGGTGCCCTAGCTCCTTGAGCTGGGGCTAAATGGGCTGTTAGAGCCACATGTGGGCCTGGTAACTGAAGAGAAATACTTTTTCTCATGTCTAAAACACCAGTCCTTCCCGTGGGTCCTTCACATCCCAAATGGGAATACAAGCAAACTTTGGAAACCCAGGGAAGTGGAATCCACTACAGGCAGAAACAGCCAGAAGGAGAAGTCAGGTACTAGTGGATAAATACTCTGGCCTCAGAGTCCAAAGATCTTATTGACACAGCCTCTCAGTATTTGCCCAGGAAGTGAGGAAGAGCCTCCCTCATGCAGCCACTCTTCCTCAGAGCACCAGTGAGGTTAGGGCAGTGCCAGAGTTGGTAACTCATGGTTCTTGCAAACCTTGAGCTTCATCTGTGTCTTGAGATAGTAGTCCCTTCCACCCTCCCCGTTCAGGGCTCCTCTTCCTTGCTCTACTTTGAGACCCCTTGTTGATAAGAGCAGGTGCAATACAAAGGCTGCGGCATCCAGGTGTGCACCTTTACTAGGGAGGCTGGGGCAGGAGAATTGTGAAATTTGACCCCAGTCTGGGCTCCATAGTGAGTTCAAGGCCAGCCTGGACTATATACCAAGACCCTGTCTCAAAAACAAACAAAAAAAAACAAAAAAAACAAGGCCTGAGGCAAGAGAATAAGCATCTAACCCCACTCCTGCCTCTAGCTTCCTGGGTATCATTGATGTCTCAGCAGTTTCCTTTTCTGTGAGAGGAGGCTTGGCGCCCTGGGGTTGCTTCTTTCTGTCTCTGTGAGTCTGCACCCTCCAGGTGTGCTTTCCTTCCTGTCTTTGTCATTTCGTTTGCGTTAGTGTTTGCGTGTGTTTCCACATCATGTACTAGTTTGTACTTTTACCCCACCGGCCTGAAATAATTTCACTCCAGTTGTCACTTGTGAGTGTAGCAAAAAGAGCACTGGACTATGGGAGCCAAGACTCCTGGACCCTGAGTCTGCCACCACTTGGTTGTATAGCCTGGGGCGAGTCACCCAGCTTCTCTGTATCTGTTTGTTTCTCTGTGATACCTGTTTTGTCTCACTTATAGGTTTATGAGGATCAGATGAGATTGTGTACATCCGAGGACTTGCAGGAAGGTCAGGGTATATTTTCACAGGTTTTTAGGACAGACAGACCAAGGCTTGAGGCTTGAATACTGCCTCTGCCTTTTACTAGCAATTCGCTTCTCTGATCCTATTTCTCCATTTGTAAGATGGGGCCAAATGCTACCGTAGAGTGTGTGACAGGGAGGGGAGGAGAAAGGGACATAAAAGAAGTACGATTTATTATATGCACATACCAACTCCCCATGATAAATATAATCATTATGTACTGCAAGCATATACTGATAAAAATAAAAATTGAAAAAAGAATATTGTGTGGAGATAAATACATCTGATATTTAAAGCATTTGGCAGTGTCTCACACATTGTAAGCACTCAGTGAATGAATGATAGTTGTATAAGTCTCTTCCTTGCAGGTCAGCTGGAGTGAGGTTCAAGAACATACTCAGGCTGGAAGAAGATAAATTTTTCTCTCCCAAGAAACAAACCAGCATTTTCCAAGTTGCTAAATGCTTCTTCTTGTAAGATTTCTGATGTCTGGTGCATTGGCACATGCCTGTAGTTCCAGTTATTTGAGAGAGGAAGGAGGATTACTTGAGCCCAGGAGTTCAAGGCTAGACTGGGCAACATAGCATAGAGTGACCCCAGCTCACAAAAAGAAAAAGAAAAAAAGCCAGGTATGGCGGGTCACGTCTATAATCCCAGTACTTGGGAGGCTGAGGCAGGAGGATAGCTGTGAGTTTGAGGCCAGCCTGGATTGCATAGCGAGACCCTGTCTCAACAAAACAAAACAAAAACAAAACCAAAAAACCTGCCATGATGGCACATACCAGTAATCCTTACACTTTGGGAAGTTGAGGCAGTAGGATTATAAGTTCATTCCCAGACTGGACAACTTAGCTATTTAGCAAGGCCCTGCCTCTAACTAAAAAATTAAAAAAAGAAAAAGGGCTGAGCATGTAGCTCAGTGCAAAAGCCCTAGATTCAATCCTCAGTACTGCAAAAACAAACAAACAAACAAAAAAACAAACAAACCCCTCCCAAAGCTTTCTGATAATTTTCTCAATAATTGGGTTAGGTGGGTACCATTATTGCTTATTATATAGATAGTAGGCTAAACCTCGAGAAGTTAAACAACCTGACCCAGTCACATAACCATTAAGTAGAGCCTGGACTAGAACTCCACCTTCCTAATCTAAATTATGTGTTTTTTCCCATCATCCCATAAATATTTAAAAAAAAATTATAAGAAGTTGTGGAAACTAACCTTTTGCTTGTTTCTTTCAAGTCAACGTTGGTGAGGATTGTCCAGTGTTTGATGGCCTGTTTGAGTTCTGTCAGTTATCCACTGGTGGCTCTGTGGGTAAGGAATACACACCCCCTCCCCCTCCCCAGGGGCTGTGCTGGGCTCTTGTGGTGCGGTCTGCCTCTTAGGCCACAATACTGAGAGTGCTACCTATGACCATGGGGAATGGGCCTGTGGGTTTTTACTTTAAACCTCTACAGTGTCCTTGGTTCAGTCCCAACCCATGGTCAGTCTGTCACATGGTACTGACAGGTGTCCTTGACTGACCTTTCCTACCAGGAGATCTTATATATAGGAATCCCCAGTAGGCCTCGCGGGATTGTTGAGACACTGTATGTGAAAGCAGTTTGTAAACTGCAATGTGCTATAAAAACTGAAGTGTTGTCATCTGTGCCTGCGGAAAGCATCTGGTAGTTACCTTTACAGGTCAGAAATATCCCCCACGTGCCTCCCACTTCCCTCTGTAACTTCTGGGTTACCTTTAGGATTATTCTACCCTTTCTTAAATACAGTCATGCATTGCTTAACAGTGGGGAACATTCTGAGAAATATGTCCTTAGGTGATTTCATTGTATGAACATCAGAGGGTGTACATAGACAAACCTAGACGGTACTACATATGTAGGCCGTATGATAGATAGATAGATAGATAGCATGGCCTATTGCTTCTAGAGCCATGATGAACAAAACAGTGTGTGGGTAAATCAAGCAACAGAGCTGGCCATGGTGGCACATGCTGTAATACCAGCATTCTGGGAGGCTGAGGCAGGGGAGTCACAAGTTTGATCCCAGCCTGGGCTACTTAGCAACTTAGTGAGACCCTGTCTCACAGTGAACAGTGTAAAAAGGGCTAGGGATACAGCTCAGTGCAGAGGAACAGGTTCAATCCCCAGTGCTGGGGGGAGGCGGGGGGAAGCCAGCAGCGAAAGCAGTGAAATCAAGAGATGCAATTAACACGAGATGTATGAAGCCGCTGCCAGTGTGCCATGGTGTACTGTTTTACAGTGAACTTTTTTATTATAAGTAGGAGAATGCTCTAAAATAACAGTAATAAGTACACAGTATGGTTAATATATCAACTAGTAACATAGCCATTTATTACGTCTATGTAATTGTGCTATACTTTTATAGTGGGTGTGTTTACACCAGCATTACCACAGACATGTAATGATTTGTGCCACATTAAGATACTACAACTAAAAAGACTAAGATGCTATATGTATGTACCAACTCCCCACAATGAATATATTCATTATGTATCACAAACATATTAGTGAAAAAGAAAAAATACCTACAGCTTCACTAGGTAATAGGAATTCTTCAGCTCCATTATAGTCTTATGGGACCGCTGTTCTGTATTCAGTCTGTTGTTGACGAAAATGGTTGTGTGGTACATGGCTGTTTATTTTCTCGTGATCCTTGTATCCAACCCTCTCTCTCTGAGTATAATCTCAGAAAACAAAAACATGCACAGAAATAAAGCAAAATCACCTACATTCACACTGTCTGTTTCCATTTTGGAGTTTGTATGTCCATCCTTTTCTATGTATATCTCTCTGAACATATCATGTACAACATCTGTATTTTATAAAATGTGTTGCACTATATTACATATGGTTTTGTGCCTGCATTTTTTACTTGGTAAATTTTTAAAGATTTTTCTGAAGTATTCTACAGGATGAGTTTTACTGGCTACATGATTATTCCATGTTACTTTAGTTGATATAATCTTTTTCTTCTTTTTGGATCATTATGGTTTAATCTATGCTTTTAATGCTGTTAAAGTTGACACTGTCACAAATACACATGGGTGTGTATTTTTCTCTTAACTTCTTGGACCAGTTTGTTCTTTGAGCCAGCACTATCTTTCACATCTTTTCCAAAATTTTTGACGGTGAATCATAGGAAGAAATATTTTTACACATGCAATCCAGGATACACATGTGAGTGTATATCTTACACACACACACACACATGTTTTTTTAAGCCAGTGTCTTCACAAAAGGACAGTTACCCTTATTGTTACTCAGATATTTTTATTCTACTCTACTTTACTTCATACACACAATCATGACCCACTAAATCAATTTTAAGACCTACTAATGGGTTATCATCCTTGGTTTGGAAAATAGTTGTTCAAAGCAGCCCAGTATTGTGTTTATTCCCTGTTGGAATAGGGTGAGAGGGAGGGAGCTTTCTTGTAAGTGGTACAATACAGCTGTTGAATAGGCAAGTCTTACCTCTCACTGGGTTCTTTGGGCTTCTTGGGGGGAAGGGGAGAGAGGCTTAGTAACAGGCTTATGTTCTCTCTTCCCATGCCCAGCAAGTGCTGTGAAACTTAATAAGCAGCAGACGGACATCGCTGTGAATTGGGCTGGGGGCCTGCACCATGCAAAGAAGTCTGAGGCATCTGGCTTCTGTTACGTCAATGATATCGTCTTGGCCATCCTGGAACTGCTAAAGTATGCCTGCCTGGCCTTGTCCTTTGGAAGAGCACTTTAGGCCAGGTTCCCACTTTCCTCTCCCCATGGGCGTGCCTCCCTAGTTTGCTTATCCTTCGGTGTGCTGGCTGGGATGTGTTCAGTGAGTATCTCTGGCCATCCCCTCCTTGACGGGGTCTTGGTTTGATCTGAGCCCATGGAAAGATCAGGGGCAGGCGCTGCTCAGATCCTGCCTCCAGAGTGTCCCTGTGTGGCCGGAATTGACCCTGGCTGTAGAGTAGGAAGATCGGACTTGGTCGGCTTGGTCAGGCCTCTGGAGACACCCTGCCGCTCTTCCACCTTCCTTCAGCCAGTTTCCACGTCTCTGGTGCTTAGAGATACCTGAGGGAGGCAGCCAGCCCGGTAAGCTGGGACCTGGCGCCCTTGGCGCGTCCCATCCCCAAAGAGCCCCCAGACCCTTGACGCCCTTCTGATCCTAGGTATCACCAGAGAGTGCTGTATATTGACATTGATATTCACCATGGCGATGGCGTGGAAGAGGCCTTCTATACCACAGACCGGGTCATGACTGTGTCCTTTCATAAATACGGAGAGTACTTCCCGGGAACTGGGGACCTGCGGGTGAGAACTCCCTTTAGGGGCTAACCAGCTCACCCTCAGCTGCCAGCTCTAACTCTCCTGTCCTGTGCCACTAAAAACCACTTCCTGCTTCTGGCATTTAGAACACCATACCCCAGTCTGGGGCACCTGACATGGTTTCTTTCCCTCCTTTGGGAGGAAGGGAATGATAGGACACAAGGGGTCAGAGAAGGGTGGAAGTCTCCTGACATGTACTTTCTTTCTGGCCATAGCTGGGTTGCATCACACTTCTTTTTTTTTTTTTTTTTTTTTGGTACTGGTAATCGAACTCAGAACCTTGTGTTTGCCAGGCAGGCGCTGTGCAGCTGAGCTACATCCCAGGCCTGCATCACACTATTCTTATATTCCATAAAGCTTGAGTTTGTGGCTAGGAATTAGGGCTCACGGATCATCTGAAGGGTTCTAAACATTTTTAGGTCACCTTCTCCTTTGGCCATCTGACTCAGAGTGATGGACTCTCCCCAGAAAAGCACATAAGATTTTGCATCTGATATAGAATAGTTAACGGACATCTTCCCTTGCTGAAACAACTCAATCGAACTATTACATCTGCTTCTCTTAAAATGAATACAGTGAAGTCAGATATTTGCCATGCCAGTAGCCCTTGGGTGAAAAAGTGGCACTAATTCAGTTGTTTGCTACAGCAAGCATTAGAATAAGTGAGCATTTACTATTTTGAAGTTAGCTGGAAGAACTTCCCTCTTGCTTCCCTCTATACCTACGTAGATTGGAGAGAATCAGGGTAGAGGAGAGGGTTTGAAGTGGGTATTATTTCTGTGACTCAACTGTTGGCCAGCTCTAACCCAGTCCAGAGGCAGAAATCTTGTGCTTTGGGGTAAAATATTCAATCTCTGGCCCAGTAAACAGCTTGCAGTCTCAGTGCGGGCTGGGTGCATGCAGAGATGTGAGTTAAGCTTGTCATGAAGGGAATAAACTAACTGAAGTCCCCTGCTCTGTCATGGCCACCTCATGGGCTCAGCTTGTCTCCCTTAGAACCACTTCTTTCCTTAGCCTTCCAGCCCCATCCTTCAACTCCCTCCTAGCTTCATCTTTCAGTTTTACTTTAATGTCCTTCTTGATTAGGATATTGGGGCTGGCAAAGGCAAGTATTATGCTGTTAACTACCCACTCCGAGATGGGATTGATGACGAGTCCTATGAGGCCATTTTCAAGCCGGTAAGTGACTTTATGCACCCCTCGGGCTACAAGTGGGATTGATCTAGGGGAAGGGTAGCCAAGCTAATTGGGAAGTGAGAGGTATTTCAGTGCTGGCTCATAGGGTGGTCAGTTAGGGGAACCAAAATTGTCTGAATATTTGTTGATGCCCTCTGCTGACCGGGCCCTCTGCTGGATACAAGAATATCTAAGGTACGATCTTTGTCCTTACAGTCTATGGTAGAGGGTATACCCAATAGCATGTGACCAATATTGTTTTATATTCATTTCTTTGGGGTCAGCGCCTAGGACAGCGTGCCACAGCCAGTTGTTCATTATCATTGAAAGCTCTAAAAAGTTTGCCATCACTCACCTGGGAGAATGTTGTGTTCTTTTGGTGGTGTTATGTTTCCTGGATTTTTTATACTCCTTTTGCCTTACATTGATATCTGCACATTTGAAGAATAGGAACTTATTCCACACTTTGCAGACCAGCTTTGTTTGGGAAAGCCCTTCTAGAGATTCAGGGAAGGCTGTCTGGCATGCTGTGCAAGCACGCTTGCTGCTGGAGTCCTCGGGCAAGCTGGCCTGGTGCCTGTGTTTTTGAGGGATGAACAGGAATGACGAGCTGCTGCCTGGGTTGGGGAGAGGGTAGTCAGGGATGAGTTCACAGAGGTGGTGACATTTGAGCCGCACTTTGAAAAATGAAGAGGTACCCATGTGAATAAGGAGGTGGGGGCTGAAGGGATGGCATTTGGCAGAGGGAACAGCAGAAGTGCAGACGTGCCAGGGTGGAGTGGCATGTAGGGCAGTGTGATGTGGGAGAAGGTAGAGGGGAGGGGTAGGAAATAGATTTGGGGGTCTGAGTTCAAAGGGAGGCTTGAACGCCATGCTTAGGAGTTAAATCTTCATTTATAAGCAACGAGAAACTAAGAGTATTGATCTAATAGGGTCAAGTGGTTATTCAGCAACAAGTACCTACTATGTGCCCAGTAGTAACTGTGACAGAGAAGTCTGAGACCATTCTCAGTCCTCAGTAAATTAGACTAGTTATGATCAGCTGTATACAAAAGTAGAGTGCCTCCTCACTAAGGCTTAAAGCCTGTAAGACCGAATGAGTAGAGCAGATGCAGCTAAGGATTGAAAAACTTCCTAAAGGAGGTGGCACTGGACCTTGGATGGTGAAAGAAGGGAAAGATTAGAGTTGACAGGAAGTCCATTCTAGGTTCAGAGTTACTAGAGCTAAAAGTGTCTTAGAGATTCTTTCCCATTGGAAAACTCCCTTCTCTAGCACATAGCATGAGGGAGAATGGGAAGGTAGGAATGGGTGAGGAGTAGAAGAAAGTGCTGCACCCACCCCTGAACCTCACTTAGCTTTTCCTGAGGTTGGTGGTGACCAAGATCTGTTCTTTTAGGTCATGTCCAAAGTAATGGAGATGTTCCAGCCTAGTGCGGTGGTCTTGCAGTGTGGCTCGGACTCCCTCTCTGGGGATCGGCTGGGTTGCTTCAATCTGACCATCAAAGGTGAGACCAGGTGTAGTGCAAGCGTGGGTGGACAGGGTTCAGCTAGTGCCCCTCTAACCCACTATTCCTCTCTCCTCCAAAGGTCACGCCAAGTGTGTGGAATTTGTCAAAAGCTTCAACCTGCCTATGCTGATGCTGGGAGGAGGTGGTTACACCATTCGTAATGTCGCCCGCTGCTGGACATACGAAACAGCTGTGGCTCTAGACACAGAGATCCCTAACGGTAATAGCTCCAGGGCCAGGTCGGGCTGGCTGGGAGCTGAAGTTCGTGCGTCCTTGAGTTCACAACACTTTCTGCCTTGGTCTCAGCACCTTTCCTCCTTTGTCGCTAGTCAGAATCTCCGGCCTGTCTTCTTACACTTTGGAACAATAGCTATCACTTTTTCCCTATCCCTTTTTGAGTCTGTCTCCTCTGCTTCTTGATTTTGGTTTGAATAAGATTACCAGTTCTTGGGGGCCGGTGAGATGGCTCAGCGGCATATGCACCTGCCTGGCAAGCGCGAGGGCCCGAGTTCGACTCCCGGAACCCACATACGAAAAAAGGGCTGGTGATATCGCTCAGCGGCACGGGCGCCTACTGGCACGCGAGGTCCTGAGGTCGACCCCCGGTACCCACACACACACACAAAAAAGATTACCAGTGCTTGGCCAGGGATGTAGCTCAGTGGCACAGCATCTGCTTGGCAAGCATGAGGCCCTGAGTTCGCTTCCCAGTACCAAAAAAAAAAAAAAAAAAAGATTACCAGTGCTTATTTATAGCTTTGGACTTTCTACTCTGTAGGGTAACTGGGTTAGAAGTGAAGGGAGTACTCATCAAGAACATGGATTATTTAAGGCCCCAGGGGCTTGGGCCTTCCTCTCCTAGTGACACATATACCACTAATGGGGACACTGGAGAATGGTGTAGGTGTCCAAGTCTCCCACTATCAAAGGCATCTTTTTTTTTGAGATGGGTCTCACTCACTGTGTTGCCAAAGCTGGTCTTGAGAACTCATGAGCTCAAGTGATCCTCCTGGCTCAGCCTTCCAAGTAGCTGGGACTACAAGCATATGCCACCATGTCTGCCGTTCTTCTCTTTTATAGATAGGTCAACAGATCTGGAGAAACCTACAAGTGGTTTTCTCTGGGTCCTGTGGTAGCCAGGTCACTGACTCTTCTCTCCTGCCCCAATCAGAACTTCCATACAATGACTACTTCGAATACTTTGGACCAGATTTCAAGCTTCACATCAGTCCTTCCAATATGACTAACCAGAACACTAACGAGTACCTGGAGAAGATCAAGTAAGTATGCCACTTAGCTGCCCCTTGGTTGAACGTTCTAGGCTCCGGTTTGTCCCGACTAGAGCCTAGCCATCCTCTCTCCTATTGGTCATAGACAGCGGCTCTTTGAGAACCTGAGAATGCTGCCCCACGCACCTGGGGTCCAAATGCAGGCAATTCCTGAGGATGCCATTCCCGAGGAGAGTGGTGATGAGGACGAAGAAGACCCTGACAAGCGCATCTCAAGTAAGAGCCAGATCCAGGGGCCTGGGTACTGAACCCAGGGCCTTCACACTGAGCTACATCCCTAGCCCTTCGTTATTTTTGAGACAGGGTCTCACTAAATTGTCTAGGCTGAGCTGGAACTTCCAGTCCTCCTGCCTCAGCTTCTCAGAGTGCTGGGATTAAGGCATATGGCACCAGGTCCCACTGAGAAGTTTTAAGTATCAAGTGGGAACAAGTTAGGGATCTGAGTCCTCCCCCTTCTCTTAGCCCCTTATCCTGATGTCACGGAGGAGGCAGAGGGAAGCACTGGGCTTAGATCCTGAGAAAAACAGCCCCTTCCTGTCTCACCCATACTTTCCATTCACTGCCTCCCAGTCTGTTCCTCTGACAAACGAATTGCTTGCGAGGAAGAGTTCTCTGACTCAGATGAGGAGGGAGAAGGGGGCCGCAAGAACTCTTCCAACTTCAAGAAAGCCAAGAGAGTCAAAACAGAAGATGAGAAAGAGAAAGACCCAGAAGAGAAGAAAGGTAGGTTTGGGTTGGGCCAGGATTTGGGTCTGAAGCCCTGGAGAAAGATGAATCTATGTAGGGCACCAGGAGGAGGGAGCTCCTATAGGGCTCTAACTCAGCTCCTTGGGCCTTTTAGTGGCTCCCAGAAGTGGCCAAGCCCACAGAACAATGAAAGTCATCTCTGCTGGCTGATTGAGCCTGGCTCTCACATACCACCCAAGCCTTTTTACCAGCACTTCACCCCAGTTTCCCAGGGGGTTGCCTCCTCCCACTGGGTTCTGGCTCTTGCAGGCTGGGAAACCGGTCCAACCTGTTTGTTTCAACAGGGCTCACTGGGAGGACCTGGGATGAGTTTTTCTCTTTCTGTGTCCACTTGGCTAGTTTTGGGGAAGGGGTTTTAAGACTCTTTCCAGAGGGGCTGTCTTTGGCAATCCCTGCATTTTTTATTTTAGAGGTGACAGAAGAGGAGAAAACCAAGGAGGAGAAGCCAGAAGCCAAAGGGTGAGGAAGGAGAGCTCTCTACCATCTCCCTGGCATGGGAGCATCAGCCCCTTTGTCCCACCAGAGAGGAAAGGCACAGGGACAGCCGGTCCAGCTTACAAACGCCTCTTTCAGGGGCCAGTCTTTCTCTGCAGTTCTAGGCAGAGCTAGGAAGCCCCAGCCCCAGCAGTCACCTGGGCACCCAGGTGCTGTGGAGGTCATTGTGTCCACTTATGCCTCAAGGCCTCTGGGCTGAGTTATCTTATGCCAGTTTCTGCTTTCTCCACAGGGTCAAAGAGGAGGTCAAGTTGGCCTAAGCAGACCTCTCCAGCTCTGGCTTCTTGCCATGTTCCTACCTTTCTCCCTCTAACCCCTCAGATTTTATATTTTCTATTTCTCTGTATATTTATATTAAAATATATTAAATATAAATGTCCCTAGGGACTAGATAGAGGAGCCAGGGCCCTTGAGTGCAGGGCAGCTATGTTGGGGGAACTTTTATAGCAGCTGTCTTGTTCCCTATCCCTCCCCAAGTCTTAGTTTTAAACCATAAAGGGTACAGATCTAGATGGAAGCAATGCAGCCGTAAGATGAAATCCTGACATGCTGAGGGCCTGCTTAGTAGCTTTGGAAAGGGACCCCTGTTAAGTGTTCTGCAAGGCGGGGGCTGCATCTTCAGGGGCCCCCTGTTCTTCGGGCTCCTAAGGTAACATCAGCCATTTTTAGATTGGTTCTGTTCTTATACCTTCACACTGGCCCCCAGTGAGCTAATAAGAAACTCACACTGCCCTGTCTTCCCCTAGTTCTGCAGGTGGAGGGTGGTAGTCTAGCTTCCTTTTTTTGAGATATTTTCATTTTTGTGAGACTCTTTGTAATAAAATGGTACATTTCTATATCCTCCTAAGCTTGTTTCCTAGCAGTGTCCCTGGGTATCAACGCTGCTTCCGTGCCCTTTTGGTATCCTTTGTGGGTAACCCTCTCCCCCAAAAAATAAAACACAGGAACTTACCTGTCTTCTTAGCCCCTCCCCTGAGGTTTCCACCAGTTTCCTCATCTTACCCCCAGAGACCACACGCATTAAAGCACCACTAAAGGGACAACATTTATTCCTTTTCCAAATGTTACAGTAAAACCAGGTGGAAGAGAATGGTTTTTAGCAATTAGAAAAAAAAAAAAAAAAAAAGTACAAATCTGGGGTTTGGCCATTAAAAGTTATTTACAACAATGGGAGAAAAAAAGACAACAAGAAGTTGTTTCACATTACAGACCTCCCTCCCGCCCAAAGCCTAATCCTTGCTTACCAAGTCAGAAAAGAGACACAGTTGATGCACAAGCTGGAGGTTTGAACTTGAGTAAGACATTTATAAAAACCTAGACAGGGCAGTGTCCTCCCCAGCCCAGGTGCCACTAGGCACAGCACGAGAGACTAAAAACTCAACATGGGGAAGGCTGGACACTCAGGGTTTGGGAGTATAAGCACCCCACTTCTGGCTCAGGGATCTGGGGAGTAGGATAAACAAAACCTACTTGGAAAAGAATTGGGGGAGAAAACCAGCAATTGCCTTCTGTAGGGGAAGGGACAGGGAAGGAGGGAGGGTCAAGGACAGGAGCATTTCACATCACTAACCTAACTTGGGAAACTGGAAGGGACCATCTTCAACCGGCCCTAAGAGGAAGACCAGATGGCTGATGGGAGAATCCACAGGAGGGAGAGGAGGAGAGGGATCGTGGCTGGGAAGGGGGCAACAAGCCCCTTCCTTTCTGGGCACAGGAAGGCAGCCAGGGCATCAGGTCCAGGCAGTGACCTCACAAGGACAGCACAGTTTTTGCAGCTTAGAGATCACCCACCTGCCCCCACCCAGCTACTCATTCTGCTCAGCGCTGGCCGATGCAGGGTCACTCTCCGGCCCTGAGGGAGTAGATGGCTCTGCGGCCTGGGGCCCCGCCTCCTCTTCAGTGTCTCCTCCCTGGGCGGCAGCACTAGCCTCTGCCCCTTTGGCCTGGGGCTCCTGGCTCTCAGGGGTGGCAGCAGCCTTCCCTTCCTGGGCAGTGCCCTCCTCACTGCAGGCACCGATTTCCCCCTGCTCCTGCTCTTCCTCTGTGGGTGAGGAGGCAGAAGAATCACCCCCACCCTCCTTCCGATTTCTCTTGAAGGACAGGCCGCTCAATTTGAAAGGCTTCTTGAAAGAGAATTTCTTCTTCTTCTTGGGGGTCTCCTTGGGGGGGGCCTCCCCCTTGGCCTCAGCACCCTGGCTAGTGGGTGCTGGCTCGATGGCATCGCCAGTGGCCCCAGCTGCCTCATCTGTTCCGTTCACGGGGGGCGACTCCCCTTCACCCTTGGGGGACAAGTCTCCATTGCTTTTCACGTGGCCATTCTCCTGCAGGGCAGAGGAGATACCAGTGAGGGCCAGGGCTCTTCTCCCCCTCCCCCACTGCACTTCTCGTCCCTTGCAAGCAATCAGGACCCCCACTCGGGCCTACTGCGTTAGCCTCACCCAACATTCAGGATCCCTTCAAACATGATCCTTGCTCCTCACGGGCGCGCTGGGACACCGCGGCCGGCAGGAGGCGCTGGGGTCCCGGGGTCCCCACCCCCCTCTCCCCTGGGGTGCGCTCGTTATTCCACGAACCGCTCCGGGCCGCAGATCCCGGGCAGGCGGGCGGGCTGTGCTAGGCGATATTGGGCGGGAAGCCGCCCCGGGGAGCCGCCTCTCTGCACCTGGACGGCCTATTTTCCCAGCCTCCTGCTTTGTGTCAACGGCCCCCAGCCACCCACCCCCAAGCCCTCCCCACATCTCGAGCTCCCCTCTTCAAAAAAGACGGCGGGCACCAAGGTTGGGTCTTCGGGTGGAGTGATCGCCCCGCCCGGCACCCGCCCCGAGGCCCCTGGGCGCCCCCTTGGAGCAGCCCGGCAGCGCCTTTGTTCCCCGCGCGGCACTCGGGGCGGCCGGGGGGCAGCGCCGGGGGCCGGGGCCGCGAACAAAGAAGGCGGCGGGGCCCGGCCGGCGCCCCCTCCCCGCCCCTCCCCTCGCTTCGCCCGCGGGGGCTGCGGCGCGGAGAACAAAGGGACCGGGCGGGGGAGGGGGCGCCGCGTGTCCCGGGCCGGACAAAGCGCGCGGCCCCGGCCCAGGGCCCCAGAGGGGGCGAGACGCGGGAGGAGGGGGCCGGGGCCAGCCGCGCCGAGCGCACCCACCTGTCCGTTGGCCTTCGCGGGGGAAGCGCCTGCTGCCTCCTCGGCGGTCACGTCGCCCCGGGGAGCCTTGGAGCTCTGGCTGCCCATGATGGGGGTCTGCTGAGGGGCGCCCGGAGCCGCCCCGGGCTCGCGCCGCAGGGGATAGTTCGGCGGGGTGCGCCCGGCGGGCGGAGGGGTGGGGCTGGCGCCGAGGGGGAGGGGTGTCGGGGGGAAACTGAGCTGCACCCTCGCTCCGCAGCCGACCCGCTGGCTGCGCCCGCCGCCGCCGCGCTCCGCGCCAGAATGCCGCCCGCCGCCCGCGGAGCCGCCTATATATATGCACCCAGCGCTCGGGGCGGGGCCGGGCATTTAAATGAGCGCCCAATCGAGGGGCAGAGGCGGGGTCGGGTCGTGGGCCCCACTTGCGTAGTGGGCGACGCTGGCGGTCTGGTCCCCGCATCCCACCCGACTACAGGGTCAGGTAGGACTCAGCGTGGGAAAGAGTGGCGCGGGTGCCCAGCTCGCTGGACGGGCAGGGGCACGGGCAGTCATTCCCTACGCTCATCGCCTTCCTCTCAGGGTGGGCACCCCACACCGCGGAGGGGCCCCCACAGCCTAGGTACTGCACAGGGTGCCTCTCTCTCTACCCCTCTGAACTCTTCGTTCAGACTTGTCAGACGGCTGGTCCAGCACTACTCTCCAGAAAATGTGGTCCTTGACAGCCTCGGGGGCCAGCACTGGGTTGGGCGCCAGGTCAGAGGTTCCACCCACTTTCCTGTCAGTCTTCCGCGGCCGTCGGGGTGGGGGGTGCCTAACGCGGGGTCGCTCAGGTCCGACTAGTGAGGCCCGTTCATCATCCCTTCTCTCCTCGGTCCCTTGATGCCTAGTCATCCTGAGCCGGGACAGAGATATCCACCTCCTGCCCCTCCTGCCCACTGCTTGGACCCGTTAGGAGGTCCACCTGGGGAGTTCTGTGACCTTGAGGGCGTCGCCGTCCCCTTGGAAGCTGAGGAGCCTGAAGCTCAGAGACATTGACATAACCTTTCTGACTTGAGTTTGGGGTCCCATGCCCAGGTCCCCCTAAACAGTCAACAGCTCCAGTGAGGGACTCTACAAACCTCCAACACTCCAGTTCCTGAAGGGGAGGGATGGGATGCCACTCAGGCTCCTCCCGTGCCTGTGACAGCCCAGGGGCACAGGTCCCCAAGGCTGCCCAGCCCACCTGAGAGAGAGCCTGGGGGCGGGGCAGAGTGGGAGAGGCTGGAGAGCCACCTCTTCCTTTCTCCTTCCCTGGATGCAGGTGTTCCTGTGTCTTGCTGCCTGCCTTCAGTCCCAAGAGGAAAGGTGTGGGGTTGTAGGAAGCAAAGTGTTGCAAATCAAGGCAGTGTGTCCAGGAACAGCTCAGCATGTCCCTCCATCCCTCCCACGGGTAAGGCCTCCTGGGAGGCCAGAGGCTGTGAGGTGTGGAGATACCCTAGGGCCTGAGAAATCGGGAACTCCCCGTAGATCTGACCACAGAGGCTGGGCGGGGAGGGCTGATATGGCTTCTACTCCTGTAAGTCTTCCTCCCACCCCCCCATACTGAGGCTACAGAATACTCTCACCTTCCTTAACAGCACCCCTTCACTTTACAGACTGATGCAGAATGGGAAAGTGACGGGGCCAAGGGCACACAGCAGCTAGTAGCTAAGTATGAGAAAGGCTTTGGAGAGATCTGGGCTGCAGGCTATAAGGAAACCCCTTGGAAGAATTTCCTACTGAGATCTGGGGCTGCTTGGTGAAAGTAGGAGCCAAGAAGAGACTTTGGGGATAAGGACAGGCACCATCCCCCCCTGCAGCTGTCAGTGCAGTGACTCCTCCACCCACTACCACTAAGTGATGGGCATCGTGACCTGCTCTCTGTCTTGGCCACAATAGGGAACCCACAATGCTGCCAGGCAGTGCCCGCACTGGCTGGTAGGGCTCAGATGGAGGATGTGTGAGTTCTGGAGGGGTTGGGGACAGAGGTTAGGCTTCGGATCCCAAGGCTCCTGATCTCCACACACTACCTGGCAAGGATTAGAGGCAAATCTCCCAGAGGATCGTGGAGGAAGGAGGAGCATCAAGACTAAAAGACCCTGAGTGTCTAGAGCCCCTGAGGAAGACTGGTCCACAGGGGAGGCCCTGCATCCACACCAGACATCTCAGGAGAATGGGTAGGGGGCATCTAGGAGTCCAGTCCCTGTCTAAATCCAGGTCCCAGCAGAATCTGACTTCTGGGAAAGGGAAGAGGCTTGGGATGCTGGGGGTGGGGGGCAGTGTGCAGTAGCCCCCATGGCCTCCTCTGTCCACACTGTGGCTCCTTCCTCCCCAGCTGCTGCCAACCCAGACAATGCACCCATTGTTCTGTGTCTCTGGGAGCCTGTGTGCAACTGTGTGTGTCTGTTTCTTTCTGTATGTGACTGTGTGTGTGTATCGCTCCGTGTCTGTATGTGAGACTTTGTGAATGTGTGTACATGTGCGTGTGACCAGGTGTGTATGTTTGTGGTTGTACAAATCTGCATTTCTGTGTATTCAAGGGCAAGAGACAGCCTTGGGGACAGCGGGCAACTCTGAGACTTTCTGGGTGTGTGTGGTGACTGTCTGACTGATTGGGTGTGTGGCTATGAGTATGCGGCTGGGCCAGAGGATACCTGTGAGTGTGGGGATGGAAGAGTAGCTACTTTCTGTGTGTTCCCATTGGGCAGCTGTGTGTACCTCAGGGTGTCACGAGGCTGTGGTGGTCAGAACCTTGGAAGTGTGGGCTTTTGCCAAGATGTAGTGATAGGAAAAGGAGGAATGGAGAAGGACAGGTGACTGGGGTGGAGGGGGAAGGGAAGTCTCAGGGACCAGAGAACCCATGCTCACGCGTCCCCACCTGTTCCAGTTCTCCTGGTGAGGGCTTGGATCCTGGCCCTGGGGAATGAATTTCCTGGCAGAACCTTGGGCCCTCTGGAGAGACAGGGCAGGGCCGAAGGTGGGAGGACAGAAAAGAACACCACTCCGTCCAGGAGCGGGCATTTGAACCTCTGAGGCCCCAAGGATCAGGTTAGGTGTGGGGCGGGTGTGGGTTGGGCAATACCTAAGTCAGGTGGCGGGAGCTGCCCAAGTGAAGGCCTCACCATGGGAAGAGACATGAAAGCAAGGCTAGAGCCCACTGGAGTCTAGGGGCATGTGACTTGCCCAAGCCCCGTTGCCAGCGCCAGGCCACTCATCTCTTCCTGAGGGCATCAGCTCAAATTGGAGACCTCAGTTCTGGCCCAGGTCTGCCTTCTGCTCTGGCTCTGTAAGCTGGTCCTCTCTTCTTCGGGCTCAGTTTGCTCCTCTGTATGGTGAGAGGGTGGGCCCCTGATTCATAGTCACAAAGACTTACTGGAGTCCCTCTTTCAGCTCCCATCTAGGCACCAGTAAGTGGTGAGTCATGCAGAGCTCCTTCCCTAAGGAGTTTCCCATCTAGCAGAAGAAACAGCAAAGCCTTGAGAGGGGAAGATAAAGCCAGACGCAGGGCTATGTGAAGAGCCTGTGGGCTCACGAGGGGCCATAGAGGAAGCGTTTATAAAGGACGGAGTGGGAGCATTGAAGGTATGGGAGATGAGATCCTAGGACTCAGGGACTGGTTGGGTGCGCAGGCTGTGGGGACAGGCGAGTGATGTTACTACCGCCCGTGTTTCTGTCTTGCATGACAGCTGGTGGAGGGGACCCATTGCCTGAGGTAGGGCATCGGAGGGAAAAGAGCTTGGGAGAGTTGCTGAATCTCACTCAAGTTTGAGGGGCCCTGGGAACATTCAGGGGGAATTGGGAAGCAGCCCGTAGTCTGTATGCTTCAGCACACACACGAGATCACATTTCCTGAGCCAAAGGCCAGAGCCCCAAATCTGACTAGTGACCTTCCAGAGACAATGGACAGAGGTTTTAAGTCAGGACTGACCCCAGGAAGTCTGGGCCTCTTTTCACTGCCGAGAAGCGAGTAACTGCAGCCACGCAGAGCATGAGGTCACCCAGGAAGTACCTGGGCAACGGGAGTACCGTGTGGGTGGGGCGGGCAGCTGCAGAGAGGCAGGAAGGAGCCAGCAGCCTGGGGACAGTAAGAACCCCAATGTAGAATCATGGAGATTCCATGATTGTAGAAAAGCAGGAAGGGCCAGCAGCCGGCATTGACCATGTGCCTGCTGTATGGCAAAGCCCTGTGCCCGGTGCTCTCCGTACATCACCTCAGGGTCTGGTGAGATGTGCGCCACCTTTGTTCCCATTCACAGAGGAGGAATTGCTCAGCGGAGCAAGAGGAGGTCAAGACTAGTGGAAAGTAGTCTTCAGGAGCTCTGAGAGCACAGTGGCGCTCGGCTCAGCTGGAGGCATCCAGAAGGGTGCTTCAGCTGACAAGAGCAGTCAGGGAGGTCACAAAGCGGTGACAGTGCCAGGACCGCCACAGCCTGACTGCAGAACCAAAGCTGCTTCTCATGGGCCTGGGCTTGTTACCAGCTCACTGGGTTCTGACTTTATTTTCAACAGGACCTAGGTCTGCAGACTCCCTGCCAGTTACAGGCCTTGAATCCTGGTCCAGACCCTGGGTCACCTCAGGGGCCTTTTACTGGGACCCACCTTCCAGTCACCAGATTACATGGACAGGAATTCTGAAAATTCCCTTTCAGAATTTTAGACCAGCCAGAACTTCCCCTTCCTGTCCCCTTCCCTTTCCCTGGAGTCTGTGTGTGCTGGTGGAGAGGGAGTGGCTGGGGGTGGCTGAGTCAACTGGGTGGGGCCCAGACACAGCCCAGTAGCGCTGTCCTTCTTGGGCTCAGTCCCAAAAGCAGAGAGCCCCAAGCTTCCAGCTCACCTCTTCACCTCCCCCAAGCTCGATGAGGTCACCAGAAATCCAATCCATTCAACCCCGTTTATCTGGGCTGCTCTGCGCCTATCTCCCCTTCCAACTTTCAATTTCTTCTCAGATGCTGAGTGCCTTTGAGAAAGGAATGGCCAAACCAAGAGAATGCGGACTGCTTATAACTTTCCATTCGAAATCCCCCACTGAGGGGAAGTCCCTTCAAAAGGGAAAACTAATCTCCCTCCCGGTCGTCTCCAACCCCCACTTCCTCTCGATCTGCTTGACCTTGGGCCTTGCCCATCCCATCCCTCTAGGTGATTTGGGTGACTTTCTGCTTCCTTTTGGCTTTGTGACCCTGGACAAGACCCTTGCCCTAGTGAGCCTTGCTCTGCCCACTCAGCAAAGCGGCCGGGAGTCACCGTGTTCAGGTGCTTGTGGCGGTGAAGAGCTGGCTCCATCAGCATGCAGGTTGTCTCTGAGCCTCAGCGTCCTATCTGTAAGATGGGAATGGCAAGCGTACCCATTCTGTGCAGGCTGCTGTGAGATAAACTGGTTAGTGTTCCCAAGGAAAGCCCTGAAAACTGAGCCCCTGGTGTGCGGAGCACCCTGGAAGTATTTGATAATGTTCCTGGGGGCAATTATGTGACATTGTGGAGTCAGGGCCTGTCACAAACAGGGTGCGAAACAGTGTGCCCATTCCCTTCCCTTCCCTGTCTGACCACTGTGGGGAGGGGCTTGGGCAATCCTGAGACAAGCTGCAGCCCATCCATCACCTTTCTCTCCAGCCCAAGGGGTGGAGTGATCGGCTATTCTTTTTTTTTTTTTTTTTTGTGGGTACCGGGGGGTCGACCTCAGGACCTCGCGCGCCAGCAGGCGCCCGTGCCGCTGAGCGATATCACCGGCCCCTTTTTTCGTATGTGGGTTCCGGGAGTCGAACTCGGGCCCTCGCGCTTGCCAGGCAGGCGCTTAAGCCGCTGAGCCATCTCACCGGCCCATGATCGGCTATTCTAAGGATGCTCAGTTGTCCAGGGGGAAATTTATTTGGTTTCAGTCAATTCCTTAAATATGCCTCTCCCCAGAACCCTGAGGATTCAACCCCTCTGCTCTTTTTTTTTTTTTCTGAGGCAGGATCTCATTATGTAATTCAGGCTGGCCTTGAACTCATGGCACTCCTCCTGCCTCAGCCTCCCGAGCACTGGTATTACAGGCATGTGCCACCATGCCTGGATGAACCCCTCTGTTCTTAAGCCCCTGTAGGGCTCCCTAGGGTCTTCTTTCAATGAATTGTCCCAGAGAGGTTGCTCTAGGAGCTGCCTAACATATACTTCATCTCTTTTTCCCCTCTTAGTCACCCCCTTCCTTTTTGGGGGTGGGACACTGGGGTGGAACCCAGGGCCTTCTCACTAAGCTACATCCCCAGCCCTTTTTTATTTTTTACTTTGAGACAGTATCTTGCTAAGTATCCCAGGCTGGGTTCAAACTTGCAGTCCTCCTGCCTCATCCCTCCCAGTGTGCCCGGATTACAGGAGTGAACCACCACCCAGCTCCAGCTCCTCCTTATATTCTCCTTTTCCACCTGCTGTTCAGGTGGACCTCACATTCCAGTGACCCTTCCTCAGTGCCCACATTTGTAGGTTGTACTTAGAGAGAGGATCAAAGCCTCAGCCCTATTCCCTCTTCTCTCCTTGGCCTACTGAGCTTCAACTCTACTGGCTTCTAAGCTCCTCAGGCTACTGGGCTCCCTCTGTCTCACGGTCTTTTTTTTTTTTTTGTGAGACAGGGTCTCGCTAGGTAGTTCAGGCTGGACTTGGCCTCGGACTGGCATGGATCCTCCTGCCTCAGCTTCCCAAGTGCTGGGATTACAGCATGTGCCATCACACCCAGCGTGCCTCAGGGTCTTTGAACACCATTTCTCTGCCTGGAATGCCTGCATCCTTGCTGAATTTCAACTTTTCTCTTAATAACCAAATCATACCAGGAGTTTCTAGATTCCCCAGGAGAAAGGAAAGACTCTCTCCAAGGTACACGCCACACCTCTGAGCCTAGGGGTCCCACCCAGCACTTCCCATGCTGTATCTACTCAGGTGCCCCAGCCCGGAACTGGGTGCATGGTCCACCACACTGCGTCTCGCTCATTGTTCTCCATGTCTCCACCTCCACAACCGTCTCCCTGAGGAAGACCCTTCTCTCACTTGGGCTGGGCCGCATCATCTTCTCCTGGTCTCTGCCACTGCTCCCACGTCTCCAGCTCTTCCCTACTCTCTCGGGTTCACTTTCCAATAGAAGGTGCTCATTTCTTTCTTTCTTTTTTTTTCTTTTGGTGCTAAGGATCAAACCCAGTGCCTTGTGCATACTAAGTAAGTGCTGTTCTACTGAGCTGTGCCCCCAGCCATTATGTCTTGACAAATGGAGTAAACAGTGAAGGAATGAAAGAATGGAGTAAAGGAAATGTAAAATCAAACATGTTCCCCTTGGCTTTAACCCTTCCAGTGGCTCCCTCCTACTCTGGGGAGGCTTTACTTTGCATTTAAGGTTTTCACTATCAGATCCCCATTACTCGCTTGGGGCTTTCAGCCCCGCCATATCTTCCTCTCCCTCTTGCCTGTCCCCTCTGCCTGATTGTTCTCTTTTCCTGCTGCACATAGGGAAACAAACGAGGCTTGTTGCAGTGATCCAGGCCAGAGATGATGGGGCTTCTTTTTTTCTTTCTTTTTTTTTTTTTTTTTTTTTGAGACAATGTCTCACTATGTAGTCCAAGCTGGCCTTGAACTCACTATGCAGCCTAGGCTGGCCTTGAACTCACAGCAAGCCTCCTGCCTCAGCCTCCTGAGTGCTGGGATTACAGGCATGTGTCACCATGCCCAGCACAGATGGGGTTTATTTTTTTTATTTTTTTATTTTTTTTTGTGGGTACCAGGGGGTCGACCTCAGGACCTCGCGCGCCAGCAGGCGCCCGTGCCGCTGAGCGATATCACCTGCCCCTTTTTTCGTGTGTGGGTTCCGGGAGTCGAACTCAGGCCCTCGCGCTTGCCGGGCAGGCGCTTAAGCCGATGAGCCATCTCACCGGCCCACAGATGGGGTTTATTTCAGGTAGTTCCATCTCATGGTTCTCTCAGTGAAATGGAACATTGCAGCCTGCAAATCACCAAACCTTTTTCTATATTGCCCCCTCTGCCCACAACACTGGAATTTGGCGGCTCTTTAGGCCACTTACCCAGTGCCTGTCAAGATCTAACTCAAGGGACCTCTACCACTCCAAGTGTCCCCTGATCCACCAGTGCGCCCACTGGGCCCCAGGAAAACTAGGTCACCTGAGCCCCTTTACTTGGCTGGTGCATGTCTCTGTCTTTCTTTCTGTGGTACAGCCTATCCGGCTGGGATTCATGGGTCACATGGGTGTGAGGCAGGGCCGAGGGGTGACAGCAGATGCTTCCCAGCCCTGTGGGTTCAGTCAACTCAGTGTGTGCTTGGGGACACAGAACACCTCAGTAAAGCAGAGAGAGGCCCAGAGAGGCAGAAACTGGTTTATTGGGAGTGCGAAGGGCAGGAGCTCAAAGACCCCAGGAGGAAGAGATAGGCAGATGATCCTCAGCCACAGGGACGGGACACTGGATTGTTCCTCGCTCCTTCCTGCTCATCCTTGGCCTGGCGCAGGTCTGCTTCGGGATCATCATGCAAGGAGCCTGAAGCCTATGTCTCCAAATCCCTGAAAAACAGACATGTGCGACACTCCTCTTGAACCCCAGGGCACAGGGAGGACAGCTGAGCATGGCGGATGGCCTTAGCTCAAATCTGGCCCTGCCATGAACTAGCTGGTATCTTCCAACAAGTCACTGAATGGTTGTGAGCCTCAGTCTCCTCACCTGGGGACGATGGGGATACTGATGGTACAACCCTCACAGGATTGTAATGAGGCTTAAAGAAGAGACTATAAGCCAGGTGTGGTGGCACACGCCTGCAATCCCAGCACTGAGGCAGGAAAATCACGAGTTCAAGGCCAGCCTGGGCTACATAGTGAGTTCAAGGCCAGCCTGCACTACAAAGTAAGACCCTGTCACAAACAAACGACAGGGGAAGGAGATAAGGAGGAAGGATAATATGTATGCAAAGTTCTAGCATAGTACCTGGCAAAGAGTATGGCGTAAATATTGGTTATATCATTATTATTTTATCACGACACCTGGGTTCTGGTTCCAGTGCTGCCACTGCTTTCGTCTCTGCACCTGTCTGAGTTTCTGTCCATAAAGCTGGGTGTTGAAGGATTAGATGAGGTAATGGATATGACAGAGGCTTCTAAAATGAGCAGTTGCCTCTGTCCTTTGAGGTTCGCCTCCGTAGGTTTGCCAGGGGTTGTCACCCTCCTGGTGTCAGGTCTGCTGAGCTCTCTGTCAGGCAGAACCTGCTTCTGCATCCAGCCCACAAGCCCATTTCCTCCCCTCTCCCAACATGGCAGAATGAGAGGAAGGGTCTGGGGTTGCCTCAGCAGGGACTGTGGTTAGACAGGAGGGAGGACTTCCTTCCTGACAGCAGGGTGCTACCCTGGGAAGGAGCCAGAGGTCGTGGGACTGATGCTGCTGGGGGAGGGGCTGCTTCCAGGGGAATGGCCGGGCCCAGCTGGTTAGGCCAGAGTTAGCCATGCAGTGAATCAGCTCAGCAATGACTTCACTTCCAGGGACCCTGGAACTTAATTAGACTTGCCCCCGGGCTCCCAAGACCACAGCGACAAACAGCAAAGAGAGATATGGCAACATAAATTCTGCAGGCCAGCAAGGGTCACCAGCCAGATGTATGCTGTTCCCTCCGCCCAGGGGCTGGACATGGCTGACCCGGCATCCTCCGAGCCTGGTTTGAGATGCACCTCCTCAGAAGGACCTCCTGACTGACCCATGCACTCACTCTACAGTACTGACCCCACTACGTGTCAGGCACTGTTACAGACCGAGCAGGAGACAGTCCCTGCTCACCCCACGTGCAGTAGCACCTGGCCCAGTCCTGTTCTCCAACACAACAGGCTGTTTATCTCTGATCCCTTTTTATGGGCTGTGTCCCCACCAAAGATGTGCTCCAGAGGGCGAGGACCTCAACCGTTCGTTTCACTGATGTGAACCTAGTGCTTAACTCAGTTATAAACCTGACGTAAGCCACTAAAACAGGACCTGATAACTATTTGTTGAATAAATAAATGGACACCAGAGATCAGGGAACACACAGAGAAAGGGTGTTTCTAACTTCAGAAATGCACAGAGGCCAGGCATGGTGGTGCATGCCTATAATCCCAGCACTCCGGAGGCTGAGGCAGGAGAATCATCAGGAATTCAAGTTCAAGGCCAGCCTGAACTACATAGCGAGACCCTGTCTCAAAAAAAAAAAAAAGAAAAGAAAAATGCACAGAGATGCGATGAACACAGGCACACATAGGATGATGCCAGGGTAGCACCCTTCAGGCCCACCCCAAATTTTCCTTCCCTTCGGTCATTCAGCTTGGCCACTACCTCTTGGGCTAGAATCACTCTTGCTCTGAGGCTGCAAGCTGGTCCTCGATGACACGATCTATCCTGGTCCGCAAACGCCGGGCGATGGGCCGAAAGCTGCAGCAGAGTAACCTCGTGCTCGGCCTCGCTCTCCCCAACAAGCTAGGCCCCGCCCCTCCGCGAGACCACGCCCACTTTCCTTCTGGCCCCGCCCCCTAGGGTTCTCGCCAGCACAGAGGAACCAGGTGTCTCTTCCTTTTGCCCAGAACTGATAGTTCATATTTTTTTTTTTTTTTTTTTTTGTGGGTACCAGGGGGACGACCTCAGGACCTCGCGCGCCAACAGGCACCCGTGCCACTGAGCGATATCACCGGCCCCTTTTTCGTATGTGGGTTCCGGGAGTCGAACTCGGGCCCTCGCGCTTGCAAGGCAGGCGCTTACGCCGCTGAGCCATCTCACCGGCCCGATAGTTCATATTTTTGCCACCGGTGCTTCCACCTGGAAGGTAGGAGCTTTGAGTAGATAGGATAGGAACCTCTAGATCTTCGCCCATTCCACCAGATCCTTCCTTTCTCTCTCCTGTGCCCCAGCCCCGCCCCCGTCCAGCCCCGCCCCCTCCTCCGCCCCGAGACTGCCATACGCGCCTCTGGGGCTCCGCCCCTCTCTGGGACCCCACACCCCGCTCAGGTCCCGCCCCTCCCTTTCCCAGGGCCCCGCGCGCTCACGTGAGGCGCGGGCGCGCTCCGTAGTGGGCAGGCGGGCTCGCCGAGGACACATCGGCCAGGCCGGTGGCCCCGGGCCGCAGCAGAATCCTGCGCGCGAGCCAGCCCCAGGCGGCGCCGGGTGGGCGGTGGCGCTGCAGACTCAGCCAGTAGTCACCCAGGCGGCGTCGAGCAGCGGGCTTCGGCAAGGCAGGGCGCCGGCAGCCCCAGGAACACAGCTCCTGGTCCAGGGGGTGCGGCGGCGTGGCCCGAGGCCGCCTGCGGGGGAGCCGGGCCGCGGGCACACAGGGAGGGCGTGACGCGCGGAAGGAGCTGCAGCCTCGGATCGACGAGGGTCGGGGTTACTCCTGGTCCATTTAGAGTGACGGAGGGGGATATTGGAGCGTCCCCCCCACCCCTGCCATCCCAGTTCCCAAGTGCTGCTAGGGCCGATGCTTTATCCCGTCGGCACCCTCCCTCAAGCCTCCTCACCAGGACAGAAGAAAATTCACCACGAAGTGGGCCGTCTCGGTGAAGAGCATGGTTGTCCAGCCTGCTTGCCCCGGTTTCGGTCTCTTTAATACCCGCCCGGGCGTGGAGGGGGAGGCCAGAAAGCCCATAGTCCCCTGGGCCTGCTGATTTTAGTAGGAGGCATCAGCTGGCAGAGGGGGTTGGGGACAGAGCTGGTCGCCTAGTCCTAGTCTGTCCTGTGCCTCACTCAGCCACTTGAATGGGAGGGGATAGTCACCAGATCTTCCAATTCTCCGGGGACATGGCCCCCCAGGGCCAAGGACAGCCCTGTAAAGACAGGCAAGATAGCAAGAGGGCGCCAAGGGCAGAAATGCCAGCTGCTGGTTGGAGAAACACTCGTCCCCAGTCTCCAGTTGCTGCTTCCACAGCCCTAGTGGTTATGTTCACCAGGAACCCACTTGGAGAGCCCCCCCTCTTTGACTGCAAAGTTCCAAACACACCTATGTCTAGAAAGGACCCCTGATGCCCCGACCACACACACACACGCACACGCACACAGTTTAAAAGCCTTGCTCTGGTCTAACATACTCTTTTGGCTAAGGAGAAACTGAGGTTTAGAGAGGGACAGAGAAAACCAAACTTCCTACAAAGCGTGAGACAACCTGTCTGTGCCCTTGTGCTGCTCAGAGCATGGGGTTCAGGGTTCAGGGGTCAAAGCCCAGACTGGGCCCTGCTCCCTGACCCGTGGGGAACCTGAGGAACTCACTGGCCCAGCTCCCTTTCCTACAGTGCCAGTTTGGGCTATTTCCCCCCGAGTGACTCACACTGGCTGCTGGAAAGTGGGCAGCTGCTGTGAGCCCCCAGAGCCCAGCACGGGCCCTGACTTGCACCCCCGCACACACACGCACTGTGCAGCCATATTTGGGGATCTAGTCTCTTTTTCTTCCTTGGAGAATCTCCCTCCTCCAATTCCTTCAGCTTTCCCCATCTTCAACCTCTCCCTCTTTGACGGCTCCTCATCAGCAGTCTTTGCTATCTTTGAAAAACAGAAAGCCCTCCTTCAACCCCAATACTTCTCCAGCTCCACTTCTCAGCCAACATTTTCGAAAAAATTGTATACACACGTTTCCGGTTCCTCCCCCATCATTCCACAGGAACAGCTCCTCAAGGTCACCACTGACCTCCTTGTTGCTAAATCCCAGGGATGCTTGGGAGTCTTTATCTGACGTGACTCCTTAGCAGTGGCTGACTTTGACACAGACAAAAATACTCCCTCCTGTTTGAGATACTTTTGGGCCCTGTTTTGGGACACTGTGCTCTTCTGATTCTCTTGCTATCTTCCTAGCTGTTGCTCACTGGCTAATCGTGGCTTTTTCTGGGCCCTCTACAGTTTGTACCTGGGAGTCTTGTGGGTTCCCAGGCCTTCAGCATCCAGTTTATGTAGAGAAGCTTCTGTCTTTCAGCACAGCCCTCTCTGCCCCACCTCATACCTGCCTCTTGAGCCCTTCACAGGACATCTGACCTCACAGCAAAGCTCCACATCTGCCCTTCCTTCCATGTTCTCTCGCTTGGTCATTTTCCAGTTGCCTGAACTCAAAATCCAGGCTTGGTTCTAGACTCTAGGACCACCCCCCCCTACACACATTTTAGACAGGATCTTGCTATATAGTTCAGGCTGGCCTTGTACTCACTATGGGGCCCAGGCTGGCCTTGAACTTGTGGTGACTCTCCTGCCTCAGCCTCCCAAGTGCTGGGATTACAGGTGTGAGCCACCATGCCCGGCTGTCTCTACCTTTTGATATTCAAGCAGTTATAAAAGCCTGTTCTCTCCAAGACATATCTAAAACCTGTTACTTCGCTCTGTTTTCATTACCCACACCTGACCCAAGGCCCCATCACATTGCACCAGGGAGGCTGCAGCAGCCTCCTGACCATCTCCCTACAGCCACCCTAGATCCTATATGTGGCCTGTCCCTAGGGGAAACCAGGGTTGTTCTTCCAAAGCATGAGTACAGCATCTCAGCACCAAGGTCACACACACAACATACTAATCCCAGTGCTGGGACATTGCCCACTCCCATGTCTTTGCCTGAGTAACTACTTATCATCTTTCAGTTCACGCATCAGTTCCTTATGAGAGCCATTCTCGATCCCTGACCAGGCTAGGTAGCTTTGCTAGTGCTTCTCCAGCATCAAGACCTCATCTCCGGGGACTTGTCAAGCAGTCATTCGAAAACTAATCCAGACTCCTGAGCCCTCCTGTTCCAGACACTGGGAATGTCGGGATGAATATTACACAGCTCTTGCCCTTAGTTAACTCATAGACAGGCATTAAACGTGGAGCAGCAATGTGTGGGACAAGCAGGTGCTGTGGGAGGGGATGGTGGTGGTCAGGGGAGCCTTAGGAGGAGTGGTGGATGCCTGAAGGGTAAGTGGGGTTCTGAGGGAAGCTATTCCAGCCAGACACCTAAAAATGGGAAGAATGCTTTGTAAGAGCTGAATGGTGGCCAGTGTGGCTGGACAGGCTGTGAAGCCATTGGTGAGATTTCTTTTTTCTTTTTTCTTTCTTTCTTTCTTTTTTTTTTTTTTTTTGAGACAGGATCTCACTATGTAGCTCAAGCCAGCCTCGAACTCATGGCGATCCTCCTGCCACAGCCTCCTGAGTGCTGGGATTACAGGCGTTCGCCACCACACCTGGCCATTGGTGATATTTAAATGAGTGACATGGTGGGGTCATAGTTTCTGTAGAAGAATACTGGATTGGAGGAAGGAAGGAAGGAAGGAAGCAGGGAGACTAGTCTGGGGGTTTCTGGAGGAAACCCAGATGGCTAGAGATGGGGCCTCACTCAGGCGGGTGAGGGTGGATCGGGGTACAATGAACTGTGGTGGCCTGGACCGGAGATTGGGAAAGAGAGAGGAAATGAGAATGTCTGTGGTCCTCATGCCTCAAGGGTGGGTGGGGAGATGGCAATGGAGTCGGGACACCCATCTGTCTTTGGTGTCCAACCCCTCTCCTACCCGGTGTGGGTTTATCTGATGTCCTCCTATGGTCCCTCATCTATCCTTTTTCCTCGAGGACCAGACAGGCTCAGAGGTTGAAGGCTCCTGAAATGGGCTAGTGCAAGGCAGAGGGGAGGGGAAAGAGGAAGTCGGGTCAGAGCCCGGATGTGATGGGGCTTCAGAGAAAATGACATTTGGGGTTTCCTCAGAGCCTGGAAATTCCACTCTCTTTGGCTCCACCCCAAGACCCCAATCCTGAGATACTTAAATCCTGGGGCTTGATCCTTGGGAATCCTGGCCCCTCTAGGTGCTGTCTGTATCTGAAGGGTCACAACCCCTTGACAGGTCCTAAGATGGTAAACTGACGTCAGTCAGTCTGAGAACTTCTTGTGGGCCAGTCCCATTCAATCCTCACCACAACCCTCGGTGGCTCGCTTGGCCTCACTGTACCTGTGAGCCTTCAAGGGTTAAGGAACTTGTCCAAATTCACACAGCAAGGATGAGGCAGAGCGAGGACTTGAACTGAGGTTTGCCTGACATCAGAGTCTGTGCTTTTAACTCCTGTGCTATATTAAGCCTGTTGACCCCATGGTTGATTGGCTTAGTAGGGGAAGGAGGCTTTGTGGGGGATTTACTTGTGGTTGGGGTGGCTGCCCCCCCATATCAAGTGATGGGAAAGAGTAGTGCTGACGTCAATTGTTGCCGTGGCAATACAGCAAACCCTTTCCCTGCTGTCTCCATGGTAACCTGGGGGGTCCATCTGTACTTCGCCCCCTCCTTCTAAAAAGGGGGTCCCTTAGGGAGGGGCCACCTAATAAGGTGTCTGAAAGAGAAGGCAGCGAAGGCAGTGATGTGAACAAGCCCTTTCTCTGGGTTCTTCATTGCTCAGGCCCAGAGAATAAGGCTGGGACCTGGCAGTCTGGCACCAGGGTCTGAGGACGGCTCACCCTAAAGGATGAAAGGGCAGCTCTGCCTTTCCCACTGGGAAACCCTCAGCCCCCCCCACCCCAAGTTCATAGGCTTCTGAGCAGAACGGCTGGAAAACTGGCAGAGTAAGATGAGAAGGTTCCCCAGGTCCCTGAAGGGCTGGCTATCACCCAGCCCTAGGGGACAGAGTCTTAGGCTACCTGGCTCTCTGCTGCCCCTTGAAGCCAGAGGTTGGACAAGCAGCAGCTGGGGCCTCTCCCTCAAGTGGTGGCTGGGCCAGGGCTTCCTGCCTGGTACTGTGCAGCCAGGACCTTACTGACACCTCCCAGTGTCATTAGCTCCATTTTCCAGATCTGGAAATGGAGGCTCAGAGAGGTTTAGGAATTAGCCAAAGGTTGTGCAGTCAGTAAATGGCAGAGACAGAACTTGAACTCAGGACTGGAGTTTAGGCCAGTGGAAAGAGGAAAAAGAAACAGAAAACAGGATGGAAGAGAAGAGAAGTAGAGTGAAGTGACCCAGGTCAAGCCTGTCATACTCCCTGTTGTGCTACAAAACAAAGTTTAAACCCCTCAGCCGGGTACTCGAAGGCCTTCTGTGCCCAGTTTATCTTCTGCTAACCCATCCCTGGATGTGGGCATTAGCAATGGGCTTTCAGGATATGGTGCAGTCCAGGAGGGTGATGTAAAAACAACTACATTCTCTGAACTTGCCTTACGCCTTCCTGCCTCAGGCCCCTCTCACAATGTTCCGTCCACCCAGAAGGCCCTTCCTCCTTGCTCATGGACATTCTAGAGCTCACCAGCCCAAGCTCTGTCTGGCCCACGGGCCAGGTCTGGAATCTTTGCATCATTCACAGACCAAGCACGTGGGAAAAGGCAGTAAATATTCTTTAAAGGAAACATTCTTTAAAGGATCATTGGGCCAGTGAGATGGCTCAGCGGCCTACGCACCTGCCTGGCAAGCACGAGGGCCCGAGTTCAACTCCTGGAACCCACGCAAAGGAAAAAAGGGCCAGTGATATCGCTCAGTGGCACAAGCGCTTGCTGGCAAGCACGAGGTCCTGAGGTTGACTCCCGGTACCCACATTAAAAAAAAAAAGAAAGAAAGCTCTCCCTTGCTGGCTGTGGTGGCACATGCGTATAATCCCAGCACTTGGGAGGCAGAGGCAGGAGGATCGCCTGGAGTTTGAGGCCAGCCTGGGCTACATAGGGAGTTCAAGGCCAGCCTGAAGTACATAGCAAGACCCTGTCTCAAAAAAACCAAACCAGGAGGACCTCAAGATGGCGGATGAGTAAGAAGTAGGCAGCGAAACTCTCTCTAAAAGTTACCATTGGAACACGGGAATATAGCGACCTGGAAAGCGCAGGAGCGGGGGAGATGCCTCCCCGAAACCCAGAGAAGTTCTGAAGCGCAATCTGGGACCCCCGGCACCAGTGACGGGTGACTTCCAACAAAGAAGAAGGAAAGAAGGAGCAGACCGCGCGCGTGCACCTTCTACTATCCCGGGAGTTGCAGCGCCGTGGAGGCTCAATTCTACGGACACACGGTGGCAGCTGGCGCCCAGGGAGCCCCCACGGAGGATCCTGAGACAGCGGCGGGGCAGGGGAGCGGCGGAGAACGGCGCTGACCGGCGGTGAGTGTCTCTCAGCCACAGCTGCCCCGCGCCAGAGAGCGACCGGCCGGGCGCCATTGTGGGGGGTGTGGCGAAACTCAGAGCGGCTCGGAAACTGCTCTGGGAACTTGTGCTCCGGACAGGGCAGCACGGGGCCTCTCAGGCCCACGAAAGTGTGCTGAGGTCAGCAGGCGAACGAGACTGGACTCTCAGCCACACCTGTCCCGCGCCAGAGAGTGACTGGCCCGGCGCCATTGTGGGGGGCGTGGCGAAACTCAGAGCGGCGGGAACCAGTGCAGGGAACCCGCGCTCCGGACAGCGCGCTGCGCCTCTCAGGCCCAGGGATCGTGAAAGGGCGCTGAGAGCGGAGGCGAGCTAGACTGGTCTCTGCCTGAAAGTACGCGCCTCTGCTCACCGCCCGCCAGAGGGCGCTCCTGGCTTACTGGGACGGACCTGCACAGAACAGGACTCTGTCACAAGGTACCTGCCTACAACAGAGTCAACACCTGGAACTGATTCTTTTTATTTTTTTTTATTTTTATTTTTATTTTTATTTTTTTTTCTCACTGATTTGTTTTTTGTTCTGACGAAGGGTTTTTTTGTTTTTGTTTTGTTTTGTTTTGTTTTTTGGTGGGGTTTTATTTCTGATCTGTCTGTTTTATTGTTTTTATCTTCGTTTTTGTTTCTGTATGTGTATTTGCTCTTTCCTTCATTATTCTCTCTGGTTTTTTATATGAGTGTAAACAGCGCCTCTAACTTCTTTGTGATTGTGGTTGTGATCTGTTCTTCCTTTTATCCCTTCCTTCTCTTTTTACCACCTGTCCTCTGCACCAGTGTCCCAATTTTAGTGGGATCCCTCTTGGTCCTCTAACCTTACATCTAATTCCTTCCTCTTCTCCCAATACTCTATTTCCTCCTTAACTCATTTTAAATTTAAACTCCTCAAGGAAAAATTGACATACATAGGACTTGTATACTGCATATAATTTTTCTGGTGTGTTTTAGATTTTGTTATATAACCGCAACTCTATACAGCTAAAAGTGGTAAATAACTGGTTAGCTCAGTCTGTCATTTTTTAGGCTGTGTTTGATGCTTTAGTTAACATTATAGCCAAATGTGAAATAATTGTTCTAAACATCTTTCCTTCCTGATATTTCATGATTGAGATTGACTAAGGGACACAGAAAATACAGTGGCACAGTACCAAAGAATCAAGGACTGGGCCAAACAGGTAGCAACTTCGCATACCCAACGAATTGAAGAGGTAGGATCTGGCAGAAAGCTCAAAACCTAAAAGCAAGCTCCACTTGGAAGATACTGCAGAGAACTAGTCATCTTCTAAAGATCTTAAACACTAGCAATAAAGTAACCTACTATAGGTAATTTGCAAACATCACCCCAGGAATTAAAGAAAGAAAAAATGAGACGACACTTAAACAAGATGCAACCCCACACATCCAATTCACCAAAGGCAAACCTAGGGAGCAACGAGGTGGGACAATCCGAAAGCCACCCACCTGGCCTATCTGAAGTGGTAACAACAAAGCAACTGAATGAGGTTCTGGAAAAAATTAAAACAGAAATAATCTCACAGATAACTGCAGAGATAATGTCTACAATGAAGACCATGCTTAAGGACACTATAGCTGATACAGACAAAAAAATAGATGAACTTAAGAAAACTATAGAAACCATGAATGCTCAGCATAGGAAAGAAATGGAATCCATAAGGCAGATTCAAGCAGATATCCAAGAGATAAAAAATTCCATTGAAAGTATTTGTAGCAGAATAAGCCAATGCGAGGACAGGATCTCAGATATAGAAGACAGGCTTGCAATTAGTGATCATGAAATGGAAAAATTCTTAAAAATAGCAAGGGACCATGAAAAATCAATTCAGCAGCTGCTAGATGACTCAAAGATAAACAACTTAAGAATAATTGGAATAAATGAAAAAGCAGGAGATAGCATCAACGACATTAAAACCTTGTTCAAAGACATAATCAGGGAGAACTTTCCTGGAAGAGAAAAGGAATTTGACACCCCTATAAGTGAAGCTTTTAGAACACCAACTAGACATGATCAAAAAAAAACTTCAGCCAGACATATTATAGTCAAGATCCCAGAAATTCAACAGAAGGGCAGAATCTTAAAAGCTGTTAGGGAGAAGAGACAAATCACCTATGAAGGAAAACCCATCAGAATCACAGCTGACTTTTCAGCACAAACCCTCAATTCAAGAAGAGCTTGGAATGATGTATTGCAAGCTCTAAAGGAAAATAATTTTCAGCCCAGATTGATGTACCCTGCAAAACTATCTTTCAAAATTGATGGAGAAATAAAATACTTTCATGACAAAGAACATCTGAGAAAATTTATGACCACCAAACCAGCACTCCAAAACGTTCTGAAGGACATTCTAGAAAGAGATAGGAACCCCAACAGAAGGAATCCACCAGGCAGGGCAAATAATTAAATAGCCGGAAAGCGGAAAAACAAAGAGTGGGAACCAACAACAGGAAAATATCATGACAAGTCAATACATATCAGTTTTAACCATCAATGTTAACGGTCTCAATTCACCAGTCAAAAGGCACAGACTGGCGAAATGGATCAAGAAGCAAGATCCAACAATATGCTGTATACAAGAAACACATTTAATTCAGAAAGAAATTCATAGACTGAAAGTCAAAGGATGGAAAACAATACTCCATGCCACAGGAACCCAGAAAAAAGCAGGGGTAGCTATTCTTTTTGCAGACAAAGTGAACTTCAAGCCAAGAAGGATTCAGAGAGATAAAGACGGTCATTACATCCTTGTAAAGGGAACAATCCAAGAGGAAGAGATAACGATCATAAATATATATGCGTCAAATACCAATGCACCCAGCTATATAAAACAAGTACTAAAGGACATGAAAAATCAAATAAGCACTAATACAATTATATTGGGAGATCTCAATACTCCACTGTCACAAAAAGATAGATCAACTGGACAGAAAATCAATAATGAAATAGTAGAACTGAACCAAACTTTTGAACAAATGGACTTAGTAGATGTCTACAGAGTGTTCCATCCCACAACATCAGAATACACATTTTTCTCAGCTGCACATGGGACGTTCTCCAAAATAGACCACATACTAGCTCATAAAACCTGCTTAAGTAAATGCAAAGGAATTGAAATTATCCCATGCATATTATCAGACCATAGTGCAATGAAATTGGAAATCAATGGCAAAAGATCCCACAAAAACTCCCTAAACACATGGAAATTAAACAGCATCCTCCTGAACAACCAATGGGTCACAGATGAAATTAAAGAAGAAATTAGTCACTTTCTACAACTGAATGATAATGACAATACAACATACCGGAACTTATGGGATACAATGAAAGCAGTCCTAAGAGGGAAATTTATAGCATTAAACACTTATATCAGGAAAATAGAGCAAGCGCAAATAAACAACTTAAGGGTGAACCTCGAGCTTCTAGAAAAAGAAGAGCAGGTTAAGCCAAAAGCCCGTACAAGGGAGGAAATTATAAAGATCAGAGCAGAAATTAACGTATTGGAGAATAAAAAAGCAATACAAAGAATCAATGAAGCAAAAAGTTGGTTCTTTGAAAGAATAAATAAGATTGACAAACCCTTATCCAACCTTATTAAAAAAAGAAAAGAAAAGACTCAAATCCATGCAATTGAAAATGAAAAGGGTGATATCACGACGGACCCTGCAGAAATCCAGAAGATCATCTATACCTATTTTGAAAATTTATATTCTACTAAGATGGAAAATGCAGAAGAAATGGACAGATTCCTAGATTCGTATGAATTACCAAAGCTGAATCAAGAAGATTTAAAAATCCTAAATAAACCAATATCAGCCAATGAAATTGAAGATGTAATTAAAAACCTCCCAACAAAGAAAAGCCCAGGCCCTGATGGATTCACTGCCGAATTCTACAAGAAATTTAGAGAAGACCTAACGCCCCTACTTCTCAAACTTTTCAATGAAATTGAAAGGGAAGCAATACTCCCAAATTCATTCCTGGAAGCAAGCATTACCCTGATACCAAAACCAGAGAAGGACCCAACTAAGAAAGAGAACTACAGGCCAATCTCCCTAATGAACATAGATGCAAAAATCCTTAATAAGATACTGGCAAACAGAATCCAACAAATCATCAAGAAGATTATACACCATGACCAAGTTGGATTCATCCCAGGGATGCAGGGATGGTTCAACATACGTAAATCAATAAATGTAATACAGCATATTAACAGAACCAAAGACAAAAATCACATGATCATCTCAATAGATGCAGAAAAAGCTTTTGACAAAGTCCAGCACCTTTTCATGATAAAAACCCTACAGAAAATTGGAATAGAGGGTCTTTATCTCAATCTGGTAAAAGCTATCTATGACAAACCAACAGCCAATATTATACTAAATAGCCAAAAACTGAAAGCCTTCCCTCTAAAATCAGGAACAAGACAAGGATGTCCACTGTCCCCACTCTTATTCAACATAGTTCTGGAAACTTTAGCCAGAGCGATTAGACAAGAGAAAGAAATAAAAGGAATAATGATTGGAAAGGAAGAAGTTAAATTATCATTATTTGCAGATGACATGATACTCTACACAGAAGACCCCAAAAACTCCACTAAAAAACTGCTAGATTTAATAAGCAAATTCAGTAGTGTAGCTGGATACAAAGTCAATACTCAAAAGTCAATAGCCTTCCTGTACACAAATAACAAACTTACTGAAAGAGAAATTAGGGAAACAATACCTTTCACAATAACATCCAAAAAAATGAAATACCTAGGAATCAACCTCACGAAGGATGTAAAAGACCTCTATACTGAAAACTACAGTACTCTGAAAAAGGAGATTGAAGAAGATATCAGAAAATGGAAAGATATCCCTTGCTCCTGGATAGGAAGAACCAATATAGTGAAAATGGCCATACTTCCAAAATTGTTATACAGATTTAATGCAATTCCAATCAAAATTCCAACAGCATATCTCACAGAATTAGAGAAAACAATCCTAAAATTCATTTGGAACCAGAAGAGACCTAGAATAGCAAAGGCAATTCTGGGCAACAAAGGCAAGGCAGGGGGCATCACAATCCCCGACTTGAAATTATACTATAAAGCTACTGTGATAAAAACAGTGTGGTACTGGCAAAAAAACAGACCTGAAGATCAATGGAACAGATTAGAAGATGCTGAAACAACCCCAGACATACTAAGCCACCTTATCTTTGACAAAGGTGCCAAACACATTCGCTGGAAGAAAGATAGCCTCTTTAATAAATGGTGCTGGAAAAACTGGCTCTACACATGCCGAAGATTAAAACTAGATCCATATCTTTCACCATGCACTAAACTAAATTCAAAATGGATCAGAGATCTAAATATTAAAACAGAAACATTAAATCTGCTGGAAGGTAGGATAGGTAAAACCCTTGGAGACATTGGTGTAGGCAAAGACTTTATGAATAAAAACTCAACCACACGGGAACTATCCCAAAGAATCAATAACTGGGATCTCATCTTATTAAAAAGCTTTTGCACAGCAAGAGAAACCACCAACAGAGTGAAGAGACAACCCACAATGTGGGAAAAAATGTTTGCCAGCTGTTCCTCAGACAAAGGATTACTATCGAGAACATATAAAGAACTAAAAAAAATCAGACCTCCCAAATTTAAAGACCCACTCCAAAGATGGGCATCTGAGATGAATACACATTTCTCAGATGAAGAAATACTAATGGCAAACAAATATACAAAAAAATGTGCAACATCACTAGTCATTCGAGAGATGCAAATTAAAACAACACTGAGATACCATCTCACCCCAGAAAGAATGGCTACTATTAAGAAATCAACTAATAACAAATGCTGGAGGGGCTGTGGGGAAAAAGGAACCCTTCTTCACTGTTGGTGGGAGTGTCGACTGGTACAGCCACTGTGGAAGTCAGTGTGGAGATTCCTCAGAAAACTAGGGTTGGAGGTCCCATTTGACCCAGCTATTCCCCTTCTGGGCATCTTCCCAGAAGAATTAAAAACATCGTACCACAGCGATATATGTGCACCCATGTTTATAGCAGCACAATTTGTAATAGCCAGATCTTGGAAACAACCCAAATGCCCATCAACTGAGGAATGGATAAGAAAGATGTGGTATTTTTATACAATGGAGTACTATTCAGCCATAAAGAAGGATAAACTGGAGACTTTTATAGGTAAATGGATGCAACTCGAGAAAATACTCATAAGTGAAATAAACCAGAAGCACATGTGTAAGCATCGTATTATCTCTCTAGTATGAGAAACTGAAAGAGTAAATAAGATCCAAAATGTACAATAGACATGGTGAATCAAAAAGAAACTGGTCAAAAGGAAAGAGAGACTGGAATAGGGAAAAGAAAGAAGGGAAAGGGAAAAAAAATTGTATATATATACATATAAGATGGTTAAGATAGATACACTACCATTTTTACTTAGTTCATTGAAGAGTAAGGTTTGTGCCAATAATGTTTGGACAATTGAATGCTAATGTCTGGTGTCCTGAATAACTAACTTAAAGATAGTAATACCTAATGTATTAACCATTGTTACCCTCCTATTATGTTGGTTTGAAAATTTATTCTTCTTTTGATTTGTTTTGTTTTTTCTTC
Organism: Erethizon dorsatum; assembly: GCA_028451465.1. Classification (NCBI taxonomy): domain Eukaryota; kingdom Metazoa; phylum Chordata; class Mammalia; order Rodentia; family Erethizontidae; genus Erethizon; species Erethizon dorsatum. The sequence continues at coordinate 110,448,679 of CM051827.1, read as the reverse complement.
TCTTTAAAAAAAAAAAACAAAAAAAAACAAAAAAAAAAAAACCAAACCAAACCAAACCAAAAAATACCCAAAGAAAAAAGAAACCAGTGCACAAAATGAACTAAGGCAGCCCATTATACCTCCGACTAAGTCAGAGGTTTCGAGTCACAAGACGCAGGTAACAGAACCTAATTCCGGCTTGGGCCTGGTGTGGGTCTCTCGGTCTAAATATGCCCGCCTTTCCCTCCTTCGCGCCAATCCTAAACTGCCATGGGTCACCAGCGCCCAGCACAGTAATGCGAATTCCACTGGCAATGACAGGGAAAGGGAGATGGACAACTGCAGGGAGCGAGAAAAGTGTGCGGGAAGGGTCCTGACCAGCAAGAAATGGCGGGGGGGGGGCGGCAAGGGCGGGTCCCGAGGGAGGAGGCAGCCCAAGGGAAAGTGTTGGATGGAGCGGGGCTTGGTGGGCCCGATACAACCGACAGACATACACGGCCAGTCCGGAGTGGAAAGAACAGTTTATGCTGTGCTTTATTAAAATGTGCATCATTCTTTTATTTTAAAATGTGCATCATTGTCTCGTGCTCGGCGCGTGGCCTCGTCCCGCCCGGCTCCCGCGGAGCCGCCGTGTGCAGAGGCGCTCAGGTGTCGCGGGCCCGCGGGCTCCCGCCCATGGCCAGGTAGACGTCGATAGGCACGTGCAGCAGCGTCAGGCAGTGGCAGCCGGGGCAGCGTCGCAGCGGCCTGGGGAGAGCGGCGCGCCACAGGGGGCGCTGAGGTGAAGGCCGGGCCCATGCTGTTGGGGCGCACCGGGGAGGCCCCTGGGGTCCTCTGGGACTGGGGCGTGACCTGGGGACCCTGGGATGGGAAGTGGGGTGGAGGGCGGGGCCGCGGGGCGGGGCGCCGGCCTCACCTGACCGGGTTGTGCTCGGTAGCTACCGGCTCCGGGTTGTCCTGGGACTCGGGAGCGGTGGCAAGGCCAGGGGAGTCTCCGGCCTCAATGAGGAATCTCCGACCCTGCGGGGGCTCCTGGGCACTCATGTCCAGGCCCCGGGGCGCTCTGTGAGGGGAGTGGCGGTCAGGCCGCTCGCGGGTGGCCGGGCGCCCCTGCCTGCTCCCGCCCCCGGGTCAGTGCTCACCTGCCGGAGGCCGACGCTGGTCCCAGGCTGGAAGCGGTTGCCCGAGCCCTGGCCACGAGAGGTCGCTCCGGTCCAGGCGGAGCCGGGCAGGTGTCTGCCGCTGGCCCGGGCCGGGTGGTCGAGGGGGAGGGCTGCATTGTGACCCCAGCGTGGGCGCTGTGACATCACAGAGCCTGTTCCTCCCGCCGGGGAACCCTCACTGCCCTGGGCTACTCTGGCACTTAGCGCGGGAACTCAAACTTGGGCGCTGCAGGCTCAGGCCATGGCGCCTGGGGACCGGGTCACGCAGGCCCTCAGGTGGGGGCGCAGGAGGCGGTATCCACGCGGGAGGCCGGCATCCCCAGCCCACGCCTACGTCGCGGGCGCTGACCCCAGCTCTGCTCTCACTCATGGCCTGGCGCAGGGAGCGGTGACTTAACCAGTGCTAGGTTTGGTGATGGTGGGTGGTGAGGGCAAGTAGGGCTGCTGCCCATTTTGGCCAAGGGTCACACAGCATTTACATCACAATTGGGCTGGAGGTTAAAAATGTCTAGCCCTTTCCCTCTCCACCACCCAAGGCTGTGTCCAGAAGAGAATGTTCTAGCGCTGGGTCGGCTGTGGATGAAGTCCTTGGGGGAGAAAAGGAGCAGGCCAAGGGCGATGGTGAAGTAGAGCTGCCTCACTGAGGCAGCATGAGCTGAGAGGGTGACAGGAAGGAAGGAGGCGCCAAGACAGCATGGAGGACTTTCTGCTCTCCAATGGGTACCAGCTGGGCAAGACCATTGGGGAAGGGACCTACTCAAAAGTCAAAGAAGCATTTTCCAAAAAACACCAAAGGAAAGTGGCAATTAAAATTATAGACAAGATAAGAGGGCCAGAAGGTGAGCTGGGGCCCTTTTGGGGAAAGCGAGGAGGGCTGGGTGAAGTGGGTGGGTGCTTCCTCCTGTCAGAAAACTCTTTCCCCCTCCCTTTTAGTCAGCAGCCACAGAAAGCAAGCCAGACTGTGGCCCCGAGGTAGGTCAGTGGGGAACCGAAGGATTATGGGAGTCCAAGAACATCACATGTCAAACCCGATGAGTGCACAAGGTGAAGGGTCCCTGGGCTTTTCCTGTTCCAGGAAGGAACAGAGACAGGCAGCAGCCACAGCCAGGGCTGGCAGAGGGCTGGGACCAGTACTAAGGGAGGTGGAGATGGGCAAGGGGAAGACAAGGGTCCTGGAAAGAACTGGGGATCAGAAGGCAGGGTGCAGAGCTGGCTTTCCATCCTGTGGGCCCATCAGGCTTCCTGAAATCCAATGGCTTTGTCTGAAGTTCCCTGATACCCATGGTCTCACAGACTGCTCACAATCCCTCAATGAGATGGCAGTGAGTAGATCCTCTGAATATATATTAAGTACACAACTAGTAGTGAATACTCTTTGCAATGTCCAATAGATACATCCAGAAACAAGGAAGCCAAAAGTACAAGACCCAGGTGTGCTGGGTAGACAGAAGCTGGGAGGGAGTCAGGAGTGAAGAGTTAGGCCCTTCTGAACTCTTTTTGACACAAGGTCTCCCTATGTCATCCAGGACTCAAAGCAGTCCTTCTGCCTCAGCCTCCCAAGTGCTGCAATTACATGCGTGCACCACCAGGCCAGGGTTGGGCCTTTCTGATCTTGGTTTCTCTCTCCTCCCCTTATTTCCTTAGAGTTTATCCAGAGATTCCTGCCTCGGGAGCTCCAGATCGTGCAGACCCTTGAGCACAAAAACATCATCCAGGTGTATGAGATGCTGGAGTCCACTGATGGGAAAATCTACCTGGTGATGGAGCTGGCCGAGGGCGGGGACGTCTTTGACTGCGTGCTGAATGGGGGGCCACTGCCTGAGAGCCAGGTCAAAGCCCTCTTCCGCCAGATGGTTGAGGCCATCCGCTACTGCCATGGCTGTGGTGTGGCCCACCGGGACCTCAAATGTGAGAATGCCTTGTTGCAGGGCTTCAACCTGAAGCTGACCGACTTTGGCTTTGCCAAGATGTTACCCAAGTCGCGCCGGGAGCTGAGCCAGACCTTCTGCGGGAGCACGGCCTATGCGGCCCCTGAGGTGTTGCAGGGTATTCCCCACGACAGCAAGAAGGGCGACATCTGGAGCATGGGCGTGGTCCTGTACGTCATGCTCTGTGCCAGCCTACCTTTTGATGACACAGACATCCCCAAGATGCTGTGGCAGCAGCAGAAGGGGGTGTCCTTCCCTCCTCATCTGGACATCTCATCTGAATGCCAGGACCTGCTCAAGCGGCTCCTGGAAACAGACATGACCCTCCGGTCTTCGATTGAAGAAGTTAGTAGGCACCCATGGCTAGCGAGCACATGATAAACACAATGGCAAGTCCTCCCCAATAAAGTAGGGGGAGAAAGCAAACCCAAAACCCGCTTCTAAAATGGTGATATATATTTTACACGTTTATGTATCCTAAAGCTTACCTACACCTGCCCCCGACTTACTACTCTTTCCCTCTAAAGATCTTCATGGAACCAAGGGCCTCATTCAGACTTTTTATTACCACTGGCAAGTGATTTTCATACAGGTGTTTAAAGCTAATTAAATTAGACCCGAGAATCATCCATATAGGGGGAGGAGAGAAAAATGACCAAGAGCAATTGGAACCACTACTGCTGCAACTTCCTTTCCAAATAAAAGCAGAAGCGTTGGGAATGCAGAAACGGCCTGACTCCTTGTCTCGGTGAGAGGTCTGCCGGGGCCCCATCCCCTCCTCATCCCAGAAGCCGAGCTGAGTCTGAGGTGAGGACCAGGGCTTCCTCAGGGCCCAGGCTGTGGCCCCATTTATGTCTCCAGCTCCAAGCGGGAAGCCATCTCTGCAGTGTGCGCGTCCTGCCCAGGCATAGAAACAGATCCCCAACACCTTCTCACTTCTGTTGAATCTCTTTAATGTTAACGCCAAGTCTGTAAAAGGTTCGGGACAAAGTTCTTTTTTCTCTCCTTTTTAATTACAAAACTAACAGCTGTTAGAATCTCCCCCCCCCACATTTTCTTTTCCCAGCTACAAAATACTCTGGAGAGATGCATTATAATTTAAAATATATAATATTGCACAACCAACCAAAAGGTTAATTAAACTAAAGAAATAATTAAAAAGAGGAAATACCCCATCCCATCAAAAAGAGACTCAGCATTCTCTCCATCCCACCCCTCACTGAAGGTCTGAACTGCAGGTGCCCACCACTCTCGGCGCCCCTGCCCATCCCTCTGTCACTGTGGACACAGCCACTATGTACAAGAATCACCAGAGCAGCACTGTGAAGCACCAGGGTCTCCAGGAATCTCTGCGGCCCTCACTGCCCCAAGAGAGGCACAGCTTCACCAGAGCGGAGGGTGAGAGCCACAGACTGGCTCTGTCTCTAGGAGGGGAGCTTTTGCAGAAGCCCGCCGAGGCCCAGGGCATTTGTCCCCTCAGAAGCAGAGGGCAGAGGCACAGCAGCTGGCCTTCCCTGGCTGTAAGTACTCGCTTTTGTGCAGTGCTCCGTACTGCTGGGAGCTGCCTGTTCCCTAAGCTACAGGGGAGTCGAGGTGGGTAGCCACTGTGGACCAGGAATTCTGCCAGGCAATGCACAGAAGGGCCTGAAGTGGCCCCCTCCTCTCTTGGCGAGGGAAAGAACTGCAAAAGTGGACCCTTGTGATGGCACAGCTGGGCTAAGGACTTGGGTGCATCTGACATGAAGCCCTGGAAACCACAGGGACATCCCCATGTGGGCTGAGAAGGAGGTGAGTTACGGTTTGGTCTCTAGAGTCTGAACCCCAAGGAGCCTTTCCAGGAGTGGAAAATGCTGGGAGAGAAAGATTTCCGAGAAAGGCAAATTTCCCAGAAATGAGTGCCTCTTACACACTGGAGTAGGAACAAAACCATGCTCGCCGACCCTGTTGAGCCACGGGCAGGTGGCATGGCACCCTTGCCTGCTTAGGAGTGGACAGAGGGTACAGCCTCTGCTTCCTCAGAGACTGGTGGTAAAGCTTCTGTCTACAGGCAGAAGAGCCAGCACTGTCCCTGGGATTGCGGCAGGAGTCCCCAGGAGCAGTGGGTGTTCAGCAGAGAAATGGAGGCTCTCGGTGAGGGCGTAGGTGTCCTCCCCTTAGATCATCCTAAGGTTGGCACGAGTCAGAGTTTTGGGCTTGCATTTAGGGATCCCCTTCCCAGATAAGAGCAGAGGCCCAAAGGGCCAGCAGGGAGCCGCCAGAATCTGTACCCAGAGCTTGGGATGGCAGAGGCCATTTGGGGGACATTCTTGGTCAGTGTCATCCAGGGCTGAGCCGAGATGAGCCAGGGAGGTGGGCGGCGTCGTGGTGGGGGAGCTGCTCACTTTGGCTCCCCTCACTCCCAGTCCTCCCACTCTACATCTTCCAGCTGCAAATGGGAGGGGAATGGAGAGCACAAACACGCATTTACTCCTCTGTGTGCAGCCCTACCCACCCTCCCCTGCTGAGAAGAGCTGCCTTGTTTCTGGATTGAGTCCCCAAGCCCCACCCTGGGCCACACCCTGCCCTGCCATGACAGTGAACCCTCAGTCTCAAGGAATACATGTGGGGCACAGAGCTGCCTCTGCCTGGGGGCTGGGCTCGCTGCTCTGATTGTTCAGACCCAACGGAAATCCTTCCAACACCAATGCCAGGGACTCTGCAAGGGGATGCCCTGCCCAAGGAAGCAAGTCCGTCAGTCCCTTGAGGACCTGTCTCCTGCTGAGATTAATGTCATGCTGTGAAAGAGAACGGCACTGTGACCAAAAGCAGGAGGGCAGTGACCTACAGCTGCTCAGAAGATCTTCAGCAGGGGCACAGAGCTCTAACCCCAGCTGAGGTCTCCCCAGAGAACTTTCCATTGCCTTGTAACTCAGCCTGCCATCAGCTGCTCTCTAGTACAATGGGTTACAGAAAGGCTCTGTTAAGGTATATTTGGTATCAGGGTTTTTTGTTTTTTGAGACGGTCTCGCTATGCAGTTCAGGCTGGCCTTGAACCCACTATGTAGCCCAGGCTGGTCTTGAACTCACAGCAATCCTCCTGCTTCAGCCTCCTGAGTCCTGGGATTATAAGCATGCGCCACCATGCCTGGCTGAACCCAGGATCTTGTGCATGCTAGGCGAACACTCTACCACTAAGTCACATCCCCAATCCTGTTTGCTTTTGAGAAAGGGTCTTGCTAAATTGCCCAGGCTGGGCTTGAACTTTCTTTTGATCCTCCTGGCTCAGCCATTTGGGATTACAGGCATGTGCCACCGTACCCAGATGAAATACTCTGGAGCAGATCACTACCTCCCCTGAGGCTTTAGTTGGCTAATATGAAAAACTAGACCCTACACGTGTTTCTCTAATTTGCCTTCCTCTTGTTTTGGTGATGCTGGTGACTAAATCCAGGTCCTCATGAGCTGGACAAGTGTTCCGTCACTGCACAACATCCTCAGCACAGCATCTGTATTTCTAAGTAGTTTCTTTTTTTTTTTTTGTGGGTACCGGGGGTCGACCTCAGGACCTCGCGCACCAGCAGGCGCCCGTGCCGCTGAGCGATATCACCGGCCCCTTTTTCGTATGTGGGTTCCGGGAGTCGAACTCGGGCCCTCGCGCTTGCCCGGCAGGCGCTTAAGCCGCTGAGCCATCTCACCGGCCCTCTAATTAGTTTCTTAGGCAATCGGGACACAGTGTTAGAAGTCCAGAACTCTCCCATCCATCTACCCCAGAACCAGTGGGAAGCAGCTTGCTGATGGCAAGTGTCATGGGCCTATGCGGGAGGCCCCAGCACCTGTCCTACAACTGCCACCTCAGCGAGGTGCAGAGATTCATGCTGAGGGCACAGCTGGGCGTGGTGGGCAGGGTTCCCAGACCCTGGCATCAAGGGGCTGAGCAGGCCCACTCACCTCACCAGAGGCGTCCACTTTGGAAAGGGCCATCTGCACTTCTTCTTCGGTCATGTCCAAGTCAAAGTCCTTCTCCCAGTCCTCACTGATGTCCGTGCTTGAGCCTGGAACCACAAGCCAGAGCGTGAAATGCAGGAGAGGGCAGAGAGAGGGAACTGAAGAAGTTTAGCTGGGGGGAGAGCAATCTTGAAAAGGGATGACAAGAGGCAACATAAATCTCTGTAATCTACTTTCATTTTTGCTCAGCCATCTCACATTTTGGTATCTAAGGAAAAATTGTGGATTTTGGTAAAAAAAATTTAGCCCAAGGATGTTAACTGTTGTGCCATTATAGTGATGAAAACTCAGAAACACCCTCAAAGTCCATGGTCAGAAAATTAGAAAAAACTGTTACGTGATGGGAGTATGACGTGCCTTTACTTTTTTTGCGGCACTGGAGATTGAACCCAGGGCCTTCACACTGAGCTACATCCCCACCAGTTAAACTTTTTTTTGAAGACTAAGTCACTACATTGCCCCAGCAGGGTTCCAGCTTATGATCCTCCTGCCTCAACCTCTCAGAGCGCTGGGACTATGGGTCTGTACCACCATGCCTGGTTTGATGGGTTTAAAGAATTTTATATCCATGGCAAAATATTCCTAAACTATTAAGTGAGAGACGGACGTGGTGGCGCATGCCTGTAATTCTAGTGCTCAGGAGGCTGAGGCAGAAGGATTGCTGTGAGTTTGAGACCAGCCCGGGTGACATAGTTCAAGGCCAGCCTGAATTACATAGAGAGACCCTGTCTCAAAAACAACCACCACCACCAAAACCAAACTTAAGTGAGAAAAAGCAGGTTTCTAAAGAGTGGAGAAGCTGGGCATGGTGGTACATGCCTATCACCCCAGCTATTTGGGAGGCTGAAGCAGGGAATCACAAGAGGATCACAAGAGGATAACAAGTGTGAAGCTAGCATGGGCAACAGAATGTCTACCCCCCCCCCCCAAAAAAAGAAAACTACCGGAAGAAACAAGGAACCTCTTCCTCCTCATCCCATTCTACCTGCACTGACCTCGCCCAAGTCACCAGGCACATCCCACCTTGGCTGGCCGCACCCTACACTGGTAAATGATCCTCGGTGGTCCACAAGGCCAAGTTCTCCACCCCCTCACCCCTCTTCAGATCTCACCTATGTGTGGCCTAGCTGACCAGCCTATTTTAAATCGCAACCCACCCCCTTCACTCTGCTCTTTTTCCACCATATTTGTCATTTTTAAACACATTATCAGACTTACAATGCTTACTGTCTGGTAACGAAGGGGCTAGAATGTGAGCTCCGTGAGGGCAGGACTGACTTGTTTTCTTATGCACTCCTAGTGTCTAGGACATGGACTTGACACCCAGTAAATATTCACGGACCCTTTCTCTAGGCCAGTGGTTGGCCAGCTATGGCCCGTGGATCAAAGCCAGGCTACTGCCTTCCTGGGAATAAGACTCTGGAACACAGCCACGTCCGCGTGTTGGCGTGTGTCTGTGGCTGCTGTCAAGCAGCGGCAGCCGGGCTCAGTGGGGTCAGCAGAGACCACGTGGCCCAGGACGTCTACAGTGCGTGTGACCTGGCCCCACACCAACAGTTTACCAATCCCTGCTCTAGGCGATTCCGACGGCAGCACCACTGCTCTCAACATTCTGAGTTGGATAGGACTTTTTATCGGCAATATTAAAAACACACACGTGAAAGTTATCAGCAAGAAGCAAACTGCAGCTGGGTGTGGTAGTGGCAAGCTTGTAATACAAGAAATCTGGGAGGCTGAGGCAGGAGGATCATGAGTTCAAGCCCAACAGGAGCAACACAGTGAGACCCTGTCTCAAAATAAAAGAATTAAAAGGGCTGGGGATGTAGCTCAGTGTGAAGCCCTGGGTTTGATATCCAGTACCCCACCCCCCAAAAAAGCAGCACAGTGCAGAGACGGTTGCCCAGCCTTACACTGCCCACAAGGCGTCTCGCGTGGTCTCTTCCCGCCACAGGCGCTGCGGGAAGAACAGTCTCTGTGACGGGCAGACCTGGGTTGAATCTATTCCTTTTCCTACTGTATAGTCTTGGGCAAATTATTCTTGGCTTCAGGCTATTTATATAATAATAAAACCAACCTCTCTGCAAAGAACCACTGGAGAGGCTTATTAGAATGCAGATTCCTAACCTCTCCCACACCCCTGTTGAGATTCAAGGGTTCTACATTGTGGCCCTGGGTTCTGCTTTTTCTTTTTTTTTTTTTTTTTGGTCTTTTTTTGTCCTTCTGAGACGGATTCATTATGCAGTTCAGGCTGCTTTGAACTCATTTTGTAGCCACGGCTGGCCTCTAACTCACAGCGATCCTCCTGCCTCAGCCTCCCAAGCGCTGGCATTACAGGTGTGCAACACCACGCCCGGCCTGGCTTATGCTTTATAAATAGGTACATGGGTGATTCTGTGGCAACCTGGGCCTGCAGTGTGAGAAACAATGGCCTTGGAAGTATGAATGTGAAGTGCACACCTAGTGGATATTTAACAAATGGAGCCATATTTCTCCTAAGACCTTGTCTCAGAGCTTAGAATTTTTTTGGTTTTTTGAGCCTTGGCTTCAGTATGTAGCAAAGGCCAGCCTCGAAGTCCTGTTGATCCTCCTGCCTCAGCTTTCCAAGTGTTGGGACTACATGTGTGTGCCACCACACCCAGCAGAGCTAAGTAATTTTGTGCATGGTCCCACACCAAGTCACAGAGATCTGCGACCAAAAGCAAGATCCTCTGACCCTGCATCTAAATCTTTCTGTTCTTGGGTGGCACTCATCTGTCAGTGCAGCTTCCTGTGGGTCAGAAGCTGGACCTTTGGCTGATTCCTCAGTTACAAATCGCAACTGTAGCTATAAGTTTCCCCTAACCCAGTGATGGCGAACCCTTTAGAGCTTTCAATGATGACAAACAGCACGCTGCGGCATGTGTGGCACAGGTTTGCCACCACTGCCTAACCTCTAGGACTTGAAACTCCTTCAGAGTTGAATGCTAGGGCAGACTTTTCCATGCAAAAAGAGTGCGAATTAACATTCTTGCAGCATTTCACATCCACCTTCTCGAGTGGGTATGAACAGCCCCAGTTTCACAGATGAGGAAGAAAAGGCTTCAACGGTAGAGGGAGATGGGAAATCTGGGTGCCTCCTCCCACCATCTTGTCTTGTCACAGGAGCATACTAAGATCTCTATTACCCTGTGCATGTGACAGAAACCTGATTACACAACTTAAGACTTCATGACAGAGTCTGCTTTTTGTCTTGTTTTCAGGTGATTACTAACCTCAAAGCATTGTCACTCACAGCTCTTTTTACCCTGTTTAATTGGCTCTCTGCTCCTCTAGTCAAGAAAAGGAGACAAAAATAGGTCTCCGATCCCACAGTCTGTGGTGAAGTGGGGCCTTCGCCGGGGCCACCAGCCACAGGGCTGCCCCACATTCCCGTCCATTGCCCTTGCTGAGAGAAGCTGAGCAGGGCAAGTCCAGTCTCTTAGATCAGACAAGTTCTGGGACAAAATTCAGGCAGCAGCAACTCTGTAATGAGAGGGACCACCCGTGGCTGTGTCACCCCAAGAGACTCTGGTGCACCTGTACCTAGAGACCAAGTTCATGTCATCCTAGGATGTGGGTATAAGAGGGAAAGGGAGTCACTCCTCCTCTTAAGATCTACTCTTTCTGATAAACTGGAAACTTTTATAGGTAAATGGATGCAACTCAAGAAAATACTCACAAGCAAAATAAACCGGATGCACATTTGTAAACATCGTATTGTCTCCTTAATATGAAAATGCAATTTCACTGTGACTATTCCATTCCTTAGTCTTCTATTTTTACCTAGCTTTTACATGGCTTAATCTTATACTGAGTAATATTTTTCTCCAAAAGATATTTGTACATTCTCTAATGCTTGATTTTGTTAATACATAAGAATGTTTACTTGTTGTCTTTAAAAAAATAAATAAAATAAAAATCCTGCACTGTGGGAAAAAAAAAAAAAAATCTACTCTTTCTACTGTTCTCACTGTTCCAGGCTAGCCCCGGTCCCTGGCTTCCCCCGTCTAACTGCTTACAGTTGTTCTGGGGGTCTTCTGCATCGAAATCCCAGCCCCTCCTTTCCCATGCCCGACTGCATCGCAGGTGGCACAGTAGAGTGGTTAAGAGCCTTCTCTGCACCTCCCTCACCATCCCAACTTCATCTGGTCTTCAACTACCACTGATCACCCTCTTTGCAGCCCAAGTATATATAGTTCCAAATGGAACTTATAATTTTTTTTTTTTTTTTTTTTTTTTGTGGGTACCGGGGGGTCGACCTCAGGACCTCGCGCGCCAGCAGGCGCCCGTGCCGCTGAGCGATATTACCGGCCCCTTTTTCGTATGTGGGTTCCGGGAGTCGAACTCAGCCCCTCGTGCTTGCCGGGCAGGCGCTTAAGCCGCTGAGCCATCTCACCGGCCCTGGAACTTATAATTTTTAACCTCCTGTCTCACTATTCCTCATTCCTTTCTTTGCCCAGCTAAGATTCTACGAGCCACCATTTTCATCATTTCTGGAATATCCTTGGGTTTTCTCCTTTTCTTCCAATGATGTTACCTGGCTAACCTTGAACTCTAGTAAATCCATCTCCCATCTGCTCTGAGCCTGCACCCAAGCAACTTAATGTGGCGAGGCCGAAGTGCAACAGGGCTGACTGCTCTTACTCAAAATCCTTGACCAGTTCCTCAAGTGGACCCTGGTACCACACATCCAGAAACCCCACACGCCTGTCAGAACCCCCACCTACTCTTCCACCCTTCTGCAGGACTATTCTAAACATGTACTGGGTAGGTGGGTGATCTGTCTCCTACCAGTAGAAAAATGGGGACATCGGCATAGATCTCAAGGTTTTTGTGAGGATTGAGATATATGTGTAGATCTACACACAGAATATGCTCAGAGAATGTTACATCTTATGATTTCTCCAAAGCAGGGGCCTCCTCAAATTTCTTCCCTGACTGAGATCCTACATGAAACAGTTACCTCCAATTTACAGAGGAGTAAGCAGAGGCTTAGAGAAGATCAGGAACTTTTCTGAAGTCACATGGATTATGACCAAAGTTGGGATTTGAACCCAGAATTATAACCCAGAGCCTGCCCTTAGCCCCTGTGCTCTGCTGTTTAATGGCCCCGAAGTCCAACCTTCTGAGTTTAGCTGAAGGTGTTACGCTCTTAACCTTTCTGAGCCGATCCACCCACTCTTTTTGTTTGTTTTTGTTTTTTGAGACAGGGTCTCACTATGTAGTTCAGGCTGGTCTTGAACTCACTGTGTAGCCCAGGTTGGCCTCGAACTCACAGCAACCCTCCTGCCTCAGTATTCCATGTGCTGGGATTATAGATGTGCACCACCATGCCTGGCTTCGCCCGCCCTTTTTGTGCCTCCCTCTCTTGGGTGCAATACAGAAAAGGGGGCTTTAGTTATCACCCCTTAGATGTGCCCCATCAACTTGGACTACCACTCCCCACACCTGCCCCAAATTCTCCAACTCTGCTATACACCCGTCTCCTTGGTGCAACACCTGCTGGTGCTCAGAGGTTCCTTCTCTCTGTGAACTATTTCAGGACAGGGCTGTCCCATGCTGCCTTCAGCCTTCGTCATAAAGACTAGTGCTTCTGCCCCTCCCCCCTCAGGGTCTCATAAAGAGCAGCATCAGTTCAATGGTTGACCTCACTGAATCAGGCAGAAGGACAGCACTCTGATGGGAGACTAGAAATCCTGAGGTCCTTCCTCCTCCCTGCCAGGCTCTTCAGAGGCTTGGGTGGGGCCATTTCCTATCCACTGCAGCAAACAGCCCCTCACTATGCAACAGGCCAGGCCTTACCTGCTGGACACGCTGTGCGGCTGTGACTGGTACTAAGTGTTAGCAATGACAGCATGCATGTGTGCAAGGGGCGAGGGGTGGTCTTGCTGACAACCAGCAAGCTCTGGAGAGGGATCTGGGAACACCAGGGCTATCCTTGTTCTTTAATTCCTAGAGTTAAAAAAGGTTGCTCTTTGACATAAACCCGCCCTGTAGTCTAAAATCCATTTACAGATAGACACGGAAGCTCTATTACTGAAGCTGGGTCATCCTAAGTTCACAGGTGTTCATTTCGTTCTTCTTTAAAATAAGTTTCGTGTGTGTATTTCATAATAATAATGAAGGCTTAGGGAAACTGAATGACTTTTCTAAGGTTTCACAGGGGAGAAAACCCTTGACATTAACATTACAGGGATCATCCCTAGTGAGGACAAGGCTGCACTGTTCAAAAGGACAGAAATCAGCAGTGTGGCAGCCAAGGGCATGGCCTGATAGATAGACCTGGGTCTGAATCTGGGCTTGACGCTTCCTGGCCATGTGAGTTTGAGCAAGTTACTTAACATTTCAGGGCTACATTTTCTTCATTTGTAAAGTGAGAACAAAATGCTACATAACATTTAACATGGAACCCAGCATAAGTGTGATTTCATTGACTCTAAGACCCAGTAATTTTAAGGTGCATTCTTCTATCCGAGAATATGTGCATGTCAGACTTTATGAAATAACAGTAATAAAAAATATATAGCATGCTGGGCAGGGTGGCACATGCCTGTAATTCCAGCACTCAGGAGGCTGAGGCAGGAGGAGCACCATGAGTTTGAGGTCAGCCTGGGCTACTAAGTGAGTTCAAGGCCAGCCTGAACTGCACAGTGAAACCCTGTTTCAAAAAGACCAAAAAACAAAAACAATAACAAAAAACCTGTTCTCCTCCTCACTACCACAAATGAAAGAAATCTACTCCTAGGATTGTAGCAAGAGACAAGGAGACACAACTGCCTTATAAAGTGTCAACTCTTGCCCACACAGCCCTCTGGCACCAGGACTCCAGACCTACCTTTCTTGCCGTTGTTGGAGGGTGTAGACTTCCCACTGTCTGAGTTCAACTCAAACACCCGTAAGTCCGTTGGCACCTCCTCCCTCAGAGTCTCTACTCTGGCTGGAGGCCTGGGCTCTGGGCCACTAGGACGGCCAGCAGGGGTTAGGGACTTGGAGGAAACTGGGGGCGGAGGTCCAGTCTCGCCTTCATCCACAGCCAGGCCCTGCTCCTCCAAAGATGCCTCCAGCAGCTTTTCAGACAGGTCTTTGGGCAGCACTGGCGCCTCAGGTACAGTCGCAAGGTTAGCAATCTGTGTCACGAGGGAGACGCTCTCACTGCTCTCTGAAGGAGTCACCTCTGCTGGGGGCTCAACTGGGGGCACTGGAGTCTCTTCACAGGGGCTCTCCAGGCCAGGTCCTCCCTCAGGGGATGTGGAAGTTTTGGTCACAGGAACCTTTGCCTCTTTTGGAGATGTGGGTGAAATGCCCACGAATTCCTCTGTAGAGAGAGAAATGTAAGGGAAAGAGGGCAATGCATCCTGGCCAACCCCAAGACAATTTCGGCGCTCGTGTTCCTCACCCCGCCCCATCGCGGTTCTTCCGCAGACACTCCACGCTAGTCAGAGTCCTGCTGACCCACAGGGCCCTGGTGGGCGGTCAGCAATACCACCCAAGGAGATAAGAGATTAGATAGCCAAAGTTTGAAAGTGGTCAGTTTTAGGTTCTGGTCGAACTCTGCTACATCCTAGGAGTACAGCTGGACAAGCCGTTTCACTTTTAACTTTATAAAAGAGAAATGGATAATGGAAGTGTGCTAAGGACTACATAGGTAAAGCCCTCAGTGTAGCCTGAACATATAGTACAAGCCTTAATAAGAATTTTAGGGCCAGAGATACAGCTCAGCGACATAAGCGCCTGCCTGGCAAGTGCGGGGTCCTGAGTTCGACTCCCATTACCCGCATATATTAAAAAAAAAAAAAAAAAAAGGAATTTTAGTATTATGTCACTGGAGTGGCTCCAACATGATGCTCTAAGCTGAGCAGCCAGGTAGAGGAGACAGCTCCCACCCTAAACCAGGAACTCTCAGACCTGGCTGGGCATCAGTATTTTTTTTTTGTGGGTACCGGGGGGTCGACCTCAGGACCTCGCGCGCCAGCAGGCGCCCGTGCCGCTGAGCGATATCACCGGCCCCTTTTTCTTATGTGGGTTCCGGGAGTCGAACTCGGGCCCTCGCGCTTGCCGGGCAGGCACTTAAGCCGCTGAGCCATCTCACCGGCCCTGGGCATCAGTATTAGCAGGAGGCTTGTTAAAAATATACCTCTGGCCACATTCTTAGAGTCTTATTTAGAAGGTGGGGAAGGGAATCTGGATTTTCAATATGCTCCCCAGTGAGCGTGAAGCAGCTGGTCCATTGCTGGCACGGCAATCTGTTCCAGCTGACACATGTGAGTTTTGTACCTAAATTTGGGGTTCCACCAGCCTTGTTCCACTTGACATCTTCTAGTTAGCACTGCCTATGCCCAGTACTTACACTGTGCTCATTCTCTACTGCTTGCTGGGCACAAAGCTCTCCAGGCCTCTCAGAGCCCCACAGATAGGCCTGTCACTTGCCCATCACATTCCACACTTACCTTCTTCCTCCTCCCAGCCAGGCTCTTCAGAGAGGCTCTGTTCTGCCCGCTGCTTCAGGGCATCTCTCCGGGCCTGCTCCTGAGGGTGGGAGTGCAATGACCAGGACCAGTCAGGACACCTTCTTCCCAGGCTCTGGTCCTGACCCGAGAACTCTTGATACCCTGTCTCCCTCTTTTGCCTCAACGAAGTCCAGCCTGCTAGGCAGGCATGGTGGTGCGTACCTGTAATCCCAGCACTCAGGACTGAGGCAGGAGTATAGCAAGTTCAAGCCCACCCCAGGTAGTTTAACAACGTAGGAGACCCTGTCTGCAAAGGCCCTGGGTTCAAGCCCCAGTATGGGGGCAGGGGATCCACCCTGTTTCCACCAAGTCTGAGCAGGGACCTCTCTGGGCTAGACCAATATACCTGCTCTAGTTGATGGACTTTATAGAAATACCGATGCCAGAATTCTGAATGAGAAACAGCTGCTGGAACCTGGAAGGAAGGGAAAGTGGAGGTGAGAATTTGGGACTATTGTATAGGGTCTATGTCCCCAGTCTTATCAGTCTCCTCCCAGCCATTCTGGATTTCAGACACAAGAAGTAGCTTTGTAGCATTTGATAGAGCCCTTCCACCCCCATCTCAGTTTCAGCCAGACCTACCTTGGCCAAGGAGGAAGAAAAGAACTCCCATTAGGCTTTGCTGGCCTTTTCATTTCTCACCATTCTCTGAATGCCAGAAGCCTGGTAAATCAGCCTCTTCCATGCAGATTCTTGGCTCAGGACATGGCTGGTTTGGCTCTACAGGGTCTCCCACTGTACACGTCCCACCCACCTCCTGACACCTCAAGCCTGGAGCTGGCTGAGGTCCTGCCAGCTGGGCCCTCACCATCTTGGTGTAGAGGGCCCGGATGGAGGGGCTGCCTACAAGGAGCTCTGAGATCTCCCCCTTCTTCTCCTCCAAGCAGAACTCGGAAAGCCAGGCGTCAAACAATTCCGAGGGCCCTGCGGAGGGACAGACGCTGACAGTCAGTTCCCTGGGTCTGGGGAAGAATGGACCTACAGAATGTACTTGAGTCTGGATTTGGACAATGAGGAAAGCATATAGGGTTTTTCAAAGTCACCTGGCTCATGGTGGGGAGGTTAGGATGAAGGGGTGGGTGGCCCTACTGGGATCAGGGTGTGGTACCTAAATGACCTCCAGAAAAGACTGTCGTCTCCACTTCCTCACACTCCTGCTGGCATTTTAACCCACTGCACCCGACTGCTGAAAACCGCCCCACCAACAGGTACTCTCAGGTCACCAGTGGACCCACCTTGCCAGAGCCAGTGGCTGTGGCTCTGTCCATCCTCCTGTGACTGCGCTTCCATTTCTTACTGGGAGCTACTGCCTTCCTCTGGATGCCCACTTCCCTCCGCTTTTGTTTTTTTTCCTTCCATTTCTCTGGTTGTTCCATCTGAGTCTTCATGGGCTGCTAGATTTCCTTTCCTTTTCTAAGCTCTCATTACCTTCTATTTTCTCCCAAGATAATCCACATTAAGTCACGTGTTTCAATCCCACCCTCCCACTGGCCATTCCTGTGTCTCTCTGCAACCCAGACTACCTTCTAGGGCTGCAGGTATAGCTGCAAATACAATGTGTGGTTATTTTTCTTCCCATACCAGGGGCCATCCTAGACTTTTCCCTTATCTACTCGCTAATGTTTGTTTGTTTTTGAGACAGGTCTCACTATGTAGCCCAGACAGGTCCTTAACTCCTGGTGATCCTCCTGCCTCAGCTTCCCAAGTGCTGGAATTATAGGTGTGTGCCACTATGCCTGGCTCTGCTTGCTCTGATCCTACTTCCTCAGTGTTTCTTTGCACTCCGTCTTCTTCATTTCACCTCCTCTCTCCCTAGGCTCTGGAAAACTAGCAGTCCATGAAGACTCAGCTGGAACAACCAGAGAAGTAGAAGGAAGGAAAAAAAGAAACAAAAGTGGAGGGAAGCGGGCATTCAGAGGAAGGCAGTGGCTCCCAGTAAGGCTCTGGCCTTACCTTTGACGTGGGGATGCCTACCAAGCCTCTGAACTGGTCTTTCTCTCATAATACTACAAGGGCTGCTTTATAAAATGCAAAATCTAGGCCGGTGATATAGCTCAGTGGCATAAGCGCCTGCCTGGCAAGCGCAAGGTCCTAAGTTCGACTCCCAGTACCCACATATTAAAAAAAAAAAAAAAAAAAGCAAATTCTGACTATCTTAGGCCTCAAAACCCTTCAATAGTTCTCTATCAGAGGGCTCTTTGTTTTTGTGAGAGAAGGTCTTGCTACATAGCTCAGGCTGGTCTTGAACTTGAGGCGATCCTCCTGCCTCAGCCTCCTGAGTGCTGGGATTACAGGCATGTGCCACCACACCCAGCTATGGAAGTTTTTTAAAACAAGGATCCACAGATGATCTTTGAAGGGTCAAAGAATCCCATACACAAAATTTTGTGGAGAGGAGGTCTATAATTTTCAACATTTTTAAAGGCTTTTGTTACTAAAAAGAAGATCTAGAATCACCACTGTGAGCTTTTTAGGATGAAATTCAATGCTTAGTCTGGCATGGAAAGCCACGTCAAGCATCAGTGCTTTGGCTGCCTTTACTCTAACACACACACTCTTTAACCCAATATCACCAAAAATCTAGAGGTTCCTATTCTTTCTGGATTTCCAAATATGCTACTGTCTTTTCTTGGTCTTGTGTACTTCTAAAAGTAAAACTAGTTTACTTCTAATTCATCCTTAAAACCTCAATTCAATTGTCACTTCCTGGGTGCCCCAGGTTGGGTAAGGTATCGCTCTTTCGCCTGTCTTTCAGCAGAAGCAGTCGTTCCACTCTCTACTATTTCTGCTTTATTCCTCTTTGCTGGTTCCCTTCTAAGCCTCATCCCGGAGGGCTGGGTCAGATGGAGGGCTTGACTCATTTCTGGTCTTTAGGTCTGCTAAGGGACTCGATGTGCGGCAGGGGCTGAGTGACCAGGGGGTGATGGAGGGAAGGTAGGCAGGGTGGAGGGCTGGGAAGGAGGCTGAGCAGAGAGGATGTGGGACCAGGAGAAAAAAATCTCTGCAGATGACAGAGCTGGGGTGAAGCCAGCTAGGGTTCAGGGAAGAAAAGTGACCATCAACCCATCCTAGACAGCGTAAGGTGTACATCAATCTTACCCTAGTCCCTCTCCATGGGGGTCTTTGGCCTCTGCTACCTGAGACAAAGAGGGCCCACCCCCCCGTCCGCTTAGTCAACCTGCCCCACAAGCCCACCCCCACTCTGACGCCCTCACCATCAGGTTCGTTGCAGTAGGTCGCTGGGTCTGACTGCAGGCTGTAAAGGCGAGCCTGCGAACAGAGAGAAGAGATTCTGGGTGCTGGGCATAGAAGGCACTCTCTCTCTGCAGAGTATTACAACTCTGCTTCTTCTCTGCAGGCATCTATCAACAGACACTCGGGCGGCTTAGTCCAAAAACGGGCTCCTAGTCATCCACTCGCTGGGAACTAAGGAAATACAGCGTAAGCAGGCTACAAAATTATATGCATAAAATGCTTCTAAAGTTTATGTGAAATTTGAAAAATGTCAAGGACAAATATATTAATAAAGTTCAGCTTTGGGGGCAAATTGTTAAATAATGTAACTACCCCAAAATTAAAACCATTTATCAAAAATTCTTAGCTGGGTGTGGGGCACACTCTCTTATAATTCCAGCACTCTGGGATGCTGAAGCAGGACGACTGCAAATTACAGTCCACCTGGGGCAATTTAGCAAGACTGTGTCTCAAAAATAAATAAGCAGGGCCGGTGAGATGGCTCAGCGGCGTAAGCGCCTGCCTTGCAAGCGCAAGGGCCCGAGTTCGACTCCCGGATCCCACATACGAAAAAGGGGCCGGTGATATCGCTCAGTGGCACGGGTGCCTGTTGGCGCACGAGGTCCTGAGGTCGACCCCCCGGTACCCACAAAAAAAAAAAATAAATAAATAAATAAATAAGCAAATAAATAAGGCTGGACATGTAGCTCAGTGTGAAGGCCTTGGTTTCAATCCCCAGTACCACAAACAAAGATTTCTTGGGCTGCAGGTATAGCTCAGTGGTATAGTGCTGTTTAGCATGCACGAGGCCAGAGTTTATAACCCCAGCACCACCACCACCCAAAAAACGAAAATAAAAACTAAATAGAAAAGAAAACACACCACCTTAGTTTTGTAGCCTGTCTGCCAAGTAAATTGTAAATAGTGTTCCCACTAGGGTCACAGATGGGC
This sequence comes from Erethizon dorsatum, assembly GCA_028451465.1. Classification (NCBI taxonomy): domain Eukaryota; kingdom Metazoa; phylum Chordata; class Mammalia; order Rodentia; family Erethizontidae; genus Erethizon; species Erethizon dorsatum. The sequence continues at coordinate 110,428,915 of CM051827.1, read as the reverse complement.
AAACTTCAGCTGATAAAAAGAACCCTCCACTCCTGCCCCATTACACAGAGATGTTACTGTGTCCATCAGAATTTCAGCAAGTGGTTTTGGTAATGAGTCACTGTTATAACTTAAAATCTTATTTAATAATTACTGCAATTCCACATGTTCACTCAGTGGCGGTACTAACGCTAGTGCTGAAAACAGCCTTGAAAAATCAGTAGTTTGGAATGGAAATTCAATGTGATCAAATGCTACAAAGAAGGTGCAAATGCCACAACACCTCACTGAGAATTAGAAGAAAACAATCCATGAAAGAGAAGCAATGATGAGAGAATAAAATGTGGCACAAATACACCACCATGGTTGCTGATTTAAGTGCTCTGAAGACACCCTTTCTGCCTATACATTCATTTGTAATGAAAATTAATCTTCTTTTTGAGATAGGGTCTTGCTGTGTTGCCCAGGTTGGCCTTGAACTTGTGATCCTCCTGCTTTAGCCTCCTGAGTAACTGAGACTACAAGTGTGGGCCACTGCACCTGGCTTGGAAATTAGTCTTAACTGACATGTGCAGAAAATGATACCTCCAAAACGCTCTCTGCAATGTGCTTATGAAGTTGAAAGCTGAAAGGAATCCAAATGCATAACACCAGAGAACTGAATAAATGCTATATCTACTTGTAAGAATTTAAAGACATTAAAAGTGATGGTGATTAAGAAAAAGACTAATAGTTTGCTGTACAATTTTTTAAAAAGCATATTACAAAGTTGCATTTATAAAGTGGTTATTTTGTTAAAAAGAAAAAACCCTGTAACCCTAGCTACTTTGGAGGGTGAGGGAGGAGGACCTCAAATTCAAGGCCAACCTGGGCAGCTTAGTAAGACCCTGTCTTAAAATTTAAAAAATGGGTGGGGATATAGCTCAGGAGTAGAGTGCCCCTGGGTTCAATCCCTCGTACCTCAAACAAACAAACACAAAATACAAATTATCTTTACTTATATTTGTGAACAAAAACAAATGAAGAGCTGGGCATGGTGGCAGACGCCTGTAATCCCAGCACTAGGGAGGCCGAGACAGGAGGATCACTGTAAGTTCAAGGCCAACCTGCACTACATAGGGAGAACCTGTCTCAAAACAAAACAAAACACCCCAAAAAACCCCAAATAACAAATGGAAGGTTATATATCAATAAGGAATCAGGGTTGTCTTTGGATGACAGGATTATGGGTTTAGAAATACAATACTTATGTTCTTATTGGTGTTCTCCAATTTAGTTATATACATACATTTAGCTGGAACCTAAACTGTGTGTGGTAGTGCACGCCTGTAATCCCAGCACTCGTGGGAGGCTGAGGCAGGAGGATTACAGTAGGTTCGAGGCCAGCCTGGGCTACAAAGTGAGCTGAAGGCCAGCCTGGACTACATAACGAGACCCTGTCTAAAAAAAAAAAGTTGGAAGCTAAAGCCCAGCATCTGTAGGGGAGGCTGCTGGTGAATACCTTGGTGCCATCATAGGGCTCAGCTGTGCCAGAGGGTGTGCCCATCAGGGTAATTACATCGCAGTCGATGGTTTTGTCCGGTGAGGGCGCAAAGGTGTCTGAAATCACCCCAAGGAAGTCCGACAACCCCTTCTTCATTTTTTCTGTTGCCCCTGAGGAGCCTTCGGTCTGTGGAGAGAACCAAGAGGGAAGCAATGCCCCAGGAACAGGATGAAATCTAGGAAACGGAGTGGGCTGGGAGCAGGTGGGGAGCATCAGGGGAAGGGTGTACTATGTGTGAGGACCAAGGAAATGTCCACAAATCCTTCACCTCATCTTAGGGGCTGAAGAAGGAGGGAAGGCAGCCAAGGCCTTTTCTCCACCAGTTGGGGATGCAGAACAGGGCTGTGGAAGGCCTGTAGTCAGAGCAGAGATTCTTGACTATTTTATCAAAATGTCAAGGCCAATCAGGCTGATTAAAAAGCAGTAAGCCAGGCATGGTGGCACATGCTTGGAATCCCAGCACTCTGGAGGCTGAGGCAGGGGGATTGCTGTGAGTTCAAGGCCAGCCTAGGCTACATAGTGAATTCAAGGCCAGCCTGAACTACAGTGAGACCCTGTCTGAACTCCACCATCCCAAAGAAGTGGGAAGAGTAAGATGGGCATGGTGGCGCACACCAGTAACCCAGCATGTAGGAGGCTGAGACAGGAGGATCAGCACGTGTTCAAGGCCAGTCTGGCCTACACAGTGAGTCTGAAACCAGCCTGGACTACATAGTGAGACACTGTCCCAAAAAAAAAAAAAAAAAAAAAAAAAAAAAAGCAAGAGTGAGTGGACCCATGTCATAGACATTTCAGCAGGGAAAAGGGCCTATGGGTAGGCAGAGTGTTGCAAAAAGTACTAGCTTTGGAGTAGGACATGAAATTGAATCCCAGATGTAATACTTAGTTGATTATGAGACGTCAAGCCTCTATGTGTCTCAGTGCCCTGATTCGTAAAATCCAGATAAATATACATTCTTCATAGGATTAACGTGAAAACTAAAAAGGCATAGATAATACCTGGCACACTGCAAATACCTACTAAGTAGCAGAACTGTAATATTACAACTCCATCATCATTGTTCAGGAAGTATATTTTGTACAAAAGGTTGGGGAAATATGGGTAGGATAAGAACAGATAGCCTTGGGGCTGGGGATATAGCTCAGTGGCACAGTGCCTGCCTGGCAAGCGCAAAGTCCTGAATTCAATTCCCGGTACAAAAAACAAAAAACAAAAACCCCCCAAACGGATAGCCTTGCCATGCGTGGGACCTGGAAACCAGTCAAGGGTCAGCACATGGACCTCCTGGAAAGGGCAGGTGGGACAGCAAACTTGAGCCATGTGGTCAGAATGCTTTCCAGGAGGCAGGTCCTGGCCCAGCTACCTCGTGGAAAATTAAAATCCTTACTCTTGAGTAAGCTGCCCGGGCATTTTAAACCTAGAACCTGTCACAGTGCATGGTACACACTGCTACAGCTATACAATTATATTTGTTAAATAAAAAAGATAAACGAATAAATAAGTGGTATCTCTGCTATTAGACCTACAGTAGCTTGGCATGGTTACTATTTGTCATTCATGCACACCAGCAGCTGTGGTTAGCAAGCAGACAGTATTTTATAAAAGGATTCAATAAAATAAGCTTGCTATGAAAACCTTCCAGACTTACTTGCCTGACTTCTTTCCTTCCTTCCTGTTTTCTTTACTTTCTTCCTTTTTTTTTTTTTTTGTTTTTGAAACAGGGCGTTGTTCATGTTGCCCAGACTGGTGTTCAATTCCTGGGCTCAAGAGATATGCCTGGCCTCCTGAGCAGCCGGTATTACGGACACACTTCGCTGAGCCCAGCTCAAAACTTGTTTTTCATAACATGACCTTTAATCTCAAGGTGACTGATTCAGCTGGTGATCAAATGAAGAAACTACAGTCTGTCCCAATGCTAACAGAAAACCTAATATAAAAATAAGTAAAAAACCTAATATAAAAATAAGTAAAAAATAAGTAAACTGTACTTATTTTTCACTGGAAAATTAAGAGGGCCATTGAGAATATCAATTGGCAGGAAACAAGCATGGCTGAAATAAGTAAGAATATTTTCTTGCTGGGTGTGGTGACGCATGCCTACAATCCTACCTACGGAGGTAAGAGGATCATAAGTTCAAGACCAGTGTGGAGAAAGCAGTAAGACCTTGTCACAAAACAAAACAAAAAGATAAAGAGGCAATTGGCAAATATTTAGCAAAGAGAATGCTGACTGTAGCTCTGTATATAATACTAGAAAAAGTGAAATAGGAAAGTAGGAACTAGTTAAACCCATGTAATAGAACTGATGCCATTTGAACGTCATTTGCAGAATGAAGTTTGCAATGATTAAGTTAAAAAGTGGGTTAAAAAACACAGTTTTCAGTTGATCCTTTTTTTTTTTTTTTTTTTTTGGTCTTTTTTGAGACAGAGTTTCACTATGCAGTTCAGGCTGGCCTTGAATTCACTTTGTAGCCCACGCTGGCCTCAAACTCACAGTGATCCTCCTGCCTCAGCCTCTCAAGTGCTGGGATTACAGGCGTGCGCCACCACGCCTGGCATCCCACTTATAAAGAAGAAAGGGTATATAGGGATATATCCCCAAAGAGTAACAACAGTCATCTCCAGGATGTAGAATTATGGATGAGTCTAGGTCAGTCTTGTCTTTACTTTCTCTCTTTTCTTTTGCTTAAGTGTATTTTCTGAATTTTCAGCCAGCGATATAGCTCAGTGGCACAGCGCCTGCCTAGCAAGTGCAAGGTTGTGAGCTCTGTTCCTGGTACCAAAAATAAATAAATAAGTAAATAAATAAATAAATAAATAAATAAATCTCCTACAATGAATGACTTTGCCATTGGAAAACATTTGCTAAAATAATACAGAAGTGGGAAAACCAATTAGTACTTAACATAAACATGTGTATGCTTGACAAACACAATTGTTCCAAAATGGGAGGAAAAACCAATTGCCAAACGCCATTATTTGCCCAGAGTCACCTGATAGAAAGGGTGGGAGTCCCCCCAGGGTCCCAGGGCAGGTCAGGCCGAGAGGTGGTCGCTGGAGGTGTGGGCAAATACTCACAGTCAGCTTCTCCTTGACCACGCTGGCTGTGGCTGCGATGGTACAGGCGGTGTCGTGCTGTACCACCTGGGTAAACTCTGCCAGGTCCCGCTTCATGAACTCCAAAGCTTCAGAGGACTGTGGGAAGACGGAGAAGGGTAACAGAGCCAGTTTGTCCCCTGTGCTTCTTGAGTATCATACAGACACACAAAACTCTCAAGAGACACAGGGGCCCAGGCTTGGGGACAATGTTTAGTGTCCCAATTTCATGATCTGGGATTGCCAGACAGCAGCAAGCACAGAGGAATTCCACTCCTCAGCCCAGGCACTCACAGCTATGTGGCCAGGAGTGAGTCTCATCTAGTGCTTGGTTTTCTCCTCATAAAACGTGGGAGGTGGACTAGGTTAGTGATTCTCAAGAGCAGCCTATGGGAAGGGACACTTACAGCCTGAAAACAAAACAGGCTTCATGAGCTGCTTGATATGCTTTAAGTCATACTTATTTCAAATTTCAAAAAACTTGACAATAGTGGGCGTAGTGACGCACACCTGTAATTCCAGCAATCAGAAGGCTGAGGCAGGAGTATCACCACAAGTTCCAGGCCAGACAGGCTACACAGTGAGTTCAAGACCAGCCTGGACTACACAGTGAGACCTTGTCTCAAAAAAAAAACAAAACAGGGCTGGTGAGATGGCTCAGCGGCATAAGCGCCTGCCTTGCAAGCGTGAGGGCCCGAGTTTGACTCCCGGATCCCACATACGAAAAAGGGGCCGGTGATATCGCTCAGCGGCACGGGTGCCTGTTGGCGCGCGAGGTCCTGAGGTCGTCCCCCCGGTACCCACAAAAAAAAAAAAAAAAAAACAAAACAAAACAAAAAAACACTAAAAAAACGAAGCAAAATAAAACCAACTAACCAAACAAAAAAATCCCAATCAAACACCTTGACAAAATGTGATTTTTTTTAAATCAAAGAAAGGAGGGGCATATTCTCTCCCAGGCCTTCTCGGTTCCACCATTCATGGGTTCTAATCACCCATAAAGCTCCTTTGGGCTGAAATGATATTTGCTTCTGTTGAACCGACCTGCTTCTCAGCCTGCACTCAGAACCAGCTTGAGACTGCAGGCCCTCACAGCCTTCTATATTCTGCCTTGCTTACAGCATACTCGCCATCTCCAAGATGGCCTCCTGGACCATCTTTGTGCTTGCCCCACCCTACAAGCTCTTTTATGCCACAAGAAATCAATCACCTGGAATTTTTAAAGCACATGTTTGACTGTCTGATGGGTTTTCTACTTTCATTAGCCCAGGAAGTCTGTGAGTGGGACAGTTTCATGTATACACTAGAGGCTTCTTAAGGGAGGGGGCAGGAATCATGCCTCTACATCAGATTCCAGATCCCTGCATTTGGGGTGGAGGGAAATTTTATTTATTTATTTTTATCATGTGGTCTCAGACATGGAGCTCCATTCTGTCTGTCTGCATTCCCACCACCTTAGTCCAGCCAACCTGCTCTTCCATCTGGACTCCTCCCAGACGGAAGGTATTAGACACCCTTGCTATGGTTTCCTTGTGACACACAGTGGGTGCTCTCGGTCAGCGCTGACCAAACTGTCCCCTGCTTTACATTCTTCAGTGTTTCCACACTGCCCTGACAGGAAGTATAAACTCTTGACCTTCACTTGCAAGGCCTATAAAACCCAGCTTCTGGAGAACTTGTATTCCCACCACAATGCACCTTTACCGAGCTCCAGCTGGCCTTTCTCAAGGTTCCCGTATGTCCTGGCATCTTCTCTACCTCAGGCAGTAGGAACACATGGTCCCTCTCCCCAAAGATACTTCAAATCTTCACAACAAATAAGCAAGCCAGCACACTGAACAACCTTTCACCTGGCTAGCTCTCGTTCATCCTTCAGGGCTATGCTTTCACGTCACCTCCATAGAGAAGATTCCCTGCTTTACCCGTTCTTTCACACTGGTCGTGCTTCAGGCGCTACATTGCTCACTCGGCATCAGTTTTCCTAGGTAAACTGTAAGCTCCATGAACGCAGAGCCCATGTATCTTGTTCACTGATTCCCTGGTGTCTGACAGAAAACATACATGTCTCAGGGCAATTTTAATGACATCACCACCCACACCGCGACTGGGGTAAAGGCTCACAGAACAGCTGACGTGCGGTACCTGGAACACTATGAGGACGCTGGGAAGATTTGGGGAGGGGAAGCTGGGATTCAGCCCTGAAGAATAAACAGGAATCTGCTAGGAAGTCTTGAGGTTTACTGAAGGAAACAAGCATTTTAGTGCTGATAAACATGAAATGTGAAGCAGAAATGGTGAGAAATAAAGCTGGAGAAGTTACCGAGGGCAACTACGAGGAGCCATCAAAGGTTAAAGCAGGTGGGAGTTTCGCTTTTATAAGTCATTCTAGTGACCGGAATGGAGGAGAGGTGCAAGGGTGACATTTTAAAAGAGAAGAAGACCAGTTAGAAGGCTGCTGGAAAAATCCAGGAAAGAAAATGTAAGAATATGAAGAAGGACAAGGCTGGTAAAGATGGAAAGGATGGGATCAATTCAAGAAATACTAGGTAGGGGCTGGTGAGATGGCTCAGCGGCACGGGCACCTGCTGGCACGCAAGGTCCTGAGGTCGACCCCCGGTACCCACAAAAAAAAAAAAGAAAAAAAAAAAGAAAAAAAAGAAATACTAGGTAAAAAGGCAGATCTGTACATATGTTGACTAAGGGCAGGAAAAGAATCAAGGAAGAGCCAGTGGCTGCTACAATAGGTGACTGGATACAAATAAGGATGCCAGCTAAATGAGAAAATACTGAAGGAGGAACAGGTTTGCAGAAAAGATCGTGAGAATGACTTTGGGCATGAAAATCTGAGGTGATCATGGGTGTTCTGGGATAGCTGTCCATCAGGAGCTAGCCTCAAACACCAAAGCTCAGGGAAAAGGATTAGATGTCACCTTAACTCAAAGGGAAGGAGATCACCCAGGAAGATTTTGAAGAGCGAAGAAAGCAGTGTGCTGAGAGGACCTCAGAACACCACTTTTAAGGAGCAGGCAGAAGAGGAACTCATGAGCAGTTAGGAAAGTCTGGAGAAGTACATGGAGAATTGAGAGGGTATCATGTCACAAAAGCCAAAAGCAGTTTCAAGAAAAAGGGAACACTCACTAGTGTCAAAACACAGCAGAAAGGTCCAAGAAGATAAGGCTGAAAACACCCACTGGATGTGCCATATGGTAAGTGAAGCTGAATGTGACTGCAGATAAGGTTACAGGTAGTGGCTTCAGGGTGGGAAAGGAATTAAACAAGATCATGCTTCTGACTTCAAATTTTAGAAAGTAGGTTGTCTGTTGGAAATGAAAAAGACATCTGAAGTCAAGGGGAAGAGAAGCAAATTAGACTGAAAAGGGATGCTGGGAAGAGCTCAGGCAGAGATAAGGGTGGGTAATTTACAGGACAGCCAAAGAATGTATGCCCATCTCTATCAGTGTGTATATACAAGCACTTGTGTGCACACAGGAGGATGCAAAAGGAGAGGAAGACAGATTACAGCACCACTTGAGTCGTTGGTTCTAAGTTTGTTAAGCGAGTAAGGAACTGTGTGGTTCGGGTAGGGCCAGGATGGGATGCAAGCAGAGAAAAGTACCAAAAGACCAAGAAAAAAATAAAAAAAGACAAACGGACTGGTGACAGTGCCTAAAAACTTCCCCATCACCCTAAGCATGTAATGAAAATAGCTAACAATTATGTAATACTTAATGTTCTTAGTTCTCTGTATTATCTTATAACCCCATGACAATCCCCATAGGTAGATACTATTTTCATGCTACAGTAGGGGAACTGAGGCCTAGAGAGGTAAAGTAACTTGCCTGTGTTTATATAACCACAGGCAGCAAAGAGAAGAAAATTAAGTCTCTTTCTAAAAGGAGAGAAACACCCATCATTGCCCCCCTCCCCACAATTCAAACTGGGAATTCCCCAAGAACAAAGATGGAAAGTTGACCAAGTTCTTATTTCTCATGAATCATGGTAAATCCCAACCCTGAGAGAAACACACAAGCGACCTCATGTAACACTTGCTGAATGCATGTCACACTTTTCTCTTAGTTCTCCTTCTTAGCTCTCACCAACAACACAAACAGCTCAGGGCATTCTTAGATTTGCTGGGCTGTAATCAAGAGGCGGTCCAGGAGTACACAGGCTGAGGGGAAAGAATGCTCCCAGAGGAGGGGGGCTGACTTAATTGAGGTCAGAAGCCTCCTGGAGTCTGCCCTGAAGCAGGACTCTCCCCAGTTGCTTGAGGTAAATAGTAATCAGTTTTTCCACAACTATTGGCAAGGTCAAGCATCATTCATCCAATAGGGATTGCTTAGCCATTCTAGGCCCTCCACTCTCTGACCATTAATCTCCTCTCCCTCTTTGTAAACCCCTCACTTAGAATTCATCAGGCACCAGTGTGTATGGCTCATGCTCTTTTCTGCCCTGGGTTCTTCCTTTTCATCCTGTCTAGGCAGAGTTGGCCTCCATGGGGGTTCCTTCCCCACAACACTTTCTTTGGCATGTTCTTGATCACCAGACTAGACAAGGTACTCAGTTCTTTCATATTACAGCATGTACCACAGCATGTACCACAAAAGTAGTTAAGACAGCTGTTTGATTATTTGGTCTCCCCACCAGACTGTGAGCTTTGAGGCCCAGAACTACGTCTGTTTGGCCTAGCAGTGATGGTGAATGTTTTAGAGCTTTCAGTGATACAACTGGCCAAATGTTGCATGTGTGCCACAGGCTGGCCACCACCGAAGGTCTATATCTTCAGGATCTGTCAGAGTGTGCTGGTTGTGGCATATATGTACTCTAATGTCTGAATGACTATCAGAGCAGGTTTTTTCGTTGCTACAATCCTTCTTCAAGACCTGTATCAAATGTTTTGTTTTGTTTTGTTTTGTTTGAGACAGGATTTTGCTATGATGCTCAGGCTAGCCTCGAACTCACTATGTAGTCCAGGCTGGCCTCGAACTCGCAGTGATCCTCTTGCCCCAGCCTCCCAAGTGCAGGAACTACAGGCGTGCGCTACCGCGCCTGGCCAAATGTTCTTTCTTTCACAAGGAAGCTGTCAATCTACCAAGCTGGAATTGCTCCTTCTTATGCATTCCTAAGAAAGTGTCATTCCAGCTCTTAAAACAATCGTTATTTCACTGTGGCTACTATTACACTGGTCTGCATAGGGACCCCGTAGGCCAGAAAAGGCTAAAAGTAGGGCCCAGGTCGGCCTCAGTGAGGCCCCGGATACGCAAAAGCGGGAAAGGCAGGATGGACCAGGTTGCGATGAGGCGTCGTGGGGCCCGGCCGGGGGAAGAGGGCGCTGACCCGGCTTACCTTCTCTTTGACTGCCTGGTAGCTCTGTTGCAGCCAGCTCCGCCACCATCCCACGTCCTCCCTGTGGAAGACAGACACATCTGGCGGCCCTGGGGTGCGACTCCTGCCCGCCCAATGGTCAGGTCTCAGTTTCCCCCTTGGATGTGGTCCGCGGGCGGAGGTTTCGCAGGCCGCTTCCCTACCCCCTCACACTACGACTCCACTCTGCCCTTTCAGCTCCGTCCACGCCCGCATTGACTTCCTGTTCCCCTTGGGACCCTGGCCCAGCACCCGACCCCTGGGAGAATTCAGGCCCCAACTCCTGGGAGCGGAATGACGGGCTCACCCTTCCGCCATCTTGCCCGCATGACATCACCACTATTTACCGACCTTTGACTTCCGACACGGCCCCGCCCCCCCAAGCTCCGCCCCGAAGCGCGCTGCCCAATACTCGCACCAGCACCGCCCTCAGCCCAATCCCCGCCCCGCTCCACATTGGGCCCTGCCTCCCTGGGCTCTGTCCAGTCTCAATCCCGAGTTCGCCTTTAAACTCCGCCTCTGAACTCTCGGTCCAATCGTTATTCAGTCCTGCCCTCGGGCCCCACCCCCACCAGCTTCAACTCTTTCACCAGTAGCCGCGGACTTCCTATACGGTGGCCTCTGTGGGCCTTGTTTGGCCGACTTACTGGATGGCGAATAAAGAGTAGTGGGGAAGGGGAGGAATGGATCTGGCTGGAGCTCGAACGCCTGACTCCCAGAGCGCAGAGCTAGGACCGCCCCCCTTTGTGAAACCAGCTGCGTAGCGGCTGTTCGTTGTCTTCCGGCTGGATTGAACACGCGCAGACGGCGGGCCTGTGGGTCAGAGTTTGGAGGAGGAAAATGTAGAGGCAATCTCTGGGGGACTCCCGGGATACTGTAGAAGCAGACATACATTCAGCTATCAAAAAACAACGCGAACTGGAGTGTGGTCAGGAGAAATCCGGACCGCCTGGTTGAGGGAGATTCAGTCTATTGAGTTGGCGGGTTACAGAGCGCCCGCCGCCTCCTGTATTTACATCTGTGTCCCCATTCTTTGCCTTCTCTCCTGGAAGGATGCACCTTAGCTAAGGTCAATCCCTCCGTTTGATCCCTTCTCTTGTCTACCTAAGGAAGTATGTAGCTCTAGTAATTCTCCCACTGCCCCCTTGCCCGTCTCATTTTCCCCCTCTTTAGGAGATTATTCCTATCATCACAGATGGGTGTTACTTCTATCTTAAATGAAGACAAACAAAAACCAACCTTGTCTTGGACCCCATATCAATTCCCTACTCCCTTTAACAGCAAAATTCCTGAGTTGCCTACACTGGCTGTGTCCAACTTCCCTCTTTGTTGGACTCCCTGCAGTCGAGTTTTTGCCTCTCCACAATCCAGTGAAATAACTTTTGATAAGGTCGCTAAGCGCAATGGCCAATTTTCAGTTCTCTACTTTAATGGTCAGCATCTAACCTGACATAGTTGGCCACTTCCTCCTCCTCCAAAGGCTTTCTTCCCTTGACTTCTAGGATGCGGTGCCCTCCCGACTTCCTCTTACCTCTTGGGCTTCTCCTCAGTGTTCTTTGGTCTCATTGTCTCAGAGCTCAGACCCTGGTTCCTTTTTCTGTCTCTGTAATCATTATTCAGGTGATTTCATCAAACTTATTATTTATTTCTACATGCTGGTAACTCTTAAATTTTCTTTGGGATTCAAACATCTGTGAACAGGTTCACATTTGGATGTGTAATACACATATTAAACTTAACAAGTCTCAAAACAAATTTCTGATACTAAATTTCCTGCAAACTTCCCCATATCTATAAATGGCAACCTCATTCCTCCAGCTGTTCAAGCTAAAAACCTGGGAGTTATCACTGATTCCTCACATTGTTTCGTAGGGCAGAGCTAGTCCCTCAGTAAATCCAATTGGCTCTGCCTTTAAAACAAAAACAGAATTAGTCACTTCACTACCTCTGATGCTACTAGATCCAACCCACTATCATGTGTGTCACCTGGTTAATCACAAGCCTCTTTTTTTTTTTTTTTTTTTTTTTGGGTACTGGGAATTGAACTCAGGACCTTGAACTTGACAGGCAGACACTTATGCCACTGAGCTATATCCCTGGCCCACAAGAGCCTCTTAAGTAGTATCTCTATATCCACTTTTACCTTCTATAAATCTAGTTTTAATTTGTTCTCGAAGAAATCTTTAAAAAAAAACAAGTTGGGCCGGGGATGGTGGTGCAGGCCTGTAATCCCAGCACTTGGGAGGCTGAGGCAGGAGGATTGCTGGGAGTTCAAGGCCAGCCTGGGCTACATAGTGAGTCTGGGCCAGCCTGAACTGCATAGCGAGACCCTGTCTCAAATAAATAAATAAGTAAATAAATAAATAAATAAATATAAAAAAACAAGTTGGACAGACACAGTGGTGCATGCCTGTAATCCCAGCCACTCAGGCTAAAGCAGGAGGATTGTAAATTCAATGCCAGCCTGGACAATTTAGCAAGACTCTGTCAAAATAAAAAAGTAAAAAGGGCTGGGGATGTAGCTTAATGGTATAGTGCCCCTGGGTTTGATCTGCAGTATTGCAAAAACAAAACACCTAAATTGGGGCTGGGGCATGGTAGTGCATCATTGTAATCCCAGCACTCTTGGAAGTAGAGTCAAGAGGATTGATTACAAGTTCAAGGCCAGCCTGGGCATCTTAGAGACTTAGCGAGACCCTGTCTTAAAATAAAAAGATAAAAAGATGGCTGGGAACATAGCTCAGTGCGAAGACCCTGGGTTCAATCCTCAGTACAAGTAGGGGGGAAAAAAAAGGCAAAACCTCAACTAGTGGGAATGTAAAATGGTGCAGTTGTTGTTGGAGTACAGAATGGTGTTTCCTCAAAAAACTAAACATAGAATTATCATATGCTTTAGCTTTTCATGGTTATGACAAAACACCTGAGGAGGAGAAGGAAGTTTAATAGAGGAATGATTTATTTTGGCTCATGGTTTCAGAGATTTCAGTCCATGGTTGGCTGGCTCGATTGCTTTTATTTACTTATTTATTTATTTATTTATTTATTTATTTTGGGGAACCAGGAATTGAACTCAGGACCTCGTGCTTGCCAGGCAGTCACCATGCCACTGAGCTGTATCCCTGGCCCCTCCACTGCTTTTAAATGCATGTGGGGCAGAAACATCATGGCCAAAGGGCATGGCAGGGGAGGGTTGCTCACTTCTTGGCAGCCAGAAAGCAGCAAGAAAGGGGAAAAGTCCAAAACAAAGGGGCTAGGAACAAGATATAGTCCTCAAGGTCACACTCCTACTATACACCCCTCAACTAGGCTCCATTTCTGTTTCCATCACCTCTTTCAAATTATGATTAATGCACCGATGAAGTTTAAACACTCGTGATCCAATCACTTCTGTAGCCCCTACCTCTGAACAGTGTTGCCTTGTGGATCAAACTCTCAATACATGAGACTTTGAAGGACGCTTCATATTTATTTTCATTTTTTGTTTTTTTTGAATCAGATTTTTTTAAATTAAGTTTATTTGTACCTTTTAGATATACATAATGATCATATTCATCATATCGAATTTGTACCCATACGTGACACATTTTGATTCCTCTTTCTTTCCCAGTCCTCTCTCCTCCCTTCAAACCATTTTCCCCTCCCTATTTACAAAGCCTTGTTTCCATTTTATCCTTTTTAAAATCTCTTTTTTCCTTTTCCCATCCTTCCTTTCCCTCTTCCCCCACCCTAGTTCTTCTTTCCTTTTGAATAATTTCTTCCCATTTCACAATATCTATTGTACATTTTGGTCCTTATTTACTCTTTCAGTTTCTCACACCAGGGAGACAATTCGATGTTTGCACATGTGAGTCCAATTTATTTCACTTGACAGTATAGTCTCAAGTTGCACCCATTTACCTAGAAATGTCTCAAGCTTATCCTTCTTTATGGCTCAGTAGTACTCCATTGTATAAAAAATCCACATCTTTATCCATTCCTGGGTTGATGGGCACTTGGTTTGTTTCCAGGATTTAGCTATGACAAACTGTGCTGCCATAAACATGGGTGCACATATATCGCTGTGGTACGATGTTTTTAATTCTTCCAGGAAGATACCCAGAAGAGGAATTGCTGGGTTAAATGGGGCCTTCAATCCTAGTTTTTTGAGGAATCACCATACTGATTTCCACAGTGTTTGCCCCAGTCTACACTCCCACCACCAGTGGAGAAGGTTTTCATTTTTTCTGCAGCCCCTCCAGCATTTGTTATTGGTTGATTTCTTGATATTAGCCATTCTTTCTGGAGTGAGTTGGAATCTCAGTGATGTTTTAATTTGTATCTCTCTAATAACCAGTGATGTTGAACATTTTTTCATATATTTATTTGCCATTTGTATTTCTTCATCTGAGAAGTGTACATTCACCTCAGATGCCCATTTCATATTTATTTCATTTTTTTGGTTTTTTTTTAATATTTTTTTTTGAGACAGGTTCTGGCTGTGTAGTTCAGGTTGACTTTGATTTTACTATGTAGCCCAGGCTGGCCTCAAACTCTCAGCAGTCCTCCTGCCTCAGCCTCTCAGTCAAGCCCAGCACAATCACAGGCATGCACCACCAGGACTGGCAAAGCTTCATATTTTAGCCCTAACATCATATGATCCAGCAGCTCTCTTTCTGGGTGTATACCCCAAAAAATTGAAAGCAGAAACTCAAACAGGTATTTGTACACCCATGTTCATAGCAGCATCATTCTTAGTAGCCAAAAGATGGAAGCAAGCTAAGTGTCCATGGATGGATAAATGGATAAACAAAATATGAAATACACTTACAATGGAATATTCTTCAAACTTAAAAAGGAAAGAAATTCTGAAACATCCCACAGCATGGATGAACCTTGAAGACATTATGCAAAAGGATATAAGTCAGTCATAAAAGGACAGATATTGTATGATTTTATTTATATGAGGCACCTAGAGGAATCAAATTCATAGAGATAGGAAGTAGAATGGTGGTCACCAAGGGCTGCAGCGGAGGAGGGGCTGGGGACCTTTGTTTAGTGGGTAGAGAGTTTCAATTTGGGAGATGAGCAAGTTCTGAAGATGGATGATGGGGATGGCTGCACAGTAGTGTGAATATATGCAATGCTGCTGAATAAAATAATCACATCACAGCCCTTCTCGACCCGGAGTTTGCTGATTTCACTCAGAGGAAAAGCCAATGAATGTTTGCGATCTTATTTAAGGCCCTTTGGGGTCGATCTGGGCTTGGACTCCTGGCCTCCCTGGTCACTCTGCTCCAGATGCATTGACTCCTCTGATGTCCCTGAAAATTTCTAGTACTTTCCTGACTCAGGACCCTTGAATCTTCTGCGCCTTCTCCTTGCAGTGCTCTTACCCTAGATATCCATGTACTTCCACTTTCATTCCCTTTACACCTTTACTCAAATTCAGTCTTCTTATCCACTCTGATCACATCATTTAAAGTCACCACTTGTACCCTCCCTCCTCTCTGCTTGAGTTTTCCTCTGGACCGCTAACCACCATCTGGCATGCTGCCTACTTTCCTTTTTTTTAATTTTTTTTTAACATCTGCCTTCTTCAGACTAGAATGTGACCTCCATGAAGGCAAGGCTTTTTGTCTGTCTTCACCTATCCACCCCTGATACTTAAAACAGTGGCTGTTATATCATACACACTCAATGTTTGTTGACTGAATGAAAGAATAAGTGCAAGGAGAACAAGGACAAAGACAGGACTCATTTGGAGCAATCCAGAAGAGTAAAATGAAGACGAAGTGAGGCTGTAAACACCATTAATATCCACATTTAAGGGCAAGTGAGATAGCTTAATGGCATAAGCACCTGCCTCACAAGCGCGAGGTCCTGAGTTCGATTCCTGGTACCCACATATGAAAAAAGGGCCGGTGATATCACTCAGCAGCACGGGCACCTGCTGGTACATGAGGTCCTGAGTTCGACCCCTGGTACCCACCAAAAAAAAAAAAAAAATCCACATTTAAGACTCTGGGATGCAAGGCTTGAAACTCATGGACAGATGAGTCGGCAAAGGTTTTTTTTGTTTAGTGGCTCTGGTGATTGAACCCAGGGTCTTGTACGTATTAGGCAAACAGCCTATCACTGAGGTACAATTCCCACCTTTTGTCAGAGGTTTTGAAAAGTAAATGACTTATGCTGTGAAGATGATGTGATCAAAGGATCATGTGCTATTCTTAACAGGCCTAATGGGGCCATTTATTAAACAAGTGAGTATTTTACTGAGTACTTTATACAGTGTACCTTCCCAATAGCTCTATGAGGTAGAAACTTTTTTTGTGGTACTGGAATTGAACTGAGCCACTGAGCTACATCCCTAGCTCTTATAAATTTTTAAAAAATTTTGAGGGGGTGTCACTAAGTCACAAAATTGCTCAGGCTGAGCTTGGACTCATGATCCTTCTGGCTCAGCCTCCCAGAGTACTGGAATTATAGGATGCTGGCAAGGTAGGGACTATTTTTAATCCCCAACTCCTCTTCCTTCACCTCCATTTTTTTCCCCCCAGTACTGGGGGTTGAACCAGGCAGGGCCTTCACACTGAGATATACTGCCTTTTAAAAATGTTTATATTTTGAGACAGGGTCTCACTAAGTTGCCAAGACTGGGCTCAAATTTATGATCCTCCTGACTCAGCCTCCCATAGTGCTGGGATTACAAGTGTGCACCATCATATAATATTCATATATTCACTTTATAAATGAAGAAGCCAGGATTCAGAAAAATGGAATCTCTTTCCAAGGTCACAAACTAGGAAACTCTCCTTTGCACCCAGGACTGCCCTTTAAAATCAAGGTCTGCATATCTCACGTTCTGTCTTAATTTTTTCCAGCCCGATGTCCTTATCCAGACAATAAACTGCCGAGGGGCAAGGACTACATCCTGACCTTACCTCATTTGTCAGCCACGAGGTCCTCACTGTTTGTGGACTGAGACTCTCTGCTTAGAATTCTTTTCTTCCTCATCTGTTATCCCCACACTTTGACCCTAGGGTTCCTTTCCCTTCACTGGTGTAACCTCTGGCATCAAGTAGATCTGGATTCGAATTCCAGCTCAATCACTTACCCACAGCGTGGCCTGAGGTAAGTTAACTTCCCCAGGCTTCAGCATCTTCATGTTAAAATGGGGATACTAATCTTGGCTGTGAGGACTGCAGAAAATAAAACACATCACATGGTAAACTCCTGTGTATCGCTGGGTATTGGTGGCACATGCCTATAATCTTAGGCAGGAGGCTAAGGCAGGAGGATCACAAGTTTGAGCCCAGTTTGGGTAATTTAGTCACTTAGCAAAATAAAAAATAAAAGCCAGGAGTCATGGTGCATGCCTGTAATCCCAGCACTCGGGAGGCTGAGGCAGGAGGATCACTGCGAGTTCGAGGCCAGCCTGGGCTATAAAGTGAGTTCAAGGCCAGCCTGAACTGCATAGTGAGACCCTGTCTCAAAAAGACAAAAAAAAAAAAAAAATTTCCTGCTGAGTTACACAGTATGATGAGAGAATATTGGACTGGGAATCAACAGAGCAGGATTTTAATACAGTCTTATAGTCACTGGTCACTATTTCTCTCTGGAACTGTTTTTCACCATACTTGGGGTCCCTAAGGTCTCTCGTAGCTCTTTTTTTGTGTGAGTACCGGGAGTCGAACTCAGGATCTCGTGCTTGCCAGGCAGGCGCTTATGCCACTGAGCCATCTCACCGGCCTTCTTGTAGCTCTTAGGTAAGGTATGAGCGCATGTACATTTACCCCATCCCTGGTCCTCAGACCCTCATGTGATCCAAATTCCCCATTCAACACTGCTAGATTCCTTTTGGCAGATGGTTCTTGCCCCAGGAGCCTTGTTTCCCAAGGAGCCCTGATGGCCCTGTGCCACCAGATAGTGCTGTGGTCTCATTCTCGTGAAGCCAGCACCCAGTGTTTGGGCAGGGCTAACAGAGGGGTGCTGGGAGCCCTCCTGGCTCCCCAGGAGAGGGTGGGCTATCTCAGTGGAAGGCAGCTGAGCCTGGGATGATCCTGGAAGGTGACTCAAGCCTTTTAGACCTTCTAGAAGTGTCAAAGGCCCAAGCCCGCCCTGGTTCTGCTGTGGAGAGTCTGGCATGGAGCCAGAAGAGGGATGTCTAAATAATTTGTGCAAAACGTGAACACATAAATTGCTGGTAGGAGCAGCAGAGGCAATGCCTAAAAGCCAGCTGAATTCTTCTAATTCGGCCTTCTAGAGCTGACTGTTAGAATATCAGGAATTTCATAAGATAGTTGTTGAGCATAGTCATTATAAAAATTAAATTATATAAACTTATAATTAAAGTAAGTATATATAAACAAAGATATACTCCAAACTCATTACTATGTGTTGTTTGTTTGTTTATTTGTTTGTTTTGGTGCTGGAGATCAAACCAGGGCCTCACATATGCTAGGCAAGTGCTCTACCACTGAGCTACACCCCTAAGCTACTATGTAATTGTTACTTTTTAATTGTTTCAACACTGGGGATTGAACCCAGGGCCTCATGCACATTAACCAAGTGCTCTACGATAAGCTATATCCCCAGCCCTTTTTATTTTTTTTAATTTGATACAGGGTCTCTCTAAATTGTCCAGGCTGGCCTTGAACTCACAATCCTGCTGCCTCACCCTCCCAAATAGCTGGAATTATAGGCCGCAATTATTTTTATACATTTTACTATCATCTATGTTCTTGAAATGACTTTCATGTCTTTTATTTTATCTATATGGTAGAAATACTATGTAATGGTGTGCTACATGCTATATCTCTTCCCAACTACACATTCAGTTATGTCACCTTGGTAGTTTAAAATTGACGGATTCTGCAACCAATGACTAAATGGTGAAACTAATCTCCCTTTACAACCACCACCTAAGGACAATAGTGGTGGAGAGAAGGAAGAGATGGAAAAGTACTTAGTTATTTCAAAGCGTTTTCATGATCGAGATCTATGAAGAGTACAAATCATGTCCTCTTCTCCCAAACCAGTTGTTAAACTTTTACTAGTGCACCTCCAGCTCTGGCTGCACTCTTAACATGCTGTGATTTGGGGCTGTTTCTTCCAGCCTCCCGGCATTTTTGTCTCACTTTGTAATTTATAAAAGGGGAGAATCTTTTGTGCGCTGGGCACTGATGTCTCATGTAACGCTATGACCCTCAGGAGGTAGATTATGGTGGTCCAAAGAACAAAGGATGTTCCTCCAGAGCTCCTGACTTTGGCTGTGCAGATGGCGCTGTCAACCAGGCTCCCAGAAGGTGGCGCTGTAGACTGACTCGGGGCTACCAGCCATGTTCTCTTCCTATTCTTTTGCACTGTGTTGGTAAAATCATCACCCTTATGTTTTTGCAGCTGTCACCAGCATTGTTTTTGGGAGATCTAGCCTTTCATGCTTCTGTAGATGGACAGAGCAGCAGGAGGCGAGATTGGAATTTCCTTGGTGACAATGGTCAGGTTTATCCCAAAAGAGAGATGGGTTTGCTGGGAATGCCCCAAACATCAAGTATCTATATACTTCATTTGCTGCAAGGTACACACTGTGTCTCAAATTCAAACGTGCTTCTCATTTAGCATAACCCAGCTCTCATTTCTATAGTTAAAATTTTTAATTACTCCCCAAGGAAGGCACCCCAAAGCCTTGATGTTCCTTCTCCAGCTCTCTCACAACCCCTTCTCAATAATCAGCAATCCATGACTAAATGGTGACATTAACCTCGTTGTTCAGCCACTTAGAGACAGGAGTGGTGGAAAGGGAGAAGGAAGAGAAAGAAAAGTTTTTTTTTGTTTGTTTGTTTGTTTTTTGAGACAGGGTCTCACTATGTAGTCCAGGCTGGCCTTGAAATCACTATGCAGCCCAGGCTGGCCTCGAACTCATGGTAATCTTTTTTTTTTTTAATGTGGGTACCTGGAGTCGACCTCAGGACCTCGCGCTTGCCAGCGGGCACTTGTGCCGCTGAACGATATCACCAGCCCTTTTTCTTCCTTTATGTGGGTAACGGGAATTGAACTCAGGACCTCGTGCTTGCCAGGTAGGTGCTTACGGCGCTGAGCCATCTCACCGGCCCCGAACTCATGGTAATCTTCCTGCCTCAGCCTTCCAAGTGCTGGGATTACAGCCATGTACCACCACTCCCCACTGAGAAAGAAAAGTACTTAATAAATGTAAATTTATTTATATTGAGAAGAGAAAATCAAGTAGAGGTTGTAATCCTTACCTCTGCAGTCTGTTCTACGGCTGATCTTGCATTCCTTATTATTCCAGCTTCCATTTGCCTTCAGTCAGCGGCAGATGGTCCAGTCTATGCCCATGGGAGAGACTCAACCATCCATTCCTGAGACATCTGTGTCCTTGTATAAGACTGCAGTAGGCCTGTGGTAATTTTTGTGGCAGGATATTACAGTGAGAGTAGTATCCATCTGGAATATAGTAGAGTCTCTCACTATAGAGAGACTATATTTCCCTTTGATTATCAGAGTTTAGAATCCTTAAAAATACCCAATTTCCCTTTTGTCTCTCAGTTCAGTGGCTTGAGGGGTTCAAGGATGGTTGAGCGGCAGTTTCAAATGAAGGAACAATTTTGTCACTTGCTGGAGTTATTTCTCCCTTGGACACTAACATCTCTTTCCTCCTTACAATCATGAGCCAAGAAATAAATAATTTTTGAGTGAGTCAAAACTCTCGTGAGAGAAACCATTCCTTCATTCAGACTCTCGTTTCTGCCTAAGGGAGAAAGAGTACACTGGATTAGAACATATACTGTGTCGAGGACCATTCTATATAATTGTTGGGGAAAAATCATTTCATAATTAAATTGTGATTAGGGCTTGTCCGAGGCCTAGTGTCTTGCCATGCGGGCTGGCTACGGTATGCGAGACTGTAAGTGTGCCTCTGGCCACAGTGGAGGCCCCAATGGGCCTGTGATGCTGTGATGCCCCAGGGCAAGATCACATCAGCTGAGAACATCCTGATTCCTTGAGAACCAAGTAGTAATAAAAATAGAGTTTCACCTTGGGAAAAGGACAAACTTCATAACCTGCTGTCTCTCCCCACCGTCCTCATCAACATAAAGATCCTCATCAGCATAAGGTCACCAGCAGCCCTCTAAATCATCCAAAGTGATCCTCATCAGCATAAGGTCACCTCAGCATAAGGTCATCCCCACCCTCTGAGTCATCCACTGCCCTGAGTCATCCGACAACCCCTCTAATTATTATTATTTTTTTTTTTTTGTGGGTACCTGGGGGTCGACCTCAGGACCTCGCGTGCCAACAGGCACCCCTGCCGCTGAGCGATATCACCGGCTCCTTTTACGTATGTGGGTTCTGGGAGTCGAACTCGGGCCCTCGCGCTTGCAAGGCAGGCGCTTACACCGCTGAGCCATCTCACCAGCCCAATCCCTCTAATTATTGTACACACCCAATAAATACTGGTTAGCTTGGAATGTCTTTGTCTCTGCCCGTCCTGAGGCATTGACCTCTCAGGCCCCCATCATGCATTACTAAATTTGTCTCTGTTTCTGACTTCATCCTTTCGCCATACCCCTCACACAGGCAGTGGGGGATCTTGGCCAGGTCCCCGATAATACTGCTTCCTGTTGAACGCTCTCCATCTCACACGGTGTTGTTGGTACCCTGTGTGCCAAAGTGTAAGCTGGTACCTTACCTGGGCCCTCAGTAGGTGTTGGGGTTTGGATCTGGGATCCCCCGCAAGTCTCATGCACTGAGAGGTGGGGCTTTTGGAAGGTGACTGGATCATGGGGGTGCTGCAGCTGACTTGCTGTTAGGAGGTGGGGCCTGCCTGGAGGTGGGTCACAGGGGGGCGTGACCTGGAAATGTGTTTCTCTCCCTGGCTCCTCTCTTCTCTCTCTGCTTTCTGGGCCCAATGTTGTAAGCGGCTTTTTTCCTCCAGACTCTTTCATCATGCCATTTCTACCTTGGAGCCAGCCCTGGACTGAATGTGAGCTCAAATGAACCTCTCCTTTAAGTTGCAGGTGTCAGGTGTTCTGTCCAATGATGAGAAAGTGACTAACATGACAGGTGTTCTTTATTCAACAATACAAAGAATCAGTGAATCAAAGAGTTGGTTCTTTGAAAGAATAAGCACAATAGACCCCTGAGCCAATCTTACCTCCAAAAAAGAAAGGATCCATCAATAAAATTAGAAGTGAAAAAAGGTGAAATCACAAGGGACACTGCCAAAATCTAGAAGATTATTAGCAACTACTTTATAAATTTGTTCTTGAATTGGAGAATCTAGAAGAAATGGATGGACTCTCAAATACATATGAATTATCAAAACTGAACAAAGAAGATATAAAAATTCTGAATAATCAAAAAACAGGCAATGAAATTGAGGCAGTAATAAAAAACTTACTGTCTAAGAAAAGCCCAGGACCCGAAGGATTCACCACTGAATGCCACAAGAACTTCAGAGAAGATCTAATGCCATTGCTCCTCAAACTCTTTAATGAAATTAAAAAGGAAGGAGTACTGCCAAACGCATTCCTGGAATATATCATTCCCTTGATTCTAAAACCAGACAAGGATTAAACTAAAAAACAAAACCATAGGCCAATCTCTTTAATGATCACAGATGCAAAAATCCTCAGCAAGATACTGATGAACAGAGTGCAACAAATCATAAAAAAGATCAAACATCATGACGAAGTAGGTTCATCCCAGGGATGTAAGGACGGATCAATCTATGCAAATCAATAAATATAACACATCATATAAACCACATGATGGTCTCAATTGATATATAAAAACCTTTGACAGGGCCGGTGAGATGGCTCAGCGGCATAAGCATCTGCCTGGCAAGCGCAAGGGCCCGAGTTCGACTCCCGGAACCCACATACGAAAAAAGGGCCGGTGATATCGCTCAGCGGCACAGGCACCTGCTGGCACGCGAGGTCCTGAGGTCGACCCCTGGTACCCACCAAAAAAAAAAAAAAATCTAAAATTCATTCATGATAAAAAAAATCTTGAAGAGGGCCAGTGATATAGCTCAGCGGCATAAGTGCCTGCCTGGCAAGCGTGAAGTCCTCAGTTTGGTTCCCGGTACTCACATTAAAAACAAACAAACAAACAAACAAACAAACAAAAAACCTTGAAGAAAGTAGATATAAATGGACCTTATCTCAATCTAATAAAAGCCAGATTTCAAGTTATATTACAAAGCTACGGTGATAAAAACAGCATTGTACTGGCACAAAAACAGATATGTGGATCAATGGAACAGAATAGACAATGAAGAAACAACCCCAGAACATTCAGCCATCTGATCTTCGACAAAGGGTCAAAAACATATGATGAGGAAAGACAGCCTCTTTCACAAATGGCGCTGGGTAAACTGGCTGTCCACATGCAGAACACTGAATCTAGACCTGTATCTCTCACTATGTACTAAATTAAAAAATGAATCAAAGGTAGCAATATTAAAACAGAAACACAATCTGCTGGATAATAAAAGAGGTAAAACTTTTTTTTTTTTTTTGTGGGTACCAGGGGGTCGACCTCAGGACCTCGCACGCCAGCAGGCCCAAAAGAGGTAAAACTCTTGAAGACATAGGCAGAGACAAAAACTTTCTGAACAGAATCTCGGTTGTTCAAGAAATAACATCAAGAATCAACAAATGGGAGCCGGTGATATGGCTCAGCGGCATAAGCACCTGCTGGGCAAGTGTGAGGTCCTGAGGTCGACCCCCTGGTACCCACAAAAAAAAAAAAATCAACAAATGGGACTATATCAAGGTAAAAACTTCCACACAACAAAGGAAACCACCAACAGAGTGAAGAGATAACCCACAGAATGGGAAAACATTTTGCCAGCCTCAGACAGAGGACTAATATTTAGAATATATAAGAAACTCAAGGGCCGGTGAGATGGCTCAGCGGCGTAAGCGCCTGCCTGGCAAGGGCGAGGGCCCGAGTTCGACTCCCGGAATCCACATATGAAAAAAGGGCCGGTGATATCACTCAGCGGCATGGGCGCCTGGTGGCGCACGAGGTCCTGAGGTCGGCCCCCGGTACCCACAAAAAAAAAAAAAAGAAACTCAAAAAATTAGAGCCCCCAAATAAATGACCCAATCAAGAAATGGGCAACTGAAATGAATAGACACTTCTCAGAAGAAGTATGCATGGACAATAAATATATAAAAAGTTCCACATCTCTGGTTATTAGAGAAATGCAAATTAAAACAATACTGAGATTCCATCTTACTCCAGAAAGAATGGTTATCATCAAGAAATCAAATAATAACAAATGCTGGTGAGGCTGTGGGGAAAAAGGAACCCTTTTTAGATTGTTGGTGTGAATATAAACTGGTGTGATTACTGTGGAAATCAGTATGCAGATTCCTCAAAAAACTAGAAGAAATTCCATTCAACCTATCTGATCCCTTTCTAGGTATCTTCCTGAAAGAGTTGAAGACAGGGCCGGTGAGATGGCTCAGCGGCTTAAGCGCCTGCCTGGCAAGCGTGAGGGCCCGAGTTCGACTCCCGGAACCCACATACGAAAAAAGGGCCGGTGATATCGCTCAGCGGCACGGGCGCCTGCTGGCGCGTGAGGTCCTGAGGTCGACCCCCCGGTACCCACAAAAAAAAAAAAAGAAAGAGTTGAAGACATCATGTGATAATAATACATATATGTCCTTGTTATAGCAGCACAACTCAAAATAGCTAAACCTTGGAAGTGGCCTATAATATAGTCCATCAACAAATGGATGGGTAAAGAAAATGTGATATTTAGGGCCGGGGATGTAGCGCAGTGGCACGGTGCCTGCATGGCAAGCACAAGGTCCTGAGTTCAATTCCTGCCAAAAAAAAAAAAAAAGACAAAGAAAAAGAAGAAAGAAAATGTGGTATTTATACATAATGAAGTACTACTCTGCCATAAAGAAGGATAAGTTTGAGTCATTTGTAGAAAAATGGATTCACCTTGAGCCAATAATGTTAAGTGAAATAAATCATACAAATGAGCTTAAATATCACATAGTTTCTCTTATATGAGAAACTTAAAGTATAAATAATTTAAAGAGGGCCAGGGATATAGCTCAGTGGCACAAGAGCCTGCCTGGCAACTGCAAGGTCCTGAGTTCTATTCCTGGTACCAAAAAAATAATAATAATAATTTAAAGAGTGGGCTGAGGATATAGCTCAGCGACACAGCACCTGTCTGACAAGCGTGAGGTCGTGAGTTCAATTCCTGGTACCAAAAAAAAAATTAAGGAGCAAAATATCTTTTAAAATAAATAAATAAAAATAATAATATCTTTAAAAATAAAAGATAGATAATAGGAAATAGGGAGAGAGGTCCTTTACAAATGGGAAGGAGACCAAGAAATGGAAGTGGGGGATACAGAGGGGAAGTGAAGAGGAGGTTAAAGAGAATTAAGATGTGTTATGTACACATAGCAACTCCTCACTATGCATGTAATCATTATGTACTACAAATATGTATTAAAAAACAGAATAAAAAACAATCAAAGCCGGGCGTGGTGGCACACGCCTATAATCCCAGCACTCAGGAAGCTGAGGCGGGAGGATCGCTGTGAATTTAAGGCCAGCCTGGGCTACATAGTGAGCTCAAGGCCAGCTGGACTACATAGTGAGACCCTGTCTCAAAAAATAACAAAAATAAAGACAACAGGCCTTTTTGTTGTTGTTTGTGGTACTGATGACGAAACTCTGGGCCTTCATACTGAGCTACATCTTTCAATTTTTAATTTTGAGACAGGATCTCACTAAGTTCCCCAGGTGGGATTTGAACTTGCAATCCTTCGGCCTCAGCCTCCCAGAGCACTGGCATTACAGGTGCGGGCCATCACGCCTGACTCCAGTAGACCTTTGTACCATTCTAGAAGGCTGGCTGATGGAGCACAAGTTGGACCAACGGATCCCGTGGCGTCACCTCATTGCTTCATGTTTTCTCTCGTAAAGTGAATTTCACAGTAAGAAGCAGCATAAGGGCTGTGGATGAAGCCCTCAAATGAAGGTTCTGCAGGGAGAAATGAGAGGTGGGAAAAGCAAATCTGAACCCAGAGTAAGCACCTCCTTCAGCGAGAAAACTTGCTTCTCCTTCACAAGGAATGCAGTTCTAGGAAGTCCATTTGCCACCAAGTACAGTATTTGGTTGGTTCTCACAGGCATGTCACCAAATCAGGGGTCCAGAGCTGGTTGCCCTTGCAGGCTTCCTGGGCAGCAGTGGTGGTGGTTTGCCAGGGTGACCTTAGGGAAGCCATGTCTGTTCTCAGCACATGTATAGTCTCCATTCCTGTCGCTATGGCTTTGTGTCCATGAATCTAAGGAACAGAAACTGGATTGCTCGGAGAGAAGAGCATCTAGTTAATACCCACAGGACTTCATGTCTGCAAATTGCTAAGAGCTTCCTCTGCTGGTGTCTTGCTTGACACATGCCTGTAATCCCAGCTACTTGGGAGGCTGAGGCAGGAGCATCAAGAATTTAAGGCCAGGGCCGGTGAGATGGCTCAGTGGCGTAAGCGCCTGCCTGCAAGCGCGAAGGCCTGAGTTCGACTCCCGGAACCCACATACAAAAAAGGGCCGGTGATATCGCTCAGCGGCACGGGTGCCTGTTGGCGCGCAAGGTCCTGAGGTCGTCCCCCCGGTACCCAAAAAAAAAAAAAGAATTTAAGGCCAGCCTGACCAATTTAGTGAGAACCTGTCTCAAAATACAAAATAAAAAGGGATGGCAAGGTCCCGAGTCCGATTCCCAGTACAAAAAACAAAAAATAAAAAAGGGATGGGATGTAGCTCAGTGGTTGAGTACCTCTGGGTGCAACCCCCAGTACTGGGGGACAATAAAGAGCTCCTCCCACTGTGGGCCCATAATGAGTTATCATCTGGCATGCCTGCCATCTCAAAACCTGGACCAAGCTAAGAAGTTCATCTTTTCTTTGTTCTTTTTAAATTTTTTTCTGTTTGTATACTGAGGATTAAACCTGGGGTCTTTGCACAGAGTTATGTCTCTATCACTTTTTAGTTTTTTATTATCAGACAGGGTCTCACTAAGTCACTAAGTTGCCCAGATTGGACTTGAACATGCAACCTTCCTGCCTCAGCCTCCCAAAGTGCCGGAATTACAGGCATGTGCCACCATGCCTGGCAGAAGTTCATCTTTCCTAAACCTGTTTGTCACTAACTTCCAGTCCTTTAAACCATAAGCTGCTCAAACCACTAATTGTCATCCATGGATGCCTATTTTGGATTTTGGAGGCAACACACACGTATAGATCCTAACCTGAGGCCGTCTCTTCCCAAGTGGACAATGAGATATACCATTTATAGTTCTGCGGAGAGATTTCCTTCTCCACTGAACTTTGGGACCATAAAACCAATTTTTACTGTTTCAGAACCTGTCTTTTTACATTTTTTTTTATTTTTGATTTTAAAGAGAAAAAAATAGAACAAAATTTCAAGACAACATAGTAGGAGGGTAGCAATGGTTAATACATTGCATATTGTTATCTTTAAATTAGTTAGAGTACAAGATATCGGCCTTCAATTGTCCAAACAATATTAGCACAAACCTTTCTTTTCAATGAACTAAGAGAAATTAGTAGTATATCTATCTTAACTATCTTTTATATACATATATATATATATATATATATATATTTTTTTTTTTTTTTTTTCCCCCAGAACATGTCTTCTGAAAACCAGGCTTAAATTTTTGTTCCCTTTCCAGTGCAGCCTTGTCACAATTGCCCACACAGACATGAGTATTCTAGTGGTCTACATCTACCCCAGTGGGCCTATCCTTGTTCTCCCTTCACAAATCTTTTGCTCCTAAGCCTCTCATGTAGTTTCCTTTAGTAACTGCTGCCTATGATTCAGTGTCAATCCTGATATCTTTTTTCTTTTCTTTTTTTCTGAGGCAGGGTCTTGCTATGTAGCCCAGGCTGGCCCCGAACCCATGGTGATCCTCCTGCCTCAGCCTCCCAAGTGCTCGGATTACAGGCATGTGCCACCATGCCCTGCTCAATACTGATTTCAAGATATTGCTCCTTGGAGACAGAGCAGAAAGTCACACGTCCTGCTCAGGGATTTTCTTGCTCTGCTCTACTTCAGGGTCATCTTGTGTGGGGTGCTTAAGCCAGGAATGTCCATTTCCTACCCTAAGGGCCTCGGCAGTGATTTCTGTCAGTGTTTGTGAGAGGCTCCACAGAGCATCCTCATTTCCCTTGGGAACTTTGAGCCATGGATCTGTTACATCACCAGGGCCAACTGTCGAGCTACTGCACTGCAGTGGACCAACTGCAGAGGCCTCTCTTCCTTTCTTGCTCTGTGCCTTACTCAAAGCTGGGAACTGTCAAATGGGTAGGAGTTGTGTGCCCAATAATGTATGTTGCCTTCGAAATCCAAAGAGACTGATATCAAACACTGGGCTTCTTTCTTAGATGAAGAAAGTCTAAAGTACAACCACTTGTCCTTTGCTTTGGAGAGAATATTTTTTGTAACCATGTGACTCCCAGAATTTCAATCAAATGTCAGGGTGCTATATTTCTATTGGATTTATCTTCCAAACTTTGATACCTGTTATTTTGTTGTTGTTGCTGTTGTTTTGAGATAGGGGCTGGATATATAGTTCAGGCTGGCCTTGAACTCACTATGTAGCCCAGGCTGGCCTGGAACTTATGGTGATCCTCCTGTCTCAGCCTCCTGAGGGCTGGTGATACCTGTTATTTTCTAAATTGGAGGTTATATCAATACAGTGCCGGGCCAGTGAGATAGCTCAGCAGCATAAGCGCCTGCCTGGCAAGCACGAGGTCCTGAGGTTGACTCCTGGTACCCACATAAAAAAAAAAAGAGACAGTGCCAGTGGGCATGGTGGTGCATGCCTGTAGTCCCAGCACTCAGGAGGCTGAGGCAGGGGGATTGCCGTGAGTTTGAGGGCAGCCTGGCCTACATGGTGAGTTCAAGCCCAGCCTGAACTTCATAATGAGACCCTATCTCAAAAAAAAAAAAAAAAAAAAAAAAGAACCTGATTCACATTCAGAACCTTACGACATCAGAACCTTACGACAAGAGAATCTGGAAAATATTGTTAGCTTTACAACTCCTAGAATGGAGGCAGAGTGACATAGAGGTCAAGAGTCAGTCCAAAGGCACAATGTTACAGCTAGATAAGAGTAAGTTTTAGTATTTATGGCACAGTAAGATGAATATAGTTAATAATGATGCATTGCACATTTTAAAATAGCTGGAAGAAAGAATTTTGTATGTATTGACCAGAGGAAAGTAACAAAACTTCAAGGTGATAGATATATAACTTACTCTGATGATCATTACACAGTGTATACCTGAATCAAAACATCACATCTTAACTCATAACTATATATAATTATTATGTGTCAATAAAAAAATATGTTTTATGGGGCCAGGGATATAGCTCAGCGGCACAGGCACCTGCCTGGCAAGCACAAGTCCTGAGTTTGATTCCCGATACCAAACCAAACCAAACCAAAAACCATTTTAAAAAAGAATCCAGGGCCAGTGAGATGGCTCAGTGGTGTACGCGCCTGCCTGGCAAGCGCGAGGGCCTGAGTTCGACTACTGGAACCCACATACGAAAAAAGGGCCGGTGATATCGCTCAGCAGCATGGGTGCCTGCTGGAGTGCGAGGTCCTGAGGTCGACCCCAGAGCCCACCAAAAAAAAAAAAAAAAAAAAAGAGAATCCAAGCATTTGTCATTCCATTTCACAAGCTGTTTACACTGTTTCACTACATTGCTGTCACTGTTTTTGTGGGGTTTTGTTTTGTTTATTTTGCTTTTTGAGACAGGGTCTCACTATGCCTCAGCCTCCGGAGTGCTGGGATTACAGGCTTGCACCACCATGCCTGGCTGTGAACTCAGTTCTTTTAAGATAGTAGAATGAAGCAGCAGTCACCTTTTGGCAGCTCTGGGTGTTGGCAAGCAAGGTCTACTTGAAATACCTGCAGTGGTTTCTGTTTCCTGGGCTAAGCTAAGAGACACAGATGGTAGCAGAGTCAAGATTCCTGCAGACTAAATTAGGGGCGCAGAGCAGAAAGCTGGCTTTTATTTGAGGGAGGATTATAAGGAAGTGCTTCTTATAGTCTCTGTTATGATAGAGAAAAATGCATTTTTCATCAAGTTTTGGGGGTTCTGAGGTACTCCCCCATCCACAAAGCCACATCTGGAATACCAGATATAAGTGGGGACACCACTTTATTAAGTTTACAATCACATTGGATTTAATTATTCATTAATTAATCTGCCTTCTTCAACATCACCGTCCAGAATCTTGGTCATGGATGTGCCAGAATTCTCCACCTCTGATTATTTTATGTCCTAGTTGTTGACGTTAATCTTTGCGACACTCTCAGGACATTTTTCTTTATTACTAGGGGTTGAACCCAGGGCCCGCACACTGAGCTACATTCCCAGCCCAAATTTATTTTATTTTAAGTCAAGGTCTCACTAGGTCACTAAGTTGCCCTGGCTGGGCTGAAACTTGCAGTCCTCCTGATTCAGCCTCCCTCTGCTCGGATTACAGGTATAATGGCACAAAACCTGGCTAAAAGTTTTTAATCTGTGATCTGGAAGCCAATGTAGGATTCTCTCAGTAGTTTAGAATGTTTGTTCAATTATACATATGAGGATGAAATTACCAGAAGGGTTTGGGGACTAGATCGACCCTCAAGTGGACTTTGGTCAAAATTTCATATGTCACCTGACTTCCAATGCCTCATATTGTGTCTTGGTACTTAGCGCTCACCCACCCTTCTGCAATCGCCTCTGTATTACCAGACCTAGCAACTAGCAACTAGTACTTCTCAGACTTAACTGATAGATTAGTCACAGTTAGGGCAGGCCCGGGGAGGCGCAGGGTTATATCTGAAGGAAGAAGGAAGCACGCTTGGCCTTCAGTGGATGCCTTACCTTTGGGGCCTCTGGCACTGTCAGTAGTGAGAGAGGGGTTGTAGGCTTCAG
Source organism: Erethizon dorsatum (assembly GCA_028451465.1). Classification (NCBI taxonomy): domain Eukaryota; kingdom Metazoa; phylum Chordata; class Mammalia; order Rodentia; family Erethizontidae; genus Erethizon; species Erethizon dorsatum. The sequence goes on along the minus strand of CM051827.1, from coordinate 110,397,934 downwards.
CCCAAGAGTGGCAGCAGTTTTCTGGATTCTGGATCATGTCACTTTTTACCCATAGCTTTTGTCAACATTGTCAATGTCTTTGTGACCAAGTCTTTTCATTAAATACATTTCTGCTTGAAATATGTGGAGCAGTCTCCGTCTTACTGGACACTGATTCATACGTTTCTATCAGCCCATACCTGGTGCAGCACAGAGACATTCTGGGTCTCCAGGAATTAGTAGGCTACTGTCTAATTGTCCCCAAATGGTCTGGGTGTTTTTCCTGTTGCAGAAATCTGATACTGAACTGGGTATGGATTTGGTTTGCACCAAGGAGTTGGAAGGCAACTTTTTATTAACACCAGTGGGTTGGTGGGAACTAAGTCCAAATCACCAGCCCTGGGTCAGAGTAAAACAAAGACTTATACAGAAAGTACAAGAGCTGATAATAGGTTATTTTATAATTGGTTACATACATTTGGTCATTTGTTGTTAGGTAGTTTTGTCCTGGGCAGGTTTTGTTATGGGGGGGTTGTTTATCATAAGGTGGGAAAGTCTAGGGAGGGAGCTGAGCGGGTGAGTAAAATCAAGTGTGTCCTTGGCTGGGCTACTCTGTTCCTAGCAGAAAGTCCTTGAAACAAGATACATTTACAGGCTGGGTAGTGCAGCTGGGCTAAATTATCTATGAGTTGTAAAAATGGCAAAGTGTTTTATGACTGAGTCTGACAGTCTGACCGTGAGACGGGCTGAGCCTGCATATCCCATCTTAACATGGTGTCAGGCTGTTAGCTTTAAAACTCCCATCACAGGGCCGGTGAGATGGCTCAGTGGCGTAAGCGCCTCCTTGCAAGCGCGAGGGCCCGAGTTCAACTCCCGATCCCACATACGAAAACGGGGCCGGTTATATCGCTCAGCGGCACAGGCGCCTGTTGGAGCGCAAGGTCCTGAGGTCGACCCCCCGGTACCCACAAAAAAAAAAAAAAAAAAAAAACTCCCATCACAGTAGCATGAGTCCTTGGAGAAGATCCCTAGATTTACATGCTGGACTTGTGTCGTATCATTGGATCTTTCCTCCAAGGTTCTATACTTTCTTTTTTTCAGTGGTTTGTGAATCATTGACTAAAAATTGATTCATGTATGATGATTTATACATGGAAATTGCATGAGATAGAATTGCATGGTGGCCCATGCTTGTAATCCCAGCACTCAGGAGGGTGAGGCAGGAGGATCACTGCAAGATGAGGCCAGCCTGGGCTACATAGTGAGCTCAAGGCCAGCCTGAACTATATAGCAAGACCCTGTCTCAAAAGAAAAAGAAAAACAAAACAAAACAGAAATTATCTATTGTGTCAAGATAGTCTTCTGTTTTTCTGGTCACTGAGGTATTCTTGTTTTTTCTGTTATTCCTGTTAAAGTTAAATAGCCAGAAAAAAGATGGCGGATCTGTAAGAAACAGGCAGTGAACCTCTCCAAAAGTCACCATCCGGACACTGGAATATAGTGACTAGAGGAAGACAAGAAAAAGGGAAGTGGCTCCCCTGGACCCAGGAAAGATCTGAAGTGCAGTTCGGGGCTCATGGAGAAAGGGAAGAGAGAAACTACAACAAAGAAGAAGGAGGTGGCCGCTGGCGCCATTTCCCTATGTCAGGAATCCCGACGCGACAGAAGTGGTTCAAATCTGCAGACACGCGGTGACTGCCGGCGCCCCCGGGGGCCTCCGTGGAGGAACGCAAGAAGCAGCGGTGCAGAGAAGCAGTGGCTGTGAAGGACACACTGACTGGTGGTGAGTGCTGACGCCCAGCCATCCCGCGCGAGAGAGCGACTAGCTGGGTGCCATTGTGGGGGGGGGCAGCAGCTGAACTTGAAACTCAGGGTGGTCGCCACTCCATCCATGGCTCCGGTGGGGACCTCCGCCGAGGAACACGAGAAGTGGCGGTGCAAAGAAGCAGTGGCCGTGAAGCACACACTGACTGGCGGTGAGTGCTGACACCCAACCGTCTCACGCGAGAGAGTGACTAGCTGGGCGCCATTGGGGGGGCAGCAGCTGAACTCAGAACTCGGGGCAGCTGCCACTTCATCCACGGCTCCGGCAGGGACCTCTGTGGAGGAACGCGAGATGCCGCAGTACAGAGAAGCACTGGCCCTGAAGGACACACTGACTGGCACTTTTCTTCCTGGTATTCCAAGACTGAGATTGTCTAAGGATCACAGAAAATACTGTGGCACAGTACCAAAGAACCAAGGACTGGGCCAAACAGGCAGCAACTTCTTATCTCCAACAAACTGAAGAGGTAGGATCTTGCAACAGGCTCAAAACCCAAAAATAAGCTACACCTGGAAGATACCTCAGAGAAGTAATCATCTCTTAAGAGTTTGAAATACTAGCAATAAAGCAACCTACCATAGGCAATTTACAAACATTGCCCCAGGAAATAAACTAAAGAAAGAAAAGAAAATGAGATGACACTTAAACAAGATGCAGCCCCACACATCCAGCTCACCAAAGGCAAACCCAGGGGGCAGTGAGGTGGGACAAACTGAAAGCCACCCACCTGACATCTCTGAAGTGGTAACAACAAAGCAGTTGAATGAGGCTCTGGAAAAATTTAAATCAGATAACTGCAGAGATAATGGCCACAATGAAGACCATGCTTAAGGACGCTAGAGCAGACACAGACAAAAAAATAGACGAGCTTAAGAAAATGATGGAAGCCATAATGCTCAGCATAGGAAAGAAATGGAATCCATAAAGCAGATTCAAGCAGATATCCAGGAGAACAAAAATTCCATTGCAAGTATTTGTAGCAGATTAAGCCAATGTGAGGACAAGATCTCAGATATAGAAGACAGGTTTGCAATTAGTGATCATGAAAAGAAAGAATTCTTAAAAATAGCAAGGGACAATGAAGAATCAATCCAGCACCTGCTAGATGATGCAAAGAAGAATAATTTAAGATTGATTGGAGTCAATGAAAAAGCAGGAGATAGCATAAATGACATCAGAACACTGTTCACAGACATTATAACAGAAAATTTCCCTGGTAGAGAAAAAGAATTTGACATTCAGATAAGTGAGGCTTGTAGAACTCCAATCAGCCACGATCAAAAAAAATCTTCAGCCAGGCATATCATAGTCAAGATTCCAGAAATTCAACATAAGAGTAGAATCCTAAAAGCTGTTAGAGAAAAGAAACACATCACTTATAAAGGAAAGCCCATCAGAATCACAGCAGACTTTTCAGCACAAGCCCTCAAGTCAAGAAGAGCTTGGAATGATGTATTTCAAGTTCTAAAGGAAAATAACCTTCAACCCAGATTGATGTACCCCACAAAACTGATGGAGAAATAAAATACTTCCATGACAAAGAACATCTGAGAAAATTTATAACCACCAAACCAGCACTCCAAAATGTTTTGAAGGACATTCTAGAAAGGGATAACAAGGACTACAACTCCAGGAACCCCAACAGAAGGAATCCACCAGGCAGGGCAAACAATTAAACAGAGGGAGGGGAAAAAAATAAAAAATAAAAAGGGGGAGCCAACAACAGGAAAATAATATGACAAGGATAAGTCAATACATATCAGTTTTAACCATCAATGTTAATGGTCTCAATTCACCAATCAAAAGGCACAGACTGGCAAATTGGATCAAGAAGCAAGATCCAACAATATGCTGTATACAAGAAACACATTTAATTCAAAAAGAAATTCATAGACTGAAAGTCAAAGGATGGAAAACAATGCTCCATGTGACAGGAACCCAGAAAAAAGCAGGGGTAGCTATTCTTTTTGCAGACAAAGTGAATTTCAAGCCGAGAATGATTCAGAGAGATAAAGAAGGTCACTACATCCTTGTAAAGGGAACAATCCAAGAGGAAGAGATAACAATCATAAATATATATGCAACAAATACCAGTGCACCCAACTATATAAAACAAATATTAATGGACATGAAAAATCAAATAAGCACTAATACAATTGTATTGGGGGATCTCAATACTCCACTGACACAAAAGGACAGATCAACTAGACAAAAAGTCAACAATGAAATACTACAACTGAACCAAACTTTGGAACAAATGGACTTAGTAGATGTCTACAGAGTGTTCCACCCCACAACATCAGAACACACATTCTTCTCAGCTGCACATGGGACATTCTCCAAAATAGACCACATACTAGCTAATAGAACCTTCTTAAGTAAATGCAAAGGAATTGAAATAATCCTATGTATATTGTCAGACCATAGTGCAATGAAATTGGAAATCAACGGCAAAAGAAATCACAAGAACCTCCTGAACACATGGAAATTAAATACCACCCTATTGAACAACCAATGGGTCACAGATGAAATTAAAGAAGAAATTAGACAGTTTCTGCAACTGAATGATAATGACAGTACAACATATCGGAAGTTATGGGATACAATGAAAGCAGTCCTAAGAGGGAAATTTATAGCATTAAATACCTATATCAGGAAAACAGAGCAAGCACAAATAAACAACCTAATGGTAAACCTCAAACTTCTAGAAAAAGAAGAGCAGACTAAGCCCAAAGCTCATACAAGGGAGGAAATTATAAAGATCAGAGCAGAAATTAACATATTGGAGACTAAAAAAACAATACAAAGAATCAATGAATCAAAGAGTTGGTTCTTTGAAAGATTAAATAAAATTGCCAAACCTTTATCCGACCTTATTAGAAAAAGGAAAGAAAGTACTCAAATCCACGCAATTAAGAATGAAAAGGGTGACATCACAACAGACCCTGCAGAAATCCATAAGATCATCTACACCTACTTTGAAAACTTGTATTCTAATAAGATGGAACATGCAGAAGAAATGGACAGATTCTTAGATACATATGAATTACCAAAGCTCAACCAAGAAGATATAAAAATCCTAAATAAACCAATAACAATCAATGAAATCAAAGATGTAATTAAAAACCTCTCAACAAAGAAAAGCCCAGGCCCTGATGGATTCATTGCTGAATTCTACAAGAAATTTAGAGGAGACCTAACGCCACTACATCTCAAACTCTAATGAAGTTGAAAGGGAAGCAATACTCCCAAATTCATTCCTGGAAGCAAGCATTACCCTGATACCAAAACCAGGGAAGGACCCAACTAAGAAAGAGAACTACAGACCAATCTCCCTAATGAACATAGATGCAAAAATCCTCAATAAAATACTGGCAAACAGAATCCAACAAATCAACAAGAAGATTATACACCATGACCAAGTTGGATTCATCCCAGGGATGCAGGGATGGTTCAACATACGTAAATCAATAAATGTAATACACCATATTAACAGAACCAAGGACAAAAATCATATGATCATCTCAATAGATGCAGAAAAAGCTTTTGACAAAGTCCAGCACCCATTCATGATAAAACCCTACAGAAAATTGGAATAGATGGTTTTTATCTCAATCTGATAAAGGCTATCTATGACAAACCAACAGCCAATATCATACTAAATGGACAAAAACTGGAAGCCTTCTCTCTAAAATCAGGAACAAGACAGGGATGTCCACCATCCCCACTCTTATTCAACATAGTCCTGGAAACTTTAGCCAGAGCAATTAGACAAGACAAAGAAATAAAAGGAATAATGATTGGAAAGGAAGAAGTTAAATTATCATTATTTGCAGATGACATAATACTCTACATAGAAGACTCCAAAAACTACACTAAAAAATTGCTCGATTTAATAAGCAAATTCAGTAGTGTAGCTGGATACAAAGTCAACACTCAAAAATCAATAGCCTTCTTGTACACGAATAACAAATTCACTGAGAGAGAAATTAGGGAAACAACACCTTTCACAATAACATCCAAAAAAATGAAATACCTAGGAATCAATCTCACACAGGAGGTAAAAGACCTCTACACTGAAAACTACAGTACTCTGGAAAAGGAGATTGAAGAGGATATCATAAAATGGAAAGATATCCCTTGCTCTTGGCTCGGAAGAACCAACATAGTGAAAATAGCCATACTTCCAAAATTGTTATACAGATTTAATGCAATTCCAATCAAAATTCCAACAACATATCTCACAGAATTAGAGAAAACAATCCTAAAATTCATCTGGAACCAGAAGAGACCTAGAATAGCAAAGGCAATTCTGGGCAACAAACACAAGGCAGGGGGCATCACAATCCCTGATTTGAAATTATACTATAAAGCTACTGTGATAAAAACAGCATGGTATTGGCAAAAAAACAGACCTGAAGATCAATGGAATAGAATAGAAGATGCAGAAACAACTCCAGACATACTAAGCCACCTTATCTTTGACAAAGGTGCCAAACACATTCACTGGAAGAAAGATAGCCTCTTTAATAAATGGTGCTGGAAAAATTGGCTCTACACATGCCGAAGATTAAAATTAGACCCATATCTTTCACTGTGCACTAAACTAAATTCAAAATGGATCAAAGATCTAAATATTAAAACAGAAACATTAAATCTCCTGGAAAACAGAATAGGTAAAACTCTTGAAGACATTGGTATAGGCAAAGACTTTATGAATAAAACCCCCATCGCACAGGAAGCATCACAAAGAATCAACAACTGGGATCTCATCTTATTAAAAAGCTTTTGCACAGCAAGAGAAACTACCAACAGAGTGAAGAGACAGCCCACAACATGGGAAAAAATGTTTGCCAGCTATTCCTCAGGCAAAGGATTACTATCAAGAACATACAAAGAACTCAAAAAAATCAGACCTCCCAAATTTAAAGACCCAATCCAAAGATGGGCATCTGAGATGAATACACACTTCTCAGATGAGGAAATACAAATGGCAAATAAATATATGAAAAATGTTCAACATCACTAGTCATTTTGAGAGATGCAAATTAAAACAACACTGAGATTCCATCTCACCCCAGAAAGAATGGCTATTATCAAGAAGTCAACTAATAATAAATGCTGGAGGGGCTGTGGGGAAAAAGGAACCCTTCTCCACTGTTGGTGGGAGTGTCGACTGGTGCAGCCACTGTGGAAATCAGTGTGGAGATTCCTCAAAAAACTAGGATTGGATGTCCCATTTGACCCAGCTATTCCCCTTCTGGGTATCTTCCCAGAAGAATTAAAAACATCGTACCACAGCGATATATGTGCACCCATGTTTATAGCAGCACAATTTGTAATAGCCAGATCTTGGAAACAACCCAAATGCCCATCAACTGAGGAATGGATAAGAAAGATGTGGTATTTTTATACAATGGAGTACTATTCAGCCATAAAGAAGGATAAACTGGAGACTTTTATAGGTAAATGGATGCAACTCGAGAAAATACTCCCAAGTGAAATAAACCGGATGCACATTTGTAAACATCGTATTGTCTCCCTAGTATGAAAATGCAATTTCACTGTGACTATTTCATTCCTTAGTCTTCTATTTTTCCCTAGCTTTTACATGGCTTAATCCTATACTGAGTAATGTTTTTCTTCAAAAGGTATTTGTACATTCTCTAATTGTTGATTTTATTAATACATAAGAATGTTTGCTTGTTGTCTTTAAAAAAAAAATAAATAAAAGTTAACTAGGCAGGTGGCTGGCAGTCCATGATCAGTTAGTTGTTTCCAAATCTTTCTGTAAGTCAAATCGTTCTGATTTCATATCAACCCTTCAGCTTATTGGTAACTCTTCTCAGATTGTATTTGATGGGTAACTATTACCACCTGGCCTCTACCAACCCAGAATCTTTCCTGCCTGCTTGAGACCAGAGTTATTCCAATTGTAGACCCATCCTCCACTTTTCCTGGCTTACCGAGGATGCTCAGCGAAGTGCCTTTAAATTATTCTGGTACTTCCTTTGTCAATTGTCCTTTAGCTTTGCTACTAGAGGTACCTTTTGGGCCTTTTCAAAGAATATAATTATTGGACTGGTTAACAAGACACATACGTAGATTTGGTAAGGCATTCTTGCCTCCTGAGGTGTTTTAATTTCTTCCTCTAATTTATCCTGAGACGTCTGCTGCTGTACAAATGAATGATACCCCAGTATCAAATACAAGTTTGCATAAACCAACACTTCAGATTGCTGGAACGGCAGCTGCCAGCTGTCAGAGGGACCACATTGGATGCAGAGTTGCCAGTAAGTACATGCGAACTGACAAAATCATTTTGATCTAAAATTACATTCAGGCTTTTCTTAGTTAAGTACCCTCCAAACCCACCTACTTAAATAGTCCCCTGCTTTTTCATTAAACAGAATAGCAACTTTCTGTAATGTTTTTCTTTGGGAAGACCTATTCTTCCCTATTTTTGTCTTCTTTTCATCTCCTGGGGACATACTAGGTTTGGACTTTAGTCCTGACCAAGGGGCCAGGAGGAACTTGTTTTTTGTTTGTTTTTGTTTTTTTTGTTTTTTGAGGCAGGGTGTCGCTATGTAGTGTAGGCTGGCCTTGAACTTGCTTATGTAGCCCAGGCTGGCCTCAAATTCACAGCAATCCTCCTGACTCAGCTTCCCAAGATTACATGCATGTGCCACCACGCCTGGCAGGAACTCGTTTTTCTAACAACAATAATCTTCTCCATTAAAGGAGGATCAAATTATTTAGGCAAGGGAGAAGGGACCACTTCTTAGTCCACGATACTGTCACTAAGAAATTTAGTCTTATAGTGTGGAGTAAATTTATTAGAAAAACCTTTCTTAATTTATTTATGCTTAACTGACTTTCTGGATTAAGTGATGTTCTCCAAGACCATTTTTTCCCCCATACTTAAAAAATGGAGTTAACATTCATACAACCTGTAATTTATCATTTTAAAGCGCATAACTCAGTGGCATTTAGTGTATTCACAATGTTGTGCAACCACCAACTCTCTTCAGCTTCAGCTTTTTCATCACCCCGTTAGTCCCTCCCTCTGTTTCCGACTAGCCTGCTTTCTGTTTCCACCGATTTGTCCATCTGAATCTGTTATACATGATAGTTAACGTTATGGGTCAACTCAACTGGATGAGCCAAGGCCGGGTACTGGTGGCGCGTTACTTCCGGGCGCGCTGCGTGGTTTCTCCCTGAGTATTTGGCCTGGAGGTGTCCGCGTGTGCGCGGGCATCATCTCACCCTGGAGCGCCCGAGTGGAACACAAGGAAGAGCAAGGACGATTTCAGCCCTCCTTTCCCACCTCACTGCTTGAGCCGAGAGATCTCATCTCACCTTACCCTGCACTTAGACTGGGATCGACAGCATCAGCACCGTGGCTCTCAGGCCTTCGGACTTGAGTTACACCCCTGACTTTCTCAGGTCTCTAGCTTGTTGGTGGAAGATTGAGGGACGGCTCTCTTCATAATCCCTTGAGCAATTCCTACCCCCCACTTCTCTCTGTGGGGGTTGAACCCAGGACCTTTGCACTGAGCTACATCCAAGCCCATTTTTTGATTTTTTTTTTTAATTGTGGGTACCGGGAGTCGAACTCAGGACCTTGCGCTTACCAGGCAGGCACTTATGCCGCTGAGCTATCTCACCGGCCCACTTTCTTGATTTTTATTTTGAGATAGGGTCTGGCTAAATTGCTAGGATGCCCAGGCTGGGTTTGAATTTGCAGTCCTGGTGCCTCATCCTCCCAGAGTGCTGGAATCCGAGCGTGAACCACCTTGCCTGGCTACTCTCAGTGATTTGTTATGACGGTCTTCATAATTTTATGTATATGCTCTCCTACTGATTCTATTTCTCTGAAGAATCTTAAGACATCATATTAAAAGGATCATACAAAATGTGATCTTTTCTATCTGGCTTATTTCACTTAGCATAATGACTTTGGGGGTTCACCCAAATTGTAGCAAATATCAGTATGTTTTCCTCCTTTAGGCTGAATAACATTTTATTGCTTCTATATCCCACTTTTTACTTACCCATTCATCTGTTAATGATACTTGAACTGTTGCTACCTTTGGACTATTATGAATAATGCTGCTATCAACATTCGTGTACAAGTTTTTCTGTGGATGAATGATTTAGTTTCTCTTGGGGTTATACATAGGAGTGGAATTGCTGGGTCATATGCTAATCCTATGTTTAACTTTTTAAAATTAATTAAAAAAATTTTTTTTTCAGTACTAGGGATGTAGCTCAGGGGTAGAGCACCTCTGGTTTCAATCCCGTCTTTTACTTTTTTATTTTTTTATTTTTTTTATTTTGAGACAGGATCTCTTTCAGATGCCCGGGTTGGCCTCATACTTGTGAATCTCCTGCCTCAGCCTCCCAAGTAGCTGCAATTACAGGCATGTGCCACTATGCTCAGCATGTTTAAGTTTTTGAGGGACTTACCAAACTTTTTTACATGGCTGAAGTATTTTGCATTCCTACCAGCAATGTACAGGAGTTTCTCTTTCTCTACATCCTTGCGACATTTGGTATTATCTTTTTTATTAAAGTTATTCTGGTAGGTTTAAAGTAATATCTCATTGTGGGTATTTTTGTTTTGTTTTGTTTTTGAGATAGTCTCGCTGTGTAGTTCAGGCTGGCCTTGAACTCACTATGTAGCCCAGGCTGGCCTTGAACTCGCAGCAATCCTCCTGCCTCAGCCTCCCAAGTGCTTTTTTCTTTTTTTTTTTTAAACAGGGTCTCACTATATAGTTCAGGCTACATGGTGTGAGTCTTTCAATTTTTTTTTTCTTTTTTTCAATATTGTTGGGCTCTCTGGTCCCTTGTAGTTCTATATGCATTTGAGAACTGGTTTTTCATTTATGAATAAGAGACCATTGGTGTTTTAGTTGGGATTATGCTGCAGATCGCAGTGGAGAATACTGTCATTTTAACAGCATTAAGTCTTTGAATCCATAAAGATAGGTTACCTTTCTATTTACTTACATCTTCTTTAATTTCTTCAATGTTTGGCTGTTTTTAGTAATATAAGTCTTTTACCTCTTTACTTAAATTTATTCCCAGGTATTTAATTCTTTTGGGCGCTATTGTAAATGGAATTTTTTTCTTTCTTTCTTTTTTTTTGGTACCAGGAATCGAACTTGACCTTGCACTTGCCAGGCAGGCCCTGTGTGGCTGAGCTATATCCCTGGCCCATAGAATAATTTTCTTAATTTGCTTTTTGGATTGTTTGTGGCTTCTATATAAAAGCAAAACTATTTTTTATTATCCCCCTTAGGGTACTGGATAGAAGCAAAATTATTTTTTGTTATCCATCCCTCCTCTTTGGGAGTACTGGGGATTGAACCCAGGGCCTTTGCATGGAGCTATATCCCCAATCCTTTTATACTTTCTAATTTTAAGACAGGGTCTCACAAAGACACTAAACTGCCCAGGCTGGGCTTGAACTATTGATCCTTCTGCCTTGGCCTCCCAAGTAACTGGGATTACAGGTTTGTGCCACTGAGCCTGACTTACTAAATATCCCCACCTCACCTGGCCACCACCATCCTGTACTGTGTATTGAATTGAGGGCCTCTAAACTGAGTTACAACATGGCATTTTTTTTTTTAATTTTTTAGGATAGGGATTTTCTGAATTGTTAAGTTGCCCAGGCTATGCTTGAATTTGTGATCCTCCTGCCTCAGCCTCCCAGAGTGTAGGGATTACAAGTGGACACCATTTTGCCCAGCTTGCCTACTAAATTTTTGAGCAACCACACTGCAAAGACAATACTGTGGGCCTTGCTGGTGAAAGCCTGTAATATTTCAAACTTTAAGCCTTCCCTGAATTCCCAGAATCCACACTTACAAGAAGTAGGCTGTGCTGGTCCATCAGCCAGGGTCTAATTAGGAGACAGAAATAGCATTGATTATTTTAAAAGTGAGAATTTAATATAAATTGTTTTTAACCAGATAGTAGAAAGTCCAAAAGGCAAAAAGGAAAATTAGTAAAGTATTGCAAAGGAAGTTATTTCACGAAGTAGCTGTCATGTCTATGGGAAGAAAAGGAAGAGGATGGTATTATTTCAGTTTAGAAGCTGGAAGTAGGGTCACCACATGAATGTTTTAGTCTGAGTATGTGCCACGTGACATCTGGAGCATTGTTTATCTGAAATTCAAATTTCGGTGGTGCCCTGTATTCATCTTTGTTGTGTCTGGCAAACCCAGCTGGACCCAGACACTGGAGGCTTCTTGGCAGTGACAGATGTGTCCGAGGGACTGCAGTGAAGCTGATTCCGTGAAAGGCAGGAAAGCACAAACTGAAATCAGTCGCCGGTGCTGGAGCAGCTGCCAGAGTGAAAATCATTGCTGAGCTGGTGTTGACAAGAGTAGGAAGTGGATGAGAAGCTTTCCCCCCTCCCTCTTTCAGGCAGGCAGCTTCTCTCTGGAGTCCTCCATGGGCAGCTGGCAAAAAGAATGCAGGTTTTCTGGGCCTGCTCTGGCATCACACAGAGCACATAGACAATAGATTAATAACCGGCACAGCTGGGCAGCTGCCAGGAAGGTGTTCTCCAGTGCTCCACTCATATGTAAACCAGAGACCAGCGGACCATGAAGCTCCTTCCTCATCCTTCCAGGGCTGGCGAATTGGCTGCTGAAGAAGTTATAATCGTGTCTGGGTGGAGAATCCTCACTATTCCTGCCTTGACTTCTGGGGTTTCACAATCGCTGCTTTTCCTTTTTTCCTATTATTATTAGTGGACCTGGGGATTGAACTTCGGGCCTTTGCACTGACCTACATACTCAGCCCCTCCCCCAATTTTAAAATTTGAGACATATTTTTACTAAGTTGCCTACACTGATATCATATTTGAGATCCTTTTGTCTCAGCCTCCCAGAGTGCTGGCATTACAGGTGTGCACCACCATGCTCAGCCTCATCTCTTTTTTTATTTTGAGACAAGGTCTTCATTAAATTGCTAAGTTGCCCAGGCTGGGCTCAAACTTGTGATCCTCCTGCCTTAGTCTCTCAGAGTGTTGGGATTATAGACATGTGCCATTGTGCCCAGCATTTTTTTTTTTTTTATGGGTACCAGGAGTCTAACTCAGGACCTCGCGCTTGCCAGGTAGGCGCTTATGCCACTAAGCCATATCTCCGGCCCATGCCCAGCTTTTTGAATGCTAGTCTTTTATTTTATTTTATTTTATTGTGGTTATCCTGTTTCTTCTCTATCCTTGCATATTAAGAGTGTTGAATTATAGGTAGGTAACATTTTTCCACATTTGAAGATGATGGAGAAGATTCACATCATACAAAGGCTTTGAGTAAGATCCAGTAACTGTGGATGGAACCTTAGATTGCTTCTCAGGGAAAAGATGAATATATTTTGTATTTGGGAAAAATGAATGTGGATGTTTGGTAGCCTAAAAAATGGACAGTGGCTGGGTATAGTGTCACACACCTGTAATTCCAGGTCTTGGGAGGCTGAGGCAGAAGGGTCGTCATGAGTTCAAGGCCAGCCTGGGCTCCATAGTGAGTTCAAAGCCAGCCTGAACCACATAATGACACCTTGTCTCAAAAAACAACAAACAAACAAACAAACAGGACTGTGGTAGAGACTCTTAGCTTTCTGTTACTGTGACAAAATATCTGAGACAAAGAAAGTTTTATTTTGGCTCATGGTTCTAGAGGTTTCAGTCCATGGTCACTTGGCCCTGATGCTTTGGGTCTGTGGTGGCACATCACATCATGGCAGGAGCATGTGGTCGAAAAGTCCTCTTCACCTTATGGCTGGGAAGCAAAGACAGCCAGGAAGGGGCCGGATCAGTATGCCTTTCAAGAGCACATCCCCTTCTGCTAGGCCCCATCTCCAAGAATGCCCACCACCTCCCAATAGCTAGGGACAAAGGCTTCAACACATAGCCCTGTAGTGAGCCCTAAGGTTCTGTAGGGGCCCTGAGCCCCTTGTTGAAAACCATTTTGTTCCCAAGGCCCTACCACTTTGGATCTGTGATGGGTATGGCAGCCAGCAACCATCCCCTAAGATCTTCTTAATGACTGTGAGGTCAACTAAGCTTTGCTGTAGGCTCCTACAGTTCTCCTAGCCCCAAGCCCAGTGTAGGAGCTGTGGGGTTATCACACCTCTTCATTGCCCCAGAGAGAGAGAAAGCCCACACCAAAATGTCCTCCCCCATCCCCAGGTTCCTGACTTGTAGGGCCATCTTCAGACTCTGCTTTTTTGGGATCCTGTGAAACAGCTGGGCAGCTACCAGCAGCCCAGTACCCCTAGCCCTGTGAAAACCTGGGTGGCTTCCTCCATCCTCTTATGGGCCCTGCCAATACCAGGACAGCCTGGCCCAAGTGGCTTGGCCCACTGAGGCCACCAGGAAGCAGATCAACCTTCACTCTGGGAAGTAGCCTGGGGCCCAGCTCTGAGCAGCTCAAGCCACAGAGGCCCTGGGAATCAGAGGGCAGCCCTGCCTACCACTACCACCTCCGGAAACAGCTGAGTAGGCTACCCTGAGTGGCACAGCCTGCCAAGGCCCCAGGAAGCAGCTGGGCAGCCCTGCCCATCCTCCTGCTGCCCCCAAAAGCAGCTAGTTCTCAGAAACTCAGCCGGCTGAGGTTTGGGGAAGCAGCCAGGCAGCCCTGATCATCCACCCACAGCCTTGCAAAGCAACCAGGTGGGCATGCTCAGCTACTTACCACCCCCAGGAAGTAACCAAGCAAGGTGCCCTAAGTGGTTTGCCTTACTGAGGCCTTGTGAAGCAGAAAGGCAGAACTGCTCACCAAGCCACGGCCCAGGACCCAGCTGGGCAGCCCACCCCAAGCAGGTTGTCTCCTATAGACCCTGTGAAGTCACCCATGAAACTCCTGGACACTGACGGGCACTCTATTTGGATCCACTGGTATGGCCAAGTCCTCATGTGACTTGGATACTGAAAGACCCTTTGTTCCATTACAAGGCATATTGTGTTACACCCATCTGGCCCACCAGAGCAACCCTACTCCCACTAGGTCCTTGGAAACTGATGAGAGCCATGCCTCATCATCTGCATGGGTCTGTCAGAGTGGCCCTGCTCCCATACAACCAGCTGAAACCGACAGGCACCCCACACCTGTGGCTGGGGCACCATACCCAGAGTTGCCAAAGAACCACTTAAGAGCACTGTGCCCCACCTGGCAATGCAAGCCCAAGACCTCTTCAGTCTAGGCCACCACGATACTCACAGATGTTGCTGATGCTGATTACACCTGGAGAAGCCACAGACAATACATTCAAGCCCCCATGTGGAACCAAAGCTAATGTACCATATCCAACTGACGCCATCACGCACATTGCCAGGAGAGCCACATGGCAAAGTTGCCTTTAAAAATTAGTAGAGGCAATGGATCTGCCAGATGCAAAAATACCTAGATGGGGAAATAATAAACATGAAAAAATAAGGCAACAAAAATTGCACGGGAGGGAACCCTTCCAAACTCATTCTACAAGGCTAGGACTCCCCCAGTTCCAAGCTAGACAAAGGCACAACAAAAAAAGGAAACTATAGATCAATATCCCTGATGAAAATATTGCAGATGCAAAAAGGAGAAGATTGAATTATCCCTGTTTGTAGATGGCATGATTTCATATATAGAAAAACACGTGTTCCTGGATTAAAAGAAGTGATATTGATAAAATGTCCGAGCCGGGTGTGGTAGTACATGCCTGTGATCCCAGGTGCTTGGCAGGTTGAGGCAAGAGGATTTTAAGTTCAAAATCAGCCTGGAAATTTAGGGGAAAAGGGGCTGAGGGTATAGGCAGAGTATTTGCCTAGCGTGGGTGAAGCTTTGGATTTAATCCCAGTACCACAAAAAAGAAAAAAAAAAAGTCATACTACTCAAAATGATCTACAGATTCAATGCCATTCCCATTAAAATACCATCATGAGGGGCCGATGAGATAGCTCAGCTGCATAAGCGCCTGCCTGGCAAGCGCGAGGTCCTGAGTTTGACTCCCAGAACCCACATACGAAAAAAGGGCCAGTGATACTGCTCAGCAGCATGGGCACCTGCTGGCACATGAGGTCCTGAGGTTGACCCCCGGTACCCACAAAAAAAAAAAAAAAAAAAGAAATCATTGCAAAATGTGTTAAAAGTCCTGGAAAAGTGAATTTATAAGTGTAATTTTTGGGCCTCAGAACCAATTATTGGTTTTCCATTATTTCTTATGGGAAAAATATGTTCAGTTCTCAAACGTTTTGGTGTTTGAGCTGAATTTGGAATGAATTGAGTTTGACAACTGCGGCATCACTATATTTGACTTTAAAACATACTACAAAGCTGGAGTAATCAAAACAGCCTGGTACCGGCATAAAAACCAACACATAGACCTATGGAATATAACAGAAAGAAATAATTTTCTGGGAATAACCCAGAAAGAAATTCTCATATTTACAGCCAATTAATTTTGATAAAGGCAGAAATAACATACTTACACATTGGAGAAAGGAAAGTCTCTTAATAAGTCATGCTAGGAGCTGGGCATGGGGGCACATACCTGTAATCCCAGTGCCCTGGGAGGCTGAGGCAAGAGAATGGGAAGTTTAAAGCCAGCCTAGGCAACTTAATAAGACCCTGTCTCAATAAAAAAATGGATGTAACCCATTGCTATAACACTTCTCTAGCGTATATAAGGCCCTGGGTTCAAACTAACTAAGTAGTGCTGGGAAAACTGGATATCCAATATGCAGAAGAAAGAAAGTAGATCCCTTTTATTGTTTAGATCTAAAATATCACCCAAGGGCTGGTGAGATGGCTCAGCGGCATAAGCGCCTGCCTGGCAAGCGTGAGGTCCCGAGTTCGACTCCTGGAACCCACATACGAAAAAGGGGCCGGTGATATCGCTCAGCGGCACGGGCGCCTGCTGGCATGCGAGGTCCTGAGGTTGACCCCGGTACCCACCAAAAACAAATAAATAAATAAAAATAAAAATAAAAATAAAATATCACCCAAAAGTCTCATGTTTGGAGGTGGGGCCTGGTTGGAAGGGGCAGGTCATTACGTGTGTGACTTGTAAGGTGTATTCTCTTGGAAGAACTCTTCCTTTGTCTCTCTGATTCCTGGCCTTAATGTAGTAAACAGCCTTCCTCTGCCATGACTTTCTGCCGTGTTTTTTCTGCCTTGGAGCAACTTGACTATGGACTGAACACACTGAAATTGTGAGCCAGATTAAACTACTCTTCCTTTAAGTTGTGGGTGTTGGGTACTTTTTTCCCAGTGATGAGACAGTGAGCAATACAGGAAAATTTGTACTAGGACTGGGGTCATCGATGTCACTGCACCTGATCATTTGATTCAGAAGCCCTTAGAACAACTGTTTTGCAGGAGTTTGGAAAGGCTTGGAGATGCAGGCTAGAGAAGCCCTAAATGTGATGAGTAGTGCCTGATGTGTAATACTGGTCAGAATGCAGAAGACCAGACTGCTGAGAGGAATGTGGATACAAAAGACCAGGCTTGGGAGGTTTCAGCTAGGAACAAGGACTCCATTGCAGTTGAACAAGAGGGCATGTGACACTCTGGCAGAATATTTGTCTACATTTTGCCCACATTTTGCACATGTCGTCAGATTTTGCGGGAGACTGAGATTAAGGGTGGTGACTAAATGAATTGGTAGAGGAAATTTCAAGGCATTCCAACATTCAGGCTGTTTCATGGGTACTCCTAGCTGCTTTTAGCCAGATCTACAGTGAGAATCAAGGGTAAATAGCGGAGATAGGCCAGGCGTGGTGGTGTACACCTGTAATCCCAGCACTCAGGAGGCTGAGGCAGGAGGATCACCATGAGTTTGAGGCCAGCCTGAGCTACATAGTGAATTCAAGGCCAGCCTGAACTACATAGTGAAACCCAGTCTCAAGGAAAAAAAAAAAAAAAAAGGGCCGGTGAGACGGCTCAGCGGCTTAAGCGCCTGCCTTGCAAGCGCGAAGGCCCGAGTTCGACTCCCGGAACCCACATACGAAAAAGGGGGCCGGTGATATCGCTCAGTGGCACGGGCGCCTGCTGGCGCGCGAGGTCCTGAGGTCGTCCCCCCCGGTACCCACAAAAAAAAAAAAAAAAAAAAAAAAAAAAAAAAAGCAGAGATAAATGATTTGAAAAGTTTGTAGTTAGAAAATGCCTGCAAAATTGGGGCAAAGGAGAGCATGGTTACTGAAAACATTCACATTAAAAATAAGCCAAGTATTTTGTACAGAAACAAGAAGGAAGATGCCTTGAGGGCATCTCAGCACTCAGTAATACCTCACCCATTACCAATACCTCACCCATTATAGGCTCAAGTGTACAAAACTATAATCTTTTTTTGTTGTTTTTTTTTTTTTTTTTGTGGGTACCGGGGGGTCGACCTCAGGACCTCGCGTGCCACCAGGCGCCCTTGCCGCTGAGCGATATCACCGGCCCCTTTTTCGTATGTGGGTTCCGGGAGCCGAACTCGGGCCCTCGCGCTTGCCAGGCAGGCGCTTAAGCCGCTGAGCCATCTCACCGGCCCTTTTGTTGTTTTTTGAGACAGTCTTGCTATGTAATTCAGGCTGGTCCTGAACTCACTATGTAGCCCAGCCTGGCCTTGAACTTATGGCAATCCTCCTACCTCAGCCTCCCAAGTGCTGGAATTACAGGTGTGCACCACCAGGCCTCGCCTATCTCTGCTATTTACTCTTTTTTTTTTGCTACTGGGAATTGAACTCAGGATCTCACGCTTGCCAGGCAGGCACTGTGCCACTGAGCTAAATCCTTGGCCCCCTGCTATTTACTCTTTTTTTTATGTGGGTACCGGGAGTCGAACTCAGGACCTCGTCCTTGCCAGCAGGTGCTTGTGCCACTGAGTGATATCACCGGCCCTTTTTATCCTTTATGTGGGTACCGGGAGTCGAACTCAGTACCTTGCGCTTGCCAGGCAGGCACTTATGCCACTGAGCTATCTCACCAGCCCTGCTATTTACTCTTGATTCTCACTGTAGATCTGGCTAAAAGCAGCTAGGAGTACCCATGACACAGCCTGAATGTTGGAATGTGGGAGAGTGCTGTGTATGTCACCATGCCTGGCTTATAAATCTTTCTTTTAAGAAGAGAGACCCAGGCTGGGCATGATGGCTCATGCCTGTCATCCCAGCACTTGGGAGGCTGAGGCTGGAGGGTCACTGTGAATTCAAGGCTAGTCTGGGCTACATAGTGAGTTTAGGGCCAGCCTGAACTACATAGAGAGACCCTGTCTCAAAAAAAAAAAAAGAAGAAGAAGAAAGTCCCTGGCATGCCTGCTCATTTATGCCTATCTAGGGAAGTACATCCCTGAGTTTTGCTATACAGGCACTCAGAGGCCACTGCAGTCATGGTCCAAGGAGGCCTGGCTACTGCTCAAGCTGGCAACCAACCTTGGCATCATACATGTGTTTTTCAGGCATATAGAATGCAAAAGTTATGGGGTCACAGAGGCTTCTACCCAGATTTCAGAAGAACGCCTGGGAAGCCAGGCAAAAATGTGTGACAGAGTCCCAGTCCTTGGCAGGAGCCCATGACAGGGTGATGCTTGAAGCTGTGGGAGTATAGCCAAAGGTCAATGACCCCACAAATCTGGAGATGCCACAAATATGGAACATATGCAGAGGAAAGTCTCAGGCAGTGATCAGCAGCGGTCCAACAGGGAGGTCTGTGGACTGCAACAAACAAGGTTACAGAGGTGGGGCTGCTGAAGCCCTTTAGAGTTCACATCTCACCACAACCTGCCCTGGGTGCTGGACATGCAACCCTGTTGGGTTTCAGTTTTGCTTTGGTCCAATTTCTATTTCTCCATTCCTCCCTTTTGGAATGGGGATATTTACACTGTGCTATTGTATGGTGGAAGTGTTTATTTAAAAAAAATTTTTTTTAACAAGGGTTCACAGCTAAGAGTTTTCTTTGAGTCTGAGAGGAAACTTCAGACTTGGAGTTTTCAACAATGTTGAAACTTTTAAGACTTTGGCAAGTCTTAGAGATAGACTGAATGCATTTTGCATAATGAAATACATATAAGCTTTTGGGGGGGCAGAGGTGGGATGTTATTGTTTAGATCTAAAATGTCTCTTAAAGAGGTGGGATGTAATCAAAAAGGGCATGTCACTGGGGAAAGGTGTATTCTCTTGGAAGAGCTCCTCCTTTCTTTCTCTGCTTCCTGGCCGCCATATGATGAACAGCTTTCCTCTATGTGCCATTTCTGCCTTGGAGCCAGATAACCATGGACTGAACCCCATGCAACTGTGGAGGGTATTGTGTTAAAGTTCTTCTCCTTTAAGTTGCAAATGTCAAGTATTTTGTTTCAGAGATGAGAAAGTGACCAATGCAACCTCTGCCTCTCACCACATACAAAAAAGACTCAAAATTGATCAAAGACTTAAGTGTAAGACCAAAATCATGAAACTACTAAAGAAAACACAGGGAAAAACACTTCAAGACATTTGGCTTGGCAAAGATTGTTTTGGATATGACTCCAAAATCACATGCAACAAAAGCAAAAATTGACAACTAGGATTACATCAAACTAATAAACTGCATAGCGATGTAAATAACAGAGTGAAGTGAAAACCTACAGAATGGGAGAAAATATTTGTAAACTATCATCTGACAAGGATTTAATATCCCAAATATACAAGGAGGCCATAGAACTCAACAGCAAAAAACAAATAATCTTATTTTTAAATGGGCAAATGAGGGGCCGAGGATATAGCTCAGTGGCACAACGCCTGCCTGGCAAACACAAGGTCCTGAGTTTGATTCCCCTTACCAAAAAAAAAAAAAAAGGGCAAATGAGGCTGGCGTGGGTAGCTCAGTGATACAGCACTTGTCTATCATGGGCTTGGGTTTAATCTTCAGTACTGCAAAAAATAAGCAAAAAACCTGAATAGATATTTCTCAAGAAATATAAATACATCAACAAATATATGAAAAGTACTCAACATCTCTAGTCATAAAGGAAATGAAAATCACTCAGCGGCATAAGCGCCTGCCTGGCAAGCGTGAGGTCCTGAGTTCGACTCCCGGTGCCCACATACGAAAAAAGGGCCGGTGATATCGCTCAGTGGCACGGGCACCTGCTGGCGCACAAGGTCCTGAGGTCAACCCCCGGTACCCACAAAAAAAAAAAAAAGAAAAAAAAAAGAAAATCAAACTTACAATGAGATATCTCACTCCAGTTAAGATGACGACTAGAAAAAGAGATATAAGATAACAAATGCTGACAAGGATGTAAAGAATGGGGAACTCTCATACACTGTTGATGGGAATGAAAATTAGTACAGCTATTATGGAAAACAGTATGGAAAGTTCCTCAAAGAACTAAAAATACAGCTGCTATATGATCCATAAGTCCTACTACTGGGTATCTATCCAAAGGAAATGAACTCACTATATTGAAGAAACTCTACTTATAATAGCCAAAATATGGGATCAACCTAAGTGTCTACTGATAAATGAATGGATAATAATATATAATATATACCATATTATCCAGGCATAAAAAAATTAAAACTTCTGTCCTTTGCAGTAACATGGATGGACCTGGAGGGAATTTTATATATATATATATATTTTTTTTAATTTTTAAAATTAGTATGTATTTGTCATATATATTGATCATCATAGAGAATTCTTTTTTCTTTTTTTTTTTTTATGTGGGTACCAGGGGTCAAACTCAGGACCTCGCACTTGCCAGCAGGCTCTCGTGCCGCTGAGCGATATCACCAGCCCTTTTTTTTCCTTTGTATGTGGGTACAGGGAGTCGAACTCAGGACCTCGCACTTGCCAGGCAGGCGCTTATGCTGCTGAGCCATCTCACCGGCCCATCATAGAGAATTTGTACCTATACATAATATATCTTAATTCCTCTTTTTTCCCCCCACTCCCCTCTCCTCACTTCAACCCTTCTTCCCCTCCCCATTGACAAAAGCTTTGTTTCCATCTTTTCCCTTCCATTCTCTTTTTCTCCTCTTCTGTTCCTTCCCTCCCCCCTCCCTTGTTCCCCTTCCCATTTGAACATGTTCTTTCTAATTCCCAAAATCTATCTGGAGGGAATTATACTGAGTGAAATAAGTCAGGCACAGAAAGACAAATACCACATTCTCTCACTTTCATGAGGAAGCTGAAAAGTTGATCTCATGTGAGCAGAGTGGTTATCGGAGCCTGGAAATGGTATGGGTGTTGCCAATCAGTTGAGGGTTCTTTTGCTTGATTCAGATAAAAATAATGAATCAGCAAAGCGAGGCTTTGTTAGTGGTTCTGGGCTCTGAGCACCAAGAGCCCTTAGTCCTTGGTGTTACAGCTCCGGGTTCTCTTTTTTTTTTTTTTTTTTTGTGGGTACCAGGGGGACGACCTCAGGACCTCGCGCGCCAACAGGCACCTGTGCCACTGAGCGATATCACCGGCCCCTTTTTTGTATGTGGGTTCTGGGAGTCGAACTCGGGCCCTCGCGCTTGCAAGGCAGGCGCTTACGCCGCTGAGCCATCTCACCGGCCCAAGCTCCGGGTTCTGATGTCACTGGCTGACACCAGTTACTGCTGGATGCCACTGATCAACACTGACAATTGCTCATCTTTGCCATTGCCTGCTGCCACCAGTTGATGCTGGTTAATGCCAGATGTGTCAGCCAACACTGCCAGTTGCTGATCTCTACTGGTGATCTTTGTTGGCTGCTGGTCTCTGGACCGCTTCAGGGTTAAAAATCTCCTAGTGTTTATAGCTCTTCTTCTTCTTCTTTTTTTTTTTTTTTTATATGCAGGTACCAGGAGTCGAACTCAGGACCTTGTGCTTGCCAGGCAGGCACTTATGCTGCTGAGCTATATCACCAGCCCTATAGCTCTTCTTAAAGCAACCGCTCTGTTCACACTACTTGGAATATCCCAAGTAGAGTTACAGGCCCTTCTGAGGCAATTTATTAAATAAATAAATTGTGGATGTATTTACAGGATCATTGGAGCAAGGCTTTATTTGAACAGAACCTGTGCTGCACCACAACAGGTCCCTGCACGAAAGGCCTGCAGGACCAAACAAAGGAGCATGAGAGAACTGCTTCTTATATAGTAGGAGGTATATGTATGATCCACATTGGGCAAACCTTCTGATTCAAGCCTACTGACTGGTCCAAATTTGAGCCTGCTAATTGGTCAAAATTGGTCTAAACTCATGCCTTCTGATTAGAACCTACTGATAGGTCCAAATTCAATTCCATTGCATAGTTCAAGTTCAAGCCTGGTGCCCTCAGGGCAGAGACATCTCCCAGAACATGTGCAAGGCACCTAGGATAGTTGTCACTGTCGTGGTTGCAGTTTCCATGGCCGCAGTTCCGCGGACTGTTGGGAGATACAGCTACTTGATTGACAGCTGTCATGTCTCCATGGAAATGACAGGGCTAAAACCAGGGAAAGATCAGTAGTGCTGGCTGTGTTAATCACAGCTTATTGGGGTTTGGGGGTGTTGGGGGCAATCCTAACGGGCCTGATACCTCCCTGATCTTTGCTATATTAGGGGCAGTTTCCCAGCTGCTTCTTCAGAGAGGGAGCAACAGCATCCAGAAAGACAGGGACAGGGGAGGGGCACCACAACTGACAGCCGAGCTGCACCTCCAGGTAGAGAGGCCTGAAGAGTGGCCACCAGGTAAGTTTAGAGGTGACAAGGGACAATGAGGCAGACTGTCCCTGTCCATTCTCAGGAGACCAAGGAGAAACAAAGGGAAGCGAGGGGGAGGGGCATGACAGCTGTTGGCCAAACCACATCCCCCTCTGGCCTCATAGAACAGAAAGGGGAGAGTCAGGGGCTTCACTCTGTCTCATGGGGGAAGGGGTGATGAGAGGAGGATGGTTAATATGCACAAGAGTGTGGGTGGACAGATGGAATAACGTTTTCTTCTTGCAGCTCTGGGAATTGAACCCAGGACTATCTGCATGCTGGGAAAGTACTCTTACACTGAGCTGCATCCCCACCCCTTTCTTATTTTGAGACAGGGTCTGGCAGAGTTGTCCAGGTTGGACTCAGACTTGCAATCCTCTTACCTCAGCCTTCCAAGTAGGTGGGATTACCTGCATTTTCCACCATGCCAGGTTGGAGGAATAACTTCTAATATTCCATAGAGCAGTGGAATAACTATGCTTGACAATTAATTGCATATTTGAAGGTAGCTGTTAGAGAGGATTTTGAATGTTCCCAACACAAAGAGATGGTAATTGTTTGGGATGATAGATATACTAGTTACCCTGGTCTGATCATTATGAGAGAGATAGGCTAGTCCTCAGTCTTATAGAGTCAACAAACTACTAGGGAATTGAGAGTTAAAAGTGGACCTGTCACCTGGGTGTGGTAGCACACACCTGTAATCCCAGCACTTGGGAGGCTGAGGCAGAAGGATCACTATGAGTGTGAGGCCAGCCTGGGTTAGATAAGAGAGTTCAAGGCCAGCATGCATTACAAGCAAGACCCTGTCTAAAAAAAAAAGTGGACCTCTTGTCAAGGCTATGACATTAAAATAACACAGCAGGAGATGAAGTCAGCAAAGCCTTCAAAGACTGTATGATTAAGCAGAGATACCAAGAAGCCAGAACCAAACCAAAAAAAACCAAGATCATTAACTTCAAACCCACTGAGTCAGGGGAGTGATCTGCGCTGCTTCATGACCCAGTTAGTACCTTTCTCAGATGATAAGGGATAAATTCCAGGTGACAAGGGATAAACATGTAGAATAGTCACTAACATAACCTAGAGTTACCTTTACTTTACTAGCATGGTAAAAATCCTACCCTGAGGTGGAGATTTGATATGGTAATGAGACATGCGTTGCATGAGGAGGCCTGATAAAGAAGAGCACAGACCGCAGATAAAACCTCTGCACGCAAGGATACAAGTGACTGGTGCCATAAAAGCTATACCCCTTTGTCCTTTGGGTCTGCCTGGGATTTCTGCCCCCATGGGGTTTCCTCCTTGTGCTGGTGCATAAGAATAAAAAGCCTTGTTCCTGCCAGGGTGCTTCTGTTTAATTCTTCCAATAGCACAAGAACCCAAGGAGTAGGTAACAATTATACACTCTATACCTGTATTGAACTATCACAGGTGTTGCAGAAGAACTTTTGTGTTCAAAGTATTTCAAAACCCAAATATGTCAACAGTCTGCCCTGTTCCTTCTCTTCTGTAAACAGGCTTGCTAACCATGAGATATACCAGAGGTACAAGTTGTACCCAGCCTGTTTTTGTTCCCAGTTTTTCCCCATATTTGTAAAGTTCCACTCGCTCACAAAAGACCCCCACCCTACCTGATAAACGGTATAAAAGTAACTTCCTGTACTAGCTCAGGGCTCAGACTTTGGAGTACACAGCTCCTCTGGGCCTGCTGGTGTAATAAAACTTGGTTCCCTCCACTTCTCCAAGTCCCACTCACTTTCTTTGCCTCCAGTAAACCTCAAATTGCTGTAACAATGTGACTCATACATAGGTATTATTACTATGTATTAATTAGAAATATTTTTTAAATGCAAGAAGAGAGAATAAAGAATTTGGCTTAAAACAATTATAATGGGGTCGGTGAGATGGCTTAGCAGCGTAAGTGCCTGCCTGGCAAGCACAAGGTACTGAGTTCGACTCCCAATACCCACGTAAAAAAAAAAATAATAATAAAAAGTCCTGGTTTATTTTTTATTTATTTTTTTTTTGTGGGTACCGGGGGGTCGACCTCAGGACTTCGCATGCCAGCAGGCGCCCGTGCCACTGAGCGATATCACCGGCCCCTTTTTCGTATGTGGGTTCCGGGAGTCAAACTTGGGCCCTCGCGCTTGCCGGGCAGGGGCTTAAGCCGCTGAGCCATCTCACCTGCCCAAAGTCCTGGTTTATTGCTCTTAAGTTCTGCCTTCTACAAAGAAATCTTTTGCAAATGAGAAAGGGACCAAGAAGTGGAGGGAGGGGGGAGGAATGGGAGGGGAAGAGGATGTAAAAAGAATTAAGATGTGTTATGTCCATGTGCCAACTCCCCACAATGAATGTAATTACTATATACTACAAACATGTACTAATAAAAATTTTAAAAAACCAAAACACAAAACAAAAATAATTCTGCCTTCCACAAAGTTCTGGGATGCAGACATAACTCAGCCAAGTTCTTTGCCATTTTGCAGTCAGGATGTCCTTTCTTCCAGCTACTAATACGTTCTTCCTTATTTCCATCTGGAACCGCATCAGAATGGATATTACCGTCCATGTTTCTTCCACCCTTCTGGTCAGAACCAATTAGGAAATCACCAGAACACAGAGTTTTTCTATACCGTATCTACTCTCATGAGCCCTCAACAGAATCACCCTTAATGTTTTCATTCACGGAAAATTTGGCCTTTTCCAGCATTCACTTCAAAACTGCTCCAGCTTAAACCCATTACCAAGTTCCAAAGCCACTTTAACAGTATTAGGTATTCATTATAGCAATACGTCGCTTCTCTTAATAACACTTTCCATCTTATTTCACTTATACTGCTATAACAAAATACCTGAAACTGGGTTACTTAGAAAGAACAGAGATTTATTTTCTCACAGTTCTGGAGGCTGGGAAGTCCAAGATGAAAGCACCAGCATGTTCGGTTGTCTGATAAAGGTCTAGTCTCTGTTCCCAAGAACACTGCGTCCTCCAGAGGAAAAGGATGCTGTGTCCTAACATCCTGGAAAGTGGGAGGGCAAAATGTATGAACTCTGTCAAGCACCTAATCCGTGCGTGAGGGCTCTGCCAAAGGCCACACTTCCCAATATTCTTGCACTGGAGGTTAAGTATCAACATGAATTTCAGTTAGCAACAATTGTGCCTCGGATAAACTTCATCGACTGTGATACTGCCACTTCTCAAAGTTCAACGTGAATTTCAGAGGGAACAAAAGCATTCACACCATAACATGTACTTTGTATGTTGAAAATCCTCCATAATAGAAAGTAAAGACAAAACAAACATAACTGATGCATTCACAGTAGAGGATCATTCATGTGCCTACCATAGTGTTGAAAATTACACCTAAACATTCTCTGTAAGGTTGGGGTTTCAATTGGGAGTAAATATAGATTGAAAGGCCATTTGGAATGTGACCCAGAGGGCAGTGTTTGGCCCAGGGGGAAATGTGTGTATCTTAGAATAAGGCCAACTCCCCATGTGGGCAGGAAAACCCAGAGTTACCTTTGGGTTAAGCTGTTATTAAAAACAAAAACAGGGGCTGGGTGTGTAGCTCAGTAGAAGAGTGCTTGCTTAGCATGCTTGAGGCCCTGGGTTCCATCCCAGGCATTGCAAAAGACAAAACCAAACCAAATCAACCAAACAAACTTTGACTTCTACTAAAGATCAACATATTTTGTGGGGACTAGTTTGTAATTGCTCCAAGGAGAAGAGAAATGGTGGTCCAAACCCGAAGATGCAGAGGGGATGAACTTGCCCTTGGTGTCAATCACAGGTCAGGACATTATAGCTCTTTTTTGGGAGGAGAGTAGGTGGAGCATTCCTGTGTGGCAGTACAAGCTATCCATACTCTAGCATGTTGCTCTTGACAAATCAGCTACCTCCTGACCAGATATGCAACTTCTATTCTTGCATATCTTTGGGAGCTGTACTTTTCAAGTGTCCCACATATTAAAAAAAAAAAAAAAGCTGGGCATGGTGGTGCACACCTGTAATCCCAGCACTCAGGAGGCTGAGGCAGGAGGATCACTGAGAGTTTGAGGCCAGCTTGGACTACATAGCGAGACCCTGTTTCAAAAAAAAAAAAGTGTCCGGAGATCCCTAAGAAATGGTAAATTGTTTGGCGAGATTGAACCCACGGCCTTGCACATGCAAAATACACACCTTACTATTGAGCTACATCTTCAGCCCAACTCTCTTGCTCCAAGCGCTCCTCACTAGAATAGATGTTGAAAATGGCTGGCCACACAAAATCCAGAGATAATACTAAGAAACCTACAGTTGTCTGTGGTTATAATTTTAGCACATAGCTACTGTGACCGCCTTCTCATAATTACCGCCTGTAGTAGTCCACATACATCCCAAATCCTGGAGGCACCTGTAACGTAGCTCCCTATCGAGAGCCTGAATGTTCTTAGGTTTTGCTCACTGCCAAGGCTGGACATTGAAAGAGGTTTTATTGGTGGCTTCTTCCTGACATCAGACCATGCTCTGTGACTTTCCAGTGTGGCTATAAGTATGACATATTTGCGATTGCTCTGGGGAGCAATACAGACAGTCTTACTGAGGAGGTGTAGTCTTCTCTGTCTTCCACAGATACCAATCATGTGTGGGTAAAGTATACAGTCTGGTCGTTGGGTATGACTGCACATGCGCCATACATATATACAGATGTTCATAGGTATACAAGCAAACAGCCCTGAATATACCGCACAGTTGTCACTCCTTATTCAGTCTGGGGAAATATTTATCATCCTGTGATTACTTCATTCAGTGATTTCATTTCACCCAAATTCTGGGACACTAATGTCCCCTGTGCATCTCTATCCACAATTTGTATGTCACCAACTTGGGAAACCATGTATCTTATAAATGCATCATCCATATAGAAGGCATGAAATTGGAATGGACCCATAGGAGAAGCGTGCTTGATGTCAACACAAGAGGTCACCCTTACATTCCTTCCTAGAAAATTCTCTTTCACAGCTTATGGATTGGGTCACTTAAGGCAGAAAACCATGTTTTTATCATCTGGTAATCCCTAAGGAGGTACCCCCTGAGGAGTATCCAGGGTCAGGAAAGGGGACATCATACACTTCTCTCCGACTGTGTCTTCATGCCAAGCATGGCTGCGCCTTGAAAAGGAGTGTGCTGACCCATCTGGGTCACGAAAGACTTTGGCACTGTGCGTATGTTAGCAGGAGGACTGTTTTGGTTTGGTGAGAGATAAATCTATCATATCCTATCCTGGGTCAAGTACTTGCACATTGGGAACTTGGAGCCAGCTAGCAACATGACACCTTCATGTTGTCCCAGAGGGAGCATGTGTTCTATGGGACATGATTAGGCCAGAACACATTCTGATGTTAGGGCTAGAGGACTTTTTTTTTTAGTACATGTTTGGAGTACATGATTGCATTCATCATGGGGAGTTGTATATAACACATCATAATTCTTAATTCTTTATAGGTTCCTTTCCCCTCCTCTCTCTCTCCCCTCTGCCCATTTCTTGGTCCACTTCCCATATGCAAAAGACCAATCTCTCTATTTCCTGCTATCTTTTATTTTGCTCTTTAATTTATTTATCCTTTGGGTTTCTCATATGAGAGAAACTATGTGATATTTAAGCTTGTGTGTGGGATTTATTTCACTTAGCATTATGGTCTCAAGGTATAGCCATTTCCCTACAAATGACACAAATTTATCCTTCATAGCAGAGTTGTTTTTCTTTCTTATGGAGTGAAATCTACTTTATGATTGTTCACAATTTGTCTCTAATCGTGACAGCTTTTTATGAATGTATTTTTTTTCATACTCCAGAAGGAGGTCAATTTTTTAAATTTTAATTTAGTTTTTTTGTGGTGCATCAGAGTCTTGCACATACTAGGCAAATGCTTTACTACTAAAATATACCCCTTCCAGCATCTCTATATTTTTAATCAAAATGATTAAGAAACAGGCAAGGGAAACAAATGATGCCTGCTGCGAAGGTCTCTCATTCTCTTAGGAAGAAAGGATTGACTGTCTTCGAGGGAATCATCCTTTGAGCATTTTAAATACTGTACTCTGCTTTGGCACTCCCAGGTTTTAGGTTCAGCGTCACAGTGCTGTGCCATTCGTGTGGCTGCGTGTGCTGGATATTGTTGACCAACAGTCAACATCCGCTCCCATCTCCTTTCTGGAGTCCCTCCCTGTGCCGCAGAAACCGGAAAGGCCATGGCCAAGTTCTAGAAGGCAGAAGTGAGGAGAAGCGTGAAGAGTTTCTGCAGCAGAGTTCCAGGGTCTCGTCACTAGCCTCATGGAGTTGGGAGGGTCTTTCAAGGGCAGCAAGAATGGTGCTGGTGACTTCCTGATCTCTGGGTCACACCCACAGCTTTATGTTATTGGATTCCATAGGTATAGTGATGGTCTCCCGATTTCTTGCTTCCTGATTGTAGCAGAGATGGCAGCTACCCTGGTGGGACAGTTTGGAGTCATTCCTGCAGGGTCAGATTCTCTAGGTTTCCCAATGCATATCATCATTCCTTGTACGAATCCTTTTCTGTTTAAACTACAGGTGTTGTTTTGGGTTACTACAACTGAACCTTGGAAGGGATACTGAGCTTCAGAACTTCTACTACTAAAGGTTTTATTAGTCTAGGTGCAGAGAGTAAGGCTCATAACAGATCATAAAAGAGATTGAGGGGTCATAAGACCCCCACATATCCCTTATGCCTGGTTGCTGTGGTCATGCCCTATTCAGGCCACCCTTTAGGGTGCCCCTTTACTTTAGCAGTCTGCAATGTTTCTGAGACATCCAACACAGGGTACAAGTACCATAGCCAAAAATTTTGGTAGCTGAAATTTAGATCCTGGAGACAGAAGATGAAGAATTAAGAATGCAGGGTGAGTTCCACTTACAGTTGTAATTAAGGTGAAGGCTCTGATAACACGAGTTCTCAGGTTAGAGGACATAAAAGGTTAAGCACGGAGAAGCTTGATTTCCTTACTTCTGATGACTTCTCTGCTGCCCTGATGATCACAAGTCCATGGGACCTGAGTTTGGCTTTCGGAACTGGGTGGCAGTATGGGTACACTGAGAGGGCAGATGTAACTGCTGCTGTCCCTTACTGGGTATTTGGCTTGGCAAGAGAAAAGGAAACTGTTTTTCTTTGATGGATATACAATGGTCTTTACATAACATTTTACCACCTAAAATTATCTTTAGAGTGAACTGTATAGTTTTGTTTGTTTGATTATTTTGGTGCAGTGGGTTGAACCTAGAGCCTCATACATGCTAAGCACATACTCTACTACTGAACCACACCCCAAGCCTCCGCAATTTTTTTTGACATGTTTTATTTTAATTTTTGGTTTTTTTGAGACAGGGTCTCACTATGTAGTCCAGGCTGGTCTTGAACTCACTATGGAGCCCAGACTGCCCTTGAACTCAAGGCAATCCTCCAGCCTTACCCTCCGGGGATTACAGGTGTGTGCCACCACATCCAGCTTGTCAACATGCTTTAAAATATACGCCCTAAACCAGATTCTCCATTTCTACCACATCTACCTTAACTCCAGATAACAGCATCTTTCAGTCGGACCATAATAATCACTCTCTCTTGTCCTGTTCTACTTATGAAAAAATTCTAAACTCCTTCACTTGGCCTAAAACCTTTATGTAACTGGTCTGCCTTTCTATGCCATCACATTTCTTATTACCTGGGCTGCCTACATAATGTATAGAGTCTGGTGCAAAATGGAAATGCAGGGCTCCTTGTTAAAAAATGATTAAGAATTGCATGAGGGCAACAGCACAGTGTTTAACCAAGTACAGGCCCTTCCTTTTCTGATCCGGGGCCCTGTGAAGCTGCACAGTCACATACTCGCAAAGCTGGACTACTTGTCGCTCACCCCCTCACCTCAGTGAGGGCTCCAGTCTGTTTTAGAGCTTTTGCACGAGCTCTTTTCCTGCCTGGAATGCTCTTCTGTCTCATGCGAACACAACTCACGCCTCTTCACTAGTGTCTCAGCTGAAAGATCAGCAGCTGAGAGAGGCCATCCCTAACACCAACCTAAAGTAGCCATTGAGTCACTTTTTGTCGTTGCCTGTTTTAATTCTTTTTTATTTCCTTTTTTTAGTTCTGTGTTTAAATATCGACCTCCTCTCCCTGTTGTGCTTAAACTGTCCCCACCAACATTTCTTTGTTGAAGTCCCATCCCTTGTACTTTAGAATGTGACCTTATTTGGAAATAGGATCATTGCAGATCTAATGAGCTAAGATGTGAACCCTAATCCAATATGACTGGTGTTCGTTAAAAAGGAGACATTTGGATATTGAGACGACACCAGGAAATGCCATGCCGACACGAACCAAAGACAGAGACCTGGAACAGATTTTTTTCTCACAGCCCTCAGAAGGAACCAACCCTGCCAACACCTTGATTTTAGACCTCTAGAATTGTGAGACAATAATCTTTTGTCTACACCACCCTGTTGGTGGTACTGTTACAGCAGCCCTAGCAAGCTGATACACCCCCATTAGAACTAAGTGAGGAGAGCTGTAGCTGGCTTGTGTTGTTTGTTCATAGCTATCCCGGAACGTGCCCGTGCTGTAATTTTCCACCTTGTAGTGCCTTGAACTGTTTCTCTAATTTATATAAACCCGAAAGCCTAGAAAGGGAAGAGTGTTGTCTCTTTTATTTCTTGTAAATACTACTCAGTGAAGGTGGATTGAGAGTGTGCAACAAAAACCTGTTGAGCAGATTAAATCTTTTCATTTATTTCCTGATTTCTGCCGAGAGGTACAATGTGTGCGCACTGAGAAACCATAGCTCTTACGCTCCAGGCTGCCTTACTGCCCACAATGTGCACTCAGCTTTCTAGACAAAGACACTAATATTTGGCAGATCTTCCAAGTGAGACTCAAGAGACCAAACCGAGATACAGCTTTTTCCGAGCACGGGTCCTTGCTCCTTTTGCCATCTTGGTACTTGTAGTCTTGTCCACTGTATCGTTACCCGACAAGCCAGCGCAAGAGACCACAACTCCCATCACCGCGAGAGCACTGGAGGCTGCAAAGCGCATCCTCAGGAGGGGCGCCGGCGCCATTGACAAACCTGCTGGCCGAAGGGCCCGCCTTCCGGAGCCCGAGAGCCGCCGCGATTGGCCAGCCGCCCCGCCTCTCACCGGAGGGGCGCCAGGTGAATGAAAGGGGGGCGTGTCGGTGCGCGTAGCTAGGTGGCCGCGCGACTGGAACCTGGTGGAAGGTGAGCGCAGAGAAGCGGGTCCACGCTGTCACATTCATTGGTTTAGGGAAGATTCGGGGTACCCGGGAAGGCCGGCCCGGGGACGGGTAGCAGGCGGGGTTGCCTCTTCTTGGTCAGCCTCCTTTGGACCACCGGCCCTGGCAACTCCCGGGACCCCAGCCGTGCGACCCCGCGCTCGGTGGCCGACCCGCTTCTGCCTCCAGCGTGGGGAGGGGCGTCCGCGGCGACATTTGCCCCCCTTCTCTCGCATTCCCCCACCCCCGTCGTCCAGCGGGGGTCGGGCGCCTGCTCACTCCGACGGTGAAGGGCGCCCGGGCGCGAGGGCTTGGCCAGGCTGGGGCAGTGTCCGCCGCAGCGATGGTCACTTTGTCTGCGGGAGGCTACGGGTGGGGTGAGGCCTAGGGCTGCACCTCGGGGGCCGAGGACTCTGACCAGTAGCTGGTTCCTGTGATCTCTGCGGGTTCGCTGGCTCCGGACTAGGGAGAACTCTTTTGGTTTTGCGAGCAATTTAGCGGGTAAATCAAAGATGCAATTGGCCCTGAAATTCTACCTGTGCAAATGGAAACTCTTCTCCCGTGTCCTTTCTCTCCTCTCCACGCGTGGGAGAAAGGAGTGGTTTCTTAGCTTCGGGCACGCACAAATGTCTTGGAGGGTTTGGGGCGATCAGTCAGCATTGTGGCTAAGAATGTCAGCTCTGGAATCAATTGAATCTGGGTTCCAAATCCCACTGTGGACCCATTACCCTTATCTTTGAACCTCAATTTCCTCCTCTAAAAAAGAGGTGTAATATAATATCTACTTTACTGGGTTATTGTGAGATTAATATGTTCATAGCTTGCCTGTTGCTTCATAAGGAGTAGTGCTCAGTGAATGTTAACAATTGAGGAAAGTTTTTTTTTTTTTTTTTTCGTGTTTTATTTTGTTTTGTTTTATGCTTAGGTTGCTGAGACAGAAGCACTGTTGGAAAGTGGGCTGGGATTCAAGGCTACTTTTGGCCTCCGATCAAAGACAGTTGTGTGGGCTGGTAAGGTTCCCTCAAGGGTGTATGGGAGTTTGTGTAGCAGGTGGTAGTGTGGGCATCTGCCTTCTCCAGGAAGACAGGCACTGTACTCAGTAAGTTTTTCTATTCCTTGCCTCTTCCTTGTGTCAGGCAATGCACCTGTACTTACTAACTGTTGAATCGAATCCGAACTGTGGGAGGCTGAGAGGGTCTCTGCCAAAGTGTGGGAAATGTACTTTTGAGAGCAGTTTATCCTTAGCCGCTTTTCTGAAAGAAGCGGTGATCCTCAGAATATCCCAGGGATGCTGAGGAGCAAAGGTAAGTGGGGTTGATAAGAAATAAAAATTTCCTCAGTCTATTCCAATGCAGGGTTGGGGAAAGGTTTGAAGAAACTATGTGGCTAGACTTTTGCAGAGTCAGGGAATGTCTTCATGACCACAAAGAATCAAGAATATTTACAATGCCACATGCCTGTAGTCCCAGATACTTGAGAGGCCAAAGAAGGAGGATTTTAGGCTAAAGGCCAGCCTGGGCAATTTAGTGAGACCCTGTCTCAAGATAAAAAATTAGAAAAGGGCTCAGAGCCATGCATAGTGGCACATGCCTGTAATCCTACTACTCTGGGAGGCTGATGCAGGAAAATTGCAAGTTTGAGCATAGCCTGGGCAACTTAATGAGACCCTGTCTCAAAATAAAAAATTAAAAAAGGGCTGGGGGTGTAGCTCAGTCTGAAGACCCTGGAGCCCTGGGTTCAATCCCCAGTACTGCAAGAAAGGGAGCGTGCTTGGGCTGTAGCTCAGTGGTAGAGACCTTGCCCAGATACGGGAGGCCTTAGATTTGATCCCAAGCACTGAAAAAATAAAATAAAAATAAAGTGTTGTACATACTTATGTATTTATCTACCTTGTTTGTCCACTCTTTTCTTCTCCTCTTTTTTTCTTAATTGAAAAAGAATAAGAGCAATACATGCACATAGCAAAACATTCCAACTGTACAGGAATGTGTTTTGTTTTGTTTTGTTTTGTTTTGTTGTGGGTACCAGGGGGTCAACCTCAGGACCTCACGCACCAACAGGCACCCATGCCGCTGAGCGATATCACCGGCCCCTTTTTTCGTATGTGGGTTCCGGGAGTCGAACTCGGGCCCTCGCGCTTGCAAGGCAGGCGCTTACGCCGCTGAGCCATCTCACCGGCCCTGTTTTGTTTTGTTTTTGAGATTAGTGTCTCATTATGTTGTCTAGGTTGGTCTTGAATTCCTGGGCTCAAGCAACCCACCTGCTTCAGCCTCCTGAATGTCAGGGACTACAGGGACACTACTGTGCCCAGACAGGAAGGTTTAAAATGAAAAATGAAGTGCCTTTGACACATTCTTTCCAAGGTATCTGCTATTAACTTTCTGTCTTAGTTACTTTTCTCTCATTGCTGAGACAAAATACCTGAAGGAAAGGTTTATTTAGTTCACAGTTTGTGGAGGTTTCAGTCTGTAATCAGCTGGCTCCAAAGCAGGGTGGCATGGCAGAGGGGCAATAGTTCATGGTGGCAGAAGACAGCAAAAGCAACAAGAGCAAAAAAGGTGGGGGAAGCAAGCCTCTTTTCCTCCTTTATATTGTATGCAGGCTACCTGCCCTAGGGTGGGTGTAGCACTCACACCATCTCCATGTGCTCCTTGCTCCTCTTGCACAGGCTCAGGATGTTTACAAAATGAGGACCCTGGCTGAGTCACTTAGTTAAACTTCTAAAACTTCTCAGGTTGACACAATGAATCAACCATTACAACATCCTGGAGTGTAAACAGCTGCCCTAGGGCATGTCCCCTACACCCCAGGATGTAGACAGCTGAGTTACTTAGTTAAGCTTCTAAACTTCTTAAGTTGACACAATGTATCAACCATTACACTTTCTTGTATAACTTCCCAGAAAAAATCTCTGGCTCAGCGGCTTAAGCGCCTGCCCGGCAAGCGCGAGGGCCCGAGTTCGACTCCCGGAACCCACATACGAAAAAGGGGGGCCGGTGAGATGGCTCAGCGGCTTAGGCGCCTGCCCAGCAGGCGCGGGGGTCCGAGTTCGACTCCCGGAACCCATATACGAAAAAGGGGCCGGTGATATCGCTCAGCGGCACGGGCGCCTGCTGGCGCGCGAGGTCCTGAGGTCGACCCCCCGGTACCCACAAAAAAAAAAAAAAAAAAAAATCTCATCTGTGTACCAACAAAGGCATATATATAGGGGATCATACTGTACATTTTATTTTGGATCTTGCTTTTGTCTTAATATATCTTGGTGATCTTTTCATATAAATAACAGATAATTCTACATGACTGTGTCAAACTAAAGAGCAACCAGAGAGATTCTCTAAAGATCAGGTTTATTAGCAGCCAGGCGTGGTGGCGCACACCTGTGATCCCAGCACTTGGGAGACTGAGGCAAGAGGATCCCCACGAGTTCGAGGCCAGCCTGGGCTACATAGTGAGTTCAAGGCCAGTCTGCACTACATACTGAGACCCTGTCTCAAAAAAAACAAAAGAAAAGTTTATTAGGAATAGAATAGTATAGCAATGGGAATACTGAGCCATGGTAAACTAAATATATATTCAAAGAGACTGAGTCAAAGGGAAGGCTTTGTTTGTTTGTTTGTTTGTTTGTTTCATTGAACTGAAAATTGAACCCAGGGCCTTCGCACAGAGCTACATCCCTAGCCCCATTTTTATTTTTCACTTTTGTAATAGTATAAAAACCTGGTACTATATATATATATATATATATATATATATATATATATATATCTGAACTAGTAATTTGATTTTTGCTTTATTTTGTGGTACTTGGGATGGAACCTAGGGATGCTCTACCACTGAGCTACATCCCTATCCTTTTTTATTTTTTATTTTGAGACAAGGTCTCCCTAAGTTGACCAGGTGGGATTTGAACTTGTCATCCTTTTGCCTCACTCTCCCAAAGTGCTGGGATTACAGGTATGCGCCACT
Organism: Erethizon dorsatum; assembly: GCA_028451465.1. Taxonomy (NCBI): domain Eukaryota; kingdom Metazoa; phylum Chordata; class Mammalia; order Rodentia; family Erethizontidae; genus Erethizon; species Erethizon dorsatum. Next base: position 110,361,205 of record CM051827.1, on the reverse strand, counting down.
GAGCCTGGACTGAAGTTTTGTTCTTTAAATTTTTTTTTTTTTTTTTTTTTGCAGTCCTGGAGGTTGTACCTTACAAGCCCACTGAGTTACACCCCAACCCAAAGGGAAGTTTTTAGTTCTGTTTTTTGTTTTGTTTTGAGACACGGTCTCACTATGTAGTTCAAGTAGGCCAGCAATCCTCCTGCCTCAGCCTCCTGAATGCTGGGATTGAAGGTGTGTGGCACCACACCCGGCTCCAAAGGGAACTTTTTTTTTTTTTTTTGCGGGTACCAGGGGTCGATCTCAGGACCTCGCGCGCCAGCAGGCGCCTGCGCTGCTGAGCGATATCACCGGCCCCTTTTTTTCGTATGTGGGATCCGGGAGTCAAACTCGGGCCCTTGCGCTTGCCAGGCAGGCGCTTACGCCGCTGAGCCATCTCACCGGCCCGGGAAGTTTTTAAAGGCAAAATGAGGAAGGTTACACAAGATATTTTGAAGCCGGATATGGTGGTGCATGCCTGTAATCCCAGCATGCTGGAGGCTGAGGCAGGAGGATCCCCACAAGTTCGAGGCCAGCCTGGGCTACATAAGCAGTTCAAGGCCAGCCTACACTGTGTAGCAAGACCCTGTGTCAAACAAACCAAAAAAAGGAAAAAAAGAAAAACAAGAAAAAGAAAAAGAAAAGAAAAGAAAAAGATATTTTGAAACAATAATCCTTGACTACAAGGATCAAATAACAAGGATCGCATTAATCCAAGATTAAACACTTGCGAGACAGGTGTCCAGGCAGGAGTATTTTGTGTGAGGTTGCAGTGACTTTTGTTCAAGGTTATGGTTGTGGCAGTTTTCTTTTTGGTGATAGTTCTTGTTATCAGAAATAAACATGAAATCTCTTTCATACGCTCCTGGCTTTATTTGTGGGGCTTGACACAAGTGACTTCATTTTGATTCTGACAACTTTCACAGTTGCTTACTGACTTGTGATTGTAACATCATTGATTTAACTTGTCTCTTCCTGATAAATATTCAAATTATTTCTACTTTTTTTTTGAGACAGTCTGCCTGTGTAACCCAGGCTGGCTTCAAACTCATAATCTTCTTGCCTCAGCCTCCTGAGTGGTGGGATCACAGGTATGTGTCACCGTGTCTGGCTACATTTCTACTTTTGTGACAGTACAACATATGTCTCTGGACTAATAATTTGATTTTTGCTTTGTTTTGCAGTACTGGGGATGGAACCTAGGGGTGCTCTACCACTGAGCTACATCCCCCTCCTTTTTTATTTTTTATTTTGAGACAAGGTCTTCCTAAATTGCCTAGGCAGGGTTCAAACTTTCAACCCTCCTACCTCAGACTCCCTCAGGGCTGGGATTACAGTTGTGTGCCACCACACCTAGTTTAATTTGATCTATTTTGGGGAATAAATCCAAAAAGTAAATTTATAGCATCGAACTTGCTGGTGCAAATTTGTGTGCATTTTAATTTTTTTTTCTTCCTCCCTAGAGACAGGGCCTTGCTATGTTCCCTAGGCCAGCCTTGGACTGCTGGGCCTAAGTGCTCCTCCCACCTCAGCCTCCTGACTAGCTGGGACTATACCACTGCACCTAACTTGCATTTTAAGTTTTGATAAATATTGCTAAGCTTTCTCTATTATACTATATCTCCACTGACACTGGGTGTTAGCACACTGAAAAATGCGATTTTGCCAATTTGATAGATTTTCTTTCAGTTCTGAGGTTAAAGAAAATGCAGTATTTTTTGTTTTGTTTTGTTTTTTGAGACAAGGTCTCACTATGTAGTTCAGGCTGGCCTTGAACTCACAGTGATCCTCCTGCCTCAGGCTCCTGAGTGCTGGGATTGCAGGCAGGCACCACCACATTCCATTCAAAATGTAGTATTTAATTGTAGTATTTGGGAAGTAGAAAGAAAATGTTCAAATAGGAAGGGAAACAAGGGAGGGGGTGGGGGCAGGGAAGGAAGGGAAAGGAAAAAAAAAGAATAGAAGGAAAAAAATGGAAACAAAGCTTTTGTAAATAGGGAGGGGAGGAAGTGTTGAAGGGAGAGGAGGGGATTGGGGAAAAAAAAAGGAATCAAGATATAACATGTGGGCCGGTGAGATAGCTCAGCAGCATAAGCGCCAGCCTGGTGAGCGCGAGGTTCTGAGTTTGACTCCCGGTACCTACATAAAAGGAAAAAAGGGGCTGGTGATATTGCTCAGTGGCACAAGTGCCTGCTGGCAAGCACGAGGTCCTGAGTTTGACTCCCAGTACCCACATTAAAAAAAAAAGATATAACGTGTACAGGTACAAATTACCTATGATGAACATGATCATTATATATATCAAAAGTGCACCAATAAAATTAATTTAAAAATAAATGTAGCATTTTTCTATATCTTGTTTTTCCCATATTTTGCTCATCAAATGCTGTAGTAGTAACTGCTGAAGATGCTAGGTTAGATTAGGAAAATGCTAGGTTAGACCAGCTGAAAGAGGTGAGGATGAAAGTGAAATCTTAGCCCTGTGAAAATTTTCAGGTTTGATTTGTTTGGGCACAGTAGAATTTTTCAGTTTTCTTCCTTTTTGAACCAAAATGTTAATTTTAACTACTTTGGATGAAAAACATTTGTCAAAATTATGACACAACTTCTTTGAGTTTAAAATGCATATAAAAAGATAGGAATCTTTTTGATGCCTTAGGCCCATCATTTATAGCCCTCTAATTTAGCGATGTCCTTAGGCCATTTTGAATAAGTAGGAGCATTTAATACCCTTAGCTAACTGGCCTTAGGCTCTTATTTTGAAAAAATTCCTAGGGCTGCTTTTATTTTTTAATTTTTTTACTTTTTCCTAGCTGTCAGTTCTCGCTCTTCAGTGTGTTGATTTTTTTGCTTACAGAGGCTCCTCTCTAATCCCTTCCTAATTGGTTCTCTGGTTTCTAAATTTACTGTCACTTGTTATAAATATGTATAAAGGAGATGTAAATTGTCATTTCATAAGGCTATGGAGGGTCTTTAATGGGTCAAGTTTGTGCCTGGGGGAATCTATTCTGGCAGTGGAAGGGCCTTTTTTGGAGGGAAAGCAGTGCAGGATTTCTAGATTGGGCAAGGCATACTTTGGTGTGCTCCATGGGTGGAAAGGAAGAGTGGCTAAAGAGTTGTTTGCAGGGCATGGTGGCGTATCCCTGTAATCCTAGTACTCGGGAGGCTGAGGCAGGAGTATCACTGTGAGTTTGAGGCCAGCCTGGACTACATAGTGAGACCCTATCTCAAACAAACAAACAAACAAACAAACAAGGTGAATGGTTAATGTGGTTTGTATGATGGGAGAAAATGAAGGGGAGAGTTTGAGGAAGAAGGCCATCATCTTTCACTGCCAGGTGGATTTTAAACTTGATTTATACTTGTTCTACATGAGCAGTTAAGAAAGGGATGTTCCAGCTAGAGGTGATCCCAGCACCAGGGAGGCTGAGGTGGGAGGATTGGAATTTCAAGGCCAGCCTGGGCTAACCTAGTAAGACCCTGTTAAGGCTTGTATCTAGATGTCTCCCCAAGGCCTCATGTGCTCATAGGTGAGGATTTTTGGAGCTGGCTAGATCTAGGGTGTGTGATACTGGGATTAAGGGCCTGTGGTGCTAAATTAGTCCACTGACTGGAATTAGCAGAGCTCTGGGTATGGCTGAATGGATTTACTGAAGACAAGCCCCACCCTGGGTGTGGGTGGCACCACCCAAAAGGTTTATAGTCTGGATGGGATAAAAGGGAAAGGCAGGTTTGCTGCTTCCTGACTCCCGTGCCATGGACTGTTTCTCTTCTACCACGCCACCCTGCCTTGGAGCCAGCTGACAATGGACTGAAACCTCTACAAACTGTGAAGTGAAATAAACCTTTCCTCCTTTAACTTGTAGGTGTTGGGTATTCTGCCCCAGCAACAAGGAAAGTAACTAATTTAGACCCTGTCTCAAAAGAAAAAAAAGAAAAAAAAAAAAAGAATGTTGCTTTTAACTTAGCAAACACACCTCATCTAAAACACTATACCCGGTGCTGAGGGTTAGCATACTGAATATGACGTGGCTCATGCCTTCCGAGGGCTTATAGTCCGCTGACAAAGGAGGCCCGGAGAGAAATAATAAGAAGGAGTTAACCAAAGGTAGTGGAGTTCAGTCAGTTAGGAGTCTTTCAGTCTCAAACAATAGAAAATCCAACTCAGACTAGCTAATGCAAAAAGGGACTTAATTGGCTTCTGGCACAGTTCGAGCTGGGGCTCAGATAGCGTCCCCAGGTTTCCTCAGCTGACCGGGCCGGCATCTTTGTTAGGCTGGTTCCCCTGGCGGCGAGGCAGCAGCGCCCCTCACATCTGTATGCCCCCTTGAGGAGAGTGCGCTTTTTCTGAATGGCCAGCAAACATTTCATCACTTTCCACGGGCTCTAACGAAGCCATACAGCCATATCTGGGCCAATCACTGGTGGTCAGAGGGTGGGATACAGCGATTATAGAAGCCTGTATTTTCTTTTTCTTTTTTTTTTTTTTTGTGGGTACCGGGGGTCGACCTCAGGACCTCGTGCGCCAGCAGGCGCCCGTGCCGCTGAGCGATATCATTTTTTCGTACGTGGGATCTGGGAGTCGAACTCGGGCCCTCGCGCTTGCCAGGCAGACGCGTAGGCCGCTGAGCCATCTCACCGCACCCCCCCCCCTTTTTTTTTCTTTTTTTGAGACAGGGTTTCACTATGCAGTTCAGGCTGGCCTCGAACTCACTTTGTAGCCCAGACTGGCCTTGAAATCACAGCGATCCTTCTGCCTCAGCCTCCCGAGTGCTGGGATTACAGTAGCCTGTATTACATCGGACGCACTTGGAGCCTGGGGATGGTGCCAACTTGGTGTGAAGCACATTGGCCACACATGGGGAAAGATGGCCCTAAAAGCCTACAAGGGCACTGGAACCATTAGAATGAACAATGTGTGTGACCAGCCCAGTTTCCTCAGAGTCAGGATAAAAAGTGGGAGCTAAGTCTGTGTTTGCCAGTCGCGAAGTCCACACTGGGACACTGAGACTGAACTATACTTTTAGATTTAGGTGTTTTCTGTAATTTGAGTCTTGATGAAAGTGGACTACAATGCACAAAAGCATTGACTCTAGAGGCAGACAGACCCAGTTTTGAGTCCTGGCTCTATTACAGCGAGGTCATCTCCTATCTTCAATTTCCTTTTTGGAAAAATGGGGACAATATTAGCACTTACGGTTTTTTTTTTTTTTTAAGTCTTAAAATCTATATAAAGCATAAAGGACTGTGCCCACATGCAGTTAGCTATAGTTATTTTTTGTTCTTTTTTCATCCCTTAATGCAGCTTTATAGCTGCTCATTTCTGTTAGATCCAAAATAACCCGTATCATAAAGACACTACTCCATCAATGGTTTTAGAAGAATTGTTTTTTTTTTTTTAAATCAACATCTTGTTCGTAAGGCTGAAATTTGTCAGTTAACTTAAACAAAAATCTTGGCAGAGATACAGGCTACTCCAGGGCAGCAGCAGCCGGTGGAGAGATGGAGATGCAGACCTACTGCGCCAAGCTCTTGGGGGAGCTGAACGAGCAGCGGAAGAGGGACTTCTTCTGCGACTGCAGCATCATCGTGGAAGGGCGCATCTTCAAGGCCCACAGGAACATTTTATTCGCTAACAGCGGCTACTTCCGGGCCCTGCTCATTCACTATATCCAGGACAGCGGGCGACATAGCACCGCCTCCTTGGACATTGTCACCTCTGATGCCTTCTCCACCATTTTAGATTTCCTTTATTCCGGGAAGTTGGATTTGCGTGGGGAGAATGTAATTGAAGTTATGTCAGCTGCCAGCTACCTGCAGATGAATGACGTGGTGAATTTCTGCAAGTCCTACATCAGGTCTTCCCTTGATATTTGCCGAAAGATGGAGAAGGAGGCTGCTGTGGCTGCGGCGGTGGCAGCAGCTGCGGCAGCGGCAGCGGCGGCGGCGGCCGCAGCTGCAGCCCATCAAGTTGACAGTGGAAGCCCCAGTTCAGGCAAGGAGGGGACCTCCTGTGGTGCCAAGAGCTTGGTCTCCTCCCCTGCCGAGGGAAAAGAGAGTGTGGACTACACGAGAGAGTCCTCTTGTGATGACTGTGGGGACTGCCACCCCTTGGAACTGGTGGTGAAAGACAGCCATGGCCGTGGCTCCGCGGACAGCGACCTTCCTGCTCTGCGCAAACGGGTAGAGCCCAAGGTGGAATTCGATGCTGCGGAGGTGGAGGCTGAGGCCGGGGAGCCGCTGCAGCAGTGCGCAGCCCCGCTGAGCCTGGTCCGCCTGGAGGAGGGCCTGCCCGGCAGCCAGGCCGTGGACTTGGCTTACAGTAACTACCACGTGAAGCAGTTCCTGGAGGCTCTCTTGCGCAGTGGTGCTGTCCAGAGCAAAGATGACACAGACCATCACTTTTCTCGAGGTTCGGAGGGAAGACCGGAGGGTGCGGGGATAGCCATGAGTTCCACAGTGGATGTCCAGACTGACTGGTATGGAGAGGACTCAGGTGAGCTCCCTTAACATCCTCTCCTGTCCTCTAGCACGCACCTTCTGTGCCCATGTCCTCCATCACTGGGATCGTCATCGCCATTGCCATGTCATTGTCACTGCCATCATCACCCCCACCATCATTGCCACTACCACCATCATTGGTGCCACTACTACTACCACCAGTAGGTATTCATGGAGCCTCTGCTGTGTACGGGGCATTGTTCCTTCATGATTTTTGTGTTTCATCTCTACAACCAGAGTACAGTCCTCCTTCGTTATCCACAAGGCATTGGTTCCAGTATTCCCCTTGAATAAGAAAATCTATGGATGTGCAAATCCCTTATATACAAAATGGTATAATATTTGCATACAACCTACACAAATCATCCTGCATGCTTTAAATCATCTCTAGATTACCTACAATACCTACAGCAATGAAAATGCTATGTGAATATTTGTTACATAATATTGTCGAAGGACTAATGACAGGCAAAAAAAGTCTGTACGTGTTTTCTGTACACACAATTTTTTCCAAATATTTTTGATCTGTGGTTGGTTGAATCCGTGGATATTGATGACTGACTATGTAAGCGTATCGAGGGCAATTTGGAGACATGGAAAGAAGTCCCTCTCTTCCACTAACCACCAGTGAGACCTTGGTTAAATGACAACTTCTCTGAGCATGTTTTGTTATCTTCGTAATGAGAATAATCTTCCCTGCTTTGCTTTTCTCCCAGAATTGTCGTGAGGACCAACGGAGAAGGTTATCAAAATGTTTTCTCACCTATGATAATAAGTTCTATTACAGAAGAGATTTATACTGCTTGTCTTCATGGGAGTCAATTTTTATATCCTTTTGTAGGCTTGCGTGTACATGTTTGTGTCTGATGTGTATGTTTTGGTACTGGGGATTGAACCCAGGGCCTCACAGATGCTAAACACATACTCTACCACTGAACTACCCTCTTAGCTCCTAGGCACTGTGTTTTAAGAGAACTTAGTTGTTTCCTTAAACAATTCTGAGAGAGAAATTAACATGGTTAACTCTTCTTAACTGGTGAGGTGATTGCAGGGTTTCTGATAGGAGACAGAAATCAACTTGGCTGCCATCTTACTGATGAAAATTGACTCTAGAACCTCAAGCCAAGAAATTAATAAATCACATTTCTGGTTTTACCATCAATATTTTTTTATCTTTTTTTTTTTTTTTTGTGGGTACCGGGGGTCGACCTCAGGATCTCGTGCGCTAGCAGGCGCCTGTGCCGCTGAGCGATATCACCGGCCCCTTTTTTCGTATGTGGGTTCCGGGAGTCGAACTTGGGCCCTCGCGTTTGCCAGGCAGGCGCTTATGCCGCTGAGCCATCTCACTGGCCCCTTTACCATCAATATTGAATAGGGAAACCTTCTAAATAAAGGGAGATCAGTGGCTGTCTGGAGACTTTTTAACATCTTTCTTCTTTTTTTTTAATCTTAAAGATACACCACATGTCTTATTAAAACTAGACTTACAAAACTTGAAAATGCTGCTTCTGGTCCTCAGAGACTCTGGTTTAACTAGATTTTGGTTAAGATACTGACTGCTGCTGGCCATGGTGATACACGCCTGTAATCCCAGCACTCGGGAGGCTGAAGCAGGAGGGTTGCCACGAGTTCGAGGCCAGCCTGAGCTACATAGTGAGACCCTGTCTCAAAAACAAAAAAAGATACTAACTGCTTCGGTGAACACACTGTGTTGAAATTCTTTCCGTGTACCTAGCAGCATTTTACAGGCTGTGACCACTCTTTCACATCCACTAGACCCTCCTAATGCCCCATGCGTTTGGCAAACGACATGTGGAGAAACTGAGGCTGGGAAGGACTTAGTGAATCTCCTGAGAGTGCAGAACAGGTAAGTAAATAGCACAGCTTAATCTGGAAACCTGGGCTGGCTTCCTTTCACTCACTGGAGAAACTGCGCAGGCGGCACACGTGACTCCAGGATTTCACTGCCACAAGTTTGCTCTCAGCCTCTCTGCCTGTGAGCAGAAGTGTCAAGGAATAGTAATTTGGGTTTGCACCACCATCACTCAAGTCCAGTCCTGATCATGTGGAGAGGCAGGTTTCTAACTGCAGGGTTCCGTGACAAGGCAGTCACCTGGGCCCCGGCCGTGTCTATTGTCTGCCAGCTTCTGATTTCATTCACACAGCTCCAGGGTAAATTCCTGCCAAGTGCCACTCCCACACAGCAGGGTTGATTTGCTGGGTTATTCATGCATTTGCTTCAGTATTCCAGCACATTCCTTGCAAAGACATCAACATAACTCTGGCATGAACGCACCCCTCAAAGAACTGATGGTGTCTTAGAAGAGATAAGACAAGTTTAGAAATTACATCCACACCTTTGGGTGCTGAAAGACACTCAGAGCATACAGAAGGAGAACTGGGAGACCAGGGCGACTTCATAGCGTGGCATAGCAGGCTAAGAAGAGAGATGTAGGGAGAACTTGACTGGAATCAGATTATGGAAAACCTAAATGCTGAGGTGAGGCTTTATCTTTAGGCACATGGGAGTTTGGGAATGGGCAGGATCTATGCTCGAGGAAGATTAATTTGGCCTCAGCACAGGATGTTGTAGGGATGGGAGACCAGGGCAGTGAAGCCAGTCAGGAAGCTGCTGCAGTCTCTAGGGATCAGTGTCGCTCATCCATGACATTAGCAGATACTGTCAAAGCCTAAGGTTGTCCAGTTGTCTCTCCTCCCCCAGACTCCTCACCCCCAACTCCAGCGTCTCCCACCTCTTCTTCGAAAGTTCGCTGTCTTATTTCCTGCTCTTTGCTGAGCCTGCAGCAGTCTGGCTTCCTCCCTCCACCACTGAAACTGCTCTCATGAGGTCAGCCACACATTGCTAGGGCTGATTCAGGGAGTGGTGCTCAGGTGTTATTTTACTTGAGCACGATAGGAGTTGACTCTGAGCTCTTTCTTTGAAATTCTTTCCTTGCCTGGTTTCTGATACCATGAGTTCCATTTGTTCTCACCCCTACCCCTTCCTTTTCAACCTAGCCATGGGATCATTTACTGTCACTGTATCCAGTATTCCATCATTGGCTGGCTTCTTTGACATCAAATCATTCTTCCTCATTCATTGAACAGGTATTTATTGTGCATTTACTACATGCCAGGCCATACTAATCACAGTGAAAAAAAGACAGTCATTGTCCTCGCAGAGCTTCCATTCTAGTGTAGGGAGACAGACAACCAGCAAATAAGTAAGTGTGTCAGTTGGTGATAAATCTTGAGGAAGAAAAACTAAAGTAGCGAAAAGCTGAGAGTTAAAGTGAGACTGTTTTATTTAGGATCGGCAGGGAAGACATTTTCAACAAGTTGTCTTTGAGCAGAAACTCCAGGGAGTGAAAGTGCAAACCACAGAGTCCCAGGAGAGGAACACAGATATGAGGGAGAAGCGGAGGGAGGAGCAAAGTGCCAAGGCCCAGGTGCACGATCATACTTGTGAGGGAACAAAACGGGCAGCAAGAGTGCTGGAGTGGCTTTAGTGGGCCTTGCAAGATTGAGAGGCAGAGAGGATAAGGTCCAAGAGGCCAGGTGAGGGCAGGCAGGTCGGGCCTTGAGGCCACAGGAAGGCCTTTGGATGTTACTCTGAGGTGAGAAGCCGCCAGAGGGTCTCAGCAAAGGTGATTTGAAGTGACATAGATAGCTAGAAGGTCCCTCTGCATCCTGTATGGAGGAGAGACCATAGGGGAAGGAGCGCGGGAGCTGGAGGGCCACTTGGGAGGGGACTGCAGTGGCCCAGGTGAGGTACGTATGTTCCCTGAGTCAGGACAGTAGCTGTAGAGAGCTGAGGTATAGTTGGGTCAGGACCATGCTGTTTCTCAAAAACCGAGCCAAGCAGGTTTGATTTATAGGAGGAGCTTGAAGAAGAGAGGAGCTGAGGCTGACCCTGAGGTTTCTAACTCGAGCAACTGATTTAAATGTGTGATGTTCATGATGCCCGTTGGCCATCCGAGTGGAGATGTTTGGTAAGCAATTGTGTAGAGAAATTTGGAGTTCTGGGGAGAGTCAGAGCTTGAGATACAGATTTGGAGTCCTGAGTGGAGCCCTGGAATTCAAAACTATCCCATGAATTTAGAGACTTGGGAGAAGATAAGAGATCTAGGGGGGCCGGTGAGATGGCTCAGCGGCGTACACGCCTGCCTGGCAAGCGCGAGGGCCCAAGTTCAACTCCCGGATCCCACATACGAAAAAAGGGCCGGTGATATCGCTCAGCGGCACGGGCACCTGCTGGCTTGTGAGGTCTTGAGGTCGACCCCCGGTACCCACAAAAAAAAAAGAGAGATCTAGGAACTCAGTCCCTGGGAACACCAACCTTTGAGGTTCAGGAAAATAGGGAGGATCCAGCAAAAGAGACCAAGAATGGGCAGCTAATAAGGTAGGAAGATTATGAAGAAAGAGATGATGCCGAGAGGACATGTCTCAAAGAGAAATCAACTGTAACCAGTTCTGTGTGTGGACAGAGAGCTTCTCACTGGCTGTGTCTAAAGGAGAGGTCACTGGTGTGCTTGACAAGGGCAGTATCATGAGTTGTGGGACAAATGTCTTAATGGAGTAAAGAGAACTGCAGAAATAAATGTAAAGATACGACAGATGTTTCTTTAAAGGGATTTTACTATAAAGGGAACAAAGAAATGGATCAGTAGCTAGAGGGGAACGTTAAGGCAAGGTTTTTGTTCAGGTGGAGGATAGAAAAGCACGTTTATTAACTGATGGGCATGGCCCAGGGGGAAGGGGGATGATTATGATGGAAGAGATGGGGGTAGTTGCTGGAGTGGAGGCAGTTGGGGTCCTGTATACAAGTGAAAGTGTTGGGGAGAAAGATGCTTCGTTCATAGGAAAAGCAGACATGAAAACATTATATGGAGGTGGTTGGGGAGTGACTGAGAGAATGTGGAGGTTCTCTTTTGATCGCTCTTTTTTCTCATTGAGTCGAGGAAATAAGGATACGGCTACATGTGGGCAAGGAGGGGTTGGCGTTTTGAGCAAAGAGTAGGTGTAAAATAGTCACTAAGAAGAGTAGGAGAGTGAATGGACCAGGGAACTGGTTATGATGCCTGGGAAGATCCGAAGGATCTTTTCTGTTTTGGTTTGGTTTGGTTTGGTTTTTGGCTTTTTGAGACAGGGTCTCACTATGTAGTTCAGGCTGGCCTCGAATTGGTGGTGATCCTCCTGCCTTGGCCTCCTGAGTGCTGGGATTACAGGCGTGAGCCACCATGCCTGCCAGATCCAAAGGATCTTATGAGGTTAGTGGTCATGGATTTAAAATGAGATCAGAACACACAGCTGTATATTTTTCTCCAGTGATGTTAAGTTGCCTTGTTCCAGCTGTGAAGGAAACAGCTGTGGGGTCATGATTCCCTGACTGTACATTAGAATAGGAGGGCCACTTAAAAAATATAATGCTGGACTGGACGTGTAGCTCAGTGGCAGAGCATAGGCCAGAGCTTGTATAGCTTGTGCAAGGCCCTGTGTTCAATACCCAGCACCACAAAAATAAATAGATAAGCCAGGCGTGTTTGTGCATGCCTGTAATTGTAGCACCCAAGAGGCTGAGGCAGTAGGATTGCTGCAAATTCGAGACCCTATCTCAAAAAAACAAAACAAAACAAAACACACACATACACACATACAAAAGATAAATAAAAATTAAAATATGATGCTTGGTTCCCTTTTCCTCCCATTAGCCTGGGCTGGGGACTGGACATCAGTTTTGTTTTGTTTTGTTTTTGAAGTTTCCCAGAAGATTGTAATATGTAGGCAGAATGGAGATATGTTGGTTGTCTAAGATGACGTGGCAGAGGTGGGGTAGAGGACAAGGATTTGGGGAGGAGGAGAGGAGGTCGAGGGAGAGAGAGAGACTGGAGCATTGGAAGGGTCATTTTCAGTATTCACCCCAAGAACTACTGTGGCGTCTCCAAGAAATAAGAAGAACCCTGGAGTCCTGGATGAGCATAGCAATGAGGGGCAGCACTGGGATCATCAGATGACATGAGCTTCAAAAATGTTCGGGTTTTCAGGAAGCAGGGAGAGACGGCAGTGTGGAAATGGCAATTAAACACAAGGAGGACTTCCCCACGGGGTGGTGGCGCACGCCTGCGGGATCGGCCTGCAGGTGCGGCTCAGCCGGAGCCACCACTTGCTCCACTCCGGGCTCTCCATGCTGCGCGTGTCCCTTGAGCTCCAGGTCGACTGCCTAACCTGGGGTCCTGCGTGGATGCTCGGCACGTGCCTCAGACACAGTGAACTCCAGATGGACTCTTCTTTCCCTCTCCACGTGCTTTCCTCCTGTGTTCCTGCCTCAGATGGTTCCACCTTCATCTGCTCAGTCAGCTAACTGAGAATCCACATCATTTAGAAGTGCTTCTGTCCTTTTTCCCCCCTACCCAGTGTGGTTATCAAGAGCTGTTCATTTACTTCTCAGCGTTGCATCCTCTCCAAACGCATGACCTCTGTTTTAGTTCATGCCATGTCTCATCCAGACTCATCGTCCCCTGTAGGTTGTCACTGGAGAGATCTTTAAAAGCCAAATCTGCTCATGAACTCTGACTATAAACCTGCCCTGCTTAAAATCCTAGCTGCTCTGTAAGTTCCTTAGCATGTCAGTTCCACCAGGGCAGGGAGTTTTGTCTCTTTTTTCTTATCTATATTCCCTCATCACTTTTTTTTTTTTTTTTTTTGTACTGGGAATTGAACTCAGGACTTTGTGCTTGCCAGGTAGGCGCTATGCTGCTGAGCTATATCCCCAGCCCTCCTTCATCACTTTGAGCTTTGCATATATTACATCATACTGTATAAAATGTTTGCATGTCTTTCTCTCCTGCTGGACTCAACTTCTTCAGAGAGGAAGCAAAGATCTTGGTAAAAATGAACCTAACACAGTGCATGGCGTCTAAAAGTCATTGAAAAGTGAACTGTTGTATGAGGTATGATTTAAAACAACAGTGAATATTCAAATTCTAAAAAATAATCACAGTAAAAGACACATGGCCATTAGTCCCCCTGAAAATCCTCCCCCTTGCCTCAAACACACTCATCGCATCATTCTTGCCACTTTCTGAAGCAGTTCTGAAAGTCCTTTTTGTATCTTTAGTCGTGCTGTTGTGGCTGCCTCAGTGACCTAAATTGATTCTAAAAGTTCACCTTTCATGGTCATTTTGACTTTGCAACCAGAAGTTGCATGGTTCCAGATTTGATAAACAAGACGGATGAGGAAACTCTATAACGTTTGTATAAGCCAGCCTTTTCTTGCTTGGGTGGCACTTGGCAGTGGCATACACTGTATTGTTTTATCACACTTCGTAAAGACACGGAAGGGACTTCCAGAAAGTGGGAAGGACCATGGGATGAGTGTGTTTGGAGCAAAGAGGACTATTTTGAAGGGGGTTAATGGCAATGTGTCTTTCTTTTACTGTAATAATTTTTTAAAAATTTAAACATTCACCATATATTTTGATCACCCCTTATATTAGGAAGTCAGAGCATGGGGCAGGTGATATAGCTCAGTGGCATAAGTGCCTGCCTGGCAAGCACGAGGTCCTGAGTTCAACTCCTGGTACCTGCATAGTTAAAAAAAAAAAAGGAAGTCAGAGCATGAAAGAGGATGCAAAGTGATAAGATAATTCATACCTCTCTGATGGAGAGATATGGGCTAGGGAGTTAGCTCTGTAGTAGAGAGCTTGCCTAGCATGCACGAGACTCTGGGTTCAATTCCTAATATCACGCGCATGTGCACCAGATGGAAAAGTAGTTGGCAGTTATTTTTTAACCAAGGACTTACGCTGGGCTGTTTTACTTTATGTTTTTTGTAAATAATCAAGAGTATAGTATAAGACCTGGCTGATGGTGTAAATGAAAGATCCCCAACATCAGAGGAGTGCGCAGGAGAATGAATTATGAATGGCTGCTTTTATCCCAGGAAACAAATTATTATGACTCTTTTTCCTCTTTTTTTTATTATTATGACTCTTTTATGAGCATCTCAGAGCCTGTAGTGTGATCAGTGAGAAAGAGCGTGTCCTACTTATGTAGGCAGTGATGAACTATAAGATGCTGCTTTATCTTAGGAAACAGATTTTGGAGTAACCATTGATTTTGCAAAATGTTAGGCATTATTAGAATGGGAACTAGAAACCAAAGAGAATAGTCGCCACCCTTACACAAAAGGATGTCGAACTCTTCCTGGGAATTTTGCTTGCCATACTTTTTGCAGTCCTCCAGAGAAGACAAATCCCTGTTAGGTGTCCTGAGATGGTCCCAGAGGAAAGAGTTAGTCCAGTGTTGGAAGAGACGGCAAGAACCTGGATCACTTAATCAGTAACGAAATGCTGGGGAGATGATGATGATGATGATGATGGTGATGATGGTGATGATGATATGGTTAACACTTGCAAGTGCTAGCTCTATGCCAGGTGCTGGGCTTTAGACGTTATTTCGTTTCGTTCTTACTACAATCCTATGAAGTGGGAATGATAGTCATACCTATATTACAGATGAGAAAAATGAAGCTTAGAGAAGTTAAGGGAGATGTCCACGGGCAAATGGTTGGTGGGTGGTAGAGCCAGGACTTGAACTCAGGTTTTGGTGCCCAGAAAGTTTGAGTTGCTAGTGCTGTAGTTGATGCTCTGATGACTAAAGTTGTAAATTTTTTTTTTTTTTTTTTTTTTTTTGGAGACAGGGTCTCGCTATATAATTCAGACTGACCTTTGAACTCACTATGTAGCCCAGGCTGGCCTCAAACTTGTGGCAATCCTTCTTCCTCGGCCTCCCAAGTGCTGGGATTACAGGCATGTGCCCCCATGCCCAGTTTAAACTGTAAATCTAGAAAGGCACAGAAATAAGGAACAAATCTCAGAATAATGCCTTAAGTGTAACTCAAGAAACTTGAGGGCCGGTGAGGTGGCTCAGCAGGCTTAAGCACCTGCCTGGCAAGCGCGAGGGCCCGAGTTTGACTCCCGGAACCCACATACAAAAAAAAAAAAAGGGCCAGTGATATCGCTCAGCAGCACGGGTGCCTGCTGGCGCACAGGGTCCTGAGGTTGACCCCCGGTACCCACAAAAAAAAAAAAAAAAAAAGAAACTTGATAGCTTTTATACAGGTGGATGATAATCATGATGTCATTTTAATGGTTGTATGAACAGGGTGGGAAAAATAGTTGGAATGAGATTTAAATGAATTCCTGACTATTTGTTGATTTCAGATACATAGAGTTGCTGGATGTGGTGGCACACACCTGTAATCCCAGCACTTGGGAGGCTGAGGCAGGAGGATTGCCATGAGTTTGAGGCCAGCCTGGGCTACAAAGTGAGTTCAAAGCCAGCCTGAACTACATAGTGAGACCCTGTCTAAAAAAAAAAAAAAAAAAAAAAAAAAAAAATGGAGAAGAAGAAGAGAGAAAGAAAGAGAGAAAGAAAAAGAAAGAAAGAAAGAAAGAAAGAAAGAAGGAAAGAGAAAGAAAGATCAGACATGTAGAGTTAATATGAGTTTCAAACAATTTAAGGTCTGCATTATAGCAAATCTCTTCTACATATTCTTGAAAGAAATTCTTAGAAACTGCTAAGAAAGCATGAATTTTGGCCCAAAAGTCTGACCCAATCATAGGAGTCTTTCAAACTTTTGAAAGAGATGAGACCCTTTCAGAAAGTCTAAATTAGTCATCTCAGGCTGCTGTAACAGAGTATGATAGACTAGGTTGCTGAACAGAAATGTATTCTCTCACAGTTCTGAAGCTTGAAGTCCAAGATCAAGGTGCAGGCAGGGTTGTTTTTTGGTGAGGTTTCTCCTCCTGGTTTGCATAAAGCCACCTTCTCATTGCATCTCATGAAGACTTTCCTCTATGTGAGCCTTATGGGTAGGTGGGAGAAGGGGTGGGGGGAGAGAGATAGATATCAGTCAAGCTCTGGTGTCTTTTCCCCTTCTTATAAGGCCCCCAATCCTGGCAGTAGAGAGAGCCTCACCCTCGTAACCTCATTTACCCAGTTACTTTCTTAAAGGCTGTATCTCCAAGTACAGTCACATTAAGGGTTAGGGCTTTACGATATAAATTCTGCAGTGACACAGTTCAGTTCCTAACAAGGTCTCGTTTCTCGCCTCTCTCTCTCTCTTTTTTTTTTTTTTTTCCTTTTCTTTTCTTTTTTTGAGACAGTGTTTCTCCGTGCAGTTCAGGACGGCCTTGAACTCACTTTATAGCCCAAGCTGGTCTTGAACTCATAGTGATCCTCCTGCCTCAGCCTCCCAAGTGCTGGGATTACAGGTGTGCGCCACCATGCCCAGCTCACTTCTCATCTTATAAAGAAATCAAACAGAGTAGACATCCGCAGAGAGAGTATTGTTTTGGGAAGCTTTTCCAGCTATCCACATGACAGCATGTGTGTTCTGTGGTTGTAATGTAAGCTGTATTTCAGATTGTGAGCCACAGTCAGAGAAATGTGAGAGCCTCCTGTTGTTCCCTATAACCTGACATCAGAAGCTCGTGTTAGCCTCCAGCTGACTGGGAGCCAGACAGGGTTGTAACTGCAGACAGTGTCTCGCTGTTGGCTGGTGGTACGGTTGGTGTCTTCCCTGTCTATCTGGCCCGTGGAATCCCCCAGCTCCAGATCCCCGCCCTCAGGGGGTGGCTGGGGATGGCATTGCTCACAGTGCAGCTAAATCAATCCATTGGGTTCTTCAGGTGATGTGCTGGTGGTCCCCATCAAGCTCCACAAGTGTCCTTTCTGCCCGTACACTGCCAAACAGAAGGGTATCCTCAAGCGCCACATCCGCTCCCACACGGGCGAGCGGCCCTACCCCTGCGAGACCTGCGGCAAGAGGTTCACCCGACAGGAGCACCTACGGAGCCACGCCCTGAGCGTAAGTGCCCCGTGCACAGCCTTCTCATTGGAAGTGTTCCTGTGCCATGGGCTGTTTCTCATCTTACCTAATGTGAGGGTAAAGGCAGCTTGTCATTCACTTCTTTGTGTGCTAGGAGAGTTTCCAAGAATTCTGAGCATACATTTCTGCTGCCAAATTAAAATTGGGCTGGCCATATGTGGTGGTGCACGCTTGTAATCCCAGCACTCGGGAGGCTGAAGCAGGAGAATCACTGCAAGTTTGAGACCAGCCTGGGCTACATAGTGAGTTCAAAGCCAGCCTGAACTACACGGCGAGACCCTGTCTAAAAAAAAAAAAAAAGGAAAAAAAGCTGGGCTGGTGGTCCTTAGAGAAAGTTAAATCAAATGGTAACAAACTTGCTTTCTAAGGGAAAGAGTCAAGAAAGTTTAGATACTGCTCACCCATGGCTGTCATGAGGCGGAGAACAACAGGGCATGGACAAGGACTTGTGGGTCTCTCTCTACTGGTGGGATGCCAAAGGGAGGCTGCATCCTCAGTTTCCCACCAACTGCAGCGCCCTGGGGTGGGAGCGGGGTGCTGCCATTTAAGAGCTGCCTGTGGGCAGTGAAGAGGGCTCCAGCCCAGGGGGACTTCTCCTCTAACTAGCTGCCCCCGGGACTCTGTCTCCATGTGGGCTGGTAATTCCTACCAGCTGCAGGACATTCAGGCCATTTAGAAAGATTTTGCATTTATGATCACCTTTGAACAAGGTAATCAATCTCTGGAAAATGTAACACAAAAATAGTTTGGACTTCAAAGGATGCTATCAAGAATGTGGGGCTGGAAGCTGGACACGGTGGCGCACACCTGTAGTCCCAGTTCTTGGGAAGCTGAGGCAAGAGGATTGTAAGTTTGAGTCCAGCTGGACTACAGAACGAGGTTCTGTCTCAAAACAACAACAACAACAGAAATGGAGGTGAAGCTCGGTGGGCGAAGGCTTGAGGAGGATACACGAGGCCCTAAATTCAATCCCCAGCACTGAAAAAAACTGAGCCAGGCGTGGTTCTGCACGCCTGTCATCTCAGCACTCTGGGAGGCTGATGCAAGAAGATCACAAATTCTAGCCCAGCCTAGGCATCTTAGTGGTTTAGGAGCAGGGAGGAAGTGGAAGAAAAGGGGATGAAAAAGAATTAAGATATGTTATGTGCATGCACCAACTCCTGATGGTGAATGTGATCGTTATATAAACATATACTGATAGCATTTTTAAAAACTCAGTAACTTAGACCTCTTTTTTAATTTTAATTTTAAATTTTTTTGGTCCTTTTTTTTTTTTTTTTTTTTGAGACAGGGTGTCACTATGCAATTCAGGCTGGCCTATGTAGCCCAGGCTGGCCTTGAACTCACAGTGATCCTCTTGCCTCAGCCTCCCGAGTGCTGGGATCACAAATGTGCACCACCTCACCCAGATAGACCTCTTTTTTTTTTTTTTTTTGTGGGTACCGGGGGGTCGACCTCAGGACCTCGCGCGCCAACAGGCGCCCGTGCCGCTGAGCGATATCACCGGCCCCTTTTTTCGTATGTGGGATCCGGGAGTCGAACTCGGGCCCTCGCGCTTGCAAGGCAGGCGCTTATGCCGCTGAGCCATCTCACCGGCCCAAGATAGACCTCTTTTTAAAAAGGGTTAGGGAGGGCCAGTGAGATGGCTCAGCGGCTTAAGCGCCTGCCCGGCAAGTGCAAGGGCCCGAGTTCGACTCCCAGAACCCACATACGAAAAAGGGGCCGGTGATATCGCTCAGCGGCACGGGCGCCTCCTGGTGCGCGAGGTCCTGAGGTCAACCCCCCGGTACCCACAAAAAAAAAAAAAAAAAAAAAGGGTTAGGGATCTAGCTCACTGCAAAGGCCTTGGATTTAATCTCCAGTACCACAAACAAACAAACAAGTAAAAACCCCATAGGATGAGATAAAATATTGGTAGGATATATGTCTAAAATATACAAATAACTGTTACAATAAAATAGCAAAAAGACAATCCAATAGGATTTGATAGGCAAAGGATTTGAATAGACATTTTTTCAACATTATTACTTGCAGGGTAAATGCAAATCAAAGCCACCATAAGATGCCACTTTACACTCACTCTCCTCACCCACTGGAACGGTGATAATTGATTGGCCTGCACCAGCTTCTCCCCGTCCCATCCCCCCCTTTGTTGCTGTTGTTGGTTATTGGTTTTTGAGACAGGGTCTTGCTGTGTAGCTCAGTCTGGTCTTGAACTCGACCCCCTGCCTGAGCCTCCATGTGCTGGGATGACAGGCTTGTGCCACCACAGCCGCTGTTCCTTCCTGTTGTGTATATTCTGCATTCAGAACTCTCTGAAAGAGGGGCTGTGATTGATTCTCAGAGCCCCTGCTGACCAGAGTTCCCTAAGAGTGTGCGCACTAGAAAGACAGTTCCTTTTGCAGAGGGGCTACTGTCCTTGGGAGAAGCTGTGTGTGGGAGGAGATCAGGTTCTTTTTTCTAGGGGGCAAAGCTCTTCTCCTGAGTAAGCAATGCATTTATCGATGAGAAAGTTAGGGCGAGGCATCTGCCGACACATCTGGGGAATCTGCTAAAAAATCTACCTTCCTAATAATGGAATGATCCAAGGTATATTTTATAAAAGTCTAAAATCCTGATCAGTTCACTGAGTGCTCTTTAGATGCCAAGCAGTAGGGATCCAGGAATGAAGGAGATCGCCTCTACCTCTGCCCTCTCGGAGCTCACAGCCTAGTAAATTTTACCACTGATCTGCGAGAAGTACTAAAAAGGAAGACATATAGGTGAGAGTATATAGTCGAGGGACCTAAGCTGGCCTAGAGCAACATGGGAGACTTCCTTGAAAGGCCTTAGAGAGGGGCAAGGAGCTGGCAATGGGCAGGAGGGAATGCTGCATGCATGACCAATGGCCCCGGGGTGGGAAGGACCTTGGTGAGACTCAGACTGGGAGAGAAAGCTAGGGAAAGAGGAGAGGAAGTGAGGCTGGGGGTCAGGCAGGGGCCAAGTCACATTGGGCCACTAGAGCATGGCTCAGCCCCTTTCATGTGACATGTGTCTGCTTGCGATCACAGGTCCACAGATCCAATCGTCCAATCATCTGCAAGGGCTGCAGAAGAACCTTCACGAGCCACCTGTCACAGGGGCTGCGGCGCTTTGGGCTATGTGACAGCTGCACGTGTGTCACAGACACTCACGAGGACGATGACGATTTGATGCCCATTAACCTTAGCCTGGTGGAGGCTTCATCTGAAAGCCAGGAGAAGAGTGACACAGACAATGACTGGCCAATCTATGTGGAGTCTGGTGAGGAGAACGGCCCTGCCAGAGAGAGTTCTGATGGCAGGCTGCAAATTCGGCCCAACTCATCGGACCATGAGACGCTTACAGAGCAATAAATCGGTGGGGAAGACGTTTTAGACTGTGTTCTTGCTCATTCTGTGGTGAAAGCCACCATATGCCTGATTTTTTTTTTTTTTTTTTTTCCTGTGGGTACCGGGGATCGACCTCAGGACCTTGTGCGCCAGCAGGCGCCTGTGCCACTGAGCAATATCACCGGCCCTTTTTTCGTATGTGGGTGCCAGGAATCGAACTCAGGACCTCGTGCTTGCCAGACAGGCGCTTATGCCGCTGAGCCATCTCACCCGCCCCATTTGTCTGATTTTGTGGAACCCCAAAAGAAACATTTTTTTTCACTGTCACTATAATTGCATTTTTGTAGAGGCTGGGTTTTGTGACTGAAAAGAACGACAGCTTTTTAGCATGATACCCTTGGTTTCTGAGGGTTTTGCAGGCCGCTCCTTAATTTTGAGTGAATCAAGGTTGGATGGGAAGCTTCTTGTTTTTCCTACTATGCATCAAACTCTGGTTAGGAGGAAGAGAAGAAAGTTGCCAAGCTTGTTTTCACATTGCCTCAGTCCTCTGCAGTCCTTTGTCATTGTCCACTTTCTCTGAAACGGTGGCAAGAATATGCAGTTTTGGGATCAGTCTTCCCCTTGCCAACCTTCTCCTAATGGATTCCACATTTTAATTTTCTGGGAAAGTATTAAAGAGGAAGTTTCACTGATATAAAGCAGGCAGGGCCGTCTGTCTACACGATAATAAAAGTCACCCTTGAAAGCTAAGACTGTACTTTTATAGGCTGGCAGTACTTAAGTGCAAATGAGCATGGAAATGAGCTGAAAGGCTCATGAAGGGTGCCTTCAATTGCCCAGTTGAATTAAATTTTACATTTGTCCCAGAAAGAAAGCCTGTGAGCCAGGGTGGGTGGTCGCCCTGTCTGGTTTGGGATTTGTCCGTTACACACACACACACACACACACACACACACGATATCATACAAGTCATCTTCGCTAAACTCAAAATGCTCTCCTGTGTTTCCCAGACATTTCTCAGAGACATCGCTGTGTAACCTGGAAATGTAGCCACCCCTGACATGGTTTTACTCAGTTTATACCCCAAACTTTAATTGGAGGGGAAGTGTAAGTCTATCTAAATCATTTAGCTTTTAAAAGACCTTGAAAGGAAGAGAAGGTTAATAGAACAGGTTTTAAAACTTGTCTGCCCAATCTGCTGCCATACATTTTAACAAAAAGGCCTGAACTTTTTCTCTTTTGAGACAGGATGTCAACTGTGTAGTTCAGGCTAGTCTTGAACTCACTATGTAGCCTGGGCTAGCCTCGAACTCATGACGATCCTCCTGCCTCAGCCTCCTGAGTGCTGGGACTACAGATGTGCCCCACACCTGGCAAGGCTAAATGTTTTTAAAGGGCAGGAGCTACTAGGGATAAAGGATGTACTTGAAAGTACTTTCATAAGTTTGTCTTATGTTAAAGTACCTGAAATGGATTTTCTTTTAAGAAAACCTCTTGCTTTCCTATAATTTTAGTACAGTGTATCTCAAAAGGTGGTACAATTGCTTTGTGTGTGTGTGTGTGTGTGTGTGTGTGTGTGTGCCTCTTGAACAAAAAAAAGCACTATAAATTAGCTTGTAAGTATTGGTCTTGTTGTTGAAGAGTTAGAAAAATTTGGTTTGGGGTTTTTCTTTTTGCAGTGCTAGGGCAAGTGCTCTACCACTGAACTGTACTCCCAGGCCCTAGAAAATTCTTTAAATGATACTTCTCCATTATATTCCTAGGACAGTGCTTGGCAAACTATGGCCACAGGCAGGTACTGCTCTGTAAATTGTGTTCTGAGACAAGAGAATAAGAAATTAAATGTAAGCATATAGAAAATTTTATGATACTTTTTTTTTCCTGTGGTATTGGGGATTGAACCCTGGGAGGACTGAGATACATCCTCAGCCCTTTTTATTTTTCCATTTTGAGACAGTCTCACTAAGTTGCCCAGCCTTGAGCTTGTGATTCTCCTGCCTCAGCATTTCCAAGTCACTGGAATTACAGGTGTACACTGCTGCACTCAGGTTTTATGAAACTGACATTCTGGGACATGTGACACCTACATATGTGATCAGCAGCCTCATCTTGAACAGGGTATGGACCAGTGCAGGGTGACATCTGGTGAGCGTCTCCCACAAAGGCTGGATACGAGGCCATACAGAGAGATCACAGATTGTTCTGCGGAAGATTAGAAATTTAAAAAGTGGTCTTGTCCACAGGTCATATTGAAAAATATTGTTCTAGATCCAGAGTTATACATTGAAAATGATCAGGGACCAGAAATTTTTTCTTATCTGAAATGAACATTTTTATTTTAATTAATTAATTAATTTATTTATTTATTGTTTTTTGAGACAGAGTTTCACTATGCAGTTCAGGCTGGCCTCGAACTCACAGCGATCCTCCTGCCTCAGCCTCCTGAGTGCTAGGATTATAGGCGTGTACCACTACACCCAGCCTAGCTGTTATTTTAAAAAAGAGAGACCATAGCAAAAAGAAACTTAAATGGATGTATAGATTTACCTTGCAAGGAGTATGTTTGTTAGTTTTGCTTTCTTGTCTATTTCCAATGTGTTAAATATGACTTTTCTACCTCACAGTTCAGCTTCTCTGCCTATTGTCTCTGGTGGGGCCATGTTCCTCTTCAGTGATCCTGTGATCTGTTCATATCACTGGGCAAAAAATTTCACGTTAGAGATTTCACTGTAAGACAGCGATTCTCAGTGAAGAGGCAGTTTGCCCTGAAAAGGACATTTGGCAGTGTCGGGAGCTGTCCTAAGTTATTACAACACAGGACAGGGTGCTGCCAGCATCTAGTGGGTAGAGGCCAGGGATGCTGTTAAACATCCTATAATCCATAGCACAGCCTCACACAGCAAAGTTTTCTATCTCAAAATGTCAGAAACCCCACCCTAAGATAAAGTTGGACTTTTTCCTCCTTTGTTTGTTTGTTTGTTTGAGACAGGGTCTCACTATGTAGTTTAGGCTGGCATCAAACTTGCAGTGATCCTCCTGCCTCAGCCTCCCAAGTGCTGGGATTACAGGTGTGCAACCCCATGCTTGGCTTCTAAAGTTGAATTTTTAAAATGACCTTTAATGAGTGAACTTAATTTTGTTTTCTGTGTCTGAAACCAGATGGTTCACAGTTTGCCCAAAATCTGATTTTGGTTTATGATGTGGAAACTTGGAAATTGTGACTCTGATTCACACACCCAGAACTAGGCTCTGACCTTTTTGTTAAATTACAAAGTAGCAGAATTACTGGGGTGAAAACAGAACATGAAACTTACTATTTAAAGGATTTGCTTTCTTTCATGATGTCTGATTTTTGCATTCCTCAGTTACTGTTTGGAATTTGTGAAATATACAATATGACCAGTCATGGGTAATAACTATGAATTCCATCACTTTTTAGAAGAGATACTTCCTTTATTTGTACCTTCTGATCATAAACTGGTCCTCTTTTAAATTTATATTCCCATTTGATGGCTAGTATTTATACTGTGTCTTTGATGTTTAATTTGCAGGGCTTCACCCCACCCCCACCCTGGCCCCTTTACGAAGAATGGAACCCAGGGCTTCACACACGCTGGACAAGTGCCCTATCATTGAGCTAGATCCCCAGCCTATTCTGACATTTGTTATAATACGTAAATTCACAGCTGGGCCCAACAAAGACCATTAGTAATTGAGTTTATATTCTGTCATCTTTCTAACACATTCAGTCCAAATCTGAAAAGGGATATTTTTGTCCCATAGTAGATATATTACATGAATGAGAATAAGATTTCTACTTGTAAAAAAAAGAAAAAAGAAAAAAAAAAGATTCCTACTTGTAATGGAACTAAAAAAATGGCATTCTTGGAATATTGTTCCTCTTAGGGGAAGGAGACCCCCTTCTCAAGAATTGGAAAGGACTGTAAATAAGTCTTGTAAGTGTTATCATTAAGAAATGACCCTGGGCCCGTGATATGGCTCAGGGGCACAAGTGCCTGCCTGCCAAGTGCGAGGTCCTGAGTTCGACTCCCAGTACCCACATAAAGGGAAAAAGGGCCGGTGATATCGCTCAGTGGCACAAGTGCCTGCTGGCAAGCACGAGGTCCTGAGTTTGACTCCTGGTACCCACGTTAAAAAAGAAAGAAAGAAAGAAAGAAAGAAAGAAAGAAAGAAATGACCCTGGTGCTTCCTTAGGCAGCACATATACTAAAAAAAAAATGACCCCGAAGCTGGGTGTGCTGGTGTGCACCTGCAATCCCAGCACTCAGGAGGCTGAGGCAGGAGGATCACTGTAAGTTCAAGGCCAGCCTGGGCTATAGAGTGAATTCAAGGACAGCCTGAACTACATAGTGAGACCCTGTCTCAAAAAAAGAAAAGAAATGACCCTGAGCGTTATGCCTTCTCATCATTTGGCAGAAAGATGTCATTCCAATATAAATTTTTTTATTAATTAAGTTTATTGATACATTTTAGATATACAAAATGATCATATTCATCATAGGAAATTTGTACCTGTACATGATATATTTTGATTCCACTTTTTTCCCAATCCCCTCCTCTCCCTTCAATCCATCTTCCCCTCCCTATTTACAAAGATTTGTTTCCATTTTATCTTTTTTTTAATCATTTTTTCCTTTTCCCTTCCTTCCTTTCCCCTTTCCCCCACCCTAGTTCTTCTTTCCTTTTGAACAATTCTTCCCATTTCACAATACCTATTGTACATTTTGGTCCTTATACAAATGGCAAATAAATATATGAAAAAATGTTCATCATCACTGGTCATTCGAGAGATGCAAATTAAAACAGTGCTGAGAATCCATCTCACCCCAGAAAGAATGGCTGTCATCAAGAAATCAACCAATAACAAATGCTGGAGGGGCTGTGGGGAAAAAGGACCCCTTCTCCTCTGTTGGCGGGAGCGTCGACTGATGTAAATATTTTGGCGGCCACTAGAATTTATGAAAGCTGCCACTTAGTGACCTGCAGAATGTTGTGAAGTTGAGTATTCTGGTGGCTCAGGATGTTAGGATGGGTTGTTTGTCGTTGTTCACTGATGTCGTGGCAAACCTGCCGAGAGGAGGTCACCAGGTAGGGCTGCATGAGCTGACTGAGAGCAGTGGGAAGAGTGAGGTGGCCTTGTCCGCTGGCCTGGGACTTTTATTGGGATTTTTATCAAGGTTCATTTGTGGGCCCTTTGTGCACTGGGGAAAGAATTATCTCTGTGAGGCCTAGCGTATGGGGGGGGTAAGGAGGGGAAAAGGTCGGGTGGGCGAGAAGTCCCTGTCTCGCTCTGTTTGAGCATTGCCACTGCATTTCCTACTGTTGATTTCTGGAGCTCGTCTTGTGTTTTCTTTTGATTATGTGATCCTCTAACCCAAAGTGGGGGCACTTTATTCAGCTGCATATGAGAGATGATGTTTCATTGTTTTTTGCTTCTTTTACAGTTCTCTTTCTGCCTAATAGTCCTGTATTTCTCAAACCTTTCATTGTAGTACTGGAAATTTGAGTCCTTGTCTTCAAATGATGCTTCTGTAGAAATAAAGGAAAAGTTTTGGAGGAGAAAGGAGTAGTTGGCTTCGTTTCTAACATGTTTTAAAAGGTGGCAGTAAGTCATGTCATGTGATCCGATGACACAGGATCTTCATAGCTGAAGGTGGACATTTAGCATCTGTTTTGACCCTCCGTATTAGATCATTTTTCTATTGCCAGCTCTTTGTTGATAACTCTGGCTTTGGTGGGGGCAGTTTTTATATCTATCCTTTGACTGGGGACCTTTGTCATTGGAGGCTAGGGTGGGGATTAGGTGTTCTGATGAAGACGGTTTCATAGTAACAAGCTTGGGGATTTTGAGGGAAGGCATCAATCTGAGATACATGTCTTGGTGATGTGTGATGGATATGGATTATCTGTCAGGAAGGCTGAGAAGGGTATGATCAGGATTTTCTTTGGTAACAGAAAAAAAAAGACCAGACAGCTGCACAGTTTTTACTCCCCATCCATAGCCCCTGTGGAACTTCTACAACCACCAGAAAAACAAGCGAACAGGGCTATGGTGCCTTCCAGAGGTCTACTTCGGCTCAACCAAACATTTACAAACATTCAGGCTCAGAAGCCACCAAGTTTGTTTATTTATTTTTTCAAATCTAAAAACAAAATTCATTTTTTTTAATTTTAAAGAGAAAAAGAACAAAATTTCAAAACAAGATAATAGGAGGGTAACAATGATTAATACATTGCTTATTATCTTTAAATTAGTTACTCAGAGTACAAGATATCGGCATTCAATTGTCTAAACAATATTAGCACATCAAGTTTAACATCAGATTCTCTTAGAAGGATAAAGAATGGGAAGCACAGCTGGGCGGCATTGAAGAACCAGATGTTCTTCTTCTACGGGAGTTCCTGCACCTGCCCATATGATGTAGCGCAGGTGCCAGGAGACAGATGAGGCAGGTATGGAAGCTGCCTTGGTTTAAAAGCCTCTTGTCCCACAGGAGCAAATATCTCTTATAACAGCCCCTTAGACATAATCTCTGAGAGTTCTATAAAAGACATGTCAGTTCCAAGAGTCACTGTACTTGGGAAGCCCAAAGCTATGGCTTCCCATCAGGCATTTTTAGTTCTCCAAGCCCAGTACAGCTGCAATTTACCATTTAGGAGTCATTTCTACCTTAAGTAATGTTGCTTAGCAGCATAGTTAACATATGACTGTATTAGTTGCCAGAGGAAAACAGCCAGAAAAGATAACCAAAGATCAAAATCTCACTCAGAAGGGGAATAGGGCTGGACACGGTGGTGCACAACTGTAATCCCAGCACACGGGAAGCTGAGGCAGGAGTATCAGCATGAGTTCGAGACCGGCCTTGGCCAGGCGTGGTGGCACATGCCTGTAATCCCAGCACTTGGGAGGCTGAGGTAGGAGGATCACCGAGAGTTTGAGGCCATTCTGGGCTACATAGTGAGTTCAAGTCCAGCCCGAACTGCATAGCGAGACCCTGTCTCAAAAAAAAAAGAAAAAGAGGGAATAGGTTTTATTAATCCTTTACCAAACAGTATGTAAAGCAATTACATTGTAGATATTCCACCTAATTCTTATAAAATATAGCCAGAGGAATTCCTACTAAATATAGCTAATACCAACTCATTTTTCCTGTCTTGAATAATAACCCTTCTTTGTACTTAGCTGCTTATGATTACTTGCAAATTTTGCTGAAGTATGTGTAAGAGTTGGATAAATAATCAAAATGGCCCCATCAAAATGTCATGTAGCCTTCGGAGCTATCCATGGTTGGGAGGTATGGTGTATCATACTGCTGGGCATTATGGAATGGGAACTTCCACAGACTCCATCAGTCATAGTTAGAGGGAAACCGATGCCTACTCAGCAAGGCTCTTGACGGTGGTATCTCTTAGGGTTATGTCGCATGGTGGTACTCCTGCCTGCGGTCGTTGCTCCTAGCACATCAGTAAGTGCAGAGAGCTGGTTATGCTCTTGTCAGTTACCCAGTAGTTACTTACAGAGTCCTAACCATAGGCCATTCACTACTGTTTCTTCAGTGAACCAGATAATCCTTGCGTTCTGGGTGCTTGCAATATGTAAAATCAGGGAGATCAGTAATTGAGTGGTTTTAACACAGTGTGCTGGGCATGACAATAGGGGCAAGTACGGGGCCTCTGAGACTCTGTGGGTGGGCCCCCTAGCCCAGGCTGCAAGCTTTGGAAAAGGCTTTCTTGTCTAAACTGCTTTTATTGCAATCCTTCCCCTGCAGTAAACTTCTGTTTATTAGCAATTTAAACAGTTTCTGAAGCTGCTTGCCTTTTCCAAACATGGTAGCTTTAGACACTAACAGTGTTTAAATTACCTGTTTTACTCAGGTATGTAAAAATAGAATGCGTATTTCAGAATATCCTCGTCTTTAGAAAATACGTGTCAAATGCTATGGCTTCCTTATTTTAAAATAACAATAATATAATATATACAATTATTATTTGTCAGTTAAAGATAAAACATAATAACTTCCCATTCTGTTGATCCAGTGTAATGAGGCAGAAGAAAAATATTATTACTGTGACAAATGGGTAGGAGCCCCATGGTGTCTGGCTTGGATCTTGGCTGGCTGTGTGAACTGGCTAATACACCAGAAATCAGGATAGATATAGCACAGGACCATTAAATCAAAGGATTTGAGAGTTAGGACTTTAGAAATAGTCTAGTCCGATTCCGTTTTACAGAGAAAAGAAATGACTACTTCTTACTTCCTACACAGCTGGTTAGGATCAGAAACCAAGTCCTGACAGGCCAATGCTGATAACAAACAAACATGTTTGGGCAGGCAGAAAAGACCATCCATAGATAGCATTTGTTCCCTTGGTTACCTATCAGACCAAAACACTGTTTTGGCCTCTTATAATAAAGTATGCTTTGTGTGATCATGGCCTGCATTCTTGTAATGCTTAGACAGGGAGGGAAGAAGTCGCAAGTTTAGCAGTTAATTTAATTTCTTTGTCCTATATTACCCACACGTATCTGCAGCAACGAAACCACTAGAAGACACACACACACACGCATACACCACGAATCAGAATTTCCTTTGTTCAATTACTTAATGTATCATATATTTTATTTTATTTTTTTATTTATTTATATTTTTTTGTGGGTACCGGGGGGTCGACCTCAGGACGTCGCGCGCCAGGAGGCGCCCGTGCCGCTGAGCGATATCACCGGCCCCTTTTTCGTATGTGGGTTCCGGGAGTCGAACTTGGACCCTCGCACTTGCCGAGCAGGCGCTTAAGCCGCTGAGCCATCTCACCGGCCCTGTATCATATATTTTAATAGTTTATTTTACTTGTGAAAATTTTCAACCATAAAAAAATATATCCTACATTTTCTTGAAGTTACTTTTTCCAACCTCCGTAGCTGATTTTTGAAATGTAAATTAGGCATGATTCAGGGAACTGACAAGGATAATTTTATGCAAAACAGAAAACTACATATATTTAGTTCAGCAGCCTATATACTATTATGGTATCCACTGACAATGTATTTTAAATATTTCTCAAATCAGTGGATTTTAATAAATCTACTGAAAGTGCAAATTTTAATTAAAGGTCTGCCATAACGTACAACAGTTATTAGAAGAACAGATTAGCCACTTATCTAAAAATGCTTAGAGGCGGGGGATATAGCTCAGTGGCACAAGCGCCTGCCTGACAAGCTCAAGATCCTGAGTTCGATTCCTGGTACCAAAAAATAAAAAAATAAATAGAAATACTTAGTAGTACTATTGCTAGCCCTTGATGAAATATTTATCAAGTTTGAGATTAAAATTAATTTAGAGCCATCAAAGATGCAAATCATCTTTAATTTGATTAAATCAACCTAGGAGTAAACAGGAAATAGTATCGAGCTAAATTTTCCTCTCGATTTGTCTGAAGTCAGATTGAGACACACCAGTGACATGTTTAGAATAGGAACAGCCTCAGTCAGGTTCAAGAAAAAAGCCTTGCAGGGCTGGTGAGATGGCTCAGCGGCTTAAGCGCCTGCCCGGCAAGCGCGAGGGCCCGAGTTCGACTCCCGGAACCCACATACGAAAAAAAAAGGGGCCGGTGATATCGCTCAGCGGCACGGGCACCTGCTGGCGTGCGAGGTCCTGAGGTCGACCCCCCGGTACCCACAAAAAAAAAAAAAAAAAAAAGAAAAAAGCCTTGCTCATTTTGCTCTCACAAACAAATGTGTTTTCTGACTTTCTGAAACTTGAAGCTGACCTGAATTAGAGAATCGCAAATGGTAGAATGGCTAAAGTCAAAATGGATAAAACAGTTTTTGTAGAATGAATGAAAAAGGAAAGTGAGGATTGACCTTGTCATGTGATTGAGTTAATAATCATTTATAACTTTAGTTAACTATTTTTCTCAGGGCAATTTTTTTTTTTTCAGTACTAGGGATAGAATCCAGCAGTGTTTTACCACTGAGCTACATCCCCACCCATTTTTATTTTTAGACAGGGTCTCTAAGTTGCCCAGGCAGGCCTGGGACTTGCCATCCTCCTGCCTCAGCCTCCCAAGTAGCTGGAACAACAGGTGTACACCACTGCGCTCAGCTTCAGAGTGATTATGGGGATCCTTTTTTTTTTTTTTAATGTGGGTACCGGGGGTCGAACTCAGGACCTTGCACTTGCCAGTAGGCGCTTGTGCCACTGAGTGATATCACTGGCCCTTTTTTCCTTTTTATGTGGGTACCGGGCATCGAACTCAGGACCTTGTGCTTGCCAGGCCAGCGCTTATGCCGCTGAGCTATCTCACCGGCCCTTTATGGGATATTCTAATAAGGAATTTTAATGGACAAGATTTTAGCTAAGAAAAAAACCCCACAAAATAAACAGAGCTATTAAATAGAGCTCAAAACAGAAAAAATTTCCATTGGACAACATTTCCAACCTCTTTGTCCCATGGTATTAGGACCAGCTTCTTTTTTTTTCTTTGAAACAGTGTCTCACTGTGTAGTGCAGGCTGCCCTTGAACTCACTTATGTAGACCAGGCTGGCCTCGAACTCAAGGCGATCCTCCTGCCTCAGCCTCCTGAGTGCTGAGACTACAGATGTGTGCCACCACACCCGGCCCAGCTATTTTTTTTTTTTTTAATATGAAATGTCAGGCCAGGGATATAGCTCAGTGGCACAGAGCCTGCCTGGCAAGTGCAAGGTCCTGAGTTCCACTCCCGGTACCAAAAAAATAAATAAATATTTTCTGGGGAAAATATCCCAAGCCAAGATGTTTTTGATTCTGTGCAGGAAGACTGAACCACTGTTTGATGAACGAGTAATGCAGGATTTACATAAGAAAGAAGTAAGGGAGAATACATAAAAATCAGAGGCGGCACAATCATTCAGAGCTCTGGATCCCACAGCCTCACATACATTTTCCAAGAACTCTTAGAAGAAAGACACTGACTTGATCTGTTATTGCCAAGCTTCCAAGTGGATTAGTTCATCTCACAACACACTTCTCAAAACTGCAGTTTAAAAAAAAAAAAAAGAGAGAGAGAGAGAAGCTAAGGTTGGTAATAACCTTGAACATTAAAACAATAACAATTGATACCTTTTTCATGAAGTGAGAAACTTTCTGCTTTTTGGAACTGAATTAGCCTTCATGTTCAAGTAGCGATGTACCAGGTCTGTTTATATGGCCCAGTGCTGTCCAGGTCATATGTTGTTTTCTGTTTTTACTTTTTTATATATGAAAAAACTAAAACCAAGAGAGAATAAAGTAATAAATCAGTGGATACAACCTATATAATCTAACTTTGACTTCTAATTTCTGTTGTTTTGGCATTTCAGTCTTAATATAAATCTTTAAAACATATGTGCATATTTTTGTTTTAAAAATGACTTCTGCTTAAACAAGTTCCAAATATTTCTCTTTTGAAGACAGGAAGTTGGTTCTGTTTCAGCAATATATTGATGTAATTTTACATTTTTTTAAATGTTGAGGCTGAGTTTAAGATTAGCTGGGCTCATTGCCTGCTCTTGAGAAAAACATTTATAACTGTAGATATTTTAAGAGTTCCCTTAACAATACCGAACTGCTAACATTACACTTTCTGTTTGTTTGAACTCATTAACTTCATTTAGTAATAGAAAAAAAGAAAAAAAGAAAAAAGAAAAGCTGCTAGCTGGAACAATAGTCCAAATCATGCTTGCTGCCTGAGTTTTGTAAATAAAGTTTTATTGGAACACAGACACATCCCTTCCTTTGTGTATTCCAGCTTTTGCATTGCAATGACAAAATTCAGTGGTTGCCAGGCACCTTTTATCTACAAAGCCTAAAAAGTTTACTAAAGTGTTACTTTACAGTTTACTCCTCTGGGATCCAGAATGTTGGATGGGACAGGGGTCTGTACTCCTCCTGCAGGGAGGATAAAGGTAGAGTAGGTCCCTGATCTGGACCAGTCTGTGAGTGTCGGTAGGAGTTAAACATATCTGGTATGTACGATGGTCAGCAGAGGGACATGGCTAATCTGTATGAAGTTTTTGGAGGATGTGGCCAGGAGAAAGATGGTCACTTAGCTCCAAAGAAATGTGCCTAAAATTTCAGTGAGAGAGGTACAGGCAGAAATGGATGGAACATGGCCACTGACCTTGGTGAGATGCTGGGAGGTGAAATTGCGCTGCTTTGAATGGCTGATGCCGGGTGGGAGGGTAGAGGCTCTGCTCTGCACTTCAACAGTGCATGTCTTTGGTGTATTCTCAGTACCCCTGTAGCTCCCCGATAGTGGCAGGGAGGTTGAGTCTGACCAGGGGCTCTAACAGTGAACACTGGAGACAGCTAGGATCTTGGCTTTTCCAGGCACTTCCAACTTAGCAGCAGGCATCCCAGAGAGACTGCAGAGCACCTGTCTTGCTCAGGGCACTTTCGGCTTCGAGGAACATACAAGTAAGTTTAAGGCAGTGGTTCCCCAGGTGTGGGTTCAAGACTAACAGAACAGCATCAGTATCATCTTAGGGGATTCCTTTTTATGGGTGTGCGGTGCTGGGGATTGAACCCATGGTCTCACACATGCTAGTTAAATGCTCTACCACTGTGCTACATCCCTGACCCCATCTTAGAGGATACTGATGCAAGATCAAGTTTGAAAGCAATTTTAAGAGGATGTGTTTCAAGCTAAAATGTGTGATTTTATGAACACTATAGGAGAGGAAATCGGCAGATCATCTGGAAATAGAAGGTAGGTCCGAGGCTGTCCTGGTTGGTCATGTTCTGTGCCCAGGCTCCTTTTTTGCTCCCCATGCTGGTGTGAGGTTTCGCAGCCATTCTCAAGAGACCAGCTTGTCTCTGCCCATTCCCCAGGTCCAAATGGCTGCCCCAGCCCTGGCCGGACCACTCTGCTTCATTTGAAAGCTTCCAGGGCCGGTGAGATGGCTCAGCGGCACAAGCGCCTACCTGGCAAGCGCGAGGGCCCGAGTTCGATTCCCGGAACCCACATACGGAAAAAGGGGCCGGTGATATCGCTCAGCGGCATGGGCGCCTGCTGGCGCGCGAGGTCCTGAGGTCGACCCCCGGTACACACAAAAAAAAAAAAAAAAAAAGAAAAGAAAGAAAGAAAGCTTCCAGAGGAGAACATTTGCATTTCTGCTCAGCAAAGGAGGCGGTCCCTCAGATCACACAGCACCCATTGGATCAAGGCAGCTAGGGGGTTCTGACTGGGGGGGTGGGGCTGGATGACCGGACAAGGGGCAGGTCCCCTGAAAAGGGGCCTTGGAGGGGACCGGAAGGGTTGACTTCATGTCTCCTAGATCAAGAAAATCATGGCAAGCAGGAGCATGGGGAGCACAAATGATACCCTCCAGGAATCCTGCTGGTGGCTGTAGGGTTTTCTACTAGAAAGAGAGTAAAAGTCTATTTAGTTATATACACAAAAGTACTGAATTTGAAAATAGATGTTCAGGACTGGGGATGTAGCTCAGCAGCATAAGCACCTGCCTGGCAAGCTCAAGGTCCTGAGTTCGATTCCCGGTACCAAAAAACAAAAACAAAAACAAAAAAAAAACGAGGAAGAAAAGAAAATAGATGTCCAAACAAAACTTGAGTACAAACAACCGCAGCAACTCTATTCACTACAACCAAAATGTGGAACCACCCATGGCTCATCAACCGATAAATGGATAAACACAATAGGGTGCATTGTATGCAAACATGGAAAGTTATTCAGCCATTAGAAAGCGTGAAGTTCTTATAGACTATACAGTGCACATCACAGATGAACTAAAGTTCGCGTGAGAGTAGCCAGTGACAAAGGACAAAACATTCTTTAATTCCATTTATACGAAACACCCAGAATAGACAAGTTTATGGAGACAAAAGGCAGCGTGGTGGCTGCGGGAGGAATGTGGAATGACCGCTGGGGGTGCGGGTTTTCCTTGGGGTGAGGGAAAGTTAGGGAGGAGCTGGGGATGTGGCTCAGTGGTAGCGCTCTGCACGTGGAAACTCCTGGCTTCATCCCCGTACCAAAGATGCAGATTTTTTTTTTTTTTTTTTGGTGGGTACCGGGGGTCGACCTCAGGACCTCGCGTGCCAGCAGGCGCCCGTGCCGCTGAGCGATATCACCGGCCCTTTCTTCGTATGTGGGTTCCGGGAGTCGAACTCAGGACCTCGCGCTTGCCAGGCAGGCGCTTACGCCGCTGAGCCATCTCACCCGCCCGCCAAGAGAGTTTGATGGTGATGTCACAACACTATGAATGTATTTAATGGCAATGAGTTGTACCTCAAAATGATAAATTTCACGTTTATATGTCTTTTACCATAATAATTTTTAAAGTCTAGTCAGTTCTTGCTGCTGGGACTCCCCGAGGACCTCACGCAGGACGGCGGCGGCGGCGTGGGCGTCGGATGCGGCCCGGGCGCGGCGGGAGGCGCAGAGCCACCGGGCGCCATTTGCAGCGCGGGGCGCAGCGCGGCGGCTCCGAGGGCTGGGACCGTCACGAGGGAGGCGCCGGCGGGCCCGCTCGGGGCGCCCTGCACCCCGCGCCCGGAGGGGTGCGGAACAATGGCCGCGCCGTCGCCCCGCGCGCCCGCCCCGCCGCCCGGCTCGGCCGGGCCCGGCCCCGGGAAAGGCGGGAAGGCGCGCGGAGCCTCCTGGCGGCGGCGGCGGGAAGGGGCGGGGACGGAGCCCTCGGGCGCCGGCGCGGAGGGAGGGGCGGGGCGGCGGGCGCCAGCTAATTTGTAGGCTGTGTCCCCAGTTGCGTCGTGTCGCTGTCGATTAGTTTCGGGTTACGGGGTTCAGCGGGGCGTCACCCGCGGTTTCCTCAGCACGCCGTGCCGATAGCCACACAATTTCAGTTTGGCTCATTACTTAGGATACTCACTTTCTCCTTAAAACGTGTCTGCCAGCCTTCTCTGCTGTAAAGTCACACCTTTCCCCTTGGCAATGAAAAAAGTTTGTACATAAGTTACCTGTTTCTCATCAGACTTTTTTACATTTTGTAAATTATTTGATTATTTATTTGCAGTATTGGAGATTGAACCCACTGCATTGAGCTATATCCATAGCCCACCCCACCCCCCTTTGTTTGAGACAGGGTCTCCCTAAATTACTGTGTTGTCCAGGCTGGGCTCAAACTTGCCGTCTTCCTGCCTCAGCTTCCCAGAATAGTGGAATTACAGGCTTGTTCCCCCACGACTGACATATTTTACACTTTGTGTGTGGGGGGGCGTGTTAAACAGGTCTCACTATGTAGTTCAGGCCAGTTTTAAACTCATTAGGTAGCCCAGCAGGCTGGCCTTGAATTCAGCCTCCTCTGAGCTGGGATTAGAGGCATGTGCCATTATGCCTGGCTACTCATTTTTAAAATATCATATGGACTCATGATTTTCTATTTTATTCGTTGGGTTGTAATCTATTGTTACTATTTATTTTAATGCTCAGATTGTCCCAGGTTTGGCTAGTGGAAAACCATCCAAATCAGTTTCTATATCTACTTCACATGTCCCAGGTGTTCTTTGAAAACTTTCTTCCTTTCTGGTACAAGGTGTCTTGGGCTTCTTTTGTATTTTTTCTGGACCCGTAAGAGTGCAAACTGTGCTGGGAACAGCTCTAGAACCAGGTATTTCTCCAAGAAACCCTGGTTCTATTTAGGAGAGAGCTGTTATTTAGAAATCAGTGTGATTTAGATAAGGGTGTGGTAGCAGACGTGCATAATCCCAGCACTTGGGAGGCTGAGGCAGGAGGATCACCGCAAGTTTGAGGCCAGCCTGGGCCACATAGTGAGTTCAAGGCCTGAGCTATCTAGTGAGACCCTGCCCCCAAAAAACAAAAAACAAACCCCAAAACAAGGCGACTACAGTTGATAAAATTTATTAAGTATTTTGTGAAGAATAGAAGAGTTCAAAGGCTCTAAACATTAGGAAATGACAAAAAGCCTGGCATGGTGGCACACTCCTGTAATCCCAGCACTCCAGAGGCTGAAGCAGGAAGAATGCTGTGAGTTTGAGGCCAGCCTGGGCTACGTAGTGAGTTCAAGTCCAGCCTGAATTACACAGCAAGACCCTGACTCAGAAAAAAAAAAAAAAAAAAAAAAAGAGAAAGAGAAAAAGATAAATGTATAAGAAGATGAAAATGCCAGTTACTAGATTTGCTCATCACACATTGTACACAGGTAGTGAATTATCAACTTATTCTGTACTTTCATTATATGTTATATTTGTTTTTGTCTTTTTGAAACAGGGTTTTGCTATGGAGTTCAGGTTGGCCTTGAACTCACTTTGTACCTCAGGATGGCCTTGAACTCACAGCGATCCTCCTGCTTAAGCCTCCTGAATGCTGGGATTACAGGCATGCATCACCACGCCCAGCTGTTATGGGTTTTTAATTTTATTTTATTAGTACATTTTTGCAGTTTGTGTGGTTTATAATCATCTTGGGGAGTGGTTACATGTACATACCACAGCTTGTTTCTTTTTTTTTAAATCCCCTTCCCCTGTCCTCCCCCTTCCTGCTTCCTCTTGCAGTTACCCTATCCCATTTTTCATTCCTGTTATTATTACTCTTAGCTCATGTTATGGCA
This sequence comes from Erethizon dorsatum, assembly GCA_028451465.1. NCBI lineage: Eukaryota > Metazoa > Chordata > Mammalia > Rodentia > Erethizontidae > Erethizon > Erethizon dorsatum. The sequence continues at coordinate 110,323,862 of CM051827.1, read as the reverse complement.
TATAATGTTTACATTTATTGAGATTATTAGGGCCAGGGATATAACTCAGTGGCACAAGTGCCTGCTTGGCAAGTGCAAGGTCCTGAGTTCGATTCCTGTTACAAAAAATAAAAAAGATTATTAAGTTTCTGTACATGGCATATCTTTATAGTACTTATTTTTCCTTTCCTTTCCCCTCACTCCTTGCACTTTTTCCCTTGGACCACTTTCCTGTTGCAAGAGTTACATCCTGTCCCCTTCTATCCATCGTTTATTACTTTGTTTGTTTGTACTTTGCCTCAACCAAATGAGAGATACCACGTGGTATTTAAGCTTGTGTGTCTGGTTTACTTCACTTAACATTATATTTTCCAGGGGCATCCATTTTCCTACAGTTATCTCAAATCTGTCATTCTTTATAGCAGAGTAGTATTCCATTATATATAGATACCACATATTCTTTATCCAATCATCTGTTGATGGGTATACAGGAGTTAGCTATTAGGAATTGTGCGGCTATAAACATTAGCATCGCTGTAGTATGATGTCTTAAGCTCTCTGGGGAAGATACCTAGCAGGGGCATCGCAGGATCATATGAAATTTTTAATTTCAGTTCTTTGAGAAATCTCCATACTGACTTCCATAATGGCTGTACTAGTTTACATTCCCACCAACAATGAAGGAGGGTTCTTTTTTCACCACAGCCTCACCAGCATTTGTTATCACTTGATTTCCTTTTGTTTGTTTGTTTGTTTTGAGACAGGGTCTCTCTATGTACTACAGGCTGGCCTTGAACTCAGTTATGTAGCCCAGGCCTTGAGCTCGTGGGATCCTCCTACCTCAGCCTCCCGAGTACTGGGGTTACAGGCATGCGCCAGCCCTGGCTATTGTTTGATTTCCTAATGATTGCCATTCTTTTTTTTTTTTTTTTTTTTGTGGGTACCGGGGGTCGACCTCAGGACCTCGCGCGCCAGCAGGCGCCCGTGCCGCTGAGCGGTATCACCGGCCCCTTTTTCGTATGTGGGTTCCGGGAGTTGAACTCGGGCCCTCACGCTTGCCAGGCAGGTGCTTAAGCCGCTGAGCCATCTCACCGGCGCATGATTGCCATTCTTTCCAGAGTAAGATGGAATCTTAGCATTTTAATTTTTATTTCTCTAATGGCCAGAGATGTTGAACAGTTTTTCATATATTTGTTGACCATTTGTATTTCTTCTTCTGAGAAGTGTTTGTTCATTTCTCTTGCCCATTTCTTGACTGGATCTTTAATTTTAGGTGGTTTAATCTTTTTGAGTTCTTTGTATATTCTAGATACGAGTCCCTTGAGGAGTAGCTGGCAAAAATTTTTTCCTATTCTGTAGGTTATCGCTTCACTCTACTGATGGATTCTTTTACTGTACAGAGGCTTTTTAGTCTGATACAATCCCATTTGTTGATTCTTGCTGTTATTTCTTGTTCAATTGAGGTTCTGTTTAAAAAATCCTTTTCTACACCTATGTCTTCAAGTGTTTTACCTATTTTATCTTCCAGTAGGTTTAATGCTTCTGTTTTAATGTTTAGATCTTTGATCCATTGTAAGTTAGCATATGGTGAGAGATAATGGTCCAGTTTTAATCTGCACACAGATGACCAATTTTTCCAGCACCACCTGTTGAATAGGCTATCCTTCCTGCAACATATGCTTTGGGCCCTTTTGTTGAAGATCAAATAGCTGAATGTGTCTGGGGAAGTTTTGTTTCCTCAGTTCTGTTCCATTGATCCACGTATCTGTTTTTGTTCCAGGACCATGCCGTTTTTATCACTGTTGCTTTGTAGTATAGGTTGAAGTCGGGTATTGCTATGCCTGCTGCTTTGCTCTTGTTGCCAAAATTCCTTTTGCTATTCTGGGTCTCTTTTGGTTCCATATGAATTTTAGAATTGTTTTTTCTAGATCTGTAAATTATGCCATTGGTATTTTTATTGGGACTGCATTGAATCTGTATAACAGTTTTGAGAGTATGGCTATTTTGACAATATTGATTTTACCTATCCATGAGTAGGGGACATCTTTCCAGTTTGTGATGTCCTCTTTAATCTCCGTCAGTGTACTGTAGTTTTCTCTGTAGAGGTATTTCATTTCCTTGGCTAGGTTAATTCCTAAGTATTTCATTTTTCTTAAAGCAACTGGAAATAGTATTATTTTCATAATTTCCTTCTCATCCCATTCATTGTTGGTATACACAAATGCTAATGATTTTTGTGTGTTGATCTTTTATCCTGCTACATTGCTGAAGTTGGTTATTAATTCTAAGAGTTTTTGGTGGAGTTCTTTGGGTCTTCTGTGTAGAGTATCATGTCATCTGCAAATAATGATAATTTGAGTCCTTCCTTTCCTATATATATTCCTTTTATTTAGCAGTTGCCTAATTGCTTTGGCTAATGTTTCAAGTACTATGTTGAATAGAAGAGATGGTAGTGGACATCCTTGTCTTGTTCCTGATTTTAGGAGGGCATGGCTTTCCCCATTTAGTATGATGCTGGCATTTGGTTTGTCATATATAGTTTTCATCTTATTCAGGTATGGTCCTTCTATACTTATTTTCTTCAGGGTTTTTATCATGAAGCGTTGTTGGGTGTTGTCAAAAGCCTTGTCTAGTCAGACATGTCTGGCACATACCTGTAATCTTAGCACTCGGGAGGCTGAGGCAGGAGGATCGCCACAAGTTTGAGGACAGCTTGGGCTACATAGTGAGTTCAAACCCAGCCTGAACCACATAGCGAGATTCTGTCTCAAAAAACAAAACAAAACAAAGAAAGCCTTTTCTGCATCTATTGATATGATTATATGGTTTTTGACCTTGCTTCTGTTTATGTGATATATTACATTTATTGACTTATGTATGTGGAACCATCCTTGTGTCTGTGGGATGAAACCTACTTGACCATGATGTATGATCTTTTTGATAATGTGCTGCATTCTATCTGCTAATATCTTGTTGAGGATTTTTTGTTTTTGTTTTTGATACTGGGAATCGAACTCAGGACCTTGCGCTTGCCAGGCAGGCACTTGAGCTATATCCCCAGCTTATTGAGGAGTTTTGCATCTATGTTCATTAAGGAGATTGGCCTATAGTTTTCTTTTTTAGTTGGGTCTTTATCCAGTTTTGGGATCAGGTGATACTGCCTTCCATAAATGATTTTGGGAGCACTCCATCCCTTTCAATTTCTTTGACGAGCTTGAGTAGTATTAGTGATATAACATCCTTAAATGTTTTATAGAATTCAGCAGTAAATCCATCAGGTCCTGGGCTTTTTTTAGTTGGTAGATTCTTATTGTATCAATTTCATTGCTTGTTATTGGGTTGTTAAGCATATTTATGTCTTCTTGGGTTAGTTTTGATAGTTTGTATGTGTCTAGGAATCTCCATTTCTTCAAAATTTGCTAATTTGTTGTAATATAATTTTTTTTTGAGACAGCATCTCACTATGTGGTACAGGCTGGCCTCAAATTCACAACGATCCTCCTGCCTCAGCCTCCCAAGTACTAGGATTACAGGCATGTGCCACCATGCCTGGTGGGATATAATTTTTTGAAGTAGTTACTACCTTCTGGATTTCCACAGTATCTGTTGTGATTTTACCTTTTTCATTTCTAATTGCATTAATGTGAGTCTTGTCTTGCTTTCTCTTGCTAAGTCTGTCTAGGGGCTTGTCTTAGTTACCTTTCTCATTGCTGAGACAAAATACCCAACACCCACAAGTTAAGGGAGGAAAGGTTTGTTTAGCTCAGTTTGTAGAGGCTTCAGTCCATAATTGGGTGGCTCCAAAGCAGAGTGGCTTGGCAGAGGGGCATCACAGAGAACAATTCATGGTGTCCACAAGGTAACGAAAGCAAAAAAGGGGGGGACCTTCATGGTGTCTTTCTACCCCTTTCATGTTGTATCTAGGCTACTGGGATTAGGGCAATGCCAAACCGATCAGTGGAGTGATTTAGTAATTACACACCCTTAACCCCTGCATCACACACTGTAGATCCAGCCACCTCTGAAAAAGCCCACCTAGGATCGTAGAGGCTTTGTGGAGACATCTAGACCCTAACCATAACAGGGCTTATCTGTCGTATTTTATTCTTTCAAAGAGCCAGCTCTTTGATTTATTGATTTTTTTACTGTTTTTTTAATTCTCCATTTCATTGATTTCTGCTCTCGTCTTTATAATTTCTCTCCTTCATTTTGCTTTGGGTTTGGTTTGTTATTTCTCAAGTATCTGAAGATTTTTCACAAGGCTATGTATTTGAGCTTGCCCTGTTTTCCTAATGTGAACATCTTGATGAATTTTCCACTTACGTTCTTATGGTTTAGCTCTAAAATGTCCCCCCAAACTCTCATGTGTTTAGAGTTGGGGCTTTTCAGAAATTGACTGGATCAGGCCGGTGATATAGCTCAGTGGCATAAGTGCCTGCCTGGCAAGCATGAGGTCCTGAGTTCGACTCCTGGTACCCCATATTAAAAAAAAAGAAGAAATTGACTGGATCATTGGATGCTATATTCATCAGAGAACTGATGCATTGATGAGTTCATACCTGAATGTGCTAGAGGAGGTGGGTTCCTGGGAGCATGCTTTTGGAGGGTATACCTCTGATCTCTCTGTGTGTGTGTGTGTGTGTGTGTGTGTGTGTGCATGTGTGTATATGTGTCTCCCTCTCCTTCCTTGCTGCTACAGGTTGAGCAGTTTTCCTCTGCCAGGCCTTTCCACTATGTCATTTTTTCCTTGGAGCCAGCTGACCATGGACTAAATCTTCTGAAACCATGAGCCAAATAAACCTCTCCTCTGTTACACTGTGTGTTTCAGGTCTTTTGTCCCATTGACAGAAAAGTGACTACCAGAAAAGTTGGGTCATTGCTGTGAGAGAAATTGTGAGAGCAGTGGGGTATTGGTATGACTATACTTGATTATGAAGAATCCTTTGAAATTGGTTTGTGGGAAGAATTTGGGAAGATTTGGATATGTGGGCTACAGAAGTTCTAGAATGCTGTAAGCAGAGCCTGATGGATGATTCTTGTCAGAGCTTAAAAGCCTAAAATGCTGATAGGAATGCGGCCAGCAAAGGCCAGGCTCATGAGGTTTCAGCTGGGAATGAGGACTAGAGAATTGTATTGAGAATTGTATTGAGAATTGTATTGTATTGAGAATTGGACTAGAAGCCATATGTGTTACATTCTGATCAAAAAACCTGTCTACATTTTGCCCCCTTCTTAAAGCTTTACAGAAGGCTGAGTTTAAAGGTAGTAGACTAATTGATCTGGTGGAAGACATTTCAAGGTATCCCAATATTCAGGCTGTGGCATGGCTGCTTTTAGCCAGATGTATAATGAGAATTTGTAGTAAAAAGGAAAGCAGAAGTACTTGAAAAATTTAAATTTTTATTTATTTACTTTATTTTATTTTTATTTTATTAGTACATGTTTTCAATACATAATGCATACATTCATTATGAGGAGTTGTCACATGCACACACTTTTTTTGCCAGTATCAGATTTATTTGTTTATTTTTGTCTTTATCAGGTTAATTATCATAAACACAGATTAACAGCCAGACTAACAGACAAAATACATATATATATATAAAACACGTGAAACACTTATATTAAATCAAGGTACACTGTTAGATACATTAGCCATGCTGGATTACACTAATTTTTCTCTCTCTCTCCCTTTTTTTTCCTATTGCCTGTCTTATTTTGCATTTTATTTCTATATTGGGCTTCTCATATAAGAGAAATTGTGATATTTAAGCTTGTGTGTCTACTTAACATTATGGTCTCAAGATGCACCCATTTTCCTACAAGTGAATCCTCATCAATTTTATCTTATTTATGGCAGAGTAGTACTCCACTGTGTATAAATAGCACTTCTTCTTTATCCACTCATCTGTTAATGGACATATGGCCACCTTTCAGGATTTAGCTATTATTAATTGTGCTGCTATAAACATGGATATGCATGTATCACTGTAATATGATGTCTTCAAGTCCTTCAGGAAGATACCTAGAAGAGGAATATCTGGGTCAAATGGAATTTCTATTTTTACTTTTTTGAGGCATCTCTATATTGATTTTTTTTTTTTTTTTTTTGTGGGTACCGGGGGTCGACCTCAGGACTTCGCACGCCAACAGGCACCCGTGCCGCTGAGCAATATCACCGGCCCCTTTTTCGTATGTGGGTTCCGGGAGTCGAACTCGGGCCCTCGCGCTTGCAAGGCAGGCGCTTACGCCACTGAGCCATCTCACCGGCCCCTATATTGATTTCCATAGTAGTTGTACCAATTTATACTCCCACCAACAATGAAGTGTTCCCTTTTTCTCTGCAACCTTTCCAGCATTTGTTATTATTCGATTTCTTGAAGATAACCATTCTTTCTCGAGTGAAATGGAATAACAGTGTTATTTTAATTTGTATTTCTTGAATGACCAGCAATGTTGAACACTTTTTCATGTATCTATTGGCCAATTATGACTATAGATGTAGAGCAGAGTTTTAAAATTTATTTATTTATTTTTATGTTTTTGAGACAGGGTCTTTCTATGTAGTTTAGGCTGGACTTGAACTCACTGTGTAGCCCAGGCTGGCCTCAGATTTGCAGCAATCCTCCTGCCTCAGCCTCCTGAGTAGTGGAATTACAGGTTTGTGCCACCATACCAGGCTAGAGGAGAATTTTTAGAGAAGGAAGCCAAAACAGAGTAATTGAACTTGCTTATCCACGATGCCCAGGGTCATCTACGGTTTTTGACAGGAGATGGAGATGTTCATAGATGGGGGATTGCATATTGCCCTGGGCCCCTTCAGTCTTCTTCATCAGAGTGGCAGGTGAGGGTTTTGGCTGGCCTAGCCCCTCTCTGGGAGCAGAGACAATCAATCCTCCAGTGCCATAAATCAGGCACATCAGCTGTCTGACACACAGAGCAGGATCTGGGCCGTGACTTGGTATAGTCGCATGCCCAGTGTCCAGTTTCCTTGCATTTAATGCAGGGACTCGTTCCCCAATTGGCCTTGGGTTTCCCTTGGATGACTTGGGTGTGCTTAAAGCATTGCCAACTGTGACAGCCATAATTTTGCTGTCTTTTCTCTTGGCCCTTCTCCTTTCATCCTCATCTATATCTCAGAAAAGTCTGTGTCCAGCAATTGGGTCATAGAGGTCTGGGGTACAGCAAGTGGCCAAGACAAATTGGACATCTCATCATGACAGGTCAAAAGCAAGGGTCAGAGTCGGAAACCCATTTGAAAACCTACCAGGGTCTTCCGAAAGACAGGCTAACCATTCTTTGTATTGTTGGGTAGCTGCCACTGAAAAAGGAACCTGGACACAAGAAGTCCCCTCTACTCCTGGGATCTCTTCTGGGGGCAGGATAAGATGTCCCAGGGGGCTAAAAACTGTCTGAGGAGCATGGGGAAGGGGCTGGAGAATATTGGGTCTCTGGGGAGCTAGTTCCTGGTGAAGTTTCTAAGTCACATGAAGAGGATGGTGCTGATTTACTGGCCTGAGGATAAGGAAGAGTTTGAGGAAACCTCTCTGGTGAATCAAGCAGCACTGTTGCCTTCATTTTTATTTTTATTTATTTATTTATTTATTTATTTATTTATTTTTCAGACAAGGTCTTGTTACGTAGTTCAGGCTGGCCTTGAACTCACTATGTAGCCCAGGCTGGCCTCAAACACATGGCAATCCTCCTGCCTCAGCCTCTTGAGTGCTGGGATTACAGGGAGGCACCACTGCACCTGGCTCTGGTGCCTATTTATTTATCTATTTATCTTAGAACTCTGCATACCCTATGGCCTTCTATGAGTCCTTCAGGGTCAAGGTCTTCTCAAAGTTTAAGAATACAGTCTTATAATGAGGTTGCTGGGATCTTCAAGCTGTTTCTCATAGTATATTGTAGGGCCAATGGGGTGGCAGAGAATGTCTAGGTTTAGGGTCCTTCAGAGGACATCCCCCACAAAAAGGCACAGACTCACTAAGTCCCCAGAACATCCTCCATAAGACTCAACCGCACTACCAGATATGTTTGGTAAAGCGGCACTGGTGCATTTCCTTTGACCTCTCAATAGCCTGTGACCCACTAGAATTCTTTAAAGACCAGGATAGAGCCCCTGGGGCTCCAACTAGCCACTTGAGAAACCAGTAACCCTCACATTTATCCCAATAATAAAAACTTTGATAATTACTTTAAGGCAATAGAAAGAGACATCTCTTTTCAACATTTAAGTGGGGAAAAAAACCCATAGACTATTCTAAGTACAAGGATAGGGCTTGTTATCTGTTGACTCCAGCTCTACTTCTGCATACTCGCAGCTGGTTGAGTTGATCTTCACTGGTTGTTCTCTTTGTTCTGGTCAGGCCCCCTGGCACCTAAATTATCTGAATTTCTGTCAGAAGAAAGAGAGGATCTAACCCAATTTAGAAGAGAAGAGGGGAGGAGGCCCATATGTTTCCTGAAAGCAGAGGCCTTAGCTCTTATCTGTAAGAGATTTCCTGGTGTCCATGAGGTCAGTTGAAAAAGAATATGGTAGACAAACATGACTGAACCATGTGACTGACCCACATGATGAAACAAAATGGCTGGCAAACATGGAGGAACCATGTGACTGACCAACAGGATGAATCAAATGGCTGCCAAGCATGGCAGAAGCACATGGCTGACCCTCAGGATGAACGAACATGGCTGCCAAACATGACAGAACCCTGAGGGTGACCCAGTGGATGTACCAAAATGACTGCTAAGCATGGCAGAAAGGTGGACTAGGATGGTTCTCTGAGGTCTTAAGAAACAAGGCCCTGAGAAACTGACTCATACAGATACCCAAAGATAAAAGGCCATGTATAGGGGAAAAGCACAGATGAGACTTTGAGCACAAAATTGGATAGATTGGGGTAGGCAGCTACTCAAGTAGGAAACCAAGTTACAATAGGTATATATTTTTTTAAGAGTGAAAAACCTGAGAATAAGTATTGCTGAGAACAAAAATGTGACGGCAAAAAGGCATACTAAATTCTAGGTCATTCACATGGAGCCTCCATGGTTTGCAAAAGGCCTCTTGGGCCAGCAGAGCCTAAAATGGTCTGTTCCACAACTGGGCCGGGGGCGAATGCCCTGGCAGCCCCAACTGACTTGTACCCATACTGAGTGACTGAAACCAGCTGGGAAAACGCAGAGGCCACATGCTTCCCTCCCCCGCATCAATGGTGGGACACATTAGGGAACTGTTTCAGAAAAATGAGAGAACTTCCTGAGTTCCCAGCTTCTATTAATTTTTCCCACTGTCTACCTCTCTGCCTCTCCCTGATAACTAGTATCAGAAAAAAAGTTAAAAGAGTTGAGTTTTCTGACAGATGAAAGCCTGAGGAGAGAAATGACAAGAAGAGGATTTGGGCTTTCGTAGGAGAGAGAGAAAGAAAGAAAAAAATTAAACCAGTGTGCTCCTTCTTGGCTTAAGTCCATTGACTTTGGAGAGAGAGAAACAAAACAGCCCAAAGGACCTTACCTCCTGGCTGGGTTCGCCAAAAATGGTAATGGGGTCTTGGGGTGCTGTGGGCTCCTCTTCTAGAAATTCTTTCTAGGTTTTTGTTGTCCTGAACAAGGAACTGGACAGGAAACGAGGTAGCAGGGTTTTATACTTATTAAAGGTAGGAAAAGAAATTTGCTGTGCAGAGTGAGTGCAGACCAATTAAAAGTAAGAAAAGAAGTATGCCCTGCAGAGTGGGCCACTGAGGAAGAGAGAACACAGTGGCCACAAGATCAATGGCCATGGTCTTCTGTATCCTTCATTCTGATGTTAGATCTGCACCATCCGATCCAGAACCTGCTTGACTTTGTGGCAGAATTGAAGATAGTATCTTTTTCTTTTTTTCTTTTTCTTTCTTTTTTTTTTTTTTCCCAGACAGGGTCTCCCTATGTAGTTCAGGCTGGCCTTGAACTCACTATGTAATTCAAGCTGGCCTTGAACACGCATCGATCCTCCTGAATGCTGGCATTACAGGCAAGCACCACCAAGCCCAGGGGAGACAGCATTTTCCAAATGGTCCTGGTGCAGGGTTTGGGCACATTTACCCTGGGTCTCTGTGATTGACAGGTCACCCCCACTTGCCCAATCAGCTAGCCACACTCTAATCTCCTGCCTCAATATCACACCTTTGTCAAAATTCATAGAACTATACACAAAAAAGAGTAAAATTTTCCTGCACGTTAATAAAAAATTAAAATTTCTAGTGCCCACAAGTTAAAAGGAAAAAAATAATGTTCATATTAAAATTAACATCATTAGTTTAATGAATTTTACTGAATTCGGTATATTCAAAATACTATCACTTTAATATGTGATCAAGATAAATTATTAATGAAATATTTTACATTTTTATATATATATATTTTTAATGTGGGTACCGGGAGTCGAACTCAGGAACTCGCACTTGCCAGCAGGTGCTTGTGCCGCTGAGTGATATCACCGGCCCCTTTTTTTCCTTTATGTGGGTTCCAGGAGTCAAACTCAGGACCTCACACTTGCCAGGCAGGCACTTAATGCCGCTGAGCCATCTCACTGGCCCGTATATCCTTTTTTTGTTCTATTTTTTGAGACAGGGTCTTGCTTTGTAGAGCAGGCTGGCCTTGAACTCACGAGGTAACCCAGGCTGGCCTCAAATGCTTGGTCTCCTGAGTGCTGGGATTACAGGCGTGAGCCACCACACCCGGCTTTTTACATTCTTTTCTTCGTCCTAAGTCTTGGTGTGTGCTTGCCACTTCCAGGACATCTTCATTTGCACATTTCAGGTGTTCAGTAGCCACAGGTAGCTAGAGGCTGCCATATCCAACAGTGCAGGTCTAGATGATATCTCAGAAAAAAATAAGGGCAAGTGTGTCCTGCCTTCAGCTGCTACCACCAAATAAACAGAATGTACCCACCAAGCATACTCCTTAAAATTATCAGACTTTAAAAGAACTCTAAATCATCATGAGAAGTTACACAAATATTCACTGAGAGGAGGCATATCCTTGCCAGTGTATCCAAACTGGCAACGTCTTCAAAGGCAGCCTCTCCCTCTCCCTCGAGTCTTCTGGAATACTCCTTGGAAAGCCATTCCCTTTCATGTTGCCTTTGCTCTTGCTTTCTTCTGCTCTCTTATCTCCTCTTCACTCCACCCTGATGAGCACTCACTTCGCCTTTAAGTCCTGCTGGGCCTCTGGCCTGGTTTTGCCTTTTCTCAGATCCCACTCGAAGCGAAGCGGGCAGGAACCATGTCCCATGCGGTGAATAGAGGGCCCCAACACAGGTCTTTCTTCTAATGCTTATTGAGCGCCCCTAGGTACTCAGGATACCTGGGTCAATAGGATACAGCCCTGCCCCCTAAGTGTCTTGTGCTCTCTGGTGGGTGACAGACCAGCTAAAGAGGTCCTTTCTCACAGATGACTAAGGGCCCGAGCACAGTGTTGTGGAGTGCCAAGGAGGGGAAACAAACCTAGGGCTGGGAAGTCACCTTCCTCACTCCAACCTCTGAGGCAAGCCCCACCCACTTTCCCTTAAAAGGTCACTGTGACACAGCACTTGGGAGGCTGAGGTGGGAGGATCTCCCTGAGTTTGAGGCCAGCCTGGGCTACATAGAGAGACCCTGTCTCAAAACAAACAAACAAACAAACAAAAAAGTCACTGTGAAAGTCTGCACAGGGTGGGCTTTTCTGGGCATCCCTGTGCCTACTCAGCCTCAGCCAGCTACTGGCTGACAGTTTTATTTGGGGGATACTTTTAAAAATTTTAACATTTATTTGTACATGTTTGCAGTGTATAATGATTATATTCCTCATGGGGTGTTGTTACATGGACATAACACATCTTAATTCTTTTTTTCATCCCTTTGCCCTCCTCTCCGTCCCACAGGAGATACTTAAATGGAGGCCACCAGGAAAGCGGTCACAGGTGTTAACCACCCTCTGTCTCTTCCCCATTCTAATATTGTACTGTGGGTTGCATCCCCAGCTGTCTTGTTCCCTTGGGGAAAGCTCCCCAGTAAGATCCTTCTTTGGGGATCCTTCCTACACTACTGTAAACAGACAGTTCTCTTCCAGTAGTAGCTCTGGGAAGCCAGGTCCCTGTCTATCAATCCCCTTGAGGTCTGAGTCACTTAACAAGAGACCCAAAAGTTAGCAGCCTGGAGTTGGCCCTTCCAATATTCTCCTGAATTTTGTTTACACAAGTTGGGAGAAGCTGGGCACCATGGTGCACACCTGTAGTCCCAGCTACTCGGGAGGCTGAGGCAGGAGAATCACAAGTTTGAGACCATCGTGGTGTACACAGCAAGTTCAAGGCTGGCCTGGACTACATAGTGAGACCCTGTCTCAAAACTCCTCTCCCGAAAATTTTTTTAAAGGGCGGGGAGATGTAGCTCAGTGGCACAATACTTACTGAACATGCTTGAGGCCCTGGGTTCAATCACAGGAACTGCAAAGAAAAATAAAACTGAGGAGAAGCAACAAGGGGAGACTGTAAAGCTAACTGCACATACTTTATGTCTGCCTTCCAGGAAGAAAGGGTGTTTCTGAAGATGGGTGAAAGCGACAGTGTTGGTGGTTGGCAAGAGTATTAATCCTGCTCCTCAAAACCTCCTTCTTAGTGCTGGAATGTAGCTCAATGGTAAAGCACGCGCTTAGCATATGTGCAGCCCTGGGATCCATCCTCAGCACCAAAACCAAAAAACCAAAAGCCCCCACCTACTCTGCCAATTAAAGAATATTTTGGATTAAAAAACTTTCTCTTTTAAAATATATAAAAAAAAATTACAGCAATTTCATTCTTAAGTTTGTGTGAAGCTTTATAGTAAGATAATTAGATTGACACTCAGTAAAAGTAGTTTATTTTTTGTTTTTTAAAATACATTTGAGAATGAACCCAGGGCCTTTGCACTAAGCTACATCCCCAGCCCTTTTCATTTTTTATTTTGAGACGGGTTTTGCTACGTAGCTCAGTCTGCCCTTGGGCTTACTATGTAGCTCAGGCTGGCCTCAAATTTATAATCTTCCTGACTCAGCCTCCCAAGTACTGAGGTTACAGGCATGCACTAGGTTTTACATGTTTTAATCTTTTTTTTTTTTTTTCCTTTTTTCAGTACTGGAGATTGAACCCAAGTGCACTCTACTACTGAACTACATCCCCAGCCCTTTTTATTTTTTTTATTTATTTATTTTTTCCTGAGACAGATCTTGTTGAGTCACTAAATCACCCAGGCTGAGCTCAAATTTACAATCCTTCTACCTCAGCTTCCCACTATACTGGGATTACAGTACCACACCCCAGTTTGTTTGTTTGTTTGTTTGTTTATGTTGAGACAGGGGTCTCACTATGTTGCTTAATTACCCAGTCTGGGCTGAAACTTGAGTTCATTCTGCCTCAGCTCCCAGAGTGCTGGGATTACAGGCGTGCACCCCCACACCTTTTGCATGTAGTATATTTTACTTTATAATATGATGAGTAGTTCATGAAATTTAAAAAAATATATATCCCACAGGTCATGCTGGCTCTTCTGCCACTGAATGGTGAGCTCCTGTCCTATCTCTGCAGGGATTAAGCCTCATTTGAGAAAAAGAACTTATTGAAAATATTCCAGTCATCTTTGTAGCAGTAGCATCTGGTGTATAAGAGGTGCATTGCAAATGTATGTTGAATTACTAAACAACCTCCCTGTGTCCACCACCATGGAGCTGAGAAGAGTAATGTGATCGATAAAGACAGATGTGCCACTGAGATTTCCCTTCAGGAAAGAACCTGCTGTTCCTCTCCAACTATTATTGCTTTAGCCTCTGGTTTTCCAGAAGCCCAACTAAAACAAGGACTCATCTACTTGGTCATATTTCCTCTGGAGCTTCCTACTGGGCTGGCAGAGTTTGTCCCAATGTGACTGACTTCTTCCTTCTTCCTGCTTCCTCCCCCTTTCTTTCAAAGATGTTACTCCCTTTAATATCTTCATACTCCTAACTCTGTCTCAGCATCTGCTTCCCCAAATTCTCAACTAGTGAAAAGGGACTTTAGTTTTCAACCCATTCACCATAAATTAGTATGAAAAGCCCATACAACTGAGGTGACAACTAAAGCTAATTGCATAGGCATAATGACAATAGTAGGCACTTTTGTATAAGGTTACTTTGCAGAAATTACGTATTTTAATTTTAGCAAAAAAAAAAAAAAAGAGTACCAAAATGGGTAGAAAAGGACATATACCTTATTAAGTCTTGATAAAAAGTTACTCTATTTAAAATTACTCTTTTATAAATATAATAGAAAGCTATAGTCATTAAAAGCACTATGTTATTACTATGTCAAGAGATAGAGAAATGGAACATGATATCCAGATAAAAAGACCTGAATACATGTGAATTTAATATCTGATAAAATATCGCTGTGAACCCAAGTCTAGCCTGGGCTACATAGTGAGTTCAAGACCATACTGAAGTAGATAGTAAGACCCGGGCTCAAAAAACCAAAAAACTGGGCCGGTGAGATGGCTCAGCGGCTTAAGCGCCTGCCCGGCAAGAGCAAGGGCCCGAGTTCGACTCCCGGAACCCACATACGAAAAAGGGGCCGGTGATATCGCTCAGCGGCACGGGCGCTTGCTGGCGCACGAGGTCCTGAGGTCGACCCCCGGTACCCACAAAAAAAACCAAAAAAACCCCCCAAAAAACCTAAAAATTTAAAAAAAGATCTCTAGGCCAGCAGAGCATAAGGTTGTGGGAACAGGAAGCAAAAAATTTGCTAGTGGGTGCTATTTCCACCCCTTCATTCCTGGACTTGTGAATCCTGGCTACAGGAGAAACAGTACCATATAATGGAAGCGGATTCAGAGTATGTACAGCCTTCTGGTGACCCTTTCCCCAGTTCTGCGAAGTATTGCCGCCTAGCTGGCACTGTAATTGCATCTTCAAAAGGCCACCAATACAGCTGCTTCTGGATAGTGGGGAGCACGGTGGGGTCCGTGAATTTTATGAGCATGAGCTTATCGCTGCACTTCTTGGACCGGGAAATATGTTCTTTGGTCAGAAGCGATGCTGTGTGGAATACCATGATGGTGGAATGAAGCATTTTGTAAGTCCATATATGGTAATTTTGGCAGAAACATTATGTGCAGGGAAAGAAAATCCATATCTGGAATAAGTGTCTATTCCAGAAAGGACAAAGTGCTGCCCTTTCCATGTTGGAAGTGGTCCAATATAATCAACCTGCCACCAGGTCAGAAGCTGATCATCCTGGGGAGTGGTCCTGCATTGGACACTCAGTGTCAGTGTCTGCAGCTGGGAAATTGGCCATTCAGCAGTGGCTACAGTCAGCTTTGGTGAGTGGAGGCCCCTGTTGCTCAGCCCATACATAACCTCCATCCATGCGAGCATGGCCACTTCGTTCATGAGCTCCAATGGGCAATGACAGGGTGACCAAGAAAGGAGGTTGACTGCTCTCCAAGAATCAACCATCCTATCCACTTGTTCATTAAAGTCTTCTGCTGCTGAGGTCACCTTTTGGTGGGACACAAATATCTTCAAATCCGTCACCCACATACCTCTTCCCCAAATGTCTTTTTTGCCTATTTTCCAGTATGTTCTTTCCAGGTCCCTGACCATCCAGCCAGACCACTGGCTACAGCCCATGAATCATTATATAGTTGCACACCTGGCCATTTTTTCTTACAAGCAAAAGGTACAACAGGTGCATTGTCCAAAGTTCTGCCTACTGTGAATTTCACTTCCTCACTGTCCTTCGGGGATGTCCTAGAAAGGAGCTGTAGTGCTACAGCTATTCACTGCCATGTGGTGCTAGCACTATGAGATACAATTTTGTTGCCCTAAAATTTTTCTGCTTATATAAATCCAGTAAAAATTTAGTAGGCTTCCTAATTCATTTATGGGAACACATGATTAATTAGCCAATGTCATAGGTCTACACATGTCAGACCATTCCAATCATTACTTTCATTCAGCTGTCCATTACAGTAAGTATGCTCACCTTACCTTTGGCTGTTCAGTGCTGCCACTTGGTCCCTGCCAATCTGAGGTCCAATTCTAATCACAGCATGTAAGTTTTCAGTTGAGTGACTATGTTCCCTACCATAAGGTCTGGCGTACAGAGAATAGCAATGATGGAGTTCTTCAAGGATGCTGGTCCTTGCTCAAAAATCTGTTTCTTTTTTTCTTTTCTTTTCTTTCTTTTCCTTTCTTTCTTTTTTCCTTTTTGAGATAGGGTTTCATCTTGTAGCCCAGGCTGGACCCGAACTCACAGCGATCCTCCTGCCTCAGCGTCCTGAGTGCTGGGGTTTCAGGCGTGCACCACACAATGTCCAGCCTAGAAATCTGTTTCTTAAGGTATCAGTGAAGAGTGCATTTTCTGGACCTTCCCAGTATGCAGGAGTAGGATTTTTTTTTTCTTTCTTTCTTTCTTTTCTTTTTAACGATATTTTATGTTTATTAAAAGTAGGAAAAGAGAAGAGGGCTGGTGAGATAGCTCAGCGGCATAAGCGCCTACCTGACAAGTGCGAGGTCCTGAGGTCAACTCCTGGTACCCACATAAAAAAAAAAAGTAGGAAAAGAAACGTGCTCTGCAGAGCAAGTGTGGGCCAATTAAAAGTAGGAAAAAAAGTACACTCTGTAGGATGAGAGTGGATGACTGTGAAACAGAGAAAACAGTAAAAAACCAAAGGGTCTGGCTATGTAGTTCAGGCTGGCCTCGAACTCTTTTTTTTTTTTTAAAGAGGAAAAAATAGAACAAAATTTCAAAACAACATAATAGGAGGGTAACAATGGTTAATACATTGCATATTGTTATCTTTAAATTAGTTACTGAGAGTACAAGATATTGGCATTCAATTGTCCAAACAATTTTAGCACAAAACTTTCTTTTCAATGAACTAAGCGAAATTAGTAGTGTATCTATCTTAACTATCTTGTATATATATATTTTTTTCCTTTTCCCTTCCTTCTTTACTCCATTCCCCCATCCCAGCTTCTCTTTCCTTTTGAACAGTTTCTTCCTGTTTTACAATATCTATTGTACATTTTGGATCTTATTTACTCTTTCAGCTTCTCACACTAGAGAGACAATATGATGTTTACACACGCATGTCTGGTTTATTTCATTTATGAGTATGGTCTTGAGTTGCATCCATTTACCTATAAAAGTCTCCAGTTTATCCTTTTTTATGGCTGAATAGTACTCCATTGTATAAAAATACTACATCTTTTTTATCCATTCCTCGGTTGATGGGCATTTGGGTTGTTTCCAAGATCTGGCTATTACAAATTGTGCTGCTATAAACATGGGTGCACATATATCGCTGTGGTATGATGTTTTTAATCCTTCTGGGAAGATACCCAAGAGGGGAATAGCTGGGTCAAATGGGACCTCCAATCCTAGTTTTTTGAGGAATCTCCACACTGATTTCCACAGTGGCTGTACCAGTCGACACTCCCACCAACAGTGGAGAAGGGTTTCTTTTTCCCCACAGCCCCTCCAGCATTTGTTATTGGTTGATTTCTTGATAACAGCCATTCTTTCTGTGGTGAGATGGAATCTCAGTGTTGTTTTAATTTGCATCTCTTGAATGACCAGTGATGTTGAACATTTTTTCATATATTTATTTGCTGTTTGTATTCCTTCATCTGAGAAGTGTGTATTCATCTCAGATGCCCATTTTTGGATTGGGTCTTTAAATTTGGGAGGTCTGATTTTTATGAGTTCTTTATATGTTCTCGAAAGTAATCCTTTGTCTGAGGAACAGCTGGCAAACATTTTTTCCCACGTTGTGGGTTGTCTTTTCACTCTGTTGGTAGTTTCTCTTGCTGTGCAAAAGCTTTTTAATAAGATGAAATTCCAGCTGTTGATGCCCTCGAACTCTTGGTGATCCTCCTGCCTCAGCCTCCCAAGTGCTGAGATAACAGGCATGTGCCACCATGCCCATCTTGGAGGAATGGATTTTAGCTGGCAAATCTATTCTAGCACTCCCTTTCCTTGAGACTTTGAATACTTTCATAAACAGTAAACCAAAGAATATCAGACATCTCCACCTCATTCACAGTTGGCCATCTTTTGATCCATACTTCAGCCTATCAACTAAATAAAGTCTTAGCACATTTTTACTCCATTAAATCCAGCATTGACATTAAATCCAGAATCGCAGCATAATGGGCTCATATCAAAAATTCAGCCTAATCCAGTTTTACCTCTCTTCCACCATTTTCCTACACTCTTAAAATCCATTTCCATACTGGTTTCCAAGACCCCTACCTGTAAGAATTAAAAAACTCCAGACAGGGCCGGTGAGATGGCTCAGCAGCATAAGCGCCTGCCTGGCAAGTGCGAGGTCCTGAATTCAACTTCCAGAACCCACATACGAAAAAAGGGCTGGTGATATCGCTCAGCGGCACGGGAGCCTGCTGGCGCGCGAGGTCCTGAGGTCGACCCCCCGGTACCCACAAAAAAAAGACAAAAAAAACCCCTCCAGACATTCTTTGATGTGTAGCCCACACTCTTGTGGGTCATGCTGCCTACCTCAGCTTTAGGGGCTATCTGAGATTTGGTCAGAGTTAGGGACCTAGAGGCAAAGTGGGTGGTGAGGGAGGGTTCCAAGGACATCACCATGGCCTTGCCTGCTAACTTCATCAGGGAAGGGCATTACTGTTTCCAAAGGCAACACAGGGTTAGCATACATAGGGAGTCCAACACCACAGGGGGTGGGCTGAGAATGCCTCTGCCACCAAGGGTGGGGAAGTCTCTTCCTCTGGTAAAATAATCTCATCAGAATTTACGAGTTCAAAGTCCCCAGACTCACCAGCTTCCTCCCAAACAAGATCCCATTCCTTGCTGATATGTCCTCACGTTAACCAAAGATACCCTTTGAGGCCGAGTGTTAAATTTGCACTGTAGCTCAGCCAATTGCATTATGAGGGCTTGTGTTTGTTTTTTTGGCAACTTCAGTCCAATGACTCAAGGAGAGAAGATTCTTCAGGATACACTTAGAAACCTTTAGATTGTTTATGTGTGTCTGGAGCTGGGAATATGAAACTTCCAGCTCTTTATTTTCCTTTATTACTTTGTCCAGAGATGCTAAAAGCAACCAGCCAGCATCGTTATATTGCTTACTCTTCCAAAAATGTTCAAAAGTATTGTATATAAAATCACTGAATTCCTTGCATCTCACAAGTGCCAAATCAGGATAATAAAATGGATCTATGTTGCATATTACTTTAAATAGTTCCCACCACAGACCAGCAGTGCTCTCTACATTTTCAAAAAGAGAGAGGATGACAACTTTAGGGCTCATGTGAAAGCCAACTCTGGGGCTGGTGAGATGGCTCAGCGGCATAAGCGCCTGCCTGGCAAGCGCGAGGGCCCAAGTTCAGCTCCCGGATCCCACATACGAAAAAAGGGCCGGTGATATCGCTCAGCGGCACGGGCGCCTGCTGGTGCGCAAGGTCCTGAGGTCGACCCCTGGTACCCACAAAAAAAAAAAAAAAAAAAAAGAAAGCCAACTCTGGGGACCAGTTAGAGAAACTCACCCTCATAAATCTACTTCTCTAGAACCACTTTTGGTACCAAAATCTGTATTAGTTAGGGTTCTTTAGAGGAAGACAATCAATAGAAAATGTGTGTATAATTATGCCGGAATTTTTTGGGTGGGCTTGCAGGATCAGAGGCAGGAGAGTCCACCATGGCCGTCTGCGTACTGGAGGATCCAGTAGCTGCCTGACCCTGTAAGAGGAATTTTCCCTTCTGGGAAAATTCAATCCATGCTGTCCTCCTCCTCCCAATGTTCCGAGAATTAAGCTGTTACAGTTTAAAGTCGCCTAAATTAGATAAGAATGAGAACAGGGCTGACCAGGGATCTGGATTACAAGATATGAACAACCCCATGACTAAGGAATTTACAAAACATGCCTTTACGAGATAAGAACAACCCCATGACTAAGGAATTTACAAAATAGGAGACATCCTCCGCCGCCCAGCCTTAAATTTCCGTGTGATTGTCTTCTCCCAATGAATGTAAAAAGCTGTTTAAACTAACCAATGCCATCTGCTTCTGTAACCGCGCTTGCAAAGACCCCTCCTCCCTTTGTTCTATAGACATATAAGCCCTGCACAGACAAACCTCGTGGCTCTCTGTTCCTGCATGTTCAGTGAGCCCCACGCATGCTTGGTCAATAAAACCCCTTGCCTTTTGCACGAGAGAACGCTTCTCGGAGTCTTCCTTCACGCGGCGGGCGTCTCTACCCTAACAACCCAAGAGAATGGAAGCTGCAGAACCAGAGGGCCAAAACCACAGCACCAATCCAAGGTCAGAAGCCTGGAAGCTCACAGGAGAGTCGCTGCATTGGGAGGCTGAAGCAGCTGGAGACCTAGAGACCAATGTCCAAAGGCAACGCAGCAAAGGGCACAACTGCTCAGAAAGACTGGAGCTCTTCAAAATGGGCACATTTTCTTCTTCTTTCCCTTTTATTCCGTCCAGGCTACAAGCCTATTTGTTGATGTCACCCACAACTGGGATGGGTCTTCCCCTCTCAGCTTGCTGATCTATGCATCAGTCACCCACAGACACACCCAGAACTGTGCTTTAGTAATCCATTAGGCATCCTTAATCTATTCAAGTTGACAAGTCCTGATTAGTGGTTACAAAAATATTATAAACAAAGATTTATTTATTTATTTATTTATTTATTTATTTTGAGACAGGGTCTCTTGCTAGTTGTAGTTCGGGCTGGCCTTGAACTCATTATGTAGCCCAGACTGGCCTTGAACTCACAGCAATCCTCTTGCCTCAGACTTCTGAGTGCTGGGATTATAGGTGTGTGCCACCACACCCAGCTATAAACAAAGTTTAAAAATGAAAAACACTGAAATCATACTTTTGCCAAACATATAACAGAGAAAAGATTGGTGTCGATAATACATAAAAAGCTACTTTAAAAAACCCCCAAATCATTCATTAGGAAAAAAAAAGGGGGAAGGAACAAAGACTATGGACAGCAATTTATATCTGAACAAACATAACATGTAATAATATATGCAAAAATATCCAGCTTCACTGGTAAATGATGATGGAATCAAAACAAGAACAGAGCCAGGCGTGGTGGCACACACCTGTAATTCCAGCACTCAGGAGGCTGAAGCAGGAGGGTCACTGTGAGTTCAAGGCCAGCCTCAGCTACAAAGTGAGTTCAAGGCCAGCCTGAATTGCATAGGGAGAACTTGTCTCAAAAAGACAAAAACCAAAAATAAAACAAAACAAGAAGCCCCAAGAACAGATAATTAATATTTTAACCAATCAAATTGAACAAGATTCATAATATTCAGTTTTGATGAGGTTTCAGGAAAATAAGCACCTTAACGTGCATATATTTATTTTCTGTACTGAAGACTGAAACGTGGGCCTTTGTATTGAGGTATGTACATCATTGGCCCATTTTTAATTTTTTATTTTGAGACAGGGTCTTGCTAAGTCACTAAATTGGTCAACTTGGGTTTGAACTTGTGGTCCTCCTGCCTCAGCCTCCCAGTGTTCTGGGATTGCAGGCATGTGCCCTCAGCACTCACCTTGCTTCTGCAGAGCCAGGTTCCCTTGCCCGTGAGCTGTGAGCCAGGAGGTGGGGAGAGCCTGACGTTTTAATTTTTCTTCTCTGCATTGTGGTCCATCTCTCAAACTTCTCTGTAGCTTTTAACCTTCCCAATTCCTGGTGATCTACTTCTCTTTTTCTCTTCCCCAAATTGTTCTTTTCCAGGACCTGGATTCCAGATCTCTGAGAGGCTGAATTCTGCTGCTGCTCACCACTCTGCCATTTTGATTCTCCCCCAGGCCCCCTTTTATTTTATTTGAAACAGGGTCTCACTGAGTTGCCCAGGCTGGCCTTAAACTTGGGATCCTCCATCCCTTAACCTCCCAAGTGGCTAGGATTATAGCTATGTGCAACTATGACTATCTCAGATGATGTGTTTTGAATGGTGGCACCGGGACTATGGTCACTGGAATAATAAACATACAAAGTATAGGCTTAAAACCAGGCATGGTAGCATATACCTATAGTCCCAGTTACTGGGCAGGCTGGGAATTAGGTCCAGCTTGAGCAACATAGCAAGATATGTCCTCTGAAAAAAACAAAAAATATAGCTGTTTCATTCTGGGATGAGGATATTTGTTTTTGTTTGTTTTTGTTTGAGACAGGGTCTCACTGTGTAGTGCAGGCTGGTCTTGAACTTGCTTATGTAGCCCGGGTTGGCCTCGAACTCACAGCGATCCTCCTGTCACGGCAGAAGCAAGGCACACACTCACAGGAGACCAAGAATCGAGAAACAAGCAAGTTTTTTATTGGAGAAACCAGCGGCCAGCAGGTCACTCATAGGAGTCGAGTCTGCTGACCCCAAGCCTTTGTCTCACAGTTCCTTAAATACACATTTGGGGGTTTTACAAAAAAATCCCTTGGTTGCCATAGAGACCACATCTTTACTACATCATTTCTTTGGAATGTCACAATGTCCTTCTCAAAACATCAGGTTAATTGACACACAGGATGGGGGCAACGTCAATTTGACCACATTGTGCTAAAACTGTTTGTTCCTCCTTTTATGGGTTTTATGGTTGACTGGGAAGGGGTCTGAGGAGTGAGTTTATCTATAGGTTAGTGCCTTAATATCTAACAGGGTTGGGGAGTGAGTGCATCTAGGGGTTAAGTGAAGACAAACTGGAAACTGAAAAAGAAAATGCAGTCACTTTAGCCATATTACTGCTGCCTCAGCCTCCCGAGTGCTGGGATCATAGGCATGTGCCACCATACCCTATTGGGCAACCCTGAAGTGAGCCCCAATCTCCTGCAAGGTGTTAAGGCACACAGGGAGAGAGAAAGAAAGAGCAAAAAAAATGGCAGTACAGTGGGGATCTGGGATGACCAGTTGTTCATGAGGAACAAAACGCCAGGGGCACCCAGAACCTTGGTATTTATTGATTGAGGAGGGGATTATGGGATGACTCGAGGTGGAGGTGGTCTTATGCTAAGAAGGATCTTGCCCTGGAGTGTCTTTGGTCTTAGC
Organism: Erethizon dorsatum; assembly: GCA_028451465.1. Classification (NCBI taxonomy): domain Eukaryota; kingdom Metazoa; phylum Chordata; class Mammalia; order Rodentia; family Erethizontidae; genus Erethizon; species Erethizon dorsatum. Next base: position 110,300,809 of record CM051827.1, on the reverse strand, counting down.
GGTCTTAGTCTTAGTGGGTGGGAGAGGATGGCCCACCCCTAAAGGATAATGGGAAATCTCAAAAGGGTGATACCCATAATCCCAAACCTCCCAAACCTCCATTTATCCCTTAGGGAAGTATGCAAAATTAGCTATTGTAAATTTGTAGTCCCCAACAACGCCCGGCCCAAGATATTTGTTAAAGAGCAGGTACAATCAGCAGTGCCGCATATGCTAATAATCCCAGTACTCTGTGAGGCAGAGACAGGAGGATTATAAATTCAAACCCGGCCAGGGCGAGTTAGCAACTGAGAAAAACCCTGTTTCAAAATAAAAATAAAAGCTCCGTGGGAAGGCTCTGTGTTCAATCTCTAGTTCCCCTCAAAAAAAAAAAAAAAAAAGAGCAGGTACAGACTCACAGATATTCGGCCTACCTTGTGGTCTTTGCTCTCTAATAGTCTCTGTTATGGTTTATATCTAATGTCCCCTCACGCACTCAGAGGTGGGGCTTCGGGGAGGTGGTTGGATCGTGGGAGCGCCGTACTCACCGGTGGACCAGGCCACTGAGGAGCTGACAGCTGACTGTGCTGTCAGGAGTGGGTCCTGGTCAGCAGAGGTTGGGTGCCTGTGGGCGTGGCTTGAAAGAGTCCACCTCCTCCCCAGCTCCTCCCTTGAGTCTCTGCTTGCTGACCACCGGGAGGAAGCAGCTTTTCGTCGGCCATGCTTTTCTTCTTTGGAGCTGGCTGACCCTGGACTCAAACATAAGCCAAAATAAAAATCTTTTCCTTGAAGTGGTGGGTGTTGGGTATTGTGTCTCAGTGATGAGGAAAGTGACTAAGACGGTCTCTTATCTCCCTGTCACTAAGAACTTGCTTCACAGACCTATTTTTCCCTTTTATTCCAATGAAGAATCCCACAGCTTTCTCTAGGAAATTTAATTTTTTTACTCACTTGAATCTCTCAAACAACCCATGACCCTAATTAGTTACAGATTTTGTTTATTAAAACATTCATTTATTCCTCAAATGTATGCAAGTTACAATTTAGTGTCACTTAGTTCCAAATCTGCCCTTCTTTGCCCAGCTTTCTGAAATCGGCTGGACCCTGTAAACATTTCTCCTTCACCACCTGGAGCGATGTGAAGCCTTGGGCCTAGAGGGACTCTGCAGAGGCAGAGGCAGGGGCTTCCTGTGTTAGTTCCAGGGTATCTTTCTTCTCCACCCTAAAGTGCAGCATCCACGAGTGCTTCCAGCAAGTGCTGCTGCCACCCTGGTCGGTAGCCTCTGATCTTGCAGCCGGTCTGTGGCACACTGGGGAACCTCAGTATCCAGGGGGCCACAGATATATGCTCTCCAAATAGACCTCAATCCAGGTGGGGATGGGAGAAACAGGGAGCCTCACAACTTTTTCTGTTATTGAGTGCCCTCCTTCCACCCTAGAGTCAACAGCCGCTCCTGTTTTGTTTGCCATTTCTGCACTTGCTGTTCTTGTTTTCTTTGGAGCTCTCTTTCACCCTTTTAGTAAACACTAGTGATGGTTAATTTTTTTTGTTTTTTGGTTTTTTATTTGAGACAGAGTCTTGCTAGGTAGCCCAGACTGGACTCAAACTGGCGGCAATCCTCCTGTCTCAGCCTCCTGAGTGCTGGGATTATAGGCGTGCACCACCACACCCAGCTTTAGTGATGGTTAATTTTATATGTCAGTTTGGAGGGTGTTTTTTTGGTGAGATAAACATTTAAACCTGTGAACCCTGGGCAAAGCAGGTTGCTCTCCATAACATCCATAACATGGATGAGCTTCATAAAATCAATTGAAGGCTTGAAAATACCAGCCTCTCCACAGCAAGTTTTCCAGCACATGGTCTTTGGACTAGAACTGTGCTATTAGCTCTCCTAGGCCTCTGGCCTGCCAGTGCATGCTAAAGGTTTGGACCTGTCAGTCTCCATTATCGTGTGAGTCAATTCTTTATAATGTCTTTCCCTCCCTCCCTCCCTCTCTCTCTCTCTTTCTCTGTGTCTTTCTCTTTGTCTCTCCATCTCTCTCTGTCTCTTTGTCTCTCTCTGTCTCTGTCCCTGTCTCTGTCTCTTTTTGCATATGTATCCCATTTGTTCTGTTTCTCTGGAAAGTCCTGAGAAATACACCTTTTAACAGTTGACGCTTTACACTATGATTTCCATGTTCAAATTTGTGATGTGAGCTGGGCAAGGTGGCACATGCCTATAATCCCAGCTACTCAGGAGACTAAGGCAGGACAGCAAGTTCAAAGCCTAAGTCTGAGCAACTTAGTGAGCAACTAAGTCTGAGCAACCTAGTGAGACCCTATCTCAAAATAAAAATAAAAATGTCTGGAGATATAGTTCAATACTCCCTGGGTTTAATCCCCAGGAACCACACACACACACACAAATCATGATGTGATTGGTTTATGCCTCCTCATTGGGCGTTGATATCATCAGTGTACTTGGTACAGAGGACGAATGTGAAGATGATTACGTAAAATAAGGTAAAAGCCTGTCCTCAGAAGTTGGAAGAAATGGATGGAGAAAAAGCTCTCAACATTTGTTCATAACATCAGTGATAAGAGATGTCTGTTTAGGTCCCCAGAGAAGCAGAGAAGGGGGAGCATTTGCTTATGAGGGTTTACAGGAGAGGGTGTTCACAGGACAGGTGAATTTGGAGTTGAATCCTGAAGGGAAAAGCAGTTTTCCAGGTACATGAAGGTGCAGAGAAGTATAAATGACAGATGGAGGCCAGAAAGTCTGTGCAGGGGTGAGAGGAAGTGTGTTATACTTTAAGTGAGGTGCTCAGGAAGCAGGGAAGAGAAGGCTGTAGAGAGAGGACGGCAAGCAACCCAGAAGAGCTTGCGAAGAAATGTATAGTTTGGATTTAGAGCTGCGGGCTAGAGATTTCCCAACTGCTTTGCACCAACACACATATAACAGATAAAGTTCACATTCATAACAGCTCCATACCTGTAACAGCTTTTAGCTGAAATATCCCTCTCATTTGGGGCAGGAACAAGGGATCTGTAATTAATAGTTGCTGCATGTATAAACAAAACATTAGTCATGGTTGCTCATTACCATCTATGACATGGTTAACATATGCTGTAGGTTACACAAAAGTCCTTGTCTCTAAATCCAACTTTTTCTCTTCCGTTCAAACAAACAAACCAAAACAAAATAAAACAAAACAAAACACCATATCAGAGCTGGGTATGGTTGCATCCACCTGTAGTCCCAGCTATGCAGGAGGCTGAGGCAAGAGGATTGCTTGATTCCAGGAGTTCAGGGCCAGCCCGGGGCAACACAGTGAGACACTGTCTCTTATAAAAAAGTAATAAGAAAACATCAGAATGCAAGTAAGGGGGAAGATAGATGGCAACCTAAGCATGAGATCCTTTGTATCTCTCCCGACTCCCTGTTGGGACAGCCATTTAAATAAGTGACAAATTGCTGGAGGCCAGAAGACATCTCAGGGACATCTAAGACCTTGAGTGTTTGGGAAGGAGGTGCAGGCTGTCAGTATTCGCCTATGGAGCGTAGCCTGGGAGAGACTAAAGGATGCAATGTTTGAACACAGCGTTTCTCAGGAGGCAGCCAGGCAGACGCTGTCACCTGACTGCTGCACACATCCCCACATGTGGGCAGCACGGGGAAGCTGCCATGTTGGGCTGGCTCCAGCGAACAGAATGAGCACCTTTCATGCCTCCAACAGAGAGAGCCCACCTGCCAGCTGTTCACTCTTAAGTCCACTAGAAAAAAAGATACACTTTATTCTGTTATTAATTTATTCATTCAACAAACATTTACTAAGATCCATCGTGTATGCTAAGGATATAGCAGTAATCAAGACAGAAAAGGCAAGAAACTGACGGTTCAAATGGGGAAGGCAGTAATAAAGATGCAACGTGTAATTTTCAGATGGTGATGAGATTAGAGTACTGGGATAGAGACGAACTGGATCAGGGAATGCTGTTTCTGATGGGGGTGATGAAAAAGTTCTGGAAATGGAGAGTGGTGATGGTTGAGCACTGCGAATGCACTTAATGTCACTGAACTGGCACACTTTTATTTTTTTATGGGTACCGGCGGTCGACCTCAGGACCTCGTGCGTCACTGGGCGCGCGTGCCGCTGAGCGATATCACCGGCCCTCTTTTTGTATGGGGGTTCCGGGAGTCAAACTCGGACCCTTGTGTTTGCCAGGCAGGCGCTTATGTCGCTGAGCCATCTCACTGGCCCCTGCCCTACACTTTTAAAAAATGGCTAAAATAATGAATTTTATATTGTGTAATGTTACCACAATGGTGAAGAAAAAATTTTAAAGAAAAAAAAGGAAAGCCCAGGCTGCCAGCGCTGCAGAAGGACGATCAGGCTGCACCAAGTGCTGCTGGGGGTGGACGTGGGGTGGCAGGCAGGCATTCATCCGTCAGCCTCACCTGCAGGGACCCAAGGCCAAGGAACTCCCTGCTTCCCAAGAGGGTGAAGGCACCAGCTCAGGAGCTGTCCGCGCAGGTGACAGCAGGGCGGGGAATCCCGAGCGCTCCTTTCTCTGCGGATCCTCCCTCGCCCCTTGACCTCCTTCTGACCTCGTTACTCATTTTTGCTCAATTAGCAACCGACCTCAAAACCTCTGCAGCTTACAACAGAGGCCAGCAAGCAAAGGGCTGGAGAGTAAATATCTCTGGCTTTGTGGGATGGGCAGGTGGTCACCACTGTAACCACTCAGCTCTGCTGTCGCTGCATGAAAGCAGCCAAGACATGTAAATGAATGAGCACGGCTGTGTTCCAGTAAAACTTACAAACACAAAAATCTGAATTTCATGTCGTTTTCAATGCCACAAAATCATCATCTTTCTCCTCCTCTTCCTTTTTCTCTTCTCTCCCCGCCCCCACCTTCTCCTCCTGATTGAGCTCAGGGCCACTCTACTCCTAAGTTACATTCCCAACCCCTTATTTATTTATTTATTTTGAGATGGTCTTGCTAAACTGCCCTAGCTGGCCTCAAACTTGGGATCCTCCTGCCTCAGTTTCCCAAAAGGGTGGGATTACAGGCACATGCTGCTACACCCAGTCCATTCTTCTTTGGATTAGTTTTTAAATCCTCAAAACTGCAAAAACAAACTAAAACATTCTTATCTTGTAGGCATTACAAAAGCAAGACAATGGACTGGATTTAGCCCATGGTCTGTGTTTTAACAATCCTTGGTTAAAAACAACCAACATGCCAGGCATGGTGGCACACGCCTGTAATCCCAGTGCTCGGGAGGCTGAGGCAGGAGGACTGTCATGAGTTCGAAGCCAGACTAGGCTACATAGTGAGTTCAAGGGCAGCCTGAACTACATAGCAAGACCCTGTCTAAAAAAAAAAAAAAAAATACAACCAACAAAGTTATTGGTCACATTATATGCTGGTGATTGCAAGTCACTGTCTGTGGCTCACTCGTGACCTAGGCTGCACTGTAGGAGCAGCTGCCACCTGGAGCACGCTGTTCCTGCAGCACAAGGCAGAAAGCTGGTGGAAATGCATGAGGCCTCTTCAAGCTCCTGCTCAGAACTGGCACACTGTCACTTACATCCCATTGCCAAAGCAAGTCACAAGACTAAGCCAGACCATGGGGCAGGGCAAAGCACTTTATCTAGAGAGGGGCATTCAAAGTCACACAGCAATGGTTTGGGGATGTGTAATCCTCTTGAAGTGAAGGAAGGCAAGAGGTAGAAACACTAATACAGTCTACCATGCTGACCAACACCCTTTCCCAACACAAAGTGTGGTTAAGATTGAAGTTGCTCGTCTACGGGGAAGTACAGAAAGTAAAGACAAACATTTACAAAGTTTTACAGTAATTTTATATTGCAGCAATAAATAGGCCCACAGTTTGGACTGGAGATGTAGCTCAGTGGTAGAGCACTTGCCCTAGCATGCATGAGGCCCTGGGTTTAAAGCTCAGCACCACTAAATAAATAAAAATGAATGCATGAATAAATGAATGAATGGGTCCACAACAGATCAGAAGCAAACAGTCTGGTTCTTCACCAGAGTTTTTGAGAAATGCTTTAGAAGACAGAGTGGCCCATAACACCAGGGGACATAAATCCACAGGGCAAAATGCAACCAACATGAGAAAAACGATAAGTAAATCACACACAAACACACAGAATATGTGTAATTTAGTATATTGTTATTATACACATATGCTATATATATAATATATATTATATATATATATATATGTATATGAAGTTTTTTAATAGAAGGACCAAAGATTTTAAATAAGAACAATATATATATTTAGGGAAGAGATTATATTAATGATATGAGGCAATGATGAGAAATCATGAAAATAACCAAGAAGAAATATTAGAACCGAAAATACCTCTTGTCTCTCAGGAGCTATTCCTATTCCTCATTCCCCCATTCCTATTTCTCATTCCTTTTCTCTATATACTTCCTTTGAGAGATGGACTTGTTAGCAACCTATTTGGGACCCCTCCTGTCTCTCAAGAGCTAGTCCTATTCCCCATTCCCCCGTTCTTATTCCCCATTCCTTTTCTCCGATAAATTTTCCTTCTCTTAAAAAGAAAAGAAAAGAAAAAAGAAAAGAAAATACAATAGTTGAAAGAAAACACAAGAGCTGGGTGTGGTGGCACACATCTGTAATCCCAGCTTTTGGGAGGCTGAGGCAGGAGGATCACTGCAAGTTCAAGGCCAGCCTGGACTACATAGTGAGTTCAAGCCCAGCCTGCACCACATAGCAATACCCTGTCTCAACACCCCCCCAAAAAAACCCCACGTCCTCCCCCCAAAAAGAAAAAGAACACAAGAGATTGAAAAATGGCAGGAAGGATACAGCCTAAGGAAAAATTAGTATATTTCAAGATCATAGGCAGGGTGTTTCCCAGAAGATAGCAGAAGGGGTCAAAGAAACAGAAGTACTTTTACATTTTGTTTTCAAAAAGCCAGACTAGGGATGTAGCCCAGCAACAGAGCACTTGTCCTGCGTGCATGAAGCCCAGGGTTTAAGTCCCTGCACCAAGAAAAGCCAAGATGAAAAAGAAAAGCCAAGATATATGGAAGATAGAAGTAGGAATGCCAAAGTGTTCAAAATTAGGAGTTCCAGAGGAGCAGGGAAAAAATGGAGAAGAGGAAATAATATTTTAAGTAATGAAAGTAGCTTTCCCAGAATTAAAAAAGAATGAAAGTTCTTAGATTAAAAGGGCTCAGAGACTGCCAAACAGGAGAATGAAGGAAAAAAAGAAAATCTCTACTTAGGGACATCGTAATGAAATGTAAGAGTAGCAAATATGAAATGTAAGTCCATAAAAGCAAAGAAAACTGTAAACCCTCACTGGAAATAGCAAATGGATACATTAATTAATAGCATCATTGGATGCAAGATTAAAAAAAAGTAATATGTTTTAAGGCATCTAAGAGAACACTGACTGTAGAATTTGAGATACAAACAAACAAAAAACAAAACAGAAGAATTTGAGACCCTGTTTCAAAATAAAAAATAAAAAGATGGGCTAGGGAGGTAGCTCAGTGGTAAAGTGTCTGCCTAGCATTTGCGGTACCCTGTATTCAATCCCCACTACAGGGAAATAAAAGCAAAAAGAAAAAGTGATGTGGCAGCCTCCAGCAACCTTCCTTAAGAGGCAGCAGGTACATGCCCTCCTCCTTCCTCTTCCTTCTTTCTTTCTACTTGGAATGTGGGGTTGGAGGTCCATTTTAGAATAGGAGCGTGAGGGCCGTGCATTCACATGACAGGGAAGAGAGTTGGAAACAGTTCACTGCGTGGTTCCCGGGTTCCCTGAGGGCTTTGTATAACAGAGCTACAGTATCAGAATCTATCTCTAGATTTTTACATGAAAATCCAAAAATTTCCATGTTATTTAAGTCCTTGTTACTTCAGGTTTTCTGTTACTCTCAGCCAACTCTAATACAAAGTCATCAATGACCCAATTCATGAAACATATGCCCTTTCTCTCTATCCATTAATTTTCTACACGCATGTCAGGGATAGGCATAAATTCCCTATCATCCAGTGTCTGACCACTTGAATGCACATTTTAAAATGACTCCTAGGACTGGGGATATAGCTCAGTGGCACAAGCGCCTCCCTGGCAAGTGCAAGGTCCTGAGTTCGATTTCTGGTACCAAAAATAAAATAAATGACCCCTAAAGGTGTAGTTCCTTAAATACAGCTCCTCAAGTACAGTTCTTCATGATTTGAAGACCTGTGAAGTAAAGAGACAAGTTACGTGTGTCATATTTATCTAAAATGCAATGGGTAGGCTGGGTGTAGTGGCACATGCCTATAATCCAGCATTTGGGAGGCTGAAGCAGGAGGATTGTGAGTTCGAGGCCAGCCTGAACTACATAGTGAGTTCAAGGCCAGCCTGAAACTACATAGGGAGACCCTGTCTGTAAAAAAAAGCAACGAGTAAGCAGATAGGACAACCACTTCAGACATTCCTGTTCAAAGTAGGGGCAAATAGCCAATGCAGTGGTACATGCCTGTAATGCTACTCAGGAGGCTGAGGCAGAAGGAGTAAAATTCTGAGGCCAGCCTGAGCAACTTAGTAAGACCCTGTTTTAAAATAAAAAAATAGGCTGGGGATGTAGCTTAGTGTGAGGCCCTGGGTTCAATCCTCAGTGTTATGGCTTGTGTCTAGATGTCCCCACAAAGTCTCATGTGGTCACAGGTGGGGCTTTTCAGAGGTGGCTGGACTTAGGGTGTGTAATTCTGGGATTAAGTGTGTGATGCTGGGATTAAGGCTGTATGATTACTAAATTAGTCCACCGATTTGTTTGGCATTGGCGTAATTCTGGGTGTGGATTTGGAAGACCCTGGGTGTGGGTGGAACCACCCAAAGGGAGGGCAGCCTCGTATAGATATAAAGGGGCAGAAAGGCAGCAGGCCAGCTGCTGCTTCTTCACTACTCTGCTTTGCTGCCTTCTGCCCACCATGAACTGTTCCTCCTCTGTGATGCCCCTCTGCCATGCCTTGGAGCCAGCCACCTATGAACTGAAACCTCTACATACTGTGAGCCAAAATAAACTTTCCTCCATTAACTTTGGGTGTCAGGTATTTTGTCTCAGCAACAAGAAACTTAAGATACCCACCAGCACAAAAAAGGGAAGGGGGGATAGAATACAGCCACAAATGAGTCACTGGTCCATAGCAATTCTAAAATCCAGCTGGCAAATGGAAATTCCTTGATTAGGACACAAAGCTTGGGGATAATTATCCACTACTTTTTTTTTTTTTTTTTTTTTGAGACAGGGTCTTGCTGTGTAGTTCAGGCTATGTAACCCAGGCTGGCCTTGAATTCCTGGCAATCCTCCTGCCTCAGCATCCCGAGTCCTGGGATTACAGGCATTCACCACCATGCCTGGTTTATCTATGGCTTTTGGGTTTGCCCTTGATGCTGTTGGTTCTGCCCTCTGAGTCAATCTTCTTTTGTATGAAAAGCAGCTCACATTTGCAGTTGTGTAGTTTTTACAGATTATATCCAGCCAGTAGAATCCTGGGAGTCAGAAAACATCTTTCCGTTCAGTACTGGTTCTGACCCATTCAGTCCAAGATGGCAGTGTTCCTCTGAAAAGTCTTAAATACACCATATATCTCCTCTTGTAAATTTTCTTGGAGTTCACTATATTACACAAAGTTACACCCACTGGGAGGCAAAGGCAGGAGGATGGCATGTTTGAGCCCAGCCCAGGCACCTTAATAATTTAGAGAGGTTCTGTCTCAGAATAAAAAATGAAGAGCTGGGCTGGGAGTGTAGCTCAGTGTGAAGGCCCTGGGTTCAATCCCCAGTATGGGGATGGGGGGCTGGTCACAAAAATCTTTAAGATAAGCCCTTCTCTACTTGGGGCTCTCTTGCAGAGGGACAGGGCCCTAAAGCTTCTTAGAAAACCTATTGTTGATTGAGAGTATCCATAAATCATAACCTTCAAATAGAAAATCTGCTGTCTAATTGAACAGTACTTCGAAGTACTGTTTTAATTCTTCTGGTTGTTTTGTTTGATTTGATTTGTGTGTGTGTGTGTTACTGAGGATTGAACCCAGGGCCTTTACACTGAGCTACATCCCCAGCCTACATTTATTTTATTTTACTTTTTTTATTTTGGTGGTGTTAGGACTTGAACTCAGGGCTTCTCACATGGTAGGCAAGTGTTCCACCACTGAACTATATCCTCAGACCCACCGGCACTTTTTATTTAAAAAAAAAAAAATTTTGAGATAGGATCTCGCTCAATCGCTAAATTGCCCAGGCTGGCCTCAAACTTGTGATCCTCCTGCCTCAGCCTCCCAGAGTACTGGGATTACAAGCATGTGCCACAGGCCTAGTAAGAATAATTGGAATATCCCCTTTATAACCAAACCTCTCAATAGAGTTGTCTATTCTCATCATTTTCTTTTTTTTTTTTTTTTTTTTTTTTGTAATGTGGGTACCACCATTGAACTATATCCTCAGACCCACCGGCACTTTTTATTAAAAAAAAAAAAAATTATTTTGAGGTAGGGTCTCGCTCAATCACTAAATTGCCCAGGCAGGCCTCAAACTTGTGATCCTCCTGCCTCAGCCTCCCAGAGTACTGGGATTACAAGCATGTGCCACAGACCTAGTAAGAATAATTGGAATATCCCCTTTACAACCAAACCTCTCAATAGAGTTGTCTATTCTCATCATTATCTCATCTCATCTTTTTTTTTTTTTTTTTTAATGCGGGTACCGGGAGTCAAACTCAGGACATTGCGCTTGCCAGGCAGGCGCTTATGCTGCTGAGCCATGTCACCAGCCCTCTCATCTCATCTTTTTTTCTGCTTTTTGAGACAGAGTCTCACTATGTAGCCAAGGCTGGTCTCAGACTTGTGATCCTCCTGCCTTAGCCCAACAGAGCGCTGGGATTACAGACATGTGCTACCAGTCTGGCTCATCATCTCTATTTTTTATCCCCCACATCTTCCTCTAATCTGGGTTTGCCCTTGGAATATTCAAAGTGATGAGTATGTTTCTGTGTCATGATGAGGTCGCTAATGGCTGGCAGCCTCTAGGTAGCTTCAGGAAGACAGGTGGTTGTAGAAGGACGATGGTAGGATGAGAGGATGGGGACTTTTAGCCCCACACCCTAACCTTCAGTTCAGGAAGGGGAGCAGGACTGAAGGTTCTATTGGTCTTTGACTTACTCCATCATGCCCATTTAACAAAGCCTCCATAAAACCCCCACAGGGTTGGGTGTGGTGGGCTTCACCTATAATCCCAGCACTTTGGGAAGCTGAGACAGGAGGATCACAAATTGGAGCTCAGCCTGGGCAACATAGTAACCCAGCAAGATCCTTTCTCTATAAAAATAAATGAATAAAAGTTGGTGGGGGAGGTAGCTCAGTGGAGAGGTCCTGGGTTCAATCCTCAGTACCCCCCAAAATAACTTAAAAAATAAAAGGACCCAATAGACAGAGTTCCAGACATCCACCTGAACACAGATGGTGGTACAGACAGTGCAGAAGCTCTGTGCCCCTCCCCACCCCATCCTTGGCCACCTCTTCATCTGGTGCTCATTGGCATCCTTCCTAACATCCCTTATAAGGAATGAATGAATTTAAGTAAATAGCTCCCAGACTTCTGTGAGCCCTGCTAACCAACTGATCAAATATAAGGAGGGGGTTGTGGGAGGCCTGACATATGGCCAGAAGGTCCAAAGCATAAGTAAAACATATGAGGCTTGTGGTCGGCATCCAAACATGGCGGTAGTCTTGGGACTGAGCCATCAACTCGTAGAACTGAACTAGAGGACACCCAGTCTGACTGGTTGCTTAGTGTGTGAGAACCCCCCCACACACTGGGTCATAGAAATCTTCTGTGCTGATTGTTAGGTGAAAGTATATCCCCTATATCCTCAGACCACCCTTCCATCTTTCAAACTCAGTAATGTTCTCTAAAGTGCATGATGCGGGCTGGTGAGATAGCTCAGTGGCATAAGTGCCTGCCTGGCAAGCGTGAGGTCCTGAGTTCAACTCCCGGTACCCACATACAAAAAAAGGGCTGGTGATATCGCTCAGTGGCACGGGCACCTGCTGGTGCGTGAAGTCCTGAGGTCGACCCCCGGTACCCACAAAAAATAAATAAATAAAATAAAAAATAAAGTCAATGATGCTGAAGTTGTTAAATCAAATAGACATCTCCTAAGACTTGTCATCCTAGCAGTATTTAACATTAAGGCTCACTCCTTCCTTCTTGAGTTACTCTCTTCTCTAGCTTTTACGGTACATTTTCCCAGATCTTTTCCTTCCTCTCTAGTCACACTTAAGTTTCATTTGTAATTTCACCTTCCTCTCATCAGTCACTAAATGACAGAGTTGCTCAAAGCTTGGCCTCAAGCCTTCTCGTGTTACAACCTCTCTCTAGCCATATCTTTGGTTTTAATTCCAATTGATTTACCATTGATGACAAATATTTATCTCAAACAATTCTATCTGTTAAGCCTCAAGCTGTATGTCCAGCCACCTTCTTACCATTTGTACGTGGGAGGGTTCTTAGTTGCACAGACTGGCCTTGGTTGATTTGAGCAGAAATGAATATATTAAAAATTCACAGGATCACAGCTGTTGAAGCTATCTAAGCAGCCAGAAACAAGGACCAAAGCCATACCATGGCTGGTGAGGACACCAACACTGTTCTCACCAAAGTGACATGGTAACTAACGCCAAAGCACCAGAGCTAGACAGTGGATGCTGCCCCTAGAAGCACTGGCACCGTGGCACCTGGAGATATTATCTTTATTCAACTGCCACTGCTGCCAGAAAAGATTCTCTGAGGTTCCTGTCTCTTGGTGTCCTAGCTTCCTTTTTAAAGGCGGTTCATGTTGCCAGGTGTGGTGGTGCATAGCTGTAATCTGAGCACCCCCGGAGGCTGAGGCAGGAGGACTGCTGTGAGTTTGAGGCCAGCCTGAACTTCATAGTGAGACACTGTTTCAAAAAAAACCCAAAAACTCGATGCATCCGATTGTCAGAATATAGACCATGGCCACTATCCTCGCTGCAAGGGATTCTGGGAAAATAAATCACTAGCGTTTTTACATTACTTTGCGGAAGGCAGAGTTTATTTCACTCCAATTAATCATAAGGTAAGGAGTTCTCCAACACAAATGACTTTCAGATGACATGCGTACAAAAACAATGAAGATGTCCTGTCTGCATCCCAAAGGCACCTCAATCTTAACATGTCCAAGCTGGATTTATTATCTTTGTTGCCCTCCTACTCCATGCCAGAGGCTGATCAGACCCTTGGATACGTGTGAGGGGAATGATGGGAAATAAAGAAAGACAAAAGAAATAAAGAAAAAATATCTGATCCTCTTCCAGTCTTTTTTTTTTTTCCCTCAGTGAACAGAACCAGGATCCATCCAGTTGCACAAGCCAAAGGGAGCCATCTTTGACTCTCCCTTCTCCCTCATACCCCATAGTCAAGCTGTTATCTCTAATATTTCTCCCTCCACTTCTTTTAATCTCCTCTCTTTTCCCCATGTCTGCTTCCTCCACTCTGCTTCCCTCCACTTCAGCCCGCCCCCTCCACCCAGTCTCCCAAGCTGTACTATGTAGAGCAGCAGCCTGGCCTGGAACTGCCGATCCTCCTGCCTTAGTCTCCCTAGTGCTGGGATTACAGATATTTGCCACCACACCCAGATTTTTAAAATTCTATCATCTCTTAGCTGGACCACGGTAATCTACCCTTCCCTCCCTCCAACTTATCCTCCACACCATCATCTTCTAAAATGTTTACCTCATCATGTCACACACACCCCACCCAGTTTAAAATACATTAGTGGTTCTCAACATGGCCCACAAAACCATGATGGTCTGATCCCTGCTTACATCCCCTCACTCTACATTACAGCCTTATCATCCTTTTCTGCTATGCTCTTTCCAACCAAGCACCTTAGCACCTTTTGCTCCTTCTAGCTGGAATACTCCTGACCCTTCACACCTTTGCCTATTAATTCCCGCTCCAGATTTCCAATCATGTATGCTGATTAAATCAGGCACAGTGGCACAGGCTTAATCCCAGCACTCAGGAGGCAGGACAAGTGCCGTGAGCTCCAGGCCAAACTGGGCTACATAGTGTGTTCAAGGCCAGCCTGAACTATATAGCGAGACCTTGTCTCATTAAAAAAAAAAAAAAAGTCTGTAAGAAAGCCTTCCCTAAACAAGCTTCCTCTCTCATAAACCACTTTCACCCTTTATCTATCTACCTTCTCATAGTACTACATACCTTTCCTTCAGGTTTATCCCATTTTTGGATTATACATTTATTTGATCTATCTCCCCAACGAGAGTCCTGTGAAGACAGAGGCCAGGTGAATGTTTTGCTTACCAGCACACTCCAAGAGCCATAGCAAATACTCTATCCTTAAACGGTCTGAATAAGTCGCTGTTAAAAATGGAATGGAGGGCCGGTGAGATGGCTCAGTGGCGTAAGCGCCTGCCTTGCAAGCGCAAGGGCCCGAGTTCGACTCCCGGAACCCACATACGAAAAAGGGGCCAGTGATATCGCTCAGAGGCACGGGTGCCTGTTGGCGTGCGAGGTCCTGAGGTCGACCCCCCGGTACCCACACACACACAAAAAAAAAAATGGAATGGAGGGGGCCGGTGAGATAGCTCAGCGGCGTAAGTGCCTGCCTGGCAAGCGCGAGGTCCTGAGTTTGACTCCTGGTACCCACATTTAAAAAAAAAAAAAAAGGAATGGATTCTCTCCCTGAAGAATTTGAACTGAGGCTGGGTGTGATGGTGCAAGACTGTAATCCCAGCACCTGGGAGGTTAAGGCAGGAGGATTGCCATGAGTTCAAGGCCAGCCTAAGCTACATAGTGAGGTCAAGGCCAGCCTGAACTACACAGCAAGATCCCTGTCTCAAAAAATAAGCAATGACAAACAAAAAACAACAATAAAAAAGGAATTTGAATAGAAAAGACAGAGTTTAAGAGAATAATAGGTAATTATGGAGCACCAGCTTTGAGAAGCATAAAGTTTTGAAGCTAGGAGGATGAAGGTGACAGGGAAAACTCACCCGTACTTATTTGTTGCAACAAATAATTTATCACCAGCTTGATGAGCTCTCTTGAGGAACACATTTGTAGGACTCTCTTGCATGTTTTAGTCCACTAACCCTAAAATGAAATGTTTTGTCCCAGGCACGGTGGTACAGCCTATAGTCCCAGCTACTTGTAAGGCTGACACGAGGATCACTTGAGCCCAGGAACTGAAAGCCAGCCTGGACAATATAGCAAGACCCTTCTTTTAAAAACAAAACAAAACAAAACTTTTGCTATAATGAAAATTGGGGATTGCTATAATTGCCATAATAGCTAAAATTGCTATAATTGAAATTGAGGATTGAACCAAAGGCCTTTGCACTGACGTACGTCCCCAGCCTTTTACAGCTTTTTAAAATTTTAAGACAGGGTCTTGATAAATTGCCCCTGCTGGGCTTGAACTTGCCATCCTCCTGCCTCAGCCTCTCAGAGAACTGGGATTAGAAGCATGTGCCACCACTCCTGGCTTGTCCAGGTCTTTCCAGGGGAATCTTCAGTGCATGTGCTTGCACAATAGCTGATGCCTAATGGTTTTCTAGTACTTTCCACTTACCTATTCAGAATGTGCCCAAACCACCTCTGGAATAATAAAGAAGTGACCTTAAGAGAGACTTGTGCCTAGTTTCTATCCTCACAAAGTGTGATCCTCAAAGTGCATCGCTAATTATTGATGAAACCAAAGTGACAAAGTTTGTCTAACATGATTAAGACACAGGATCCCGATACCCCGCCAAAAAAAAAAGACACAGGAGAGGAATCATTAAAAAATTAAATGTATGTTTTGAAAATGTCTCTTTTTTTCCAGTTTTATTAAAATACTGTACTTTTCAGTACCTGATTCCAGCATAAGGTGCCAGGAAACTAGTTTATGGAATTTGTGTATAACGAGAACTCAGTGATTTACTATTTTAACAAATGTATAATCTGATGTTTGATTCTATCAGAGACACAGTATCTCTGACGAGAAGCTTGATGTACAATGAATTTTTGTATTTGGAAACACAAAATCTGCTTTTACTAATTTTATGCTAACTAAAGTTTATGTTCTCTTATCTCAGTCTATCTGGGTTTTCCTCTTCGAATGAAACGCCTGTGACCCGTAGAGGGCTTATTCAGAGTTATCCCCGACTAAAACAACTGCTTCAATCAAGTGGAAAATTCTGTGCAAGCGTCTTCTATTTGACGTCGCTCAACTTAAGTACAATAATGTCACATGTACTTACACAGTAATTGCGGGCACGCCTAAGTCCCTCCCTCTTTCCTAAACCAAATTCCCCACATCCTAGAAATCCAGCCCTTCTGCCCTCCGGAGGCGCCTTTCGCAACGTAAAGTACATTTTCAAATTTCAGCTCCTGACTAAAATAATGCTCCGCAGCCCTCTGCGAGGGAATCCGGGGGCCCCGCGCCTCTGGAGGGTGCAGCGGGGTGTGGGCAAGGGCAGGGGGAGTGGGCGAAGCTGCTGGTTGGTGCCTGAAATCTGTGCGTTGCCCCTTTAATTGTGTCCCCAGCCCTCGGGCGTTTCTGTCCAACGCCCACGTCAGCAAATACCTTTTGTTTCTCTCACGTTAGGGCTACTCGTTTTAGGGCGCAAAGGAGCGGCTTCGGGAGTGGGTCTGGCTGCTGGAAAGACCCGGGAATCGTCCCCGGCCCTCGCGCGGCCGGCCGGTGCGCCAGGGCCCGCGGTAAGTGGCAGCGCAGGGCGCGGGCGGACGGAGGGCGGGCGGGGCGTCGGGGCTGCCGGGCCAGCCGCGAGCCCGGGCGGGCGGAGGCGGAGGGCGGCGGCGCGGCGGGCTCGGACGGCCGGAGGCGGCGGCGGCGTGGGAGTGGAGGTGCGGCCCCGGGCGCGCAGCCCGCAGAAGTCCGGCCCGGGCGCGGCGGGAGGCGCAGAGCCACCGGGCGCCATTTGCAGCCCGGGGCGCAGCGCGGCGGCTCCGAGGGCTGGGGACCGCCACAATGGAGGCGCCGGCGGCCCCGGCCTCGGGGCGCCCCTCCCCGCGCCCGGCCGCGCCCTCCGCCCTGCGCCCTGCGCCCGCCGGCGGCCCCTCTGCGCGTCCGGGAGGGGTGCGGGACAATGGCCGCGCTGTCGCCGCTGGCGCCCGCCCCGCAGCCCGGCCCGGCCCGGCCCGGCCCCGGGAAAGGCGGGAAGGCGCGCGGAGCCTCCTGGCGGCGGCGGCGGGAAGGCGGCGGGTCGGAGCCGTCGGGCGCCAGCGCGGAGGGAGGGGCGGGGCGGCGGGCGCGGGCTGGCGGCGCGGGACGGGCGGCCCCGGCGAGGCGCGCAGGGCGGGCGCTGCCTGGCGAGAGGATCCAGGGGCGGCGGTCCGAGCTGCTGAGCCCGACTCCATCCTCTGGTTATATCAAGATGCGACCTTCCTGAGCTCAGAACGGAAGGGAGGTGACTGCATCTAACGAGCACGGAGCCCAGCTGTTTCCTGACGCGTCGAACCATAGGTTCGGGTATCCTGCCCAGGGAGCCTGCCTCTTTTGTAAATTAGCCAGCGGTTGGGCTTCTTCCAGTTCAAATGTGCTCTGCAGCCTTGACTGTACCAGTGGGCATATACCATATCTTTCCACGACGTGTTTGGAATCAGATTCACATCTAGTGGAATCCTAAGCACACGCGCCAGTCTCACGTCTGTCCTTTAAAAAACCTTTGTAGTTGCAGAACTTTATTGAGTAAACGGAGTGTTTTCACTTGTATGGAATCTTTCACCTAGTTTCACATAAACCCACCTAGTCAGGCTATTGATCTCCACCTGACAGAGGAAACGCCTGCTAAGCGCAGTGTGGCAACTGAGTGGCGAGAACCTCCTGCTGCAGCGGTAAAAACTTTCACGATCTTAATCATTTAAATCGCATTTTTAGATAAAACAATTTCTGATAGCCTTAACTCGTTAAGTGACATATGTTAATATTTAAACGGCTCGATGTAAGTTTTTGGTTTTTTTCTTTTTCTTTTCAGTACTGAGGATTGAACCCACAGTCTCACACATGCCAGGTGAGTGCTCTACCTCCGACCTACACCTCTAGCCCTTTATATTTTATTTTGAGGCAGGGTCTCACTAAGTTGGCCAGGCTGGTCTTTAACATTCTAGCTTCCTGCTTCAGGGTCCCCTGTAGCTGGGATTACAGGTGTGCACCACCATGTCTCTGATCATGGTGGGATTACAGGTGTGCACCACCATGTCTCACATCATGGCTCTGATGTGGTTTTTGAGCCTGTCCCCCAAGGAAGTTTTTGTTACTTCTCTGCTCTAAATTGAGCAGTGGCTTCCCATTAAGTGGCATCTTACACAGACAGTAGCCAAAGAAAGGCCCCATAATAGTCTGCAAAGCCCTGCGGGGACCTTTGGCATGTATTCACCCACCTCACAGTCTGCCCTCCCTTTGTGACTCCATCTCCCATAGCCTTTCCTATCCCTCTTTGATGTTCCTCCAACATCTGCTTGCCTGATCCACCTCAGGGCCTTTGCGCTTGCTGTTCATGTGTCAGAAATTCTCTTCCCTCAGACAGACACAACTCTCTTACCTCCGGTAGAGTTTACTCAAATACCATCTTTGTGTGTATGTGTGTGTGTGTTTTGATTTTGTTTTGTCTTGTTTTTTGAAACAGGAGTCTCTGTAGTTCAGGCTGGCCTTGAACTCACTGTGTAGCTGTGGCTGGCCTTGAATTAGTGATGATCCTCCTGCCTCAGCCTCCCAAGTGCTGGGATTATAGGTGTGTGCTGCCATGCCTGGCTCCAGCTATGGTTTTTTTTTTTTTTTTTTTTTTTTTTTTTTTTGTGGGTACCGGGGGGTCGACCTCAGGACCTCGGGTGCCTGCGCGCCCGTGCCGCTGAGCGATATCACCGGCCCCTTTTTTCGTATGTGGGTTCCGGGAGTCGAACTCGGGCCCTCGCGCTTGCCGCGCAGGCGCTTAAGCCGCTGAGCCATCTCACCGGCCCTCCAGCTATGGTTTTGATTCTCTTTTTTGTTTGTTTGTTTTTTGAGACAGAGTTTTGCTATCTAGTCCAGGTTGACCTTGAACTCCCTATGGAGCCCAGGTTACCCTTGAACTCAACAGTGATCCTCCTACCTCAGCCTCCCCAGTGCTGGGGTTACAGGAGTGGGCCACCATCCCCAGCTTTTTTTTCTTTTTTTGAGACAGAAGGCTGTGCTCCAACTCATGTGCTCCAGCAATTTTCCCACCTCAGGCTCTCAAGTAGCTGGCTTACAGACATGTGCCACTACACCCAGTTCTCAGAAAAAATTTTTTTGTTTTACTTAATTCCAAATTTTTTCTGTCTTAATCCATTGGTGCTGCTATAACAAAGTACTTGAGAATGGGTAATTTATAAAGAACAGCATTTCTCACAGTTGTATATACTGGGAAGTCCAAGATAAAGACACTAGCAATGCCGGTGTCATGTGAAAGCCTTTCTCTGCTCTCAAGATGGCACCCTGTTGCTAAATTCTGCAAAGGGGATGAGTGCTGTGTCCTTACATAGCCGGAGGGATGGAAGGGACAAAAGAGACTCAAGTCCTTAAGGTCTTGAGAGCCCTTCCATGAGAGTCGCATGGCCTAATAACCTAAATTTAGGCTCTGCCTCTTACTACGGTTGCTCTGGGAATTAAGTTTCAACATGAATTTTGAAGGGGACACAAACTTTCAAACCAAAGCTCTTAAAAGTCTTTGTGCTTAATTATAAATCTTCCCAGAATTAAAAGATGTTTATCCACCAAAGGATACTATTACCACTCCAGTGAGCTAGTGTATGGTCCAGAGATTTTTGTTAAGGAGGCTGAAGAGATTTGTTTTGGCGACCCTGGTGGGACACGCTAAGTTCTAGATTAATATTAATGTTATGTATCTTTAAAGAGCTGATCTTCCAGACCACAGCTCTAAGATGTACTTTTTACCTATATCTTTAGTCTAATCATAGAAATACATGTCTTTCCCTTCTATTCCGAAGACCTTTAAACCTAATGGTTCCTAAAATACATAATTGTTTTTTCCAACCACCTTTTGAAAGATCATTGAGCTTAATGAGAATCTTGAATTTTATAATATTCTTAGGACTATTATAGACATGTAACTCTTAAAGACATTTTAAGTGTTTCCATTTGACTTTTAGATGTCTCCTATGAATTAGACTAACTTGCTGTTTCAATTTATGAGACCAGTCTATTGGAAGAAGAAAACCCAAAATATGTTGCCCATTTTCATGGCTTAATCACATATTCTGAAAATAAGCTTTTCTTGATGCATCAAGAATATCATTGTGACCGGACATGGAGGCACATGCCTGTAATCCCAGCACTCGAGAGGCTGAGGCAGGAGGATCGCCAGGAGTTGGAGGCTAGGCTGAGGTACATAGTGAACTCAAGACCAGCATGTACTGCACAGTGAGACCTTGTCTCAAAAACAAAACAAAACAAACTATTATGATTGTAGGTTATGTTAAAACATGTAGATGTAAATGTTACCAAGTTGTAACCTACTCTGATGTGTTGGAGAATTCCTATTTTCTTGAAAAAGTTCCTGATTTTTGCTCCTAACTTTATTTTCACTGCCAATTTCTTATTTCTTCGTAAATTCTTCACCATTTTTTTTTTCTTTTTTCTTTTTTTTATGTGTACTGGGAGGTGTACTGGGAGTCGACCTCAGGGCCTCACACTTGCCAGCAAGCACTTGTGCCGCTGAGCGATATCACCGGCCCCTTTTTTTCCTTTATGTGGGTTCCGGGAGTCGAACTCAGGACCTTGCGCTTGCCAGGCAGGTGCTTATGCCGCTGAGCTATCTCACCAGCCCTTCACCATTTCTTGTTTCAATAATTGCATTAGACCATTAATCAGTCTTCCTGGTACTTGTCTTTCTGTAGTCTCAGGTTTCTTTTGGGTACGCAAATTGGATCATGTATCGAAAATTCCTAATATTTATTGAGCCTTAGCTCCATAGCAGGCATTGTGCTAGACATTTTGCATATGTTATGGTGGGGAGAGGAGTCCAAGACTTAGGTGTGCTGGCTTCGGGGTCAGTCAGCCTGCATTCTAATCTCTTTTCACTTCCTCATTGTGCAGTCTTGGAGATTTAAATTTCTGTATCTCACGTTCTTTACCTGTGCAATGAGAATTGCAGCAGTATTACCTCTAAGGTTATTGTGAGGACTGAAGTAAGGTAATAAGTGTAAAGTGCTTAGCACGGTGCCTGGTATGTAATTACCCAAATATTGGCTACTTATTTAAATTGAGATATAACTCACATACTGTAAGATTCTACAGTTTGTTATATTCACAAAGTTGTATAATCATTATCACCATCTAATTCTAGAACATTTTTCTCACTACATAAAGAAACCCCATGCTAGCCATGCCTGGTGGTACACACCTATAATCCCAGCACTCAGAGGCTGAGGCAGGAGGATCACCATGAGTTCGAGGCCAGCCTGGGCTACATAGTGAGTTCAAGGTCAGTCTCAACTACATAGTGAGACCCTGTCTCAAAAAAAAAAAAAAACTTCCTTTCTTCCTCTCTTATCTCTTTTCTGCCTCTCTGTCTCTCTCCTGATAGACACTGTTCTGCTAAAGAGCACTGACTTTTGTTGTGCTGGGGATTGAGCTTCACTCAGGCTAGGCAAGTGCTCTACCTCTGAGCTCTTACACCTAGCCTCAGACCACTGACTTTTTTTTTTTTTTTTTTTTTTTTTTTGGTGGGTACCGGGGGGACGACCTCAGGACCTCGCGCGCCAGGAGGCGCCCGTGCCACTGAGCGATATCACCGGCCCCTTTTTCGTATGTGGGATCCGGGAGTCGAACTCGGGCCCTTGCGCTTGCAGACCACTGACTTTTGATGTGTCATTCATTGTATTCCCAGGGCCAGGTATTCCCTGGCACAGAGTAGGTGCTCAGTAGCTACCTCTTGAATAAATGCATTTCACCTATCAGTTTGAATAGCTGCCCTTCTTATAAAAATAGGAAAAGAAATCATGCACAGCCGTAATGGAATTCATAACAGTATAAAATTATTAAATCAAAAGATGAAATTATATCGGGAGGCTGAGGCAGGAGGATCACCTCAAGTTCAAGGCCAGCCTGGGCTACATAGTGAATTCAAGGCCAGCCTGGACTTCGAAGAAAGACCCTCTCTCAAAAATGAAAAAAAAAAAAAGATGAAATTATAGTTAAGTGTGGTTGGTGCATACCTGTAATCCCAGCACTCGAGAGACTGAGACAAAAGGATCACAAGTTCCGTGACAGTTTGGGTTACATAGTGAGATCCTGCCTCAAAAAACAAACAAAAAAAAAACAAGCAAAAGATGAAATTGCTTTCTTGGAATTGTTTTTCTAACTCTCCAGAAAATCTCCGCAGCTTTTGAGTCAGTCCTGTGGCTCTCAGCTGCATCTGAAACATGGAGAGTATGACAGAGGTTTTGTGTAACCTTCTGTTCCCTCTCTGTCACTGGCACTGTTGGATCAGGTACAACACGAACTCCTTGCACTTTCAGAAGGTTGTGTGGAGGGCCAGGCATGGTGGCGCATGCCTGTAATCCCAGCACTTGAGAGGCTGAGGCAGGAGGATCGCTGTGAGTTCGAGGCCAGCCTGGGCTACATAGCGAGTTCAAGGCCAACCTGAACTACATAGTGAGACCCTGCCTCAATTAAAAAAAAGCAAAACAGAATATTGGGTGGAAGTTTTATTCCAAAGTCTACAATTTATGATTCACCATCAGAACACACTTCGGCAGGTGATAATTTTATGTAAGGCCTTCTTAATATATATGTTAGAATAGTATTCTAACTCCAAATACTAAAACTTTAGAATTTTAGGTATTGAGATCTGTATTATAAAATACAGATCTTATTTCTCTGAAATCTCTTCTGTGATAAAGTGTTCCTCATTTGAATAATAGTGACCCTAATTCCTAGAGCATAATAAATAAATGAGATACATTTGAAATTGGAAAATGGCAAAGATTGTGTCTAAAAAAAGCTTTGCTCTCCTTAGGTACACATGTAGTTTGAAATGATTACACTCTTGATTTCTGTGTACCAAATATGGGTCAGAATTTTTGTGTTTACCTTTGTATAAGTTAGCATTCTGAAGGTCACAAAAATGTGTGGTAGTACAGTTCTGAAACACATTGCAGTTTCCTTCTTGCTTTTTTTTTTTTTTTTTCAGTATCAGGGATTGAACCCAGGACCTTTGCACAGAGCAGCTCCTCAGCCCTTTTTTATTTATTTTGTGACAGGGTCTTGCTGAGTTGCCCAAGCTGGGCTCAAACTTGCAATCCTTCTGCCTCAGCCTCCCAGAGTGCTAGGATTATAGGCAAGAGTCACCATTCCTGGTTGGTGGGAATTTTTAGCTTCATTAATTGGCTTAACAAATTAAATTTGGCTATTATGCCTACACTCTAGGATTTTTTTGTTGTTGTTGTTGTTGCCTTTTTTTCCTTTTTCTTTTTTTTTTTTTTTTGGTATCAGGAGTCAAACTCAGGGCCTCATGCTTGCCAGGCAGGTGCTGCACTACTGATCTACATCCTTGGCCCTAGGATGTAATTTTTATTTTTGTACTTTTGACCCTTTTACTCAGCCCAAACTTGCACTGCAGAGCCCATTTTTCCCTTACCCTTCTGTTTTTTCCTACCTTTAATAAATGTGAAATTTTGCCACCATTTAAAAACAAATATCAAATTCATTTTTCCACTGCTTATAAAGCCCTAACATTCTGTATATTTTAAAAAAAAAATGACAGTCGATGAAAAACTTAGTTGAACAGATTTTTTTTCCTTGTAATGGAAAGGTTTGGAATACAATGGAAACTGAAATTGCTTTTTAAAATGACAATAGTTGTTACAAGTTCAGATGTAAATTGTACACTGGTACAATCTACTAAACTGAAGAAAAATCTAGGTGACTATAATTGTCTTTAACCATATTTAACCATATTTAGTAGGATTTTTTCCCATTTCTCTTAACTGTACAGCTTTGAAGACATTGAATTTTTCAAGTTGAATATTTAAGGCTATTCTGTGTGATTGTCTTGCAAATCACATTGATGCCACTTGATAGAAAAGGGCAATAGGACTTTTGTTGTTTAGGTATCAGCTGCAGGCCTGCCTTTGAACAGTCTGTTGTCTTAAAAAGTTTATTTTATTGTCAAAGTTAAAAATGTATGTTGTTTTAATTTGCCATTATGAATTTTAATATTGAAAATCTCTTCTTGTAGACTTCTATGTCTCATTGGGGTGGGTACCAGAAATCGAACTCAGGCCCTCACACTTGGCAATCAGGCGCTATGCCTCTGAGCTATATCCCCAGCCCCCCTTCTTCTTGTAGACTTAAAACACCTTTTCTCCCAGTGCTGGAGATCAAAACTTGGGCTTTGAGCATATGAGGAAAATGTCTTGCAGACTTTAATGTTGAGGTTAAGGTCAGGTGTGGCTGACACTCTGGGAGGCTGAAGCAGGAAGATCACAAGTTTACACCCAGCCTGTGCAATTTAGCAATTTAGTAAGACACTGTCTCAAAATAAAAAACAAAAGACTGGGCATGGTAGTGCATGCCTATAGTCCCAGCACTTGGGAGGCTGAGGCAGGAGGATCTCTGTGTATTCAAGGCCAGATTGGGCTACATGAGTGAGTTCGAGGCCAGCTACAAAGTGAGACCTTGTCTCAAAACAAAAAGAAAATTTACAAGAGGGCGGAGGATGTTGCTCTGGGTTCAGTACGGTACCCCCAAAAAAGATTGAGGTTATATGTACATATAATAAAATATATATATTTCTTTTTTTTTTTTTAATGTGGGTATCAGGAGTCAAACTCAGGACCTCGCACTTGCCAGCAGGTGCTTGTGCCACTGAGCGATATCACCGGCCCTTTTTTTCCTTTATATGGGTACCAGGAGTGGAACTCAGGACCTCGTGCTTGCCAGGCAGGCGCTTATGCCGCTGAGCTATCTCACCGGCCCCTATATTTCTTAAAAAAGAATTTTTTTTTTTTGTTTTTGAGACAGGGTCTTGCTATGTAGTGCAGGCTGTCCTTGAACTCACTACCTGTAGCCCAAGCTGGCCTTGTCTCACGGAGATCCTCCTGCTTCAGCCTCCCAAGTGTTGGGATTACACGCATGCACCACGGTACCTAGCTGAAAAGAATTGTAACAGGACAATTTGAGGCCAAATGTTTTTGTTTTGCTTTGCTTTGCTTTGCTTTGTTTTGCAGTGCTAATGTTACAGCTGAATGGGCCAAAAAAGTCCAGGTTCTTGTGCATGACGAGGGAAGGTGTGTACCCCGTAGTGTGTAGTCA
The DNA here is from genome assembly GCA_028451465.1 of Erethizon dorsatum. Lineage (NCBI taxonomy): Eukaryota > Metazoa > Chordata > Mammalia > Rodentia > Erethizontidae > Erethizon > Erethizon dorsatum. Next base: position 110,275,452 of record CM051827.1, on the reverse strand, counting down.
GTAGCTACGTTTATTGAAGATCAGGGGACAGTAGCAGCAGGACCAGGCAGAAGGGGAAAGGAAAAAGGGCCCTCGGGAGCTCAGGCTTCTGGTATTTAAAGGGTCAGACACCTCTGACTCTAGGTGCCTCTCACTGCCTCTCTCACTGGTGTCAGTGTTCTGCCGTCTAGGGCATGGCGACCTGCTAGGCTTTGTTATTTTATTTTGTACCTCTTAGGACAGTGGAAGCATGGATAACCAATGGTGTGGTGTTTACAGTTGCACCAAGGAAAGGAGTGCCTTACTCAGTTCCTTTGTTTTCTAACTGTATTCTACCCCACCCCCCCACCCCGTCCTGGTGCTGGAAAATCTTTGAGGGAAGTTGAGGGAGGAAGTTCCGACTTCTGTAGCTACTAATGGCTGAATAGGAGCCTTGGCTCTACCTAAGGGGAGACCAAGAAACTCTAGCCCTGACTGATCTCACAGTTAAAGGGACTTGAGCCCTTCCTCCGAAGATTTCTTGATGATCCTGTGAACATGGAAGCAGATTCTGATCTTGAATTATGGTCATCGCCAGTGTTGCGGAATTTAAGAGACCAGAGAGACAAATGGGAGAAACAGGAGGATTTATTTAGGTGCACACCGGCTCAGCAGATTCTTATCCAAAGACAGCCCCGAGCAAAGAAAAGGGCTCAGTTTTATACATAGGGTCAAAGGGGTCAGTCTACATAGTGGTGTGAAACTGGTGGGTGGGTAAGCGGGTTTCCAGAAGCAGGACAAAGGCAGTTAAGTAGTGACAATTTTGTAACTTAGCATATCTTGGTGGAAAAAAACAGGATCTTATAGCAGCAAGGGGTCATAAAACCTTACAAGAACAAAGTCTCTAACTGTATCTGTAATAGAACAAGGTAGAGAAGTGTGAGGGGGGAACTGCTTAAGATTGGGGAGACTTGTTTTCCTTTTAAGTTTTGCTTCACCCAGTAGTTTGACGGCTGTCCAGCAAGAAGAAACAAATTTGAGAAAGAGATTATCTAAGATCTAAATAGTAAGGCTGTGAGAAGCATTACTAAAGGCCACGTCCAGGACAGTAACCAAGGCCCCCAATTCCAGATATTTGGCCAGGACATCCATGACTCAAAAAGGTCTTAGAAGCACGGCCAGCCACTTTTTGTGCCGCGTCTCTTACCATTTTAGACCTATTGATGAGGGAAGAACGTTTCTCGCTTAGGGACAAACATAACGCCTTTGTTTCAGCTGTTAGGAGATCTAGTCCCCTCTGACGCTGTGCAGCCACTGCTGCTCGTGAGTCTGTCTGGTCTTGAAGGAAGGCGGTACTCTGGGCAAGCTCATCTAGGCTGTCAAGTTTTTAGGTGGGTGCTGATGATAGGAGAAAGATGTGATTAGCTTTAAGATCCAATGTAGGAGGGCCGGGGATTTAGCTTAGCGGTGCAGCACCTGCCTGGCAAGTGCGAGGTCCTGAGTTTGATTTTCGGTACCAAAAAAAACAAAACAAAAAAAACCTAATGTAGGTAGTCACTGTTTACTATCTCTATTATTGGCAATTTTTTAATAATCCAGGATGATCCCAAAACAAGACACTCAAAGGATATCATGTTATATAACTTGGAGCAGGGACCTTAGGTATAATAAACAAGACAGTAGTGAGTATATTTGCACAATTTACTTAGAGGGAGCAAACTGGTTTACTTATCTAGTTCGCCAGAGTGGTTGGTGTTTTCTTTTCTGAGAAGAAACGAGGTCATCCATTGGTTCACAGGTTTATGAAGTTCGTGGTCCTTCTTTGTCTTCTGGTGTCACAGCCAGTTTGAGTTTTACCCTGGAGAGCTGAATTCGACTATCTATTCCCTGTACCCTAATGGCAGAAGGAGTGGTGAGTAGGGTTGTGAAAGGGCCTTTCCATTTGGATAAGTTGGTCCTGGAGTCCAGCCTCTTTCTAGGTCTTGATTAGGACCTGGTCACGCGGGTGGACTTTAGGCTGACAATTATTGTTAGTCCCTGGGAATAGAAGAATCTTATTTCCATGTTCCTGCCAAGTTCCTAGATGGGTTACGTGTTGAAGAAGTTGCGAGGTTTCAGTGTCAATGAGTAGAACCATACAGAGAGCCCTCCCGGTCCTCGACGTGGTCCAGGCAGTTTATATTTGTAATCCCATGGAAAAGTTTCTGGAATTCTAAAGAGTTAATTTCAATCTACCACTTCCAGTGCAACCCACGGTGAGAATGAAGACACTAAGGCATATTTATAGTTGTGGGGAGCCAAGGGGTCCTAAGTCCAGCCAAGATGGTGGCTACTGAAACAAAGGCCTCAACCCAGGGCTGAACCCAGGTTTTATTAATTCTCAAGGAGGGGAGTGGCTCAGGGATGAGTGACTCAGAGAGTGGTGGGAAGTACATGAGTACCATGAGCTGGGCTAGGTAGGTGGCCTGAAATCACTCTTGCAATATGCAGAGGGAAGGATATGCAGAAGGAGTAGTCTGCATAACACAATTCACGATAGTATCTAATGTTTTGGGGTCGGTGCTTCAGCTCTGATGTGTAATCTTTTATGCCCTGGGAAGTCATAGCCTCTTTCTTGAGGCTCGATCCCAGCCGACAGCGTAGAGCACGGCTCTCCATCCCACCAGGCTCAGCCATGTATTGGGAGCAAAGGGGCAGGGAAACACAGGCCTGTCGCCTTGCTTCAAAGACTACACATCAGGACCTTGGCTGGACCAATTCGCGTTGCCTAAAGCCAATTAAAGAGATAAGGAAGAGTTCTAGCCAGCTCTGTACATATCAATACATGGAAATAGGGCCAGGTTCAGCCAAAATGGACATAATTGCTCTTCTTTCAAGGAGAGTTGCGCAGGTGGTCCCCCACAGAATCAGATGTCAAAAAAGGCCTCCCATAAAGTATCTCAAATGAGCTAAGATTAAGTTTGGACTTGGGGGCTGCCCGAAGCCTCATTAAGGCAGTTGGAAGGAGCTCTAGCCACTTATGGTGGGTTTCTTGACATAGCTTGGCTATGGTTTGTTTGAGAGATTGACTGGCTCTCTCAGCCTTTCCTGATGATGAGGGTCTCCATGCAGTATGGAGATGATACATAATTCCCAGTGCCTTGGCATATCCCCGTGTGATTTGGGATGCGGAAGTGTCCATTATCACTCTGGATTGATCTAGGCAGTCCAAACCTAGGGATTACTTCTTTTTTTTTTTTTTTTTTTTTTTTTTTTTTGTGGGTACCGGGGGGTCGACCTCAGGACCTCGCGCGCCAGCAGGCGCCCGTGCCGCTGAGCGATATCACCGGCCCCTTTTTCATATGTGGGTTCCGGGAGTCGAACTCGGGCCCTCGCGCTTGCCGGGCAGGCGCTTAAGCCGCTGAGCCATCTCACCGGCCCTAGGGATTACTTCTTTAAGGGGAACTTTAACCACCTCTAGAGCCCGTTGCCTCTCTCTACCCAGTAACAGTATCAGTGTCCACCAGGAGGTGTGTGTATCCTTTACACGCAGGCGTCTGGGTGAAGTCTCTTCGTCAGTCTTCTCCTAGGGAGGACCCACGCCTCTGAACTTGTCCAGGCAGTGGGGAAGGATGAGTCTGTGCGTGATGAAGGGCACAGACAGGAGACGCCTTACAGATCTGGGTTACAACATTATGGATTTCGGGCCCTATGAAGAGCCTATGTGCCATCGCGGTGGTGGCATCCTCTGAGATCTCATACCAGGCGATATGCTCCTGATGGTTTGACTACTGGTAAAATGGGTGTATTGCATGGGAGCTGGAATGGCACTGTAATCCTATGGCCAAAAATTTAACAGTGATGGGCTTTAACCCCAGTCTAGCTTCTTAATTAAGGAAATGCTGTTTTCTGTGAGGATACAGATTAGGGTCTTTTAGCTGAATGACCACTGGAGTGGCCTTGACAGCCCTTCCCCGGTGCCATCATACCGTGGTTGAGGATCTGCTGGCTCCATGGGATCGGGCTGGCTGAGTCCCTAGAAGCTAGGACATGGGTTGCCAGAGGTTGGAGTATCAGAGTGGCCCTGAGTAGGAAGAGTAGGTCGCTTCCAATTATTGGGCTGGGGCACTCCGGTATCACCTTAAAAGCTTGGAAAAGGAAATCTCCCAAGCGGCAGTTCAGAGAACAGGTAAAGAAAGCTGTCTGGTAAACTCCCTCAAGGCCCACACCGGCTTTAGATGGGATGAAAGCTCACCCCAGTAAGAAACTAGAACTGACTAAATCGCGGCAGTATCACAGAGGAATGTAACTTACTTGCTCGCTGCATCTAAGGTTACCCGAGTCTCCTGTGGAGTGATTATGATACTCTTGTTCCGGAGCCTTGCGGGTACCATCACCACTCATTGTCTGCACCTTCTTCCCTGGCCACCGTGGTGAGGGATGACCTCATCCCTCTCTGGGAGCAGGGCAGTCTCTCTTCCAATGCCAAGGGTCTTCCTTGTGTTCTGACAGGTCCAACAAGGGCTAGGCGGTTTCTGAGGGCATTCCTTTGCCCAGTGCCCTGTTCGCTTGCACTTGAAGCACTCTGACGTGCTCCTATCACTCTTTGGATTACTTCTGACCTCTCCCGGAGTTGTGGCCTTTGTCAAGAGCCTTATCAAATAGGGCAAACATGGCCTTAGCCACCTCCTTTCATCATGGTTATTGAACACCGAATAAGCTTCATCAACTAGTTGGCTTATTTTGGTTTGTGGGCCCAGCTGGAGTTTTTGGAGCCTTTTCCTAATATCTGGAGCTGACTGACTAATAAAGTACTGCCTTAGGATATTCTGACCTTCTCTGGAATCAATATCTAAATTGGTGTATTTATGGAGGGCTTCTTCAAGCCGAAGCTAAAAAGCAACTGGGTTCTCATTGAGGCCCTGACTAATAGACTTGAGCTTATTGTAGTTCACAGGATTGGGCATCCCTTGTCACATACCAGCTAAAATGGCCCTGATGTATAACTTTCATTTAAATTCTCTGCCCCCTGTGTTACAATCCCGCTCAGGCTCCTCCTGCGACCCCAATAATGCAGCAGTTGGCTGATTGTTGGGAGGGTGAAGTTGCAAAGGCTTCGTCATTGGCCTGCTTTGCAGCCTTTATAATCCAACAAGAAATGAGGATGAACTGGACATCTTGCCAGGTCAGATGAAAAGCCATTGTTAGAGTATGGAAACCATCAGCAAACTTAACAGGATCCTCAGAAAATCTACCCAATTTTTCCTTGCATTGTCCAATGTCCGTATGTACCCTCGGTGCTTGCCAGTTCTCGAAGGGGCAGGGCAGTGGTGGGTTTAGATGTTGAGTTCCCTGGGTCTAAGGCCCTATGGTGAGCAGACCCAGACCTAGTGTGGGGCAGGCTCAGGAGATGGCCTTCATCTCCCGAGGGTACTGGCTGAGCAGGTTGCTGAGGAGGTAGAGTGTAGCAAGGAGGAGCTGAGAGGAGGGAGTCCTGCAGCATCAGCTCCTGCGAAGTGATGACTTCTAGGGTACAGATCAGGCCTCTGGTAGAGGGCTATAAAGGCTTGAATATAAGGCACTTCTGACCGTTTGTTTTGTTGCTTACAGTAAAGATATAATTGAAATATGGCTTTATATTTCAATGCCAAGGGGTGGCCACATCTCATTTTCCCCAAGTGGATACCCAGGCCATTGGTTATTATACAGGAATATAAGTTGATCTCTTTGAAGGGTCTTACTGTGGAACTCATCCCAATGGTTAAGAAGACAGTGATCGGGGACTCAGAAGGAATAGATGAGGTTGTTCCCATCTGCAGATAGGAGGAGTAAAGATTAGGATCCAGAATTTTAGCAGGCCTGTCCCTGTGTCAGTCCCCATTAGTGTGGACTTGACGGGGCCTCTCCTGTTAGTCTGAGGCTGGCAAGGCTGAATTCCTAAACCTTTCAGACAGCAGCATAAACTTAAAGCCACAGTTATCACAGTGAAAGGAAACTGAGTAAAAGGGAGCGCAAACTACTATCAGCCAACTACCCCAGCAAGCAACAGCTCTAGGCGGGCAGGCTTCGGGACCCAAAGGAGATGAGTCAGCCTGCTTGGCTGCTGTCTGCTGCCACCTGCCACTACCAGTGCTTGCAGAAATGGTGGTAGGAGGTTTAAAAGGGACAAATTTTCCTCTTCCCGTGTGGGAAGACATTGTATGGGTCGACCTCAGGACCTCGCACACCAGCAGGCGCCCGTGCCGCTGAGCGATATCACCGGCCCCTTTTTTTTTTCATATGTGGGTTCCGGGAGTCGAACTCGGGCCCTCGCGCTTGCCAGGCAGGCGCGTATGCTGCTGAGCCATCTCACCGGCCCAACATTGTATCTCTTGACCCTGTTTTTTGCGGGGGGTTTTTTGAGACAGGGTCTCACTATGTAGTTCAGGTTGGCCTTGAACTTGCTAATGTAGCCTAGGCTGGCCTTGAACTCATGGTGATCCTCCTGATTTAACCCTGTTTTTTGAGTTATCTAAAACCAACAACTAAACAAATGGAACACTCTAACAGCTGAAAGCCTGAGGGGGCGAGGGGGTCAGAAAAAGAGAAGGAAAATTACTGAAACCTACGGAAAGGAAGCGCTCCACGTGAGTCTCTCACCCCCAGGGAAGCACGGACACACTTGGCACTAAACAAAGAGCTGCCCAAGTCCAGGATGGGATACCAGGTACTCCACAGAGAAAAGCAGTGGCTCAGGTGGCCCAGTCCACATCCCCTGGTCCCCTGCTCCACTTGGCTTTTGCCCACCCCTGCTGAGGTGTGTGCCACAGCCTCCAAGATGCTTTCCACATTGTGTGGATCAACAACACAGCATAAGCCCAGCTGGTCAGCAGGGCCCCTTGTGTCCCCCATCAGGACAGAAGCCTTTTGTCCCACAATCTATGTAGTCTTTTGCATGAGGCGGTTGCTCCTCCTCTTCTCCCGAAAATCCATTCTTTGCCCAGAAAGAGGAAGAGAGAAGGTCTCCCGACCAAGTGGGGAGTTACCTTGCTTGCTGGCTGGGTTGTCTGGTTGCCCACTTCTGCTGAGGTCTCGAGAGACCTCTGGGCTGCTGCTGCCTTCGATGTCTGGTGAGGTCTGGTCTCGCTGTCCAGTGAGGTCTCCCGAGGTTTGGTAAAGTCCACCTGGCTGGCTCACCAGATGTTACCGTTGAATGGGCCAAAAATAGTCCAGGTTCTTGTGTGCCACTAGGAAAGGATTGCCAAGAAAGAAAGAAAGAGAGAGGGAGAGAGAGAGAGAGAGAAAGAAAGAAAGAAAAAAAGAAAAGAAAGGAAGGAAGGAAGGGAAGAAAGGGAGAAAGAAAGAAAGAAAGAAAGAAAGAAAGAAAGAAAGAAAGAAAGAAAGAAAGAAAGAAAGAAAAAAGAAAGAAAAAGAACTGCCAAGTGTGCTCCCCGTAGTATGTTGTAAGTAGCTACATTTATTGAAGACGTGGGGCTGTAGCAGCAGGAACAGACAAAAGGGAAAAGGGCCCTCAGGAATTCAGGCTTCCGGTATTTAAGGGTCAGACACCTCTGACTCTAGGTGCCTCCCACTGCCTATCTCACTGGTGTCAGTGTTCTGCCGTCTAGGGCATGGCGATCTCCTAGGCTTTGTTGTTTTATTTTATACCTCTTTTAGTTCAATGGGTAACAATTAGGGTGGTGTTTACAATTGAATGGAGGGAAGGGAGTGACTTACTGTACTACTTAGGGTTGAACTCAGGGCCTTCAAACTGACCTACAGTACCAGCTGCTAAATCACTAAAATCCCCAGGCTGGATTCACATTTGGATTTTCCTGCCTCAGCTTCCAGTAGTGCTGGGATTACTGCCCTGTGCTATCATGCCCAGCTCAGATTGCCTATTTTTGGTGCTGGAAAAAAATACCTATAGATATCCTGTAGGATACAGCCTTCCATGTAATTTATTTAAATACCTTATATACCTTAGCAGATGTTTGCTTATTACAAAAGTGCATTATAAATAGCTGTTTTCTCTTTCTGCAGGACAACCCTCAATACATGAACTTTGTTTGCCTTGGAATCTTCCCCTTTTTTATTTCATTCAACTGATTTAACAGAGTTTCAAGAGCAGCATTTATACATTTCCAGGTATGAAAAAAACTTTTTTTTTTTATTGTGGGATTGAAACCATGACCTTGAGCATGCTAAACACATGTTCTACCACTGAGCTATATACCTCCAGCCCAGGTGTGAAAATTTTTACTTCTAATTGTACTTAAAGAGATATATAAAAGTAGGATTTCGCAACTGTTGATTTTATATATCATAGAATGGATTTATTGCTTGAAAATTCACTGCATGAAGCACTTAGTGTCACACATGCCTGTAGTCTGAGTTACTTTGGAGGCTGAGTAAGAGGACCACTTGAACCCACACATTCAAGACCAGACTCAGGCCGGGGATATAGCTGAGTGGCACAGCGCCTGCCTGGCAAGCACAAGGTCATGAGTTTGATTTCTGGTACCAAAAAAAAAAAACCAGACTGGGCAACATAGCAAGACTCTGTCTCAGACACAAACAAACAGAACTTAGAACATTCAGCATTTTCATCTTCTTGGCCAATTCTCCCTGTTCACATATCGTTAATTTTTTTTGGCGGGGGGGACAGGGTCTCACTAAATTGCTGAGTTGCCCAAGCTGAGCTTGAATTTGGGAACTTCCTGCCTCAGCCTCCCAGAGTGCTGCGATTACCATGTCCAGCTCATTAATTTTTTTTTAAGGATGTCTTTATTTTGACTAATCACTTAAAGAGGTATAGTTTATCCTTCTGAATATGAGCTAAATTTTTAATTCATTGCCTCTTGTGTATATATTTCTTTCATTCTACTTTAATCAAACACTCATATTACTAAGAACTGAAGATCTACATCAGTTCTTTCAACTTGCTGACAAGTGAGTAAGCCTAGCAAGGCACAGTTACTTACCCATGGACATATAGCTAATTTAGTGGTAAAATTAGTGTTAGAATTCCCAAAGTTATGTTGTCAACTTTGAAGTCTCATGTCTCAGTTAATGCCCTTTTCTGTAAAATGGTATAATAATACCATCTACATGACTGCTTGCTATGTGTAACAGCTGGAGGAGATAACACACATTGCCACTATGCTTATTGTCCCTTGGCCCTTCAGTGCATCTTTCTTGAGACTCCCCACTACTGGCTGATGTGTTACGTGCTCTCCTAATCTCCCTATCATTCCCAGTGACACTGGCTTCTCTTCCCCATCCTGCTCACAATCATGGGCAGTGCTCCAGATTGTCATCTCAGCCAGTGTTCCCACCGAGCCCCTTCATCCTTTCCGATATTCTAATTATTATTTGCAAGTATCCCCCGCACCTCTGTCTGCGAGTCTGACTCCCCTTCTGATCAGCATTTCCAGGGGCCTTGTTGCCATCTTGACCTGATTTCCCACTCACCTCAAATGCACTTAAAACTCAACCCATTGCTTTTCTTCTAAACCAGTTCTTCCTCCGGGCTTCCCAATTTCCGTTAGTGATACCACTGAGTACCTAGGCTTTAAATCTTTCTCTTTCACTAGCCTTCCACAGCCAGTCAGCTGTCAGATCCCACAGGTTTGCCGTTCATGTTATTTGCATCTGTTCCTTTCCATTCCTGCCATCATCACTGCATTCAAGCCATTAACCAGTAAGCAATTCCAATAGAAAATAGAAAAGCTGTTCACCCATAGGTAGCTTGGTTCTCTTCATCTACCCTTTCTCTCTCTTTCTTTCCCCTCTATCTCCCAATAGAAAACAACTTCTTTACTTTTCACAACAGAAAGCTAACTTGTCAGCTGTTCGTACAGCACATGAATCTTGATTAGAGACACAGTTTTCATCACTCTGGGAGCTCTTGCTATGGAATTCATAAATAACCTGCTAGTCCAGGTGCAGTAGTCCACACCTATAATCCCAGCTGCTCAGGAAGCTGAGGCAGGAGGATGGCTAGGAGTTCAAGGCCAGCCTGGGCTACATAGTGAGTTCAGGACTAGCCTGAACTACAGAGCTGGACCCTGCCTCAAAAAACAAAACAAAACAAAAAGAAACAAAAAAAAAATTTTTTTTTAAACTTTGTTTAAAAGCTCCTTTTATGCTGGGTGTGGTGGCACATGCCTGTAGCCCCAACACTTTTGAGACAGGGTCTTCATAAGGTTCAATCCACAGTAACTCAAACAAAACAGAACCCAACCCTGGAAATTATCCTTTCAAAGTTCTAGAGGCTAAAAGTCAGAAATCAAAGTGCCTGCAGGGCCACACTCCCTTAAGGTTCTAGGGAAGACCCGTTCTAGTTTCTGTCACTTGTCGCTGCCTCCTCTGCACGTAGCTTTCTCTCCTGTGTGTATTTATATGTGTCTTCTTTTGACTAATAAGGGTATTAGTCATTGGCCTTAGGGTCCACCCTAATCCAGAAGTGCCTCATTGTAACTAGTTACATCCACAAAGACTCTCCCTAGTTCCAAATAGACATGCTCTTTGGAGAATCAACATTTAATCCATTATATAGTTCAACCTAATGTTACTGAAAAGCTGAAAAAACAAAAATAATGAATAAGTGGAAAAATAAAGACTAGTAGATTATTTCAAGAATGTATCATCCAAAAAAATCCATTAATGTGTAATATATCATTTTAACAGATTTAAATGTGTTCCTCCCAAAAGATATGATGAAGTCCTAATCCACTGTACCTTATTTGGAAATAGGGTCATGGCAGGTATGATTAAGGTGAGGTTAAAAAAAAAATGTGTCATACTGGGATCAGTGGACCCTTAATGCAGAATGACCCATGTCTTTATAAGAAGACAATGTGAAGGTAGGAAGGACACTGTGTGAGACACAGGTTCACAGGGACAAGATGGGGCCACGTGAAGACAAAGGTAGACATTAAGGTTATGCTGTCGCAAACCAAGGAAAACCTGGGGCCACTAGCAGGCGGACATAGCAAGAGATTCCTCCATTACATGTTTTGAGGAGCATGGCCCTTTTGACAACTTGATCTTAGTCTTGCTTCCAGCCTGGTAGTAAAATTCTGTTGTAAGTTACTCACTTTGTGGTACTTGGTTACAACAGCTCTTGGAAACTAATGTACAGACCAAGGCTAAAAAACAATATATGTAGTGCATTTGTCCATTTTTCATTACTATGACGAAATACCTAGGGCTCATGACTTTATAAAGAAAAGATTATTTAGCTCACAGTTCTGCAAGTTCGAGGGCACAGCACCAGCTCTTGCAGGCCCCCCCCCACTACATCACATCATGGCAGGAGTGTATGTGAGAGGGAGGGATCCATGGTGAGGCAGGAAGCCAGAGAGCAATTTAGAGGTCAGGCTCATGCTTTTATAACACTCTTGTGAGAACCAACCAAATTCCCAAAAGAACTACTGTATTTAATTCCTTCCACGGGCAAGGCCCCAAATGTAAGCTCCCACCTCTTAACATCGCCACACTAAAGACCAACTTCCCGTCGTATGAACCCTTGTCAGACACATTCAAACCACATCCAAACCACAGAACACAGAATAAATATTTAATAGAATTTAACATTTATTTAGGATAAGAAAAATTAACAAACAGAAACAAAAGGGTGCCAAATTCCTATACTAAACTTCTTTTTCTCCTTCTCCTTGTCTTCTTCCTTCCTTCTTTCTTCTTTCTTTTTTCTTTTTTTCCATCCTGGGAATTGAAGCCAGGGCCTTCGCACTGAGTTACATCCCCAGCACTTTATTTTGAGACTGGGTCTCACCAAGTTGCCCAGGCTGAGCTCAAACTTTAGTCCTCTTGGGCTGGTGAGATGGCTCAGGGGTGTAAGCGCCTGCCTGGCAAGCGCGAGGGCCCGAGTTCGACTCCCGGAACCCACATATGAAAAAGGGGCCGGTGATATCGCTCAGCGGCACGGGCGCCTGCTGGCGCGCGAAGTCCTGAGGTCGCCCCCCCGGTACCCACAAAAAAAAAAAAAAAAAAAAAAAAACTTTAGTCCTCTTGCCTCAGCCTCCCAGAGTGCTGGGATTACTGGCATATACCACATGGCTCATCTTTTTTTAAACCAGGTCTCACTACGTACTCTAGGCTGGCCTTGAATTCATTTGGTAGCCCAGGCTGGCCTCAGCCTCCAGAGTGCTGGGATTGCAGGCATGTGCCACCGGGCATGGCACAAACACCATTTTTGTTTGAGGGGCAGTTTGAGACAGGATCGGATGGTATAGCCCAGGCTGGCCTGGAACTCGCAGGATGCTCCTGCCTGAGCCTCCGAAGTGCTGGGATTACAGGTGTGCACCAGCATGCCCAGCAACCAAACAGCTTTAATGGTGAAATTTTAGCAGTATTTCCATTCAGTTAATAATGCCTGTTGTCATCGTTCTATTCTATACTTTATGGGTATAGCCAGCCTATATTATAGGACAAACATAAGAAATGAGATAGAAAAATGGAAATAGCCCGGCGTGATGACACACATCTATAATCTCAGCATTTTGGAAGTCTGAGGCCAGAGAGTTTCAACTTCAAGCCCAACCTGAGAAACTTAGTGACTTACAGCCTGTCTCAAAAAAATTTAAAAAACTTTCAAAAATAAATAAAGGGGCTGGGGATGTAGCTCTGTACAAAGGAGCCATGAACTCTAAGATGGTGTTTAAACCTATGGGACTGGATGGAATCCCTAGGGATCTTCTCTACTTACATTATTCTTTAGAGATACTAGGCCGAGTGTGGTGGTGCACGCCTGTAATTCTGGCACTTGGCAGGCTGAGGTGGGAGGATTGCCACAAGTTCAAGGCCAGCCTGGGCTACATAGCGAGTTCAAGGCCAGCCTAAACTACTTAGTGAGACCCTGTCTCAAAAAATCAAAAAACAAAAACAAAAAAAAAGGGAAACTATCTGAGGCCTGGGGCATTCCAACACTTGGAGATCAGGAAAATAGAAGAGCCAGTAAAAGAGAATGAGAAGGAGAGGCTGAAAACTATGAAGCAGTGGTGTCCTGCCAGTGAGGAAAATGTATTAGGATGAAGAGAGTGACTGGCCTGTGTTGATAAAATGAGGACAAAGAAATAACCATTGGATTTGACAACATGTAAGTTACTAATGACCTTAAAAGAATGATTTTGGTGGGTGAGGTTGGAAATCTGATAAGAATGAATTCAAGAGAACAGGAGAAGGCCAGATGTGGTAGTGCATGCCTGTAATCCCAGCACTACGGAAGCTGAGGCAGGAGGATCCCTGTGAGTTTGAGGCCAGCTTGGGCTTCATAGTGAGTTTAAGGCTGGACTGAACTACTTAGCCAAACCCTGTCTCAAAAAAAAAAAAAAAGAGAAAATAGAAGTGAAGACAGCAAGCAGATATAAATATCAAAACAAAGCTCTTTCAATGAATTTTGTGTATGGGAGAGAGAAATACAAGTAGTAGTCAGAAGTAGATGTAAGACAGGTTTTTGTTTGCTTGTTTTTTGTTTTCTGTTTTTTGTTTTTTGTGGGTACTGGGGGTCGAACTCAGGACCTTGTGCGCCAGCAGGTGCCCATGCCGCTGAGCAATATCACCGGCCCTTTTTTCGTATGTGGGTACCAGGTGTCGAACTCAGGACCTCGCGCTTGCCAGGCAGGAACTTATGCCGCTGAGCCATATCACTGGCCCATGTTTGCTTGTTTTTAAGATAGGAGATGTTAGATATTATGTTCATAATATTGGAAATGATCCACTCATATAAAGGGAGTGATTTTGACTTCACCGACTCAGGACTTATTCACTGCCTAGCTTGGGCTCCAGGTCATGGCTGCTTAGGTTAGCATATAAAATAAGGCTCAGTAAAGTTGGCTGCTGGAACTGTTTTCTAAAAACCTAATAACTAATAATACAGCATTAAATGATGAATGAAACCTATTATCTTCCGTGTCTTAAGGACTGTATTCTCCAAGAAGAAAAGTGGTTTTGATGGGGGCTAGGGCTTCGTATCATTATCTTCCTTGCCATGTCCTGGAAGGGGGTTGGTATTTAGTTTTTGGTGTCCATCCACGTGTCTTTCCCTGCAGAATGGAGATCTCCTCGCATCAGTCTCACCTGCTGGAGCAGCTGAATGAGCAGCGCAGGCAAGATGTATTTTGCGACTGCAGTATTCTGGTTGAAGGAAAGGTCTTCAAAGCACATCGAAATGTGTTATTTGCTAGTAGTGGCTACTTCAAAATGCTCCTTTCTCAGAATTCAAAGGAGACAAGTCAGCCAGCCACAGCCACATTTCAGGCGTTCTCCCCGGACACTTTCACGGTTATCCTGGACTTTGTCTATTCCGGCAAGCTATCGCTTACTGGGCAGAACGTCATCGAAGTGATGTCTGCTGCCAGCTTCCTTCAGATGACTGATGTCATTGGTGTATGTAAGACTTTTATTAAATCTTCCCTGGACATTAGTGAGAAGGAGAAAGATCGCTATTTCAGCCTCTCAGATAAAGGTGTCAATTCCAGTGGCACAGAACGTTCCTCTCTTTACAGCGGCAGCTGGCAAGAAGAAAGCAGCTCTCCACACTCTCACCTCAGCCCGGATCGAGGAGCGGGCGGCGTAAGTGGGAAGCCATGGAGTAAGTATAGTTATCACCCAGCCTCGCAGAGGAGTACTCAGCAACCTTTGGCCAAGCATGAACAAAGGAAAGATTCCATTAAAAAGGCCAAACATTTGAGATTATCACAGCCTCCTGAAGTTGTTCATTTTAAGTCAAGCAGACGAGAAGCACGAACATCTGATTCCTCCAGCCACATCGCCCAACCTGAAGAACAAGCACAAGTTGATGCTGAAATGGACTCTGGTCCTGTAGGCTATCAGTATGGTCAAGGCTCTGATGTCACATCCAGGAGTTTCCCAGGTACCTAAAACTAGCATAAGTATCCTCAATCCAGTTCCAAACTCCTATAAAAATCAATCCTATCTCAGTATGCCCTTAATTTAGGGGTTAATGGGAAGTTGAAATGAGTGACTTTTTAAAAGCTATACTTTTCCCAGCACTCGGGAGGCTGAGGCAGGAGGATTGCTGTGAGTTCAAGGGCAGGCTGAACTACATTGAGAGACCCTGTCTCAAAAAAACAAACAAAAAGCTATACTTTTATGAGATTTATTTCATAAAACATGAATTTAAATGAAAATAATGTTGGATACATTTAACAGTCAAAATAATAGAGTACTGAGGTTCAAAACTCATGATTTTTCCAAATCTATATCTGTGGGTATTTGGATTACTGTTAAATGTGGTTTGGTTTGGTTTGGTTTGTTTTTCTGGTAACGGAAATTAAACCCAGAACCTTCTCACTGAGCTACATTCCCAGTCCTTTTTATTTTTTATTTTGAGACAGATCTCAGTAAGTCCCTAAGTTGCCCAGGCTGAGCTTGAGTTTGTCATCCGTCTCAGCCTCCCAGAGCGCTAGGATTACGGGCACATGACACCATGCACAACTCTGTTAAATGTTTAAAGTCTTTTCTGGGGCTGGGGATATAGCTCAGAGGCACAGTGCCTGCCTGGCAAGCATAAGGTCCTGAGTTCGATTCCCGGCACCAAAAGAAAAAAAAGGAAGTCTTTTCTAAGTGGTTCAATCTCTAAGATAGGTATTTTCACTTTAAATTGCTTTTTTTCCTGTGTTTCACTCAGTAGGAGTGTTTATTAACATAAATACATTTCCCCCTATGGTGCCAAGGATGAACCTAGGGCTTTCTGTTTGCCATGTTAATTTTTTTTTTTTTATTTAATCTTATGTGATACTGGGAGATTGAACCCAAGGGTGCTCTACCACTGAGCTACATCCTTAGCCTTTTTAAATTTTTTATTTTAAGACAGGGTCTTGCTAAGTTGCCCAGATGTGTCCCATAATGTGTCCCACCTATAATCTCAGCACTTGGAAGGCAAGTCATGAGTTTGAGGCCAGCCAAAGAAAATTTTAAACATACAGAAGTGTATGGACTGAATATCTGCTCTTTTGTCATTGTATTTCCTCAACAACTTACATAGCATTTATATTGTATTAGTATTATAAATAATCTAGAGGTTGATTTAAAGTATATATGAAATTATGCAAATACTATACCACTTTATATAAGAGCTTTGAGCATCCAGGATTTGGTTATCTGGTTTGGGGAGAGGGGTTTGCCTTGGAACCAGTCCCTGGCTCCTACTGAGACATGATTGTTTAACCCCCGTTCATGTATCATTCAGTTCCAGCAACTTTCCGCTCATAACCAGTCTTGTTTTATTTTCACTGATCACCTCTCCCTTCATTAATTTCAAGCCAATCTCAAATGTGTTTTTTTTTTTTTTTTTTTTTTTTTTTTTGAGACAGGGTCTCACTATTTAGTGCAGGGGTGTCTTGAACTCACTTTGTAGCCTGGGCTGGTCTCAAACTCATGGTAATCCTCCTGCCTCAGCCTCCCAAGTGCTGAGATTAGAGGCATGCACAAACACGCCTGGCACAAGTATCCCTAAAATAAAGGCTTAAAAAAATACTACGAGGGCCGGTGAGATGGCTCAGCGGCGTAAGCGCCTGCCTTGCAAGCGCGAGGGCCCGAGTTCGACTCCCGGATCCCACATACGAAAAAGGGGCCGGTGATATCGCTCAGCGGCCTGGGCGCCTGCTGGCGCGCGAGGTCCTGAGGTCGAACCCCTGGTACCCACAAAAAAAAAACAAAAAAAAACTACGATACCATTATTATACCTGCACAAATTGAATAATAATTCCTTAACATCCTAAGTAACTAATAGGGATTCACATTTCCCTGATTATCATATAAATTCTGTGTGTGTGTGTGTGTGTGTGTGTGTTACTGGGGATTGAACCTAGGGCCTCACACATGCTAGGCAAGCACTAGCATGGAGATAACAGCAAGCTATCTCCCCAGCTTTTTGTTTATTTTGAGACAGGATTTTGCTAAGTTGCCCAAGTTTTCCTTGAACTTGAGGTCATCTTGCCTAAGATGCCCAGGTAGCTTGGATTACAGACATGTGCCACCATGCCCAACTGTTTTTTTTTTTATTGTTTTGTATTAGTACTGGGGATCTAACCCAGGGCTCCTCTCTTGCTAAGCATGCGCTCTACCACTGAGCTACACTCCCAGCCCCAAAATAAAATTTAAAATAGGACAATCTGATTTGATTTTTACTAATCACATTTTCCTGCAGGATACTGATTTGAAAATATATAAAGTTGTGTCACATTGTGCAGTTTACTGGAAGTCGTGCTGGGCTCTAACCATTGACCAAAGCATACAAAAATAATAGCAAAAAGGGGAAATCTTTGTTGCATTTTAAAATAGCAAGAAAGTTATCTCTGTTACAGTTCTGTGGTCTTATAATTCTAGGTTATTTAAATGTAACTTCAGTAATGAACAATTGATGTGCTTGCCTGTAATCCTAGCACTCAGAAGGCTGAGATAGGAGCGTTGCCGCCAGGTCAAGGCCAGCCTGGGCTACATAGTGAGTTCAAGGCCAGCCTGAACCACAGAGTGAGACCCTGTCTCAAAACAAAAACAAAACAAAACAAAACAATTAATGATTGAATTTTACAGCTGCTAAATTGATGAAGTTTGCCTCTCATCACAATGAACTTTTCCATGTAACAACGCTTTGCATTTTAAAACAAATACTAAATATCCCGGACATTTTTTAACCTTTACAAAAAGTATTAGAAGTATATGAAAAATAAAGACAAGGAGATAAAAACATACAAATAAAACAAGTTGTTTAAAAGGTTGGCTATTAAGTGCTTTTACTTTTAGATTGTGTCTAGGGTGTTCAACCTTGTGACACTTGAAGACAATAACTCTAGTATGTTAAATGAAAAGGTCAGGGCCAGTGAGATGGCTCAGCGGCATAAGCGCCTGCCTGGCAAGCGCGAGGTCCTGAGTTTGACTCCTGGAACCCACATACGAAAAAAGGGCCGGTGATATCGCTCAGTGGCACAGGCGCCTGCTGGCGTGCGAAGTCCTGAGGTCGACCCCCAGTACCCACACAAAAAAAAAAAAAAGTAAGTATAAGATAGGCGTCTGTCATGTGCCCATGCTTCTAGCACTCTAAGAGGCTGAGGCAGAAGGAAGGGAGAAGGATAAAGCCGAAGCCCAGCCTGGGCAATTTATCAACTTAGTAAAGACCTTGTCTCAAATTTTTAAAAAGGGGCTAGGGTCATAGTTCAGTGGTAGAATATCTCTTGGTTCAATCCCCAGCGCTCCACAAAAACTAAAAACGTCCTGGGGATGTGTCTCAGCACAAAGGCCCTAGGTTCATCTCTAGTGGGGGAGGGGGAGTCTAAATTTACTCAGACGTTGTAAATGTAGCAAATACCAAAATTACCAGACCATATCTAGGGTTACATTAACAATGCAGTCCTAAGAAAATTTCCTTCTCCTTTTCTTTACCTAAGATCAGACTCACCAGCTCCTTTTGGATTCTTTGCTCATCGAATTGTTTTTATGATGTCTCCAGTGATGTAATCACACTGTCTTGTGACAGATGATCTTCCCAGAATGCAGTTCAAGTGCCCGTACTGCACGCATGTGGTGAAGCGGAAGGCTGACCTCAAGCGCCACCTGCGCTGTCATACCGGAGAAAGGCCCTATCCGTGTCAAGCTTGTGGGAAAAGGTTCAGCAGGCTGGACCATCTAAGTAGCCATTTCCGAACGGTATGTATTTGATTTTTCATCGTTTTATTTCTTTTTTTCTTTTTTCTTTTTTTTTTTGTGGGTACCGGGGGGTCGACCTCAGGACCTCGCGTGCCAACAGGCACCCGTGCCGCTGAGCGATATCACTGGCCCCTTTTTCCTATGTGGGTTCCAGGAGTCGAACTCGGGCCCTTGCGCTTGCAAGGCAGGCACTTACGCCGCTGAGCCATCTCACCGGCCCTCGTTCTATTTCTTGAGAAATATGTATGTTTTTCTGTTTTACGATAATCAAATTTACAGAGGGAAATGTTTTTACATAAGTCTACCATTAGTCTTCATATGTAATGTTTTTACTTTGCACATAGGCATAATTTAATATATACATATATAGAGAGAGAGATTTTGGTTCTACTTTGATATCTTGAAGTAAGAGTTATTCTTGTGGTGCTAAATAGTTTTATATTTTCATTTAATTCACATCAAATGTAATTTTTTTGTGTGTGTATGTGGTGCTGGGGATTGAATGCCAGGGTTCATTTATGCTAGGCAAGCATACTACCATTGAACTATAGCCCAGCCTTTTCAAACTTTTTTATTTTAGGGTTTCACTGTGTTGCCCAGGCTGGCTTAAACTTGCAATCCTCCTGTCTCAGCCTCCGTGTTATAAGTGTGTGCCACCGCCTCTGGCCTCAAATGCAAAATTTTTGTTTTTGTTTTGTCTTTTTGAGATAGACTTTTCTACGCAGCTCAAGCTGGCCTTGAACTCACTTTGTAGCCCAGGCTGGCCTCGAACTCTCGACAGTCCTCCTGCCTCAGCCTCCTGAATGCTGGGATTACAGGTGTGTGCCACCATGCCCGGCCAAAATGTTTATATATATTGGTCTGTTTCATGCCAAAGATAATGCAAACTGTATAAATGTCTTAAGTATCCAGGTTGGAATCACTATTTTAGATACTTAGCACCTACTAGTGATTACTGACTGAATCTGTCCAGATAGGATCTCAGTGTAGTTGCTGCTCTCAGACCTCTTTCTACTACATTCGCTTTCTAATCTCTGCACATTCTTTCTAAGCTCCTCAAGGAAAAGAGCAAGGTGAGCAGGAGAGCTGCTCCCAGTCTCCCTGTCCAGATTGGCTGTCAGCGGAGTAATTTCAGGGGATTTGCTGTTTGATGCCCTGGTAATTTAATAAGATAGTGACATTGGAATTGTTCTGCTGCTGGGTGTGGTGGTGCTCGCCTGTAATCCTAGCACTTGGGAGGCTGAGATGGGAGGAATGCTGTGAGTTGGAAACCAGCCTGGGCTACATAGGAAGTTCAAGGCCAGCCTACACTACATAGCAAGACCCTATCTCAAAAAAAGAAACAAACCAAGAACAACAACAAAAAGGAATTGTTCAGCTGTTCATCTTGCAGCAAAATTTTTTTCTAAAATTTGTGTTCTGTTACCTGTATTTCATGTATGCTAGGCAAGCACTCTACCACTTATAGGACTTCTTTTTAATTTACAGGACAATGTGTCACTTAAGGTGATATCTTCATTCATTGCTTTCTACCTATTTATTCAACAAATACATATGGAGCGCCTACCATGTGGCAGATTCTTTTCTGTGTGTTAGGTACAACAATGAGAAAAATCAGAGATATCTCTGCCTTCATTAATTTCACAAAGCTATTATTTTTAAAAATTAAAAACAACCTTTTATATGTCTCTAATAAACATTATATTTTCTCAAAAAGGATAAAAATAACCTTTTATTGTTTCAAAAGCAATAAATATATATGATTAAAAATAGAAAATAGCCAGGCATGGTGTACATCTGTAATCCTGGCACTCGAGTTTGAGGCAAGAGGTGCAAATAATTTTCTATGAGGCTTAAATGTTTGTATGTGGAAACATACCTACATAAAAAGCATAAATTAGCTGCTGTTTTGCTTCTTTTTCCTTCTTATTTTTGTGTTGTGGTCATTTCCTATACAAATAATGGAGCAAACAGCTGTGTAGTTGTAGAATTTTTTGAAAGAATGAGATGTTTATATATTAATGACGATTTTTTTTGCAAAATAAAAAGTACCTAAAAGAGAAACATTGAAAGAAAAAAAAAGGGTTCAAGGCTGGTCTGGGCTACATAGCGAGTTCACCTCCAACCTAAACTAAATATGAAGCAAGACCCTCTCTCAGAGCAAGCTAACAAAATGAAATAAAGCTGGGCATAGTGGCACAACCCTCTAATCCTAGCACTCAGGAGACTGAGGCAGGAGGATAGCTACGAGTTCAAAGCCAGCCTGGGCTACATTCATAGTGAGTTCAAGGTCATCCTGGACTACACAGTGAGACCCTGTCTCTAGTAATAATAATAGTAACAACAATAATAATATAAAAATAGCAGTAAGAATAAGAAGATAGACAATAACTACATTTTTACCACTCAAATGTTACCATTCCTAATAATTCTATTATTCTCCAAAATTTCTTCATATATATATATGTGTATTTTTTACCAAAATGAGATCATACTGTACATGCTATTTTGTACACTGCG
The DNA here is from genome assembly GCA_028451465.1 of Erethizon dorsatum. Taxonomy (NCBI): domain Eukaryota; kingdom Metazoa; phylum Chordata; class Mammalia; order Rodentia; family Erethizontidae; genus Erethizon; species Erethizon dorsatum. Next base: position 110,254,323 of record CM051827.1, on the reverse strand, counting down.
TTCTTTAATGAATAATCTCTACCTTTCCATCTCAATAAAATATTGTTGAACACCCAGTCCAATTTCAAATTTCCCTCTAATCCCCTCCAAATACCTCTTATGGCTGGCTTGTCTAAGCCAGAGTGCAATCCAAGACCATGTATCATCTTACTGTTCAGTCCCTTAAGTGTATGTATTTCTTTGTTTTTATACTGCTGGGGATCAAACCCAGGGCTGTGTGCATTCTGAGCATGCGCTTTACCACCAAGTTACTCCTGTCCTGTACTTTGTTGTCATTGTTTTTTTTGTTTGTTTGTTTATGTGGGTACCGGGAGTCGACCTCGGGACCTAGCGCTTGTCAGCAAGCGCTTGTGCCGCTGAGTGATATCACCAGCCCTTTTTTTTTCCTTTATGTGGGTTCTGGGAGTCGAACTCAGGACCTTGCGCTTGCCAGGCAGGCGCTTACACCGCTGAGGCATCTCACTGGCCCTCGTTGTTGTTTTTGAGACAGGATTTTGCAGTGTAGCCCAGGTTGGCCTCAAACTCAGTAGCCTCCTGCCTCAGCCTCCCAAGTGCTGAGACCAGTCTCCTGTTAAGCATATTTTAATCTAGCATGCTCTCTACACATACTTTTCCCTCACCTAAACACTGACTTATTGAAGATCCTGAGTAACTGTTTTACAAAATATCCTACCCCAGGTTTGTCTGCTAGGGTCTACATGATGTCATCTAGCTTGTCCCTTTATTTTCCCTGCATTTTCTATAAACTACAAGTTTCATCTAAAGCATTAATGTATTCAGGTTAAACACTTTGACTAGAACACATCAAGGGCAAAGTTGTATGCTTCACATTGTGTCATATTAGGAGAGGCCTTTGTCAGGTTGACCCATCACTTGTGATGCTGATGACCTTAGAGATGGTGCTGATTCCACCATTGCACACTTAACGTGCTGCTTTGTGATTAGAAACAAATCTTTGTAGAAGTATTTTGGCGTCATACAACTATCCATTTCCCCACCAACCATTCTTTTAATGCTTTTAGCACCAACTGATCATTCTCTGTCAGAATTAATAATATTACTTAGAGTTGTGGTATTATTTACTGATTTTTTCATTCCTTTTCTATTATTGGGTAGAATTTTATAAAGCAAAACTTTTCTTCTTTACCTGGGGCTATATGATATACAGGTCCTAAATGAGAAGCAAAATAAAATGTATTTCTTGCTCTTTAACTACCAGTTTTCAAAATAAGAGTTGATTTAATATCAGGCTCAAATGATACAACTAAGCTCTTGCTGGCTTTGTTGTTTTAAATATAAAGTGCCAGAAATTTTCATTGATTTATTGTGTTTGGATCCACAATTTTTTTTTCCCCCGGTACTTGGGGATTGAACCCAGGGCCTTCACCCTGAGCTGTTTCCCCAGCCCAGTTTCTTTTATTTCTTGTTTTGAGACAGTATCTCACTAAGTCACCAAGTTGCCCGGGCTGGGTTCAGATTTTTGATGCCTCAGTCTCAGCCTCCCAAGCGGCCAGGAGTAAAGATGTGTGCCACCACACTCATCTGTTTTTTTCTTGTTCCTCTTTTGTTTTCTTTTTCTTTTTTAATGGTGCTGGAGACTGAACCCCGTGCCTTTCACATGCTAGACAAGCACTGTTGTATAAGCCCCATCTCTAGCCCTCTTTATTTTGACACAAGTTCTTGCTAAATTACCCAGATTGGCCATGAACTTGTGATCCGCCTGTGGTAGCCTCCTGTGGCTGCCATTACAGGTGTGTGCCTCCATGCTCAGCTAACAACCAGTTCATTTTGAAAGTGTCTTTGTCCTCTGGCCCCAAAAGAGGCCTAGGCTAATCTTGTGCTTTCTCAACACAACACTAGAATCAGCCAATTCTCAAAAGAGCCTTGATTCCTTCTAATGGGCAATGATATTAGAAACCAAATTTGAACATTCCTTGTTATGGAGGTATTATTTCTTCTATACTATTTCAGTGGACAGAGCTAGAAGATATGTATACATATTTATATTTATATCTATATATATTTTTAATGAGTTCATGTTGATATTTTTTCAATTTTAACATATTTCACTTAATTTCTTTGATTTTTATAATTACATTAGAATTGGAGGGATGGACACAAATCTCTGTCAAAACTTTGTAACAAAAACATGTACTATGGGCCGGTGAGACGGCTCAGCGGCTTAAGCGCCTGCCTTGCAAGCGCTAAGGCCCGAGTTCGACTCCCGGAACCCACATACGAAAAAGGGGCCGGTGATATCGCTCAGCGGCACGGGTGCCTGTTGGTGCGCGAGGTCCTGAGGTCGTCCCCCCGGTACCCACAAAAAAAAAAAAAAAAAAAAAAAACATGTACTATATGTGACATTCAGAATGTCTCAAGATCCTGGCATGGTGGTGCACGCCTATAATCCCAGCACTCGGGAGGCTGAGGCAGGAGGATTGCTGTGAGTTTGAGGCAAGCCTGGGCTACAAAGTGAGTTCAAGGCCAGCCTGAACTGCATAGTGAAACCCTGTCTCAAGACAAAAAAAAAAAAAAAAAAAAAAAAAAAAACTCAAGAGAAATAAGAATTCATTCAAACTGTATTTACTGATTAATATGTCAACAGTTAAGCAGAAGATAATAACTGTTCTGAATAGTGTTTCATACATTTTCTTAGATAATTTACCAAACTATATTAGTTTTCTGAGATATTTTTGCTGTGTTTGGTGACCTACTTCCATACTGTCCTTACTTAACCTAAATGAATATTCCATAAACATTAATCCAGCAGTATGTAATTATCATAATTTTTAGGTTAGAGTCCATGATTTACCACTCTAACAGCTATTGAACAAAGTTGTTTATTACTAACTGTGATTATATATTTAATCATTCATCCATTATAACTTTTTAACCAAAGAATTCACATTTATTAACTCTTTTGGTTCTCCCATCTACCCTGTGGAGTAGTATCCCCATTAATAGCAAGGGAGCAGGCAGGGAGAGTGATGGGCTGATGTGTAAAAGGACCACCATGCAGCTTGTTGTTACCAGTGTCCATTTGGATGGTCAGCTTGCCATCCATCTGGATGGCACTCCTGTCATACTGGTTTAATATTTTGGCTATCACCTTGCAAGCAGGGTTATAGTGTGTAAAATTACTTGCTCCAAGATACATGGTAGTAAATGGCAAAGAATAGTGAGTGGCAAAACCAGGACCAGAACTCAAGCCTTCCAATTTCCAGTGTGATCCTCCTAGCATATCTTTTATTAATAAAAAATTAACACTTACGGGCCAATGAGATAGCTCAGCGGCGTAAGCGCCTGCCTGGCAAGCGCGAGGTCCTGAGTTCGACTGCCGGTACCCACATAATGGAAAGAAAGGGCCAGTGATATCACTCAGTGGCACAAGCACCTGCTGGCAAGTGCGAGGTCCTGAGGTCAACTCCTGGTACCCACATTAAAAAAAAAAATTAACACTTACATAAAACAAAAGGTTTTTCTCCCTGAATGAAATTATGCAAAGGCCTTGGAATAGCACATGGCATCTAGTCAGTGTTTGCAGTTATTACTATTCTGGGAAAGTATCCCTTTGTTACCTCAGATATTACAGTAATCCTGGATTAAGGGATACACGAAATTATAGCCATTATTTACAGAAAGGTAACGTTTACTATTTCTGTGACAGCAGTTTATCACCCAAACCTATGATCTTTTCTCTAATAATGAGATAGTAATTTGAGTGTAATGCATGGCTTTGAACATCTTAAGTTTATGAACTGATACCTACAATATCAAATTGTCCTCCTTTTGAAAAATCATGTTTTACCACTATTTAAATCTCTACGCAGATTCACCAGGCTTGCAAACTAATCTGCAGAAAATGCAAACGCCATGTGACTGATTTAACAGGGCAAGTGGTACAGGAAGGAACCAGGCGCTACAGACTTTGCAACGAGTGCCTTGCTGAAGTTGGCATAGACAGCCTCCCCATGGGTCTGGAAGCGGAGCAGCATCTCATGCCCCCAGCAGATGGAGATAAGGATTCTCGGTGGCGCTTGAGTGAAGATGAGAATAGATCCTATGTGGAGATTGTAGAGGATGGGTCTGCCGATCTGGTCATACAACAGGTTGACGATAGTGAAGAAGAAGAAGAAAAGGAAATAAAGCCCAACGTTAGGTAGCTGGAATGTGGCCGGACGGCGCGGGCGTGTCTGCAGTCTATATGGACTTCCTGTATCTCTCTTTCCATGGTCAGAGTTCGGTTAACAAAGTTATCCTACTGACTTGGAACGTGGCCTGCTGTAACTTGCATGCTTCCTGCACAGGCCACATTGTATGCATTCTGAACTTCGTTGCCCTAATACACGTTGCCGCACTGGAAAGACGCAGCTTGTGTTGGCACAGTGGATGAACAGTTACCCTATTTTATTACAGAGACACCTTTTTTCTTTTAATATCAGAAGATCTACTTAGCAGAGTCTTTTCAAAGAAAATATTTTAAATAAATTTATCACAACCAAACTTTACGTAAGATAATTTTAAGGTGTTTCAAAATTACATACCCTACCAATATTGAATTTCACAGGGAACCAGGTAAGAGCACATTTAAGGGTCTGGCAACCCACCTGCCTGAAATAGTAAGTCTTTCAATTAATATATTAATTTCAGATCTGAAACAACCTATCATTATTCTCATATATATACTAAATGGTTTAGGATTATGGCTGAAGGCTAAAATACTTGAAATAGTTCCTATTTGAAATTTTTGTCATTTAATTAATTTTTTTTTTTTTTTGAGACAGGGTCTCACTATGTAGTTAAGGTTAGCCTTAAACACACTATTGTAGCCCAGACTGGCCCTGAAGTCACAGTGATCCTTCTGCCTCAACCTCCCAAGTGCTAGGATTACAGGCATTTGCCACCATGCCCAGCAAAATTATTCTTACTTTAGTATAGTTAAAAAAAAAAAAATTAAAAGGCTGACCACAGAGTTTGTGTAGACTTTTTTTTCTGGTTGGTATTTGATATCAAGTCCAAGTCCAAGAGTACTCTACCCCTAAGCTACATCTGCAGCCCATTTTTATGTTTATTTTGAGACAGTCTTGCTAACTTGTTAAATTTCCAGGCTGCTCTCCAATTTGTGATCCTCCTGCCTCAGCCTCCCAGAGTGCTGGGGTTATAGGTGTGTGACACCATGCCTGGCTCAAACATCATTTTTTAAAACAGGAAAGATATAGTGTACTGCCTAAAAGTCAAGGTAGTGTATAAAGAAGACCTGTCAATGTAGGTCTTTTCCTTCTTAAAAGAAAAGAAAACAAAACAAAACTAAAGGTTCATAAGAATATTATGCTATATTACTTATAAATATGCTCGCTCACATATTTTCTCACCTAATCAGTGAGCTAGATATGTACAAATGAAATTAAGGCCAAGAAAGTTTAGGTGGTAGAACTGACATCTGAACACACTGTGATTTTGAACACTCTTTCAAGTGTCTCTCCTTGTGTGTCTCCTGAAATGGCAGAGAATTGAAGTCAAACCTCACCAATTAGCAGCAATTATAAAAGTAATCCAGTCAGAATGAGAACATATGAAAGGAGAGGTATTATCTCCAACATGTATCTTCATGTAGTTATTTAAATAGTGCACTTGGGACTATGTCCCATATTTTATTTCAAGTTATTTACATGTAAATTTAAAAATAGAAAGCTTTGAACAAATTACTCTCTTAAATGCTTTGAGCATTTTTGCTTGTTTATATTTTTAAAACAAACTCTTCTCCTGGAATACAAAGTTAAAATTCCTCCCGTGACTGGGTGCGATGGCACACACCTGTAATCTCAACACTCGAGAGGCTGAGGCAGGAGGATCATCACAAGTTCAAAGCCAGCCTGGACTACCTAGTAAGACCCTGTCTCAAAAAAAAAAAAAAAATTCCTCCTGTGTAGAAATTATGAGACATTCTAAAATTATAGGTAAAGTGGAGAAGAATTATTTTAGTTCTAAAGATAAAATCTAAATATCAGAACTGAACTTCATAAAAATCTCTTACAAGTTATCACAATGAAGTTTGATATAATTTAATTGTGCTATAGAGAGGCTCCATGTATTGTATTTTTTTTAATATATTTTTTTAAACCATGAAATAACTTGATATTTTTTGTTATTGTTTTCTCCCTTTTTAAAAAATTTTCTGCCAGGGATATAGCTCAGTGGCATAGCGCCTGCCTGGCAAGCGCGAGGTCATGAGTTCAATTCTGAGTACCAAAAAAAAAATAAATAAATAAATAAATAAATAAATAAATAAATAAATTTTCTTCTGTTTTAGTACTGGGGATCCAACCCAAGGATACTCTACCACTAAGCTATATCCTCAGCCCTTTTGTGTTTTTTTTGCAGTACTGGGGATTGAACCCAGAGCCTTCACACTGAGCTACATCACCAGCCCTTTGTTTTTTTTTTTTTGTATGTGTGTGGGTACCAGGGGTTGACCTCAGGACCTCGCATGCCAGTAGGCGCCCGTGCCGCTGAGCGATATCACCGGCCCTTTTTGCGTATGTGGGTTCCGGGAGTTGAACTCGGGCCCTTGTGCTTGCCAGGCAGGCGCTTAAGCCGCTGAGCCATCTCACCGGCCCTTTTTTTTTTTTTTTTTTTAATGTGGGTACCAGGGGTCGAACTCAGGACCTCGCGCTTGCCAGCAGGTGCTTGTGCCACTGAGCCATCTCACCGGCCCCAGCCCTTTGTATTTTGAGACAGGGTCTTCTTAAATCACTAAGTTGCCCAGGCTGGGCTTGAACTCGTGATCCTCCAGCCTCAGCTTTCCAGAGTGCTGGGGTTACAGTCAGGCTCTGCCATGCTCAGAGACAGGGTTTTGTTAAGGTGCGCAGGCTGGCCTCAAACTTTCCTTTTCTCATTTTTAAATGAATGATTATCCTTGATAACAGTTTGTGGCTTACAATGCTTAATTTCTTTACAAAAATATTACCAGTGGATGAATAGCTACTTTGTTTTGATTCTTCATTCTGGGGCTCTTCCAGGGTGCTCCTGATGGCAAATTTCTAGTTGTTTCAAGACGGGCTACTGTGTACTGAGTTCATGTTCTCCCATTGTAACTATTCCTAAATCAAGATTGCTAATAATTAAGTTGCATCCTAATGAGGGAGGCACCACCTGCTGTTCTGTAGTCTGACCAGAGTGATACTAACAGCTTTCAAAATTATAACCTGAATTTTAGTTGTTGGGGTCAAGAGGAAACGTGGCTGATTTGAGCTTTATTCATAGAAATGAGTTAGTGCTTGCATGTGTATACCCTAACGCACTTTAGTCTTCCATCTAAATGTTATTTTATGCTATTGTCTTTTGCATGCAAACTTCACACACCTCAGCATGAACATCAGTGAAGTTCATTGACACAGTGCCACTGGCACTTGTAGTTGCCTTTTTAGAAATGACGCTGTCTCATAACTGTTTCTAACAAGCACAAATGATCCCCGCAGAACAGCTACCTAGTTCACCAGACAGCATGCGTGTGTCATTTCAGCATCCTAAAGGAACATCAAAGGCATGTTTGTAATTGTAAATAATGAGTCCATTTATCATAACATATATACCATAGACTTTAGGACCAATTATTTTCTAGAATGAAACTATCTATTGCTGATTTCTGAGAAAGTTATTCTTTGACTTTTAAATGTGGGAAAATGTTATATAGGAGTATAATGTTTAAATAAGCTTTATGCAAGGGATTTCTTTTAACATCGAGAAAATAATGGGTCTTATTTAGAGCAGAGTTTGTTTTTGCAGAGATACTGTTTGGCAGCTTCTGAATGCCCTTCTAACTTTATCATCCTCAAGAGTATCTGGCTGATGGCTGGAGTTTTGGAAAAATAAAGCACCACTGCTTTTGAACCTAGTGTCTGGAAGAAGGAAAACAGCAGCAGTTCAAAAAATAGGTTCTTTTCCCCTCAAGATTTTTTTTTTTTTTTCCAACTTTTCAAATAAATTGTTTCACCAAGAAGCTCATCATTTGGGGGCCAAGCTCTACAACTGGAGCTGTTCTGGTTAGAGACCCTGTGAGCCTTTCCCCAGACGTCTCTGCAGCAGTCTGGAAGCACAGCTGTGAAGACGCTGGAACCAGGTGACTTCTTGAATTCCTCCGAGCATCACAGTTTCACTTCATTACTCATGGTATTCACTGTGTTTCTAAGCAGGTAAATACGTAGGGCTCTCAGTGAAGTAAATCACACCCTTAGCATATGATCTTCCTTCCATAATCATCAGATCGTAAGACTTCTTAAGAACAAAAGTGTTAATATTTTTGGTATTATATTTTTGAGTAATACAATCAAACATAGTTACTGCTTATCATGTGACCATGTTACTGCTTAATGGATGAAAAAGTTTGATGTTTCAATTATTTGAGTCCTAGAATTAACAGTATGAAAAATCACTCAAAACAGTACAGCACAAGATGTTTTTAACTGGAAAGGGTGAAAATAACAAGTACAGGAAGACCAAACTGTAGATTTTACATGGAAAGTCCTATGTTATATTAGAATGTATCAGTATTACTATTTATCATTTATATGGCATTTCCTATTGCAGAGTATTTAGCGATTGTGCTTTTCCTTATATATCTTTAAGTAGGACAGTTATCACACATGCAAGGTAAAGAAATGGAGGCACAAAACAGTTAAACAACTTACATAAGATAGCCTGGGAAACAATGGCAAACACAGAAGTTGAAGGACCAGATTCTCTGAATCCTAGGCTATCAGCTTAATTCACTGAGCTGCACTGTGTATCACTCTATTTTATAAGATGATTTTATACAAGTAACAGTCAATTGTTTTAAACTTAATTGTTTAGTCATTGTATGTGGACAAATCCTATACAGAATAAATGTTATGTGAAGGATGTGACTTTAGTTACAGAGTTTTGATGATAGAATTCAGGTTATCACAGAAATGGCAGCACTGGGCCAGCTGTTTTATACGTTGTGAGGTATACTTATTAGTTTGTAATGCAGGAGTTTCTTTACTGTTCATGGACCAGAAAAATGAAATCCACAGGTGAGCTCTAAACTTCACATTCAGATGTCAGCCTCCCTATAACCCTGTATTAATACCACCAAGTCAAATATCTAAGTATAATGTTAATAACAAAACATATACAGCAAGACAAGCAAAGGCACTCGTAAAGGCAGAATATTTTAGAACTACTTAAATAGCGTGCTGAGCGCTTCAGCCCATTCCTTTCTGCTCATTCACGGCAGCAAAAGACATTGCACATTCTCTCACTGGGAGAAGGAAAACAGCAGCAGTTCAAAAAATAGGGTTTTTTTACTCAAAAAGTTTTTTTCAACTCTTCAAATGGTTTCACGAAGAAGCATAGCATTTGGGGGCTAAGCTCTAAAACTGGAGCTGTTCTGGTTAGAGACCCCATTTAAAAATAGCAAGCAAAGGCCAGGGAAATGCCAGTTGTCTTTTTACTTTTGGGCTTGATCAGATCACTGATAAACTCAACTATATTGAATACATCTTTGAAAGTACATGTAAGAGTTTGTTATACTTTGCCTCACTCTTAGAGATTTCTGAATGTACATTCTACTATATAGAATGTTCATATTCCATTGGGAAAATATTTTTTCTTTTTTCAGTGCTGGGGATCAAAGGAAAATCTAATTCCTTACTGATGTTACTTACTTCCCTACTAAAGAGTAATTTAGCTAGGGATGATGGCACACACCTGTAATCCCAGAACTCTGGGAGGCTGAGGCAGGAGGGTCACAAATTCAAGCCCAGCCTGGACAATTTAGTGACTTAGTGAAACCCGATCTCAAAGTAAAAAAAAAAAAAAAAAAAAAAAAGCTGGAGATATTAGCTCAGTGTGAAGACCCTGAGCTCAATCCCCAGTACAGCCAAAAACGGAACAGAATAACTTATTTTTACTCAGCCTATAAAGGAGAGAAATAGAACCTATGTCAGATGTTCCCAAGCTTGGCTACACACTAAAATCATTCATGCAACTCTTAAAAATACAGATGCTATACTCTTTTTTTTTTTTTTTTGTGGGTACCGGGGGGTCGACCTCAGGACCTCGCGTGCCAGCAGGCGCCCGTGCCGCTGAGCGATATCACCGGCCCTTTTCGTATGTGGGTTCCGGGAGTCGAACTCGGGTCCTCGCGCTTGCCGGGCAGGCGCTTAAGCCGCTGAGCCATCTCACCGGCCAGATGCTATACTCTTAAGTGAAATAAATTGAACACACATGCTTAAATACTGCATTGTTTCTCTGGTATGAGAAACTGAAAGTGTAAATAAGGACCAAAATGTATAATAGATATTGGGAAATGGGAAGAAAATGGGAACAAGAGAGGGGATGGGGGAAAGGAAGGATCGGACAAGAAAAAAAAAAAGGAAAAAATGGAAAGAAAGCTTTTGTAAATAAGGACGTGAAGAGTTGAAGGGAGGGGAGAGGAATGGGAAAAAAAAGAAACAGCAAGATATATTATGTACAGATACAAATTCCCTGTGGTGAATGTTGTTATGTCTATCTAAAATGTATCAATTAAAAAAGGTTAAGACTTCAAAAAAAAAATACAGATGCTAAGCTGGGTGTGGTGGTGCACACCTGTAATCCCAGCACTCAGAAGGCTGATGCAGGAGGATTTCTACAAGATGGAGGCCAGCCTGTGCTACATAGAGAGTTCAAGCCCAGCCTGAACTACTTAGTGAGACCATGTCTCAAAAGAAAACAAAAACAAAAAAACAGATGCCTAGTCCAGGTGCGGTGGCACATACCTCTAATCTTAGCTACTGGGAGGCTGACACGGGAAAATCATGGATTCAAGGACAGCCTGGGAAACTTTTCTCTTTTTTGATGGTACAGGAGATTGAACTGAGAGCATTTGCACTGAGCTACATCTTCAACCCGCTTTTCATTTTTTATTTTAAGATATGGTCTGGCTAAATCACTAAATTGCCCAGGCTGGGCTCAAATTTACAATCCTGCATCAGCCTCCCAGAGCGCTGGGATCCCAGGCATGTGCCACCACACCTGGCTCAGCCTGAGCAATTTAATAAGACTTTAGTTCAAAAAATTAAGAGACTGGGTGTGGCTTAGGGGTAGAACGCTTGCTTAGTGTTCCAAGGCCCTGGGTTCAATCTCCAGTAATGGAAAAAACAAGATGCTTATGCAAATCAGAATCTCTTGCCAGATGTAGCCTGGGCATCCAAACTTTTTTAAGCTTCCCAGTGTTTCTTACATGCAATGTGAGTTTCCTTCTGTCCTCACCATACAAATGCTAGGGAAGGACAATTGGACCATTTGACTTTCTGTCCACTGGATCAGAAATGTATTATTAAAGACAAAAAAAAATTTTTTTTTTGTTGTTTGAGACAGGGTCCTGCTATGTAGTTCAGGCTGAACTTGAACTCACCATGTAGCCCAGGCTGGCCTCAAACTCAGTGATCCTTCTGCCTCAGTGTCCCAAATGCTGGAATTATCAGCATGCGCCATCACACCTGGCTCATTAAGGGAAATTTTTAAAATACAGATGTATGGGCTGGGAATGTAGGTCAGCGGTAGAGTGCTTGCCTAGGATGCATGAGGCTCTGGGTTCCATCCCCAGCACTACAAAAAAGATAAAAGCAACAAAATACGGATGCCTAGTCTAAGAAAATTTTAGGGGTTTTTTGCTTTCTTTTTAATTTGCATAATAGAAAATGACAACTACAGCAACAGTGCCACATTTTTATATCCTGGAGATTTATAATCAAAAGAGCATATTGAAGCCCCACATTAAGAAAGAGCCTTTTCACTGTAGTCAGTGGTCACATGGTCAAACCAGAGAAAATAATAGTTTTGTGAAATTTCAAGCCACTGTGTATGTTATCTAAGGTCTTTATTAGGGACATACAATATCAACACTGTAAAATAGTGGGAAGTCTTAAAACAGCCCATTATGGGGCTGGGGATGTAGCTCAGTGTAGAGCATTTGCCTATCAAGGATGAGACCCTGGGCTCAATCCCCAGTACCACACACAGAATTTTTTTCTTTACTTTGGGATGTATTTGCATTTTATTTAGCTATGGGTATTGCACTCTGGGAATGCACATAGTACTGTACCTCAAGCTAATAAAAGAACTATAAATACATGACAAATATATGCTGATATTTGCTTTTATATTTTCTTTTAAAAGAAAGGAACCAGCTAGGTGTGGTGGTGCACACTAGTAATCCCAGCACTTGGGAGGCTGAGGTAGGAGGATCACTAGGAGTTCGAGGCCAGCCCGGGCTACATAGTTCCAGGCCAGCCTGAACTACAAAGCAAGACCCTGTCTCAAAAAGCCAAAAAAGAAAGAAAACATAACACTTCAATTCCATAAAACTGAATTAAATCATTTTTTGTTTCAGTTGAAATGTGATACTAGAGAAGTAGGACATAAAGAACACATTACACAAATTTGAAAAGAAAAGCAATTTTCTTCTGTTTCAATCATCACCATAAAAATAAAACTACGTAAAATAATTTCTTCGAGAGTGGGGCTTGGCGGCACACACCTGTAGTCCCAGCGGGTAGGAGGAGGCTGAAGCAGGAGGATCGCTGTGAATTTGAGGTCATCTGGGCTAATGAGTTCAGGGCCAGCCTGAACTACAAAGCAAGACCCTGTCTCAAAAACGAACAAAAACCATTCTTCCAATAATGAACTGGCCGGGACTTACTTGCATAATTCAAACAAGTGCTGAATAAAACATACTGTGCCATTTAAAATTTTGTGTGTATCGAATCCACTTCAAACTTTTTCCAGTTGGGCGTGGCAGCACATGCTTGTTATCCCACCTCCAGGGAGGCTGAGGCAGGAGGATCGCAGGGTTCAAACTCAGCCTGGGGGCCGGTGAGATGGCTCAGTGGCTTAAGCGCCTGCCCGGCAAGCGCGAGGACCCAAGTTCGACTCCCGGAACCCACATACGAAAAAGGGGCCGGTGATATCGCTCAGTGGCACGGGCGCCTGCTGGCGCGCGAGGTCCTGAGGTCGACCCCCCGGTACCCACAAAAAAAAAAAAAAAAAAAACCTCAGCCTGGGCTACGTGTCTCAAAAAAGGCAAAAACAAAAACATCTTTTTCTTTATCCAGAATGAAAAAATCCACAAGGAACGGAAACCGTGGAAGACACGCGTATATACATCCGCACCAGACGATCCAGTATTTTGGATCCATGTTTAAAAAGTGAACACTTTTTTCCCCCTCCCCAACTCGCAGCAGCCTCTGGGTATCCAAGCTCAGGCGAGGGACAAGCGTGCACGGTTTCATATTTTATTTCTCCGGAGGTTCCTCCAGTGAGCGCGACCAAGTGGTGGGAACCTCCCTTTTCCTTTGCAGTCCTGTCCGTTGTCCTGGATGCTTCAGCCTCCCGATTACAGAAAACCTTCCAGGGTCCAGCAGCTGGTGACAGAGGCCGGGACCCACCAGCCCGATCAGCCGCACGGGACGGGGCGGAGACGGGGACTTTGTTGGCCGGGCGAACGCAAGGATCGCAGATTCGAGCCCGGCCTGGCCAAGTTAGCGACATGGCGAGTCCGTCTCAATAAAAAGGGCTGTGATGTGGCTTAGTGCGAAGGCCCTAGATTCGGTCTCCAGTACCAAAATACATCTGCGATGCACAGTGGAGGCCTGGTAAAAAGCCCAAGTTTGCCAGGTACCCACCAGGTTCCAGCGCCGCATCCCTTTAAAAAGGGAGGAAGCGAGGGCTCGAGATGCCACGCTAGGACCCAGACCAGAGCGGACTGGAGCGCATGCAGTCAGATGCCTCGGCGGGTGACTAAAGCCCCTACGGCCGAGGGCCAGCCTGGCTTAGCCCGGCGCCCGGAGAAGTTTCTGCTGCCACATTGTGCGATTGTGTCCTGCGCCACGCCGCGCTGTGCAGAGGTGGCCTGCGCCCCCCACCTCCGCTCTGCCACACCTGCGCCCGGCGGCCAATGAGAGTCGCAGCACCCAGCAGCCAAGCCAATAGCAGCCGCGGGGAGGTGCCGGGGCGGGGCCTGGGCTAGAGGCGCCGGGGGAGCAATTTCCATTCGGGACAGACAGCTGCTTGCGAACCTGGCCAAGGTCCCTAGCACGTCGTCTTCTAGTTCACTACCGGTACCTGCCTTTGCTCTTTTTTCCTTTCCTTCTTCGCCTTTCTTCCGTCCTCTTGGAAGTCATAACTTTAAAAGAACACTAAGCAACAAATGTTTTAATACGACAGCCCTGTAAAGTAGTATTATTACAGGTGAAGAAACAGGTGTAGAAGGTCCAGGATCTGAGAACTAGGAAGTTGCAAGAGGGAACTGGAAACCGGGTGTGGTGGCTCATTGTGATATCTGCACTCAGGCAGAGGCAGGAGGATCGAAGGTGCAAGCCCAGTCTGGACTACATAGTGAGTTCCAGGCCAGCCTGATCTATGTAGTTACACTCTATTTAAAAAACACGGGCGGGGGCCGGTGAGATGGCTCAGCGGCTTAAGCGCCTGCCTGGCAAGCGCAAGGGCCCGAGTTCGACTCCCGGAACCCACATACGAAAAAGGGGCCGGTGATATCGCTCAGCGGCACGGGCGCCTGCTGGCGCAAGGTCCTGAGGTCGACCCCCGGTACCCACAAAAAAAAAAAAAAAAAAAAACACGGGCGGGGTGTTGGGCATGTAGCTCAGTGGAAGGCCTTGGGTTCATTCCCTAGTATCACAATAAACCACCAAATAAAATCTGTACGAGCCACGTGTAGTGGCACACGCCTATAATCCTAGCACGTGGAGACCAGCACCAGCCTGGGCTATGCACTGAGTTCAAGGGCAGCCTAAACTACATAGCAAGACCCTATCTCAAAACACAAACCCATCTGGGCAAAATTCAAAGGTAGCAAGTATGATTCCCTGTTGTGTACTCTGTTGTGGGTGACAGGAGGTAGGCTGCACCAGGAGTGAGAGAAGACCCAGGTACGATGATGAAAGTGCAAACAAAGTTGCTCAGTAATTTGTCCATCTTTCTTATTGTGGTGCACCCTCTAAAAGTTTAACACTGTGAGCTGCAAGAGACTCGGGAAGGGGCACTGTGGGGCAGGGAGCCTCCTAGAATGGCGATGGAATTGGCATAAAGGGAAGCTTACAACTTTTTTTCCACCCAATAGTGGGGATTGAACCCAGGGCCTCTGAACTGAGCTACATCGCCAGCCCCTTTTATTTATTTGCTTGTTTTATTTTTATTTTGAGACAGGGTCTCACTAAATTGCTAAAATTACCCAGGCTGAGTTTGAACTGTTGATCCTCCTTGCCTTGGCCTCACAGAGTGCTGGGATTACAAGCTTTCGCCACCAGAGCCAGCTTTACAGCTTTTGAAAATAGATGCTCAACTAAAGATAAGGGAGAGAACAAGATTAACACAAGAAAAAGACTGCAAGTAGAGAAGTAGGACAATCTGAGGAAGACAAAGAGGAGGCAGAGAGGAATGCCCTGGCTTGCAGAACCCAGCTACCACGTTAGTCTTGGAGAGAGGCTCTGGCTCCCAGGGTTGTCTACACTGGTCACATCCTCTTTACCAAACACTGTGGATCTGTTTTAGAATTAAGGAGAGGCAAAAGGGGGTAGTTTATGTATACTTGTCCTGGTATCTCCCACTTACTGAACATTCACCATGTGCCAGACACTTATGTAAGAGCTTTATGTTTATACACTGTTTAACCTTCTAACAACCCCACAAGAGCTAACATCATAGCCACTTAAGACAAGGGAATTAAGGAACAGAAAGGTTATGCAACATGTCCAAGAAGTAAGTGGCAAAACGAACATTTGAACTCCAGTGATCTGGCTATAGTTGTGTTATTAACTACTACTGTGCCCCAAATCCTCAAAATAATGTTACGTGGTGTTTCTTATTTGGTGGGATGTTTTGTTTTGTTTTTGCAGTGCTGGGGATTGAACCAAGGCCTCATGCATGCTAGGCAAGTACTCTGCCTCTAAGATATACCTCCAGCCCAGCACCATAGTGTTAATGGGGTACTGGGGGGCTGTGAACTCTTGCCAGGGGCCCCTTCCAGGCTCTTGTCCTGAACAAACAAATGGACAGGAACCGAGGTAGCAAGGTTTTACATGTATTAAATGTGTGAAGATAAGAAGTGCTCTGCAGTGTGAGTGTGGGCCAATTAAAGTAGGGAAAGAAGTACTTTCTGCAGCGAGTGGACCACTGAGAAAGAAAGCAGGCAGCGCCCCCAAGGCCAATGGCTGCCATCCTCTATACCCTATTTTGACATCAAATCTAGTTGGTCCTATCCAAAACCTGCTTGATCCTGTGCCAGAAGAACTGAAGATAGCGTTCTCTGATTGCTATGAGGTACAGGGCTTGGAAGCTATACTGCACGTCCTGAATCTCCCGATGGATGGGTCATGCCCATTTGCCCAGTCATTTTGCCATGCCCTAATCCCCTGCCTCAATAGTGTTTAAATTTCCTGACTCCCAAGTGTAACTACAAAATTATAAATTGTCTTACACACACACACACACACATACACACACACACACACACATATATATATATATATATATTTTTTTTTTTTTTTTGTGGGTACCGGGGGGTCGACCTCAGGACCTCGCGCGCCCACAGGCGCCCATGCCGCTGAGCGATATCACCGGCCCTTTTTTCGTATGTGGGATCCGGGAGTCGAACTCGGGCCCTCGCGCTTGCCAGGCAGGCGCTTATGCCGCTGGGCCATCTCACCGGCCCTTTTTTTTTTTTTTTTTGAGACAGGTTCTCAATATGTAGTCCAGGCTGGCCTCAAACTCACAGTGATCCTCCTGCCTCAGCCTCCTAAATGCTGAGATTACAGGCATACATCACCACACGTGGCTTTATTTTTGAGACAGGGTCTTGCGTAGTTCAGGCTGGACTTTAACTCATTATGTAGCCCAAGCTGTGGGGATCCTCTTGCCTCAGCCTCCCTGAGTGCTAGGATTACAGACATGTGCCACCATGCCCAGCTAATTTTTAAATTTTACTCACTCATTTATTTGCAGTACTGGGGAATGAACCCACTGTCTTCACACTGAACTTTATCACCAGCCCCTAAATTGCTATTATGGTTTAGACCTCAGCTGCCCCACAACTCTCACGTTCAGAGGTGGGGATTATGGAAGGTGACTGGATCATAGGAGCGTTATATTCATCTGTGGATCTGTCCATTAATGAATTTATAGGAGAATGTGCTGTTCGGAGGTGCAGCTTGGTCACAAAAGGTGGGTCACTGGGGGTGACCTGGAGGGTGTGTTCTTGTCCCTGGCTTCTCAGCTCCTCCCCTCTCTGCTTCCTGGCTGTCACACAGTGAGCAGCTTTCCTCCACCATGCCTTTTTTTCACCTCGAACCCATTGAAACTGTGAGCCAATATAAATCTCTCCTCCTTTAAACTGTGATTGTCAAGCATTTTGTATCAGCAAGAGAAAGTGACTGATACAGTCAGTAAGTTATGTAGGCTGGGCTCAAACTTATCATTTTTTTCTGCCTCAGGTCCCTGAGTGCTGAGATTATAGACATGAGCCACCACATGCAGCCAAAATAATATTCTCAACTGCTCTGGCAGTGCTGGGGACACTTGGTCTGTGAGTTATTCCCATTTTAGAGATGAAGAAACAGGCTCAAACAAGTTAACATTTCATTTATGGGCTGGGGATGTAGCTTGGTACAGCACTTGCCTAGCACGTGAGAGGCCCTGAATTTTAAAATACATATTTTCCTAATCATACAGCTAGTTAACAACTGGATCAAAACTTGAACCCATGACTATAATGTCCTTAATAGTTTTACTTAGGCTAATTTTAAAAATACACACGGTTGTATAATTATTTGGTAGTGGAGAAAAACAGTAGAAATCCACTATTCTCTACTTTCTTGTTCTAGGAGACTGGGTAATTCCACAACTAAAATATTTTGCTACATAAATTAGCATTTGAACTGTTAGAGTAATTACCAGAGACAATGGGCCTAGCCAGTCCTAGCCAGGCACCTTTTTTCTGAGCTGCACTTTTAAAGATCACCCAAATGTTAGGTGTTTCTTTGTAAATATGAAATGTAATTGCTACTGTGCTCACCTCCAAGTGTTATTAGCTGGGTCAAACGAAACAACTAAGCCAGGCATAGTGGCACACCCCTGTAATCCCAGCACTTGGAGGCTGAGGCAGGAGAATTGCTGCCAGTTTGAGGCCAGCCTGGGCTACATAGTGAGTTCAAGGCTGGCTTGAACTACATAGCAAGGCCCTGCCTCAAAAAAAAAAAAAAAAAAAAAAAAAAAAAGGGAGAAAAGAAACCACCAGGCTGGGCATGACGGCATACACCCATGACCCCAGCATGCTGGGAGGCCGAGGCAGAAGGATGGGCAGCTTAGCAACTTAGTAAGATCCTGTCTCAAAAAAAAAAAAAAAAAAAAAAAAGGGTGCGTTTATGGCTGTGTGAAGGCTCTGGGTTCAATCCTCAGTACCAAAGGGGAAAAAAAAAAAAAAAACAACCAACATAAAGTGGAGCCCCAAATCTACCTTCTATGACAAGTGTCACTGATTTAGTGATAAAAATGTAGAATTAATGTACTACAGGTATATAGGAAATCATGAGGACAAATGGGTATTATATTCCACATGAAAGGATTTTAAAAAATGTTTTGCATAATGGACACTTGGATATAGTTGGAAAATATCACTAGCAAAGTACTGCAGTTACTGGGTTTTTGTTTTCTTTTTATGCAGGTACCAGGAGTTGAACTCAGGACCTCGCGCTTGCCAGGCAGGCGCTTATATGCCCAGTTACTGGGTTTTCATAATGTCTGCTTTCGGAAGGTGTATTTTCCAATTCTGAGTTTCTTAGGTGAAGTTGAAATTCTGTCTCAAAGTCTCTCAGGGGCAAAGCTAGTCCTGTTGAGCTCATTCAGGGCTTTTTGCTGGGTAAAACTGAAATCCTCAAGCATTTTAAAGGTCAAAAGGAGCAGCAGTCCAAACTGCAGTTGATAATGGCACTCCCCTACCCTGAGGAGGGTAGAACTGTTTTCAGCAAAGACCAAGTGGAAGATCTGGCGAGTGGCTGTGGGAACCCATAACCACTTAAGGATAAGAGAGCATCATACCATTTCTGTTTTTTTCCTTTCCTTTGCTGTACTGTGTTGTGAACCCAAAGCCTTTGCACACATCCCCAGCCCCACCCCGCTTCTCCTGAGACAAGGTTTTGCCAAGTCACTAAGTTGCCCAAACAGGGCTCAAATTTGTGATCCTCTTGCTCCAGCCTCCCAGAGTGCTGGGATTAGACATGTGCCACACCTGGCCTATTGCCTTCTTTAAAAGCCATGCCATAATATTACACTCCACATTCATGACAGTGGCTGTTAGATTTGAGCAGGTAAAAGGCCCTGGTGTTATAATTTGGACACCAAAAACTTACAGTAAGAACTGCAATGTCTTTCTCAGCTAACCGAGCTGTTTAAGATACATCACTGGGAGGCTTCGTGGCATGTGCAGGTAGTCCAATCACCCAAGTCGCCATTGCCATGTACAGATGTCCGCGTCCTTACAGCAAGGAACAGCAGCAAAAGGGAACACAACGAGACAATAGACTAGTCCAGGCTTTTTGCATCCCTTCCCAGACCCAAACTATCCCTCATTTATGGAAAGGAAATTGGACTTTGATCTCCTGGTGCCAGCATCTGCACATTCTATCTGCTCCTCTAGGCCAAAGACAGGTGAGGGTAGCAGTTTATGCTCTAGACCTGAGTTTGGAGATGCCACTTGTCTCCAAGGACAACACTTCACTATGCAGTTCAGGCTGGCCTCGAACTCACAGCAATCCTCCTGCCTCAGCCTCCCGAGTGCTGGGATTACAGGCATGCACCACCATGCCCAGCCAACCATCACACTTTTAAAGTTCCATTTTGCCATGCAGGTTACACCTGCTGCCCCAGAAGCTGAGAAGGGAGGGTCACGTAAGCCCAGGAGTTTGAGACTAGCCTGGACTTCATAGAAAGACCTTGTCCACTCCCCCCTAAAAAAAAAAAAAGGTACTGGATCAGAGAATCTTACAAATGGAAAGGCAGTGAGAGATCACACCTATAATATATATAGTTAAGGAAATAAAGTCTGTCAGAGACCACTAGGACAAGGACAAACTCATGGTCCTTTAACCTGTTACTCATTAAAAGCAGGATTTTTCTTCTGAAGCAGTCAGGGACTTAAAACCTGTTTTTCCTTAAAACAAACAAAAACCACCACCAACAAAACAGTGGACTTTTTACTTGGGCCTACAGATGCCTAGTAGATAACTAAAACAGGACAAAGCTTCACTTTTTTTAATCTTCACTTTGTATTTCTCTCCCTTATTACCTTAAAACTTTGGGTCAGATCCCTGGTCACTAGGTAGGCTTGTTAATCATTTAAGCAGTATCTTATCTAAAAGCTGGTGATACACAGATTAGCCCTAAATTGACACAACTTATTTCATCCTCTTTCAGACTGAGGAAAACCAAGAGTTACAGGGACATTCAACTGCCAGTAAGTGCCCGTCTCTGGTCTTAACCTTCCTCAGATTCCAAAAGAGCCTCTCAAAGTTATGATTCTCCCAAGCAGAAATAATCATCTGATGGTGACTGGATGAAATGACAAGGACTTCCGGAGCCATCTTGCAAAACTAAAACTGAGTTAATTATCAACCAGCCCTCAGCCCACAGGTGGTGGGACTGGCTGGGTTAAGCTGGGTTAAGGACTTGCCACCCCTACTGTTAGGCAGAGTTACATATTAGCAGGCCTGAGAGTCAAAGGAGGGGTCCCAAAGTAGCGTGTACTGCCAGTTAATTAGAGGCTTCAATGTATAACACAATTGTAATCACTTGTTAGGTCTCAGACCTGAAGCAACCCCACAGAGCACAGTGACCTTTAAAGGTTATATAGGATGCATATTCCTTTGGCTATCAGGCCACCCAGCCATCTACTTCCACAACAACCCAAACAGCATTCCTGGGGTTTCTATTAGATACCCAGAGAAAAATGTCTTGCTCAGAGAGAGCACTCAGAAAGCACAGTTAATCCCTTCCTTTTACCTAGTTCAAGTTCAGCAAACTACAATGATACTGGGCACCACCCAGTGGCTGTCTTAGAGTCTTGTGAATAAATCCCAACTTTGTAAACTTTTGATCACAGGAAAGAATACCTCGATCGAGTCTCAAGCTGCAAATCAAACCTAAAGTGGTTTCATTATCATCTACTTTAAAAAGTTTGGACAATTTTAAAATTGTTTTCCTGGCCTCCTGTCTCCTTAAAAAATGACTAACTTTAAATAGCTTAAAAACCACAATTTTGAAAAAATTTTTTTTTCTCTAACTGTATACATACACTGGCTTTAAAACACGTTCGGGGCTGGAGTTCAGTAGTAGAGCACTTGCCTAGGATGTGAGAGGCCCTGGGTTTGAGCTCTAGCACTGAAAAAAGGGGGAAAAAAAAGGGGGGGGGATGTTAGAAGGGTCCATTTATAAGGTGTAGCATCAATAGGAATGTGTCATCACCACTAACCAAAAAAAGTGAGAGGTCCGGGGATATAGCTCAGTGGCACAAGCGCCTGCCTGGCGAGTGCAAGGTCCTGAGTTCGATTCCCGGTACCAAAAAAAAGGGAGAGAAAACCAAGACTATTCCTAGAGAAGTCTTCTAATAAGTCCTAAGAAAACCAAAGAGTCAGTATCACAAGAAAGAAAAGCAACTGGAACATAGGACGGCTCCACCCCACAGCAATCTAAAACAGAATTTCACTTAACATACATATAGAAAATATGTCTTAGCCAATTTGGAAGAAAAGTAAAATTCTAAATATAGAAATGTATTTTCTCAAATTATTCTTGGTTTTGCAAACTGGATTCGATCCCAACTGCTGCTTACACTGGTGATCTCTCCTGGGACCAGGCTGGAGGGAGGGTTTGCATCCCACTGGAAAGGCTTGAGGCACCTGCTGCCAAAGCAGGGAGCTAAAGGAGGGACCACAAATGCCCCTTAGAAATTGAAGAACAGGGCCGGTGATATAGCTCAGCGGCATAAGCGCCTGCCTGGCAAGCGTGAGGTCCTGAGTTCGACTCCCGGTACCCGCACATTAAAAAAAAAAAACAAAAAAACAACTGAAGAACAATTTAAAGTTTGACTATGTAAGGAACACAGACCAAGGCTAATCCTGATTTTCCTTTTTTTTTTTCTTCCCCAGTACTGTGGTTGGAACCCAGGGGTGCTGTATCACTGAGGCATTTTATTTATTTTATTCATTTTTTTCATTCTATTCTATTTTACATGCTGAGACAGTCTTGCTATGTAGTTCAGGCCAGCCTCAAATTCAGTTTCCTTCCTCAGTCTCCCAAGTGCTGGGATTACAGGTGTGCACCACCATGTCCAGCTTGCCCAGCGCTTTTGATTTTTTAATTTTGAGACAAGGTCTTGCTAAGTTGCGAAGGCTGCCTTGAAATTTTGATCCTCTTTCCTCAGCCCTCAAAGTAGCTGGGATTACAGGCATATGCCACCAACCCAGCTTTTCTACTTCTGAAAATCATGCTTTAAGTTAAAAATTTCTTTTCTGTAAATTTCCATTTGTCAAAAGATACTAGAGAAATGAAATTATTATATCTTCTCAAGAGGGAAAAAAACAGTTCTTCATAGAAGTCTTTTTTTTCTTTAGTGTTTTAAATGTCAATGATCACAAAAACTTCTGGTTTCTCTTCATTATAGACTTGCATTGCTGAATATGTTATTGCTTTGACTTCTGTTCCCTAAAGTTAGGGTTAGAGAAAAAACACACAGGAAGAAAGACAATTAGAATCAGAATCATTAACTTCAGCAACGACTGGCAGAAATTAAAATTTTACAATTATTGTGAAAAACTAAAAACCCACATGAATCAATTATCAAATTAATCCAGTATTGTATGCTGATCCCACAAAAATGGAGCCAGCTAGTGTAAAGAAGAAAGAATGCTGAACTAGAGTTAGGAGACAAAACTCTAACCAGGCTTTGGCTTCTCCCAGACAAGGAAGCTCTTAGCAATGATGTTCCTGCCTCGACCTCCCAAATGCTAGGATTACAGGTGAGATGGGATTACAAACATGTGCCTGGCTCAACTGCTCTGTGGTAAAAGCCTCCTAAATGGTTTTTCTGCTTCCATTCTCACCTCTTTATGATCTATTCTTTGTCATTTAAAAACTCAAATCAAGCCTAGCATAATCCCAGCATTTGGGAGGCTGAGCCAGGAGGATCATGAGTCCCAGGCCAGCTTGGGCTACATAGCAAAACCCTCTCTCAAAAAAAGAAAACAGGGCCCGTGAGATGGCTCAGTGGCTTAAGCGCCTGCCTGGCAAGCACGAGGGCCCGAGTTCGACTCCCGGAACCCACATACGAAAAAGGGGCCGGTGATATCGCTCAGTGGCACGGGCGCCTGCTGGCGCGTGAGGTCCTGAGGTCGACCCCCCGGTACCCACAAAAAAAAAAAAGAAAAAGAAAACAAAACAATCACCTTAAATAGCTCCTATGATTAAAATACTGCTCTGGCCTCCCCTCACACAAGAGTAAGATCTGCATGCCCTGCCCTAGCAGGCTGCAGCCCCATCTGCACAACCAACTCCACTATTCTCCCCTGAAACCTCAGCTCCAGCCGCACTGTCCTTGATGCTCCCTGAATCTAATCTAATTCCCTTCAGAGCTTCACATGTGCTTATCTAGGAAGTTCCTCTCCCCTATCTCTGCTTATTCTCATCTCTCTGGCCTCCAGGCCTCTACTCAAAAGACATGTCTTTTTTGTTTCTTTTGTTTTTTTTGAGACAGGGTTTTGCTACATAGTTCAGGCTGGCCCTAAACTCACTATGTAGCTCAGGCTGACCTCAAATTCATGGAAATCCTCCTGCCTCAGCCTCCAGAGTGTTGGGATTACAGGCGGGCGCCATCACACCCAGCTCACAGACATGTCTTTTTTTTTTTTTTTCTAATTTTTTTTTTTAAAGACAACAAGTAAACATTCTCATGTATTAACAAACTCAAGCATTAGAGAATGTACAAATACCTTTTGGAGAAAAATATTATTCAGTATAAGATTAGCCATGTAAAAGCTAGGTAAAAATAGAAGACTAAGGAATGGAATAGTCACAGTGAAATTGCATTTTCATACTAGGGAGATAATACGGTGTTTACATATGTGCATCCGGTTTATTTCGCTTGTGAGTATTTTCTCGAGTTGCATCCATTTACCTATAAAAGTTTCCAGTTTATCTTTCTTTATGGCTGAGCAGTACTCCATTGTGTAGAAATACCACATCTTTTTTATCCATTCCTCGGTTAATGGGCATTTGGGTTGCTTCCACGATCTAGCTAGCTATAAACATGGGTGCACATATATCGCTGTGGTACGATGTTTTTAATTCTTATGGGAAGATACCCAGAAGGGGAATAGCTGGGTCAAATGGGACCTCCGATCCTAGTTCTTTGAGAAATCTCCACACGGATTTCCACAGTGGCTGTACCAGTCGACATTCCCACCAACAGTGGAGAAGGGTTCCTTTTTGCCCACAGCCCCTCCAGCATTTATTATTAGTTGACTTCTTGATAATAGCCATTCTTTCTGGGGTGAGATGGAGCCTCAGTGTTGTTTTCATTTGCATCTCTCGAATGACTAGTGATGTTGAACATTTTTTCATATATTTACTTGCCATTTGTATTTCTTCATCTGAGAAGTGTGTATTCATCTCAGATGCCCATTTTTGGATTGGGTCTTTAAATTTGGGAGGTCTGATTGTTTTGAGTTCTTTGTATGTTCTTTTTTTTTTTTTTTTTTTTTTTTTTGGGTACCGGGGGGACGACCTCAGGACCTCACGCGCCAACAGGCACCCGTGCCGCTGAGCGATATCACCGGCCCCTTTTTCGTATGTGGGTTCCGGGAGTCAAACTTGGGCCTTCGCGCTTGCAAGGCAGGCGCTTAAGCCGCTGAGCCGTCTCACCGGCCCTCTTTGTATGTTCTTGATAGTATTCCTTTCAGGAATAGCTGGCAAACATTTTTTCCCACATTGTGGGTTGTCTCTTCACTCTGTTGGTGGTTTCTCTTGATGTGCAAAAGCTTTTTAATAAGACGAGATCCCAGTTGTTGATTCTTTGTGATACTTCCTGTGCGATGGGGGTTTTATTCATAAAGTCTTTGCCTACACCAATGTCTTCAAGAGTTTTACCTATTCTATTTTCCAGGAGATTTAATGTTTCTGTTTTAATATTTAGTTCTTTGATTCCATTTTGAAATTAGTTTAGTGCACGGTGAAAGATATGGGTCTAATATTAATCTTCGGCATGTGTAGAGACAATTAAAGAGGCTATCTTTCTTCCAGTGAATGTGTTTGGCACCTTTGTCAAAGATAAGGTGGCTTAGTATGTCTGGAGTTGTTTCTGCATCTTCTAATCTATTCCATTGATCTTCAGGTCTGCTTTTTGCCAATACCATGCTGTTTTTATCACAGTAGCTTTATAGTATAATTTCAAATCAGGGATTGTGATGCCCCCTGCCTTGCTTTTGTTGCCCAGAATTGCCTTTGCTATTCTAGGTCTCTTCTGGTTCCAGATGAATTTTAGGATTGTTTTCTCTAATTCTGTGAGATATGTTGTTGGAATTTTGATCGGAATTGCATTAAATCTGTATAACAATTTTGGAAGTATGGCCATTTTCACTATATTGGTTCTTCCGACCCAAGAGCAAGGGATATCGTTCCATTTTCTGATATCCTCTTCAATCTCCTTTTTCAGAGTACTGTAGTTTTCAGTGTAGAGGTCTTTTACTTCCTCTGTGAGATTGATTCCTAGGTATTTCATTTTTTTAGATGTGATTGTGAAAGGTGTTGTTTCCCTAATTTCTCTCTCAGTGAGTTTGTTATTGGTGTACAGGAAGGCTATTGATTTTTGAGTGTTGACTTTGTATCCAGCTACACTACTGAATTTGCTTATTAAATCTAGCAATTTTTTAGTGGAGTTTTTGGGGTCTTCTATGTAGAGTATCATGTCATCTGCAAATAATGATAATTTAACTTCTTCCTTTCCAATCATAATTCCTTTTATTTCTTTCTCTTGTCTAATTGCTCTGGCTGAAATTTCCAGGACTATGTTGAATAAGAGTGGGGACAGTGGACATCCTTGTCTGGTTCCTGATTTTAGAGAGAAGGCTTTCAGTTTTTGTCCATTTAGTATGATACTGGCTGTTGGTTTGTCATAGATAGCTTTTATCAGATTGAGATAAAGATCATCTATTCCAATTTTCTGTAGGGTTTTTATCATGAATGGGTGCTGGACTTTGTCAAAAGCTTTTTCTGCATCTATTGAGATGATCATATGATTTTTGTCCTTGGTTCTGTTAATATGGCGTATTACATTTATTGATTTACGTACATTGAACCATCCCTGCATCCCTGGGATAAATACAACTTGGTCATGGTGTATAATCTTCTTGATGATTTGCTGGATTCTGTTTGCCAGTATCTTATTGAGGATCTTTGCATTTATGTTCATTAGGCAGATTGGTCTGTAGTTCTCTTTCTTAGTTGGGTCCTTCTCTGGTTTTGGTATCAGGGTAATGCTTGCTTCCAGGAATGAATTTGGGAGTATTGTTTCCCTTTCAATTTCATTAAAAGTTTGAGAAGTAGTGGTGTTAGGTCTTCTCTAAATTTCTTGTAGAATTCATCAGTGAATCCATCAGGGCCTGGGCTTTTCTTTGTTGGGAGGTTTTAAATTACATCTTCGATTTCATTGATTGTTATTGGTTTATTTAGGATTTTTATTTCTTCTTGGTTGAGCTTTGGTAATTCATATGTATCTAGGAATCTGTCCATTTCTTCTGCATTTTCCATCTTATTAGAATACAAGTTTTCAAAGTAGGTATAGATGATCTTCTGGATTTCTGCAGGGTCCGTTGTGATATCACCCTCTTCATTCTTAATTGCATGAATTTGAGTACTTTCTTTCCTTTTTTTAACAAGGTTGGATAAGGGTTTGTCGATTTTGTTTAATCTTTCAAAGAACCAACTCTTTGCTTCATTGATTCTTTGTATTGTTTTTTTAGTCTCCAATACGTTAATTTCTGCTCTGATCTTTATAATTTCCTCCCTTGTATGAGCTTTTGGCTTAGACTGCTCTTTTTCTAGAAGTTTGAAGTTCACCATTAGGTTGTTTATTTGTGCTTGCTCTGTTTTTCTGATATAGGAATTTAATGCTATAAATTTCCCTCTTAGGACTGCTTTCATTGTATCCCATAAGTTCCGGTATGTTGTGCTGTCGTTATCATTCAGTTGCAGAAACTGTCTAATTTCTTCTTTAATTTCATCTGTGGCCCATTGGTTGTTCAGCAGGGTGCTATTTAATTTCCATGTGTTTAGCAAATTCTTGTGGTTTCTTTTGCCATTGATTTCCACTTTCATTGCACTATGGTCTGATAATATACACGGGATAATTTCAATTCCTTGCATTTACTTAAGCAGGTTCTATGAGCTAGTATGTGGTCTATTTTGGAGAATGTCCCATGTGCAGCTGAGAAGTATGTGTATTCTGATGTTGTAGGGTGGAACACTCTGTAGACATCTACTAAGTCCATTTGTTCCAAAGTTTGGTTCAGTTCCAATATTTCATTGTTGACTTTTTGTCTAGTTGATCTGTCTTTTTGTGACAATGGAGTATTGAGATCCCCCAATACAATTGTATTAGTGGTTATTTGATTTTTCATGTCCATTGATATTTGTTTTATATAGTTGGGTGCACTGGTATTTGTTGCATATATATTTATGATTGTTATCTCTTCCTCTTGGATTGTTCCCTTTATGAGGATGTAGTAACCTTCTTTTTTTCTATGAATTATTCTTGGCTTGAAATTCACTTTGTCTGCGAAAAGAATAGCTACCCCTGCTTTTTTCTGGGTTCCTGTCGCATGGAGTATTGTTTTCCATCCTTTGACTTTCAGTCTATGAATTTCTTTTTGAATTAAATGTGTTTCTTGTATACAGCATATTGTTGGATCTTGCTTCTTGATCCAATTTGCCAGTCTGTGCCTTTTGATTGGTGAATTGAGACCATTAACATTAATGGTTAAAACTGGTATGTATTGACTTATCCTTGTCATGTTATTTTCTTGTTGTTGGCTCCCCCTCTTTTAATTTTTATTTTTCCCTCCCTCTCTTTAATCATTTGCTCTGCCTGGTGGATTCCTTCTGTTGGGGTTTCTGGAGTTGTAGTCCTTGTTTTATCCCTTTCTAGAATGTCCTTTAAAACATTTTGGAATGCTGGTTTGGTGGTTATAAATTTTCTCAGATGTTCTTTGTCATGGAAGTATTTTATTTCTCCATTAGTTTTGAAAAATAGTTTTGCGGGGTACACCAATCTAGGTTGAAGATTATTTTCCTTTAGAATTGAAATACATCATTCCAAGCTCTTCTTGACTTGAGGGTTTGTGCTGAAAAGCCCACTGTGATTCTGATGGGCTTTCCTTTATAGGTGATTTGTTTCTTTTCTCTAACAGCTTTTAAGATTCTACTCTTATGTTGAATTTCTGGAATCTTGACTATGATATGCCTGGCTGAAGATTTTTTTTTGATCGTGGCTGATTGGAGTTCTATAAGCCTCACTTATCTGAACGTCAAATTCTTTTTCTCTACCAGGGAAATTTTCTGTGATAATGTCTGTGAACAGTGTTCTGATGTCATTTATGCTATCTCCTGCTTTTTCATTGACACCAATCAATCTTAAGTTATTCTTCTTTGCATCATCTAGCAGCTGCTGGATTGATTTTTCATTGTCCCTTGCTGTTTTTAAGAATTCTTTCTTTTCATGATCACTAATTGCAAGCCTGTCTTCTATATCTGAGATCCTGTCCTCACACTGGCTTAATCTGCTACAAATACTTTCAGTGGAATTTTTGTTCTCCTGGATATCTGCTTGAATCTGCTTTATGGAGTCCATTTCTTTCCTATGCTGAGCATTCATGGCTTTCATCATTTTCTTAAGCTCGTCTATTTTTTTGTCTGTGTCTGCTCTAGCGTCCTTAAGCATGGTCTTCATTGTGGACATTATCTCTGCAGTTATCTGAGAAATTATTTATGATTTAAATTTTTCCAGAGCCTCATTCAATTGCTTTGTTGTTACCACTTCAGAGATGTCAGGTGGGTGGCTTTCGGTTTGTCCCACCTCACTGCCCCCTGGGTTTGCCTTTGGTGAACTGGATGTGTGGGGTTGCATCTTGTTTAAGTGTCGTCTCATTTTCTTTTCTTTCTTTAGTTTAATTCCTGGGTTGCTGTTTGTAAATTGCCTATGGTAGGCTGCTTTATTGCTAGTATTTCAAACTCTTAGGAGATAGCTACTTCTCTGAGGTATCTTCCAGGGGTAGCTTATTTTTGGATTTTGAGCCTGCTGCAATATCCTACCTCTTCAATTTGTTGGAGATAAGAAGTTGCTGCCTGTTTGGCCCAGTCCTTGGTTCTTTGGTTCTGTGCCACAGTATTTTCTGTGATCCTTAGACAATCTCAGTCTTGGAATAACAGGAAGAAAAGCGCCAGTCAGTGTGTCCTTCTCGGCTGGTGCTTCTCTGTACTGCGGCGTCTCGCGTTACTCAGTGGAGGTTCCCACTGGAGCCGTGAATTCTAAGCTCAGCTGCTGCCCCGCCCACAATGGTGCCCGGCTAGTGGCTCTCTTGCGTGCCTGATGGCTGGGTGTCAGCACTCACTGCCAGTCAGCGTGTCCTTCACAGCCGCCGCTTCTCTGTACGACGGCGTCTCACGTTCCTCCGCAGAGGTCCCCAGACATGTCTTTTCTGACCACCCTTTCCCAATCCCAATTTTTATTTCATTCATTCATCCATTCATTTTTGCAGTCCTGGGGATTGAACCCAGCACCTTCCCACTGAGCTAGATCCCCAGCAACCACCCTCCCGTCTGCTTTTTGAGACAGGGTCTCACTAAGTCGCCCAGGCTGGGTTTGAACTTGCAACCCTCCTACCTTAGCCTCCCAGAGCTCTGGGATGACAGGTGCACCCAGGACCAACCATTCTTATTTTGCCCTGATGGCACTACTCTACCATATTTTTCGGCTGAAATTGTAACATTTACTTGTTTACATGTTTGGCTCTCTCCTCTCACTAGATTTAAAGTTCAGTGAGGGCAATGATCTCAATTTGTTCTGTTATCTTTACCTAACATACCTAAAATAATGTCTAGGCAAGTATTTGCTGAATGTATGTATGAAGTAAGGAATGGATGGGATATGGATTAGTGGAGAGAAGGACAACATTAAAGCCAGGAAGTTTTTTTTTTTTTTTTTTTTTTGTGGGTACCGGGGGGTTGACCTCAGGACCTCGCGCGCCAGCAGGCACCCGTGCCGCTGAGCGATATCACCGGCCCCTTTTTCGTATGTGGGTTCCGGGAGTCGAACTCAGGCCCTCGCGCTTGCCAGGCAGGCGCTTAAGCCGCTGAGCCATCTCACCGGCCCAGGAAGGTATTTTTAAACCAGGAAATATTCCAGGTACCAGATTTATTTTTTTACTTGATCATTTATTCAAAAACTAGACCGGGGATATAGCTCAGCCGCACAAGCACCTGCCCAGCAAGTACAAGGTCCTGAGTTTGATTCCCGGTACCAAAAAAAAAACACAAAAAAACTACGAAGTAGCCAGGCATGGTGATACATATCTGTAATCCCAGCACTTGGGATTCTGAGGCAGGAGGATTGCTGTGAATTCAAGGCCAGCCTGGATTATACAGCAGGAACCTGTCTCAAAAAAAAAGAAGTAGCAGGACCTGGTGGCACACACCTGTAATCCCAGCACTCCGGAAGTTGTGCACGGAAGATCATGAGTCTGAGCCCAGCCTGGACAACTAACACCTTAGCAAGACTCCTTCTCAAAATAAAAAATAGAAAGGGGCTGTGGATGTAGCTCAGTGAAAAGACCCTGAATTCAATCCCTAGTACTGGAAAAGTAAGATTATTTGTATTGGGAAAGCCAGGCAAGGTGCTGCATGCTTGTAATCCCAGCACTCAGGAGGCTGAGGCAGGATGACCAGTGTGAACTACATAGCAAGACCCTGTCTCAGGAACAAAAAAAAAAAAAAAAAATGTTGTGACAGTTGAAAATTCAAATTTTAATGTTCGTGAATAAAGTCCTAGTAAAACATAACCATACTAATTTATGTATTGTCTATGACTGCTGAAGTAACTGTTCTTCCAATGCTCTTGGCCACAAACCTTAAAATTATTTGGCCTTTTACCTTTGCCAACCCTTGTTCCAACAGATTTAATTATTACAGAGTAAGGCCACACAGGTTGGCAAATACAGAATCTAGAAAGGACAGGAGGCAGAGGGTGTTTTAGAGAAACTCTAGTCCCACGTCTTACTAGAAGAAACCAAGGCTCAAAAAGGCAAAGGGGCTTTTCAGTCACACAATAACCTGTAACATCCCTGCCCCTAGAGCCCCAGGCTGACTCCTACTCACCAAACCAGACTTGTGAAATCACAGCATTTTAATGCATTCAGACAAGTCAGAGAAGTTTAAGAAAACTTACACTTCTCACTAGTTATCAGAGCTAACTGAAGTGCACCGTCACATGCACGGGTTCTATGGTAAGGAGGCATAAAGTGTCTTCAAGGGCTAGACTTTAAAACATACCTGAGGATGCTTGGACAGTGAAAATGCTTCTCCCCACCTTCATGAGAAAAATTAAAAGAAGATTAACATTTCCAAAATGTTATATTTGTTCTCTATATATTTTAGAACAGCCTTATGAATGTGTTTCAGACACTGGAAAGCCAAAGAGAGATGGGAAGCACAGGAGACCGAGGTTGCACTTTGGTTTGTTAGCAGACACTGGTATGGGGGTGCTCAGGCTCGACAGCCATCGGCTGCTCCCACGGTGGACAGCTGCTCCCTCAAGAACAAGCCCCCAATACAGTGAGCTTCTGGTGGATTCTCAGTCAACACTGCTGAATGAATATGATTTCATAATAGGCGACCAGGTTTAAAATATTCACTGTGCTGGAAGGTATAGAACCAATTCAGTAAGCTCCCCCGTGAAGAGAGCAGCACAAACACAAAATACTACATTCTGCCAGCGTGGTCTGATATTGGTTTGCATGTTATAGATTTTCCCAAAATGTCCACAACCTATATACAGAAAGCCCTGGAACCTGTCCTTTTCTAGAATTTGGAGAACGTTCTCTCTCCCTTTGACACTAATGTGTCAAATGACCATCAAAACATAGAATAGTAGCAAGAGTGGAGGACCACAAGTTCTAGCTTAGCCTGGGCAATTTAGCAACCTAGTGAGACACTGTCTCATAATAAAAAAAAAATTCTGGGCAGTAGCTCAGCACCAAGGCCCTAGGTTCAATCCCCAGTACTGCAAAAAAAAAAAGTTTTCCACTTTTGTTCAACCACTTCTTAGCTAAGTACCTCTGGAAAAGTCTGTTTCTTCACCTAATTAAATTTTTAAGGAAAAAAAAAAAAAAAAAAAAAGCCAGGTGTGGTGACCCATGCCTATAAGCCTAGCACTCAGGAGGCTGAAGCAAGAGGACCACTACAAGTTGGAAAGCCAGCCTGGGCTACATAGTGAGTTCAAGGCAACTACATAGTGAGACTCTGTCTCAAAAAACCAATTACATAGCTGTATTTCTTCCTCCTCCTCCTTAAAATCAACAAATTGGGAATCAGGCTCTGTGTGTGTGTGTGTGTGGTGCTGGGGATTGAACCCAGGGCTCTTATTGAGCTACAGCCCCAGCCATATTTTTATTTTTTATTTGAGACTGAGTCTTGCTAAGTCGCTAAGTTGCCCAGGGCTGCAACTTTTGATCCTCCTACCTCAGTCTCCCAGAGTGCTGGGTTTACAGGCTTGCACCACCACGACCTGTGGGAATTAGGTTTAACAACCAGAGTCAACCTTATTCTGACAAAGGTTTGGGTCCTCCAAAGCTCAGGTGACCCTCACACCTTGGCATCTCATAAAGCTCAATCTGCAAGGCCCAGCCAAATGCAAAGAGTCCTCTGACTTCACGAACGTTAACTGTCTTTCTGCATGGAGTTCAGTGAGGAATACAACTTTTAAAATCTTTCTTGACTTGCTACTCGACGAGTTTTAACTTACCCAATTGAACGTAATTTGAAATTTCTTTGATCAATACTAAGTACTTTCACTTCCTAAAAAAGAAAAAAAAGTTTTATTTAAAAAAATTCACATTAAACCATTTACTAAAACATGGCTAGGTTGCCACTTTTCCTAGAAAATAGCATGCAATTTCTCTGAAGCAAAGAAAATTTAAATGTTAATTAAAACAGAACAACAAGCTAAATATACTCCAAGGAAATAAGTTTTTTTTCTTACATATTGAAAGGAAGTATTAATGAAAGGTATACAATATAGCTGGATGTGATGGCACACACCTGTAATCCCAGTACTAGGGAGGCTGAGGCATGACGATCTTAAGTTATAAAGTTATGCACCAAGTTCAAGTTCAAGGTCACCTTGTACTACATAGCCAGACTCTTTGTTTGTTTTCTTTTTTTTTTTTTTTTTTTTTTTTTGTGGGTACCGGGGGGTCGACCTCAGGACCTCGCGTGCCAACAGGCACCCATGCCGCTGAGCAATATCACCGGCCCTTTTTTTGTATGTGGGATCCGGGAGTCGAACTCGGGCCCTCGCGCTTGCAAGGCAGGCGCTTACACTGCTGAGCCATCTCACCGGCTGTTTATTTGTTTTCTGAGGCAGGGCCCTGCTGTATATTCTAGCCTGGTCTTTAATTCACTATGGAGTTCTGGCTGGCCTCGAACTCACAGTGCTCCTCCTGCCTCGGCCTCCTGAGGCACACCCAGCTGTCTTCAGCCTGTTTTTATATGATACTTCAAGCACGTGAGCTCTGTTGGATGAGTGACTCGGCAGTCTCCGTAGTGGAGCTGGTAAAAGACTAGAGGAATGAAGGAAGCAGGAAGGCCAGATGTGTTAGACAACAATGGTGGCGAGGTGTGTTGTTCTCTCCAGAGGCTGACAGCAGCAAGCAATCTAAATCTGGCTTTCCCTTTTCTTGCATTAAGGAAAACTGAAAGTAGACTTGTTGAACTTAAGCCAAAGTGACAGACCTGCCAAATTTCAGATGGAACTGAAGGATGGATATAAACAAGCTCAAACATAGGGAGACGAGCTGGGCGTGGTGGTGCATGCCTGTAATCCCAGCACTCTGGAGGCTGAATCAGGAGGATCGCTGTGAGTTCGAGGCCAGCCTGGGCTACAAAATGAGTTCAAGGCCAGCCTGAACTGCACAGTGAGACCCTATCTCAAAAAGACAAAAAACAAAAAGAAAATGAAAACAAAACAAAACAAGACAAAAAAAAATCCACAGGGAGACGTAAAGTGTGGATGAAGCAGGGGATGGTAGTATGCGCGTCTGTAATCCCAGGGGAGGCTGGATGGAGTGGAAGGATTACAAATTCATGTCCTGCCTGAGCAACTCATCCTTAAATTCTCAAAATGAAAAATATAAAGGGCTCAGTAGCCCAGCACTCAAGGTTTTGACACCCAGTACCACACACACAGAAAAAAGTGGATGAAGATCGTCGATGCATTTCCAGACACCCTCCACTCTTTTTTTTTTTTAATGTGGGTACCAGGAGTCGACCTCAGGACCTCGCGCTTGCCAGCAGGCGCTTATCCCACTGAGGAAAATCACCGGCCCTTTTTTTCCTTTATGTGGGTACCAGGAGTCAAACTCAGGACCTCGCACTTGCCAGGCAGGCGCTTATGCCGCTGAGCCGTATCACTGGCCCTCCCTCCACTCTTTTGAGACAGGGTCTTGCTATGTAATCCAGGCTGGTCCTGAACTCTCTATGTAACCCAGGCTGGACTCAAACTTGTGATCCTCCTGCCTTAGCATCCCAAGTACTTCAATAAGGGGCATGTGCCACCACATCCAGCTCGTAGGTCCATCCTTATCATGTAATCCTAATTAGCGACAAGGTCAGAGACCTAAGTACAAAATGCATATACACAGGCAATCTCAGGTTAACCAAGAAATGCCTACAATTTATGCAAATCATTATCATACTACATATCTGTACGGATTGATTTACCATTACATGTTCTATTTTAAATCATTTGTTCAACTTTTTTTTTTTTTTCAACAGAGATTAAGAGTAGGAAAATTTCTTGGGGAATAGAAATAGCTCCTGAGAGACAGGAGGGGTCCCAAATGGGTTGCCCTCAACTTGAAAATATGCCCTCAACTTTAAGAGCCCATTCACTCAGTGAAAAAGAAAAACTGTTGCTTACCCGCGGTATGAAGAATTCATCAGCACTGAACTTATAAAGCCATTCATCCAAAAAGTGAAACAGAAGAGACTGCAAGTCATCTCCTACACAGGAGTAAAAAGGGCCATAACAGTATAATGTTTAATAACCCTGGTCTTTAAAACTATGTTTCAATTTAAAAACGCAATGGGGCCGGTGAGATGGCTCAGCGGTTTAAGCGCCTGCCTTGCAAGCGCGAGGGCCCGAGTTCGACTCCCGGAACCCACATACAAAAAAAAAAGGGGCCGGTGATATCGCTCAGCGGCACGGGCGCCTGCTGGCGCACGAGGTCCTGAGGTCGACCCCCCGGTACCCACAAAAAAAAAAACAAAAAACAAAACAAAAAAAAAATAAATAAAAACGCAATGAATGTCTTAGGCTAGTTGAAAAAAGGAAAAATATTGGGGCTGGTGATATAGCTCAGCAGCATAAGCACCTGCCTGGCAAGCGCAAGGTCCTGAGTTCAACTCCCAGTACCCGCGCATAAAAAAAAAAAAAGAAAAGAAAAAGGAAAAATAGGTTCATAACCAATTTTGTTCTTATTATAAAAATACACTCAAGATGCAAAACACTGAACATCTGCATAATGACTTTTTCCTTGTGAATAAATCAGTTACCTTGGGCTTCTACTTCTACTGTCTGGAGTGGCTCCACAGTCCCAGTGTCTGTCATGTAAGCAAACATCGCCATGGCACACTGCTCGAACGCTTCCTCCAGAGACTCCCCCCATGCGTGTAACCTGAAGAAACAGACTTGTGCTTTGTGTGGCATAATCCACAGCAAGACAGAAAACTTGACAGCAAAGTCCAAATAAAATCAAATTCATAAATACAAAACTAAAGACCTTTTTTTCTTTTTGTAGTAGTGAGGATTGAATTCAGGGCCTTCACACTGAGCTACATCCCCACCTCTTTTCAAATTATTTTACTTGAGAGAGGGTCTTGCTAAACTGTCCAGGCTAGCCTACAACTTTTGATCCTCCTGCCTCAGCCTCCCAGAGCACTGGGATCACAGGCACGTACCACCACACCTGGCTGGAAATAGAAGCTTCGTAGGGGGTACCGGAAATCAAACTCGGGACCTTGTGCTTGCCAGGGAAGTGCTGTGCCACTGAGCTATATCCCCAGCCCTAGAAGCTTTTTTTTTTTTTGGTGGGTACCGGGGGGTCAACCTCAGGACCTCGCGCGCCAGCAGGCGCCCGTGCCGCTGAGCGATATCACCGGCCCCTTTTCCGTATGTGGGATCCGGGAGTCGAACTCGGGCTCTTGCGCTTGCAAGGCAGGCGCTTAAGCCGCTGAGCCATCTCACCGGCCCCCTAGAAGCTTTTAAATCATCATTTTCACATTCAAAACAGAAGAACCACAATGAAAGTAGAAAAATCCAAAATTAAAACTAGGGACACCCAGATTAAAATATTCAGCCTTCCTATTTAACGACAGCTTCAAAGGAATAAAGTCCAGCTATACTCACTGGACATCTGCTGTATGATCCAAATCTGAAGGAGAGAGGGGAAAAATGTAAGTTACTAAACTTGATTCTCAAAAACACAGGAAAGTAACCTGAGTTCATTATTAAGAACATCATCCTTAAAAAATAAATAAATAAATAAATAAATGAACCTTAAAGAACAAGACAATGTGAGGCAGCCCAGAGCATCTGCTGTCTCGTTACTGCACAAAGTTAACTGCTGTTAGGGGTTGGCTTCTTTTGTTGTTTTGGGGTACTTTGGTTTTTGTTTAGTATTTTGAGACAGGATCTCACTACGTAGCTCATGCTAGCCTCAAACTTGCTACAGAGCCTAGGGGACCTAGAACTTGCAGTCCACCTGCCTCAGCCTGAGCTTGCTGGGACTACAGGCATGAGCCACCACACCTGGATGATCACTATTTTTTCTTTTTAATGTGGGTACCGGGAGTCAACCTCAGGACCTTGCGCTTGCCAGCAAGCACTTGTGTCGTTGAGCGATATCACCGGCCCTTTTTTTCCTTTATGTGGGTACTGGGAGTCAAACTCAGGACCTTGTGCTTGCCGGGCAGGCGCTTATGCCGCTGAGCTATCTCACTGGCCCCACTATTTTTTCTTAATGCAAAGGTTCACATTTTTTTTTTTTAAGAGTAGGAAAATTTATTGGAGAATAGGAGTAGCTCCTGAGAGACAGGAGGGGTTCCAAATGGGCTGCCAAAAAGGTTTACATTTAAATGAATGACAATTTCTGGAAGGCAGCAAGGCCTGGGCCTCTTAGGTATTATAAAAAGTATCTAAGCTGAGCATGGCAGCACACACGTGTAGTCCTAACTATGAGGAGGCTGCTCTGAGAGGATCACTTGAGTCCAGGAACTCAAGCCAGTCTGGACAACATGGAGGACCCTATCATTTTTGTTTTGCTATTTAACATACTAGGGATTGAAACAGGGGCTTCACACAAAGGTACATCCCCAGCCAGTTCTAATTTTTGATTCTGAGCTAGGGTCTTGCTAAGTCACAAAGTTACCCAGGCTGGGCTCAAACTTCTAATCCTCCTGCCTCAGCCTCCTACAGTGCTGAGATTATAGGCACATAAAATAGTTTTAGAAAATAAACTCCACACACACACGTGTAAACACTGTACTGTCTCCCTAGTGTGAGAAGCTGAAAGAGTAAGTAAGATCCAAAATGTACAATAGATATGGTAAAATGGGAAGAAACTTCAAAAGGACAGAGAAACTGGGATGGGGGAATGAAGAAAGGAGGAAGGGAAAAGAAAAAAAAAAAAAAAAGAAAAAATATATAAAAAAAGACAGTTAAGATAACTGTACTATTAATTTCTCTTAGTTCATTGCAAAGAAAGGTTTGTGCTAATATTGTTTGAACAATTAAATACTGATATCTTGTGCTCTGAGTAGTACTTTGGAGATAGCAATACGCAATGTATTAACCATTGTTACTCTCCTATTATCTTGTTTTGAAATTTTATTTTTTTGTCCTTAAAATAAAAATAAATAAATAAACTGCACAATATTTAGCATTTTCCTAATCTCATGAGAAGACAAAACATCACGACTTCTACTACACCATGCTCCACTGGCTGTTACCTCAGCACTTCCGGAGCCTGTTTTTCACCTGTATCGCGACTTCCATCAATACTTTCCACTCAGCATCACAGGAGTATTAGAGTCGGAAGGATTCTTGGAGATTTAACGTAGTTCCTAGTATACAAAAAGGAACTTGAAATCGAGAGAGATTGTGGCTTTTTCAGGACTACACTGTTGTTTACAGGTAGAGCTGGAAACTGGAATAGAGGTTTTCTTGACTCCCATATTAGTGCACTTTGCACCACAGCACGCTGTCTTTTCGTGGCACGCAAAGTGCAAATTCATCACTCAGAAATATTACTGAGGACTTAGGAAGTTTCAGGCACTAAGGGCCTCAATGACCAGCAAAGATGATAAACTAAAGAGAATGACAGGCTTTTTATTTACTTTTTTTTTTTGTCTTTTTGAGACAGGGTCTCACCATGCAGTTCAGGCCAGCCTTGAACTCACTATGCAGCCCAGGTCTGAACTGCATAGTGAAACCTTGTCTCAAAAAGACGAAAAATAGGGCTGGTGAAATAGCTCAGCAGCGTAAGAGCCTGCCTGGCAAGCGCGAGGTCCTGAGGCCGACTCCTGGTATGCACGTTAAAAAAAAAAAAAAAAGCAAACCCAATGGACACCATATCAACAAGAGATAAACAAGTATAATTGTACAGTGGAAGACTCCTCAGCAATAAAAAAAAAAGCATGAACTACTGTACACGCATTAACATGAACCTGAAATCATTATGCTGAGAACTGCAGAACTTAGTATGAAACTTCACCCAAACCCCAGCACTCGACCAAACTAACATGGTTTCTAACAGCGTAAGGCTGCATCCTAGGATGGCCCGGGGATGCAGATGGGTGAGGCCTCAGCAGGGACAGAATTCACTGTTCCAGATGTTCAACATCTGACCTCCCTTACTTAGATAAGCAAGTTCTAAAAGAGGCTTACGATTTTGAATACAGTGCATATCTCTCCCAACTCAGAAGTATCTTTCTCAAGGACCTGAGAGACATTCCTTTGAAACGTAATCATCCGGAAGCAACAGGCCTCTGTCTCCCAGCCTTTATGGGAAGACAGAACGTCATCTTCCATAACTGGAGCTAGCAGACATAACTAGCCTCACTGCATTTACACTGACAACTTCTCAGACTTTGTCGCTTCTCTGACTCTTTCGAGCCCTCACCCTTCCCTCATTCTCCTTGTAAAATACCCAATCATCACTGTACAAACTGGAATGGAGCTTAGCTCTTTCTCCTACTGCCAGTAGTTTTTTTTTGTTTTGTTTTGTTTTTAAGAAAAAAAAACAATTGAACGAAATTTCAAAACAACGGAATAGGAGGGTAACAATGGTTAATACATTGCATGTTGTTATCTTTAGTTACTCAGAATACAAGATATTGGCATTCAATTGTGCCAGTAGTTATTGAAAATAAATCTGACCTGCTTTAACTAGTGTCCAGCTGTATTACCTTTAACATTAGGTGAGGCCAGAAATAAAGGAACCTACATGTGTGACTGCATTTATATGAAAATGGAAAAAAAACTATAAGTTTTAAAAATTTTTTTTATTTTTTTGAGATAAGGTCTCACTATGTAGTGCAGGCTGGCCTTGAACTCACTTATGTAGCCCAGGCTGGCCTAGAACTCATGGTGATCCTCCTGCCTCAGCCTCCCAAGTGCTAGGATTACAGCCACCATGTCTGGCTAATTTTTTTTTTTCCTCCTTCCCTTTATTTACAAAAGCTTTATTTCCATTTCCAGCTATAGTTTTTTAACTATAGTTTCCTCTAGCCCCTTTCCAGGGGATAACTGGAAAGAGTCAAGAGAAAACATTATATGGTGACAGAAGCACCCTAGAGCCTGACTGAAGTGTATCTGTTTTTGTTTTTTTCAATTTTTTGTTTTGTTTTGTTTTGTTTTTTGAGACAGGGTCTCATTATATAGTGCAGGCTGGCCTTGAACTCAATATAGCCCAGGGTGGCCTCGAACTCATGGCAACCCTCCTGCTTCAGCCTCCTGAGTGCTGGGATTACAGGTGTGCGCCACCACGCCCAGTTCTTTTTATTAAAATTTTGAGACAGGGTCTTGCTGAATTGCCCAGGCTGGGCTTCAACCTGCAAACCTTGTGCCTCAACATCTCAGAGTTACAGGTGTGTGTCACCATCCCTAGCTAACATAAATTATATTTTATGAAAAATACTTATATTGCCCAAAATTTAGAAAAGTGGCAGTATTTGGCTTTTTGTTTTTTCCCCCCTTCTCTTCTCCCTTCTTTCTTTTTTTCCTTAGTGTGTGTGCACTATCACTGAGCTGCAGGCCCAGCCCTTTAACGTGAGCCGTTCTTGATGGCACACGACTGTAATCCCATCACTCTGGGAAACTGAACCACGATAACCGAAAATTCAGGCCCAGTCTGGGCAACTCAGCAAGACCCTGTCTCAAAAAGTAAAAAAGAGCTGCTAATGTAGTTCAGTGCAAAGGCCCTGGGCTCAATTTTCCATACCCCCCCCCACAAAAGAAAATACTGCACTATATCTTTTCTTTTCTTGTTTTTATTTCTTCGGTGCTAAACCCTGAACCTAGCCCCGTGACAGGTAAGCGTTTCACCACTGAGCTACACCTCCAGTCTACATTCATTATTACTTATCCTCAGATGACGGAACTGAGGACAGGTAATGAATATAGCTTGCCTAATCACTATGCTAAAAAATGGCAAAACCAGCTTTTTTGTTTTTTAATAACCAAAGATGGAGGTATTACACAGAGTTAGAAATCCTTTTATTACTGGCGCGAAGCGGCACACACTTGTAATTCCACTTGCGGGAGGATCGCAAATTCGAGGCCAGCCAGGGCAATGTAGCTTAGTTGTAGAGCAACCCTGGGTTCAATCACCAGTACCGAAAAAGGAAGGAAAGTGGGGCAGGAGGGAGACGGAAAAATGCACAACAAAAAATTCCCTTCTTAGTTTTCCTACTCCCCTAACCTGGTCACAATTTAACTATCCCACTGTTGAGAGATGCAAGAGACAACCTCGAGAATTCTTCAAATACAACTCTCAGCCGGTCGTGGTGACACAGACCTGTAACCCTACGGAAAGCTAAGGCAACGAGCATCACCCAGCTTGGGTAATTTAGGGCCTTTGCGAGATACTATCTCAAAATAAAAACTGAAACAGTGGCTGGGGGATGTAGTTCAGTGTGAAGGCTTGAGTTCAATCCTTAGCACCGGGGAAAAAAGAAGAAAAATAAAATACAGAGTTCTTTACAATTAGTACGCTAATTAAATTCACAAAGAAAAAATGTGATTAGGCACATGTGGAAAAAGTTGAAGAGACTGAAAATGTAGGAGCCCACGTCTCCTGACTCTCAAGCCAAGTGGCTTTTTCCCTCAGCATATACTGGGACAAGTACAAGGCTCCATAATACCCGGCACACACAGGGCGCAACCGAATTACGCCTGAAACACCTGTGGGGCAAAGTAGATGGCCAGGTTGGAAGCAGCAGGTAAGGAGCCGGGAATGCCCATATCTGAAGAAAGAAGTGAGTTATCTACTCACATTCGTACTTCCGAATGACTGGAGGATACTTGGCCTTGATTGCTTTTTGGGCCTCAGTTAAATTGTAATCTCTAACATCTTCTTCTTCCTGCGCCATGATTGCGGAACTGAACGCGCTACTTCCGCCCTTCATCTGCCGGGCTTCTGCCCAGCGTTACAACTTCCGCCATAGGCCCCGCCCCTTTAGCGCGTCCTTAAAGGACTAGGACTCGATTCTTGGAGGTTGGGAGAGCTTGTCAGCCCCTAACAAGTCCATCTAAATTGTGCTGCTTGGATCGTGTGTTTAAAATGCTAAGGTCCCATCTTCCGTGCTCATTTACGACTCATTTTTTTCTAAAGACTAAGAAAACAAGTGGAAGGACACCTTGAATAACACACTTCTGGATCTGTGTGGCGAGGCTTTTTCCGCCTCGTCCCCAGAGTCAAAAACTAGACTCAGAAGCATTTTAGATTTTTTCATCTCTACTGTACTCGGAGAAGATCGTTAGCGTACAGTAACAGCCTTTAAGAAAATGGCTGCCCCCGGGAGTGTGCGGCCTAAACCTCTCACGTGATCTTTATGGGCACCGGCCCATCGTCCCGGGCGCGCGCGCAATCTGTAAATCTGCTGCGGGGGGGGGGGAGAAGCGCGCGCCTGGGCCCCGCGGGAAGCAACTCTACGTACCAGGATTGGCCGAGATTCCAGTTGCCCCGCCCATTCCGCCGTTCGGCGAGCTCCGGTTGGCCGATGTTGGCGCGAAGGTGCGCGAGCCCGCCCTCACGCAGGGACCGCAGGAAACAATAGAGGCCGCGCGCGCGGAGCGAGCGCCCGCAGCCTCCCGGCCCCTCCCGCGTTGTTTGGGCGTAGGGTCCTCCCGGCTCTCCTGCCGCCATGGCTGACAAGG
This sequence comes from Erethizon dorsatum, assembly GCA_028451465.1. Lineage (NCBI taxonomy): Eukaryota > Metazoa > Chordata > Mammalia > Rodentia > Erethizontidae > Erethizon > Erethizon dorsatum. The sequence goes on along the minus strand of CM051827.1, from coordinate 110,211,494 downwards.
AAGGTGAGGGTGCCGGGGCCGTCGCAGGAGGGCGGGAGGTGCCGGGACTGCGTCGCGGCCTGCACAGGGCCTAGTAGGGAGGCAGGCCCGGCGCAGCCGAGCGCAGCCCTAACACCGCAGGCGTGAGGAGGGAGCGCCCGGCGAGGCGGGCCAGCGGCGCGCCAGTTCCTCAGGAGCGGATGCGCGTTGCCTCTGAGCGAAGCCGACGGCGGGGCCCCGGCGGGTGTACGTCCCCTTGCCTCCGCCTGGTCGGCCCGCGCCGCCCTCACCCCAGGCCCGGAGCGCGGCCCCTCGCCGCTGCTGTGGACTTTGCGTGCGGGCGCGCGCGTCGAAGGCCCGGCCCCGTCGTCCCGACGGGTAGCGGACTTGTGGCCCGCGAAGATGGACAGCGGTGTTGGTGCTGCGCCTGGGGGGTTGAGATAAATTTTCTCCTCTCAGAATTAGAACGAAGGAGCCATGCGAGTGGCTTTGGAGAGATGTACTGTGTTCCGTTTCTGTGCGCTAATTTGATTTGTTTAAAAAAATTTTAGCAGCCTTTGACGACGCAGTGGAAGAACGTGTGATCAACGAGGAGTACAAGATATGGAAAAAGAACACGCCTTTTCTTTATGATTTGGTGATGACCCATGCTCTGGAGTGGCCCAGCCTAACAGCACAGTGGCTTCCAGATGTAACCAGGTGACACGAATGTCTTGAATGTTACTTTGCTATCTCTTGAGTGCACATTTCTCACGGTCGTCGAATCAAAGCCTTTTAGTGACAATTTTTTCCCTAGGTCAAAAAACGAAGAATGTAAAATTTTTTTGTAGTTTGCTTGGCAAGAGATTATGTTGGTGTTGATGTTGGTTTTTTTTTTCCTCTGACATTGAATTGAATAGCCACATTACAACTATAGTTTACCAAGTAATATAAAACATGTCAGCCTTCAAAAAATATTCTGAATCCAGTTCATTCAACAAAACACGCTTGAATTCTCGCAGTCCTTTGCAGTAACTGGTTAATACAAAGATAAATGTGGGATCTGCTTTCTAGGAGCACTTTGTCTAGTTGAAGAGGTGGATATCGACTAGTAATTATAGTTATGTGTGGTAAGTGTAATTATACAGATAATTAGGGTACTTAGAGAACACCTGAAAGGGGTTGGAGGTATAGTGATGAGGCCCTGGGTATGATCCATGGCACCAAACAAAAAGACACCTGAGCGCCTGGCACATGCCTGTAATCCTAGCTACTCTGGAGGCTGAGCCTGAGGCAGAAGGTCCCAAGTTGGTCAGCTTGGACAACGTAGACCCTGTTTCAGGATTAAAAGGGTGGAGAATGGGCTCAGTGATAGAGTGCTTGCCTAGCAAGTCCCTAGGTTCTGTCCCCAATACAGAGTGGGGGGGGACCTAAAGGTGTCATTGTATGGTTTTTATATAAGGAAGTTGGGTATAGTGAGTACATATATTTCTTACACATAGATAGTTTATCTCTATAGAAGGGACAGCATATCATTTTGAGCTTAAATTAATTGAGGCACTATTAGGTTCCACATATCAGTGTATACAAATTATAATTGTCACTAGCATGCACAAAAAATAACTGAAGCAAGAAAGGTGTTCCTTTATGTGGAATATCAGGATTAGCTCCCAAGAGGGACAATGGAAAGATGAAGGTGAATATAGATATGTTTTTTGGTTGTTTTGTTGTTATTGTTGAGACATGGTCTTGTTTAGTCACTGAGTTGCCAGGCTGGGCTCAAACTTGGTGATCCTCTCCTGTCCTTGGACAGGGTCTAAGGAGGTTTCTAAAGCTGAGATAAGGAAGCTAATTCACCTTACCCAGAGAATAGGTTTGCTGACTCCTATCACAGAAAAAGAATTTTTAGGACTAGTCAATAGGAAACATGGGAAGGTACCAACTCAAGGGAATAGAGTGTGCGGGCCCTCAAGAGAGAAGGATGTCTTATTTTTTGGAACAGGAAGCATTTATGCTTCTTTTTAGAAGCTGGAAACCCAGGGAAAAGGTGGCTCACCCTCCAGAAGGATATTAACCCGTTCTACAGGTATGGACCTAGTTTTTTGTTCTTAGCTAGGCAATTTAAACATTCTTTGGATTCTCTCAACCTGTGAACCCATTCCTTTATCTTAGGATTGATTCCTGTTCTTTATTTTCTCATTTAAGCCAATTTATAATTTATGGACTTCTGGTACTCCTGAGGAATTTTAGGTGTGAAGGATCTGGGAAGAAAGGAGCCTAAATTTAACTACTGGGAATGCTGATACAGATCATCTTTGCACCTGGAAGTTGCAGTCTTAAAAGTATAGTTTCTAGTTATGAGTCTCCTATTTCTACTTTCACTTCTATCCTACCTCACTCCTGCCTCAGCCTTCCATAGTGCTGGGCGTACTGGTATGTATCACCATGTCCGGCTAGATGATCGGTATTAGTACAGAGTTTCAGCAGAATCAGCATGCCTGTTGGATGAATTTTTTCATATTCAGAATGACATTCAGACCAGGTGTGGTGGTGCATTCCTGTTATCCCAGAGGCTGAGGCAGGAGGATCATCACTGAGTTCCAGGCCAGCCTGGACCACATAGTGAGACCCTGTCTTAAAAAATAGAATCAGAATAACATTCAGAAAGTATGTTGTAACATTTAAAAAAAAAGCCCAAAAACTGTATTATATACTAAATAGCTAAATACCTTTGAAACCCAAAGTTAAGATATTTACAAAATGTGCTTATTAGACTGTGATTCAGTTCGACGAGTAATAGAAATTTGACATGAATTTTTAAAATGGGCCTGCTAACTTCATACGGGCATGAATCCTAAGGATATTATACAAAACTGTAGCAAATACCTAGAAGTTGAGGGTTGGAAGTTTCTTCATCATGTCCAAGAACTTTCACATTCAGCTGATCACCAATCAGAAATTCTTAGGAAGTTCAAGATAAAAGGAGTCATCTGCCCACCCCCCACGTCTTCAGTACCTGGGATTAAACCCAGGGCCTTTGGGCTGACCTACATACCCAATCGCCCACTCTTTTATTTTTAAGAGGCACAGGAAGGGTTATTAGAAGTCCACCCTCAAAGTAATAGAATGCAGGCCCAGGAGAGGGAGGTGTTCAACAGTTTGGAGCTGTGAATGTGGTTTTGGTAGTAGAAATGTGGATTTTGTCAGTCTGTAGTCATGGTCTTAGTTTGGGGGGTGGGAGAGGATGGCCCACCCATAGAAAGATAATAGTCTTCATAAGAGAAACCCATTTTGCTGGGTGTGAAGGCTGAGGCAGGAGGATCGCTGGGAGTTCAAGAGGCCAGCCTGAACTACGTAGTGAGGCCTTGTCTCAAAAAAACGAAAAAGAAAAAAAAGAGCCCATTTTACAAGTGAAAGGGTGTTGCCCAGGCTTACTGTGTTCTGGAGGAAGCAAAAGGAAGAAAAGTTTTTTTATTTTATTTTTTTATGGGTACCGGGGGTCGACCTCAGGACCTCGCACGCCAGCAGACACCCATGCCGCTGAGCGATATCACCACCCCTTTTTTCGTATGTGGGTTCCGGGAGTCGAACTCGGGCCCTTGCGCTTGCCAGGCAGGCGCTTACGCCGCTGAGCCATCTCACCGGCCCAGAAAAGTTTTTTTAAACTGGGCTTCTGTCCTAAAGGTGCAGTTTTCCTTTTTAAAATTACAATTTTGTTTCTTTTTTACTTATTTTTTTCTCTCATTTTTATTTTTATTTATTTATTTTTTTTCTTTTGAGACAGGGTCTTGCTAAATTGCTCAGAGTGGGCTAGAACCTGTAATCCTCCAGATTTGGCTTCTCAGTGCTGGGATCACAGGTGTGCACCACCACACGCTGCTAATCTGTCATTTACCTCAGTTCAAACCATTTAAGAATTTATGTTAGTACTTGATGAGAAAATAGTTGAATGGTGATTCCAGATTTACTATAATCTTGTCCTATGTTGTGTTTGTTGGACCAGTGAATCCCAAATACCACCCTATACCTACTAAATCCTTCAGGGACCCGCACTTTTTAAGGCTTCTCAGGTAATATAATGATTTACTAGGTTTAGAAAGCAACGGTGTTACACTAAATTCCCCGCAGTTGAAACATGCCCTTAGTAGCTTTCTGTTTAGCAGATAAAGGTAAATAATGTAATTTTCTGTTTGTTTGTTTTAAGATGAGAATTACATACTTAAAAGCAAGCAGCCCTAGGGTAAGTGGGTAGTCTTTTTTTGCGTGTGTGGGTACCGGGGGTCGACCTCAGGACCTCGCGTGCCATCAGGCACCTGTGCCGCTGAGCGATGTCACCGGCCCCTTTTTCATATGTGAGTTCTGGGAGTCAAACTCAGGACCTCGGCTTACCAGGCAGACGCTTACGCCGCTGAGCCATCTCACTGGTCCAAGTGGGTAGTCGTGTGTGTGTGTGTGTGTGTGTGTGTTCATTTTCTGGTGCTCATTTATTTCCCTTTTTTTTTTTTTTTTTATAACTGTAGTTCTGTAACATTGTTGGTCTCTCTTAAGGTTCTTTTCTAACCTTCTGAACACTGGCATTTCCAATTTTTTGTTCTTAGCCCTGTATTCTTTCCTGTCCTTTTTCTGTGTAGGATACGTGCTCTCACATCTTTGTGTGTCGTGTCTATACAGGGAGTCTCTAGTGGTATCTCTAGACCCAATTGCTGAGGTCTTCCTGGGGTTTTGGCTCCCTAATGGTATCTTCTCTGGAGTATTTTACTGGCTTCTCTAACTTGACATTCCTCCCATGGAGGTCCCACCCCAACTTTTCTGTTGTTCCTGTTTGTCTTTGTCATACTGGCTTTTTGACATTTCCTAGGTTTTCCTCTTTATGCCCTTTACAAGTGGTCAGTTTATAAGCCCTAATGAACCCTGTTTGTGAAGCTTCTTTCCCATCTAGTCCCAGGTTTTCAAACTAATATCCACTAGGTGTGGTGGCACACACTTGTAGTCCCGGCACTCGGGAGCCTGAGGCAGTAGGATCACAGTGAGTTTGAGACCAGCCTGAGCTACATAGTGAGACCCTGTCTCAGAAGAAAAAAGACACTGAAGAGTCCGGTTTTAATCTGTTTTCTGTGGTTCTCTACACTGTGCTTTTACATATCCAGTCATTTTAGGACTTTAATTCCAGTTCTGATACTTAGTAGTTGTATGATCTTAGGCAGATTGCTTACTTTCCCTAAACTTCAAGATCTTCATTTTCAATTTGGAATACTTCATAGTGGTGGGGTGTGTTTTTTTATTTGTTAGTTTGTTTATTTTTTGAGACAGGATCTTGCTGTCCCAGGCTGGCTCCCAGGCTGTCCCAGCCTGTCCCAGGCTGGCTCCTACTGCCTCAGCCTCTCTAGTGCTGGGATTATAGGTGTGTGCCACGGTGCCTGACCATAGTGTTGTGGTGGTGCTGCCTTTAGGGTATTTTTGTGTTTTTATGGGGAAGAGGGATTGAGATAGGGTCTTGCCAAGTTGCCCAGGCAGGTTCAAATTTGTGACCCTCATGCCTTGGCCTGCCAAAGTGCTTGGATTGCAGGTGTGCACCACCATGTCCATAGTTAGGTTTTCGTGGGGGTCTTTTTGGTTTTTTGTTTGGTTGGTTTTTGGTTTTCCACTGTGTAATCCAGGCTGACCTCAAACTCATGGTGATCCTCCTGCCTCAGCCTCCTGAGTCCTGGGACTACAGGTGTGTGCCACCACACCCATAGTTATTAGTGTCTAACAGGTGTCTGTCATTTTTGAGACTTGCTTAGGTCTCAGACCTTCATGAATGCTTTCTTAATTCCAGAAGTAATCTTTTTTTATCTGAACATTTTTATTTATCTTTCATACATTATATATTGCCTGGTATTTGTGGACACGACTAATGGCTCATGGCTTTCGGAGGTCAGGAATCATGTCTTAATCATCTTTGTGCTCTGACAGCATTTGCAGCAGTTTGTCCATTGATTAGGTGCTTAGTGATATGTCTGAACATTTAGCATACCTAATGTTCTTTCCCTTGGCAGAAGCCAGGTGCTGGGGATTAAACCCAGGGCCTGGTGCATGCTCTACCACTCCAGCCCCTCCGATCCCTTTTAACAAAGGTTCTAATAGACAAAAATATTACTGTATCTAGCAGTTGTCTTCTTCCTAACCTTTTGTAAAGAGTGTGTAGCTATTCCATTAAACTTATTTTCCAAAATAATTTTTTTGTTTAGTTTTTGTGGTGTTGGTGGTATTAGAGATTGTACTCAGGATGTCACACATGCTAGGCAAGCACTCTACCATTAAGCTACCACCCAGTCAAACCCCTCCACTGCCACCTTCTGTACTGGGATTGAATCTAAGGCCTTCATACTGAGCTACATCCAAGCCTTTTTTTTTTTTTTTTTTTTTTTTTTTTTGAGACAGTCTCGCTAAGTTGCCCAAGCAGGGATTAAACATGCATTCCTCCTGTCTCAGCCTCCCAGACTGCTAAGATTACAAATGTGTGCCATGATACCCAGCTTTTTATTTTTTGAGATAGGGTCTTGCTAAGTTGGCCAGGCTTGTTTCACAATTGTGATCCTTCTACCTTGGCCTCCAAAGTAGCTGAAATGACATGCACATGCCACCATACTGGGCTTGTGATTGTACATTCTTGAATTGACCAAGTTAAACACAAAATTAGGTACTATATATTTCTTTCTGTAAAGTAGTTGGCCCTTAGAAGGAGAAAATAGGTCCCTTAATGACTTTGTTTTCTCAAAATCCGGTTGTTATGGTGCTATGTGGTATCTTGGTTTTACTAATTGGAATAGTGACCATTTGTTGCTATTGCAGACCAGAAGGGAAGGATTTCAGCATTCATCGACTTGTCCTGGGGACACACACATCAGATGAACAAAACCACCTTGTGATAGCCAGCGTACAGCTCCCTAATGACGATGCCCAGTTTGATGCATCACACTACGACAGTGAGAAAGGAGGTAGGCATTTTAAAGGTGAAAGTTTTGATGTATGGGTGATATCTTTCTTATCTGTGAGTTACTATAAAAGAGAACCAGGGCCGGTGAGATGGCTCAGCAGCATAAGCGCCTGCCTTGCAAGCGCGAGGGCCCGAGTTCGACTCCCAGATCCCACATACGAAAAAGGGGCCGGTGATATCGCTCAGCGGCACAGGTGCCTGTTGGCGCGCGAGGTCCTGAGGTCGACCCCCGGGTACCCACAAAAAAAAAAAAAAAAAGAGAACCAGTTTGATAAGGCAGCCTTATCAAAATAAAAGCTTGGGAAAGCTTGAGTTTGCATTATAGGAGAAATACTTAACATGTACTTGGTTCTGTACCTTTGCTGTATACTACTAAACTGATAAAGGAATTTCTACAATTGAAGCAAAAATCTCCCATGCATTATTGCTGTGCATTCTCATCAGGAGATATTGCCTCTAAGAAAGTTGAAACTGGTTCGTGGATATAAATCTTACTTATTGAATATATAAAATGCAGGTATACACAGGGCACATAAGCAGGATATTTGTGATATTAAATTTCTTTGAAAGAGGGATAGAGGAAAAGGCTTGGAAGGCTTTAGAGGTAACCTTTTTTTTCCTTTTCGAGCCAGGGTCTTACTATGTAGCTCAGGCTGGGCTCAAAATCACTGTAATCCTCCTGCCTCAGCCTCCTGTGTGCTAGAATTACAGGCATGTGCCACCATGCCTGGCTAGAGGGGCAGTGATGTTTAAGAGTTCAGAAATACTGGCTTAAATTACCTTTTGCAGACTTAAAGTAGTAGAAACAACTTGATCATGGCACTTGCTACGTATATAAAAATTAAATTTCATTGCACCATTACACTCTATTTTTAGGAGATATCCTAAACCCTTTATTATTGCCCTCAAACTCAAATTATCAAAAGGTAGAAAATCTTCCATTATTTGCCAAGGTTTCAGTCGATCTTTCCACACTTAGTCAAATTGACACCGAATGCAGTATAAGTTCTTAGGATACAGGTTAGCAAACATGGTTTTGTCTCAGTTCCCCATCTATGTATGATTTTTGGAAATTCCTTCCTCTGGTAGTCATCTATGATAGGGCAGAAAGAACACTTGAGTCAGAAAATAGGCACTAGAGACTAGCCGTATGGTTTTAGGTAATTCATTTAGCCTCTGAGCCCAGTTTCTGTTCTGTTAAATGAAGAAAAATTGTCTCTAAATAGGATTTGTGTGTGTGTGTGTGTTTTGGCACGAAATATATTCTGGTGGTAATGTAATAAATTCATACATATATTTTAAACAGTGCCAAAGACCTTTCACTTTATAAACCTATCCCATAGATATCACTGTGAAGTCAACAACATTGTTTTTATTATTATTTATTTATTTTATTTTTTATTTTTTTGTGGGTACTGGGGGGTCGACCTCAGGACCTCGCACGCCAGCAGGCGCCCGTGCCGCTGAGCGATATCACCGGCCCCTTTTTCGTATGTGGGTTCCCGGAGTCGAACTCGGGCCCTCGCGCTTGCCAGGCAGGCGCTTAAGCCGCTGAGCCATCTCACTGGCCCTATTTTTTTTTTTTTTTGACACATTATTTTTCTGTAAAGGATTCATCCTGTGAATTGGATCACTCTCAACAAATCTGTTGAGTACTTATTGTATGCAAGCAAAGCATTTTTTTCTTGGTACTCAGAATATGCAACATGGGTTCATAATTTACTTTTTCTGACTTAATGTCTCTTGGACATATATTTAAGCAAGTATATGAAGACCTGCCTCGATTTGATCACTATATAGTATATCATAACTAATTTACCAGTTTACATTTAAGTGATTCCCAACTATAAGTGGAATTCTGGGTCAAAGGGCTAGAACCTTTTCTTTTTGTTTTTGCTTTATTTTTTTGAGAAAGGTTCTTGTTCTGTAAGGCTGTCCTTAAACTCACTATGTACCCCAGGCTGGCCTCAAGTTCAGGGTGATCCTCCTGCCTCAGCTTCCTGAGTGCTGGGATTACAGGTGTACATCACCATGCCCAGCCAAGACCATTTTAAAGTAAAGTTGATATTGCTAAAGAGCCCTTCGAAAATGATTCACAATCACACTTGCCTGCACCCTAGCAAACACTGAATTTATTTATAGTGTTTATGTTTTGGGAGGTTGTTTTGTTTCGTCTTTGTCTTTTTTTTTTTTTTTAATGTGGGTACTGGGAGTCGACCTCAGGACCTTGTGCTTGCCAGCAAGCGCTTGTGCCGCTGAGCGATATCACTGGCCCTTTTTTTTTTTTTTTTTTTTCCTGAGACAGGGTTTCGCTCTGCAGTTCAGGCTGGCCTTGAACTCACCTTTTAGCCCAGGCTGGCCTCAAACTCATGGTGATTCTCCTGCCTCAGCCTCTCCAAGTGCTGGGATTATAGGCCTGTGTCACCACGCCTGGCTCTTGTTTTGTTTTTGTTTGCGATACCATCTTGTTCCCCTTCAGCAGTTTGTGGCAATCCTCCAAGCATAGCCTCCTAAATGCTGAGATTATAGGCATGGGATTACAGGCCCTTATTTACAGTTTTTTAGACAGTTTTAGTATATTTCAGGTTGGCCTCAAAATCACAGTTATCCTCCTGCCTCAGCCTCCCCAAGTCCTGAAATTACAGGGATGTATCACCATGCCAGGGTTTGTTTTGTGGATTCATTGTTGCTGTTAGAGTTTTTGTTCTTATTTTGAGATTCTCACTATGTAGTCTAGGCTGGCCTTGGACTCAAGATCTTCCTTCCTCAGCCTCCCAAGGCCTGAAATTGCAGGCAGACTCAACATTGGATTAAATAACATTATTTAAAAGCTATGAATTTTAAATTAACTTTCCTCTAATAATTTCAAGATTTCATGTCATTTTTGAAATAGGGCCTTCCCCCAATCCAAGATTCCAAAATACTCATCTGTTTTTTTCTGGTACTTAGTTTTATTTGTTTGTTTGTTTGTTTTTTGTGGGTACCGGAGGTCGAACTCAGGACCTCGCGCTTGCCAGGCAGGTGCTTATGCTGCTGAGCCATCTCACCGGCCCTGGTACTTAGTTTGGACTCTTAGGTATAGAATAGAAATCCAAGCCAGTGGGGGGTGGAGGTGGCAATGCTGGTAATGGAACCCAGGCCCTCACAAATGCTAAGCAAGCACTCTACCATTGAGTACATCCCAGCCCACAGGTTTTTGTTTTTGTTTTTGTTTTTGTTTTTTAATGTCATTTATTCATTTTCCTTGCTGTTTTGAAATGACATCTTTTGTTTTGTTGAGATAGGGTCTCAATATCTTGTTCAGGCTGACCTCAAACTCACAGCAGTCCTCCTGCCTCAGCTTCCTGAGTGCTGGGATTACAGGCATGTGTCACCATGCCCAGCTAGCAAATGGCATCTTTTAATATATATACCCAAATCTTGCTGGTAATCAAGGTTTTTTGCTTGTTTTTGTTTCTCCGGTATTGGAGAGTAAACTTGGGATTTTGTCACTGAGTTCCACTCTCACTACCACCAGCACCCCTTTTTTGAGACAGGGTCTAGTTGTGTAGTTTAGGCTGATCTCGGACTCTCAGAGATCATCCTGCCTCAGCCTCCTGAGTGAATCACCTTATTTAGTCCTCACAGAGAAACAGATTTGGATTCGATAGCCTGCCCCACAGTTACACAGTTTAATCAGCTTCTAGTCTTCTTTTCTCTTTTATTTCTCCCGGCCAAAAAATATTTTTTACCCTGGCATGGTGGTGTATGCCTGTAATCCCAGCACTTGGGAGGCTGAGGCAGGAGGATTGCCGTGAGTTCGAGGCCAGCCTGAACTACATACCGAGATCCTGTCTCAACCCCCCAACACACACAAAAATCTTTTTCAGGTCAGTGTATAGGCTGGGTACTTAAAGGAGGAGAGTGCTGCCTCTTCTAAAGTGGCTTAAATAAACGTTGCCAGGCTTTAGGTTGCTCGCCTCTCCTTTTGGAGTTAGATTCCAGGTTCTTCTCATCTCAAAGAATTAAAGGAAATGAGCAAAAAGCAGTGGCAAAATTTATTTGAAAAAGTAAAAGTGAAGAGTGAGGGAGAAACTGGCTCTGCAGAGCGAGCCTGGGCCAAGTAAAAGGAAAAGGCAAGATGAAAGAACACCCTGGAGGAAGCAGGGTGGGCTGTCGTGAGGAAAGCCAGGATAGCAAACTTCTTGACGTCTGTGTTTTTGTTTTTTTTAATTTTAAAGAGAAGAAAAAGCAAAACACAACAAATCAAAAAAGAACAAATTTTCAAAACAACGTAATAGGAGGGTAACAATGTTTAATGCATTACATATTGTTATCTTTAAGTTAGTTATTCAGGATACCAGATATTAGCATTCAGTTGTCCAAACATTATTGGCACAAACCTTACTCTTCAATGAACTAAGTAAAATTAGTAGTGTATCTATCTTAACCATCTTATATATATATACAATTTTTTTTTCCTTTCCCTTCTTTCTTTTCCCTATTCCCCCATCCCAGTCTCTCTTTCCTTTTGACCAGTTTCTTTTTGATTCTTCATGTCTATTGTACATTTTGGATCTTATTTACTCTTCCAGTTTCTCATACTAGAGAGATAATACGATGCTTACATATGTGCATCTGGTTTATTTCACTTATGAGTATTTTCTCGAGTTGCATCCATTTACCTATAAAAGTCTCCAGCTTATCCTTCTTTATGGCTGAATAGTACTCCATTGTATAAAAATACCACATCTTTCTTATCCATTCCTCAGTTGATGGGCATTTGGGTTGTTTCCAAGATCTGGCTATTACAAATTGTGCTGCTCTAAACATGGGTGCACATATATCGCTGTGGTACAATGTTTTTAACTCTTCTGGGAAGATACCCAGAAGGGAAATAGCTGGGTCAAATGGGACCTCCAACCCTAGTTTTTTGAGGAATCTCCACACTGATTTCCACAGTGGCTGCACCAGTCGACACTCCCACCAACAGTGGAGAAGGGTTTCTTTTTCCCCACAGCCCCTCCAGCATTTGTTATTAGTTGATTTCTTTATAGTAGCCATTCTTTCTGGGGTGAGATGGTATCTCAGTGTTGTTTTAATTTGCATTTCTCAAATGACTAGTGATGTTGAACATTTTTTTGTGTATTTATTTGCTATTTGTATTTCTTCATCTGAGAAATGTGTATTCATCTCAGATGCCCATTTTTGGATTGGGTCTTTAAATTTGGGAGGTCTGATTTTTTTGAGTTCTTTATATGTTCTCGATAGTAATCCTTTGTCCGAGGAACAGCTGGGAAACATTTTTTCCCACGTTGTGTGTTGTCTCTTCACTCTGTTGGTGGTTTCTCTTGCTGTGCAAAAGCTTTTTAATAAGATGAGATCCCAGTTGTTGATTCTTTGTGATATTTCCCGTGCGGTTAAGGTTTTATTCATAAAGTCTTTGCCTACACCAATGTCTTCAAGGGTTTTACCTATCCTACCTTCCAGCAGATTTAATGTTTCTGTTTTAATATTTAGATCTCTGATCCATTTTGAATTTAGTTTAGTGCATGGTGAAAGATATGGGTCTAGTTTTAATCTTCGGCATGTGTAGAGCCAGTTTTTCCAGCACCATTTATTAAAGAGGCTATCTTCCAGTGAATGTGTTTGGCACCTTTGTCAAAGGTAAGGTGGCTTAGTATGTCTGGGGTTGTTTCAGCATCTTCTAATCTGTTCCATTGATCTTCAGGTCTGTTTTTTTGCCAGTACCACACTGTTTTTATCACAGTAGCTTTATAGTATAATTTCAAGTAGGGGATTGTGATGCCCCCTGCCTTGCCTTTGTTGCCCAGAATTGCCTTTGCTATTCTAGGTCTCTTCTGATTCCAAATGAATTTTAAGATTGTTTTCTCTAATTCTGTGAGATATGCTGTTGGAATTTTGATTGGAATTGCATTAAATCTGTATAACAATTTTGGAAGTATGGCCATTTTCACTATATTGGTTCTTCCTATCCAGGAGCAAGGGATATCTTTCCATTTTCTGATATGCTCTTCAATTTCCTTTTTCAGAGTACTGTAGTTTTCAGTGTATAGGTCTTTTACATCCTTTGTGAGGTTGATTCCTAGGTATTTCATTTTTTTGGATGTTATTGTGAAAGGTATTGTTTCCCTAATTTCTCTTTCAGTAAGTTTGTTATTTGTGTAGAGAAAGGCTATTGATTTTTGAGTATTGACTTTGTATCCAGCTACACTACTGAATTTGTTTATTAAATCTAGCAGTTTTTTAGTGGAGTTTTTGGGGTCTTCTATGTAGAGTATCATGTCATCTGCAAATAATGATAATTTAACTTCTTCCTTTCCAATCATTATTCCTTTTATTTCTTTCTCTTGTCTAATCGCTCTGGCTAAAGTTTCCAGAACTATGTTGAATAAGAGTGGGGACAGTGGACATCCTTGTCTTGTTCCTGATTTTAGAGGGAAGGCTTTCAGATTTTGTCCATTTAGTATAATGTTGGCTGTTGGTTTGTCATAGATAGCTTTTATCAGGTTGAGATAAAGACCATCTATTCCAATTTCCTGTAGGGTTTTTATCATGAAAAGGTGCTGGACTTTGTCAAAAGCTTTTTCTGCATCTATTGAGATGATCATATGATTTTTTTTTTTTTTTTTTTTTTTAAAGAGAAGAAAAAACAAAAACAAATCAAAAGAAGAACAAATTTTCAAAACAACATAATAGGAGGGTAACAATGGTTAAAACATTATGTATTACTATCTTTAAGTTAGTTATTCAGGACACCAGACATTAGCATTCAATTGTCCAAACATTATTGGCACAAACCTTACTCTTCAATGAACTAAGTAAAAATGGTAGTGTATCTATCTTAACCATCTTATATATATATATATATATACAATTTTTTTTCCCTTTCCCTTCTTTCTTTTCCCTATTCCAGTCTCTCTTTCCTTTTGACCAGTTTCTTTTTGATTCACCATATCTATTGTACATTTTGGATCTTACTTACTCTTTCAGTTTCTCATACTAGAGAGATAATACGATGCTTACACATGTGCTTCTGGTTTATTTCACTTATGAGTATTTTCTCGAGTTGCATCCATTTACCTATAAAAGTCTCCAGTTTATCCTTCTTTATGGCTGAATAGTACTCCATTGTATAAAAATACCACATCTTTCTTATCCATTCCTCAGTTGATGGGCATTTGGGTTGTTTCCAAGATCTGGCTATTACAAATTGTGCTGCTATAAACATGGGTGCACATATATCGCTGTGGTACGATGTTTTTAATTCTTCTGAGAAGATGCCCAGAAGGGGAATAGCTGGGTCAAATGGGACCTCCAACCCTAGTTTTCTGAGGAATCTCCACACTGACTTCCACAGTGGCTGTACCAGTCGACACTCCCACCAACAGTGAAGAAGGGTTCCTTTTTCCCCACAGCCCCTCCAGCATTTGTTATTAGTTGATTTCTTTATAGTAGCCATTCTTTCTGGGGTGAGATGGTATCTCAGTGTTGTTTTAATTTGCATCTCTCGAATGACTAGTGATGTTGCACATTTTTTTGTATATTTATTTGCCATTAGTATTTCTTCATCTGAGAAATGTGTATTCATCTCAGATGCCCATTTTTGGAGTGGGTCTTTAAATTTGGGAGGTCTGATTTTTTTGAGTTCTTTATATGTTCTCGATAGTAATCCTTTGTCTGAGGAACAGCTGGCAAACATTTTTTCCCACATTGTGGGTTGTCTCCTCACTCTGTTGGTGGTTTCTCTTGCTGTGCAAAAGCTTTTTAATAAGATGAGATCCCAGTTATTGATTCTTTGGGATAGTTCCCGTGCGGTTGAGTTTTTATTCATAAAGTCTTTGCCTACACCAATGTCTCCAAGGGTTTTACCTATCCTACCTTCCAGCAGATATAATGTTTCTGTTTTAATATTTAGATCTCTGATCCATTTTGAATTTAGTTTAGTGCATGGTGAAAGATATGGATCTAGTTTTAATCTTCGGCATGTGTAGAGCCAGTTTTTCCAGCACCATTTATTAAAGAGGCTATCTTTCTTCCAGCGAATGTGTTTGGCACCTTTGTCAAAGATAAGGTGGCTTAGTATGTCTGGGGTTGTTTCAGCATCTTCTTATCTGTTCCATTGATCTTCAGGTCTGTTTTTTTGCCAGTACCACACTGTTTTTATCACAGTAGCTTTATAGTATAATTTCAAGTCGGGGATTGTGATGCCCCCATGCCTTGCCTTTGTTGCCCAGAATTGCCTTTGCTATTCTAGGTCTCTTCTGATTCCAAATGAATTTTGGGATTGTTTTCTCTAATTCTGTGAGATATGCTGTTGGAATTTTGATTGGAATTGCATTAAATCTGTATAACAATTTTGGAAGTATGGCCATTTTCACTATATTGGTTCTTCCTATCCAGGAGCAAGGAATATCTTTCCATTTTCTGATATCCTCTTCAATCTCCTTTTTCAGAGTACTGTAGTTTTCAGTATAGAGGTCTTTTACATCCTTCGTGAGGTTGATTCCTAGGTATTTCATTTTTTTGGATGTTATTGTGAAAGGTATTGTTTCCCTAATTTCTCTTTCAGTAAGTTTGTTATTTGTGTACAGGAAGGCTATTGACTTTTGAGTATTGACTTTGTATCCAGCTACACTACTGAATTTGCTTATTAAATCTAGCAGTTTTTTAGTGGAGTTTTTGGGGTCTTCTGTGTAGAGTATCATGTCATCTGCAAATAATGATAATTTAACTTCTTCCTTTCCAATCATTATTCCTTTTATTTCTTTCTCTTGTCTAATCGCTCTGGCTAAAGTTTCCAGAACTATGTTGAATAAGAGTGGGGACAGTGGACATCCTTGTCTTGTTCCTGATTTTAGAGGGAAGGCTTTCAGATTTTGTCCATTTAGTATAATGTTGGCTGTTGGTTTGTCATAGATAGCTTTTATCAGGTTGAGATAAAGACCATCTATTCCAATTTCCTGTAGGGTTTTTATCATGAAAAGGTGCTGGACTTTGTCAAAAGCTTTTTCTGCATCTATTGAGATGATCATATGATTTTTGTCTTTGGTTCTGTTAATATGGTGTATTACATTTATTGTTTTACCCGTGTTGAACCATCCCTGCATCCTTGGGATGAATACAACTTGGTCATGGTGTATAATCTTCTTGATGATTTGCTGGATTCTGTTTGCCAGTATCTGATTGAGGATTTTTGCATCTATGTTCATTAGGGAGATTGGTCTGTAGTTCTCTTTCTTAGTTGGGTCCTTCTCTGGTTTTGGTATCAGGGTAATGCTTGCTTCCAGGAATGATTTTGGGAGTATTGCTTCCCTTTCAATTCCATTAAAGAGTTTGAGAAGTAGTGGTGTTAGGTCTTCTCTAAATTTCTTGTAGAATTCAGCAGTGAATTTATCAGGGCCTGGGCTTTTCTTTGTTGGGAGGTTTTTAATTACATCTTCGATTTCATTGGTTGATATTGGTTTATTTAGGATTTTTATATCTTCTTGATTCAGCTTTGGTAATTAATACATATCTAGGAATCTGTCCATTTCTTCTGCATTTTCCATCTTAGTAGAATATAAATTTTTAAAGTAGGTATAGGTGATCTTCTGGATTTCTGCAGGGTCTGTCGTGATATCACCTTTTTCATTTTCAATTGCATGGATTTGAGTCTTTTCTTTTTTTAATAAGGTTGGATAAGGGTTTGTCAATCTTATTTATTCTTTCAAAGAACTAACTCTTCATTGATTCTTTGTATTGTTTTTTTTAGTCTCCAATACGTTAATTTCTGCTCTGATCTTTATAATTTCCTCCCTTCTACGGGCTTTTGGCTTAGCCTGCTCTTCTTTTTCTAGAAGTTCGAGGTTCACCATTAAGTTGTTTATTTGTGCTTGCTCTGTTTTCCTGATATAAGTATTTAATGCTATAAATTTCCCTCTTAGGACTGCTTTCATTGTATCCCATAAGTTCCGTTATGTTGTACTGTCATTATCATTCAGTTGTAGAAAGTGTCTAATGTCTTCTTTAATATTATCTGTGACCCATTGGTTGTTCAGGAGGGTGCTGTTTAATTTCCATGTGTTTAGGGAGTTTTTGTGATTTCTTTTGCCATTGATTTCCAATTTCATTGCACTATGGTCTGATAATATGCATGGGATAATTTCAGTTTCTTTGCATTTACTTAAGCACGTTTTATGAGCTAGTATGTGGTCTATTTTGGAGAACGTCCCGTGTGCAGCTGAGAAGAATGTGTAGTCTGATGTTGTGGGGTGGAACACTCTGTAGACATCTACTAAGTCCATTTGTTCAAAAGTTTTACTATTTCATTATAGATTTTTTCTCTAGTTGATCTGTCTTTTTGTGACAGTGGAGTATTGAGATCCCCCAATGTAACTGTATTAGTGCTTATTTGATTTTTCATGTCCTTTAATACTTGTTTTATATAGCTGGGTGCACCGGTATTTGATGCATATATATTTATGATCGTTATCTCTTCCTCTTGGATTGTTCCCTTTACAAGGATGTAATGACTGTCTTTATCTCTCTGAATCATTCTTGGCTTGAAATTCACTTTGTCTGCAAAAAGAATAGCTACCCCTGCTTTTTTCTGGGTTCCTGTCGCATGGAGTATTGTTCTCCATCCTTTGACTTTCAGTCTATGAATTTCTTTTTGAATTAAATGTGTTTCTTGTATACAGCATATTGTTGGATCTTGCTTCTTGATCCATTTTGCCAGTCTGTGCCTTTTGATTGGTGAATTGAGACCATTAACATTGAAGGTTAAAACTGATACGTATTGACTTACACTTGTCATGATATTTTCCTGTTGTTGGTTCCCACTCTTTGTTTTTCCCCTCTCCCTCTATTTAATTATCTGCCCTGCTTGGTGTATTCCTTCTGTTGGGGTTCCTGGAGTTGTAGTCCTTGTTATCTCTTTCTAGAATGTCCTTCAGAACATTTTAGAGTGCTGGTTTGGTGGTCATAAATTTTCTCAGATGTTCTTTGTCGTAAAAGTATTTTATTTCTCCATCAATTTCAAAAGATAGTTTTGCTGGGTACATCAATCTGGGCTGAAAGTTATTTTCCTTTAGAGCTTGAAATACATCATTCCAAGCTCTTCTTGACTTGAGGGTTTGTGCTGAAAAGTCAGCTGTGGTTCTGATGGGTTTTCCTTTATAGGTGATTTGTCTCTTGTCCCTAACAGCTTTTAAGATTCTGCCCTTCTGTTGAATTTCTGGGATCTTGACTATGATATGTCTGGCTGAAGGTTTTTTTTGATCATGTCTAGTTGGAGTTCTATAAGCCTCATTTATATGACGATCAAATTCTTTTTCTGTTCCAGGGAAGTTCTCTGTGATAATGTTGGTGAACAAGGTTCTAATGTCATTTATGCTATCTTCTGCTTTTTCATTTATTTCAATTATTGTTAAGTTATTTATCTTTGAGTCATCTAGCAGCTGCTGAATTGATTTTTCATGGTCCCTTGCTATTTTTAAGAATTCTTTCTTTTCATGATCACTAATTGCAAGCCTGTCTTCTATATCTGAGATTCTGTCCTCACATTGGCTTAATCTGCTACAAATACTTTCAGTGGAATTTTTGTTCTGGATATCTGCTTGAATCTGCCTTATGGATTCCATTTCTTTCCTATGCTGAGCATTCATGGTTTCTATAATTTTCTTAAGCTCATCTGTTTTTTTGTCTGTATCAGCTATAGTGTCCTTAAGCATGGTCTTCATTGTGGACATTATCTCTGCAGTTATCTGTGAAATTATTTCTGTTTTAATTTTTTCCAGAGCCTCATTCAGTTGCTTTGTTGTTACCACTTCAGATAGGCCAGGTGGGTGGCTTTCGGATTGTCCCACCTCATTGCCCCCTAGGTTTGCCTTTGGTGAATTGGATGTGTAGGGTTCCATCTTGTTTAAGTGTCGTCTCATTTTCTTTTCTTTCTTTAGTTTAATTCCTGGGGTGATGTTTGTAAATTACCTATGGTAGATTACTTTATTGTTAGTGTTCAAGATCCTTAGGAGATGACTACTTCTCTGCAGTATCTTTCAAGTGAAGCTTATTTTTGGGTTTTGAGCTTGCTGCCAGATCCTACCTCTTCAATTTGTTGGATATGAGCAGTTGCTACCTGTTTGGCCCAGTCCTTGGTTCTTTGGTACTGTGCCACTGTATTTTCTGTGACCCTTAGTCAATCTCAATCATGAAATATCAGGAAGGAAATCTGTTTATAACAATTATTTCACTTTTGGCTATAATGGTACCTAAAGCATCAAACAGCCTAGAAAATGACAGACTGAGCTAACCAGTTATTTTCCACTTTTAACCGTATAAAGTAGAGTTGCGGTTATATAACAAAATCTAAAACACACCAGAAAAATTATATGCAGTATACAAGTCCTTAATATGTCAATTTTGCCCTCAGGAGTTTAAATTTAAAATGAGTTAAGGAGGAAATAAAGTATTGGGAGAAGAGGAAGGAATTAGATGTAAGGTTAGAGGACCAAGAGGGATCCCAATAACATTGGGACACTGGTGCAGAGGACTGGTGGGAAAAAGAGAAGGAAGGGATAAAAGGAAGAACAGATCACAATCACAAAGAGGTTAGAGGCTCTGTTTATACTCATATAAAAACCAGAGAGAATAATGAAGGAAAGAGCAAATAGACAAACAGAAACAAAAATGAAGACAAAAACGACAAAACAAACAAAAATAAAACCCCACAAAAAAAAAAAAAAAAACTTCACCAGAACAAAAAACAAATGAGAGAATAAATAAGAATAAAAAAAAATAAAAAGAATCAGTTCCAGGTGTTGACTCTGCTGTAGGCAGGCACCCTGTGGTGACAGAGTCCTGTTCCGTGCTGGTCCGTCCCAGTAAGCCAGGAGGCCCTTTGGCGGGGCAGTGAGCAGAAGCGTGTATTCTCAGATGGAGACCAGTCTCCTTTGCCTGCCGCCCTCAGTGCACTTTCCGCAGGCCTGAGCGCCACGGCGCCGCACTGAGTCCCAAGCGCGAGTCCCGAACACTGTGTTCTGGCGCCGCTCTGAGTTTAACCGCACCCCCCACAATGGCGCCCGGCCAATCGCTCTCTGGGGTGGGACAGCTGTGCCTGAGAGACACCGCCAGCCAGCGCAGTCCTCCGCTGCTCCCCTGCCCTGCTGCTGTCTCGCGATCCTCTGCGGGGGCTTCCCTGGGCGCCGGCTGTCACTGTGTGTCCCTAGATTGAGCTTCTGTCGCACCGCGGTTCCTGGGACAAGGGAGAAGGTGCTGCGGTCTCCTTCTTCCTTGAAAGTACCCTTCACTGGCACCCTGAGTCCTGAACTGCGCTTTGGAACTTTCCTGGGTCCAGGGGAGGCACCTCCCTCCCTCCTGCGCTCTCCCAGTCACTGTATTCTAGTGGTCCAGGGGCAACTTTTAGAGAGTTTCGCTGCCTGCTTCTTACACATCCGCCATCTTTTTCCCGTCTCGTCTATTTTTATACTGTCTGAATCTCAAGGAAACACGCATAAGGGTCCTGAGAGGATCCCACACCTCAGACTGACGTCAGATCTAAGCCATCCTATTGAAAACTTGCTCGAGTTCTTGCAAGAAGTCCACATGCAAGAAGTCCACACACGGGGCTTTGGGAACTGTTCTGTGTGTTTGTTTTCCAGGATCTTGTAATGAACCGGTCACACCTCCTTCCCACATGAAATAATTGGGACAGTTGACTCAGGATATTAAAAGTTACTTGTAGTTTTAAAAGGTTTATGTATTCAAAAAGTGGCTCTACGGTAATCAGGATGTTTGGATACTTTGCTGTGATAGTATTGATTGGAAAGGATACAGAAATGCCTCTGGGGTCCTGGAAATGGTTTGATATGAATGGATTCCCTTTTTGCATACATGGGTAAAAATTGATTAAGCTACAGAGATTTGTCCACTTACAGTACATTGTATCTCAAATTTTGTTTTAGTAGTGTCTTTTTTTTTTTTTGAGACAGGGTTTCGCTGTACAGTTCAGGCTGGCCTTGAATTCACTTTGTAGTCCAGGCTGGCCTCAAACTTGCAGCCATCCTCCTGCCTGAGCCTCCTGAGTGCTGGGATCACAGGTGTGCACCACAGTGCCTAGCTTAGTAGTATTTTATATGGGGAGAAAAGCAAATTAGGAAGATAGTTGGACTTTGACTTTCATTCAGTTTATTGTACATGGATAACCAATGTGCAGTTGGCCTTTCACATACCAGCTTCAACCTAAGAATCCATAATTATATTTTGAATAGATAGGGCCGGGGATTATAGCTCATTGCTAGAGTGCTTGCCTAGTGTGCTCAAGGCCCTGGTTACATTTAGCTGCATGGAGGAGGGGTGGGTGATGAAGGAGAGATGAATGCTAGTCTGCATTAAAACAGTTTTATGCTGAGATCAGTAGTGCACTCCTGAAATCCTACCACAGAGAGGCTGAGGCAGGAGGATCATAAATTAAAGTCCCACCTAGGCAATTTAAACCTTGTCTCTAAAACAAAGCTCTGGGGATGTAGCTCAGTAGTAGAGTGCCCCTGAGTTTAATCCCCAATCCCAAAATAAAAAAATTCTCTTTAACTACTGTGTTTTATAGTTAAGGAGGCCCATGTGTTTTGTTTGTTTGGCACCAGGAATCAAACTCAGGACCTTTCGCTTGCCAGTCAGGTGCTGTGCCATTGAGCTATATCCCCAGCCCCAGCCCATGTTTAATATATGCCCAACACTAAAATAAAACTCATGTTATATAGTGATTACCCATGGGCACTGTGCTGCCCTCTGTCGCTTTTCTCTTGTGTACAGTAGTATGCCTTTTTTTTGGACAGTTACTCATGGCAGGGAGCGGGGCGTCATAGTCATGTATAGTTGTGTACTGTACTTAGCACAATGTGTTTAGACTGAAAGGTCCTTGAGATCATGTATCATAGCATGCCTTCATTTTTGAACATTGTAGAGTCCTGGGGAAAACTAGTTTAATGTAGTTTTTTCCTCTCTCTCTCCTTTAGAGCCTTTTTTTTTTTTTTGTGGGTACCGGGGGTCGACCTCAGGACCTCACGCGCCAGTAGGCGCCCGTGCTGCTGAGCGATATCACCGGCCCTTTTTTCGTATGTGGGTTCTGGGAGTCGAACTCGGGTCCTTGCGCTTGCCAGGCAGGCGCTTATGCCGCTGAGCCATCTCACCGGCCCTCCTTTAGAGCTTTTAAACTTTAATTTTTAGGCTTTTAACCTATTTAAGATATTTGCTTTCAATTTACAAAGTTATTTTGAAGTTGAAGATCACCCAATTGCCAGTGATTTTATCCATTTACATCTTTGCTTTCTAAAAAGACTTTTGTCCATCAAAGAGTAACACTTGTGCAACAATGCTGCTGACAAGAGCAGCTTCATCTACAGTTTGCTTTTGTAACTTTTTTGCTTTATGAGTAAGTTATTTGAGGCTCAGAAAAGTTCACCTAAGTCACCAAACCAAGAAGTGATAGTAGAGCTACTTAGGCCTGGGCCTGATTCTCAGGTGCTTTTTTACCTTAGGCTGTCTTCTGTAATTCTTCAACTGATCTTTTTTTTTTTTTTTTTTTTTGTGGGTACCGGGGGGTCGACCTCAGGACCTCGCGCGCCAGCAGGCACCCGTGCCGCTGAGCGATATCACTGGCCCTTTTTTCGTATGTGGGTTCCGGGAGTTGAACTCGGGCCCTCGTGCTTGCCAGGCAGGCACTTATGCCGCTGAGCCATCTCACCGGCCCTTCAACTGATCTTTAACTACCTGTATTTATATATTCTTCTGCCAGGATTTATATAATCACAAATTTATTGCTATACTTTTTCTTTTTTTAAGCACAGTACTAAGGATTGAATGCAAGGCCTTTATACTGATGTATCTCCAGCTCACCACCTCTTTTTTTTAAGATAGGGTTGAATTACTTTGTCCAGGCTGGGATGAAACTTTACGATCCTCCTGCCTCAGCCTCCCAAGGTATTGGAATTACAGGCATGAACACTATGACCAGCTTTGTTAAACATTGTCATGGTGCATATAGTAGTCAAATGTGAATGAAAAGTATTTTTGTCTAATCCTTGCCTACCTGGTTTATTTCAACCAAGGGCTTTGATTGGCGAGTGTAAGTATCAGTTAAGAAAATGGAACTAGCTATTGTGGCGCTCTTTTTCCTCACTGAACTGAAATGCTGTAGGAAGAAGATACAATGGCAATACTAGTCATTAAAATAGTAACTTGAGTTTTGCTTATTCAGCAAACTTACTTTAAATGAGAGTTTTGAAAACTGAGAACCTCCTTTTGAGTGAATTGGTAGTCTTCCTTAATTTTCACTAGTAATGTATTTAACTATAGATATTTAACTATATACCTGGAATTGAAGGGGGTATGCAAGCAGATTATCATGCTGTCTAATGTATAGATTACACCACTTGCTGATAAAAGGCCATGATGTGTCCTTATATACTGAGTGACTCATAGACAAATAATACTTGTTTCACCCTCATTTGCAATTTGTCTTATTTACAGAATTTGGAGGTTTTGGCTCTGTTAGTGGGAAAATTGAAATAGAAATCAAGATCAACCATGAAGGAGAAGTAAACAGGGCCCGTTATATGCCCCAGAACCCTTGCATCATTGCAACAAAGACTCCATCCAGTGACGTTCTTGTTTTTGACTATACAAAGCATCCTTCTAAACCAGGTACCTCCCCTTTTCTAGACAAGTACAAGTTCTAATTCCAAGTTTAAATTGCTTGTTATTTGTATAATTTAACTGCTTTGTGATTTCTAATGGCATGTGTGGGTATTTTGATGCTTTTTCACTTGAACCAAAAAACGTTTTTTATGTAGAGTTGAATAATTGTACATTTGGCCATAATGGGGACTATATTGCTTATATATATATATTAAGAACTTTAGATGTGATAAACAGTACAGTTTGCTCTTAGGACACCCAGAGAGAGAGTGGACTGGGTAGTCTTGATGTATCTGTTAACTTTGCAGACCCCTCTGGTGAGTGCAACCCAGACTTGCGTCTCCGTGGACATCAGAAGGAAGGCTACGGGCTTTCTTGGAACCCAAATCTTAGTGGGCACTTACTTAGTGCTTCAGATGACCATGTGCGTATCCTAATTTTGAAGCAAATCTGTGCTAGTTACCACTTGATTTCTTTTTCTGGATGTGTGGGGAGGTGAGAATCTTTTATATAATGGTTAATTTTACATTTAAGACCATCTGCCTATGGGACATCAGTGCTGTTCCAAAGGAAGGAAAAGTGGTGGATGCGAAGACCATCTTCACAGGGCATACAGCAGTAGTAGAAGATGTTTCCTGGCATCTGCTCCATGAGTCTCTATTTGGGTCAGTTGCTGATGACCAGAAACTTATGATGTGAGTAGATCTCATTATTATTTACTTTTTATTCACATGCAGGTTTTACATTTAGTCACCATTCCAAGCCTTTTTTTTTTTTTTTTTTTTTTTTTTTTTTAAGTTGGGATACTCGGTCAAACAACACTTCCAAACCAAGCCACTCAGTTGATGCTCACACTGCAGAAGTGAACTGCCTCTCTTTCAATCCTTATAGTGAATTCATTCTTGCCACAGGATCAGCTGACAAGGTCAGTTTGGTTTATTTTAAGAAAATACATAGGATGAGTTTATGTACTATCTTTTAAATGTACAGATTTTTAGTTAGTGGGCTTTATTTTTCTGAAAAATCTACTGATCTCTCTTCCCTTTTCTTGTACATAGACTGTTGCTTTGTGGGATCTAAGAAATCTGAAACTTAAGTTGCATTCCTTTGAATCACATAAGGATGAAATATTCCAGGTAAGAGAAAATACTGCTTGTTTGTTTTTTTGTTTTGGTTTGGTTTTTTGTTATTGTTTAAACCTGGGTGTGTGAGTGGGCCCACTTGTGTTTTATTCATTGCTAAAAATAATAGAGGAGTCTTCTATATGCCTATGTAATCTTGGGGAATTGAGATTGTTTTTCCTCTGTTCCTTAACTTTCTCAAACTGGTCATTGGCCACTTAACATACTTGGAATATTGAGAAAACTAATGCCTAATTTAATGTCTCAGCCTTGCTCCTGACTCTCACTTGTTTTTTGCCTTATGTCCATTTCTTTCTTTATAGCTTAACACATTTTTGGTTGCTCGGTACAAGCCTAAAACTATTGCGGGGCGTGGTGGCACACACCTGTAATCCTAGCATTTGGAGGCTGAGACAGGAGGATCACCATGAGTTTAAGGCCAGCCTGAACTACTTAGCCAGACCGTGTCTCAAAAAGGAATAACTTAAATTAAAAATAAAAAATAAATAAATAAAAACTACTGGCTACATGTTTTCTGCCTCATCCAGTTAAGCTTTCTTACAGTGCAAAGTCTTCTGATTGAATTCAAGAAATAATTATTTAAGGATTGTTGATTAGGCACTGTGAGGAATACATTATAGCTTTTGCTGTCAGCTTAAAATTTCATAGTGAAAAGAAGGTCTATTTAGAAATTATTACAGTAAAAAATCATCAAGTGCTACGGACCTGAAAGTGGTCAAGATTAATTCTGATGGATGAATAAAATTGTGCTTTATGTGAGTCATACTTCTGTATGCCTATCCTTTTATTTTCTACTCAAGCCTACTTCAAAGAACATTATGTCTTTGCCTGTCTCTTTGTTCTTTGTTTATGATGGTGTTCTTGCCTAAAGTATCCAAATTCTTCCCTAACTACTGGTCAGTAATGCCCTCCTCTTATCATGAACCAACACTTGCTTACCAAAGAGTAACAGAATATGTGATTGTTACTTGTATATAGTCACCTTTTGCATCTATTAATAAGGGCATTGTTGTACGAAATTTTGAGGGGGTGGATGCTGACCTAAGGATTGAACCCAGGGCCTTGCACATGCTAGGCAGGCACTGTACTACTAAATTCCACCCCTTAGCCCCACAAGGAGTCATTTTTAATTAGCTGTATTTATATGTAATGTGTAATTCATAATAACATGAAAAAATAAGTATGTTTATCATCTGTATTTTAGGTCATCCATATTCTTAGGTCAGAATTGGATTGTAAACCAGGCGTGGAGGCACTGCCTGCCTATATTCCCAGCACTCAGGAGGCAGAGGCAGGAGGATTGCCATGAGTTAAAGGCCAGTCTGAGCTACATAGCAAGACCCTGCCTCAAAAAAAAAAAAAAAATTGGATTGTACTTGACCAGAGACCAGAATTAAGATATTTAGAAGCCAGGTGTGGTAGTACACACTTGTAATCCCAGCAGTCTGGGAGGGTGAGGCAAGAGGATTGCCATCTTGGCAATTTAGCAAGACCTTGTCTCCAAAGAAAAAGGGCTGCAGATGTAGCTTAATGTGAAGGCCCTGAGTTCAATCCACCAGTATGGGGGCAGGGGGATGGCACATTAAGAATAGATAAGATGTAATCTTGAAAAATGTAAGATGAAATGGAACTGAAGCCGATTCCTTTTGTTTCTTCCATTGTTTTGACTTTAGTAATGGATTATTTCACAAAATGAGTGTCCTTGCTGTCAGTTTTCTGTCTGTGATACTTTAACCACTTCCCTCCCCTAATAGAGACTGAACCCAGGGTCTTTGCACTGAGCTGCGTCCCCAAGCCTTTTTATTTATTTATTTATTTATTTATTTATTTATTTATTTATTTATTTATTTCCAGTAGGAAATTTTATTGGGAAAAGCAATGGGGAATGGAAATAGCTCCTGAGAGACAGAAGTCCCGAATGGGTTGCCCCCCAAGCCTTTTCTTTATTCCTTATTTTGAGACTCTCACCTAGTTGCCCAGGGTGGGCTTCAACTTGCAATCAGTCCTCCTGTCTCACCTTCCCAGGATGCTAGAATTACAGGCTTGTCCCACTACACCTGGCTTATTCCCTTTGATTTACTTTCGGTTTTGGGGTTTTTTGTTGGTTTATTTTGAGACAGGGTCTGGCTATGAGGCCCAGGCTGGCCTCGAACTCAGATGATCTGCCTCAGCCTCCTGAGTGCTGGGATGACAGGCATGCACCACCACACCCAGCTTTACTTTTGGTTTTTAGAGGCAGAATCTCCCTATTAATAGGCTGGCCTCAAACTCCTACTCCAGTCTCTGAGATGGAAGCATGCACCACCATATCCAGCTCCTAAAATTTTTAAATTGAGCATAGCTTTAGATATTTTTTGTTAATTTTCTAGTTCATGGATTTTCAGTTTTCTTCTTACGTATCCATAGGTTCAGTGGTCACCTCACAATGAGACTATTCTGGCTTCCAGTGGTACTGATCGCAGACTGAATGTCTGGGATTTAAGGTAAGTCTTATATCAGTTACTCTCTTTATGAAGTTATTTTATGTACGCTTTGCAAAGTTACTCAGGGCAAATCTGTTTTGATTTATCTTTTTGTGCTAGTAAAATTGGAGAAGAGCAATCTCCAGAAGATGCAGAAGACGGCCCACCTGAGTTGTTGGTATGTTACAAGCTTTGAACCATATTGAAGTAGTCTGTACTTCAGTATCCTCTATCTGCATTTTATATCTTTGTTTTATCTTTTTCAGTTTATTCATGGCGGTCACACTGCCAAGATATCTGATTTTTCCTGGAATCCCAATGAACCTTGGGTGATTTGTTCTGTATCAGAAGACAATATCATGCAAGTGTGGCAGATGGTGAGTGTTTTGTCATTTATTTGGAGAAGTTAGATAAATGAGACATAGCGTGTTTTGTTTTGTTTTGAGACAGGGTCTTGCTATGTAGTTCAGGCTTGCCTTGAACTCACTATGTAGTCCAGGCTGGCCTCGAACTTCGACAGTCTCCTGCCTCAGCTTCCCAGAGTGCTGGGATTACAGATGTGTGCCACCATACCCAACAGCAGCATTTTATGTTTACATACTTTATGAATACAGTGCATCTCAGTTCAGTTTACTCTCAGACATGACTTTATTTTTTTTTTTAATATATATATTTTTTTTATTTTAAAGAGAAGAAAAAACAAAACAAATCAAAAGAAGAACAAATTTTCAAAACAACATAATAGGAGGGTAACAATGGTTAATACATTACGTATTACTATCTTTAAGTTAATTATTCAGGATACCAGACATTAGCATTCAATTGTCCAAACATTATTGGCACAAACCTTACTCTTCAATGAACTAAGTAAAATTGGTAGTGTATCTATCTTAACCATCTTATATATATATATAATTTTTTTTCCCTTTCCCTTCTTTCTTTTCCCTATTCCAGTCTCTCTTTCCTTTTGACCAGTTTCTTTTTGATTCATCATGTCTATTGTACATTTTGGATCTTATTTACTCTTTCAGTTTCTCATACTAGAGAGACAATATGATGCTTGCACATGTGCTTCCGGTTTATTTCACTTATGAGTATTTTCTCGAGTTGCATCCATTTACCTGTAAAAGTCTCCAGTTTATCCTTCTTTATGGCTGAATAGTACTCCATTGTATAAAAATACCACATCTTTCTTATCCATTCCTCAGTTGATGGGCATTTGGGTTGTTTCCAAGATCTGGCTATTACAAATTGTGCTGCTCTAAACATGGGTGCACATATATTGCTGTGGTACGATGTTTTTAATTCTTCTGGGAAGATGCCCAGAAGGGGAATAGCTGGGTCAAATGGGACCTCCAACCCTAGTTTTTTGAGGAATCTCCACACTGATTTCCACAGTGGCTGTACCAGTCGACACTCCCACCAACAGTGAAGAAGGGTTCCTTTTTCCCCACAGCCCCTCCAGCATTTGTTATTAGTTGATTTCTTTATAGTAGCCATTCTTTCTGGGGTGAGATGGTATCTCAGTGTTGTTTTAATTGGCATCTCTCAAATGACTAGTGATGTTGCACATTTTTTTGTATATTTATTTGCCATTAGTATTTCTTCATCTGAGAAATGTGTATTCATCTCAGATGCCCATTTTTGGAGTGGGTCTTTAAATTTGGGAGGTCTGATTTTTTGTTCTTTATATGTTCTCGATAGTAATCCTTTGTCTGAGGAACAGCTGGCAAACATTTTTTCCCACTTTGTGGGTTGTCTCTTCACTCTGTTGGTGGTTTCTCTTGCTGTGCAAAAGCTTTTTAATAAGATGAGATCCCAGTTATTGATTCTTTGGGATAGTTCCCGTGCGGTTGAGTTTTTATTCATAAAGTCTTTGCCTACACCAATGTCTTCAAGGGTTTTACCTGTCCTACCTTCCAGCAGATTTAATGTTTCTGTTTTAATATTTAGATCTCTGACCCATTTTGAATTTAGTTTAGTGCATGGTGAAAGATATGGGTCTAGTTTTAATCTTCGGCATGTGTAGAGTCAGTTTTTCCAGCACCATTTATTAAAGAGGCTATCTTTCTTCCAGCGAATGTGTTTGGCACCTTTGTCAAAGATAAGGTGGCTTAGTATGTCTGGGGTTGTTTCAGCATCTTCTAATCTGTTCCATTGATCTTCAGGTCTCAGACATGACTTTAGTGCTTATATGCATATTGCCATTTTCAGCCAACCTTTACATTTATCTGATTGTTCCACTGATTAGCTTCGATTCCTCCTCATTCCACTTTCCTACTACTCATTTCCCTGTTTTCTAAGCACTAGTGTCTCCTAGCTAACCAGACTTGAAAACTGTAGTTCTCCATCTCTTCACTTCTACATCTAGTATACTTAGAGATCTCATATCATCTATCAGCAATATTTTTCCCATATGTTTATCTTACAAATGCAAAAATATATATATGTATATACATACCCAAAGGAGATAATATCATGTCACAACATGATATATATTGCCATTTCTCTGTGAAACCTCTCTAGATTTCAAATATATTTCCTAACTCTAAAACTGAATTTTGGATAATTGCCCTTTTTTGAATTTTCAGAACACTTAGAATTTAATAAAAATAATATGCAGCCAGATTAGGCGACACACCCCTGAAATCCCAACTACTCGAGAGGCTAAGATAGAATTATAACTTTGAGGCCAGCCTGAGTAACTTATCAAAGTGTTTTTTTAAAAACTAATAAAAAGGGCTGGGAATATAGCTCAGTGCTCCCTGAGTTCAATTCCAAGTACCTCACTCATTCAGTCAATCAGTCTGGGGATGTCGCTGAATGGTAGAGTACCCCTGGTTTGATCTGTAGTACTGAAAGAACTAATATGTACAAGACTATAGGTTCATTTCCTTGCACCAAGAAAACTAAACTGGGTATGGATCAATGGTAGAGGTCATACTCCACATGCATGAGGCTGGGTTCAGTCCCCGACATAGAAACAAAACACTAATGTCTAAATTGGGCATGGTAGCGCACACCTATAATCCTAGAATTTGGGAGGCTAATACCAAAGGATTGCCATTATGTGTTTTTTTTTGTTTTGTTTTGTTTTTTGGTTTTTTTTGTGGGTACCGGGGGGTCAACCTCAGGACCTTGCGCGCCAGGAGGCGCCCGTGCTGCTGAGCGATATCACCGGCCCCTTTTTCGTCTGTGGGTTCTGGGAGTTGAACTCCGGCCCTTGCACTTGCCGGGCAGGAGCTTAAGCCGCTGAGCCATCTCACCGCCCCCTGCCATTATGTTTTGAGGATAGCCTGAACTACATAAGTGAGACCCTGTCTCGAACAAAGACACTATATGGTTAGTATAAGAAATTAAGCTGGGCGTGGTGGTGCACGCCTATAATCCCAGCACTCAGGAGGCTAGGGCAGGATTGCCACAAGTTCGAGGCCAGCTTGGGCTACATAGTGAACTCATGGCCAGTTTGAACTACAGAGTGAGACCCTGTTAAAAAGAAAGAAAGAAATAGTGCAGCTGGGTGTGGTGGCACATGCCTATAATCCCAGCACTCAGAAAGTGAAAATAAAAGGGGTTGCAGGAATGGTAAATAATTTTGTTACATGTATTTTACCACTTTTTTGGTTGGTGGTGGTTTGGCCACCGCGCCTGGCTACCACTTTTTTTTTAAATGAACGTAGTGTGATAAAAGAATTCAAGCTGGAGTGTGGTGGCACATGCCTGTAATCCCAGCACTTGGGAGGCTGAGGCAGGATGATCACCATGAGTTTGAGGCCAGCCTAAACTAGAGACCGCCTCAAAAAAAATTTTCTTGTAGGGCTAGGGTATGGCTCTGTGCGAAGGCCCTGGGTTTAACCTCAGTGCTGCCACGCACCACCCCTCTAGTCATAATTTTCTGCATCTAGTGGCACATACCTGGACGCTAATGTGCAAGAATCTTTAGAAACCAGCTTGGGGCAACATAGTAAGACCTTGCCCCAGGGAAGGGAAAAACTAACTAATTTGATGAACTTCAGCCTCGACGAATACACTAAAATTCTGGGAGGGTGGCATGCCTAGAGGTTTCATGGAAGCCCTGAGGCCCCTCCCCACCTTGCCAACTCATATCTTCCATTTGGTTCCTTAAAAAAAAAAAAAAAAAAAGTTAAAACTCACAGGGATACTAAGTAAAAAAGTTGGGGCTGTAAGTCAGTGGTAGAGTCCTTGCTTTAGCATGCGTGAGGCTCTAGAATCCTTTTGAGATTTGGAATATATGGTTCGGGCAGTTTTGTAGTTTGGGGTTTGTTTGTTTATTTGTTTTTGCAATACGGAGAATTTCCTGTACTGAATTGAACTAGAGCCTTTATGCTGAACCCTAACCCCAGCCCTTTTTCTTTTTTTTTTTTTTTTTTTTTTCTCTGAGGCAGGGTTTCGCTATGTAGTTCAGGCTGGCCTTGAACTCACTTTGTAGCCCAGGCTGGCTTCGAACTCACAGCAATCCTCCTGCCTCAGCCTCCCAAGTGCTGGGATTACAGGTGTACGCCACCACACCCGGCCCTTTTTTTTTTTTTTTTTTTTTTTGTGGGTACCGGGGGTCGACCTCAGGACCTCGCGCGCCAGCAGGTGCCCGTGCCACTGAGCGATATCACCGGCCCTTTTTTCGTATGTGGGTTCCGGGAGTCGAACTCGGGCCCTTACGCTTGCCAAGCAGGTGCTTACGCCGCTGAGCCATCTCACCAGCCCCCCTTTTTCATTTTGAGACAGGGTCCTGCTAAACTGTCCAGGCTGAGCTTTAATTTGGGACCCTTCTGCCTCAGCCTTCCAGAGAATTCTGGGGTTACAGGTGTGCATCACCACACCTAGCCAAGATTTCAATTCAAGCTTATAATTCAGTTTTTATCATACTCAGGTGGTGTGCAGTAATCACACAGGTAATCTCATTGAAGGACTAAAAAATGCTAGTTAGCTATTAACATGAATAGTAACCAGACTTCTGTGGGAATGTCTTAATGTAAGGGCCTGTGGCCAGTTCTTGCGTGTTTTTAGTGGAATGTAGCCATATATATATATACTCATAAATCATGCCTATTACAGATTTTCTGTGACAGTGGCAGAAAAGTTGGAACAGCACCTATATGACCCACAAGCCTAAAATATTTATTATCTGGTTCCCTGGCCTAATCTGTTAATGGAACCTTGAGTTCAAGAAGTGGCCTTCATGATTACTGAATATTCTTTTTCTTGTTTTTGGGCAGGCAGAGAACATTTATAATGATGAAGACCCTGAAGGAAGCGTGGATCCAGAAGGACAAGGATCCTAGATATGTCTGCACTCGTGATTTTAGACTTCCCTTGTTTCCTCTCAACCCTGAGATTGATTTAACACTGGTTTTGAGACATACGGACTTTGTTCAGCTATCCCTCCATAATAGGTACCACCAATAATATTATTAGCCCCAAAAATGGGTGTTTTCTAAATATTAACTGGGGTACTTGATTCAGCAAAGCCACAGACTTATATTTAAATTTTCTTTAGGAATTTTCTAATAACAAACCCAGGTCTAAGGTAGCTACAAAAAGGGGAATACAATGTGTGATTATTTTTCTTTGGAGCTATATCCCTAAGTTTTTCAGACTTGTTTCAGTAAAGGTTAGAGTAAGGAATAGAGCCAAGTGAGGTTAGGTGTCTGAGCCATGAAGTATAAGTACTGCAGGATGTCATTTTTATTCAGGAATTAGGGGAGAATCAAGTCATAGATTCGTACTCTAAATCATACCTGACTTTCCAGGATGCATATTTTCCTGTCTAGACCAGTCTCCTCTTGGCTTCTTCAGTTAAGTCAAAGCTACATGTTCCTCCTTCCCCCATATATTTTTGCTTGTTAGTGTATTTCTTGAGCTGTTTTCATATTATTCCTTTCCTTTCTGTGAAATGGTTTTTGTTGGTTTTTTGTTGTTGTTTTAACTTGGGACCACCAAGTTGTAAAGATGTACGTTTTTACCTGACAGTTGTGCCTAAGGTAGACTGTCAAGTTGAGAAGGGTGATTTGATAGCTTGTATTTGTTTTTAAAATTAAATTAATCCTTGATAAGAGTTGCTTTTTTTTTTTTTTTTTCCGAAGGAGTTATTAGTCCTTGACCACTAGTTTGATACCATCTCCATTTTAGGTGACCTGTTTCACCAGCAGGCCTGTTACTTTCCATGACTAACTATGTAAGTGCTTATAATGGAATAAATTGCTTTTCTACATAACCCCATGCTGATGGGTTTTATTTAAAATGTTAACACCATCAAATACAAATCTATCGCTTTTAAAACAGTTGTTCAGATGAGTTATTTTTTATGGTCTCTATCAAGAATAAAATTAAACAGAACCAGAGCTGTAGAAAAGAGCTTTACTCCTTTCCAGGGAAAGTTCAAGACATAAAACACAGCCAGAGGTACACAGACTAGTCTGTGATAAAATGGCATTTTTTTAAAAGTCAGTCCCTAGAGAACTACATAGGCTTTCAAATGTCAAAGGCAGTATGGTAGAGAGAATTTAAGGCAAAATTTAAATGTGGAAAAGGCTCTTGAACCTTTTTTCATAGAGAGGTTGACTCTCCCCAGTATGTTTTTCGCTGGGGCCTGTACTTAAGAGGAGCAAAACAATAGGCTCTGAAAGCCTGTATCATCCTGTGCCATAACCAGATAAAATGATTGGTTCTTTCTAGTCACTCAGTTTTTGTTTTGACTGAGTAGATCATTAATACCCAAAAATCACTTCAGATCATTTGGGAAAATCTGAATTACTGGTTTTAAACTGTTAACATTCAGATCTGAATTGGTTACCTTTTCTCAAAGTCTGGTCGTCTTAGAGTACAGTGAAAATTATCTTGACAAATTTTAAGAGTAAATTGAGTCTGCATAGCCCTTAAGAAAAAGTAAACTTTGTAAGAGGATTCATTTAAAATCTAAAACTCATGGCACAAAAGAATTCAAATTGTATACCCGGATAAGGAGAGTTGGCTGTCTTTTTTTCCCCAAAAATGTTTTTGGTTTGGGTCAACACAAGGCAAGATACATTCTTCACAATACTGCAAGATGTGTCCATACATTCATCCTTTACTTAGCCTGCATGTGAGGGTTGCTGCTGGAAGATAGGCATTTTTTCCATTCCTCAGCCGTTCAGGTCAGTACCAGTGGCCTATGAATGTAGAATCCAGCTAAGAATTGGCTGATGTTTTTCCAGCCAACAATAGAATCATTTTAGCCAGTATTTGCAATTTTCACAGGGTGAATTGCTTGCCAAGTTCTGGCACTCCTTGTCTGTTTGGGAAAAGTCCAAAGAGTACTTGGTAATTAATTCTTTGCTAGGAAGTTTTTTTGGTTGTTTCCGTGTTGCAGATTCGGCCGTACATTTCTAAACAGCCCCTGTAAGGTTGAGAGAAAAAAAAAGTAAGTTTATGCTTTCTCTAACTTGAAATAATACAGAAGAAAATTTATGTAATGATGAACTTTCAAGGTTTAAATAGTGCAGACTATGTTGGGAGAGATTGCTGCGCTGAGTTACATATGATCAGGGATGACTTCTCCCTAGCAAACACTGTGTGCTTTCTGTTTGCAAAACACAGCAAATGATTGCCTATCTGGTGATGAGAGGGGGTAGTTAAAATTTTTCTCTGCTTAGGTTAACTTCACAGAGTTATTAAAATGCTTGAGATTATTTCATTTCATTTCTTTAGTCATTATCTTTTTACTGTCTACACACCAGTGTAGCAGATCCTTGCCCCAGTTAACAAAGTTGTAAGTCTCCCAAACAGTAACCATAATCAATTCTATCTAGATAAAAAAACTGTAAGTGAAAATTCTAGAAAGTTACCAAAAAATACGTTAAAATAGTTATGAATTAAAATAGTTATCAAGTAGGAAATGAAGGAAATGTATGGGTATCTATAGTATACAACGTGACACTGATTTATCCTTAGTTTTTGGTTTTTTTGTGGGGTTCTTTGAAGTGGTAGGGATCAAACCTTAAGCATCCTACCACTAAGCTTCAACCCCAGATTTTTTTGTGTGTGTGTGGTGCTGGAGATAGAACCCAGGACCTCGTGCATGCAAGGCAAGAGCTCTACCACTGAGCCACATCCCCAGCCCTTCAGCCCCAGATTTATCCTTAGTTTATCTAAGGGAATCTATTACTTTATAAAGAATATGAGGAGCTGGGCATGGTGGCATGCACCTGTAATCCCAGCACTCCAGAGGCTGAGGCAGCAGGATCACTGCAAGTTCAAGGCTGGCCTGAACTACATAGCAAGACCTTATCTAAAAAAAAAATATGTATTGGTAAAACAGGAAGGATCATGAATAATTCATAAATTAAGAATAACTATGTTGGTTATTTCACATGTTAAGCAGTAGTTCTTTCAGCCTCTAAACCATCCTCTGCTTTTTTTTTCATGACTCTTAGTAATTTTTTAATTTTTTGGCTATATAGTCCAGGCTGGCCTTGAACTTGATCCTTCTGCTTCAGTCTCCTAAAGTGCTAGGGTTAAAGGTGTGTGCCACCATACTTAGCTTAATTTATCCTTTTTGTTGGCTGCCTCTGTCATGGTCTGAATTAGATAACACAACTGCCTTCTGTGATATATTAAGGAAACTGAACAGCAGGTAGGGATGGGTAGGGTGAGGATCTGAGAATGCCCAAAGCTCAGATGCCTTATCTAACACAGAATTCCTAGTGATAATTAGGTCATATTTTGATTTCTTATTCCAAGCGAACTCAGATATTTGTCCTAGGCATTTTGGGGGCACAGGTTATCACTAAATAGGTTATCATTAGACTCTTAAATTTTTTTTAAGACATTAATTAAGCTGGGGATGTAGCTGAATGGTAGAGTGTTTGCCTAGCACGCATGACGCCCTGGATTCAATCACTGGTACTGCCAAACCAAAGAAAGGCATTAATTAGTATTGTTAAGAAAGCAGTAATGATGCAAACACCACTCCTCTACCCACAAAGATCACCTTGAGTCTGTTTCTCCATTCCACCTGCCTGAGAAGTGGGAGCATCAGCCTGTTCCAGGCTTTTGGGAAGCATAGCCCTTTAAAAAGAGAGAGCCATTTTCCATCTTTGGATGAGCACAATTTGAAATCTTTTTTTTTTTTTTTTTTTAACCACTGTTAAATTTTCCCCGAGCCCTCCCCACTACTCCTCAGCCAGTGTTAGGTAGGACTTGGGTGGCAGCAAAAACTGACTTATATGTTGAGAGCTCTTCTGCAAGACTGATCCTTAGCTGCTCCATGTCTTTGTTCTTCTGTTGCTGGAGTTGCACCCCACTTCTTAACTGCCTCTTTCGTTCTTCCATTTCCTCCTGCTGTTCCTGAATGAGATGGCCAAGAACATTTCTGATGAGTCAAGCAACTTTTTTAAACCCTGACATTGTGTACAATAGTTTATAAAGCACTTCTTTGTATATTGTTTATCATATTTACAGAGACTGGTGTAGGACAGGTTAGGAAACTAAAGATGAAAAAGTGACATTGCTTGTAAAAATGGTGACCCAGCCAGGCGTGGGGGAGGGCATAAGATTTTTAAGTTTATCCAAAGAAATGCATGCTTTGGGCCGGTGAGATGGCTCAGCGGCTTAAGCGCTTGCCTGGCAAGCGTGTGGGCCCGAGTTCGACTCCCGGAACCCACATACGAAAAAGGGGCCGGTGATATCGCTCAGCGGCACGGGCGCCTGCTGACACGCAAGGTCCTGAGGTCGACCCCCCCGGTACCCACAAAAAAAAAAAGAAAAAGAAATGCATGTTTCAAGAGACAAAAAGTCCCCACACAAACATTTCCTCCCAGTGCCCAGCAACATGTAACTCAGCACTTACTTCTGAACTGTGAGTGTCAGAGAATAATACGGAGATAAGTAAAACACAGCTTCTACCTTCTGAAAGCCCAGTCTGTGACAAGCAGACATAACTGTTTATTCATTTAATATTTATATCTCACTCTGGTTTAAAAAAGGATTAGAACTGGCTCACATTTAATCAGAATAACTGGAATACAAAGCAGATGATGACATGCACAAAAAAGGAAAACAAGGAATAGAAATTCATAGATTTCATCTCAGCCTAAAGGCTGGTCAGGTTTGGGGTGGCGATCAAATGAATGAGAAGGTGAATATGAGCTGGAGGAAAGGGAATGAATTCATTCCATCTGGTCTCTTTTTGTGTTTTGTTTTTTGAGATGAGTCTTACTGTGTAGCCTGGGCTGGCCTTGAACTCCTGATGCTCCTGCCTCAGCTTCCTGAGGGGTTACAGCCAGGCTCTACCACACCCAGCTCCACCTGGCCCCTACTCTACTGTTTTCCCTACACCCAAGTATGATTTATTATTCAGTTAGAACATGTTAAGCAGTTCAGGTGTGGTGGTGCACACCTGTGATCCCAGCACTTGGGAGGCTGAAGCAGGAGGATTGCTATGAGTTCAAGGCGAGCCTAAACTGTCTCAAAAAAAGAAAAGATGGTGCCATGAAATGAGCACTGAAATTTTTGGGGTTGGGTAAACTACAGTTCAGATTATTCAACTGAACCTCAGTTTCCTCACCTATGAAATGGCTGGGCAAAGTAGCACATACTTGTAATCCCAGCACTCTGGGAGCTTCCCAGGGGCTGAGGCAGGAGGATTGCAAGTTAGAACCCAGCCTGGGCAATTTAGTGACTTGCTAAGACCTGTCCCCTGCCAAAAAAAGCTGAGTGCAGTAAAAATGCTGTGTAAACTATGAGTGCAAATAACTTAGCTTCTAACACAAACCTGACTGAATGAGGAATGGAGGAAAGGAGTGAGTGAATGGCCCCAAAGAATGAGTTTTTCTTCTTACATAGGACAGTATCCTCCAGCCCCAGACATTAAATTCTCTCCACACTTTCCTTCCCTGGGTTAAAAGACCACTTCCTTTCATAGCCAATGGCCCTACCCTGTACTGCTGCACCTCTTCATCTCGTTTTTGCCTCACAAGTGTGATCTGGTCCTCCAGGTTCCT
This sequence comes from Erethizon dorsatum, assembly GCA_028451465.1. Lineage (NCBI taxonomy): Eukaryota > Metazoa > Chordata > Mammalia > Rodentia > Erethizontidae > Erethizon > Erethizon dorsatum. The sequence goes on along the minus strand of CM051827.1, from coordinate 110,173,282 downwards.
CTTTTGCAGGTAGAGCTGCTGGGCCTCTGCTTGCAGTGGTCTCAGAGCCTCCTTCATCTCCTGGATCTCGGCCTGGGTTTTCTGCAGAGCTTTGGTCCCCGCTTCTTTCCTCTCCAGGAGCCGCAGTAGCTGAGGCTCATATTCCTCCTCCAGGCCCTGGCGGCTCTCTGCCACGAGATGTTCAAACTGGGCAGACAGCTGCCGGCTCTCCTGGAGAAAGTGCCCATCCCTCTGGCTTGGGGGTGTTTCTAGCTGCTGCCTCAACTGCTCCTTCTGCTTCTGATAGGCATCCCGGAGTTGGGCCAGTTCCCCAGATAGCTGGGCTGCCTTTGTGGTCAGCACTTCCCGGAAATCAGCGAACTGAGCCACGTCCTGCTGGCGGCACTCCAACTGGTACTGGTAGGCTACACATTCCTTGGTCACCTTGAACAGCTTCTGTTTGACCAGCCTGATCTCCTCCCTCAGCCCATCTCTCTCCAGCTCTGCCTGCGCATGCAGCTTGTAGGCAGCCAGGATGTCCTGATGGACTTGCTGCACCTCCTGCAGGGCTGGTTCACGGAGCAGCACCAGCTCGTGGATGAGCTGATCCCGCTCCTCTTCCAGCTGGGCCACTGCTTGCACACACTGCTGGAAACGGCCCTCTAGCAGTTCCAGGTCCTCGATGCTCAGGTTCTCCTCTGTGCTGCGGCTCGGCTCACCTTTGAGGCTCTCCTCAGGGTTGGATTTCTCCTCCCTTACAGCCATCTCTCCCTCACACATGATCTGCTCTGGACTCAGGCTCTTTGCTGGATCCACACTTGGCTTCACAGTCTCCTCATACTGCATCTCCCCCAGACTCACGGGCTCTTCCACAAACAGTGTCTCTGGCTGCCCGGTCTCCTCAATATACAGTGTCTCTTCTGGCTTCTCAGTCTCTTCCATATAAAGTGTCTCTTCAAAGTCATCTGTGTCTCCAAGGTAGAGAATGTCTTCCAGGTTCACGGTCCCCTCCAAAGATAGAGTAAATTCTGGGTTCAAGGTCTCAGTCTCATTCAGGGATTCAGAATTCTCTTGAAGAGAAATGGCTTCTGTTCTTATTTCCCTGCAAGAAAAAATGATTTAAAGTGAAAAAAATGTGGGCTGGGGATGTAATTCAGTGGTAGACCACTTGGTTCAATCTCTGGTACCAGAAGGAGGAGAAAGAGGAGGAGGGGTGGAGACAAAAGGAGAAGGTTCTCAGATCTCATCAGTAGCTTGTCTGGTTCCTGTCCCCCTCCCACATTCAGGCCATTGTTTCTGCTTACCTAACTTGAAGGACAGGAGACTCACACCTGAGTCACTACTAGTAAAATTCTAATATTTAAGGTAGACTTACCTGCTGGACTTTGTACTCCTAGAAGCAGATAATTTGAACTATTTTTCCATGTAAGTTCTTTAAACACTTAAAGATAACCTACTTAGGGGCTCAAGTATGAGTGCATGCTTAGCTCAAGACCCTAGGTTCAACCCTCAGTATGATACACAAAAGTAGCTAAATTATCTTTCAATTGTTCCATATAAAACAAAGTTCCAGGGGGCCGGTGAGATGGCTCAGCGGCGTAAGCGCCTGCCTTGCAAGCGCGAGGGCCTGAGTTCGACTCCCGGAACCCACATACGAAAAAGGGGCCGGTGATATCGCTCAGAGGCACGGGTGCCTGTTGGTGCGCGAGGTCCTGAGGTCGACCCCCCGGTACCCACAAAAAAAAACAAAGTTCCAGTGCCCGCTTATTTGGCTCTCTTCTTTCTGACCAGGCTCCAATTATTTTGTTTTGTGTTTTTGAGACAAGGTCTCTATGTAGTTCAGGCAGGCTTTGAACTCACTAAGTAGCCCAGACTGGCCTCAAACTCACTACAATCCTCCTGCCTCAGCCTCTTGAATGCTGGGATTATAGGCATGCGCCACCACACCCGGTTCCAGTAAAGATCATTCTAAATCATTAGGTACACTGTCCTCCCACCTAACACGTCATGAATCCCTGGTTTCCTTTTTTGTGTGTAAGAGTGGCTCATGAGTCCCTGGTTTCCTTTTCTGTGTGTAAGAGTGGCCCTCTGCAAACCACAAAAGTCGGCTTCACCAGATCCTCTTGACATCACTGGCCTCAGTCCATCCAGCATTTGCTCCAAAACTTTAAACCTGAAGTCAAGTTAACAATCACCTAATCCATTCATGTTGCTTTGCTAGAGAGGAAGTGGTTTTTGTTATCTTTACCTGATGCCACTGAGTACCTCAAACTCAGTTTCCCCAAATTATCATTTCCCAGGGGCTTGCTGCATGTGTCCTCTCCAACTCAGAGAAACACATCACCACATTCCGGGTTAACTAGCAAGAAATCTTTTTTTTTTTTTTTTTTTTTTGTAAGTACCGGGGGTCAATCTCAGGACCTCGCACACCAGCAGGTGCCCGTGCCGCTGAGCGATATCACCGGCCCTTTTTTCGTATGTGGGTTCCGGGAGTCGAACTGGGGCCCTCGCGCTTGCCGGACAGGCGCTTATGCCTCTGAGCCATCTCACCGGCCCCTAGCAAGAAATCTTAAACGCCTCTTTCTTTGCCCAGTGTAGCCAAATCATGGAGAACTAACTGGCCTTTCTACCTCAGGAAGTCTCCAGTCTCCATCCCCTTTTCCAGCCTCGTCCATACTACTCTTCTGTACTTTGCCCAGCCTTCTAATGGGCCTCCTCCTCCTCACCCCAGTTTATTCTCTACAGGACCAGTTAGCTGGTTGCTCCACTTCACAATTTCAAAGTCTTAAAGATGTGGCCCTTTTTTTAGCCTCAGCTCACATTACTCCTGCAACCCACTCAATGCTTGACAACCCAGAACATGTGTCAACTTTTTACACCTCCCACTCTTCGGCCCACAGTGTCTGAAAGATCCAGCCGAGCAATGCAGCTTCCCCAACACCACCTGCCTAGAAAACAGCCTTGAAGGCACACCTGCTCAGCCTGCTACTCAGCAGAGTCCCTCCTTTCCCAGCCCATGGTCCTCCCATCACGTTCCAGCCGGGCCCTCCCTCCACCTGGGAACAACCATGTTCAAGGCACTGTTCTAGGTATTTTATTTTTTGGTGCTGGGGATGCAACCCAGAGTCTTCTCACTGAGCTACATCCCCAGCCCCTTTTTTATTTTTTTATTTTGAGACAGGATTTTAAGTTGTCCAGGCTGGGCTCCAACTTGCAAACCTCCTGCCTCAGGCTCCCAGAGTGCTGGGATTAACAGGAATGTGCCACCACACCCAATTTCTAAACATTCTACATGAATACTCACCTACAGAATGCTAAACTGTTATGGCCATTTACAGATGGAGTAGGGGCACAGAGAGTAAAGAATTCAGGAGGTTCCAAAACTCATGAAAGTGGTAGATGGAACCTGGAGAATGCTACTCTCAGCCAAAGTTAGACATCATAATGAAGCTCAGCACATCGTGGTCAAAACTTCCTTCTAGGGCCGGTGAGATGGCTCAGCGGCATAAGCGCCTGCCTTGCAAATGCGAGGGCCCGAGTTCGACTCCCGGATCCCACATACGAAAAAGGGGCCAGTGATATCGCTCAGCGGCACGGGTGCCTGTTGGCGCGCGAGGTCCTAAGGTCGACCCCCTGGTATCCACAAAAAAAAAAACTTCCTTCTAGGGCTGGGAATTTACTCTTTTTTTTGGTATCGGGAATCAAACTCATGTCCTCACGCTTGCCAGGTAAGCACTGTGCTGCTGAGCTATATCCCTGGCCTTACTTCTGTTTTTTGAGACAAGGCATTACTATGTAGTCTAGTCTGGCCTGGAACTCATGGAAATCCTCCTGCCTCAGCCTCCCGAGTGCTGGGACTACAAGGTTTAGGGCTGGGGATTTAGATCAGGGGAAGAGTGCTTGCCTAGCATGCATGAGGCATTAAATTCGATCCCCAGCACTGCAATACATACATACATACATACATATAAAAATCTAACAATTTTTTATTCATCCTTCAAGCCCTGCTCAAACTCCATCTCCTCTGCGAAGAATTTCCCAAACAAGGCACACCTGTGTCCTCACTCTTAACTGCCGCTCATTGTTGTGCTTCTGGCTCTGTATTAGAGAAGTGCATGTGCCCATCTCGCTGACTGAATGCTAAGGACAAATACAATTCTGCTCTATATCCTAAGGGTGTGGCTCTTGGAAGGCAGGCAGGCAGAAACCAACAACAGCTCCAGGGAGGAAACTTGCCCAAGGTCAAGAGACAAAACTGACTTCCAGGCCATGCTGCCACGCCACCCAGGGTGCTAGACGCTGCCCTCACACCGCTACCTCTCTATTGCTGGGAAAGTAGATCCAGTAAGAGACCAAAAGGGAGGGAGGCCAGGGAGCGCTGCTGGGGCCCCTGACCTCAGGCTTCCTTGGGCCCCAGGCAGCCTGCCTCTGTCACTACCATCCCAGAGAACAGCAGCTCCCTAACATTGTCCCAGGGCTGTGGCTGGGAATGTGTGTGACAGTGCAGGTGAGAGTCTGTGTGTCTTATTCCTTGCATACCTGTGTTACATGTACAGCAGTATAGGCAAGTGTATGTGTAAGACTGTGTCCCCTCGCGTCAGCAGGTGTGTATTTGCACCTCCACCTCTTGGTACAGTGGGAAGTCCAGGACCACAGCTTGACTTGGACAGAAATACTCCCCACTCACCCCGAGCCCCTTCCCCCTACCCAGTGGTAAACTGACAGGTTAGAGACATGGGGGTGGGCGTGTCCTCCTGGCCCCAGCCCAGCCAGGGCCCCCTTAATGGTCCCAGGCAGTAGACCCTCCCTGCCCCCACCTCAGGCCTGAGAGGAAAGGACAAGATGCCTGAGCAGACTCTTAACTTCACGCTGGCCGACGTCCAGCCTTGCACCAAGTGCTTCCATGCAGCAAATTCACAGCTGGTCACCCCATCCCCGGTAGACACTTGGAGTGAGGAATAAAAGAAACGAGCACATTCTTTGGTCAGATGGGCCAAGTGCATTTTGAATAGTTGATAGCCTGAAACGGTTCTCACGCAGTCCATAGGAGGGGGAAGGGTATTATAAAAAGCCATCGATCCACCGGGGTGCCTTGACCCCGGGCCGGGGCTCCCCACCTCCCTTCCCTGAGTGGTCCCGTCCCCGTCCCCGTCCCGGGTCCCACATGGGCTGGACCATTACCCCCAGCCAGGCGACAAGGGCCGCGGGTGGGGGCAGGGAACTGTCCAGCACCCCCTCCCCAAAGGGGCAGTGCCGCTGGCCCTGGTCGCTCCTACCTCGCGGCCTGGGCGCCGCCGTCCCCGCTGCTCCGGGTCTCCGGGGTGGCCATGGCTGCGCGACCCGGGCTCGGCGGGCGCGTTATTAATAGCCGGGCCTGCCGGCCGCTGCGCCCGCGCCCGCGCACTGCCAGCTGCAGCCGACACCGGATCCCGGCCCCGGCGGGCGGGCGCGCCCACTTGGCCGGGACTCAGGCCGCCGCGGGAGGAGGGATCTGGCTGGGGGCGGGGAAAGGCTGGCCCGGAGGGCCGCGCGGGCGGGGGGCGCATCCCCGAGTCTTCCCGAACCTTCCACCTGGCCTTCCCCAGGTCCCGGCTGCGAGGCAGGGGAGGGGAGGAGGGAGGCCCGACGGCCCCGGGGAGCAGCTTCCCCACTCCCACCGTGGGGGAGCGAGGCTTGGGGAGGGCCCCGGAGGCACCCAGCGCCCCTCCCTCGCGCGTGTCCACCCCAAGAACAGGGCTGGGAGGCGCCGGGTGCCCCGCAGCTGTCGGCAGGGGTGGGGCAGCCCGGCTGGAGGAGGTAACAAGGCCACACCCCTGCGTCCGGGGACAACTCGGGGCCTGGGGGACTGGGGGCCTGGGCCTGGGGTTAGGGAAGGACGGGAGGAGGTCGCCGAGGGGGTCAGGCTGCGTGGTGGAGTCCTTGTCCACACAGTGAAGTTTCCTGCTCCACCTGTCACCCCCATTCAGCCGGCTTCTGCCAATTTTAAGGCATAACCAACCCCTCCCCAAGTCCTCAGCCCACAAGTGTGAGGGTCAGACTCAGCACTGGTCTTTATCCCGAAGTAAGCGGCTGCTGGGCTCCTTCCCAGACCTGGCCCCCAAACATTCTCTTTCTGATTCCTTTTTTCCACTCGTCGCTGTGTCTAGGGAGGGCTTTGACTCAATCGAAAAAGAACGCTCTGCGCTACCCGAGCCCGAGGGGCTGGAACCTGTGTTTAATCAGAGGCCTTGAACGTGGGGTGGGGGTGGCGAGACCGTGCGATTGTGTTGAGTGTGGGCTTCTGTGCTGTGATCCACGGCAGCAGGAACAGATGGTCACGGTTTCCTGTGTGGTGTGTGGAGTGGGAGGTTGTGGGGTTGTGCGACTGTGACGATGTGGGGCACGTGTGTGGGCATGTGGATGTATGATCGCAGGGTGAATGTGTGGTGATCCTTCCCATTGCCGAGTGTCCTTTGGGGTGGGGGGCTGGCTTCAGTGACTGTTTGTGGGGCTGGCTGTGTGTGGTTGTGATTGTGTGCCTGACCGAGGGCTGCTGTGTGACTGCCATGGCCAGGTGAGGGCCGCTCCAGCGCAGATGTGTGGAGTGTCCTCGCGTGTGACTGGGGCTGTGGGTGTGTTCATTCATGCACAACTGAGTGTGCTGCCTGCGGCTGTGTATTTATAACTCTCTCCCTAATGCAAGGGGGTGGAAAACTAACACCAAGGGCAGCCCAATATACCCTTGTAAGGTCCACATGGGAAAAACTCGCGTTTTAGAGGCTGCTGGTCATTTTCTGACTTACCCCTAAAATATTCAGGGGAGGAGGTTGGCAATGCTGCAGCTGCTTGGTTGTTTGACAGCTGCTGCCAGTCAGAGGGCAGCGAGGGCGAGGCCTGCCAGAGGCGCTGTTTGCTGCTGGTGCTAGGCAACAGGTGGCAAGGGTAGCATTCAGAAGAGCCATCCCTTCCTCTCCAATCCTGCTCAGGAGCTGGCCCTGGGCAGTCCCCAAGACTGAATTCCTTAACTCCTGCCTTCCCCTGAGCCCTTCTTTAGGCTGAAACACTGACTTCCCCCCCAGAGTGCCCCCATAATGTCCTCTGGTTGACTGTTCATCCCGTCGCCCTCTTTTTTCTATGTGAGCCCTTATCACAATGACAGTGTCCTGCAGTGACAGGGTTCATTTTTTATTCCTTCCTTCTCTGCTTCATGCACTAGAATGGAAGCCCCATGAGGGCAGGAACATGGTGTGTCTTCTTTACTGCTGTGTCCGCCGGGACCAGCACAGGGCGTGGTATATACAGTAGTAGGAAATTTTGTTGGATGGAGGAGGGAATGAAGGATGGTCCTACCTAGGCCAATTTGGGCAACATCTGATGTCTGCTGTGTGCCAGGACTGGGCTACCCATGGCCAAAGAGTCCTAGTCTACTCCCGGAGACAGACACACACGGGTGCACTTTGTCTCCACCCAGGGTCACAGGACTTGGTTCACTTGGCACACCTTGGCTCTGGGTCTGTGCCAGGCCTGTATTAGGGCAAATGGCCTTATTTGGCCCAGGCCTGCAAGCAGCTCACCATGCAGAGGAGGCTAGAACCATCTCACGGGGGGCTGAGTTTGCACGGAGGATGTGCCAAACCTCTGGGCTGAGTGATGTGCTCCTAGCCCGGGAGAATTAGGGAGGACAGGCAGGGGTGGGGAGGTGGGGGTGGTGAACTCCAGGACCGGAGCAGCCTCCCTCCTGCACAGAGTAAGCTGGGTCTGGAAGGCTGAGGGAGGGGGTTTCAGAGCCAGTCACAGATCATGCTTTGAAAGACAATCACTGCCACTGTCAGCCCCTCCACAGAGCCAAGTCTGGGAGGAGGACAGCAGCCAGAGGCTGGCTATTTTCTGCCTCACCTCCATTCTTGCTGGCTTCCTGCTGCCCTGCTGAGTCCTGGGGCTGACTCCTCTGACAGTGTGTGGCCCCCTAGGTTCCTGGCTTCAGGTGGGGTTTGTATAACAGGAGACATGGCAGGAGATCAACGGGAAGGAGAGAGGGAGACCAGGATGCTTATTATGCCTCCCTCTCTCTGTGATTTTTGGCAGTTATCATTGTCCTTGACTGAAAGCCACAACTCCAACTGGGTGCATACACCCATGGGTGCAGCTTTTGCCTGGTTCACTAACAAAGCTGTCTTCTCTTGTCCCTACAGGCCTAAGGAACTAACTCCATCCCACTGCGGCATGCAGCAGGGGGCTCCACCATTCCTGCTCACCCCTCTGAACGGTCCTTTCATGAGGCCTCTTTTACAAAGAACTTGGTGTGCCTCTTTCCTGCTGAAACCCTTGCAGTGGACCCAGGACAAAGAAGTTAGGGAGATTCTGTTTCTAAATCACTACCAGGTGGGCACAGTGGCACACACCTGTAATCCCCACACTCAGGAGGCTGAGACAGGAGGATCACCATGAGTTTGAGTTCAGCCTGGTCTACATAGTGAGTTCAAAGCCACCTTGGACTACATATGAGAGCATGTCTCAAAACAAACAAACAAACAAACAAACCAATCACTATCAAAACTCAGAATCAGAAAAGTTATAAATAGGGCTGGGGATGTAGTTCAGCTGTAGAGCACTTGCCTAGCATGCGTGAGGCCCTGAGTTTGATCCCCAGCATCATGAAGGAGAAAGAGGAGGAGGAGGAAGAATGAAAGAGGAAGAGGATGAGGAGAAGAAGAAAAAAGAGGGGAAGAGAAGAAAATAAAAGAGAGTGGGTGTGGTGGCTCATGCCTATAATCCCAGCACTCTGGGAGGCAGAAGGAGCACAAATTCAAGCCCAGATTGGGCAATGTAATGACTTCCCAAGATTCTGTCTCAAAACTTTAAAAGTGGGGGGCAGGGATGGTAATGTTGCTCACTGTGAAAGCCCCTAGTTCAATCCCCAGTACAAAAAAAAATGTGTACAGATCCCAGCCTGAGTGAAACGCGACCTCCTCCTCACACAGACTTAGGCCTGTAGTTAGCCCTGCTGGGAGGATGGGCCGGGGCGGGAGCCCAAGCCAGTGGACAGGGGAGCGGAAGGAAGAAGGGGATGATTGGCAGAGGGATGAGCTGGGAAGGTGGGGAGCACCAGGGTGCAGCAGGGGAAGCGGAGCCGGTGGCAGTCTCCCCCACCCCCCAAGCCTGTGCTGTGTGATTGGAAGCCAAGCACCCTGAACCTCAGTTCCCTGTTGGTGGAATGGACGTTCAGATCCTCTTCACAGGGCTTTTGTGAATAGCGATCAACTGTGAGGCTCCACACAGGAGCTGGTGCACTGAAGCACTTGGGAGCTGAGGAGATCACGCGCTCCCTACTGCTCCGGGCACCGGGAGGCATTCTGCTCAGGGTGTTTTGGTGCCAGGAGCTCCTACAAACCATTCAGAGGTGCACAGAGATGCCCTGCAGTGCCCTCAAACCCCTGCTTCTAGAGCCAGGGGAGGCAGCCAAGCTTTAGAGGCAGCATTTACTCGCTGTGTGACCTTAGAAAAGTCATTCCACCTCGCAGACACTGTCTTCTTTTCTGTAAAGTTGGATATTCACCTCACCTCAGGTTCGCTGTGAAGATAAACTAGAAGACAAAAAGCATTTAATCGAGTGCCCCAGAAACATTCACCCCCAAGCCCTGGGATTGAACCCAAGGGCCTGCACTGTACCACTGAGCTACACCCAGAGCAAAGATATTTTAAAATGAGAGAGAGAGGGCTATCACACTATGGAGTTCAGGCTGGCCTCGAACTTGTAGTGATCCTCCTGCCTCTGCCTCCCCAGTGTTGGGATTGCAAGTGTGCGCCACCATGCCTGGCCTCCATTTTATTTTTAAAACTCCCCTTTCTAGCCAGGTGGGGTGGCATTGCCTGTCATTCCAGCTACTGGGAGAATGTGGTGGGAAGACTACCGGATCCCAGGAGTTGGAGACCACCCTGGGGAACAGAGCAGGACCTAGATTCAAAAGAATAGAATACAAATAAAACCTCCCCTTTCTCCCTTCTACTTTCTCAGAAGCTGCAAATAAGGACTGACTACAGCATAACTCTTCATTTACTCATTTCACCGTTTATTAAGCCAATGTGGTGAATCCTAAGAACACAAAGACTACTAAGTCACTGAAGTAAAAACAGTATCTTTACTATTTCATAGTTGTATCCCTAATGCATAGCTTTTCAGTACATAGTGGTTGCAGCTGGGGGTATATCTCAGATGGTAGAGTGCTTGCTAAGCATGCTTGGGGCCTGATGTTTAATCTCTAGATCTTAAATAAATAAATAGCTAAGGTGTGGTGGCACATGCTTATAATCCTAATACTCTGGGAGGCTGAAGCAGGAGGATCACAAGTTTTGGGCCAGCCTGGGTAATTTACCAAGACTCTACCTCAAAAAGAAAGGGCTGGGGGTGTAGCTCAGTACAAAAACCCTGGTTTCAAACCCCAGTACGGGAAAATTTTTTTAAAGAAGAGTAAATGAATAAATGCTATTTTCTTGAGCCCTTACTATGTTTTGTTTGTTTTGTTTTGTTGAGAGAGTCTCACTATGTAGCCCAGGCTGGCCTGGAACTCACAGCAATCTTCCTGCCTCAGCCTCCCAAGTGCTGGGATCACAGGCATGCGCCACCAAGCCCAGCGTGGCAAGCAATCTTGCTGACCAAAAGTAATGCAGGCAGAAAATGGCGGTGCCCAAAATTCAATACATTACCTCCACGAGGGAGGCATCCGTGGCATTATTCCACAGGTTTCTGTCAGTCTAGGTAGGATCCAGCGGGCCTGCTCTCCTCAGGGGCTCAGTTTTGTGGGCTTGTTTTGTGTCTCTGGGTGAATTACCTCACCTCCTGAACCTCGGGCTCTGCCTCTGGAAACGAGGTGGGCGTTAAATGAGAAAACGTGGGGGGCACGCCCAGCGCCTGGCCCAGTGTGCCCGAAGCACTGGTAAATGTGTTCTCTGTTTCCTCCTTTCTCCCCCACGTCCGGGGACCAGGGTTTGGGGACGGCCCCTCCACAGGTCGGGCTCTTGGCAGTGCCGAGCGCAGCCTCCAGGGGGCGCCGCCGCGCCGACCCCGCGCTCCGGGACCGTCCTCCGCTTCGAGGCCGCGTGGGGCTGCCCCGCCCTGCGTTTTCAGGACCGACGGCGCGCAGACCGCGAGGAGGCCGAGTCGGAGCTGAATCAAGGTTGTTCTTTGGCATCACAGTGATAATTAATAATAACAATAGTAACAGCACGAGACCCACCGGATTGGTTTTTTTTTTGGCTTGTTTTGAGCCACCGGAGCGGCCTTAGGTTCACACCCGGTTTAGACTCCAGGCCCCGCACTCTCCTGTTCTGCTCTGTTCTGGGGCATCTCTGAGCTTTAAAATGGGAAATGCCACTGGGTGTGTTGGCGCACACCTGTAATCCCAGCACTCGGGAGGCTGAGGCAGGAGACTCGCCGCAAGTTCGAGGCCAGCCTGGGCTACATAATAGTTCAAGGCCAGCCTGTACTACACAGCACGACCCTATCTCAAAAATAAATAAACGGCCGGTGAGATGGCTCAGCGGCATAAGCGCCTGCCTTGCAAGCGCAAGGGCCCGAGTTTGACTCCCGGATCCCACATACGAAAAAGGGGCCGGTGATATCGCTCAGCGGCACGGGCGCCTGCTGGCGCGCGAGGTCCTGAGGTCGACCCCCCGGTACCCACAAAAAAAAAAATAAATAAATAAACAAATAAAATGGGAAATACAATAATGTGGTCTCTCCTTTTTTTTGGCAGTTCTGGGGATTGGAACCAGGGTCTCAGCACTGAGCTACATCCCCAGCTCTCTTTTATTTTGAGGCAGGGTCTCGCTAAATTGTTAAATTGCCCCTGACTGGGTTTCAGCTTGCAGTCCTCCTGCCTCAGCCTCCCATAGTGCTGGAATTACACGTACTCTGCACCACCATTCCGGGCTATAATGCAGGTCTTGAGAGGACTAAAGGGGTTCCAGGAGAACAACTGGGAGAGGCGCATTCACTAATTGTGACGTTTGACCCCACCCTGTGAGGGAGCTCTGATTAAATTCCTTTCTCAGATGAGGTTCTCTGGTGGCCTTCTCCTGGGTGGGCGGGGGCGCTCTCTCAGGGCACAGGCCAGCCCAGGAACTCAGCCTCTAATCCCCCCTCAGAGGCAGGTTTAGGTCTGAAAATGTCCCCGGCCATTCCCATCACCCTCCTAGAAGGGAGCTCTAAACCCGGCCCCAGCCCCTTCACCGGAAAACCTCTCCTGGGTGCCCTCTCCCCATCTCTCACAGGCTTTGCACAGGCCCTTCCCTCTGCCTCGAAAGCTTTCCCCCAGCCCTGAAGGCTGTCACTGAGGACTCGGCTTAAACATCCCGTCTCCCAGGAAGCCCCTTCCCTTTGTTCCTGAAGTCCCTGAGCTTCCTGTAAGCAGGTGGCAGCACAGGGGATGTGTTTAATGCAGACCTTCCCCGGTAGAGTGATGACCTGCAGAACAGGTATCTCATCTGTTGAGGGCTCCATGGTATGCGGTGACTTTAGCAGAGTGAACATTCAAAAAATGCATAGCCAGTGGGCATGGTGGCACATGCCTATAATTCTAGCACTGGGGAGGCAGAGGAAGGAGGTATTGCTTCCAGTTTGAGGCCACCCTGGGCTAGGTAGTTAGTTCAAGGCCAGCCTGTACTACATAGTGAGGCCCTATAAATAAATCAATAAATAAATAGGCTGAGGATGTAGCTCAGAGTGAAGGCCCTGGGATCAATCCCCAGTAACACACACACACACACACACACACACACACAAGCGCATATTTTATACATGAGTAATTATACCTGCTATGATTTGAAAGTGTTCCCCCAAAGCTCACATGTAGAAGCTGGATATGGATACATCTGTAATCCCAGCTACTCAGGAAGCTGAGCCAAGAAGATCGGAAGTTTGAGGCCAGCCTCAGAAACTTACCCAGACCCTGTCTCAAAATAAAATAAAATAAAATAAAATAAAATAAAATTAAATTAAAAATCCACATGTGGTGCCACATGCCTGTAATCTCAGCATTGAGGGAGGCAGAGGCAGGAGGATTGCAAGTTTGAGTCCCACTAGGAAAATTTAGCAATATCCTGTCTCGAAATAAGAATAAGCCAGGAATGGTGGCACATGCCTATAATCCCAGCACTCAGGAAGCTGAGGCAGGAGGATTGCCATGAGTTCAAGGCCAGCCTGAACTATATAAGAGACTCTGTCTCAAAAAAAACAAAAATAAAAAAATAATAATAATAAAAAGAGGGAAAGGGCTGTAGTTCAGTGGTACAGTATCCAGGTTCAATCCCCAGTTTGGGAAAAACAAAATACAACAAAAGCTCACAAGTTGCAAACATGGCAGGCTTGCTATGTCTTCTCACATGGTGCCTTCCACCATCTTAACTTGCGTGCAGCAAGAAGGCCCTCACTAGACACTATGCGCTTCAGCTTCCAGGCCTCCAGCACAACTTCTTCTTTTTCTCTTCTTCCTCTTCTTCCTCTTCTTCCTCTTCTTCTTCTTCTCTTTTTTTTTTTTTTTTTTTGGGTACCAGGGGGTCGACCTCAGGACCTCGCGCGCCAGCAGGCGCCCGTGCCGCTGAGCGATATCACCGGCCCCTTTTTCGTATGTGGGATCCGGGAGTCGAACTCGGGCCCTCGCACTTGCCGGGCAGGCACTTAAGCCGCTGAGCCATCTCACCGGCCCTTTTTTTTTTTTTTTTTGAGAGAGCGTCTTGCTGTGTCCTTGAACTCACTGTGCAGCCCAGGCTAACCTTGAACTCACAACAATTCTCCCGCTTCCCCCTCCTGAGTGCTGGGATCACAGGCGTGCACTACCACGCCTGGCCAGAACTTCTATTCTTTATAAATTACCCAGTCTGCAGGATTCAATTATAGCAACTGAAAGTGAGACAAAGATACTACTCATCTGGGCCACTCCCTACGCCTTCTGACAGCCTCAGCTCAGAGCCACACGGTCACCGCAGTCAGGAACACATGCAGCAAAATCACAGATGGTCACGACAGGCACAAACCTGCACTCCTCCGTGCGCCTCTCACCATGTGTCTGGGCACCTCTGTGTCCCAGGCCTGTGTGTGTTCTTTCTGTGACTCAGGATCCCGTAGAATAAGCTGTGTATCTCTTTATCCAGCCTGGTAGCCTGTAGGAGAGGGTGAATTGCCTGTCAGGCAGGAAACCCAGAGGAAGGGTTGTACTGAATCCTGAATCTCCCCAACTAGTTTGTGGGCCTGGGCCTGGGCCTGTCTTCCTAAGAGCTCAGGAGCTCTTGGGTGGGGTCGTCCCACATGTCAGACAGGCAGCTGCCTCTCTCCAGCTCACTAGACCTGGAGCCCACAAGCCAAACTGGCCCCTGAATAAGCCAGTTCTCAGGCTGGGGTGCAGCTCATGGATAGAGCACTTGCTTGCCTAGCGTGGGCAAGGGCCTAGGTTTGATCCCCAGAACTGCCATACAATATAATTAATCAAGTCAGGTGCTTCAGGAACAGAGCCGAGGTGAATCTCCACCATCAGACTGGCAGCTCCCATGGGACTGGCTGTGTCTCTTCAACCCCTCTCCGTCCCTCCCACCAGCCCACTACCCAGACCCTGCTCCCACAGTGATGCAGTGATCAGGACTGGGCTGGGCTGCCCAGGCTTGAAAGCAGCAGCAAACCACGCTGCAAGAGGCTGGTCCTGCAGGACCCCTAGGAGGTAGCAGGATGGGAGGGGGTCCAGCAGGGAGACCTGACCCATCTCAGTCTGTCCGAGCAACTCCTAGATTCCTTCACCTGCCTCTAGCATGTCATTTAATTCACCAATCCTTTGAGGTAGGCGTGATCCTCACCCCATTTATAGATGAAGCAATGGAGGCTCGGAGAAGAGGAGGGACTTTTCTAAGTCATATGGCTAAGGAGGAGCCAAGCTAGGCTGCCCACTACATGGGCCACCTCCCACCCAGCTTTGAGAGACTTAGGAGAGGGATTCTACAGGGAGAGAGGTGTGGCAGGGGACGCCCAGGTTTGGTGTGAAGCCCGGATGGTGCCGGTTCTGGAGATAGGACTGCCAGAGAGTGGGAGCACCTGCGTGGGAGATTAGGATCCTAAAGGAGGAGCAGGTATGGGGCAGCCAGCCAGAGCAGGAGGAGGTGTGCCTGGGTCCCAGCTTCCGGGTTTCCAGCATGAGCACCCCCATACCCACCTAGCTCAGGCACTGGAGTCCTGGGTTCAAATCCCATTCTCCATCTAACCCTTGTCTAGGCCTCACTTTTCCTTATCTGAGAAACAAGGGCACAGACCAGGTGATGTCAGCACTGGAAGTCCTGCTCCTTTAAGCCTTTCCCAGGAGAGGGTGTGGCCTGGGCTGCAGGTGAGCTGTTGCCACATCGGCAGGGTGAGTCCTGCCCAGTTCCCTCCCCCGGCCCTGGAAGGAGGCCGAAGAAGCCCCAGAGGACTGTGGGAAGTGGGTGGGGAGAAAGAGCCTGTCTAGTTGGCTGGCTCCCAGTGAAGAGGATGGATCTGTGAGGGACTCGTGTGAGTGTGTGTGTGTGTGTGTACAAAATAAGCACACGTCTTAACTGTACAAGTTCGACTTAAATTTGTGTGCAAGAATGTATGACTGTCTCTGAGATTCTTTATGTCTTGCAGGTGTCCCTGGGTGTGCAAGAGGAGAGCGTATCTGTCTGAATGGCCTTGAGTGCTCAAGTGTGTGGGTCTTTGTGTTTCCCCTCTTGTCTACATGGATCTCGTGTACTGGAGTGTTGTGAATAAATAGATCAGAGTGTGTGCTTTTGTGTGGACATAATTGAGTGGAAATGTGTGGAGAAGGCTCGTGAGTGGTCTCTCAGTGTGCCTGTGTGTCTGTGGCTGACTGTGAATGCCCCTAAGAACACACAAGTTTATGAATATGTCTGTGTGTCTCCCAGGCGACACAGTCTCATGTGAGCCCCAGCAACTCTCCCGCAGGGCTTCCTGTTCTATCCAGAGTCCAGCTCCCTGCCTGTGTCCTCAGGTCCCTGGACTAGGGGGGCTGGGTTGGGGAAAAACATGACTAAGTGGGCCCGGGCTTAAGCAACTACCCCACTGCTGGTCATGAGAGTCTGAAATTCCACTGACCTCTGTCCCCTCCAGGCTCCTCTTTCAGAGCAGAACCCCTGCCGCCCGTGTGGAACAGGGATGGAAGAAGTGACTGTGGACAGGGGCCAGCAGGGCCAAAAGGGCAGGCTGGAGCCTCCTCTTCTCATCTCATTCTTCCAACAGCTCTGCTTTGCTCAACGGCTGCAGCCATTTCCCCCCTATTTCTGATGAGGAAACTGAGGCACCCCTGAGAGGCAGATACATAGCAAAAACAGGACTCCCCCCAGCCCCCCGGGGAGTGCTGAGCTACACCTGCAGCCCTCTTTAATTTTTTATTTTGAGACAGGGTCTTGCTAAGTTGCCTAGGCTGGCCTCAAATTTACAATTCTCCTTTCATAATAGCTAAGTCTTGGAGCCAGCCTATATGTTCATAATAGATGAATAGATAAAGAAAATGTGGTATTTACACACAATGGAGTGCCACTCTGCCATAAAGAAGGATAAACGAGTCATTTGTAGGCAAATGGATGCACCTTGAGACTATAATGTTAGGTGAAATAAATCAGACATACAAGTTTAAGGGACATAAGACTAATTTTGTCATCAAGGTGCATAAACATGGGTCTGCCAGACCCTTGTTTATTCTTTAGAATATTTCTATTGATGAATTATTAATTTTAATTTTATGAGTTTTATTATATTAAACAATGAATACTTAACAGGAAAAAATATCACGAAAATAAAGCACCGAGGTTTTTTTTTTTTTTTTTTTTTTTGGCACTGGGAAACAAACTCATGACCTCATGCTTGCCAGGCAGTCGCTTCGCTGCTGAGCTATATCCCCAGCCCAGCACTGAGTTTTTAATATTTATTGTTTATAAAAAAGCATCAAAATTTTCAACATGAACTGTTTTTTGGTATACCAAGTTTAAAAAAGAATAACACAAATAAATTCTTATATGAACTACATAGCACTTCACGAAAAAATCTTTACTTCAATTGTCACACCTAAGGTAGTCTGCACACATGACAACAGCATGTTCAGTATACATCTGTCACTTACACTGACAGCACATGTGTTTTGCTTTCCTGGCCTTTTTTTTTTTTTTTTTGTGGGTACCGGGGGGTCAACCTCAGGACCTTGTGTGCCAACAGGCACCTGTGCCGCTGAGCAATATCACCGGCCCCTTTTTCGTATGTGGGATCCGGGAGTCGAACTCGGGCCCTCGTGCTTGCAAGGCAGGCGCTTACGCCGCTGAGCCATCTCACCGGCCCTCCTGGCCTTTTTGTAGGACATACTTGACATCTCAGTGGTCTTCCTGTTTTGTCAGGAGGTTCTTATTATATTTTACAGTGTGTAGTTAATAGAAACATAAAATGTCAATAAAATAAAGTCTTAAATTCTTAATATGTATTGTGTGTTTAGAAAGACATCAACATTTTCATACAAAACCTAAAAGATAACATCAGAAATAAATTTTGTAGTTCTATACGAACTATAGTGAAAATACCAATAGAACTCTACCACAAAAATAAACTTTACAGCCGCACATGGTAACACATGCCTGTAATCCCAGCACTTGGGAGACAGGAGGAACGCTGTGGGTTTGAGGCCAGCCTGGGCTACAAAGTGAGTTCAAGCCCAGCCTGAATTACACAGTGAGACCCTATTTAAAAAAAAAAAAAAGCTGTCACACCCAAGGCAGTCTTCACACATGACAACTGCATGTTCCATGCACAAGTATTGCTTACACTGATAGCACGTATGTTTTGTTTTCCTGTACTTTTTTATAGAGGAAAGTTGACTTTGTTTTGTTTTCCTGTTGTTGTAGTAGGTCTTTGTGATGCTGCACCTGCCTGTTCACCTATCAGCTCAGCAGTGTGCTCCACAATTTTTTTGTGTAGTTTCCTGGTCAGAAGCATTTTGTTTTTCCTGTGCTGTAAATGATCTCTTACGAACTCCAGTCCTGGTCCTCAAAGAAAATTTCTGTGATATTTTGCCCTCGTTATTTTCTTTGTAAACTATCAAACTATTTATGCCACACGTGTTTAGGATCAAGTAAAACACAACCACTAGCCAATGCTTTGTGTTTCAAGTGACATCATAGTTGCTGCATAACTCATCAACAACATCTAGTCCACCCTTAGTTTTGTTGTAGAAAGTTTCCATCTCAGGCTTCCAAACATTTTGTTGAGGTTTCCCTAACAATATTTCCATCATGGTGCAATGATGACATCAGCAGTACCAGTTTGTTTTTCTTTGCCATATATGAGGCCAATATTATATCTTTCTGAAATGCAAAGATTGTCCTATACAATGCTCTGTTTTGAAATTGCAACATTTAATTTGGAATTTCTGCTTTGTTCCTGCATACAGCTCCTGAGCTGGTACACTTGTGCTCTGTTAGCAAATGTAACATCAGCTGGAAACTGGTAAGCCAATTGTTGAATGTCACATTCTGATTAGTTTGGGAGATGGGAGCAACAAGTCTGTCCACAACATCATTTGGTTTATTACTATATGAATAAGGACCTGGTGGCTGAGTTCCAGGATAAATTTCTAAATTGAAAGTATAAGTCTTTGCATCTGCAAGGGCATAAAATTTTATGCTATATTTTGACCCATAGCTTTTCCATAAGTCTTTTTACATTCCTGCAGTCACCATGAAACATCCCTGCTACTTCAGCAGACTTACGAATGCTCTCAGTTCAGCTAGTGAGGTGTCATAATGATTACATTTTTGCACTCAGAAGGGTGAGGCAGGAGGATCACCATGAGTTCAAGGCTAGCCTGGGCTACATAAGTGAATTCAAGGCCAGCCTGCACTATATAATGAGACCCTGCCTCAGAAAAACAAAAAACAAAAGCATAATAAATACATTTTTGAATATGGCCTTTGGTGCATACAGAACATTTTACTTGCATTTTAGCCTTTATGTATTTCACAGCATCTTGCAGCATTTCATCTATTACAATTTCCAACATTGAATGGCAGTGCTGCCATTCTGTCCAATACGTTTCACCCCTGTCAAAACACTCACTAAATTTTCCGACCTGGTTCTAATATTGAATCATTCTATTTAGTTGAGTGGTCATTTTGCAACATTTCAACTAGTCAGATATGTACTCGCATTGCTGTTTTCTTTGTCATCTGAATTAAGGCAGTCTGCATTCCCTGTGTCTGTATCAGGGGATTCTTGCTCCATTTCATTGTCACAGGAACTTTGGCTCACATGGCCAATGTCAAAGTCATCATCATCATCATTATCATCATCATCCACCCACACCACTCTTCTGTTATGAAAGGATATACTTTACCATAATGGATCATCTTCATCATCCATGCATGAGTAATCTGATGATTCACTTTTGACCTCCTCCAAAACTTGCAAATCTGATTTTTTATGTGCCATTGTACTGAATTGGGCTACTTCTACCAGAAAAATCAAAAGAAAACTTTTTTTTTTTTTTTTTTTTTAACAGATGCTGGAGTGGTATGGGTCTATTGGACCCTCTGTGATGCTTGGGTAAACATACACAAAACAAAGTTACATGGAACATAAGGTGGGTAAAAATCCCATTTTGCCACTTTTGACACATGCACACATCTTGCCCTTCATCATACCAAGTGGGTAAACACAAAGATTGTTTCCTGTATCCCTCAGGGAGAGGTACTGAGATGCACAGCTGGCTACTATTATGCTTAAGTACAAATTTACAGTAGAAAAGTAAGGGATGGGCCTGCTGGACCCAGTACCTGGGTTAAATATCATATTGTTTCTCTTGATTTTTTTTTTGTCTTTTTGAGACAAGGTCTCACTATGTAGTTCAGGCGGGCCTTGAACTTACTGTGTAAGTTCACTCACAGTGATCCTCCTGCTTCAACCTCCCAAGTAGTGGGATTACAGGCATGTGCCACCATGCCTGGCCTGGTTTCTTTTGTATGAAAAACCCAAAGTATAAATAAATTGAAGAGCAAAATAAAAGATAAATAGGAAACAGTGAGATCTTTTGCAAAAGAAAATAGGACTAAAAGATGGAGGGAGGGAGGAGAGGGGAGAGGAGAATGGGATGAAAACAGAATTGAGATGTGTTATGTAGGGAAGGGAAGGGAAAGGAAGAAAACAAAACAAAAGAGAGGAGGAATGTGATCATTATCTACTAAAAATATGTGCTCAAAAAATTAAAGCCAGGCATGGTGGAGCATGCCTGTAATCCCAGCACTCAGGAGACTGAGGCAGGAGGATCACCATGAGTTTGAGGCCAGCCTGGGCTCCATAATGAGTCCAAGGCCAGCCCGAACTACATAGCAGGACCCTGTCTTAGCAAAACAAAACAAAAAATTAAAATTGAAAGAAAAAAAAAAGTAAACCTTCTGCCTCAATCTCCTGAATTAGCTGTATCATGCCCAGCTGCAAAAGCTGGACTTGGATTTCATCTTTGGACTTCAAGTCCAGCACCCTATGGTGCTGGGTCTTTCTTTGCCTCCATTCTTCCTACAAGTCTTGCCTGTCTAGGGGCCTCTGCCCAGGTGTCTGCTGCCTTTATGATCACAAGGGTCCCTGCTCTCTTCCTTCCCAAGAGAGGATCCACTGGAGTCAGGGAATGCGATTCCCAGAGGGGAGCCATCTGCAAGAGGGCCAGGCTGGGAGTCAGGTCACCTGCAGTGCAGTTAGTAGGAGGGCAATTAGATTACTGGGCTCAGGATATGGTGACCTAGGTAACCCTCAGAAAGGATGTGGCCAAGACAGACACACAGAGCATAAACCACCTAGGGCAGCCCTTATACCTTTTCATCCCTTTGTCCTGGTACCCAACACAGGGCTTGCAGGGTGGACTTTCAGAGACTTCTGATGGACGGGTGAATGCCGTCAGCCAAGGAGCCCGGGGCTCTGCTGAAGACTCCAGCCGTGCAGCGGGGCCTGTGATTGCTGAGTCCTGGTCTGAGAACCTAGGTTCAGTGTCAGCCTGAATGTCCCTGTCCCACGCCTGGCTCGGGTCCCTCACATGGGTGTGCGTCTCTGTGTACTAGAGACACCAGGGGCACTTGGAGCTCTCTGGCCACCCTGACTCAGGGGTGCAAGCACACAGCTTCTCCGCCTGCAGCCCACTGGTGTGTTCCTGACCCTGGGTCTCACAGCCTCTCTCCCCTGTGCCCTCACTGCCTGGGTGTCCTGTTTCCGGCTCCATGGGTGGCCTCACCTGACCCTGGCCTGGCCTGAGGGTGGGGTGGGGGTGGAGGGTGTGCACAGTGCAACTCTTGTTCAAGGAACCGGGTGGGGCCAGGCCTGCGCTGGGCTCGAGCTCCTGGCTCCAGTCTTGGCAGGTGGAGGGAGCTGTCTTTGGCTACAGCATCTTCTCAGCCTGCTACCCCTGAAAGAGTGGCAGAAGCCACCAAGAGACCTGCCACATGGCCTGGAGCTGGTGACTCCTCCCAGGTTCTTATCGATCCCTTTACTTCCGGCCCCTCCATCTCAGGGCCTGTGCCCCAGGCCACGACAAAGGGGAGGATGTGGCTGGTGTAGCTATGGCAGGACTGACTGCCATTCAAAAAGCCCCATCTAGGAACCAAAGGTTAATAACATCGTCTTGATTAGAGAGATAAGGAAACAGTGAGGGGAAGGGGGTCTGTGAGAGGATGGGGCTCAGTGAGGGGATGGGGCTCAGTGAGGGGGTGAGGGTCAGTGAGGGGGTGGGGTTCACTGAGGGGGTGGGGCTCGGTTAGAAGTAAGGCTCAGCTCCAAGTTAGACAAAAGTGCAGAGAGGGCTGTGGAGCAAGTTAATGATCCCTCCTACCCTGGCTCAGGAGCCAGAGCCTTCATCCCCATCTCTGCTCAACTTGACTCTGAGGTACTTGGCTGGCACACAGCTGAGTAGTAACAGGAGACCCGTGTCTGATGGGATGGGGCCTGATAGGCCACCCAGACAGTCTACAGGATCGAACTGTGTGGTCCTAGGGGCTGGGAGTGAACCCTAGAAGCCGGGGGTGGGGGTGGGAGCTGACCTGGGCCTTTCCACAGTTTCTATTGTTATTGTTGTTGTTGTTGTTATTATTATTATTTTCTTGGTATGGGGAGTTGCACACAGGGCCCCACACATGCTAGGCAAGTGCTCTACCACAGAGCCACATCCCAGTGCTCCCAGGTTTTCTTGTTTCCCTAGAGGCTCCTCTTATCTCTGGGGTCCCACAGGCTGGAGGCAACCTCCAGGAAAGTATTTAGAATTCTGGGAAAAAAGGGGGCCCTCTCCAGGACATCAGCGATGCCCCCCATCACCCTCAACTCAGCCTCCAGGACTAGCAGGGGAGAAAAAGGGTGGGCACCGGGCCCACATCTCCAATACCTGGGCAGGGCAAGAGCCAGTGTATAAATACAAGACTTGACCTTGTGATTTCTCCCTCTTCTCCGGCTCCCTCCCTAGGACCTCCTTTCTGGCACCTTCCTTCTTTTACTGGTTCTCCCGCATCACAGAGCTGGACACCTAAGCTGGTGTCCTTCAATTGCAATGTTTAGCTGCCACCTGTCCCGCTGGTGGGGAGGGCCTGGACACTGGCTCCATCCATTCTGGTTGGCTTGAGGTTCTGTTGCCCAAAGAACTAGCTCATTTGCATGGGATCATTTCATAATCAAAACAAGCCGGGCTGGTGAGGAACAGCTTCAATGCATGCTGTTTGTATATTTCCCTTTTAGTGAGAAAAAAAAACCCAAGCTCTGTTCCCTTGTCAGCTTCCCAGGTCTCCCACCCTGGTCGGCATCTACTTGCTGAGCACTTTGGGTGGGCTCTGCTGTGAAGATTCAACAGCGCAGACCACGGACTAGGAGCTAGTTTGGTTACTAGAGCCCAGAAGTATGGTGAGGACAGCACTAGGGTGGGAGAAGAAGCAAGGATTTGCTTCCCATTCCCCAGGGAAATCCAGAATCTGGGACAGGGAGTAGAATGAAAGGGAGGAAAGGTTCTTGGAAAGTTGAAACTGGAGGAGTTTTCAGAGTTTCTTAGACTCTATACAACGCTCACCATGCCTTTCCGCATCCATGGCAGACCTGACTAATCGATTATGGCATTCTTTGCCTCTGAGCCCAGAGCCACTTCATTCAAGGTGGCAGTTGGCATGTGAGAGTATATCTAAGAACAGGGGAGGGTTGTTTTGTGGTGCTGGGAATGGAATCCAGGGTATCATGCATGCTGCCACCAAGCCACAGGCCCAGTCCTAGCATGTGAGATTAGATTAAATCTACTTCTCTTCCCTAGCACTCTGTTTCCCTCCCCTCCCCTCCTCTCCCCCCCTTCCCCTCCCTCCTTCTCTCTCTCTGATTCTTTCTTTTGGTACTGGAGATTGAACCTAGGCCCATCACATTGAGATACATCCGCAGACCTTTTTGAAATTTTTTATTTTAGTCCTTTTTTTTCTGAAAAAAGGTCTTGCTATGTAGTTCAGGCTGGCCTTGAACTCACTATGTAGCCCAGGCTGGCCTCAAATTTGTGGCGAACCTCCTGCCTCAACCTCTCAAGTGCTGGGATTATAGGGGTGTGTCAGCATATCCATCTTGACAGGGTCTTGCTAAATTACCCAGGCTGGGCTCAAATTTGTGATCCTACTGCCTCAGCCTCCCAGAGTTCTGGGATTATAGGTATATGCCACCATGCCTGACTCAACCCTTTCCTTTCCAGACAGGGAAACTGAGGCCCAGAGAGGATCAGCCCCTTCCCCACCCCATGAGTCATTTCCCTGGTGACAAAGGATTAATTCTACTCTGAGTAAAAAATCATTATAAAAAGGTAATTCTGATGGAATTACAGGTGTTATTTACAACTTTGTACTTTTCTGCATTTCCCAAAATTCTTTGAGCATGATTTTTTCTTTGCTTTGCTCTGCTCCTCTCCTCTCCTCTCCTCTCCTCTCCTCTCCTCTCCTCTCCTCTCCTCTCCTCTCCTCTCTTGTCTTCTCTTCTCTTCTCTTCTCTTCTCTTCTCTTCTCTTCTCTTCTCTTTTTCTTCTCTTCTTTCTCCCCCAGAAAGAGAGATTATGAGAGATTGAACCCAGGCCCTTCACACTAAGTTACATCCCCAGCTGTTTTGTATTTTATTATTTTGAGACAGTGCCCCAAGGCTGGGCTTGAATCTGGGATCCTCCTACCTCAGCTTTCCAGACTGCTAGGAGTAGAGGTGCACACCACCATGCCCAGCTGAACATGAATTCATTTTATACTTAGAAATTCTGGCCGGCAAGATAGCTCAGCAGCATAAGCACCTGCCTGGCAAGCACGAGGTCCTGAGTTCGACCCCCGGTACCCACAAAAAAAAAAAAAAAAAGAAAGAAAGAAATTCCTTGGACTGGTGATATAGCTCAGCGGCACAAACGCCTGCCTGGCAAGCGCGTGGTCCTGAGTTCGATTCCCGGTACCCACATAAAAAAAAAAAGAAGAAGAAGAAATTCCTCAACCCCTCAATAGTAATATTAGTTTTCCCTTTATTTTAAACACTGTATGGTACCTGCTTTAAGCATTATCTAAATCAACCTGACAACCACTCTGGGAGGAAAGTGATATTATTATTGTCATTCCCATTTTGTTTTTGTTTATTAGTGGAGAATGTGGGCAACAATAATTATTTTCATTTTATTTTAGTTTTGGGTTTTTGAGACAGGATCTCGCTATGTTGCTCAGGCTGGCCTTGAACTCATTATGTAGCCCAGGCTGGCCTCAAAATTGCGGCAATCCTCCTGCCTCAGCCTCCTGGGTGCAGAGATTACAGGTGTGCACCACCACACCCAGCCATTATTCTCATTTTAAAGAGAAAACCAAGACTCTGAGAAGTCTTAGAAATTTGTTCCAATGTAGCAAGTAGCACAGTTGTGCCTGTAGTCACACTATATACAATTAAATTAATGAAAAGTTAATATTTTGGGGATGGTCTATGAAAAAAAATGAAGATTTGCAGGCTTGCAGGCTCTTCTGTACAATATACATGGGATGCCCTACACTGCGGGGAGGGCAGCAACTCGCTCGGTCTCATATTGGACATTGTGTGAAGACAGCCTGCCTCCCAGAGAAAGCTGCTGAGCAGCCGGGAGGGAAATCAGAGGCCTTGGCATGCACCTTCTCCAGGACCTGGACAGCTTTCTCCATTCAGGACAATGGGACACTGTGTCCTGCAGGGTGTAAAAGGGCACAACACCGTGTGCCAAGGCCCCTCTCAGCATGCAAGGGTGGGGAGAGGAGGAAAGAAGCTGAGGAATGGGGCGGGGGACTCAAAGCAGAGCCAGCAATAGAGGGCTGGGATGACATGAGGGGGACAGCCTCCCTCCGCTGGGACTGTGGCAAGGGCCATCTGGGCAGGAGCCTGGGCCTGATGCCTCCACCCACCCAGCTCCACAGCATTCCCAAGACCCCCAGCACGTTTGTTCACTGTCTCTAAAGACTGCTTCCTCCTGTGTGCCCAGAACATGGGAGGGAAAAGGACACCAATGAGCCAGCTCACCAAATCTGGTGACTTCACGCAAGTCACTTAGTCTTGTGAGTTAGCCGAGCTGTGGAGTGGAGGCCATCAGCCCTGTGTCCCAGGGCTGTCCAACCATGGATAGCAATCACAGGAGGGACCCCAGCTGGGGTGGGTACAGTGGCCCAAAAGAGGCTTCCCTCCCAGCCTGCCCCCCACAGCTGGCAGCAGGCGGCCTGGCCAGGCGCTCTCTGCCTTCCTGCCCCTTCCAGCTGGGCATCAAGATCTGAGGCCAGATGTGCCCCTGAGTGACTCAGCACCTTCCTGCCTGGCAGCTCCTCCCTGCCTGTCTCACCAGGCTGGGCCAGGGCGGGTGAGACAGCAGATTGGGGGTGTGGGTGGCTGGTCTTGAGCAGCCTCGGGGGAGCCATGCGAAGGGGGTAGTGGGGGGCAAGGCAAGAAGAATGAGGACACTGTGGCTTGGCCTGGAGGGTAGGACAGAGGCGGCATGGATGCTCTCCAAAGAAGTTGAGGTCCTTATCCACCTACCATACTCAACCTGAAAAGCTCCAATGCTCACCCCTTCCTTCTCCCACCTGCTCACATCCAACCCCCAATACTTCCAGGCCAGCCCAAGCCATCTGCCCCACCCTGTCGGGCTACACATGCACCAGGGGCTCCCTCTTCCTCTCTCCCCTCCCTTGCCTTCCCAGTCTCCCTCCTACCCTACAGGCTCTGGTCCTCCTGCTTTCTGCGAGGTCACCTCCTCACTGCCAAATCCCTCAGGACACCTAGCTTAATCCTTCGGGACAGTAGGCACCTCTGACCTGGCCCTTCTTGGAGCTCTTTTCTGGCCTCAGCTGTCACCCTGCTGGTTTCCCTTCTTTCTTCCATCTCTTGGACAGCACCCCCCGTCACACCACTTTTGTTTCAGTACTGGGTTTTTTTTGTTTTGTTTTGTTTTTTGTTTTTTTGAGACAGAGTCTTGCTATGTAGTGCAGGCTGGCCTTGAAGTCACTCTGGCTTGAACTTGCATCGATCCGTCTGCCTCAGCCTTCGGAGTGCCGTGATTATACGTGTGTCCCACCATGCCTGGCTCACCAGCTTCTCTTGAGGTCCCTGCTTCTGTTAATGCACCGCCATTTTCTGCCAGGCCCAGGCCTCAGAGATGTGCATTCATTCAACAAGCGCTTACTGAAGAGCCACAGCTGCATGGAGGGAGGACAGACTTGAAAAGTCATTGTCTTTGCCCTTAAAGAACTGGTGAGAGCGACGGACAAATAATTAAATATAATAAGATAATTGCTCTGTTTAAGGTTTGTATGGAGGACACTGTGTGCTTAGAGAGAGTGCAAGTCTGCCTGGGTCAACCCAGGGAGTCTTCCTAGAGAAGGTCACAGGTGGGTTGGCGCCTGGAGGCTGAGTAGGAGTTTGAAAGGTGGACAAATCAAGGAGAGCCAATGAAAGGGCCACAGGCAATGGTGTGGTGGTGTGAGGTATGAGTGGGCAGGGACTGGAACCTTGGCTTTGTGTTTTACAGAGCTCCCTTGGGGCAGCATGGCTGATGCTGGAGAGGATGGAACTAGAGGCAGCAGAGACCCAGGAAAGATGTTTCTTTCTTCCTTTTTTATTTTGTTTGTTTGTTCTAAAAATTGAAGCCAGGGCCTCACGCACGCTAGGCAAACACCCTACACCTGAGCTATAGAACCAGTCCTCCAGGGGAAGCTTAGGGTCCGGAAGTTTACTCCTGCTCTGCCATGCATGGGCTGTGCAACCTTGGGAAGGTCACTTAACCTCACTGAGCTTCCATCCCTCATCTGTCAAAGGGAGGTAATAATAGGCACCCGTGGGAACGCGGCGGAGGGCTGAATGAGCTAATGGAAGGGAAAGCGCTGGATAAACGCAAGCTGTTGTTATTACAGAGAATCCACCGCGGCGGGCTGTGTTCCAGTGGCAGCCCCACCTCAAAGATGGCCTCTCTGCACCTCCTCCAAGCCTGGCCCACAGTATCTGGGATTGGGGGGGATGGGGTGCAAGTTGCTGGGGCTGGCTGCACACACACCTGACTCTGGATCCTGCCTCACTGCCTGTGTGACCCAGGACCAGTGTCCTTCCCCTCTGAACTTCATTTTCCCAGCCACACAAAAAAAGCTGAGCACTCAACTTGCAGGGCCTCTGGGAGCGCTCTGTGGTACCCGGTAAGTGATCACTAACTATAGACAGTTCCCTGTCGCTGCCTCTCTAGTCCCCTCCTCCTGTGCCTAGCACAAGACTGAGCAGAGTGGGAAACTAAATATTTAATGACAGATTGGCCGAGGATCCAAACTGGAGGGAGGTATGGAGGAGCCAGAAGACGCCTGCTTCCTAAGCAGGGTCAGCGCAGCCATCCCTGAGCCAAGGACAGCCACAGCAGGTCCTAAGGGACTTGGCTTCAGGACTTCCTGGGGAAGCCCCAGCTAGCAAGGACCCTCCCAGAGCACCCCAGCTCCCCAACATGTCTTTCCCATCTTTTCTCATTCTGCCTGTTAGAATGACAGTAAATGAATGGGTACCCCCCCAACAACCATTCTCTGAGGCCCCCACTCATGGTGTGCTGGTGCCATAGACTTAGAGCTGAAGGAGCCCAGTCTTTGGTCTGCAGGGCCTGTGGTCTAGTGGACCTTGAGGAAAGGTCTCCACTTAACCTTCTGTAAAATGGGAACAATAAATAGTTGTGATCCTCTCAGGGCTGTTGTAAGATTAGGGGAAGGAGTCGGGCATGGTGGTGGCGCACGCCTGTAATCCCAGCACTTGGGAGACTGAGGCAGGAGAATGGCTGTGAGTTCAAGGCCAGCCCAGGCTACATAGTGAGTTCAAGACCAGCTTGTACTGCATAGTGAGACCCTGTCTCAAAAAAAAAAAAAAGATTAGAGGAAGCGATTATGTCATGCATCTGCGATAGGACCTTGACTGCAGGTGGGAGATTCAACAAGACAAAAAAGAGTGGATTGCAACTGTAAGGAGGAGAAATGCTGTGCCAATAAAGAAATGGGGAAATGAAAGTTGGGCTGGAGAGGGAAGAACTGTCCATACCCAAGAGACTGGGCTTTGCTGGGCGTGGTGGTGCAGGTCTGTAATCCCAGCACTTAAGAGGCTGAGGCAGGAGGATCACCATGAGTTTGAGGCCAGTCTAGACTACATAGTGAGTTCAAGGCCAGCCTGGACTACATAATTTGACCCTATCTGAAAGAAAAAGAGGGGGGGACTGAGATTTATCCTTCAGACAATGGAAAGGATTTAAGCAGCAGAGAAACAAGGTCCAGATTTAGCCTCAGAAAAGGTCCCTCTGGGGTCAGTGGGAAATGGATGGAGGGGGGAGAGAAGGGTTAGGAGACCGGGGAAGTTGGTGCCCCGGCTGTGGAGTTGGGACTGTGGCTGCGCATGTCATCACTTAGTCACCTCCTTGATGCTCACCTGCAAGTCAGTGATTCAAAGAGTCCTGTCCCAGGAATACGTCAGTCCCTTACCAGGAGTGGATAGAGACAACACCTTTGGCCAGAAGAGGCACCCAAGGGACTTAGACGGTGGGGCCCGGAGTGATCCAGCAGGCAGAGGGGCTGTGGTGCTTCCATTCCTTTCCAGCCCAGAGGCCCCTGGCCTCCCCTTCCTGCATTTGTGTCTCTGTGGTCTTTCTGCTGAGACAGCAGAAAGCATACTGCAGTGAGCCAGCGCTAAATCCAAATCCTGGTCCTACTACTAACTAGCTGTCTGACTTTGGTCAAAAAGCTCATCCTGGGGCCGGTGAGATGGCTCAGCGGCATAAGCGCCTGCCTGGCAAGTGCGAGGTCCTGAGTTCAACTCCCGGAACCCACGTACGAAAAAAGGGTCGGTGATATCGCTCAGTGGCACAGGCGCCTGCTGGCACGCGAGGTCCTGAGGTTGACACTTGGTACCCACAAAGAAAAAAAAAAAAACCTCATCCTCTGAGTCAGTTTTATGACAAATGTTCAAACTGGGCAGGTTTTTTTTTTTTTTTTTTTTTTTTCCTGTTATTGGGTATTCAACCTATGGCCTTCACATTGAGCTACATCTCCATCCCCCCTCTTTTTTTTACATTTTATTTTGAGACAGGGTCTCATTAAATCCCTAAGTTGCCCAGTTTGGGCTCAAACTTGCAATCCTCCTGCCTCAGCCTCCCGAAGTGCTAGGATTACAGGCATGTCCCCCCATGCTCAGCCAAACTGGCAGTATCTTTATACACTTGTCTGGAAATGCACAGAGAAAGGCCAGAAGGGTGGACATTACCCAATAACATTGATGTTGCTCACAGTGGCATGAGGAAGAGAAAATTTCACATTTTATCCTATTTATTTCTGCATTATTTGGGCCTTTTATAAATGTAGGGGTGCTGGGAATTGAACCCAGGGCTTTATGCATGGTAGGCAAGTGTATTATTGCTGAGTTACACCCCCAGTTTACTGAGCTACAACCCCAGCCGAAGCATACATATTTTACATAATTATTTTTGCACAAAGCCAGGATGATGGTATCAACCTCACAGATTGTTGGAAATATTTTTAAGAGATACAAAAGATAAACTTCCTTTCATGTTGCCTGTTACAGAATTGGCCCTAACCAAGTATTACTTCCCTTTTTGTTCCATTGCCCAGATCTGTGTTTTTAACTTATGATTGTTTGTGTCTTTCTATCTGTGTTTATGTTTGTTTGTTTGTTGCTACCAGGAATCGAACTCACAACCTCTTGTTTGCCAGGCAGGCGTTGTACAGCTGAGCTATATCCCCGGCCCCTGTCTGTGTTTATGTAACCGATCCGTGGATCTCTCTCTCTCTCTGGTTTATGGGCTGCTGAGAATCTGTGTATCTTATTTTTGTCCCTATGATATCCATGTATCTGGGAATATGTGCATTTGCATGTCTGTGTAAGTGGCTGGGTTTCTGTGTGTCAGCTGTGTGTGTATGCATCTGAGTTTGTGTTTCAGTGTCTGTTTATCTGTTTAGATGTCACTTTGTCTTACTGGACCTGAGTAAAATTTATGGGTATCTAGATGTGTGTGGGTTTATGTCTGACTGTCTCCATATATCTTGATGTGCCAGTGTAAATCAGTGTATATGTGTATGTGGGTATGTCAACCTGTGTTTGTGTCCCAGGGTGGTTTTTTTTTTTTTTTGGTACTGGGAATTGAACTCCCGACTTTGTGCTTGCCAGGCAGACATTGTGCCACTGAGCTATATCCCCGGCCCCCCACTTTTTTTTTTTTTGAGATAGGGTCTTGCTATGTAGTTCAGGCTGGACTTGAACTCACTATGTAGCCCAGGCTAGCCTTGAACTCAAGGTGACCCTCCTGCCTCAGCTTCCTAAGTGCTGGGACTACAGGTATGCGCCACTATGTCTAGCCTCTCCCAAGCTGTGTAAGTGGGAGCTGGAGTGGGGGGTTCCTGAGAATCCGCATTCAGCTGTTCCCCTCTGACCATGGGCAGGGAATCTCTGGGCCCACTTTTTGATCCTTTCTCCAGCTTCCAGAAAACTGAGTATGGGTGTTTCCCTCTTAGCCCTGCCCTTGGGCACAAGGCCAGCTCTGCTGCCCAGGAGTGGTGGAGTGGGTGTTTGCAAACACCTAGGGCGGGGCCCCTCCCAGCAGCCTGAGACATGAAGTGTTTCCAGCTGGCAGGACAGCTCATCTTCCTGTTTCAGAGAAGAGCTGAACGCTCTTCCTTGGAGAGCAGCGAAACTTCTGCATCTCAGGGTCAGGAAATCCCTGCATTCTAAGCCTAGGTCAGTGTCCATCTGGCTGAGCTTTTGTGCTTGTCAGATGCAGCCAGACAGTTGAGGAAACAAAGTATATCTCCATGGCAACCCACCTCTGCCTTCCTTGGGCAGCTCAGTGGTTTTGTAGGGCCCTCTTTGGGCCCAGAGCTGGGACGGGGTGAATGGTGAGGATGAATTAATGGCTTGTGCATATGAGCACTGCACCGTCCTACTCAAACATTTGGACAGTTCTCTTTCTTAGGTAAAATCACAGGTTTAGATTCAGATGGGGGACACTGGTGCCCAGACAAGTTTCTTGCCAAGGACATCCAGCAGGCTAGGCACAAGACTGAGACAAGAACCCGGTTAGCTGCAGGGCTTTTGTGTGTGTGTGCGTGTGTGTATGTGTGCTGGGGACTGAACACAGGGCCTTTGCACTGAGCTACACTCCCAGCCCTTATTTTTTATTTTTTATTTTGAGACAGATTCTAAATCACTAAGTCGCCCAGGCTGGGCTCAAACTTGCGATCCTCCTGCTTCAGCCTCTGCAGGGCTCTTTTTGTGCCTCCTTGTACAATTTGGCTCTGTGCCTTGTTTTGTTTTGTTTTTCCTGACCTGGAGATTGAACCCAGGGCGTTGGCACTGTGATACATCCCAAGCCCTTGACAGATAACTTTATACTTGTTTTATTTCTGTACAGACCTCAGCATAAAACTTCCAACATTTCCACCAAGTTGTTAACGCTCTTGACCATTTGCCTCTGCTTGTCTACGAGACTCACTATTTCTTAACTACCGACTAACCAAAACAAACTACTGTAGAAACGAATTGAATTCTGGTACTCAGTTAAAACTATAACCACCCCCTACAATTCAGGATTTCAAGTTTTTAGTCCATCAAAATGTCATCAGTGATCCCACACTGAGCTCATTTTCCACGCTGAGTTCAGGGAAGAGCATGACAGCCGGATCACTGATGATCTGCGATCAGTCTTTCTGGAAGCCTGGAACGCAGAGCTGGTGCTCAGGAGAAGCCCTTGAAGGAATGAAGGGAAACAACCTGGTCCCTGGGGGTGCTACAGTAGCTTCTACTCCTTCCCCTCTGTCTTCTCCCTCACCTCCTCCTTCTCTCCTCTCCCTTGGCTTCCTAGAAGCTGGCACTTGAAGCTGAAAGCCCATAAGACTGCACCTCCATTTGGTCACACAGCACTAACAGCCCAGCAAATCATTTCACCTCTCAACCCTTTGGGGGTGGGGGAAGTGGGGGGAATTAGGTTTGGGGCCTGATTCTAAGAGATACCAGGAGGATCAAAGAAGACCTCAGCAGGGAGGTTGTCTGAAATGTTAGTAGGGCTGCCCTACATGCCAGGAGCCAAAGATTAGGGGACACAGGAATGTTGGCCACCCACCTTTACCACTATTCCAGCCCCTCCAAATGGTCTAAGAAGGGAAAGAAGCCACAGTGCTCCCACCCTCAGGCTCTCTGTCCCTCTCCAACCTTCCCCGTGAAACGAGTGGCCCGGCTGCCCAATCTGAAGTGTGGCATCTGTGTGTGGGAGGAGGCCAGGCCCAGCAGGGGACAAAGCTGGTACCTGTGGGAGGCAGGTCTTCCAAGCAGTTTGGGGTTGTTTGAGGGCAACACTGGTGTGGTTCTGGGCTTTCCTAAAACACTGGGGCAAAGTTGGAAGGCCCTTGGGCTGCTCCCTCAAGCCTGGTTATTGCTGGTTTCTCAGTGGGGACACAACAACACCGACAACAGCAACTTCCTGCTAGGTCAGCTGACAGCCTGGCTCCAGGTTGGACTTTGGGCCCTGCCCCCAGGGACTGCTGGGAAGTCAGCTCTCTCGGCTGCTCTGTACAGCCATAAAGAAAGGTAGCAGAGCTGAACAATCATTAATCCAGGGGGCAGGATGTGGCTGCAGCTGGGGCACAGGCCAGCCCTTCCCAGTACATGTCCCAGAAGCATGTCTGTCCTTAAGCTAGGGGCAAGAAGGAAAACTGGGCTACTGCTTTGAGGTGGTCCAACCTGGGGATGGAAGGTGAGGATGTCTGGGTGTTGGAGTTAGGAGTAGCAAAGGAAATACAATCCCTAGCTCCCTCCTTCCTCCCCTCCAAATCTAGGGTGCTAATCTCTGGGTCGACCCCTGTAGATTCTGATTTGAGAGGAGCCTTCCTTGAAATTGTGACACTGGCAGGGCCAACTTCATAGGTCGGTGCACTCTGCAGTCATGCGTGGCCTTGTACTTAGAAAGGCCCCAGACCTGGTTGAATGCTTTGTTGTTGTTTTTTGTTTGTTTGTTTTTTGTACTGGGAGCTTTGTTCTCTTGAAATTCTTTTTATTATTTATTTATTTTGGTACTGGGTATGGAATTCAGGGCCTTTGTACTGAGCTACCTCCCCTTTTCAAATTTTGAGTTAAGTTCTCACTAAGTTAAGTACAGTAGGTTGCCTGGGCTGGGTTGGAACTTGATTTTTGTTTTTTTGTTTGTTTTTTTGAGACAGGGTCTCATTATGTAGTTCAGGCTGGACTTGAACTCACTATGTAGTCCAGGCTGGCCTCAAATTTGTGGTAATCCTCCTAAGCACTGGGATTACAGGCATGCACCACAATGCCCGGCTGGGTTTGAACTCGTGATCCTCCTGCCTCAGCTTCCTGGAGTGTTGAAAATCTCAGTAATTTTTATTTTTTCTTAGTAAATTTTAGGGATAGAAGTTAGGGCCTTGCTAATTCTAGCAAGTGCTCTACCACTTAAGTTACACCCCCAGGCCCAAATTAATGGACATTAAGTTTCTGAACAAAGCGCCCTGCAAATTTAATTGCCACTCCTGTCCACTGGGAAGAATTGCTGGAAGAGTTGATGCAGGGCAAGATTAACCTACATTCTTCCAAAATGGTGTCTTTGCATTCCTCCCTCCTCCCTACGCCACGCATTTACTTCACCCCATGGCTGAGGGCCTGCACATCACGCTCTCTGCAAGGCTCAGTCTGTAACACTCTTCCTTTGACACTGACCAACAAACAGGGCGAAGGGCTAGAATGGGTGCTCTGGGATTGCAGGCCTGATCTGAATGAAGGGTGTTACCAGGAAATTGAGTGCTAGCAGAGGGTGAGTGAGCAGCCCCAGGACCCCAGGAGCAGCTGAGACCTCCAGGGTCAATGATGGCCCAGTGTCATGCCAGCTGAGCCCCTGGGGACACTTGGGGACTAAGGCAGTTTAGGGAGGTCTTGCTCTGCACTGTAATCACGCTACAAAGTTATAGTAAGTGCTGTCTACATTGAGCCAGAGTTGACAGGGATGAGGGCCCCAGACAAATGGACCTCCACCCTCATGGACACCAGGACCAGGACCAAGCTGTCTGGGGACCTAGGGAAAAAGTACCAAGGTGCCGAATCCACAACTGGACCCTAGGGCAATTTCTAGCCCCTGGGTAGGGACAACTTCCAGATGCGGGCCTTGACTCCTCTGCTGCTGACCCTCTCTGTGTTTTTGGGCAATCAATGTCCCTTCCTGGTCTCATTCTCCCTTCTGTACTAAAGGGTAACACTCCCTGTCCTGCTCTCATAGCTTGCTGTGGAATCAGAGGACATAAAAGGGCTTGGCCAGCTATAATAGAACCAGAGGCCTGGAGGAAATGAGCACAGCGTTTCCATGACTCTTTAAGGCTTTCTTTCCTACCAGCTTCCCCACTCACACTTCTCACCTGCTCCAAAACCCACCCTAAGGCATCAAGGTGGAGCATCTCAGTGGGAAATCCTGACCCAGGCACGGTGCCCCGGGGCATCAAAGTTTAGGCTAAGGGAAACTGAGCAAAGACTGTTTCCCTTCCCTCCCAGGCACCAAGGGTGAAGCTGCAACCCAGAAGGCCTGGGATTGTCGGAGCCTGAGGGAAGGTGTGGTAAGGAGCAAAGGGGCTGGGGGTGGGCGCAGAAGGGAGGGGAATGCCCGCTGCCAGTCACAGGTCTGAAGTCTACGCCCCAAAACTGCCCGGGTCCTGGAAAGAATTCTCCGAATTCTCTTATGCCAGGAAAAGAATCCCAGAACCCCCAAGTCTAACCCCAGTATTTCGCGTCTCCTTCCACGACCTCCCCCCATCCTCTTCTGCAGCGAACTGCCTTTGAGGTCCCTCGGGACAGACCCTAGGCACCGTGCCCTCCCGGACGCCCCCGCCTTCCCGGCCTGCGCAGAGCCTCGGGACCGGACCTCGCCCTCCCGGGCCCGCGGCTGCGGCGGGGAGGGGCAGGAGGCAGCGCCGCTCCCGCCCCGCGGCCGCTCCCTGCTCGGCTCCGTCCCTCCCGGCCGCTCCGCGCCCCGCCCGCCGGCCCCTCCCGCGCCGCCCGCCACCCCCCGGGCTCGCTCGCTCGCCTCCGCCGCCCAAACTTTTCTCCGGGCGCGTCTCGCCGGCGGCAGCCCCCGCGCATGGGCGCCGCGCCGCTGGGGGCCTGACCCCCGCCTGGTCCGCGCGCCGCGCCATGGCAGCCCGCGCGCCCTCCGCCGCACCTGCGGCCGAGGAGTCGGGGGGCCCGGGCGGACCCCCGCGCAGGAAGAAGTCCCGCTCGGGCGCGTCGGGCCTCCGCCGCGCCTTTAGCTGGCTGCGGGGCAAGCGGCGCAAGAAAAAGGCGGCGGGGACCGAGGGCGCCGAGTCGGCTGCCCTCGGCGCGAAGAAGGCGGACGACAGGACCAGGAAGGCCAAGGGCAAAGGCCGAGGTGAGGCGGCCGGACACCTGGGCTGGGCTGAGCGCCGGGCGCGCCGAGGGGGCGGCGGGGTGGCTCTGCCGGGGTGCGTTGGAGGGGCTGAGCCCTAAGCTCTGGTGCTACGGGAGCGAAGAGCCCTAGGCTCAGCCCGAGCACCCCATCCTGCGCCCCCCACCCCAGACTCAGCCCGCCCCACTTCGGGGAGGAGACCCCCCCAGCCGGCCGCGGCGGGGATCCCGGGGCTTCGGCAGGAAGTGCTGGCAGCCTGGCGATTCCCCCTCCCGCAGTCAGGCTCACCCAGGTTCTGCCCTGTGCTGAGTCAAGGGGTCAGGGACTTGACTGTGGACTGGGGCCAGTGGGAGAGGCAGGTGGCCTTGGGTCTCTGGTGAGGGTCCTTCTGGGTCCGGAAAGCCAATTGCACTCAAAAGGAGTTTCTGTCCTCCAGGTGGGCAGGTAGGTCTGGGTTTCCAACTCTACAAAGGACCCATCTTGGAGCTTAGCATACCTTAGGTTGACAGTGTTACTTTTTCCCACCCGGTCACCGCTCCCCCCCCCCCCAAGCTCACCTGGGCCAAACCGCAAATATCTACTGGGGTGGTGAGGTCATCATCGTCACCGGAGAACCAGCAGCCCCTCCCCATCTCTCCTTCCTCCAGCCCTGATAGGTACATGCCAGGGTTGAAGGTGTGCTTACAGATGGGGGAAACTGAGGCCCAGGCTAATTGGGGAGGCTGTACCTGGGCTGGGGTGGGTACTTAAAATACAGACCTCTTTCCTAATCTTTCTGAGTTTGAGCCCCTGGAATCACCTCCTCTGGCTTGAAGGGTGGGGAGCCTGAGAAGAGGGGAAGGTGACCTGGCTCATCCCTACCAGAGTCACTTTACTTGCAGCCACTTGCTTGGTGTTTTGCTCTTTCCCCGTTTTTGTCTTCTGTTGGGTGGGGAGGGCTTCAGTTTCTGCAAGAGGGTGGGGCTTCTAGCTTTGGAAGTCTACTTTTCCTTTGCTCCTGCTGCGGTGCTGGAGGTGAGGAAATGGTCGGGTGTGTGGGCTCATCCCATGCCTCCTGTGTTTACCTTTCTGGTGTCCTTTAACCACCTCTTCTGGAGGAAAAGTAGAAGGAACACTTTAGTGGTCAGGAAGAGGGTGGAAAGCCTGTTGTGTGATTGCATCCGGCGTGATCTTCCTTTTGGATAAGGGCCTTGCTCCCCTGCAGGCCCAGCAGCAAAGAGAAGCCCGGGTGCTGGGGCTGGGGTGGTTGGGCCAAGCCCTGAGGGAAGGTTTGGGTGAGGAGTGTTTTCAAAGGCTCTGCAGCCCTCACACAGGGGGAGCCCTGAGACTAAGGGCTGCTCCACTGGGGTTCAGTGTGAAGTTATCCTCATCTCACTCAGAACTGCAGCAGGATGGATTGTGGTCAGACTATCAGGATTAGCAGGCAGAAGGTTAGTGAGCTGGTGGTGTTCTCAGGGGCAGTGAACCCTTCTTCCCAGGGATCCTACCTGGAGGTAGGGGGCTGAAAATATTATAAGCCTGTAGGTCCCTCCTCCAACAGCCTGGGCTTGGGGTCACTGGGTCGATGGCCAGTTCTCCTTTGCTTTGTGTTTGGTATTGGGTGGCACTGGGCTTTCCGGGCAGCAGGTCAGCCTGATTGAGCCCACGTGCATGGGCAGCACCTCTGCTCCTAGCTATTGTTTTCCCAGGTCTGGAGGTGGCCCCAGGTATAGCTGAGGGAAGTCCTGTTCCTTTTTGCTCCAGCCTCCTATTATTGTAATTGTTTCCTTGTCACCTGCCTGGACCGGCTTTTCTGTTTATTAAGAGAAACAAAAAATCTGATCTCTCTAATCTCCACTGGGACTGCTGGCCAGGAAGGGGGAGCACAAGGAATGATTAACTCTTTCAGGGAGAATGTTCAGAATGGAGATTGGGGAGATGGAGAGGAAGGCATACACAGAGAATTCTTGGAAGGTCGGGGGCCTTTGCTGGGAAAATTATTATCTTTTCCATTCCAGTCTTTGAACCAAAGACCTAAGAGATGCAGGTCTTACCCCTCTCATCGGACTGCCCTACTAGGAGACGGGAAACTCAGCTTGTAATGGAATTTTTTTTTTTTTTTTTTTGTGGGGGCGTACCGGGGGGTCGACCTCAGGACCTCGCGCACCAACAGGCACTCGTGCCGCTGAGCGATATCACCGGCCCCTTTTTCGTATGTGGGATCCGGGAGTCGAACTCGGGCCCTCACGCTTGCAAAGCAGGCGCTTACGCCGCTGAGCCATCTCACCGGCCCTTGTAATGGAATTTTGACTCTAGTCTTTCATGATTTCCCTACTTCCCTCAGTGTCGTGCACAGATTTAGCAGAAGAGAGGAAATCTGACGTTTATTATTCTGAATGTGTCAAGAGCCCCTGCGTTCATTATCTCATGAGATCCCATTTGCAGTTGAAAAAAACTGAGGCTCAGGAACAGTGCTTGATTGATTTGACCAAACTGAGATCTTCATTCGGGTCACCTGACTCCCAAAACTGGTACAGTACTATTTTCATGACTCTCTGAAGGATACAGAGCGGGGATGAGCCTTAAAGATCTTCTGATCCAACTCATTCTGCAGATGGGAAATGGCCCAAGAGAGAAGGGAAGGAACTTGATAGAGTCGGGGGGGGGGTATCAGTCGGGTAAATGGAAGTTTATGTTTTGGCTCAGCTTCTATAAAGCCCCTGACATTGGATAAGCAGCATCCCTATGGGCTCACAGATTCCATGACTCTCGCAGGGAAGGAGAGGACTTTCTCACAGGGGTGACCGAGCCTCTGAACCTGCATCTGTGACCTTTCTTTCTCCAAGATTCTCAAATAGTGAAAATTTGAAAGAGAAGTCACTGTAGAAACAAAAGCGTTGCTATTATTGTGTTTATATTTAGTCACCCCTCCAAACCTCACTTCCCTTATCTGAAAAACAAGGATAATAAACCCTGGCTTGACAGGGGTGTTCCAAGGACCCAGTTAGGTAGCAGACATGAAAGGGCTTCGTGAACTGTGGAGCAGGGTCCCATGGTAGCAGGTTTCTGCTGTTGTGAAGCTGAGGACTTGGGCATTAGCTAAGTTCATCCTGATCCGTGTTTCGAAAGCAGCTCATTGGTTACACCTCTTTGACCCATATTGATGGTTATTAATGAGGGGGTTTGTAGAAGGTGAGGTCTTATCTTTGCTGGAGGACTCAGATGTAAAAAAAAGTTAAAACACCTCCCCTGCAATCTATATTTTCCAGAAATATCACCTGGACTCTAGACAAGTGTGTGGGGAGGAAGTGTTTCTGGTGTTTCTGGGATTAATGCCAGGACTAGGGCCCAGCAGGTAATCAGGGGCGGCTTCCTGGAGGCGGTGAGCTGGGTGTGGAAGGGAAGAAGTAGCAGGAAGGCTGCTCCTTGTCACGGTGGTAGGTCGTCTTGTCCTCATAACAGCCTGGCAAGTGAGCAGTTATCGCCATGTACAGGTGATAAAAAGGCCCTCTTAGAAGATGCAAGCAGTTTGTTCAAGGTCACTGGGCTTCATGCTTTATGCTCCTGTGCAGTGTCGGTGTCAGGCCTTGTTCAAGGTGATGAGAATACCTGAG
Source organism: Erethizon dorsatum (assembly GCA_028451465.1). NCBI lineage: Eukaryota > Metazoa > Chordata > Mammalia > Rodentia > Erethizontidae > Erethizon > Erethizon dorsatum. The sequence continues at coordinate 110,133,780 of CM051827.1, read as the reverse complement.
GACAGGACAGCTGAAGTCCCTGCCCCTGTGGTAGTGATGTCACAGCATGGCAATGACAGAGCCACTCAGTCTGTCCCCAAAGGCTATACTGCCTAAATAAAATAACAGGCTGTTGGCTGAATTTCTGACTGTGGAGACACTAACCACTGTAGAGACTGGGACAGGACCACCTTTGGGGAAAGGGAATATACCACACCTAGGGTTTCTCTCTGGCAGTGGCTGAAGGGGAGAAGTGAAGGCTCTGCTTTTGAGAATTCAGGAGCCACCGTGCCAGGCCCAGCAGACATCAGCCTGTGAACTCACACTGGATCCCACGTTCCCTCTGGCCAACTGCCAAGGGACGACTGTCCTTGGCATGGGGTTGCGAAAAGATCTGAGTTTGAGATCTGCTCTGCTGTATGGCCTCGAGCAAGCCTGCCTCACTCTGGGCCGGCCATGCCTCGTCTTGCTAAAGATGGAGTTTAATGCTGGTGGTTCTCAGAGCCTGTGGGTTTCCGAGTGACTTAGAGGCTCAAGCTTAGGGCTGAGGGATGAGCATGGGGATGGAGCTGTGTCCAGGAAGGGAGAGCCTCCCTTTGGACAACCAGACAAGAAATGGAGACCCAGTGGCAGGACGTCATAGGAGGTTGCATACTCCATGTATTTTTATATTCCTTGTCATTACATGTGCTGCTCCCCTGCCTAGCATGTGCCTCCTGTCACTTTTCAATCAGTGAATTCCTAGCCAGGTATGGTAGTGCACGCCTGTAATCCCAGCACTTGGCAGGCTGAGGCAGGAGGATCACCATGAGTTTGAGGCCAGCCTGGGCTGCCTAGTGAATTCAAGGCCAGCCTGAACTACATGGCAAGACCCTGTCTCAAAAACAAAAACCAAGAGTCAATTCAGTGAACTCCTATTCATCTCTCAAGGCCCAGTTCTAGTATCCTCATCTCTATGATACTCTCAGGGGAAACTGCTGCCCCCAGATTCTACAGCAGGGTATTTAGGAGATTTGGAGTTGGGTAGTATTTGATTTTATGGCTACCTTCTTGGGTAGAGGCATCTCAGTCTCCTTAGCTTGGGGCCTGGACCAGTGTACATAATGGCAGCAGGGTTCCCTCTTCTATGTGATACATTGATAGAGATAAGTCTGGGGATCTTAACAAAAATGTGACAAGGTGGCTGCTCTGCCTACCTCCACCCAGTCGCTGTTAAAGGATGGGCATTGTCTGCCTTGGGTCCAGAAATGAGGAGCCTCACTCATTTATTTCACAGATACTAAGTACCTACTCTGTCCTGGGCACTGTCCTGGGGATGAACAAGAGAGTCAAGGTCTCAGTCCTCCGGAACCAACCTCACAATTTGAGCCTGTTGACCAGATGGTGAACAAGTAATTGAGAGTCAAAAAGTGACCAGAGAGGAAGCACAGGGATCTCTGAGGAGGTCAGGGATGGCTTCCCTGAGGCAGTGACATTTGAGCTAGAATTCAAGGGTGAGGGGAAGCCGGGGTCAGGAGTCAGGCAGGGTGCTTGCTGGGGGCAGCTGGTTCTTTGGGGTTCAGTGGAGCATGGGGGTGGCCATACTTAAGTATTTGGATACCCTGAGAACAGGAGCAGGGCTGACTGGCCCTCCCCTCTGCCCTACCCAACACAGGGCCTGGCACTGAGTGGCTTTGGCCATAAGTGATCCAATCTGGGTCCCCCGAACATGGCCATCTCTGGATCTTAGGTGCTCATTGTTGATGGCCTAAGGTATCACAAGGAGCCCTCATCATACATTCAGATGGGCCACTGAGGCCCAGGGGAGGGAGTGACTCATTCAAGGCCACACAGTGGCCAGCCTTACAGGCAGAAGGGGAGCCCACACCTGCAGGTCTGATTTCAGCTTCCTTACTGTTTTGTTCAAACTTCAAACAGGAGAAGCCCTTCCCAGGGAGGAGCCTCTGTCAGGGGTGGGAAGAGCTTGGAAGGAAGGGAGGCCAAGGGAGCCTTCTTTCTTCCCCCATCCCTCCCCTCCCTTACTTCAGACACCTTCAGGGCCTCCTAGCTCTCGTCCTTCTCCTGGAAATTCCCCACAGGCCAGGAGGGGCCCTCAATCCGTGTGCTCTCCCCACTGCTAAAGTGAGTGGCTGAACCCTGTGGCCAGAAAAGTCTACATGCTGTTCTCAGCCCAGGGCAGAGCAGAGCCTCTCCTCAGCACCTCCCCCCTTGGAAATCCCCACTCCCCAAACCCTCAAAGCCCTCTTAGCTGCTCCTGGTCTGTCACATGCTGAAGAAAACGAATAGAGGAAGTATTGTACATTGTTTGGGCCAAAGTGAGCATGATGGGGAAGGGAGAGCGAGTACGCATTCCTTCCATGTACAGACCCCAGGGCCACCTCCAGCTCCTTGACTGACCTGGGGGAGGAAGGAGTTGAAGGCAGCATCCTTGGGCAGGAGTGAAATCTTCCACTTGCCCCATCATTATCTCCCACTCTTTACCCTTATGCTCCAGTTCTGGGGCTGGTTCCTCGGAGGACTGTCAGTTCCACTCACAAGGTGGCCAGCTCTGTGCTTGGTGCAGAGCCGTCATAGAGACAGCTCAGCCTGCACAGGCTTTAAACCTGCATCTTGGAGCTGGACGTGGTGGTGCAGACCTGTGATCCTAGCACTCTGGGAGGCTGAAGCAGCACATTGCAAGTTCCAACCCAGCCTGGGTCATTTAGCAACTTAGTGAGACCCCATCTCAAAATAAAAAATAAAAAAGGGCTACAGGTTATAGCTCAGTGTGAAGGCCCTGGGTTCACACACCCAGTACTGCAAACAAAAGAAAACAAAAGAAAACAATTCACATGTTATAGCAAAGTGCATGATACCCATGAGGCTCCTGGGGTTTGAGGGCGAGATGACCATGTAGGGCCTCCTGTCCGTGTAGGATGTCCTCTCCTGCAAATTTCTGCACCACTGTTCTCTAGGAGGTCAGAAAGCACCAAAGCCAGGCTGGGGATATAGCTCAGCGGTGCAGTGCTTGCCTGGCAAGTGCAAAGCAGTGAGTTGGATTCTTGGTACCAAAAAAGAAAACAGAAAAAAAAAAAAAAAAAAGACCAAAAAAACCCCCAAAAGCAAAAAAAAAAAAAAAAAAAAAAAACCCAGAAACAACAACAACAACAACAATAAAAAACTCACAACAAAGCGCCAAAGCCTCATCTTGCAGTTCCTGGAGTTTGGTCCACATGCCTTCCCCACCAGTTACTTCTTCCCCCCAGCCATACCCCGCCTCTCAAGCTCTGGGCTGTGGGCAGTACTTCTCACGCAGGCACTGCCTTTGTAAGGAAAGTACTTAGGTGCCATTATCACTGCCTCCTCCAGCCACCACCACCAGTTACAAGTGTCACTATGGCTTCTACACCCAGTATGCAGGACCCACCATCTCCACTTTTACCAGTTGCTAGGCAACATGCAGGGGACACCTACTGTGTGTTGAGCTTGGGATTGCCAAGGAGTGAGACAGTCTCTACTCTGCAGAAACTCTTTTCTGGTTGGAGAGGTAGACGCCAACATAAACTGATATGTTGAGGAAGCCCTGGGATGGTGTCACACAGGTGCCGGGGAGCTCTGGGGTGTGGTCAGAGGGTAACATTAGTGGGTTTGGGAGCACAAAGAACTGAGTCAGGGAAGGAAGGTATATGAAGAGCAGAGTATTGAGCAGAGCCATGAGGATGAAGAAGCATCTTCCAGGCAAGGGTGGAAGAAGAGAGCAGGTGTGAAGGGTTGGAGGTGTGCCCTAAGGGAGTGGCAAGCAGTTTTGTGTGCTTGGAGCTGAGGGTGGAGAAGGAGGGTATGATCAGAGATGAGACTGACAGAACTCCAGTGGGCAGGGGCAACTCCTGCAAGGCCTCTGGTGGCCAAGGTAGCTGCTACATTCCAAATGTCCCTCAAGAGGCTTTGCTTACGTTCTCACTCAGTTTATGCCAAGGGATTTGTTCTTTTCCTCTGGATGTTCTCTCTGCTGTGCCACACCACCTGTCTCCTTTATGGGCATCAGTTTCCCCATCTGTAAATGAAGGGATGGGGCTGTAATTCATGTCTCACTGCTGGATGGCTTAAACCACTTGTAGTACATGCATGACTGCTTTTTGCTTTTTTTTTTTTTTTTTTTTTTTGAGACAGGGTTTCACTGTACAGTTCAGGCTGGCCTTGAACTCACTTTGTAGCCCAGGCTGGCCTCGAACTTGCAGCAATCCTCCTGTCTCAGCCTCCCAAGTGCTGGGATTACAGGCGTGTACCACCACGCCCAGCATGACTGTCTCACAGGGTGGCTTTTTATTATTAAAAAAAGACTGATAAAGTAATTAGATCCATTTGTACCACCAGTGGTACAAGCCTCCCAATGAGACAGTCATGCACATACCACTGGTGGTTCAAGCCAGCACGGACATTTTACTCTAGCAGATCTGTAAGGTCTCTCCCGGCTTCGCCACTAAGACCCTGTTTTTGCAAAGCAGAGACTGGGGCACAAAGCTTGATACACAGTGTGTGGTATTTTCTGGGCATGAATAAATGCCAGCCTTTCTGGGATTTCAGAGTTGTCAACCTTAGACTCTTAGCAAGGGATGGGACTCAGGGAGGGTTGTGGTCAGCTTTGACACTCCCATTTTGCAGGCAGGGAACAGGGCATCTTGGAACCACTGGATGTAAGAGGCAGCATGGTGTAGTGAAGGGGTTTGTCGAGCAGGCAGAAAGGATAAATGTGGAGAGTAAAACCGACAGTTCTGGACTCTCAGCCCAGTGCACTCTCTGCTATACCATGCTGCCACCCCTAGTTGGAGAGCCCGGACAGACTGATGGTAAAGGAGAGTCACTGCCTAGACTGTGGGGCCCTGGACAGGTCCCTGGGCACAAGAGTACCTGTGAAGACACAGGTGGAACCTGGGGGCAGCCTAGAAGACTTTTAGAGGAGGTAAAGTTTGGTTTGGGCTTTGATAAAATAAAGACTTGTGTAAGATGAGATAAATGAGGGGCACACAACTCACAGATGCATGAAGACATGGGTGATGTCACATGTTACCTACAAGCTCCATTATTTACACATGCAGACACATACACACTGTAGACACACACACAGCACAAAGCAACTGTAGAGACAGACATACTCAACAAACCACAACCACATACTGATACACAAAAGTGTACTTTTTTCAGTGCTGGGATCAAATCCAGAGCCTTAGACATAGTAGACAAGCCATACCCTACCACTGAGCCATACCCATCCCTAATTACATAGGATTTGTTTTGTTTTGTTTTTCAGGATACTGGGGATTGAACCTAGGGCCTTCACACTGAGCTACATCCCCAGGCCCCAGCCCCTGTTTTGTGAGACAAAGTCTCACAAAGTTGCTAAATTGCCCAGGCTGGGCTAGAACTTGCAGTCCTCCTGCCTCAGCCTCCTGCTGGGATTACAGGAATGTGCCACCATGCCTGGCTTAATTTCAGAGTCTTTTTTTTTTTTTTTTTTTTTGAGACAGGGTCTCATTATGCAGTTCAGGCTGACCTTTGAACTTACTATGTAGCCCAGGCTGGTCTCAAACTCACGGCAGTTCCCCTGGCTCAGCCTCCCGAGTGCTGGGATCACAGGTGTGTGCCACCACGCCCGGCTTCCATAGTCTTTTTTTTTTTTTTTTTTGATACCTGGAATCAAATTCAGGACCTTGCACTTGCCAGGCAGACGCTGTGCCGCTGAGCTGTATCCCAGGCCCCTCCATAGTCTTATAGACAAACATATTCACACATACATGCACACAGATAGACTGTTACACACTCAAATACACAAGTCAGTGACAGCCAGCCACCCTAAGAGAGATGGTAGTAACTACATAGGCAAACACATAAAAGCACACATCCAGACATGAAAATAGGCTCAATTACATGGATTTAGTCATATACACACAAACCCACGTTTCAGGGTCACAGATATGTACAGGGCTACACAACTACACAGCCACATTTGAAGACACAGATATACACACATGTCCAACCACTGCCCTCCTTCAAAGTCATTTGGAGACATAGACACATGAAGAGGTGGAGGTGTGGAGCAGTGGGTGCTGGAGTCAACCTGGATTTGAATCCTGGCTCTACAGCTTAATGCTCCTAGACTTTGGGCCAGTCAGGTAACTTCAAGGAACCTCGATTTCCCTGTCAGTAAAATGAATATAATGGGAATACCTACCTTACAGAATTGTTTTGTGGATGAAATTAAATAATGCATCAAAGCGGGTAGCACAGTGCCTGGCACATAATAAGATAAGCATTTTTTTTTAAATGGATGCTACTATTATTTTGTACACCACACTACAGTCAGCTCCATACATTTGTACACACAGGCAGAGAGACAGGAGATACACACATAGGCACGTGACACTGACGAGGTGGTAGTTGGTGGGCTACTGCAGCAGCAGGGCTCCAGACCCCGCCTGCCTGGAGGCCGAACCCCAGTTCTCACAGCTCCACTGCAGGCCTCAGAGAGGCAGCTCCTCTTCCGGCCGGAAGAGCAGGCCATCAGTTTGCCCAACCTGGACGAGCCAGCCTTTCCCGGAGCGCTCAAGGCGGGGCGGCTGAGCAGGTCTCCCAGGTCCCGGGAGGGGCGGGGCTGACGGGAAGCGTGCCAGGCTCCGCCCTCTTCCGACCCCGCCCCTGTCTAGCCATTGGCGGCAGAGCATGGGGGCGTGGCCAAGCTGGGGCTGGGGGCGCCCGCGGTGGCCCTCCGCGCGTCTCTTTGCGTCCCTCCCGGGGCTGCGGGCCCGGCGGCCGGGCTGGCAGGGCGGCGCTCAGGTTCGCGCGCCAGCTCCCGCGCCCACCATGGGGAACTCACACCACAAGAGGAAGGCCCCCAGTGGTCCCCGGGTCCGCAGCTTCTGGCGGTTCGGGCGGTCGGCGAAGCGGCCCGCAGGTAGGGGTTGGGGGCGGGGCAGGCTGGGAGGAGGGTCTCCCTGCTGCAGCGGTCGCCTCCGCTGCTGCCCCCTCCCTGGGCCTGGTGGGCGTGAGTACGGGGGCGGGGAATCCCCGCTCAGACCCCACCCCTCACATGCACATGAAGACGCACTCACTGATATCCCCGGACGGGCACACGTACATGTTCACATTTCACATGGCCGCACATACACAGAACACATGCTCAGATGTAGGGACATGCAGAGACAACATATACACACAGTCACCTACACCATCTCAAGAAGGACGCACAGATCCTGAGACACAGGTACATATACCGATGCATACGGTTTACACGGCCACACGAACTACACCCACGCGCATATTGAGACGCAGACACCTACAGCAGTCAGGTAGGTAGGGCTGCCCAGCGTGCTAGGCACACAAATGGACACGCAGGTTCACAACTGCACAACCAGCCAGATTCGTCAGGCTCGCAGGCAGACCCTAAGGCACTCACATACACACTTGTTCCTCAAGCCTTAGCCCCCAACATGCTGAAAGTTTGCAGCCGGGTGGGGAGACAAAGGTGGAGGGGAGAGGCAGGAAACCAGGGGCTGGAGGCTCGGGACCGCCTCCATCTGGCGCTACCAGGAGTCGGACTGGTTCTCTAGGCTCCCTCCCCACCCCCACCGCGCCACCACGTCCTCCTCTTGTACCCCCAGCCTTCCGCAGCCCCCGAGGTCGCTTCCGCATCTCCCCCCTTTCAATGCAGCCACCGAACTGGAACGCAGCAACCCTTGCCGGCGGGCTGCGGGATCCCTCCGCGGGTCACATTCCTGCTTCCGAGGGTGGGGGGTAGGGAAAGCTCCCATCCCTAAGGCTTGGAAGCGGCATTCCTGTTTCCCCTGGCGAGTGCGGCAGTTCAGGCTGTCCCCAAGAGAGTCCCAAGGGGTGGTGGAGGAGGGGCCGTCCAGGGTGCCTGATTTTCTCACTGTAAATACAGGGAGGGGGGAGGGGCGAGGTGGTGGATCCAGAACGACATCCCCAGGATAGGGACTTTTAACAGTGGCAGGCACCTTAGGGGTACCTGCTGGTCTGGGAACATGAGACTGTGCAGAGAGGTGGGGTAGAGGGGGCCTTGCTGTGGTGGGAGAATCTATCCATGTAGCCCAGCATGGCCCACATTCCTAGAGATTTAGCATGGGAGACTGATGAGCTCATCCCTCTATCAGCCCTCTACACGATGGGCCATGGGAAGAGCCTGGGCCCAGAAGGAGGGGGTCTGTGTTTTCAGTGTGGCTCTGCATAAGCACTAGTGACCTTGGGCAGATTCCTTTCACTTTCCTGGACCTTCCTGGCTCCTAAAGGGGACTGTCTGAAATTAGGGAAACAATAACATAGGCGACTTCTTGGGATCCTTATGGTGATGGCTAGCCATTTCATGGATCAAGAGACTGAAGTCTGGAGAAAAGGGCTTTGTGCAAGGTCATTTGGGATATGGAGGTTTGAGCAATAATAATGAAGATCACTAACAGGAAAAGTGTTAAGTTCAGGTAAGCTTTCTGAGGATTCCTCAGAACGTGGGTGTTGCTGAGAGACTCCAGTAGTCGCCCTGCCTGGCAGCTCTGAAGTCTTGGATATGCCCACCTGTCTCCTTCCGGAATCTGCATTGAGCTAGTCGGGCTGAGGCTGGGCTCTTCGTAGCTGACGGCCACTATGATCTGATGGCTTCCTGAGAACCAGCTGTTGGCCTGGACTTGTGACCATTTATGATGGAGGAGAAAGAAAGAAAGAAAAAAAAAAGGGTGGGTTTACAAAAAAAAAAAAAAAAAAATAGCGGGTGTGCTAGCCCTTGATGAAGAGACCTAGGACTGGACCGGTGAGATGGCTCAGCAGCCTTAAGCGCCTGCCTGGCAAGCCCGAGGGCCCGAGTTCGACTCCCGGAACCCACATACGAAAAAAAGGGCAGGTGATATCGCTCAGCAGCATGGGCGCCTGCTGGCGCGCGAGGTCCTGAGGTCGACCCCCAGTACCCACCAAAAAAAAAAAAGAGAGACCTAGGACTTCTGGCAACCCTTGTGTACATCCAGCCCCTGCTGCAATTCAGGTGTGAGCTAGGCTGTAAGATGTTCCTAAAACACCAGAAAGCATTGTTAGGGCAACACGGAAGTGTAGGGGCTGGGGAAAAGTTCAGGCTGTATATCTAAAGCTTCTGGGTTGGGGTCAGCTTTTGAAAACTGAAGTGAAGTTAATTTGGTCTTTGAAGTAACTGCAAGATTTAAATTAGTCCTGCATTGTTGATTAAGTGAGATAACACAGCTAGGGATTTATTGCAACTGTGGGATATGTTCTCAAGCAAAGGTAGGCAGTTGGGGCTGAGCATAGAGATTGTAGAGAAAAGTAATTGTTCCTTTGTTCCTGGGAAGAGAAGAGATTCTATTGTTAATGTAAATGACAGTGTCTTTGGTTTTACTTATCTTGAGGATTCTAAGGCCTCCTCAGCTTTTGCTATGCGCCCAGGTATGGGATTGGAGCTTAAGTACTTATTCATTTGATTGGTTTGTTAGAAGAAGAGAAAGCGTAAGGGAGCCAGAGAGGGGTGAAGTCTACAGGCCACAGGGAGCCAGTGAAGGTGTTTGAGCAAGGGAGGAGCCCACAACAGTGGTGTGTTAGGGAGATTGCTCCAGGGCCAGGGCAGGTGCAGGCAGGACAGGTTGGAGATGGGGTGGTGAGAGTGGAAGCTCAGACACTATTGCAGTAATCCAGGGGAGAGGTGATAAGGTGAGGGCTGGGGACAGGGTGGGGGCTGTGGGGTGGAGAGGAGTGGCAGCTACAGAGACACTTGGGAGGAGGCAGCAGAACCTGAGGTTAATCAGATGTTGGTAATAAGGACCAGAGTGCTGCGAAGTGTGGGACTCAAGGCTGCTTGGCTGGGGGTGGGGTGAGGGAGGATGGTAGCAGAGATGTTAATGCAGAGATAAAAATAAAGCCCTGTGTAACTCTTGTCTTTTGACAGTCCAGCAAGCAAGAAACTGTTCTCATATCATAGATGAGAAAGCTGGTGCTCAAGAGAAGGGAAATCACTTACACTAGGCCTCATAGCAAGGCTGAACTGCGATTCGAAATCAAGCTTTGCTGAGTATGGTGGCGCATGCCTGTAATCCCAACACTCAGGAGGCTGAGGCAGAAGGGTTGCTGTTGAGTTTGAGGCCAGCCTGGGCTACATAATGAGTTCAAGGCCAGCCTGAATTACAGAGTGAGACTGTCTAAAACAAACAAACAAAACAAAATCACCAAAATCTTCCTGGGTGCTGGGGGAAAGGACTGTAATTCCAGCTACTTGGGAGGTTGAGGCAGGAGTTCAAGACCAGCCTGGGCAATTTAGTGAGATTGTCTCAAAATTTAAAAAAGGGCTGGAGGTATAACTTGGTCTGGAGGTATATCTTAGTGTAGAGTGCCCCTGGGTTCAATCTCCAGTATTGCAAAGAAACAAAAACAACAGAGAAAACAAAAACAAAAAAAACCCACAAAAAACAACCAACTACCCCCCCCAACAAAAACAAAAACAACCAGCCCTGTCTGATGATGCATGCCTATAATCCCAGCACTCCGGGAGGCTGAAGTAGAAGGATCACAAGTTTGAGCCCAGCCTGGGCAATTTAGACTTAGTGAGACCCTGCCTAAAAATAGAAAAGGGTGGAGGGGAGGAGAATGGGAAAAAAAGAAGAAGCAAGATATATCATGTACAGGTACAAGTTCCCTATGATGAATGTTATTATGTATATCTAAAATGTACCCATAAGATCCCCCCCCCTAAAAAAAGGGCTGGAGATGTGGCTCAGCGTGAAGCCCCTGGGTTCAATGCCTATATCACACAAAAAAACCCAACCAAGCCAGTGAGATTACAAAGCCTGTGCCCCTAACCAGTTCAGGGATAGATGGCTTTCATGTTATGATTGTGTGGCCTCTGGGCAGAGAAAGCCTGAGGCCTGGGGCAGGCAATGGGGTGGGACTGATAAGAAGGCTGGATGGGACTGGCCTAAGAGAGGGAGGATTGGGGTAGCAAGAAACCTCCAGTTTGTAGGGGTGGTGGAGTCTCTGGACTCCTCCTTCAGTGGGGAGGTCAGATTTGCAGCTGGCACAGTCTTCCCCTGTCTTGGGGAGTTGAGGACTAAGCATGGAAGCCCCCAAGAGTGCAGAGGGAGCAGGTGGGAAGGGGAAATGAAGATCTAAGGAAGAGTTTTTTTCTTCCCTGGTTCAAATGCCCTTGGTGGGTAGGAAAGGGTCAAAGTGGATGAGGCAAGGCTTCTCCTATGCTGGAAGGACACTAACCCACTAACCTGCTGGGATTGTATTTGGCTTTGGTTCTCAGGAATTCAACCTTCCCCTCCCCAGAGCAGTTGAGCCTGGGCAGTTTGTGGGGGGATGGTGAAGGATGTAAATTGGGAGCCCAAGGAGAAGGAGAACCACTCACCATCCCACCCCCTTCCAGTTCCATGGTGCATTGTATCCACAGGTTTACACACGGGGCCCTCCTTGTTGGGTTTAGTGTTCCCATCTCACATATGGGAAGACAGGGAAGAAACTGGTCGAGTCAGGCTGTTCGGAATTCTTTCCGTCCTTCCCCGTGGTAGATAAGAAGGGTCTAGGGTCTTCGGTAGGTTCCACAGCTCAGAGAAGGCCCACTTCTCCCCCCACCCCACAACCCCTCCCTCCTCTCCATCCTTTGGGGGAGACTTGTGACCCACTGAGTGATATCCGGACTGGCTTGTGGGAGCCCTAGGCTTCCAGATAAAGGCCTTGCCAGTACATCTTTGATCTGAGGGATCTGCGATAAGCTGAACCCCCTTGCTGCTGGGGCCTGGACACTAAGTGGGGAGTCGCTGTGCTCCTTCGAGGGCCAGAGTTATACACGCAGAGGGCGTAGGGGATTATCTCTCCAGCTCTCCCAGATTACATGAAGAAACAGAAAAGGGCAGTGCCTGGCTGAGGGTCAAGCTGCAGTTAAAGGGCAGCAGAGCTCAAGCCTAGGATTTCTAACCACCGAGGCAGTGAGATATGTGTGGTCTGGGCCTGCAGTTCCCTTCCAACCAAGGTTAGGACTGCCAGATAGGGCAGGTCACTGAGGAGAGATAGGGAGCTGTTGTTAAGTGTCCCTTATCAGGCCTTATCTTTAATGGTCCTCAACTCCACTTGAGATTGGAGGAGAGCTCCAGAAGTGGGTGGGATGAGGGCAGTGGGTGGCATGGGAAGAACAGGATTTTACAGCCAGTCAGCTGGGCCTGAATCCTGACTGCCCTAGCTGCATGACCTTGGGCAAGTCACTGAGCCTTTGGAGGCCTCTGTATAGAGAGGGATTTAGTGAGACTGGGTTTCCGTCAGTAGGCCTTCAGTAAATGCTGGTTTGTTGTCATAGTGTTGTGAGTGGAAAGGCTCTTCCCCTGCCCCCATATCCTGGACAGGCAGAGGCTTGCTCTGATACAATACTTTCTGAGTTTACACTTGATTGCACTTGATTTTGGTTCCCTAGCTACGCTGTGAAGTGGGTGTTAGTCCTGCTTTGCAGAGGAGGAGACTGAGGCCCAGAGAGGCTGATTTATTTGTCTTAGGTGTGAAATCCAGACCCTTTGATTCCTGACCCTTTTCTCTCTTGATTTCATGGTGGCTGCCTTTCTGGCATCCATAAAATGGGGATAATCATGCCTTGAAGGAACAAAAGAAAGCTTTGGAAATTCAGAATTGTGTTCTGGCTGAAAGGGATTATTATGTCATTGTCAGGAGAAAATGCTGGCCCGGAAACTCATGATGACATTTATTAATATTGTTGTAGCTAATTCTTCCCTGCACTACTGCCCGTTCCTCCAGGGCACCCTATGGGATGGGATCCTCCCCATGCTGCTCTGGGCACTCCCTGCCCCCCAATATTTACCTTAGAACCGGCCTGGTCTGTCAGTTCTGCCCCCGCCAGGGTGGAGCTGGACACTAAGGGAAGGGAGGGGGATTCTCCTTTTGCAGAGGTGGGGTTCAGAGCTCCCCGTTTTTTGGGCAGGGTAGGACTGACACTGTGACCCTCTTTATCCACTGATCTTCTCAGATGAAGGACCGCTAAGGGATTTGGAGTGAAACCCAAGTCCAAATGTGGGATGTGTCACCCTTCCTGGTTGGGTGACCTTGAGCAAGGCTGTTACTTTCCCTTGAGTCTCCTATGTGCCTTTGTGAAAAGGAAACTTCACCCATGCCTTTTAGGTAGTAGAATAAAAAATGCTTCCAACTGAAAGTTTGTTATGCTCATTTCCCTTTGTCTTGTCTCTCTGAGATAAAATCCTCACACACTCTTGGTTCTGCTCCTGGCCCTAGAATCTGTGACCTGAGGAAGGCCTGGCACCCCTGGGTTTTCATTTGTTCACCTGTACAGTGAGGGGTTCACATAAGGACTTCTGAACACTCTGACACTTGGCTGGAGAGCTGGCCAGGAGAAGTAGGGACAGGAACAGGGGATGGGGAGGACTGGCTTGGTTGACTTGGAGGGTTCCAGCTCCTGAGCAAGGCCACCTGGATAGCTGTGCCCTCCCCCCTCATTCCTGTCCCCTGAGTCAGGCCAGCCTGCCTGCCTGTGGGTACACCACCCCCACCCCTTGCTCTGGAATGGGGCAGGTTGAGGCCTCACCCTATGGAAGTTATTGCCAAGACAGTGCAAACGCATGCGCACAAGTACTCCCTTCTGGCTTCCTTCCTATCCCCAGGCTCAGGAAACCCCCTGGATGGTGGGTACAGGCACCTGCCTTCCTGTATGTGCAGACACTTGGGCTGTGCATTTGGGCTAGTGGGTGGGGAGGGGGTGCTTTGTGGGTGTGTGGTCCTGAGAATATCTACCTGTCAAAGTGGCTTCAGTGGGACATTCTGTTTTTTAAATTAACATTTTTTTTTTTGGGGGGGTTTATTTGCGACAGAGTCTTGCTGTGTAGTTCAGGGTGGTCTCAAACTCGTGGCAAACCTCTTGCCTCAGCCTCCTGAGTGCTGGGATTACAGTGGTACACCACCATGCCCTGCTCCACTGGGACATTCGGGGGGGGGGGAATGCCTCCACACCTGCCCACGGACTGTACTTGAGCCGTTGAGTTGGCCTGTGTGCTTGCTTCCTGATGTGCTTTGTACATTGGGGGTGTGGCCAGGGGCTGGGTGTCATCTCAGCTCCCGAAAGCCTCCTCCCTCCAGCAGGTGGGGGTGACTCATGTATATAGTGAACTTCCCTCAAGGCCTTAGCCCCAGGCAGCACCTCTGAACCGGGCCAAAGCAGAAAGCCCTGGAACAGGCAGCTTTGGGCAAAGGTCCTTCCACTCTCTGGACCTCAAGTTTCTCTGTGAGGTGCCCTCCCCCAGCTGAGACTGTGCTTGCTGAGTCCCCTCCAAGCAAGCCACGGGTGTATAGACCTGTGCTATGATGGCCCAACATGGCAACTCTGGCCAGGGTGTAGATGGGGAGAGAGAGGGGTGTTGCTAGGGCAACCAGATGTTATCAAGTATGAGAGCCTTGGTTCTGGCTGGGGAATTTGCAGCTGTGGCCCTGACTGCCAGCTGTGGTCTGCTGGACAGGCTAATGCCCCCCAGCCTCAACTTCGTGGAAGCTCAGCCTTTTGTTTCCTTGCTAGAGGGAAGATGAGGATGGCTGTCCTGTGGTGAAGGGCTCTGATTTTATAGCCAGCCAGAGCTGGGGAGGTAATCTAGCTCCCCAAGCCTTACAGGTCTGCCATCAGTTACAAGGAGAGTACCTTCATGTACCTGCCTCGAGGGCTGTCCCACAATCTGTGAGGGCAGAGGCAATGTTTTGCCTTCCACCAGGACCTGGCACCGTGCCTGGCAAGGATTAATCACCCTGCAAGTGTCGGTCTGCTGCTCTTTTCTGTTAGAGTGGGACTGATAAGAAGGCTGGATGGGACTGGCCTAAGAGAGGGAGGATTGGGGCAGCAAGAAACCTCCAGTTTGTAGGGGTGGTGGAGTCTCTGGACTCCTCCTTCAGTGGGGAGGTCAGATTTGCAGCTGGCACAGTGGACAGAGTGTGGCTTCTGGATTCAAGTTCTGAGTGAAAATGCTGCTCTCATTTATATAGCGGAGGCTAGAGCAGCAGCTTCATAATGTGTGCCCCCTGCTGGTTTCCTCATCTGTAAAATGGAGATAAAAGTGCCTATTTAGGATTTGTGTTTAGACTTCAGTGATGTATAATATTCAGCTCCACAAACTATGTTCTCCAGAGAGTGAGGGTTCAGCCGAGTGGTCTCAGAAAGGTCTATTCACCGCACATGGTGGTGCACACCTGTAATCCCAGCACTCGGGAGGCTGAGGCAGGAGGATTGCTGTGAGTCGGAGGCCAGTCTGGGCTACACAGCAAGACCCTGTCTCAAAAAAAAAGAAAAGAAGGGCCGGTGAGATGGCTCAGCGGTTTAAGCACCTGCCTTGCAAGCGCGAGGGCCCGAGTTCGACTCCCGGATCCCACATACAAAAAAGGCGCCGGTGATATCGCTCAGTGGCACGGGCGCCTCCTGGCGCGCGAGGTCCTGAGGTCGACCCCCCGGTACCCACAAAAAAAAAAAAAAAAGGCCTGTTCAAGGTATGCAGCAAATGTGGAAGGACCTGCAGAGGGGTCTTGTAACTTGGGAGCCACTGTGACTTCCTGCATCCTTTAGGACTCAGAGAGGTGCAATAAGGGAGGGGTGTCTTCAGGTGAGTTTGGGGTACAGCATGTTATAAATCCTTTCCTCATAGTCTCAGTTCCTCTGGAGTTTCCAGGAGGATCTTTTGGTAAAAGTGCCACTACCTGGCTGAAACCCTCATTGATCAACCTCCTGGAGCTCCCTGAATATAATCCAGACGCTGCCAAGGCCTAGGGGCCCCACCTGATCTGGTTCCTGCCCTCTTCTGACCTCACCTCCTGCCATTCTGTCCTTTGTGCAGCGTATTCAGACACACTGGCCTCCTCTGTATTCCTGGAAACCCACCACTCTGCCTAAAGGCTTTTATATATATGTGCCGTTGCCTGTCTAGAAGTCTTCGCTCCCTGTACCTGCCTTGGCTGGCTCCTCATCATTTGGGTCTGAGTTCCAGCATCCTTTTCTGCAGTACTGGGGATTGAACCCAAGAGCTTCACACTGAGCTACATCCCTAGCCTTTTATTTTTTAATTTTTTTTTTTTTTTTTTTTTTGTGGGTACCGGGGGGTAGACTTCAGGACCTCACGCGCCAACAGGCACCTGCCGCTGGGCGATATCACCGGCCCCTTTTTCGTATGTGGGATCCGGGAGTCGAACTCGGGCCCTCGCGCTTGCCGGGCAGGCGCTTAAGCCGCTGAGCCATCTCACCGGCCCTATTTTTTAATTTTGAGACCACTCTCACTAAGTCCCTAAATTGCCCAGGCTGGGCTAGAACTTCCAGTCCTCCTGCCTCTGCCTCTCAGACTGGCTGGGTTATAGGAATGTACCACCATGCCTGGCCTCAATGCCACAGCCTCTCAGTCTTTACTCAGTCTTTAATCTGCCTCATTCATTATTCATTATTTATTGAACTCATAGCATGTGCCAGACACTGATTTGGGTTCTGGGCATATACCAGTGAACAGATAAAAGTTCCCCTTCTTCAGCTGTAGACTCTTGTACTAGCTTAATATTTGCTGACCAAAAGAATGGATATGGAAGTCTCATAAAGAGGAGGCTGTGACTTGTGTGTGATGGAGCTGGAGCAGGATTTGAACCTGGACCTGACATCCATCTCAGTACCCTACCCTGCAGTGTCCTGACCTTTACTGACTTTGCTGTTTCTTTGCCAGTTCTATTATCCCTGCCTGGTGATCTAGCACATCAGTAAGTCACAGAGTGGGGCCAGCAGGAAGAATCCCAGGCTGGGGGAACTGGAAGTCTGTGTTGAAATCGTGCCTTTGCTGTGTAACCTTGGAAAGTTCTCTGTGTTTCTCTAGTCCTCTGATGTCATGTTGCCAAAGTAGGAAGAAAGTCCTTGGGATGTGTGGGGCCGAACACTCCTGAGGGGTTGTTACCACCAACCACTTGATTCTGCTCCAGGCATCTCCTGGGTTTCCCAGTAGGTATTGTGTCCCTGCCCCTCGAGGGGCCTTTTCATAGCCTGGCCATCTCCACAGGTGGCCCTGGGCTCCCGCCTGGCTGCTCTGTGAGCCAAGTCCTTCCTCAGGGAATTACCCCACCAGCCAGGAGGGCTTGGGGGTGGGCACCATGCCAAGTCTGTCCTGGCGGCCTGGCCATCTACCATCTGGCAGCTGGTACCCTTCCCTTAGCTCTGGTTCCTGAGTGTTTAGGAAAGGACTCTGGGGCAGAGTTAGTGATCTGTCTCTAGCATTAAGTATCACAAGCCCCCTACCCCGCTAGATCCTCTATAGAACACCTATAGTCTCGGGCCTCAGTTTCCCTCTTCTGCCCCTGTACCCCCACGTGGAGGCGGGGTTGGCGAGTGGGCGGGATCAGTGGCGAAGGTGGGAGGAGAACCGGGAGCAGCCCTTCCCCCTCCTCTGCCGGCAGGTCGTGCTGCGCTGTGAGGGTGGCCGTGCAGTGCGTTGGCGGGCGGGCTTAGTGCTGGGCTAGGTAAAGGCGTTGTCCTGTGCTGGGGGAGGTGAGAGTGGGGGACGGTCCCCAGAGGTACCCGCAGTCATGGTGGTGTTCCTGGGCCGCCACCTCCCTGCGCTTCTTGAGCTGTTTAAGAAGAAGGGTGAGTGGGTGTGGCTGGGGGGAGGGGAGGGATCCCCGACAGCTTCTGCTGCTGGACCTTTGTGTGGAAGGGGGATCTCCGGGCCGGGAAGTGTGATGGCGTGGGGGAGGGGGCGAGTAACGAGGCAGGCCTCTCCTGTCCGCGGCCTGCCTTTGGCCAGCCGCTTTGTTGCTGCCTTTGTCTGGCCGCTGCTCAGAGGATGGATCCAGGTGTCTGACCTTGAAGCCTGCGGCCTTCAGGCTAGATCACCTCCCTACGGGGTACCCACACTTTACTGGGTACAGCCCAGTACCCCAGTTTAGGGAGAGATAGGAGCTCCCTCCTAGTTACCCGAGCAGATGGGAAGGGATGGGATGTGGGGAGCAGCGAGGAAAAGTAGTACTGCTGGAAGTTGAGGAGCGCGGTCGGTGGAACTGTGTTTAGAGGCGTGGGTGGAGGGGGCTTTGGAGGGTTTCAGACCTGTATTCAGACAGTGAGGATCCGCAGCTTCGTGGACTGTTGGACACCCGGGGTCCCCTTTGGGAACTCGAAGTTTAGTCCTTGCTCTGATTCCTATCTGCTGGATGACCTTAGGCAGGCCTTTCCTCTTTGAGCCCCTCTGGCCCCTGCTTGTAACAGCAGGATGGGAAAGAAGGCTTGACACCCCCCACCCACCCCCGGACTTGCCAGCTCTGACCTGGTGGAGTTCTGGTGGCTTTTGTGGAACAGGAGCTCTGGCTGTGGAAGAGTGGGCTGAGGAAGGAGGAATGACAGGTATCTATCTGAACTGGAGACCCTGTTCCTGGGGTGAGGCCCTTTAAAGGGCTTATTTTGTTTCTGCCCCTTTACAAGGTGCTGCCAAGGTCACATGACTCTCCTAGCGCTTTTGCTTATGTTGTGGGTTTCATTTGGGGGAGGGGGGCTGCAAAGTGCTGACACAGCCCCCCTCCCCAGGATTAGATGACCAGCCCCTCTGTGGGTGGAGCCTGTAACAGGATCTTCTGTAATGGATCCCTGGCTCCTCTGCACCTGGGCCAGGGCCTCCAGGAGAGGGCATACCTGGGACTGTAACCCCAGAGAGGCTGAGCTCTGTGGCTGGGGGTGGAGGAGCTTGGGTCCCTCCTCCCCGTCCCATCCCTCCACAAAAGGGCAGCCGTACAGTTGGGTGAGTAGGGGGCCTCAGAGGTTATACCCTTAGTGTGTCCTTGCCCCGGGGTTTTCTGCCGGCTGCCACTCCTTCCTGGTTTCCTAGGGTATCTTCTCCCTGGATCTGTGCCAAGGCACTGAATGAAAAGTGTGGCTTGTTTTCCTTTAAAGTGGGGCTTGGGGTCTAGACACAAGGAATGGATTTGCTGTGGCCTGTGTGTGTACTAAGGCTGTCTTGCATGAGGCCCTGAGTGACGTGTGGATACACAGTTATGTGTATACTTAAATACTGTGTGTGTACATACAGAATGGGATCTGTGGGTGTTGTGTGGCTGTGTGGAGGCTGGGTGTGGGTACATATGTGGGTTTATACGCCTGTGCTGATTTGTGTAACTCTGAAGCCTGTGGGTGCTGTGCACATAGACAGTGGGTCTGTATGCCTGTGTACAGTGCCTTGTGTGGGGCCCTTTGTGTGGTGTGAGTACTCAGATGTGTGTACCCTTAGGTATAGTTTTTTTATTTTTGTACCGGAAATCGAACTCAGGACCTCCTGCTTGCCAGGCGGTTACTATGCCACTGAGCTATATCCCTGGCCTCAGGTATAGTTTGGATATGTATTTGGGCTGTGTGTATTGTGTATCCAACAACTGTGGGTTGCATATCTGGGCTGGGGGAAGTGGACATTGCATATATGTGCAGGGGCCATGTGCAGTGTGAGGACTGCAGGTCCCTTTGTCATGGTGCCTGTGCATCTTAAGGGCCCACAGGCCTTTAGGCCTCACTTTTTCCTTCTCCATTTCGTTAGGCTCTGCCAAAACTGAAAGTGACAAACGCCAGAGTGCAGGGCCCAGCCAGGGACCAGGGTTTGTTGTGGATGAGCACCAGGACAATGTCTTCTTCCCCAGCGGGCGACCACCTCACTTGGAAGAGCTGCACACACAGGCCCAGGAGGGGCTTCGCTCCCTGCAGCACCAAGGTAACTCTCCCTGCCTCTCCTCCAGCACTGCTCTCTTGGCTCCCAAGGTGCAGGGGCTTATCTCACACACCCGTCTGGTGTCTTCCAGCAAAACAGAAACTGAACAAGGGTAGCTGGGACCATGGAGACACCCAGAGCATCCAGGTGAGCCCTGCCCCCCAGCTCCGTCCTGACTGCTCTTCCTTCCCTGCTTGACCTCTGGCCAACATAGCTTTGTATGGTGCTGGGTTTCTTCCTGTATCTTCTGGACTGAATGATCCTGGGGGCTTGTCCAGGCTTCCGCTAGCTGACGTCTGCTGTGTGATATTGGGGGAACCTGTGAGTCAGAAATTCCAGCAGGGAGTCCTGAGGAGGCAGCCTGCTCAGGCCAGGGCCTGATTTCCTTCTCCCCGCAAACAGTCCTCCCGGACAGGGCCAGATGAAGACAGCATCTCCTTCTGCAGCCAGACTACATCCTACACAGCTGAGAGCTCCACGGCTGAGGATGCTCTGTCCATCCGCTCGGAGATGATCCAGCGCAAAGGTGTCTGCTCACCAGCTAAGATTCCTGGGCAGGGGAGAGGGCAGTGGGCATTGTCCTGTCCCAGTACTCACAGCTTCCCTTTTTCCTCCTAATCCACTGTTTTCCTAGGCTCTGTGATTCAGTGAATTTAGGAGACAGTATTCTCTGTTCTCTTGGATTTCATAAGGCACATTCTCTGTAAAGTAGGACAGTTAAGAGTTGGGAAACCTGTGTTTGAGACCCGATATGCTACTGAGCAGCTGTGTGACCTGGGGCAAACCCTTAACCTCTCTGAGCTTCTGTTGAATATTTTATAAAAATCAAAGGATAGTAAAAGGACTTACCTTTTTGGAGTGAATGCCAAGCTCTAGCATGCTGACATAGTAATAGTATGTTTACTAAATAATCGTAAGCATTCACTAAATGAAAATGGTCATTGTTGCCTAGTAGCCTTCCAGAAAAGTTGCCTCCAGAGCTGTTATTAATATCCTATAAAAGTAGTGCTCTGTGGAATGTGCCGAGTCCTTCTATTCTAACTGGTTTTCTTCCCTGTCCCCCACTGGGCCTCAGGCTCCACCTTTCGACCCCATGACTCATTTCCCAAATCGTCTGGAAAGTCAGGGCGCAGGCGGCGTGAGCGGCGGAGCACAGTGCTAGGACTGCCGCAGCACGTGCAGAAGGAGCTTGGTGAGTCTGGATTACGCAGGCAGCAGTGGTGGGTGGGGAGCCCTGGCCAGACTCTCTGCTGACTGCTTCCTCCTTCTTGTCCACTCCAGGCCTGCGGAATGAGCGTGAGGCAGCGGGTATTTCTCGGCCTCCTGGTCCACGGGATGCCATCCGCATCCCCACGGTGGATGGCCGCCCAGCCGGCCTGGCGTTAGGGACAGGGGTCAGGGTGTCCCTACAGGCGCTGGAAGCAGAGGCAGAGGCTGGTGCAGATACAGAGGCCATGCTGCAACGCCACATCGACCGTGTCTACCGGGATGACACACTTGTTGGCCGGTCCACTGGGGCCCGGCCCCCGCCATTGACCCGGCCCATGTCCCTAGCTGTGCCAGGACTGACAGGAGGGGCTGGGCCTCCAGAGCCTCTGAGCCCAGCTATGTCCATCTCACCCCAGGCCACCTACTTGTCGAAGCTGATCCCACATGCCGTGCTGCCACCCACAGTGGATGTGGTGGCCCTGGGCCGCTGCAGCCTGCGCACACTGAGCCGATGCAGCTTGGTCTCAGCCAGCCCAGCCTCCATCCGTTCGCTGGGCCGCTTCTCCTCAGCCTCCAGCCCCCGGCCCCACAGCCGCCATCCTTCCTCTTCCAGCGACACCTGGAGCCACTCTCAATCCTCTGATACCATCGTGTCTGACGGTTCCACCCTCTCCTCTAAGGGGGGCTCTGAGGGCCAGCCAGAGGGCTCTGTGACTAACACTAGTGTGGCACCCCCTCCTCAGGGGGGCAGCGGGAGGGGCTCCCCTAGTGGGGGTAGCACTGCTGAAGCCTCAGACACAGTCAGCATTCGGAGCAGTGGGCAGTTGTCTGGCCGGAGCGTGTCCCTACGAAAGATGAAGCGCCCTCCACCACCGCCCCGCCGGACCTACTCCCTCCATCAGCGGGGCTCAGCAGCACCTGATGGGCCATTAGGGCTGCCTCCCAAGCCTGAGCGGAAGCAGCAGCCACAGCTGCCCCGGCCACCTACTACAGGTGGGTCAGAAAGGGTGGGGGCAGCACCCTGTCCACCCAACTCAGCAGGTGGCTGGGTGCCTGGCTTGTCTCCCAGTGGTTCCCGGCGCCCGCCACGCTCCCCAGAACGGACACTTTCACCCTCCAGTGGATACTCGAGCCAAAGTGGTACCCCGACCCTCCCTCCCAAGGGACTGGCGGGTACCCCTGCCTCCCCAGGCAAGGCCCAGCCCCCGAAACCAGAGCGTGTCACATCCCTTCGATCTCCTGGAACCTCTGTGTCCTCTTCACTTACCTCTCTGTGTTCTTCGTCCTCTGATCCTACTCCCTTAGACCGCTCTGGTCCACATATGTCAACCTCCATAGGTGATAGGTTTGTCATACCTCCTCACCCCAAGGTGCCTGCCCCCTTCTCCCCACCTCCCTCTAAGCCCAAGATCCCTAACCAAGCTGCCTGTGCTCTGGTTGCTCCTCCTGTGGTTCCTGGGCCCATCTCTAGCACTGATGCCAGTCCTGAGTCCCTTCCTGCTCCTCAGACATCCCTGACCCCTCCCCAGGAGTCTCCTGGTGTCTCCAAAGACCAGTCACCTCCGCCATCCCCACCTCCATCTTATCACCCACCCCCACCCCCTAGTAAGAAGCTGGAGGTGGTTGAGGAGGCCCCACCAGCCCCAGAGACAGCTGAGGAGCCCCTCTTAGACCCCAACTGGCCCCCACCCCCGCCTCCTGCATCTGAGGAGCAGGACCTGTCCATGGCGGACTTCCCTCCACCGGAGGAGGCCTTTTTCTCTGTGGCTGGCCCTGAGCCTGCAGGCCCTTCACATTCCCCACAGCCTGTCAGCTCTTTGGCTGCTTCACCTTCAGCTTCTCTCTCTGCCCAGAGCCAGCCCCAGGGTACCCCAGAGCCTCCTCCCGCTCCACCAGTTCCACCTCCAACTAGCTCTGTCCCTGAGCTTCTGGCCAAGCCCCCTCAGAAGGAGAAGGAGCCAGTGGGCAGCAGCAAGAGCAGTGGGACTTCCAGGGAGGACACAGGTGCGCCTCTGGTCACACCTTCGCTGCTACAGATGGTGCGGCTACGCTCTGTGGGCACTCCCACAGGGGCTCTGACCCCAGCCTCTGGGCCATCAGCCCCCCAGAAGCCACTCCGAAGGGCCCTGTCAGGGCGGGCCAGTCCTGTGCCTGCCCCCTCTTCAGGGCTTCATGCTGCCGTCCAACTTAAGGCCTCCAGCCTAGCTGCCAGTGGGGCCCTCAGAAGTACCCAGCTGAATGGAGCACCTGAGGCACAGCCACGGTCTCCCCAGTCCCCTGCCTCCACAGCCAGCTTCATCTTTTCCAAGGGCAGTAAGAAGCTGCACATCGAGCGGCCTGTGTCCCCTGAGGCACAGGCTGACCTCCAGCGGAATCTGGTGGCTGAACTTCGGAGCATCTCAGAGCAGCGTCCACCTCAGGCCCTGAAGAAGCCACCTAAGGCTCCCCCACCTGTGGCCCGAAAGCCCTCTGTGGGAGTCCCCCCACCTGCTTCTCCCAGCTTGTCTCGGTCTGAGTCCCTTACTACTCCTCCCACCAACGGGCTCCCTCATGCCGAGGACAGGACTAAGGGGGAGCTGGCCGAGAATGGAGGTGTGCAGCTGGCAGGCCCAGAGGAGAAGATGAGTCCCCCAGGCTCAGGTACAGTGGGCAGTGGGGGGTATGGGTCCCAGCACAGATGGTGGGAAATAAGTATCCAGAGTCCCACCACTGGGGATTTGCTCTTGGATCTTCTGCTCTTCCGATGCCTGGGACAGGCATACTGTCCTTGATGAGGTAGTGAAAGGCATCAGACCTACTCAATGTATTCCATTCTTACTGTTTTACCTCCTGTTCTAGCTGTGCTATGAAGCATGGCCAGTGACACCTATGTTAAAGTGTCCGGCTCAGTGCTGCTCTCAAGGTGTCTGTAAAGGGGATAGGAAAAGGTTGGGTGGGGATGTGTCTTGGGTTCTTAGTGCCAGCACTAAACTGGGAGGCCTGTTACAAAGGGTCCCTGTCTCCCCTACAGAGCCACAGAAAGAGCTGGTCTGACCACTGCACTTGCTGGCACTGCTGACCCATCCCAGGAATACAATCTCTCAGGGACCTGAGCAGCTCCAAGGACCAGAGGACACGGCAGACACAACCTAAGAGAGGACGCCTGCAGCCTTAACCTCACGGCCTTTGATATTTATGCAAGCCTGGTGTTGCCCGGTCCTCCAAACCACCCAGCTCTCATGCCTTTTCCTGGAAGGATTCACCTCCAGCAGCTGCTGCTTCAGCCTTGGCCTTAGCCTCATCTTGAAGGAGGTAGCTGGTGGGAGTGGGTGGCTGCGCCCCCTGCTGGCCACAAGGCCACAGCGGTGGGTGCAGAACACCTTTTTTCTTTTTTTTTTTAAATGTCCAAATCATGCACATACTGTAGTCCAGAATCAAAGCACTTTCGCAAAGTGGCTGTATGTCCATCCTCCAGGGCCTGTGAAGCCACATTCCAAGGGCCGGTTTACATGGCGTCAGCATCAATTTCTGGTAGCCAGTTGGTAGCTGGGACCAGTCTGTCTCCTGTGCCCCAATCCCGTTTGCTCCTTTTCTTGGTTCTTGGAGGTGAACAAGTCACTTATTCCCACAGGCTTCCCCAGGCTGAGGGCAGGAGTGGGACTGGAATTCCAAAGCACAAAAGGCACAGTGCGGGCTAGCCTTCCTGTGCCTCAACTTACTACCAACCTCCTGCCTTCCAGTTCTGCCAGGTGCTCCATGCAGGGGACAAGAAGCGGGAGACTGCTAGGACCCAGATGGGTAGGGGAAGAACCAGAGGGGAGGTCTGAGGCTCTCTGTGTCCCCTGAATATGAAGAACAGTGTAGCAAGTCATCTCAGCCAGTCCTTGGCATGCCAGGCATCTGCCTGTTTCAATTTGATCGGGTGGGGGTGGACGGCACAGTTTCAGAGGCAGGAACCCATGGGCTTGTCCCTTTTAGTTTGGCAGGGAGTACTGAGGTGGAAGGGGTAGAATTGGCAAGGGGAGAGATTATTTGGGCAGCAGGCCCAGATCTGGCCCTTGGACTTCTTTTTCCGACCTTTCTTTTCTCGGTGATGTCCTTTCTGCAGCTGCCTTTCAGCATGGGTGGTTCTACTGGGGGAACTGAGGCTGAATGGCAAGGATGGGAAGCCAAAGATCCATTTTACTCAACTCTTCCCTAGTCAGGGAGGGGCCGGATGGCTGTCCCCTAGATGTCAGCGACTGATCTATCCTCTGGGAATTTTAACAATCTCTGCTTTCAGTCTGTATCACCTATTAGGTAAGCTGGCTTCCTCAGTGGCCCCCGTGACTCCATAGGGGTGGTCGTAGTGCCTCCCTTTACAGCAGCCTGGCTGCCACCCAGAGCCATCCCTTCTTGATCCCTTTCCTTAACAGTGACGTGGACTTGAGCCTGGCAAGGAACCTTGTATTTAGCTTCTCTGTCATCAGGAGGGTGGCAGTCTGGCCTGTTACCTGCTCCCCGAGAGCTGGGAACATAGGGGGTTTGTAGCCTGCTCTAAGGATTTTTAGTTCATCACCACCATCTTCTCCCTGTAGCTATAAACCAAGTCTTTCCCTTGCCCTGTGGTAATGGGGAGCTGCTGCTGGGTGTATGTGCCCGGTGAGTTGAAGGACAGTTAGTAAGCACTGTTCATCTACCCTGCCCTAGGACCCAGGACCATCAAAGCCCAATGGAACCTGGCAGTATCCTCGAGATGCTGAAGGCGGGAGGGAGCTGACTTGTGTCTTTCCTTCCCCCTGTCCAATGTTACTGGGGCCCTTATCCTCTGAGCTTATTTCCCCACTGGGTGGGCCAGAGTACAAAGGAGAAGGAATCTAGCAGAGGCAACTTTTCTTTGTCCTCTGGGGTAAATGAACTTGACCTAGTGCAAATGGAGAGACCAAAAGCCTCTGATTTTTAATTTGCATACAAATGTTAGAAGAGAGAAGTATATATATATATATTTCTTTAAATTTTGAGTCTTTGATATGTCTATACAAACAGTCCATCATCTCCTATGCCCTAAAGCTTGAGACACATGAAAAAGCTGTGTTTCATTTAAAGGTATTAATTAATTAAATGATTGAAACTTGGCTGTGACTGCTGCTGCTTCCACACACACCCACCCCCGCCTCCCCACCAATGTCAAATGGGTCATGTGTCCTCATGGGTGACACTGGTAACAAGGTTTGAGGAAAGTACATCTCACACAGTAGCCTGAAAATCCAGCCATCACACTAACCACAAAAGATGTTTCTTAACAGAGGAGGGGCAGGCATGGTGGTACATGCCTGGGAGGCTGAGGCAGGGGATCACTGTTGAGTTTGAGGCCAGCTTGGGTTATAGTCAGTTCAAGACCAGCCTAAACACACAGTGAGAACCTATCTCAAAAAAACAAAAGGAAGGGAGGCTGGAGATACAGCTCAGCAGCACAGCACGTGCCTGCCAAGTGCGAGGTCGTGAGTTCAATTCCTGGTACAAAATTTAAAAAAAAAGGAAAATATTCTTGCTTGCCTGCAGCAAGCATTGGGGCCAAGACAGTGGGTCTCTTATGTTTAGTACCACCAAAGGGAAAGTCTAAGAATCTGTTACCTACCCTATCTTCCCATCCCCCACCTGGTTATGGGCCAGAAGTGAAAGATACAAGCAGCTCCAGGCTATGTGAATGGTTCAGCAGCTGCTTCATACTTTTCTCCCTGAGAGTTCAGCTCATAGGCTCCATCCAGATACCGTTGTTCAGACATTTTATTTGAATCTGACAGTGATGGTTAGTGATTTAAGATGCCTTATGAGGAAGTAACCACCCTCTGAAGAAAGAAACAGGCTACATCATCCATCCCACCCCTGATACTAACAACACAGCTGGTTTAGGATCCCTGGGGCAGGCCCTTCCTCCTGGTACCACCGACCACAGGGTAGACAGGCATGGAGAAAGCTGCCAACCACTTCGTAAACCACTGGTTCTGTTTTCCCTCCTCTTTCCTTTTCAAATCCCACAATTTCCTGTTGGTGAAAAGCTGTAATTAGCCCAGTTCCAAGCACTAGATCCCAGCTAGAGGCACAGCTGCTGGGATATCTCCAAGAAAACCTGGGAACCAATGTTTTTCCAATTACAAGGATTGCGGCATAAACTTTTTCTTTGAGTTATATTGAAACCAGAATTTTCCAGTCAGTTGCCAAGGGAAGAAGGTAGTGCTGGGTTCCTGCTGTTGCCCGGCCTTGCTTGCTACCTGGGTCAGTCTCACTGCACCCAGACAGGTGATCCTGGACTCTGGGGAGTGAGCTGCTCCTTAATGGCTTCTGCACCTCTAGAGTCCCAGACCTGCTGCGTTCAGTATCCTGAGAGGTGGGTGACGGGTGATGGATGCAGCACACGGAAGAGACCGCAGACGACTCAGGACAGTGGAGAAGGGAGGAAGACGCCAGGGTGGCTAGCTAATGTTCCCCCCTTTCAGCGATTTACAGGAGATGCACCCCAGCTTGGTCATGAAGTTGGTTTGTTTCCACTGTGCAACACACTCCTCAGAAATCTTGAAGTCGGCCTGGATAAGATAGACCACACACACACACACACAACAATTAGTGATGGTCTTTGGCACTGCAAGGAAACTCTTACACCTTTTATGCTACTTGTAGTATAACCTGGTTCAATTTTTCTAAGAGTAGTTTCCCTGGATTTAATCCCTAGCACCTCAATCAAAACGAAACAGAAAGTACAAAAGCTTCCATGTCATGACTCATGTTAGTTCATTGTAGAATTTAGTTTAAGAAAATAATCATGAATGAGTACAAGACCTCTATACTAAGACCTCTATCACAGTAAGCCCCCCACCCCCGCCAGCGTGAGGGGGTGAACCCAGGGTCTTGCACACGCTAGGCAAGTGCTCCACTGCTGAGCTACGTGCTTCCCCTGGCCCATAACATTCCAATAGTGAAAAACTGAGAATGACCTCAATGCCTAGGAAGGTTTTAGTTAAACTGATAACTATGATAGACTGCTATACAATGTGACCTCCTTAGTGTTTAAGATGGGGAAAGTTTTCAGGCATAAATGAAAATTTAGAAAGCAGAATAAACATTAAGTACGAATCTAACTGTAAATGTATTCTCTCTATGCAGAACAAAAAACCAGAAAGAAGTAATCATGTCTGTGGTAGGATTATGGCCACTTTTTTTCTGTACTGCCACCCCCATATTTTAGACATTTTCTACTACATTTTCTAATATGAAAATATTTTATAACCAGAAAAAATAAGTGATTCACAAAGTCAGCCTAGAAAACCAGAAAGAGGGAGCGGGCAAAGCCACCTGCTGTGTGCAAGAGGGTAGAAACACTCTGGCTGCCTCCAGATAGCTCTTTGAGCAAACAAGGGACTGACTAGAAAGCCACTCATGAGTGTTTGTTCCATGAGGAGGGGCAAGTTTGGGTGGTCTGTTCGTTGATATAACCCGATACAGACTCAGTGTTTGTTGAACGAATGAATGAATAAATGCAGGGCTCACTTGGGGCAGGCCACAGGTAAGTCAGCGTCCAGAGGGCAAGGGGAGAAGACAGTTCTAAGCGTAAGGCCGTCAGGAGGGACTGTAGGAGGTTTTTTTTTTTTTTTTTTTTGTGGGTACCGGGGCGTCGACCTCAGGACCTCGCGCGCCAATAGGCACCCGTGCCGCTGAGCGATATCACCGGCCCCTTTTTCGTATGTGGGCTCCGGGAGTCGAACTCGGGCCCTCGTGCTTGCAAGGCAGGCGCTTACGCCGCTGAGCCATCTCACCGGCGCCTAGGAGGTTTTTGATCCTGGCTCTTTTGCTTCATTTTTCTTGTCTTTTGTGGTGGAGACTGAAGCCAGGGCCAAGTCATGCCAGGCACTTGACCTTCAGCTACACTCCAGCCCCTGGCTCCATCACCTGTGGTGACTCTGTATGGCCTTGGCAGGTATCCTGCCAGATAAAATGGGGATAATCTCCACCAGCTCTTGTCACGTATAAACAGGGAAGTGTCTAACATTCCTCACAAAGTGCCCAAAATAACCTGTCAGCGCTCAGTACATGAGAGGGTCTTCCAAGACCCTCAAGCCTCTCAGATTCAGGAAAGTCTGGAAAGAAAAGGGGCTCAGATACAGGAAGTCTCAACTGAGAAAGAAGCAGCTGCAGGGTAACAAGGCAAGTGGAGATAGACCAGGAAGTCCAAGCAAGAGGGGGAAACAACTGCAGCACTTTACCTGCAACTTCTCAAAGACTTTCTTCTTGGGCTTGAGCTCCTCATCTGGCTGGCCCTTCTCATAGCCCTTCACAAACACTCGCTCGCCAGGAGCAGAGCCTGCAGGAGGGTCCAGAGGTTCAACCTGGCGGCTTGGACCTTCTCTGGGAAGACACAGACGGGGACAGGGTGAGGCTCCAGATGGCTTCCAAAGGCTGTGGAAGCTGTGGGCCTTCACAAGGGGCCCTAATGGGACTTGGGACATCCTCAGTGCAATAGCCAGAGGTCCTCACTGACTCACCATGTCTCTGGACACCACCACGGTCAGATTAACCATGGCTGTGTGGGGGGAGGGAGACCGAACTCTGGGTCTCCAGAGGAGGAAGTCTGAAATACCCCAGGAGGACTTTACAGCCAATCAGAACGGGGTTCGAACTGTGGCTCCACCCTTTACTAGTAGTAAGACTTGGGTATGCTCACACCTCTATTTCTATTTAGCAAAATTAACTTTACGTAAAGTGCTTCATTCAGAGTACTCAGTACAGTGACTCCTTCATACATCATCTTTTGGCATCAGTGAGGAAAAGGTGAGTTTTCTCTGGCTTCCACCTGGGAGGGTGGGAGGGCATCGCATGAGCCAACTGCCCACCCTCCTTGGCCTCCCTCGGTCCGGAGCCCCACCTCAAGTCCTCACTCACACAGAAGCACACAGAAGCATGCCTTGAGACTCGACTCCTCTCATCTTCTGGGGTTTCAGATTGCACAGCACTGCCACCAGCCTGTCCTGCAGCTCCTCTTTGGGCACGAACTGCACCAGGCCACTCACCACTGTCCGTGGCTCAGCTTCCCCCACATCAATCTTCTCCACGTACAGGCTGTCTGCATCTGGGTGCTGACAGCAGGGGATGTCAGGTGGGAGAGTTTCCCAGTGGAGTAGACTGTGGACTGGTTTAACTCAGTCTCCAGAAAGGGAATCCTCTGGGGCAGTGATGGTGAACCTGTTAGAGCTTTCAGTGCTAACAGAGCGGGGATGTGGCACGCGCGCCGTAGGTTTGCCACCACAGCTCCAGGGGTAACTTTATTTCCAGATCCGAGGCAGAAGACAGCAGAACAGGCCTCGAAGGTACATTCTGCTCCTAGCCAAGGCTGCATTTGAGGAAATGAACTAATTATTTGGGTGGAAGACTCTCTAACAGAGATTAAATGGCCTGGACTGTCAGTGGCTACTGTTATCTGTACACGTGCTGCACCAGCTGGTCCCAAGGGACTGGGAGGTGGGGAGAACAAGGGTTGGCCTCACCATCTGAGACAGGAGCACCAGCAGCCATTTCAAGGTAATCTGGGCAGCTGGGTCTATATAGTAAAAAGCAAATCAATGCTGTGGGAAAAAAGCACAGAACAATGGTCCCCAGCCACTGGTTCCGTGACCTGTCACAGAAAAAGCAAGGTCCTCCTCTATCCACCACTGTCTGAAAGGCAAAGTAACTGATCCAAGATAAGCCTCACAGCTGGTCCAGGCAAGTCCGTCAGGCCAAACTTAATGGATAAGCAAGTTTCCTCTGACTAACATCTACCCCTGGCCATCCCCACTCTCAGTTCCTGGCTATGTCTGGTTGCATAAGGTCCAGAGGCAGCAATGGCTACAGGAAGCCTGACGGCTGGAATTAGACACCTGGGTTCTGACTTGCAATATGACCACAGGATGTCACTTCCCCTCTCTAGACCAGGCTTCGTCCAGATGGAAACAGATAAACCTGACCCCTGTTTGGCTTTAGGATGTGGTGAAAAACAAGTACCTTCTCCACACTGATGATTTTTCCCACGCGGATATCCAGCCGGGATGGAATGACCTCCTCTGGTTCTGAATTCTTGGCAGGGCCTTTGGGAGTGGGCTCTAGGAATGAGAAGAACCCCATGGGGTCAGGCTCCCCTCCTCCCTATGGCAGGTCAGCTGCTGATCCCACCAAGATGAGGACACTGAGATTAGGCAGGATTTAGTAGAGAATCCCCAGAACCTATCCACTGAATTACACTTCTTTAAAAACAGGATCAGCAACTTTTCAGAAATGACATGTCAGATTTTCTTTCTTTCTTTTTTCTCTTTTGAGGCAGGGTCTTTCTATATAGTTCAGGCTGGTCTTGAACTGTGTAGCCCAGGCTGGCCTTGAACTTGCAGTGATCCTCCTGCCTCAGCCTCCCGGGTGCTAGGATTACAGGCATGCGCCACTACACTAGGTGAGATTTTCATCTATTTCCTCCCTTAGTTATTAGGCTGGAAGGTAGGGTCACGAAAAGCTATCAATGGTAGTATCTTGGCATCGCCACTAGGTGGATGGCTAAGAGGCGGGAAGGAGCACTGGAAGGAACCTGGGAGAATCCAAAGATGAGCTCCTCTAAGAAGCCCTGCAGGCTCTTCCTGAGCAGCTGTGTAATAGACTATCACCTATATACCCACTGGGGATAACAGGTCTAAGCCTATCTCTCTTCTACTGAAGAAGCAGATTTAGTGAACAGACTAGAAGGGTCAGAGTACACGTCTCACACCAGCTTCTCTCCGAGTGGTGGTGTAATGGTATCGCTACTTCATAGAATGAACCGAACCAAATCAAAATGAGGCAAGTTCCATTCCAGGTGTCAATAGGATAAGACATTCCTGCACTTCAGACCTGCTGGGTTCTTGGCCCCTCAGTTTAAGACAGATGTGTTTCTGAGGCCCACTGATAGGCTCTTTCCTGATGTCCTCACTGCCTCGCTAGCCCGGCCCTGCCCGGCCCTGCCCCACATAGCCTTACTCTGCTTTGAGGGATCTGGGTAGGCAGCACTGGCCAGCTTCTTCAGGGCAGGGGCATTAAACTTTTCCCGAATGGGATCTAGCAGCTTGTTCAGGGCAACTTCAACAGAATTCTTCAGGTCTCCAGGATGTACAACCTGCAGAAATGAACAAGACCCGGTAAGATGAGTCCTGGAATAGGGTACAGGACACCAGA
The DNA here is from genome assembly GCA_028451465.1 of Erethizon dorsatum. Classification (NCBI taxonomy): domain Eukaryota; kingdom Metazoa; phylum Chordata; class Mammalia; order Rodentia; family Erethizontidae; genus Erethizon; species Erethizon dorsatum. The sequence goes on along the minus strand of CM051827.1, from coordinate 110,101,678 downwards.
ACGTACATATAGGATGCAGGAAGTTTTTCCCCAACAAAGTCTTGATCCTCAGGGCAATCTTGTGAGACAAAGCAGAGAAAGAGAAATTCAGAGAGCCTAACTAACTTGTGTGAAATCCAGGTCTTTTGGATCCCAGTACTGTAATGACTTGAGGGCTTTTAGAATGTATTTATTAGTCTAATTCGTCTTGCCTCTCCATTTATGCTTAGAATAGTGGCATAAACTTAGTGGTATTCATAGATAGAAAATGTTTACATAGGTAACCCAAGGGCGAGAGTCTGAGTGACAGAGAATGCAAGGGTTTTGGAGTTAGGCAGACCTGGATTAGACAGACACCTAGCCGTGTGACTCCAAACTAGGCGTGTGACCCACTGAAGTTTTAACTTCTTTCCCTTGGCTTTTTGAGACACAGTCTCCCTATGTAGTCCAGGCTGGCCTCGAACTTGTGGTGATCCTCCTGCCTCAGCCTCCCAAGTGCTAGTACTACAGGTGTGCACCACCATGCTCGGCTTTGAAGTTTTGACTTTTTTACTTATAAAAACCAGATAATAACAGCTATATCTCAGAGTTAGAATGAGGATTAAGTCACATAAAGTGGGCAGAAATGGTGACAGTAGTGCTGGTACATGGCAATACGGGTTGAATATCCCTGATCAGAAAAGCTCTAAAGGTTGGGCCCCAACATGACAACATAAGGAAATATCTCACACCTGACTTCATGTGTGTGCCAAATTTTTTTGCGGTGCCAAATTCAAACCCAGGGCCTTACACATGCAAAATACACATCTTATTAATGAGTTATAACTTCAGCTATAACTGACAGCTATAACTTCAGTTATAACTGTCACTCGTTTTTGCACCATTATTTTGCACCTGTGCCTGAAATATTTCTTCTTGTTCGATTTAGTCCTTTATTCCAGCTCATCCAGTTCTTTGGAGAGTGATGAGGACATCGATATATTGGCTTCGTGCCATTTGCCCATCCGGTCAGTGAACCACATGAATCCTCGTCTAAGTCATTAATAAAGCCCTGGAAAGCATCAGGGCACAGACCTGTGCACACAGCCACAAACCGAGCTGGGCCGAGAGGGAAAGGTTGTCAGAGTCTGGTGGGGTTTAGTTTTCCTCTCATATTACCTCACCAGCAAAGTCCTTTTCCAGCTCTAGGTAAACAGTGTAGGTTTTGTTTCCACCCCATTTCTCATCTCGAAGAATCACAAACTCTGTAAGAAAAAGCATTTGTATCAACGAACTCACGTTTAACAGCAGTTAGCATTCCCAACCCTAAACTATAATAATGCATGATTATTTATAGTTTTTGCTGTATGTTTTGAAATTTATTATATGGCATTTCATTTCTATTTTTTGGTCCTGGGGAAGGACTGTGATTTAGAACTGTTTCATATTCTTCTAGTTCAACATGCCTGCCCCATCCTCACTTCTGATATCCCTGCCTACCCTGACAGCCCCTGAGAACCTGGCCTGGTAACAAACACATGGACAGCTAAAGGATACCCAGTCTCTTCCGTACATTCATGTATAAGAAATCAGAGCAGAGATTCAGGGCAGCCAGCTCTGGAGGAAGAATCTGCGATAGATCACAAGCAAGATCACAGCAGGAGTTGTGCTTTTCCAGCCCGGCCCCGGGAAGAAAGCAGGGAGTGTCTTACCAGACTTGAGAGGAAAGAGGACGTGCTTGACAAAGGACAGAACCCCATTGTTCTCCACATTGCCTGGCTCACAGAAGGCCTTCTTCAATTTTTTCTTCACATCTTCCTTCCGATCAAGGAGATCAATCTTGGACTCCTAGAAATGTAGAGGGTGTGTGGGGACCTCTTGTGGTTGAAAATGAGAACATACTCAACCAACTTAAAAAAAATTTTTTTTTACAAAGTTTTTTTACATCAATCAGCTATAAAAAAAAGCAGAAACTGGGCATGGTGGCACATGCCTGTAATCCTAGCATTCAGGAGGCTGAGGCAGGAGAACTGCCATGAGTTTGAGGCCAGTCTGGGCTACACAGTGAGTTCAAGGGCAGCCTGAACCACATAGTGAGATCCTGTCTCAAAAAACACACACACACAAAAAAACAGAATTAATCAGAGTGAGGAACCACTCACAATCTTGTCACTCAGCAAATTAAATTAAAATTTCCTACATTCTTTTCAGGACTTGGCTATGGGAGAGATAGTTATACTATATTTTTTCACTTGGAACTATGTCATAAATATTTCTGATCAGCCACTTTGTCTTCATTTATATATATATATATGAGGCAGGGCCTCACTATGTAGCCACGCTGGCCTCAGATTTATAATCCTCCTCCCTCAACCTCTTGAGTCTAGGATTACAGGTATGTGCCACTGTGCCTGGTTTTTAATTTATAATTTTTATACTGTTTTATATTCCTAGTTATTAGTGACAATATAATAATTTCCAAATTGTTAGATTGTGCCCTAACTTGTATAAATTATAAATAAAGCTGTACTGAACATCTTTTTTTTTTTTTTTTGTGGGTACTAGGGGTTGACCTCAGGACCTTGTGTGCCAGCAGGCGCCTGTGCTGCTGAGCGATATCACTGGCCCTTTTTTTTTTCTGTATGTGGGTTCTGGGAGTCGAACTGGGGCCCTCGCGCTTGCCAGGCAGGTGCATACGCCGCTGAGCCATCTCACCGGCCCAATTATTTCTTTAAACTACTCAAAATTGCGAGATTCAAATGTTTTCTGGGGCCAGGGATATAGATCAGTGGCACAAGCGCCTGCCTGGTAAGCACAAGGTCCTGAGGTCAATTCCCGGTACCAAAAACAAAAAACAACAAAAAAGTTTTCTGGGAAAAAAAAAAAAAATTGGTTTCTGAAAAGCACAATAATTGACACCAAAATCAGTGACATATGAAGATACCTGTTTCATAGTACTCAACCAACACCAGGTGCTACATGTGAAAGTTAGTCTCCTAGAATTCATGTGCCAGGAAACTTGATCTCTAAAGTCATGTGTTAACGAAATTCAGAGGTGAGACTTGGGAGGTGACTAGGTCATGAGGGCCCTGCTTTCATGAATGAATTAAACCACTCAGGGATACTGACAGTTTGTCAGCGGAGTAACTAGCACACGGAGCATTATGAGTATATTCCTTTAAGAATAATGACACTATACAATAGATAGGATGAATCAGAAAGAAACTGGTCAAAAGGAAAGAGAGTCTGGGATGGGGGAATGGGGAAAAGAGAAGGGAAAAGAAAAAAAAATTATATTTATATTTAAGATGGTTAAGATAGATACACTACAAATTTTGCTTAGTTCATTGAAGAGAAAGGTTTATGCCAGTAATGTTTGGACAATTGAATGCTGATATCTTGTACCCTGAGTAACTAACATAATGTATGAACCATTGTTACCCTATTATGTTGTTTTGAAATTTTGTTCTTTTTTGTTTTTTCTTCTCTTAAAAAAAAAAAAAGAATAATGACACTATACATGCATATATTTATCAATCTCTGTTCCAAGTGTGAGAAGTCAGAGTTAAAGAACTAGACAAGTACCTAAATATGACTTAAACCAGAATTGCCTGGTAGGGGGTTGGGGGTGTATACTCAGTGGTAACATGCATACTTAGTATGGGTGATGCCTAGGTTTGATTCCTAGTATCAAACTAAATGAATAAGTAAAAAATTTAAAAACCCAAAATAAAAACAAAACACTAAGTAGGATTTGAAAGAAATCCCCCCCACCACAGCATCTAGGATTGAACCCAAGGCCTTGCACATACATGGCAAAAACTCTATCACTGAGCTCCATTCCAGTCCTTTTTTTGACTTTTTTTTTTTTTGGTATCGGGAATCAAACTCAGGACCTTGTGCTTGCCAGACAGGCACTATGCCACTGAGCTATCTCACCGGTCCAGCCCTTTTTAAAATAAGGTCTCCTAGCTGGGTATGGTGCTGCATGTCTGTAATCCCAGCACTCTGGAGGCTGAGGCAGGAGGATTGCTGTGAGTTTGAGGCCAGCCTGGGCTACAAAGTGAGTTCAAGTCCAGCCTGATCAACATAGCAAGACCCTGTCTCAAAAAACCAATAAAATAGGGGCCGGTGAGACGGCTCAGCGGCTTAAGCGCCTGCCTTGCAAGCGCGAAGGCCCGAGTTCGACTCCCGGATCCCACATACGAAAAAGGGGCCGGTGATATCGCTCAGCGGCACGGGTGCCTGTTGGCGCGCGAGGTCCTGAGGTCGTCCCCCCGGTACCCACAAAAAAAAAAAAAAAAAAAAAAAAAAACCAATAAAATAAAATAAAAGTCTTAAATTGTCCAGGCTGGCCTTGAATTTGCAATCCTCCCTCAGCCTCCCAAGTAGCTGGAATTACAGGCACACGTCACTGTGTCTGGTTGAGGAAAAAACACATTTCTGAGTTACTACCAGAAGTATTTTATTAGACTCTCTAAAGATAGTCTAATCAACACTTAAAAAAAAAAAATCCATAGGTGATTGTACAGGTCAGCCAAAGCCAGGAGTGGTGGTGCACACCTGTAATCCCAAAGCTCAGGAGGCTGAGGCAGGAGGATCATCAAGAGTTCAAGGTCAGCCTGGGCTACATAGTGAATTCAAGTCCAGCATTAACTACATAGTGAGACCCTGTCTCAAAAAACAAAACAAAAAAACAAAAAAACCAAATAAACAAAAACCCCAAACAACATATTTATCATATTAGTTACATCAAATATCACTCCAAATATCAAAATACTAAAATATTGATTGCTGAAATGCAACATTGGCCTTCTAAAAAATAAGCTTCATTTTATCACAACTCTGTGAACGAAGAAACAACTTTTTAATTTATTTTTGTGGTAGTGGAGATTGAATCCAAGGCCCTTGCACTGAGCTATATCCCCAGCCCTTTTCAAAATTTTAGGACAGGGTCTTGCTAAATTGCCCAGACTGAGCTCTAATTTGTGGTTTTCCTGCCTCAGCCCCTCAAGAGTACTGGGATTATATGCCACCATGCCTAATTAAGAAACAACTTTTCCTTGTGGTTTTATAAGTAGCAGTAAGAACTGTTGGCTGGGGATATAGCTCAGCAGCACAAGTGCCTGCCTGGCAAGTGCAAGATCCTGAGTTCAATTCCCAGTACCCAAAAAGCCACAAAAACAACAACAACAAAAAAAAACTGTGAAAAATTATGATTGGATTCCATCAGGAGTGGATCTGGGTCCTTTGAATCTTAAGAACCATTGAATTATCTGGATTACTTAAGGTCCCCTATACTGCGAATATTTGCACATTCTAGTTAGGTAGGTCTTTTTTTTTTTTTTTTTTGTGGGTACCAGGGGAACGACCTCAGGACCTCGTGCGCCAACAGGCACCCGTGCCACTGAGCGATATCACCGGCCCCTTTTTCGTATGTGGGTTCCGGGAGTCGAACTCGGGCCCTCGCGCTTGCAAGGCAGGCGCTTACGCCGCTGAGCCATCTCACCGGCCCTAGGTAGGTCTTTTGAGTCTTCAATCTCTCTCTCTCTTTTTTTTTTTGAGACAGGGTCTTGGTGTGTTGAACTCACTATGTAGCCCCTGCTGGCCTCAAACTTGCTTCAGCCTCCAGAGTGCTGGGGTTACAGGCGTATGCCACCACACCCTTTTTTTTTTGAGACAGGGTCTCACTATGCAGTTGGGGCTGGCCTTGAATTCACGATGTAGCCCAGGGTGGTCTCAAACTCAAGATGATCCTCCTGCCTCAGCCTCCTGAGTGCTGGGATCATAGGCATGTGCCACCATACCCAGTGAGTCATCATACCTGGTGAGTCTCTGGCCAAAGATTTCTAGAACTCAACAGTTGACAATTTACCTCTTCTGAAGAGCTCATTTTGCTCCCAGTTAATCCTGGGACCATTGGATTCATCAGATGGATCCGTTTTGAGTAGCCAAGTGCAGGAAGGTACTGAGAGACAAAGAAATATACAAGAGCAGATATTAACTTAACAGTTTGATATTTTCTTTCCAATCTCTTTTCTATTGAATATACATAGTTTTCAACAGTGATCATAATGTGAACAAAGTTATTTTCTCTTAGTTTTACATTGTAAAGCTACTGAACATATCCTCCCACCATAAACAACAACAAAGGCTAGAAATATATAAAATACCCATTTGCAAGCACTGGGCAGCAACCAGTGTAGGGCTACTAATCTTGAGAAAAGGAAAGTTCACCCTGGTTCTTTTCAAGAGGGCATTTTTTTCAAACCAGGTGCTGAGAAAGAGACTACAGTCTAAGCAGAGGAGACAGAGACTGGTGCTCAGGTTGCTAGGACACTAGGATTTGGGATGAGTTCTAGAAAGAGAAGGAAGTATCTCCCCAAAGATTTTATGTTAAAATTCCCTATTGATTTCTTGGCTGACTCATAGCTATGCATGCACATGGTGAGATTCTAGAAGTCTAGCATGGAACAGGCTCTGGGAAGCTACTGGGAGCCAGAGGTTGAGCTTTAGGTCCAGTCAAAGTAGGTGGGGTTTTGTAAATACCCCAAGATTTCAGTTTGAGACCCTGCACAGTATAAATAATGACTTCATTGTAAAAGTAGGGAGAAAACAAAGTGGACATGTTCTAACAAAGCCTAAAGCCACCCTGTAATATAATCAAAAGGTGAAAAGTCTACAATTTAGAAGTCTTCAGAAAACATAGCACTCTATAAATATAATCCAGATCCTCTACATAATGTCCACAAATTCTCTAAAATGTCAGAAAAGTACTGGAAATGGAAAGCAGAAAAAAAGTGACTTGAGTCAAGAGAAAAGTCAACAGAATCAGATCTATAAACAATTCAGATATTAGAATATAAAGACCAGGATGTCAAAATACTTGGTACATTAAAAGAAATAAGAAAGGATGGACAAAATGGTTAAAAGAAAGAGTGGGGATCTATAAAAAAAATCAAATTTCAAAAAAGGTATAGTACAATCCTGGATTCAACAAAGATAGAACTAAAACACCCAAAACTGAAACCAAAAACCAAAACCAGACCAAACCAAAATAAAAAATAAAACTAAAGCAGAGAAGGAGCAAAGAAAGGAAAACAATGAAACAAATACTACACATATGGCACAAGAGATTTAACCTATGTATAACTGGAATCTTAGGAGAAAAGAGTAAGACAGAAGCAATATTTGAGGAAATAATGGCTGATAATTTCAAAATTTGATAAAAACATCAACTCAAACTCAAGAAGTCAACAAAATCTAAGCAGGATAAATACAAAGAAAATTTTAGCTCAAAACACCATAATAAAAAACAAAGACAAATTTATTTTTATATTTATTGATTCTTTATGTAGTACAGGGGATTAAACCCAGAGCATTCACACTAAGCTACATTCCTAGCTCTTTTTCTTTTTCTTTCTTAAATTTTTTTTTTAAATTTTGAGACAGTCTCAAGTTGTTAAATTGCCTAGGCTGGGCTTGACCTTACAATCCTCCTGGCTCACCACTTAGAGAAGCTTTCTAGGTGCCAGGATTATAGCATTTTCTGAGAGCTGTGTTTAAAAGTACAAGCCATCACAGCTGGTTTAGAAAATTTTATAAGCCTCCAGACAAAAGATATTATTATCTTCAAAAGAGAAACGGTAAAGCTTATGATGACTTCTCAGTGGAAGCTATGGAAACCAGAAGGCAATGGAATGATTTCTTCAAAAAAAGAGAAGGCCCAGTAGGAGGAGCTCAATGGTACAGCATGTGCCTAGTACACACAAGGACCTGGGTCCTTCAATACCCAGCACCACAGAAAGTAAAATAAAAGGAAAGCAGAGAATGATAAATGATTGCAAACTTATAATTTTATACCCAGTGATAGAAAAAAAAAAAAAAGCTATTTTCAGACAAAGGAAAGCTGAGGGAAGGGGTCAGAAGATGGTGGAGTGGTGAGCAGCAGAGAAAGAGCCTCCCTGAGAGTCGCCGTCCAGACGCTGGAATGTAGCGGCCAGGGAGGACAAGGAGGAGGGAAATGGGACCCCTGGAACCAGAAAGGATCTGAAGCGCAGTTTGGGGCCCACAGAGATAGTGAAGAGAGAAACTTCAACAAAGGAGGAGGAGGTGGCCACCAGTGCCTTTTCCCTATGTCAGGATTTGCTGCACGACAGAAGAGGTTCAAACCTGCAGACACACAGTGACTGTCCGCAGCTCCCAGAGCCTTCGAGGACAGACACAAGATGCGGCGGTGCAGGGAAGCAGTGGACGTGAAGGACTGCACTAGCTGACGGTGAGTGCTGAGAGCTCAGTCCTCCTGCACCAGAGAGTGATTGCCCGGCAGCCATCTTGGGGGGGCAGAGCTCAGAACTCAGAGTGGCTGCTGGCTCCATCTACAGCTCCCAGCTGGGCTCAGGCCTGCGGAAGGTGCACTAACAGCTGCAGGCCGAATGAGTCTGGTCTCTGCCAGAAGGTGCAGGCTTGCTGAGATTATCCACTACCCTGCCAAAAAGCTACTGCTGGCTTGCTGTGATAGACTGGCTTGGAATGGGGCTCTGTCTCCACACGTTGTCTACCAGCGACAGCAGAGACAAACCTGGAAGTGAACTTTTTTTTTCCCTCTCTCGTTTGTTTATGTTGTTGTGGTGGTGTTTTTTGTTTTTCTTCACTTCATTGTTTGATATTGTTTTTTTATGAGTGTAAATGGAGTTTCTGGCCTCTTTGTGGTTCTGGTTCTGTTCTTCCTTTTATCCCTTCCTTCTTTCTTTCCCTCTGGTCTTGTGCACCAGTTTCCCAAAGTTAGTGTAATCCCTCTTTGTCCTCCAGCCTTACATCTAATTCCTTCCTCTTCTTCCACTTCTCTATTTTCTCCTTAACTTATTGTAAATTTTAACCCCTGAGGGCAAAATTGACATATTAAGGACTTGCATACTGCATATAATTTTCTAGTTTGTTTTAGATTTTGTTATATAACCACAAATATAGTTTATATGGTTAAAAGTGGCAAATAACTGGTTAGCTCAGTCTGTCATTTTCTAGGCTGTGTTTGATGCTTTTGGTACCACTACAGCCAAAAGTGACATAATTGTTCTGAACAGCTGTTCTTTCTGGTATTCCATGACTGAGATTGACTAAGGGTTACTGGAAATACTGTGGCACAGTGCCAAAGAACCAAGGACTGGGCCAAACAGGCAGCAACTTCTCATCTCCAACAAATTGAAGAGGTAGGATCTTGCAACAGACTCAAAACCCAAAACCAAGCTACAACTGGAAGATACCTCAGAGGAGTAGCCATCTCCTAAGGGTTTTAAATACTAGCAATAAAGCAATAAAGCAATCTACTATAGGCAATTTACAAGCATCACCCCTGGAATTAAACTAAAGAAAGAAAAGAAAATGAGAAGACACTTAAACAAGATGCAACCCCAGACATCCAGCTCACCAAAGGCAAACCCAGAGGGCAGTGAGGTGGGACAGTCCGAAAGCCACCCACCTGGCATCTCTGAAGTGGTAACAACAAAGCAACTGAATGAGGTGCTGAAAAAAAATCAAATCAGAAATAATTTCTCAGATAACTGCAGAGATGATGTCCACAATGAAAACCATGCTTAGGGACTCTAGAGCAGATACAGACAGAAAAATAGATGAGCTTAAGAAAATTATGGAAGCCATGAATGCTCAGCATAGGAAAGAAATGGAATCCATAAGGCAGATTCAAGCAGATATCCAGGAGAACAAAAATTCCATTGAAAGTATTTGCAGCAGATTAAGCCAATGTAAGGACAGGATCTCAGATACAGAAGACAGGCTTGTGGTTAGTGACCATGGAAAGAAAGAATTCTTAAAAATGGCAAGCACGAGGGCCCCGAGTTCAACTCCCGGAACCCACATATGAAAAAAGGGCCGGTGATATCGCTTAGCGGCATGCAAGGTCCTGAGGTCGACCCCCAGGACCCACAAAAAAAAAAAAAAAAAAAAAAGCAAGGGACCATGAGAAATCAATCCAGCGCTGCTAGATGAGGCAAAGAAGAACAACTTAAAGATTGATTTGAGTCAATGAAAAAACAGGAGATAGCATAAATGATATTAAAAAACTGTTCACAGACATCATGACAGAAAACTTCCCTGGTAGAGAAAAAAAATTTGATGTACAGATAAGTGAAGCATATAGAACTCCAATTAGCCACGATTCAAAAAAAAAAATCTTCAGCCAGGCATATCGTAGTCAAGATTCCAGAAATTCAACACAAGAGCAGAATCTTAAATACTGTTAGGGAAAAGGAACAAATCACCTATAAAGGAAAGCCTGTCAGAATCACAGCTGACTTTTTAGCATTAACCCTGAAGTCAAGAAGAGCTTGGAGTGAAGTGTTTCAAGTTCTAAAGGAAAATAACCTTCAACCCAGATTGATGTACCCTGTAAAACTATCTTTCAAAATTGATGGAGAAATAAAATACTTCCATGACAAGGAACATCTGAGGAAATATATGAACACCAAACCAGCACTCTAAAATGTTTTGAAGGACATTCTAGAAAGAGGTAACAAGGACTACAACTCCAGGAACCCCAACAGAAGGAATCCACCAGGCAGGGCAAACAATTAAACAGAGGGAGAAAAAACAAAACAAAAAGATGGGGAGCCAACAACAGGAAAATAATATGACAAGGATAAGTCAATACATATCAGTTTTAATCATCAATGTTAATGGTCTCAATTCGCCAATCAAAAAACACAGACTGGCAGAATGGATCAAGAAGCAAGATCCAACAATATGCTGTATACAAGAAATACATTTAATTCAAAAAGAAATTCATAGACTGAAAGTCAAAGGATGGAAAACAATACTCCATGTGACAGGAACCCAGAAAAAAGGAGGGGTAGCTATTCTTTTTGCAGACAAAGTGAATTTCAAGCCAAGAATGATTCAGAGAGATAAAGAAGGTCACTACATCCTTGAAAAGGGAACAATCCAAGAGGAAGAGATAATGATCATAAATATATATGCAACAAATATCAGTGCACCCAAGTATATAAAACAAATATTAACGGGCATGAAAAATCAAATAAGCACTAATACAATTGTATTGGGGGATCTCAATACCCCACTGTCACAAAAAGATGATCAACTAGACAAAAAATCAACAATGAAATATCAGAACTGCACCAAACTTTTGAACAAATGACTTGGTAGATGTCTACAGAGTGTTCCATCTGCTAACATCAGAATACACATTCTTCTCAGCTGCACAAGGGACATTCTCCAAAATAGACCATATACTAACTCATAGAACCTGCTTAAGTAAATACAAAGGAATTGAAATTATCCCCTGCATATTATCAGACCATAGCGCAATAAAATTGGAAATCAATAGCAAAAGAAACCACAAGAACTTCCTAAACACGTGGAAATTAAATAGCACCCTCCTGAACAACCAATGGGTTACAGATGAAATTAAAGAAGAAATTAGATTGTTTCTACAATTGAATGATAATGAAAGTACAACATACCAGAACTTATGGGATACAATGAAAGCAGTCCTAAGAGGGAAATTTATAGCAGTAAATACCCATATCAGGAAAACAGAGCAAGCACAAATAAACAACTTAATGGTGAACCTCAAACTTCCAGAAAAAGAAGAGCAGTCCAAGCCAAAAGCTCATACAAGGGAGGAAATTATAAAGATCGGAGCAGAAATTAACACGTGGAGACTAAAAAAACAATACAAAGAATCAATGACTCAAAGAGTTGGTTCTTTGAAAGATTAAATAAAATCGACAAACCCTTATCCAACCTTATTAAAAAAAGGAAAGAAAAGATTCAAATCCACACAATTAGGAATGAAAAGGTGAAATCACAATGGACCCTGCAGAAATCCAGAAGATCATCTATACCTACTTTGAAAACTTTTTGTATTCTAATAAGATGGAAAATGCAGAAGAAATGGACAGATTCTTAGATACATATGAATTAACAAAGCTGAATCAAGAAGATATAAAAATCCTAAATAAACCAATATCAATCAATTAAATTGAAGATGCAACTAAAAACCTCCCAACGAAGAAAAGCCCAGGCCCTGATGGATTCACTGCTGAATTCTACAAGAAATTTAGAGAAGACCTAACACCACTACTTCTCAAACTCTTTAATGGAATTGAAAGGGAAGCAATACTCCCAAATTTATTCCTGGAAGCAAGCATTACCCTGATACCAAAACCAGAGAAGGACCCAACCAAGAAAGAGAACTACAGGCCAATCTCCCTAATGAACATAGACAGAAAAATCCTCAGTGAGATACTGGCAAATAGAATGCAGCAAATCATCAAGAAGATTATACACCATGACCAAGTTGTATTCATCCCAGGGATGCAGGGATGGTTCAACATACATAAATCAATAAATGTAATACATCATATTAACAGAGCCAAGAACAAAAATCATACGATCATCTCAATAGATGCAGAAAAAGCTTTTGACAAAGTCCAGCACTCATTCATGATAAAAACCCTACAGAAAATTGGAATAGTTGGTCTTTATCTCAATCTAATAAAAGCCATCTATGACAAACCAACAGCCAATATCATACTAAATGGGCAAAAACTGAAAGCTTTCTCTCTAAAATCAGGAACAAGATAAGGATGTCCACTGTCTCCACTCTTATTCAGCATAGTCCTGGAAACTTTAGCCAGAGCAATTAGACATGAGCAAGAAATAAAAGGAATAACAATAGGAAAGGAAGAAGTTAAATTATCATTATTTGCAGATGACATGACACTCTACATAGAAGACCCCAAAAACTCCACTAAAAAACTGCTAGATTTAATAAGCAAATTCAGTAGTGTAGCTGGATACAAAGTCAACACTCAAAAATCAATAGCCTTCCTGTACATGAATAACAAATTGACTGAGAGAGAAATTAGAGTAATAACACCTTTCACATAGCATCCACAAAAATGAAATACCTAGGAATCAATCTAACGAAGGATGTAAAAGACCTCTACATTGAAAACTACAGGGCAGCGTAAGCACCTGCCTGGCAAGCGCGAGGGCCCAAGTTCCACTCCCGGAACCCACACACCAAAAAAGGGCCGGTGATATTGCTCAGTGGCACGGGCGCCTGCTGGCGTGCGAGGTCCTGAGGTCGACCCCCAGTACCCACAAAAAAAAAAAAAAAAGAAAAGAAAACTACACTACTCTGAAAAAGGAGATTGAAGAGGATATCAGAAAATGGAAAGATATCCCTTGGTCTTGGGTAGGAAGCACTAATATAGTGTAAATGGCCGTACTTCCAAAATTGTACAATTTTAATGCAATTCTGATCAAAATTCCAACAACATATCTCACAGATTAGAGAAAAAAAATCCTAAAATTCATCTGGAACCAGAAGAGACCTAGAATAGCAAAGGCAATTCTGGGCAACAAAGGCAAGGCAAGGCATCACAATCCCTGACTTGAAATTATACTATAAAACTACTGTGATAAAAACAGCGTGGTACTGGCAAAAAGACAGACCCAAAGATGAGTGGAACAGATTAGAAGATGCAGAAACAACTCCAGACATACTAAGTCACCTTATCTTTGACAAAGGTGCCAAACACATTCACTGGAAGAAAGACAGCCTCTTTAATAAATGGTGCTGGAAAAACTGGCTCTGCACATGCCGAAGATTAAAATTAGAACCATATCTTTCACCATGTACTAAACTAAATTCAAAATGGATCAAAGATCTAAATATTAAAACAGAAACATTAAACCTGCTGGAAGATAAAATAGGTAAAACTCTTGAAGACATTGGTGTAGGCAAAGACTTTATGAATAAAATGGCAATTGCACAGGAACTATCACAAAGAATCAACAACTGGGATTTCATATTAGAAAACTTTTGCACAGCAAGAGAAATCACCAACAGAGTGAAGAGACAACACACAACGTGGGAAAAAATGTTTGCCAGCTGTTCCTCAAAGGATTACTATCAAGAACATATAAAGAACTCAAAAAAATCAGACCTCCCAAATTTAAAGACCCAATCCAAAAATGGGCATCTGAGATGAATACACACTTCTCAGATGAAGAAATACAAACAGCAAATAAATATACGAAAAAAATGTTCAACATCACTGGTCATTCAAGAGATGCAAATTCCATCTCACCCCAGGAAGAATGGCCATTATCAAGAAATCACCCAATAACAAATGTGGGAGGGGCTGTGGGGAAAAAGGAACCCTTCTCCACTGTTGGTGGGAGTGTGGACTGGTACAGCCACTGTGGAAATCAGTGTGGAGATTCCTCAAAAAACTAGGATTGGAGGTCCCATTTGACTCAGCTATTCCCTACCTAGGTATCTTCCCAGAAGAATCAAAAACATCGTACCACAGCGATATATGTGCACCCATGTTTAGAACAGCACAATCTGCAATAGCTAGATCTTGGAAATAACCTAAAGGCCCATCAACCGAGGAATGGATAAAAAAGATGTGGTCTTTTTATACAATGCAGTACTACTCAGCCATAAAGAAGGATAAACTGGAGACTTTTATAGGTAAATGGATGCAACTCGAGACCATACTCATAAGTGAAATAAACCAGATGCACATGTGTAAACATCGTATTGTCTCCCTAGTATGAGAAGCTGAAAGAGTAAATAAGATCCAAAATGTACAATATATATTATAAAATGGGAAGAAGCTGTTCAAAAGAAAAGAGAAACTGGGATGGGGGAATGGAGAAAAGAAGGAAGGGAAAAGCAAAAAAAAAAAAAACTATATATATATATATAGATAGATAGATAGATATGTATATATATAAAAGATAGTTAAGACAGATACACTACTAATTTCTCTTAGTTCATTGAAAAGAAAGTTTTGTGCTAATATTGTTTGCCAATTGAATGCCAATATCTCGTACTCTGAATAACTAATTTAAAGATAACAATACGCAATGTATTAACCATTGTTACCCTCCTATTATGTTGTTTTGAAATTTTGTTCTATTTTTTTTTCCTCTTTAAAATAAAAAAAAAAAAAAAAGAAAGAAAGGAAGCTGAATAAACTCATTGCCCAAAGACCTGCATTATAAACGCAAAATACTAAGGGGGGGTGGTCCTTAGGTTGTAAAGGAAATGAACTCACATGGAAACACAAAACCATAGGAAGACAACACCAGTACCAGAAAGAGCAAGTATGGATAAATATACATGGAAATTGATTGTTTAAAAGATAACTACAATGTCTTTGGAATTTAAAATATGTTCAAAAAGTGTAATATATGACAAAACCACAAAGGGCAGGAGGCAGATAAAAAGAGTAAATCACACAGGTTCTTGCACTGTGAAGAAATGGTAAAAATATCTAATTTTAACTATAATATTACAAAGATACAGGCTGTAATCTCTAGGACAGAAGAGGATAAATCTTTCCTAAAAATGACCACATAATAAAGATTTCAAGTGTTATGGACCACAAATGGTCTTTATTGCATATTCTTCACTTTTGTTGTTGTTGTTGTACTGGGGATTGAACCCAGGACCTTCACTCTGAGCTACATTTCCATCCTCCTCTCCCCAAGTTTTTTATCTTGATAGGGTCTTGCTAAATTGCCCTGGTTGGGCTTGAACTTCTGATTCTCTTGCTTCAGCCTCCCAGAGTGCTAGGATTATAGATATATACCACTGTGCCCAGCTTGTTCACCATTTTTATTGTCTCTTAAAAATGTAAACATTTTCAACTCATGAGTCACACAAAAACAAGCTATAAGTTGAATCCTTGATAGTATAATAAAAGAATGTTCAACCAAAAGTTAAGAGTAGGAAAAATAAGAAATAATTGATTAATAAAAAATTTGCAAGCATTTTCCTATTCATTAAATATATCCCCAAACCACCATTTTAATATTGCACATTCTATTGTGAGGATTTTTTTCATAATTTTGTTTTCTTTTGTGGCACCAGGAACTGAACTCAGGACCTTGGGCTTGCCATGCAGGCGCTTGTGCCACTGAGCTATATCCCCAGCCCCTATTTTTTCGTAATTTATTTAACCAATCCCTTGCCACTGGATATATTTATTTCCAGATTTTTGCTTTAAATTGAAAATGTACTAGTATATTACATACTAGTATATATAACCCTAGTTGCACTTTTTTCTTATTTTCTTTTAACAAATTTCTAGAAACAGAATTAAAGTCAAAGGATAGAAACATTTAGAGTTGCTAAAATATCTTCCCAGAATTTACATTTCTCCTACTAGTGTTTTCTCTACACCCTTGCTAGCATGAGGTTTTGAGAAGCAGCCACTTCTCAATAGCCATTTTCAACATACTCAATTTCTTTCCTAGAAAAGAACTATTATAGGTTTCTGCTGATTTTTCTGCTAAACCCTGTAAAACCTTATCTCAGAGATGAGCAGTTTTCATAAAACACAGGACAGTACAGACCAAATGCTCTGGGGAAGAACAGTAGTTCCGGCTGGTAGTGACTCTCCCTGGAAAACTGAGCTACTAGAAAGGAAGCAAGTCCAACAGGTAATAGGTAGGCTTTCTCGGGTAGCAAGCATATGGGCTTTTGAGGCATATTTGGGGGGTAATTCTGGCTCAGTTACTAACTGTAAGATACCAGACAACTTTTGTTTTCTTCTACCGTCATTCTTCTCATCCGCAGAACAAGGGAAATAATACCTACCATACAGTATGATTATGACTGGTGGGACTGGAGCATTGTAGTTCAATACGTTTAGGTGCATACCTCTGAGGCTCAATGAAAACAGACAGGAAAGAGAAAGAGGATACCAACCTTCTCAGAAAAGGTGAATATCTTTCTCTGATCAACACCTCCAAATTGGGCATCTACTTTTAAATACTCTTCATCCAAAGCCTGTGGAAAGAAACACATAAGCACAACCATCTGCTATATATGTTCCGTATGGGTCTGAGAAATCAGAAACTGTCAAATCCCAGATTTTTCAGAAGAGAGAACCAGGAAGAAAATAAACAGCACTGAGCCACTGTGTTAGCCTCAACAGCTGCATAAACAGTTGCTGCGTGCCTGTGGTAAACACTACTCCATGAGGATGTCATGGGATAAAAAATATGCAGCGTAGTCTTTCCTCTCAGGATGCTCCCAATCTAGTGCGGAGGAAGGGAAGGAGGAGAAGATAAACCAGTCACGTCAAAGGTGCTGCTCTGAACAAGACAGACTGTGACACAAGTCCAGTGAGTAGCATAACATCCTGAGGTCCGGGTGCAGCTCAGTGGTACTGTGTGTGCTTAGCATGCAAAAGGCTCTGAGTTGACCCACAGCACACACATGAAAAGTAAGTTCATCCTGCCAGAGCTGAGAGAAACGGTACAACTAAACTACTAAAGGAACAGCGCTCATCACTACATGCCAGGCCTGTTGCCAGCCCAGCAGATGCGGAAGTAAATCACACCCAGGCTCTCCCTTCAGGAAGCCCAATTATCTACTTGGGGAGAGCCATGTAAACAGACCATTTCAGCACAGTGTGCTAAGGGCTAACTTGGATGTTCATGCAAGGAACAGCGGCAACACAAAGGAAGAAGCAATTACCTCTCTACTCAGATGGCTGTGGGAAAAGGCTTCCTAGAATTAGACTGTGGGCTGAGCTTGGCTTTAAGGAATACACAGATGTTTTTGACCATGAAGAGAAAACAATGTGAGAAGGCACAGAGGTGTGAAATGTTTAGGGAAAATTATGAGTGATTCAGTCTGCAAAAGCACGAACTTCAAGGGATACAGAAATAGTCATAAAGAGGTTAGAAAAGTAGGTAAGAAAAAAAAGAAAAGTCGGTCAGGACCATAAAGTCAATGGAAGGGTGCCTAGTGTTATCCTGGCTAGTGAAAAGTTTCAGGCCGGTGATATGGCTCAGCAGCGTAAGAGCCTGCCTGGCAAGTGCGAGGTCCTGAGTTCAACTCCCAGTACCCACATAAAAAGGAAAAAAGGGTCGGTGATATCACTCAGCAGTATAGGTGCCTGCTGGCAAGTGCAAGGTCCTGAGTTCGACCCCCGGTACCCACATTAAAAAAAAAAAAAAGTTTCAAGGAGGGGAGAAACATAACCAGCACGGCAGAAAGATCACATTGATGATACCGGCAGGACATGAACTAGAGGCCTATAGGTTGGAGATAACATTACTAGAAGGCTTTTCTGAGAATCTAGATGAAAAATACCAATGAATCAAGGCAGTGGAGATGTGGAGCAAGAAGAAATTTAAGACTTTTTTTTTTTTTTTTTTACAGTCAGAGTCTCCTCATTTATTTGTTTGCTTTTACATTCATTCATTCGAAATTTAAGACTTTTTAAGAAGCTGAACTGATAAAATTTAATGCATATTGGCTGAGGGTGGGGAAAGAGAAGAGGAAAGAGATGGAGAATAGAGAAGATTGAACAAAGAGGAACAATCTAGATTAGCACTGTCCAATAGACCTTTCTGTGATGATGAATATGTTTTATGTCTGTGCTAATAGTCACCAGTTATGTGTGGCTACAAAGAACTTGAAATATAGCTTCAGTGTGACTAAAAAACTAAATGTTTAACTTTTTTTGGAGTCTGGGTGTTGATATGTTGCCCAGGCTGGCCGTGACTCCTGGGCTCAAATAATCCCCCTGCCTCAGCCTCTCAATTAGCTAGGACTACAGGTACACATACCACCTCACTCAATTAAAACCTTAATTCCTTTTAATAGACCCATATGACTAAGACTAGGGGTTACCATATTGCACAGTGCAGTCCTAGAATGTTTCCAGGTGTAATGTTGGCAAAGATCTCTGAGGTGACAAGGGGAGATTTTTTTTTTTTAATGTGGGTACTGGGAGTCGAACTCAGGACCTCTCACTTGCCAGCAGGCGCCCGTGCTGCTGAGCGGTATCACCGGCCCTTTTTTCCTTTATGTGGGTACCGGGAGTCGAACTCAGGACCTCGCGCTTGCCAGGCAGATGCTTATGCCGCTGAGCTATCTCACCGACCCGGAGATTTTTTTTAATAGCAAAATTATAGAGATGTAAAAAAACTTTAATGTATTTACATTTTCATTCCACCTTCCTGAGGTAACCGGAATCAATAGCTTGGTTTGTATTTTTCTGTCTTTGTCCTTGCCCGTACAAATACAAATGTCCGTGAAATGTGATGTGATTGTTTTGTTTAATGCAAAATAGGATCATGGCTAAGATTTATTTTCACACATCAACTTATTTTCTATTTTATTTTATTTTTTCAATTAAGTGATTATGATTAGCAGGGCACAGGGCTGCATGCCTGTAATCCCAGCACTCAGGAAGCTGAAGCAGGCAGGTTGCAAGTTCAAGGCCAACCTGTGCTACATAGCAAATCTGAGGCCTTAGGTGAAACACTGTCTCAAAAACCCAAACAAAAAACAAAAAGGTTATGATTAACATAAAGCAGATGTGTGAGATGAGCGAAGTCTTAAAGAACAGATGGAAGGAGTCACAATGAAGTAAAAGAGCATTCCAGGAAGCTAGGGAGGAGGAAAAGGAGGGGAGACAGAAGAAAGCCTAGAGTTTGGTGAAGGGAACAGCAAGTGCACCAGTTCAGCTGGTGTTGAGAGGTTGGTGTCCAGCAGTTCAAATTAGAGCAGATAGGTAACTGGGTCTCCTCCATCCCTCGAGTACCTGCAGTCCAGGGTACAACAGACCACTCAGCAAAGGGTGCTCCACCTGCTTCACAACCTCAGCTCCAGCCTTCTTGGCATCGTGTTGCGTGACCATGGAGGACAGTCTGTACACGTCCAGTGTGTACTCTCTGAAGAGGAGAGGAGGAGGGGACAGCTGTGAGACTGGGCCTCAGTTTCCCAGGGTAATCACTTCCCTGATCTTAAGACATTCAAGAGAACACTGCCCAGTAGCTTCTAAAATGTGAGCAATCTATTGCTCATCTAAAATAATACTTTTTGTTTTTCCTTTTAAAAGACAGCTTTAATAATTTTCTTTGCTTTTTAAAAAATGTTCTGCTGGGTGTGGTGGTGCACACCTGGTGCAGCCATCCCTTGGAAGGCTGAGGCAGGAGAACTGCTGTGAGTTCGAGGCCAGCCTGGACTATATAGGTTTAAGGCCAGTCTGAACTACACAGAGAGACCCTGTCTCAAAAAAAAAAAAAAAAAAAGTTCTATCATCCTTTGATGTATTGCTTCTCTACCATTCTCCTCTGTTGTCTTCTTTGGGAATGCCTACGGAACACCACAATTTCTCAATCTGTCTGCCATGCCTTTAAAAAAAACCTTAAATATTGTACCCATCACCAAGTTTATAAAAAAGGACACAGCAATTACTCCTGAAGCTTCTGAGTGCCATTTCATGATCCCACTCCACTCCCTACTTCTTCAGAGTAACTACCATCCTCGACATGGTGCTTCTTTTCTGTTTTGTGTGAGTGTGGAGCTGGTGATTGAACCTAGGACCTCATACATAGTAGGCAAGCGCTCTACCACTGAGCTACATTCCTAGGCCCCTTAGAGCAGTCCTGAAGACTGAAATCACAGGCTACTGAGCCCTAAGTTGTCCCCAGACTTAAGTTGTCTAGGCTGGCCTTGAACTTGCAATCCTCCTGCCTCAGCCTCCTGAGTAGCTGGGATAACAGGTGTGAGCCACTGTACCTGGCTTCTTTCCAGTTTTGTATTACATTTATAACTCTAAACAATGTGTTATATTCTTACATATTTAGCATAGTATACATGTGTAAGTTTCTCTATATCTGCCCTAGAATTTCCAGATTATAGAGAATTTGCACCTTGAAGTTTATTAGATAATATCAAACTAAAGTGATTTTTATCAATTTTAATTTTGTCATTATTTTAAATCTTTGCCAATTTGGTGAGCATGGAATGGTTTCTTACTGTGGCTTTAATCTATATTTCTCTGAATAATAACCAAGGAAGTTATTATTCTTTCCATATGCTTACTAGTCATTTGGGTTTTTTCTTGAGAATACTGGACCTAGTTTAAGTCTCATTTTACTAGATTGACTTTTTAAAAACAATTGATTCTGTAATTTTTGAAATATAATACAGGATATTAATCTTTTCTTTTGAGAGGGGAGTGTTAGGGATTGAACCTAGGGCCCTGCACACGTCAAGCACATGCTCTATCACTGAGCTGCACCCCAGCCCCAGTAAGTCTTCATTTAACAGTTATTTTAAGGTATAGTCATCTCTTGGTATCTCCAGGCGATTGGTCTCTTGGACCCCTGTGGACATCAAAAGCCAAAGATGCTCAAGTTCATCCCTGATATAAAAACCTACAGTTTAAGCCATCTCTAGATTACTTATATTGAATAGAGTCAGCCCTTCATATTTGTGTGTCCTGCATCTGTGGATTCAATCAACCACATTCAAAAATATTTAGAAAAAAATTTCCAACTGCTCTGAAATGTACACTTTCTTATTGTTCCCTAAATAATATACTACAACAACTATTTATTATAGCCTTTACATTGTATTAGGTTTTATAAGCAACCATGACAGGATTTAAAGTATATGGGAAGATTTGCCTAGGTCAGTGGTGGTGAACCTATGGCATACATGTTGTTTTTCTTTTGAGACCAAAGATGTTAATGTAGTAATGTAAGTTGTTTTTTCTAAACTAAAACCTCAGTATTCAGGTTTAATTGCACTTCACAGTAACTGGCACTTCACAATAAATAAGTGGGTTTTGGGTTGCAGTTTGGGCACTCATCTTTTTTTTTTTTTTTTTTTTTGTGGGTACCGGGGGTTGACCTCAGGACCTCGCGCGCCAGCAGGCGCCTGTGCCGCTGAGCGGTATCACCGGCCCTTTTTTTGTATGTGGGTTCCGGGAGTCGAACTCGGGCCCTCGCACTTGCCAGGCAGACGCTTATGCCGCTGAGCCATCTCACGGGCCCTGGGCACTCATCTTTAAAAGGTTTGCCATCACTGGCCTAGGTTATGTATAAATACTACACCATTTAATACAAGGGACTTAAGCATCTACAGATTTTGGTATCCATAGGAATTCCTGAAACCAATCCTCTACAGGTACTGAGGTTCAGCACAGATACAAACATTTCTTTTGGTGGTGGTACTACGGATTGAACCCGTGCTATATCCCTGACTCTTTTTTATTCTGAGACAGGTCTCACTAAGGTGCCCAGGCTGGCCTTGAACTAGCTTTAGCTCCTGAGTTGCTAGGATTATAGGTGTGTACCATCATGCCCAATTACAATACAATTTTTTAAAAAATATTTTTGATCTGAGGTTGGCTGAATTTGTGGATATGAAGGGCTGTCTATACATTAGATTAATTGAAATATAGTATTTCTTTGTATTCCCATTTCACTTGGTCTCTGGCCACTGAGTATTCTTGACTAACTTCTTAAAACATTGATAGATTTAGGTCAGAAATATTTTATCAAGTACTTTTATTTGTCTTCAACAGGAAGGTAGGTTAGAGTACCTAGTCTGTCTGCTGGAAACAAAAGTCCTTATCTGTATTTCAGCTACTCTTATGTATTTAATCTGTCCATCTCTCTGGGCTGCATTCTAGATGAATTTCTTAGTATTCTCTCTCTCTCTTTCTCTCTCTCTCTCTCTGAGGCAGGATCTTGCTATGTATTCCAGGCTGACCTTGAACTCACCATGCAGCACAGGCTGGCCTTGTGGAGATCCTCCTGCTCCAGCCTCCCGAGCGCTGAGAGAGTGCTGAGATTACAGGTGTGTGCCACCATGCCCAGCTGTAATTTTTTCTTTAATGATGTTCAAGATTTGTTTTTTTCCCCTCTCTAATGACTGGAATTGATTCTTCCAAGGTTTTTAAATGATTCTTTTTACTTCTATATGTTTATGTTTCATTTCTATCTCTGTCTTGTGATGTCCTTTTGTGTATGTTGCTGGGATCAAACCCAGGGCCTTGTGTATGCTAGGCAAGGGCTCTACCAAATAACCTATATGCCCAACTCAAAGGTGCATCCTTCATAAGCATTCTACCACTGGGCTACATCCTCAGTACTCTATTCTATTCTAGGATCTTGCTAAATTGCCCAAGCTGGCCTCTAACTTGCAATCCTCCTGCTTCAGCCTCCTGAGTAGCTGGGATTACAGGCATGCACCATCCTGCCTGGCCTCCTTTTTCTTTTTTTTTTTAACAAGTGGGTGTTATTTCTTGGCATTTTAGAACTTATGTTATTTTGGTAATATCAGGATATAATGAAAAGTGGTGGGCAGTATGGTTCAAAATTTGGTGTGCACGTACTCCAGGTCTCTGTAAACTGAAGTTTGATAAAAGTCCTTAAAGACTTAGATGAGGGCCGGTGAGATGGCTCAGCGGCATATGCGCCTGCCTGGCAAGGGTGAGGGCCCGAGTTCGACTCCCAGAACCCACATACGAAAAAAGGGCCGGTGATATTGCTCAGCGGCACGGGCGACTAGTGGCGTGCGAGGTCCTGAGGTTGACCCCCAGTACCCACAAAAAAAAAAAAAAAAAAAAGACTTAGATGAGTTGCCAGTAGTGCCCCCACTCTCTGGCTTTACCTTCCTTGAAGGGTTTGGACGGAGATGGGGAAAGGGGAAAAGCTCTACTTTATTCTCTGACTTTTAGCAGTAAGCCTAGTTTGCCTCTACTGCTCACTTCCAGACTGGAACCCAGCAGACCTGTAATGTTAGCCCAACTCATCGATGTACATTTCAGTTCTGTTCTTTTCCCATAGAAATATTCAGTTTGGGGCTGGTGAGATGGCTCAGCGGCTTAAGCGCCTGCCCGGCAAGCGCGAGGGCCCGAGTTCGACTCCCGGAACCCACATACGAAAAAGGGGCCGGTGATATCGCTCAGTGGCACGGGCGCCTGCTGGCGCGTGAGGTCCTGAGGTCGACCCCCCGGTACCCACAAAAAAAAAAAAAAAAAAAAAAAAAAAGAAATATTCAGTTTGTTTTTGAACCTTGCTATCTCATCTATCATTGCTGTGGTTGGAAAGAATATACTCAAGTGCACATTACAAAGCCATCTGTCTTTAAAGTCACTTTTGTATATGAAAGAAAGATCAAGTGACCTGAAGCAAGATAGCTTTATTTATTTATCCCACTTTCCCATACTCTGCATGCTGCTAAGTTCTAGGAAAATAATAACCTTGGCTGTGTTATCAGCAGTGCCTAGAACAGGTCTGGCATACATTAAGAACTCAGTACATACTTGTGTGATTCATCCCCTCACCCTCTTCAGGTTTTTGCCTGGCATTTCTCTTTCTTTTTCTTTCTTTCTTTCTCTCTCTCTCTTTCTTTCCTGTCTCTCTTTTTTTTCTTCTTTCTTTCAGTATAGTACTGGGGATTGAATGCAGGACCTTTGCACTGAGCTGCATACCTAGTCCTTTTTACTTTTTAATTTGAGACAGGATCTCACTGAGTCACTGAGTTGCCCATGCTGGGCTTGAATTTGTGCTCCTCTGCCTCAGCCTCTTTGAGTCTGGGATTACAGGCCTGTACCACCATGCCCAGCTTTCTGCCTAATAATCTTATCAGAGATGTTTTCCCTAACATCCTCTTTAAATACTAACTCCTACTGAAAACATTTTCTCCCTGCCCCCTGCTTCGTAGCACCTGCTTCCATCTCACACACACACACACACACACACACACACACACACACAAACACACACACTCAAGTATATAAAACTTAGCTATTTGTTTAACATTGGCTTCTGTGCTGGAACGTAAGCCTCGCAAGGATAGGGCCTTATGTTTTAGTTTACTTTTATAAACCAAGCACCTAGAATGGAGCTTACTGAAACAGGGAGGGGGCAGATGACCTGGAGGAGATGAACCAGGAACCCTCCACACAGGTGTGTTTGGGATTAGGTTTCTTTTTCTTAAGGTTTAGGTATTGTTACCCTGAAAAGAGGCAAACAATAGTGATTTAAACAATCAGTTCTGATAAAACATAGTGCGCATTAGAAAATTTTGAGAGTGAGCAGGGTCCTGTGGGGAGGTGAGAAGACTTTCCAGAGTGATGCTGGCCCACTAGGGGAGTGTTCTAGGCAGAGGGAGTTCAGCAGGCAGGACAGGCAGCCAGGGAAGAGCCAAGTCCAAAGGGAGTCAGGGTGACCCAGTGAAGGACAAGATAAGATGAAGCCTGGGACTGAGAGCTAACAAAAAGCCAGGCCCCACGGTGGGAACACAATGGCCAAGGCCAGGGCTCTGGTGGCCCAATAAACAAGGGCCCCACGTTAGACTAGTGGGATCCTCCTGTTCAAGAATGTGATAAAAACAAGATGACAGATAAACAGTACCACCAAGTCTCCATTCATACCCCTCTGAAGAGTGCTTTTGTTCTGTTTGTGCTGATAATTTTAGAAAAGTTACAATAATTAACTGTGCTTGCAAAAGTATGCTTGCTACATACCTGAGTTCCTATAAGCATGCTTCCAAGTCAAACTTTCCTGCTTGTAACTCTGTAGGCTGACCTCAACTTGGCCCAGGATGATCTAAGATGCAGCCATTTTTGTGTATAAAAATCCCTAGATAAAGACCCCGTGGCAACCTGCTCAGGTCCTCCTGGTATTGGGAGCTTTCTGCTTCCAGTCTATAATAAATGCTTTTGCTCATTTCTCTCTTAACTCTCTACCCTATAATTCTTTCTGGGTTGTGAGAAGAACACACCACCCAAAGGATGTGTTACGGTATAATAGTGGCTGCACAAATATCTATAATGTTCATTATCTACATAATTTATGTAGATTAAATACAAAAATGAATGAAATCTCAGGCATTCTACAGAGGCTGTAGGTTCAAAGGTTTGTT
Organism: Erethizon dorsatum; assembly: GCA_028451465.1. Taxonomy (NCBI): domain Eukaryota; kingdom Metazoa; phylum Chordata; class Mammalia; order Rodentia; family Erethizontidae; genus Erethizon; species Erethizon dorsatum. The sequence goes on along the minus strand of CM051827.1, from coordinate 110,075,970 downwards.
TATATAAAGATGTTTGTATGTTTTATTTAAAAGGTTAAATGTTGAGCTGGGCGTATTGGTGCATGCCTGTATCCCAGCTATTTGGGAGACTGAGGCAGAAGGATCATGAATCGAAGGGTAGCCTGGACAACTTAGCAAGACCCTGTTTTAAAAACAAAAAACAAAAAGGCCTTGGGATGGAATGTACAGCAGCAATGAGAGCACTTGCCTAACATCTGCAAGACTCAGGGTTTCAATGGGGGAATGGTGGACGAACAAAAAAACCTCATCAAACACTAAACATCCAACAGAAACAAAAAAAGAAACTATATTCGATGAAGTAACAAGAAAAACTAGTAGTGAGAGATCTGGGTTCATATCCTAACTTACTTATTAGATGCATGAACTTGGGAAAACTAATTGTGAATCTATTTTCTTATCCACGAGACATGATAGAATAATGCTTGCTTTAAAAAGTTGTTCTGAGGATTTCAACGCAAAAGTGACTAGGAAAGTAATCCCAGCACTAGGGAAGCTGAGGTAAGAGGATCGCCCCAACTTCAAGGCCAGCCTGGCTACATAGCAAGACCTGTCTCAAAAAGCCAAAAAAAAAAAAAAAAAAGACTAGGAGAGTAACGTATGGTATGTAGGTTATGAAGGTTTATTTGAGAAGTTAAAACACTTTTTAAATGTGGAGACTATGAGGCAGCATAGGGGAACTACCCAAATAACAAGTACAAAGTTAGTATACAGGGGCTTGGGTATAGCTCACTGGTAGTGTGCTTGCCTTATACTGTATCTGCAAGGTCCTTTGTTCCATCCCTAGCACAGGGGGGTGGGGGGTGGGGAGTGGGGTAAGCAATAAAAATTGTTGGGGAGGTGTGAAATCTCTTTCAAATTTCTTTTATCATTACTTGCTGAGGGTAGAAGAGAAAGGGAGGCTGGATCATTCACCACATGTAAGGCCAAAGGCTTTTATTATGGTTATATGTACGAGATGTGATAAAAGAAACACAGCTTGTTTAAAAGATTTTTAAAAATTATAGTAGTAAAAGACACATTGCTATTAATCCCTCTTGTTTTGACCACACTTATCCCATTGTCCTTGCCACATTCTGCTACAGTTCTGTAAGTCCTTTTTCGTTAGTCTTTATTAGTGCTGTCATAGCTGCCTCAATGTCTTTAATTGATTCAAAATATTTATTGTCATTTTGGTAAATATTATGATCATTCCTTTTTTTTTTTTTTTTTTTTTTTGTGGGTACCAGGGGTTGACCTCAGGACCTCACGCGCCAGCAGGCGCCTGTGCCGCTGAGCAATATCACCGGCCCTTTTTTCATATGTGGGTTCCAGGAATCGAACTCAGGACCTCGCGCTTGCCAGGCAGGCGCTTATGCCGCTGAGCCATCTCACCAGCCCATGATCATTCTGACTTTGGGGAAGAGCCAGAAGTTGCACAGTGTCAGATCTGGTGAATAAGGTGAATGAGGGTACACTAATGTTTTTATGAACCCACCTTTCTATTGGATGTCACTTAGCAGCAGCATTCACCCACCCCACTTTTGATCATGCTCATTTTTTTTTTTTTTTTTTTTTTTTGTGGGTACCGGGGGGTCGACCTCAGGACCTCGTGCACCAGCAGGCGCCCGTGCCGCTGAGCGATATCACCGGCCCCTTTTTCGTATGTGGGTTCCGGGAGTCGAACTCGGGCCCTCGCGCTTGCCGGGCAGGCGCTTAAGCCGCTGAGCCATCTCACCGGCCCCAAGATCATGCTCATTTTAAAGACACTCATGAAAAACGATTGCCAGAACTGCTTCAGAAAGTGGCAAGAATGATAGAATAAATGTGTTCAAAGTGAGGGGGAGTATTTCAAGGGGGATTATTGGCAATGTGTCTTTTACTGCAATACAATTGTTTTTTGATTTTTTTGAGACAGGATCTTACTATATAGTTTAGGCTGGTCTTGAACTCACTATGCAGCCCAGGCTGGCCTCGAACTCCCAGCAATCCTCCTGTCTCAGCCTCTCAAGTGCTGGGATTACAGGTGTGTACCACTACACCCAGCTATAATTTTTAAAATTAAACATTCACTATATTTTAACACCCCTTATCTCCAGCAAATAGAACAGTACCTGGGCATTTAGTAGACAGTTTCTTTTGGTAGATGAATTAAAGAACAAAGGGTATAAATTTTTGTTCTTAACAGATAGTGCCAAACAGCTTGTAATCCAAATTTAGAGTGCCTGGACTCCATAAGCCTTAATTAGGTAGAAGCACCAGATCCAGGAGAAGGGTGGTGGAAGACCAAGCACCTACTTGCTGAGCTGGTAATCAGTGCCTTTGACGAACTTGAGCTTCTCCAAGGGCACACCAATGCTCTCCAGCATTGCTTTGATCATGTTCTCATAGAAACTGCTTCTGAGTTCTAGAAGTTCCCATGGGGCTTTCATGTTATCCAGGTATGCATGAAGGTCCGCAAATAGAATGGTTACCTGGATGTAAGGGACAAGGGGCCACCAAAATGTCAATTTTTTCTAGTACCACTAAACCACACCTCTTCTCCCACCGCCTCTCCCACCCCTGCCCCCACCCTTGCTAAGGCTCTCTTTTTATCTTTCTCCAAAGGCAACTGCTTGACCCACATACGAAAAAGGGGCCGGTGATATCGCTCAGTGGCACGGGTGCCTGTTGGCGCGCGAGGTCCTGAGGTCGTCCCCCTGGTACCCACAAAAAAAAAAAAAAAAAAAAAAAAACAAAGGCAACTGCTTGGTTGATACCATGAGGTCTTACCTCACATCCAGCCTTCAAGAAGTCAGCAATCTTGGACATGGGCACGAAGTAAGCCACATGTGGCCTGCCTGTGGTTGCCGTTCCCCAGTAAACTTTAAGTTCCCGCTCCTTCAGTATCTCCTTTAGTTTCTCTTCCCCTAAAACCTCCTGTTGTAGAAGCAGAAGAGGTGCTTTAATGTTGGTCCCCCCATCCCCTGCACATCCTTTATATCCTATGACAAGGAAAACAAAGCCATGTGTCAGAGGTCTCCAGGCTCAGAACCGGCAGGGAGGGCAAGCCATGTTCTCAGCACTGAGTGCCAACTCACATGGACACTACTGCTGGTGCCCCTCCTGTGAAGTGACACAGATGGAAGGAGGCAGGGGCATGTCCCTACTGGAATCCTAGCCTCTAGTTACATCTAACCCACTTTCCTTCCTTTCATTGCCTACTTTCTGATATAGCCATCCCTTCTTCTGGTCTCTACTCCTTCATTTCCCATTCCCTGTAAGTGCCATAACATATAATCCTTACTCTTGGGAAGATCACAGAGGAACTCCAGGTTGCTAACTTGAATGAATAGTTTGTGTGTGTATGTGTGTGTGTAGTGCTAGAGATTGAATCCAAGGCTTTGTGCATGCTAGGCAAGTGCTCTACCACTGAGATACATCTGCAGCCCTTAAATGAATACTTTTTAGTCATCATTTACTCCCTGAAACTCTCCTCTTTTTTGGTTTCCTTATTTTATTCTTAGTTTCCCTGTTCTCTGACAGCTTAGGTTTCATCGGTGTTGCTTCTCTTCTTCCTAATCACTAAATATTAGCAAACTTTGAGGCTCTAGTCTTTTCTTACTAAACATTCTCCCTATTTATCATTTGCTTTAATTTTTACTCATGAGCTACTAATACCCAAATCTCCTACTCATACCCATATATAGAATCATGTACTTATTATCAACATAATACTTCAATCCCAACACATTGGGCTGGGCATGGTGGCACATGCCTGTAATCCCAATACTTGGGAGACTGAGGCAGGAGGATTGCTATGAGTTCGAGGCCAGTCTAAACCATATAGCAAGGCCCTGTCTCAAAAAACACACAGGGCTGGTGATATGGCTCAGTGGCATAAGCGCCTGCCTGGCAAGTGCAAGGTCCTGAGTTCGACTCCCGGTACCCACATAAAGGAAAATAACGGGCGGTGATATCGCTCAGTGGCACAAGCACCTGCTGGCAAGCACGAGGTCCTGAGTTTGACTCCCGGTACCCACATTAAAAAAAAAAAAAACATAAAAAAACCAACAAACAAAAAAAACCAACACATTCAAAATTAAACTTATGTTCTCGCCTTCCTACTTCATGTCCCAATGTTTTTAATTTATAATTTCACTCCTAGGTAGTAAATGGTGTTCAGCAAATTGCTTTAGTTACTCCAGAACAGCTCTTAAGTCCTCCTCCATTTCTCTGTCTCTGTATCACCACCCTAATCCAGGTCACCATGAGCACACACTAGGTTACTGAAATAGTCTCCTAACAAATCTGTCATATCTACCCTTGCTCCTTCCAATCCATGTTCCAAAAGATAGCCAGACGGATCTTCTTTAAAACTCCAAATCTGGGCCGGTGATACAGCTCAGTGGCATAAGCTCCTGCCTGGCAAGTGTGAGGTCCTGAGTTCGGTTCCCGGTTCCCCCATAAAGGGCAAAAAAAAAAAAAAAAAAAAAAAAACTCAAAATCAGGTTAACTTATTCACTTGTTTAAAATCTTTCTGTTTTGTTTTTTTGAGACAGGCCTAGCTTTGTTGCCCAGCTACCTCTAGTGTGTTGCCTCAAATCCTGGCGTGAGTGATTTTCTGCCTCAGCCTCCCTAGTAGCTGGGACTACAGTGTGTATCACCAGGCCAGGCTTGGTTTAAAACTAATTTCCTTTTCCCCAGAGACAATGTTGGAATTACCTAATAGGCCAGTATGCTCCTGATATAAGTATTTTCATTATTTTCACCACACCTGGCTAAGCCCAGTTTTAAATTGGGCTCATGGAATAAAGCTTATAAAGGCCCTCATGACTTGGTCTCTGCTTACCTCTCTTTTGTTATTTAAATTTAAAGTAAAATATAAGAAAAGATAAAAGAATTTTCTTCAAGTGATGATTTTGAAAAAGTGACGATTTTTAAAAAACCATGGCATCCGGGAGTGGTGACACAGGCCTCTAATTCCAGCACTGAGGAGGCTGAGACAGGAGGATTGCAGAGTTCAAGGCTGGCCTGGGCTACATAGTGAGTTCAAAGCCAGCCTGAACTACACAATGGGACACTGTTTCAACCCCTCCCCCCCATAAAAACTATGACAAGCAAAAACTGTTTCTGTTGTCTAATTAGCAGGACTTGAAATTCTGTGCTCCAAGTCTGTTGGTCACTGATTTTGCATTCTTCAGAGTTCCTTATTATCTGGACACTTAGGGCGTTCTCATAACTCAAGGAAAGTTCATACCACTTAGCCTCTAAAACTCGAGCAAGTCAATTCCATATCCTTTGTGCATAGTATGTCCCCAGCAAGCACTATTTTATGGAGAGAGGCTAGGAAACAAAAGAATCTGGCCAAAAGGAAGCAAGTAAAAAATCTCATGTTGACCAACTTAACAAAAAGACCCTATCTAAAAGTAAGAAGTGAAAGGGGCTGGAATGTAGCTTAGTGTTAGAATGCTTGCCTAGCACGGGTTAAATCCCTAGTACTACATCAAGAAAAAAAAAAAAAATCAAGATGAGAATGGAAGAACTTAAATGTCTACCAACTGATGAACAGATAAACACAATGTGGTATATCGGTACAATGGAACATAACTCAGCCATAGAAAGAAGGAACTTCTGATACATACAACAACGTGGACAAATCTTGAAAAAAACATGCTAAGTGAAAGAAGTCAGACACAAAAGGGCATATATTGATGATTCCAGTTATATGAAATGTCCAGAATAGAGAAATAAATACATAGGGACAGAAACTACATTAGTGTTTTCTTAGGGCTGGCAGTAGAGGTAATGGGTATTGACTGCTAATGGTACTAGCTTTTGATGGGGAATGAAAATATTCTGGAATTGGAAGGTGTTTGTGGATGCACAATTGTGTGAATTGTACACTGTAAAACAGTGATTTAAAAAACAATTCTGGTACTGGGGGTTGAATCCAGGGTCTTTGCTCTGAGCTACATCCCCATCCCTTCATTTGTTATTTTGAGACAGGGCCTCCCTAAATCGTTGAGTTGCTAGTTTGGGCTCAAATTTGCAATCCTCCTGCCTCAGCCTCCCAGAGTGCTGGAATTACAGGCATGTGCCACCACACACGGCTAAGCCCAGTTTTAAATTGGGCTCGTGGAATAAAGCCTATAAAGGCCCTTACGAATTGGTCTCTGCTTACCTCTTTTGTTATTTAAATTTAAATGCTCAAAACGTGACAAGTCGGAGACCCGAAGGAAGGCAAAGGAATGAACAATACAAATATTGAGTGTTCTATGAGCAGTTTGTTTACTCCAGGCAAATTAGTCATTTCTCTGAACCATAATTTTCTTTCTCCCCTCTGGATCTTAAAAAATACAATATTCTTCTATCTGAAACCCCCACCCTGAGGGCCCATGTTCCTATTTTTTTCTGGTTTACTCCAACTCCTGCGGTTTGGAAGATTTGTAGGGTGAAGAGATGATCCATATCCTTCAGGGAGCAGCTTAGAGGTTGCTTCCTCAAGGAAAGCCTTCCCTCCATTTATTTCCGTTCACGTATAGTAACTTCAGTACTTAACTTCAACTGAAATGGTTTGGGCTATGGGTCATTTTTAACCTCTGATCATCTCCAGACCAGCTCTGGGAGGGCAGGCCTTGACCCATCCCCAGCACCTAGCACCGCTCCTGGCACAGAAATAAGTGGGAATCCTGGATTCAAAGCCTGGCTCCGACACAAGGTAACTGCACACAAGAGGTGAGCTCGCTGTGATTTCTGTGGCACCTAGGGAAAGGCTGCTTGACCGACCGATTGACCGAACAGTAGCGAGAACTACAGTCTCTTCAGAATTGCCCCGGCGTGGCGTTCCCCGGCCCACTCACTCAGGACCGGGTAGGACCACTGGATCCGCGGCTCCCAGTTCCCAACCGCACATTCCAACCCAGAGGCCCAACCTGCAAGTTCCGGGTGATAAGTTGTAGTTTTTCTTCCGGGCTGGCAGCGTCCCCCATGGCTCCGTCACCCCTACTTCCCGCACTTGACCGGCACCCGCGCCCCTTCCTCTGTCGCCGCCGCCGCCGCCGCCGCGTGCCGGGAACTGTCACGCGAGTCCCGTCAGGTTGCATCAGCTGAGCTCGTCACTCGGCTTGCTCGGCCTAGACCCTTTGCCTAACAGTAGCTAGGAAAGAGTCAGGAGCAACGGAGAGTCGAGCGGGTCGATGAAACGGGAAGGGGCGGAGCCAGCAGGTCGAGTAGGCGGTGCGGAGGGCGGAATTGTGGCGTCTGCGCTGCGCGCATTTCTCTTAGGGGCGGGGCGGTTTCTTGCCAATCATTTCTTCTCCGCCCTCCCCCTGGCGTTGGCCCGGCTGCCTCGGGGTGGGGGGAGGTCGGGGAGGGGGCGATAAAATGGCGCAGGGGGCGGAGTGAGGCGCAGTCGTTCGCCCAGGCTTTGGCCCGGCTTCCGGAGGTGAAGAGCGGGAGGGATACACGGTCGGCGTTCGTCGGCTGGGCGGAGGTTGGGGGCGCCTGTTGCTTCTCCGGGGGTTTGCGCGCCCCGTACGCCCTGTTGAGGGATAGGGAGGCCCTCGCTCTGGTGGGAGAAGGGCTCGTTCTCGCCCCTGAGGCGGTGGCGGGAGGAGTGTCCCTGCCCCCCTCTTCCATGTCGGCGGTCTAGCGATGCCCCTCACCCTGCTGAGGAAGAGGGAAAGGAAAAGGGAGGCTGTCTGGTCATTGAGAGGCCGGCGGCGCTATCCGCCGTCTCTGCCCAGTGCGGGGGGAAGGGGGCGGGAGATGCCACTGCGCCCAGCCCGCTGGCGGGAGGGTGTTGCTAGGGAGAAGCGGGATCGCGGGCCGGCGGTGAAGGAGAGATGACCTGCCCTCGGGAGAGCGGCCCGCGCTGCCCGGGGCTGGCCGAGGTGTGACTGTGCCCCTCAGGAGAGGGGCGCTCCGGGTCAGCGGAGGAGCCGGTGTCGCTCCCACGGGGGGAGGGGCGGAAAGGAAGCCCGCGCTTCTCCCACCTTCCGCGGGGCGGCGGGAATTTTCGTCTCGCGGCGGGGAAGTGCAAAGGCCCTGCCCGAGGGCGGCGCCACCTCGCGGCCCACACGTTTCTGAAGGCGAGCAGGGCAAGGCCGAGCAGTATCCTTGGCAAGGACCTGGGCCACCCTTCCTCCCGGTCATCAAGGAAGGTGTGGAGGGGAGGCAGTTGGCACCCCAGGGTGAGCTCTGACGAGGTCGCAGAAATGATTCAGTTGCCCACCGGCTGCCCTAACCTAATCTCCAGTGGTTTTGTGATGTAGGCGCTCTAAGCTTTACCATACCCGTCTAAAAACTAAAAAACAAAAACAAAAAACCCAAAACATCTTTTAAAAAAGAAACTTGTTGCTTCAGGTTAGTTATACGTGCTCCCTATTCCCGTGTGGGAGGGGAGTCCCTGATACCCTGATGTAGTGAAATGTTAACCTAAAGCTGAAATTTCCAGTCCTGGGTGGTTTTTCCCCCTACAGGGTTTTTAGTTATCTCAAAGGGAATTGCAAAATTCTTTTTTTTTTTTTTGGAGGTTAAGAGTAGGAGAATTTATTGGAGAATAGGAATGACAGGAAAAGCTCTTGAGAGACAGGAGGGGTCCCTAATGGATTGCCCCAAAATTCTTACAAATAATTTCAGTTCACTTTGAATTTTTTTTTTTTTTTTTTGGTGGGTACCGTGGTCGGGACCTCACGCACCGGCAGGCACCCGTGCCGCTGAGTGATAGCACCGGCCCCTTTTTCGTATGTGGGTTCCAGGAGTCGAGCTCAGGCCCTCACGCTTGCCAGGCAGGCGCTTATGCCGCTGAGCCATCTCACCGGCCTCCACTTTGAATTTTTTTAAAAAATGTTGGGCCTATTTTATGAGTGATAACAAAGCCCTTCGAACTGTGTGCTTCATATATTTATTGTACTTGGGAGAGGTTGGAAATCAAAGGCCAATGAGAAATCCTGTCCTTTGGGAATAATCCTTGCTGTTGTGGCTAGCAGACCTAGCTAGCATGGTAATGGTTTTGGTTTTAGAGCCTTGAAAGAGGATGTGGTGTTGCAGTTTTAGTGGCCTGAATATAAAGGCTTTGCGCTCTAAGGCAATAGGTTTTCTGAGGTAAGATAAAAATAGAGAACCAGTTTCTGAGGTTGCAACCAGGAGGTTAGAGAACAGAGAGGGGGTGGTACACTGATGGGTGAAGAAGGGGGTGGACAGGTGAGAGAGATGTGGAAGGACAGAATAGGGTCACACAGGGATGGGGAGAAGAAGTATGATAGAATTGGGCAATGACAAAAAAATACTCTTCCCTTAAAAATAAAGAGGTTCCCATATTTTAAGTAGAGTCTACTAGGCAAGTGTCAAAAAAAGCAGGTGGTGATATAATAGCAGAGAAGTAAACTAAAACTGCCTCGAGGAACTTCACTTCAGAGCTTCAATTTTTTTTTTTTTTTTTTTTTTGTGGGTACCGGGGGGTCGCCCTCAGGACCTCGCGCGCCAACAGGCACCCGTGCCGCTGAGCGATATCACCGGCCCCTTTTTCATATGTGGGATCCGGGAGTCGAACTCGGGCCCTCGCGCTTGCAAGGCAGGCGCTTAAGCCGCTGAGCCATCTCACCGGCCCAGAGCTTCAATTTTATCTGAGGGGTTTCCTCCCTTGCAAGTCATGAAGTATCAGTTTTCATTGGCATAGGGTTTTTAGTTTTAGAGTGCTTTCATAAACATCCCCTTGGTTGATCTTTATTTGATTCAGTTGGCAGTATTTGTCCCCCTTTTTTCAGATGAGTATTCTCATCTGCATTATGGTTCAAAGACTTGAGTTGCTGAGGCCTCTGGAATTTAGTCCCTTGCTTTTATACAGGATGCTTCAGTACCATTAATTTGCAGAATTTGCCTGATATTTTGTATGTCCATCAGTCTGGTCTTTAATTACAGACAGTATGGTGGAATGCTGGGTTAAGTGACTACCTCCTTGAATGCTGGCTTAACTAGAGCATACTGGATAATTTCTAAATCTGCAGGGTCTAGGCTCAGTGGTGGTAAACCTATGGTGCTGGTGTTATTTGTTTTTCTTTTAAGACAAAAGATGTTAACGTATGAGTCGTTTTCTCTAAAACCTCAGTATTCAGGTTTAATTGCATTGTTGGCACTTGATAACAAATAAGTGAAGTGGGTTTTGGATTGCAGTTTGGACACTCATCTCTAAAAGTTTTGCTATCACTGGTCTAGGGGATGTTCCCTATCACTTTAGCACTCTTTTTTCCCTTCCATTCCTGTGCTTAAGAGTCAGGGAATGTGACAGGTGGGATAAAATAATGATAGCTTCCATTTATTTATCTTTCAGATTGTGCCTGTAGTGTGCTAGATGCTTTATGTTATGATCTCATTTAATTTTTGCAACAACCCTATGAGGTAGGTGTTATACTGTGAAGTTCAATATTTTACAGGGGAAGGACCTTTGAGACTTAACTGTATTCATTGTATCTTTCCCACTGATTTAATACCTTAAAAATATTTTTTATTAAGCATTTTAAGCATATAAAAATAGGAAGTAAACTGGGCATGGTGGTGCACGCCTACAATCCTGGCACTTGGGAGGCTGAGGTAGGAGGATTGGCACGAGTTTAAGGGCTGAACTACATAGACCTGTCTCAAAACACCAAAAAAAAAAAAAAATTAATACCTTTATACCCATCTTTATCTTATGTTGCTGTATTTGTTTCTGACCAAGGACTCCTAGAAGCCAGGCACAAACTCTCCCACTGAATTATAACCCCAGCCTTATCTTTTTTTTTTTTTTTTTTTTGGAGACAGGGTCTATCTTTGTAGTGCAGGCTTGCCTTGTGCTCACTGTGTAGCTCAGGCTGGCCTCAAACTTGAGGCAATTTTCCTGCCTCAGCCTCCCAAGTGATGGGATTACAGCCATGTGCCACCATGCCTACCCAGCCTTATTGTTCCTTTTTAAGAAGCAAAACAGCCAGGTACAGTGGTGCACAGCTGTAATCCCAGCTACTTGGAAGGCAGAGGCGGGAGGATCACAAGGTCAAGGACAACCTGGGCAATTTAGTGAGCCCTATCTCAGAATAAAATTTAAAAAGGGCAGGAAATGAACCTTATTGCCCTCTAGGTTCAGTCCCCATTTACTGATCCCTCAAAAAGAAGCCAAACAAGCTGGGCATCATGACACATAGTTGTAATCCCACCACTCTGGGAAGCCGAAATAGGAGAATCACAAGTTTGAGCCCTGCCAGGCAACTTGGTGACTTAAGTAAGATCCTGTTTTAGGAAAAAGAAAAAACAAAGGCCGGGAATGTAGCTCAGTGTGAGGGCCTTTGATCTGGTCCTTTATACCACAAAAACAAATCAAAACCAGAAAAATTAGAGGTAGAATTGAAGCTACCCATGCCTCCTTGCTCTTCCTTTTCCCTCCCCACTACTGAAGGTAACCACTATCCTGAATTTGGTGTTTTTCATTCACATGCATATTTTTATAATTTTATGATATAATATACATATATAAATGGTGTTGTTTCTTTTAACAAGTTGAAGCAGAAAAAAATGGTAAATTTATAAATTAAAATACTCAAAAGATTTGGGAGGCTGAGGTGGGAGGATTGCCTTGAGTTTGAGGCCATCCTGGGCCACATAGTGAGTTCAAGGCCAGCCTGAACTACATAGACCCTGTCTCAAAAAAAACCAAAAACAAACAAAACAAAACTCAAAAGACATATCAGCCAGTTGCATTGTGTAGACCTTTTTTGGATGCCAGTTTTTTAAAGCTTGAGAAAGTATGACTAAGATAATTGGAATTTGAACTGGATATTTTATGATAAGGACTTCTTGTTTACAGATAAAATGATGTAGTGCCTCTGGTTTGCTTCAAAATAATCTGATAAAGAGGGAAAGATTAGCTGTGGTTGGTGGTGTTGGGGCTGAGTGATGGGTATGTGGTGCTTTAGTATGTTACTGTTATATATGCTTCTAAAATTAAAAAATAATTTTTTTGGTGGTACTAGGGATTAAATCGAGAGCCTTTGCACTGAGCTACATCCTCAGCCATTTTATTTTATATTTTTTTTTTGAGACATGGTGTTGCTAAATTTCCCAGTCTCTCTTCATACTTGGGATCCTCCTGCCTCAGCCTCCCAGAGTACTGAGATTATAGGCATGTGCCATTACATCAGGCTTGTATATGTTTTAAATTCTCTATAATAAATTTTTAAATCTGTATTTTTGTTTTCTTTAATGTGTATTAGTATGTGTTTGTTATACATAATGATTATATTCATCATGCGGAATTGATACATGTACATAACACACCTTAATTCTTTTTACTTCCCATTACCCTCCAGAACTTTTTGTTTGTGTGTTTGTTTTTGAGACAGGATCCCCCTGTGTAGTTCAGGCTGTCCTTGAACTCACTATGTATCCCAGGGTGGCCTTGAATTTATGCTATCTCCTGCCTCAACCTCCTGAGTGCTGGGATTACAGGTGTGTGTCACCACACCTGGCTCCCTCCAGAATTTTTGAAAATGAGGAAAGAATGATTTGTGTATATACAGAATGTACATGTATATATAGGACATTGTTTTGTATAAATTTTCTATTTGGAACTTTCTTAGGGAGAAGCTCAGAAGAACCAGCTCTGCCTCTAGATGTTATGTGGCATAAGGATTGATGATTGCAGTGGTTGTAAAGGATATTGGTCCTATGTGTGCAAGTAAAGTTTGCAAGTACTGTAATGTTTTTCTTTTGGTAATGTTTGGTCACATTCAGGAGTATTCATAGTGTTCTTTCATTTCATCTGGGAGGCCGGGGCAGCCTTCCATACATAATAAGGCACCTTAAGTTATTTTTTTCCAGAAGCCAAGGGCCCTTTTTAGTACCTATATATTCCATAGTTTATTAGAGTGTACTGAATTTAGAAGGCCTAAGTTTGGATTCTAGCTCTGCCATTTGCTGACAAACCCTGGGCAAATCTATCTCAATAGTGGTAGAAAAAAGTTGGCCTTCTGATTAGACCTCGGTTTGGGTCCTTAGTCTAGTGTTATTAGCAAGTTATGTAATGCTTCTGAACTTCAGTTTCCCAACAGTGAAAATCAATCAGATACTGTAGTTGGCCAAGCAAGTATTTGGACTAGACCTTTTAGAGGTGTTGGGATGAGGAGGCAGTATACCAGAAAGGACTTCTAAGAAATACAGCTACTAACCCCAGTACCTGTGATATTTGTACTTGACAAACATAAGGTCTTGTAAGTTAAAAAAAAAGAAATTTCCAAAAGTAAACCCTTTTTCTTATTGGTGCCTAAAGAAATAACTTTATTCTGTAAAATAACTCAGTCATTAAGCTGAGAAATTACTTTTTTCTTCGTGGAGGCACCTGCATCAATGCCTGGAACTCTCACAATAATTGTTGGAGTTCTTTGTGGGGGGGTGAGGATTGAACCAAGACCCTCACCCCTGACCAATGCTTGCTAAGCCATTAAGCCATACCCCCTATGCCCAATTGCTAGGAGGTTAATAAGTATTAGTGGTTTTGAGTTTAAATGTAAGGGAAAACTTTTTTTTTTTTTTTTTTTTTTTTTTTTTTTTGTGGGTACTGGGGATCGACCTCAGGACCTCCCGTGCCAGGAGGCGCCCGTGCCGCTGAGCAATATCACCGGCCCTTTTTTTGTATGTGGGTACCAGAAGTCGAACTCAGGACCTTGTGCTTGCCAGGCAGGCGCTTATGCCACTGAGCTATCTCACCGGCCCCAGTTTTTTTGATAAGATTAATTTTACAGAGTTGTGTTGAGAGGTTATAATTATAAAATCTATTTCATAATGTCTGGTTTATAATAGGTACAAAATATATATATATATATATATATATATTTTTTTTTTTTTTTTTTTTTTTTTTTTTTGTGGGTACCAGGGGTCGACCTCAGGACCTTGCGCGCCAGCAGGCGCCTGTGCCACTGAGCGATATCACCAGCCCCTTTTTTCATATGTGGGTTCCGGGAGTCGAACTCAGGCCCTCGCGCTTGCCAGGCAGGCGCTTACGCCGCTGAGCCATCTCACTGGCCCCGGTACAAAATATTTTTTTCCTTTCTGTCCTATCACATTTCTAAGCTCAGTAAATTTAACTAGGTCCCTTCTAATTCTGAAACCCTGTAATCTCCCCCCTTTTCTTTTTCTACTCTTTTTACTACTTTATTGTCCATACCATTTTATATCGTCTCATATTGGTGCTTTCTCCCTTCCTCCCTTTTTCCCTTCCTCCCTCCCTCCCTCCCTCCTTCTCTTCTTCCTTTCCTCCCTTTCCCCCTTCCCCCCTTCCTCCCTTTTTCTTTTCCTCCCTTCCTCCCTTTCTTTTATTTTTGTTTTTGAGACAGGATCTCACTTTGCAGTTCAGGCTGCCTTGAACTTACTGTGTAGAGTGAGTTCTTGGCAGTCCCCCACCTCAGCCTCCCAAGTGCTAAGATTACAGACGTGTGCCACCACAGCTGGCTAATTTCCTTTTATTTTTATTTTTTGTTGCCATGCTGGGGATTGAACCCAGGGACTCACACATAGTAAGGAAGGGCTCTACCACTGAGCTACCTCCCCAGCTCTTTTTAAATTTTATTTTGCGAAAAGGTCTCAATGAGGTGCCTAAACTGGCCTAGAATTTACAATCTTCCTACCTCAGTTTTGGAATAATTGGGATTATAGGCTGTGCCACAATGCCCTACAGGACCATACCTTTATTTCTTAGAAATCATACAGAGATATTTTATGTAACTCATACAATGGTGATTGTAGCTGTATGGTGATTGTAGCTCAGAAAGTGTATTTTGAAAGAATACATGCATTGAAGCAAGTCAAGATGTGGACAGTAAGTAGATGTAGGAAATTTTACAGTTAAAAACAGTAAGAGCCAGGTGTGGTGGTGCATATTTGTAAACCTAGTGCTCAGGAAGCTGAAGCAGGAGGATCATGAGATTGAGACTAGCCTGGACTACATGTCTTAAAAAAAAAATGTGTGTGTGTGTATATATATATAAGGAATTTTCCGATTATTGAATTCAGAGTTTAAGTATTTCTTAATAGCTTCTTAGATGTAATATGTATGTGAAATATTGGCTTTTTATCACCTTTCCCATCTGAAAAATAATTCTAGATTAGGTCTGTTACTAGTTGTTTAAAAACTCTATTTTAGTCATAAGTAAATATTCAAGAAGTAAAACGCTGACAAAGTTTTCCCTGGACTTCTCTCTCCTTGCAGGTTGTAGTAGTCATTGGTTCTGTGTTTGTATCTTACAGACCTGTTCTTTGCTTTTTTCCTGTTTTTTTTTTTTGTTGTTGTTGAGACAGGTTCTCACTGTGTAGTTCAGGCTGGCCTTAAGTTCACTGGGTAGCCCAGGCTGGCCTTGAACTAGCAGTGATCCTTCTGCTTCAGCCTCCCGAGTGCTGGGATTACAGGTGTGAGCCACCATGCCTGGCTTTTTTTTTTTTTTTTTTTTTAGGCAGAGTCTTGCTATGTAGTGCAGGCTGGCCTTGAACTCACTTTGTAGCCCAGGCTGGCCTTGAATTCATGGCAGTCCTGCCTCAGCCTCCCAATCCTGCCTCAGCCTCTCAGCCACACCTGGGATTACAGGTGTGCGCCAGCATGCCTGGTGTTTTGCATTTTATATATATTGAAAATTAGATTTTTGTGTGTGGTAATGATGAATTTTTAGATTTTGGTGGAATTTTAAACATTGCCCAGGTAGGGTATGGTGGTGCACACCTGTAATCCTAGCACTAGTGAGGCTGAGGCAGAAGGATCGGTGTGAGTTCAAGGCCAGCCTGAACTAAATAGCGAGACCAGTTTCAAAAAAAAAAAAAAATACTGCCCAGTCCTCCTACTCTACTTGTCCCCATTTTATAATCTAAATGATTAAGAGGCTAGTGGTTCGCACTGGTTAGTGACAGAACCAGGAGTATAGTCTAAGTCTTTGGATGCCCAAATCAGTATTCATCCTACTCAAGCAAATGATAGTCTTAAAGTACAAAACAAGTTCCTTAGTTGCATAATTTTTTCCTCTAAAGGTTTTTCTTTGGTGTTCTTGACTCAAAAAATTCCAACTTTCTGGTATTTAAAAAAAATCAAGATTAAAATTAATAGATGGAGCACCTTGATGCATAATACAGTTGACTTTGTAATTAGCAGAGTTGAAAGTGATGAAAAGATCCTTTAATTTTCTTTGTGCCTGCAGGAAGGTGGGAGTCAATCATTTTGACAAGTCTCCTGAAAGAAACAGCTAGCGAGAACTGAAACCTTTTTCCATTTGGTCTTGTGGCAAAGGCAGAGATCGCTCCAGCAGCTTCATACAGTATGGAATACATTTATTTGTCTTCTTGTATTTTTTTTTGTTATTTTTTTTAATTCCAAGAGTAATACATGTTTTTTTAATGTAAACTAAATGTCCAAACACTTTACATAATATTTATTTGTTTTGTTTGTACATTGTAGATGTGATTCCTTGATACTACATGTAGAACTACTTTATTATGTTTTTAAATATTTAAAAAGCATTCTGCAGCATGCATATCCTATGATTTTACTGAACATTTCTTTTGGTAATGGATATTTTCTAGGTTGCCACCAGTATTTGGATACTTTGAATATTGCTTTGAGCATCCTTATGTGTGTTTCCATGTGTATTTCTTTTTGGGTTTTTTTTTTTGTTGTTTTGTTTTGTTTTGTTTTGTTTTTTTGAGACAGGGTGTTGCTATGTAGTCCAGGCTGGCCTTAAATTCACTATGTAGTCCATGCTGGCCTCAAACTCTCAGTGATCTTCCTGCCTAAGCCTCCTGAGTGCTGGGATTACAGGCATGTGCCACCACGCCCAGCCCGTGTGTATTTCTGATAGGTACTTCCGTAGGCTACATTTCCAGAAGTGAAATTGCTAGGTCAAATGGTTTTGCCAAAATAACTTTTTGCAAAACATTGTGCTGACTTATATTCTTACTGTGTGAGAATATACTCTTACTTGTGTAAGAGTGCTTATCTTGTCACATCCTCACCAACCTGGATTTCATGTCATCTTAATATTTACCAATTTCATAAGAAAAAATATCTTATTGTTTTAAAATGTATTTCCATGACTCTGGTAAGGTTAAGTATCTTTAATTTTTCTCACATCATAAATGACAGGGCAAAGAATTTGAAATATTAGGATGCTATCCCTATATATAGTGGGTTAGCATGGTTTCAACTATTTCCTGTTCCTCAGTGGAACTTCCTCTTCTTTCTCTAGATATGATGTGCTCACTGATGCCCTCTGAGCAGTCTGCTGGTGCCTCTTTCTTACCTAAAAACAATGCTCCATTTTCTTGGAGCTCCTTGGATGAGGATGAATTAGATGACTCCTTGCTGGAGTTCTCTGATGGAGAAGAAGATGATGGCCATTTCAGTCTCACTGAGGAAGAGATCGAGGAGCTTTTGAAAGATGATAGCTCATCAAATGAGGAAGAGATTGAAGAATTCTTGAAGGATGAGCCATCAAATGAGCATGAGAATGGAGAAAAAAGGAGTCAAATTCTACTTGAAACTCCCCAAGAAAAAAATTCATTGTATAGCTTGAGACCAGTAGCTGAGACCCCTGACCTCTTCAAACTACCTCAACTAAATACATCAGTTGGTCATGAACCAACTCCTGCTAAATCATTAAATAGGCACCTTGTATTAGAAAAGAATCATATAAAAGTGACTGTTGTTGCACCATTTGATCCAACTGTTTGTGATCCTTTGCTTGATAAGAGTAAGACTGATTCATCCAAAGATACTGAAAAGCCCTCTTCCCTTGGAGAAGAGATGGGAGAAGATGATCTTAGCCCAAATGAGAGCACTGAATCTGAAGGGATCAGCCCTAATATTTCTGCCTGGGATGGGACCTCTTCTCCTTTGAACAGTAACTTTCAACAAACTGTCTCTGATAAAAATACACTTGACAGTAAGAAACCTATACCTTTGTTCTCTCAGATCTCATATCATTCAAAGACTCCTTCCAGTACAGGGTCATCATGGAAAAATAGTGGATCACATAAACTAAGTTGTGAAATGAGGTCTCCAGTTGTTTCCAGTTCATCAAAGAGAGTAAGTGCATTTTTTTCAAAGTGAAGAAAAAAATAAAATTATTTTCATTTAGAAGAGTTCCTGTATACCTCTGCCCCCATACATACACAACTTTCCTTGCTGTAGACATCATGTACTACAATGATGCATTTGTTAAAATCTAGCAGACCTGGGGTCAGGGATTTACCTCAGTGGTGCAGCACCTGTCTGGCAAGCGTGAGGTCCTGAGTTCAATTCCCGGTACCCCCCCCGGAAAAAAAAAAAAAACAAACTAGCAAACCTTTATATTCTAACAGATTAGTGTTTGAATCCTGACTAACAATATGAGTATGGTCTAATTATTTAGCCTTTATGTTCCTCCACATCTGTCTGTCTGTCTCTCTCTTTCTCTGGCACAGAGGATGGAAGCCAGGACCTTATGCATGCTAGGCAAGTGTTCTGCACCACATCCCCAGCCTCTCCCCCACATTCTTACCTACAAATTAGATTGAATAAATTTCATAATATAATGAGGATTAATGAAATGATGTATTTACAGTACGTGGTACATATTAAATGATCATTTATTGAATATTTACTAAAGTGATATGATTTATTATTATTTTCCTTCTTTGGGTTTCAGCCTAAGTCTCACTCTTTGATTGCATAGTTTATTCAATAGAACACTAGCTCTGAGTCAGCCAGAGAGCTGAAAAAAAATCTTGAGCATTTCACCTAACCTTTTTGAGTCTGATTCATCTACTAAATGGGTACTGTATAATAATTCCTACATCTTTTTTTAAAATTATGTTTATAGAGCCGGGTGTGGTGGCACACACCTGTAATCCCAGCACTTGGGAGGCTGAGGCAGGAGGATCGCTGTAAGTTTGAGGCCAGCCTGAACTACATAGTGAGACCTTGTCTCAAAAAAAAAAAAAAAAAAAAAAAAAAATTGCTCTCTTTTTTAAAGCATTACTATAATGTGTGGTACACAGTAGTATTCAAAGATATATGTTTGTAGTCTTAAATTTTAAAAAATTTCCATAATGTTTTCAGCTCTATATTGTAATTGAAATTTACAACAACTTACAACTAAAAACCATCTTTCATTTTGTGCTCCTTCTGCTCTGAAAAAGCAGGATGTTCTTGACAAGGATTCTGGGGAGATAAAAGGCCGTGAGAAAAGAACAGGCAAAGTCATTCCTGTTCTACAAACAAAAACCAGGTAATATAACAGTATAAATGTTAGAGTTTCTTTTGGTTCTCTTTAATTTGTATCTTTTCCTTCCCAGTATCTCTTAGTATGAGGGGAAAATTCCCAAAATGAAGAGGAAGCAAACTTGAAATTCTGGCACTTCCAACTATATAGTCTTTGGCAAGTCAAATAATCTCTCACCTCAGTTTCTCTATCTGCAAAATAAAGGTAACAATGCCTTCTCTGCTGCTACACAAGGTTATTTTGAAATTTAAAAAGAAGTATTAGTATTAAGCACTGTATAAATGATTTCTTCTCCAGTGTATGGGGAAGCTCAGTTACATATATGATAGGAGGTTAGAATAATTTTAACAAAAATGTTAATATATAACTATGGAGAAAATAATTTAGTCATTTTTCCCAACTTGCACACAGCTGCCCTTAGGGAGATACGCATTCTAGTCAAAGGTTACAGATTTAGGTCACCTTTTCCGTTTACTTTCTTATTGCCAGGAGATGGCAGTGTCTGTACATGGGCCTTTGAATGTCCTACAAAAGTTGTTCTCTAGACTGAATCAGATGGATTAACTTACAGTAAAAGTTTTTAAAAATTAATTTTGATGATGAGCATGGTAGCATGTGCCTGTAATCCCAGGACTTGGGAGGCTGAGGCAAGAGAATTGCTGTGAGTTTGAGGCTAGCTTGGGCTACATAGTGAGTTCAGTGCCAGCCTTGATTACATAGTGAGACTCTGTCTCAAGAAAACCAAAAAAGAAAAAAAAAATTATTACACATTTATTGTATGTTCTTCTTTAACATTTTAAAATATATTACAAGTAAGGCTAGTCATCTTTGACTTCCACCCCCACTCCAGTTTTCTTGTTTTGTTTACATAATTTGAAGGAAACGTTGTGAATTGCTTGCAATGGAAATTATACCAAAAGAATACAAGTCATGCTACTTGGAAGTGTAATAAATTTACAATCTTAGTATTCTCATCTGTTGATCTTTAGTACTGACTGTGCACTCAGTCTTTATCACATTCAACCTTCTGTGGCTCTGTGACGTTAGCTATTTCCTTACTACCCTTGAAGTATGCAACAAATGCTTTCTTTCTCCAAGGACTAGGTAATCTTTACCTTCTTATTCCTTGTTAGCTAGCAATAGGTTATATCTATTTCTTCTCTGCCTTTTATTCTCAACTCCATACTTAATTTTAGATTTGTATTATGTGATTAATGTTGTCTTCTGTTGCTGGATCTTAAAAGAATTTTGCCTCTGAAAATTGGTTGTTCAGGGCTGGTGAGATAGCTCAGCGGCATAAGCGCCTGCCTGGCAAGCACGAGGTCCTGAGTTCAACTCCCGGTACCCACATACGAGAAAAGGGCCGGTGATATCGCTCAGCGGCACAGGTGCCTGCTCGCGTGTGAGGTCCTGAGTTCGACCCCCGGTACCCACAAAAAAAAAGAAAATTGGTTGTTCTAACCAATCAGCACTATGTGACTTCTCTCTATAAAGCACTGTATTCATGGTTCTAATGGACTTTCTTTTTCCTCCTGGTTTGCTTTGTTCAAGGACTAATGTTTCGACGTTTTCACAATCAGATCTAGAACAGCAGAAGCAAATTTATCTCAGGCGTGTCTTTGATCATATAGAAGACCCAGGGGACTCTAACCAAGGTAACATGGTAACCAAAGAATGACATATAAGATGTGATGGGATTTTTTTTTTTTTTTTTAATATGTGGGTACTGGGAGTCGAACTTAGGACCTCATGCTTGCCAGGCAGGCGCTTATGCTGCTCAGCTATATCACTGGCCCTGGGATTTTTTTCTTTTCAGTGTAATGCAGCCTAAACTGGGAGATTGTTTTGAATTTTCTTAAAGTGGTAAGAAAGATAACTTCATTACAGAGATTTTTACTTTAAGGGCTGGCCTAATCAGATAATTATCCAAAGCAGTTTGGCTACCATTGTTAGAGATGGGTCCGGGCAGACTCATACAGAACTGGACATGAAGAAGACATCCCATCCCATACCCCACCCCCATTGACAGCTGGAGGCAGATTTCAACTTTTTTGCTGGGGATTTCTTTGTTTGACAAATATTAGAAGTGGATGGCCTGGTGCTCCTTACTAATCATTCTTTTTGGATTTTATTTTCATTTGAAATTATTTTCCCAATTGCCTTCAACATTTAAATGTAAGAAGCAGACATTTCAAACACCATCCTGAATCTTGCCTTCTGAATAAAAGCTCTTGAAAGGTTTGCTATCTTCCAGATCCTTTAAACTAATTTCAGCTTGCTTCATTAGAAGCTATAGTAAACCAAAATGGCTAAATTCTTTCTTCAATCCTCCAGAGACTATAGTTCATGTTATCATTTAGCTTGAACTACTGGCTGATGGGAAAATTCTTAAAGGGAAACTTGTGGGTAGAACTGACATTGCAGAAGTTAAAGAGGTTTTATACTGATAAAATAATTCCTCATAAAGATCACTCCATATTTTGCCATCTTTAGCTTCTTTCCCTATTCATTCAGCAAACCTTTACCAAATATTGTCAGTGGTGCTAGGTTTGAAGATTAGGAATTGGAAATATAAAGAGGAGTAACTCTGGGTATTGGCCTTCTGGGAATTCATCATCCTGAGGAGGAGAAGATAATTACACTGCACTATTGATTAGTTCTCTAAAGAATTACATTTGCTGGGAAGGAGCCCTTCTGTTTGTGTTTGGGAAGAGTAGAAGATGGAAAAGGAGGATGTCTGAGGTAAACACCACAGAAAAGATAATGAGTTTAAGGTCTGCTGTAAATTGTTGGGGAGAGCTGTAGAGGAATTTTTCAGTCCTCCTACAGAGGAGACTCCCCTTTCTTTTGAAAAATGCTGAGTTAGTAGTGTTATGTTTATTTTATAATGCTGTTAGTGAAACTGAGATACCAGTCAGATGAATTTTTTTTATTTTGTTCCCATTATAAGCAATCAGATACCACTTATAATGATTTTACAATCTGGTGCTGGTGTGATCTTTTTGTTTGAACCATTTTAGGACTGGTGTAAGTAGAGGCATCCTCCTACCT
Organism: Erethizon dorsatum; assembly: GCA_028451465.1. NCBI lineage: Eukaryota > Metazoa > Chordata > Mammalia > Rodentia > Erethizontidae > Erethizon > Erethizon dorsatum. Next base: position 110,053,675 of record CM051827.1, on the reverse strand, counting down.
ATGTTTGGAGGGGTAGATTTAAGAGAGATTTGTTTACAATCAAGTTCTGTGGAAAAAGGCCTGCTGATTGCTCCCCACCCCCCTTTTTGGTGATGGTACTAGGTCTCAAACCCAGAGCCTCTTGCAACTAGGCACACACTCTGCCACTGAGCTACATCCCCAGCCAGCTTTTCCTTCTTTGAGGTTATTTTCCTTCTTTTATATCCTCAGCACTTGACATTGATACCTACTTATATTTTCATTTCTCCTTTGGGACATTTAAAGAAGATTTCACAAGAAAAGCAAAGAGCAGCTGCTCACATTATAGCATCTTTTCCATTCTCTTCTTCACTCAGCAGTCCCTCTCCCGATATTATCACAGCAATCTGTATCCTGTGTATGTTCAAGGAACAGCTAGAATAATGAATACAGTAGAAAGGCAGCTGACTTTAGTGGTTGGGTAAATAAAGTGTAGCCTTAAGTAACCTCTGGGTTCATATCGTGGCACTGCTACTTACAGGTTGTGTGACATCGACACATTAAAAACTCGTGTAAAAGGAGGATAAAATGAGGCTTAGCTTATGTGAAGATTGTGTATGTTAAGTACAAGTTTAATGCATAGAACAGTACGTAGCTCTAGCAGCCAGCATTTGAGGAGTACTTATTACTATTGACAACAAAGTTCATCTTTTCATACTAAAATTTTTATAGGTGAAAGAGTGATTTGGGGTTTAAATCTAAAAAAAAAATCTTAGAAAATCAGATGAAACAGCTTTGACAAAATGTTGGAGAAATGAAGCGTGAGTGATGGATATGTGGGTGTTCATTATACTATCCTTTACTTTTGCGTGTATTAGAAAATTTCCATAATAAGACATTTTTAAAAATTTTTATTTACTTTTTGCAGTGCTGGGGATTGAAGATTATTTTTAAAAATTACATCTTTTACAGGGTTTTTTTTATTGATATCTCAATATTTTCAACATCACCAGTTACTCTAAAAATTCCATAGGCTTTTGGCATCTGTATCTTCCTTCCAGGAATCCAGTGTGATGTGTTTTTATGTCATTTCCCACTGCCCAATATTCATATATCCATAGTCTTAAGATTTTGTGTACCAGCTGGCAATATAGCTCAGTGGCACAGCTCCTGCCTGGCAAGCGCAAGGTCAGCAGTTCGATTCCCAGTACCAAAAAAAATTTTTTTAATTAAAAAAAAAAAAAAAACAGATTTTGTGTACCATATTGCAAAGGTGAGAGGAGGATAGTCTTTATCTTTTCTCTGTTTGTATATGAAATACAGGGCAGTCAGAAGCAAAAAAGGGGAGCATAATGCTTCCTGTCTTCCTCTTTGAAATGTTTAGTGCTATTTTGAGATATTGAGTGCTTGAAAAAGTTGAACCCTTCAGATTATTATTAGACTCAGAGAAATTAGTAGGGGACAGATTCAAATTTAGTTCTTGCTAATTCAGTTTTGATCTTCTCCATTGGGCTAGTCATCTCCTTTCACTTTGTTAACATTGTTTTTTTTTTTTTTTGGTACTGGTAATCGAACTCAGGACCTTGCGCTTGCCAGGCGAGCACTGTGCTGCTGGACTATATCCCCGGCCCAACATTATTTATACTATATTATTGATACAGAATGTAACAAAATAAATCATCCAACTCCATTATTCTAATATAGTGATAATCCCTTTAGTTTAGTTTAGGCCCATATGGATTTTCAATAACATTTACAAAGAAATACCAACTACTTCCTTCCTGGCATTTCAATTAATGGAAAACTATATATGGAATTATTTTCTTTAATCTCCTACCACATAAATCTGTTCTATGTCTTTGCCATATTGAACAAACTTGGCTTTTGGCTTCTCTGTAAAAAAAAAAATTTTTTTTTGCCGGGGGTGGTGGTGGTATACATTAGGGATGAAACTCATGGAGTACTGAACTAGATCTCCGCACCTTTTTTTTTTTTTTTTTTTTAAAGATAGTCTTGCTAAATTGCCTAGGCTGGCTCAAACCTGTGAACCTCCTGTCTTTGCCTCCCAAACAGTTGGGATTATAGACATGTCCCACCACACCTGATTGCCCTGTAATTTCTGGTGGTAGTTCCTCATTCTGCCTTCTAGGATTACAAAAAATAGCATTGTGTCCCTTTTTTTTATCTTTTGGTTATTAGAATTAATGATCATCTCTCCTACAAAAAAATTAAAATCACTTCTCCACCTACCACTTAGAAATAGCAAAATTAATTTTATCTTGATAATTATCTTTCCTATAAGGAAGAAAATATACAGTGAAACTACATTTAGTTTCCTTCGTACTTAATGTACTTGCTTCCTTTGTACTTAATATATTTTAAGTACCTTTCTAATGTTAAATATGAGTTCAAGGCCAGCCTAACATACATAGCGAGACCTATCTCAAAACAAAACAAGACAAAACAAAGCGAACAAGATTTTTAATGATTATACGGTATCCTATTACATCTTGGATAATTAGGTTGTAGCCGTCTTCATTAGTAATACTATAGTGAATAGTATATACAGCTCTTATTTCTGTAGGTTGAATGTCTAGAAGTGGAATTGCTGGGTAGAGTGTATAGACATTTTAAAAACTTTTGTTACGTGTTACCAAATTTTCCTGCCTCAAAATTTGTATTAATTTTTAGGGGAAAATTTTAACATTTTATTTATTTATTTTTTAATGGCCATAAACTGAAAATTTATTTAGCTCTTTTACACAAGATAGTCCAAAGCATATGCATAGGGATCATTTTTCTTCATGACAGGTAACCCGAAAAACAAGGGGAATTCTTTTTCACAAATTGGTAGACAGAGCTAAAAGTCTTTTTTTTTTTTTGGTACCGGGAATCAAACGCATGACCTCGTGCTTGCCAGGCAGGCGCTGTGCTGCTGAGCTATCTCTCTGGCCCTAGAGCTAAAAGTCTTCGTCTTAGCTGTGAAATCAATGCCTGATTACTCTATAGTGCTTTCTCTAAGAGCTAAAGATTAGCAGCCTTTCTAAATTAAAGGTCATAGGAGAGTTTGGGGATGAAGTGTGTGAAACATTTGGCACATTTCCTGTGTGCTTACTGAACGTCCAGTAAAATTGGTAGCTCTCATTTTTACTGTTAGTCTCATCGTCATTCTTGTTACTTTCTCATTTTCTAGCTCCACAGGGAGCTGGTGTAAGGCTGTCACCTAGAATCTGTGGAGAATCCCCCAGGTCCAAATGACACTGGAATTAACATCTTATTTTAATATAATAATAATACTAATAATAATTTTCTTGTTTTGAGAAAGGATCTTGCTGTGCAGTTCAGGTTGGCCTTGAATTCCTTGTGTAGCCCAGGCTAGCGTCTAACTCAGGGTGATCTTTCTGCCTTAACCTCCCAAGTGGTGGAATTACAGGTGCGTGCCATCACACCTGGGCCTTCTTTTAATAATTATTAAAGTCAAACTTTTTAATGTTTATTGATAATTTATATTTAATCATAATTTCCTAAATTCTCATGCTGAATGTAATCATTATATACTGTAAACATATACTAATAAAATAGAGAAAAACTGGAAAAAATTTTTTGTTAAATTCATTGACTAGTCCATATTCCAGTCCAAACAATTTTCTCAAAATATCTTTCTAACTTTGTTCAAATAATATTTAATCAAGGCTCACATGTTTAGTTATTATCTTATTAGTCTTTTTTAATTAGGCTGCTTTTTTTTTTAGGGGGTGTTTCCTGGGAATTGAACTCAGGCCCTCACGTTTGCCAGGCAGGCGCTGTACCACTCAGCTGTATCCCCAGCTCAGGCTGCTTGTTTTGTAGATTGTCCCACATTCTGAATTTCGTCTGATTGTCTACGTGGTGTTGGTTTGTTTGTTCCTTCATTCCCTGTATTTCTGTAAACTAGAAGTTGGTCTAGAAACAGGATTAGATTCAGATTAAGCACTTTGGGCAGGAATAGTTCAGATATGCTCTTAGATAGTCATCCTGTATGAACTTAGGCACATGTGATGCCTAATGACAAGTTGTTCCACTAATTTTTTTTTTTGTGGGTACCGGGGGGTCAACCTCAGGACCTCGCGCGCCAACAGGCCCCCGTGCCGCTGAGCGATATCACCGGCCCCTTTTTCGTATGTGGGTTCCGGGAGTCGAACTCGGGCCCTCGCGCTTGCAAGGCAGGCACTTAGGCCGCTGAGCCATCTCACCAGCCCTCCACTAATTTTTTTTTATGTGGGTAACGGGGGTCGAACTCAGGACCTCGCGCTTGCCAACAGGTGCTTGTGACGCTGAGCCATATTACCGGCCCCTTTTTTTCTTTTATGTGGGTACCAGGAGTCGAACTCAGGACCTTGTGCTTGCCGATCAGGCATTTGTGCTGCTGAGCTATCTCACCGGCCCCCCGTTCCACTAATATTTATACTAAATTTTTTAAGGTGTTAAGTGCCATCTCTTTCTGTTATAAGGTACATAGGTACATTTTCTCCTTTTGTAATCAGTAAATCATCTACGTGATGCTTTGGTACCACGTGAATATCTTGTTCCCCAAAAACTGTTCATCTGATTGTTTGAGATTTCATACTTACCTAAATGAGCCACTGTGCTGGGAATTGCATGTAAAATGATCATTTTAAAAATATCATTTCTGGACAACCCATTCAGGACTTCTCCTGTCTCTCAGGAGCTATTCCTATTCCCTAATAAATTTTCCTACTCTTAACAAAAAAAAATCATTTCTTCTACGATCACTAACTAGCAATCTTATTCCCTCCCTCCCTCCCTCCATCTCTTTCTCACCTTTCTTTTCTTTCTTTCCTTTCTTCTCCCCTCCCCTCCCCTCCATGTCTTGTCTTTCTTGTGTCACTATGTTGCTCAGGCTGGCCTCTAACTCCTGAGCTTAAGCAGTCCTGCCTCAGCCTTCCATATAGTTGGGACTATAGGTGCTTACCACCACTCACTATGCTCTTGTGGAATTTTTTTCTTTTTTTGGTGTGCTAGGTGTTATGCATGCTAAAGGCCTACGTGTGCTAAATACACATCTACCACTGAGCTGTATCCCCAGTCCTCATATATTTTTTTCAAAGTTATGATCAATTATAGTTACTGTTTAGATATGCTGTTAGATATTCATCTTGTATGAAATTAGGAGGCACATGTGATGCCTAGTGACAAGTTGTTCCACTAATATTTGTACTAAATTTGTTTTTGATGCTGTTTGTCTCAGATCTGACCATTGAGAGCTCCTTCAAGCCGGCTTTTTTGCCATGAAACCATTAATCATTTTTTTAATTGTAGTTAAAAAAAGAAATGAGATTTACCATCTTGACCAATTTTAAGTGTACAGTTCAATAGTGTAACATATACTCACATTGTTGTGAAACAGATCTCCGGAACTTTTTCATCTTGTAAATCTGAAGCTCTATACCTTTTTCCCTATCCTAGTCCCTTTTTTTGTTTGTTAGTTTTTTTTGGTTTTTGGTTTTTGAGACAGGATCTCACTCTATAGTCCAGGCTGGCCTTGAACTCACTGTGTTGCGCAGGCTGGTCTCGAACTCACGGTGATCCTCCTGTCTCCGCCTCCTGAGTGCTGGGATTACAGGCATGCGCCACCAGGCCTGGTTCCCAGGCCTTTTTAAACATCAGTTTACTTTCTGTTTTTACGAATGTAGTTACTTTAAATACCTCATATAAGTGAAATGATATAGTATTTTTTTTATGACTGTCTTATTTCACATAATGTCTTCAAAGTTGATACATATTATAGGGGGATGTGACAAGATTGCCTTCTTTTTTAAGAGTATCCATTTTACATATATACCACTTGTTATTTATCCATTGATCCAGCAGTGGACATTTAGGTTGCTTCTACCTTTTGGCCATTGTGTATAGGGCTGCTGTGAACATGGGTCTTCATGTATCTCTTTGAGACCTTGCTTTTAGTTCTTTTATATATATATATATCCAGAAGTGAGATTACCAGATGATATGGTGGTAATGTCTTTTCTTGTTTGATTTTTTGTGTTGTTGGTCGTGTGTATGTGTGTACACACGTGTGCATGTTGGGATTAAAATTGGGGCTTTTTACAAAATCTTTTGAAAACCGGGAATGGTGGTGTACACCTGTAATCCCAGCACCTGGGAGGCTGAGGCAGGAGGACCACCATGAGTTCAAGGGCAGCCCGCGCTACATAGTGAGCTCAAGGCCAGCCTGGACTATATAATGAGACCCTGTCTCAAAAAAACAAAAAAAAGTTTTTTTTTTTTTTGAGATGAAATCTTGCTATTTTGCCCAGGCTGGTCATCAACTTCTGGCCTCAAGGGATCCTCCTCCTGTTTGGGACTATAGGCAATCACCATCAGGCCCAGCTTATTTTCATTTTTTATTATTGTTGTTATTATTGTACTGGTGATCAAATCTAGGGGTGCTCTATCACTGGGTTACATACCCAGCCTTTTAGTAATTTTTTTTTTTTTGATTTTGAGAAAGGATCTCACTAAGTTGCCCATGTGGGACTCGAACTTGAAATCCTCCTGCCTCAGCCTCCCTAAGTGCTGGTATTACAAGTGCATGCCACTATGCCTGGCTTTATTTAAATATTTTGAGGAACCTCCATACTGTTTTCCACAGCATTTGTACCATCTTACAGTCCCTCCAGTACATAAGAGTTATAGTTTTCCCTATCTTTGCAGTGCTTTTTTTATTTGTTTTGTTGTTTTAAATAGCAGCTGTCTTAATGGATGTTAAATGAATATTTACTTTTCGTGATACAGTTAAGTAAGTGTTCACTGCAAAGTCAGGTAGTAGTAGTACACTGTACTATGGTTTTATTTTCTTTCTTGAAGTATTTTTCTGGAGTTGTTAATTGCCTTGCTTTGTGTGTTTGTGTGTGGGAGAATGGGTACTAGGGATTAAACCCAGAGCCTTCCACATGCTAAGAAAGTACTCCATTATTGAGTTATATCCCTATCCCTTTTTATTTTTATTTTGAGACAAGGTCTTGCTAAATTTCCCAGGTTGGCCTGCAATTTGTGATCCTTCTGCCTCGTCCTCCCCAGTAACTGGGACTACAAACACTGCATACCTCACCTGGCTTGCAATTCATAATCTAATCAGTGTTTCCTCTCTCTGCAAATATTCAAACCCAGTGATCTGTCAGCTCCGCTTTATTTTTTTTTTTTTCTATAGTCCTTTTTTTTTTTTTTTTTTAATACAGGGTGTCACTATGTAGCTTAGGCTGGCCTTGAACTATGTACCTAGGTTGGCCTTAAACTCATAGCAATCCTCCTGCCTCAGCCTCCTGAGTGCTGGGATTATAGGTGTGTACTCCCAGGCCCATCCTGTAGTCCTCTTAGAAGCATCTGTTCTTCTTTTCCAATATGTATTGTTCTCTAGTCCTCCTACAGAGCTGTCATCCTAGGACTTGCCTTTGCTGCCCTCTGAGGTTGAATCTTGTTTTTTAGATCCCGTGTTTTCCTTTTTCTTGATCTTTGCTTTTAGTAAAGTACATCTTCCAAGAATTTTTTTCTTCTTTTAGTACTGGTGGCTGAACTCAGGGCTTTTGTGTTTATCTACATTATCAGCCCTTCTTTTTTTTTTTTGTATTTTTGAGACAGAGTTTCACTAGGCAGTTCAGGCTTGCCTTGAACTCACTTTGTAGCCCAGACTGGCCTTGAACTTACAGTGATCCTTCTGCCTCAGCCTCCCAAGTGCTGGGATTACAGGTGTGTGCCACCACCCCTGGCCACCAGCCCTTCTTAATGTTTTATTTTGCGACAGGGCCTTGCTAAATTGGTAAATTCCCCAGGCTGGGCTCAAACTTGCAATCCTCCTGGTTTAGCCTCCTGGAGTGCTAGGATTATGGGCATGCACCATCACACCCAGCTCATTCTTCAAGAATTTCTAAGGGAACATAGGAGGTAAATTATTTTAGGTTCCTGCATACCTGAAAATTTAATCCTCATACTCAAGTAGTTTGTTATAGAATACTAGATTGAAATTAATTTTTCCTCAGAATTTTGAAGATATACATTCATTCATTGTTGTTAAAAAGACTGTTTCCTCTCTGGAAATTCTTAGGGTCTTCTCTTTATCCATCGTATTCTAAAGTTTTGTACTGATTATTGAGCTCTCTTTGTGCCCGTCTTTTTTTCCCCTTGTATTCCTTATATTAGGTATGTACTCTGGGCCTTTTATTCTGAGGTATATGTCCTTCAGTTCTGAGAATCTCTTGCATTTTTTGATAATTATTTCCTTTCTGTTTTGTTTTCCCTTTCAAGAACTCCTACTAGTATTCAGCTTTCAAGGACTGATCTTTTAACTTTCTTTCCTTGTTCTGCCTCTGTCTCAGTTCTTTCTGGATTTTTTTCTCAACCTTTTCTTTTTATCCTTTTACTGACTTCTTCATTTCTACATTCACATTTATGATTTCCAAGAGTTATGTCCTCTTTTATTATTTTATGAATTTATCTTCTGAAGATAGTTTTTCTGAGTTATAAGTGAAATACAACATACTAAACTTTTCCCCCCTTTTTTATAGGGCCGGGGATTGAACTCATGGATCTCGCACATGTTAGGCAAGCACTGCCACTGAGCTACCCTCCCAGCCCATTCTGCCCACATTTGAAGTGTAGTTTGTTGAGCTTTGATGTATGTATAAACCCATGAAATTATCACTGCAGTTAAGGGGATAAATACATCAGGCCCCAAAGGTTCTATTCACCTTTGTAATTCATTTCTCCTACATTTCCCCGCCTGCTTCAATTCTCAGGTAGCCATTGTTGTGGTCACTATAGCTTGTATTTTCTAGAGTTTTATATAAATAGAATCATACAATATGCAATGAGCATAGCTTCCTTCTTCGCATTTTTTTTTTGTGGTGCTGGGGATCAAATCCCGGACCTTGCATATGATGGCAAGTCCTTTACCACTGAGCCACTTCCTCTATCAGCATAATTATTTTGAAATTCATACATGCTATTGGATTTATCAATACCACATTCCTTTTTTGTTTTGTTTTGAGACAGTTATCACGATGTAGTTCAGGCTGGCCTTGGACTCACTATGTGGCTCAGGCTGGCCTCAAACTCATGGCAGTCCTCCTGCCTCAGCCTCCGGAGTGCTGGGATTACAGGCATGTGCCACCACGCCCGGCTAGCACATTCCTTTTTATTGCTGAGTAATATTCCATTATACAGATATATTACATTCATTGTTTATCCATTCATCTATTGATGGGCATTTGTTTTATATTAAAATGTTAAACATGGGCTGAGGATGTAGCTCAGTGGTAGAGTGTCTTCTAGCATATATGTGAGGCTCTGAAGTCAATTCTCAGTGCAGTAAAAAAACAAAAAATTTAAACACATGCATCATATGACATAGTGATTTTACTCCTAGATGTTTATGCAAGAGAAATAGAGACATACCTATACAAAGATTTGTACAGTAAATGTTCCTAACAGCTTTATCTATCATAGAAAAAACTGGATATAAAACAAATAAAAAGGGCTGGGGATGTAGCTCAGTGTGAAAACCTTGGATTCAATCAGAATGTGACCCCTGAGGGAAGGGAAACAATTGAAGTGAGCCTTAAAACTTATGAGTCTACAGTTTCTCAAAATAAAAAGCTTTTTAAAATAAAGATAAAATAAACTACTTTTTTTCCTGTGCTACTGGGGATTGACTCCAGAAATTTAATACTGAGCTACATCCTCAGCTCTTTTTTTATTTTTTAAGAAAGTCTTGCCAAGTCACTAAATTGCATAGGCTGGGCTCAAACTTGCAATCCTCCGGCCTCAGCCTCCCAAAGTGCTGCAATTACAGGTGTGTGCCACCACATTCCACTCTATCCTGACACTTAAACCAGAACATTACAAGAAAACCAAAGACCACTATTCCTCATGAAGAAGAAACAAAAATTTGTTTTAAAAAAGTACTAGCAAAATGAATTAAGGACAGTTCAAGAAGCCAGGCAGGAGCCGGTGAGATGGCTCAGCGGAGTAAGCGCCGGCCTGGCAAGCGCGAGGGCCCAAGTTCGACTCCCGGAACCCACATACGAAAAAAGGGCCAGTGATACCGCTCAGCGGCACAGGCGTCTGCCTGTAATCCCAGCACTCTGGAGGCTGAGGCAGGAGGACTGCCATGAGTTTGAGGCCAGCCTGAGCCACATAGTGAGTCCAAGGCCAGCCTGAACTACATCGTGATAACTGTCTCAAAACAAAACAAAAAAGGAATGTGGTATTGATAAATCCAATAGCATGTATGAATTTCAAAATAATTATGCTGATAGAGGAAGTGGCTCAGTGGTAAAGGACTTGCCATCATATGCAAGGTCCGGGATTTGATCCCCAGCACCACAAAAAAAAAATGCGAAGAAGGAAGCTATGCTCATTGCATATTGTATGATTCTATTTATATAAAACTCTAGAAAATACAAGCTGTAGTGACCACAACAATGGCTACCTGAGAATTGAAGCAGGCGGGGAAATGTAGGAGAAATGAATTACAAAGGTGAATAGAACCTTTGGGGCCTGATGTATTTATCCCCTTAACTGCAGTGATAATTTCATGGGTTTATACATACATCAAAGCTCAACAAACTGTACACTTCAAATGTGGGCAGAATGGGCTGGGAGGGTAGCTCAGTGGCAGTGCTTGCCTAACATGTGCGAGATCCATGAGTTCAATCCCCGGCCCTATAAAAAAGGGGGGAAAAGTTTAGTATGTTGTATTTCACTTATAACTACATTCTTTTCCATTATGGTATAACAGTTAATTCAGTTTAACATTTTTTTTTTTCTTTTTCTTTTGCAGTATTGAGGATTGAATCTAGGACTACATTCTTAGCATTTGCGTCCTTTTTTTACCCAGCACTTTTTTGTGATAGGGTCTCACTATGTAGTTCAGATTAGACTTGAACTCACGGTGTAGCCCAGGCTGGCCTTGAACTTTCAGTGATCCTCCTGCTGCCTCAGCCTCCCAAGTGCTGGGATCACAGGCGTGCACCACCGTGCCTGGCCCACTACTAAACTGAATTTACCTCAAAAGCAGTCAATACAGGTTAAGGTGTAGAGAAATTACTGATGTCAATCCTGAAATGTTGGGGCTTTTTTTCCTCCTAATTTCATTCTTGGATGAATTTTATTCTTAATCACAAAACAGAGGACAGTCTTCCACCACCTTTTTTTTTTTTTTTTTTTTTTTTTGTGGGTACCGGGGGGACGACCTCAGGACCTCGCGCGCCAACAAGCACCCGTGCCGCTGAGCGATATCACCGGCCCCTTTTTCGTATGTGGGATCCGGGAGTCGAACTCGGGCCCTCGCGCTTGCAAGGCAGGCGCTTATGCCGCTGAGCCATCTCACCGGCCCTTCCACCACCTTTTAGCCACAACCTAAAATAAACCCATGGTGCTGATTGTTGGTTCAAGAAAGCCCATCTGTTAGAAACATGAAGAGAAGAGAAAATTTAAATGTTCCCATTCTTGTTAGCATCTCTAAATTAGGAGTAAGAAGAGGTTGAAGCTATGCGCTAAAATAAGATTTTTGGATTATTAGCCTACCTGGGTTTGAATCCTAGCTTTCTCATTTACTAAGTGATAGATTTGTACCTTTACCAGCTTCAGTTTACTCATGAATAAAATAGAGATTAGGGTATTTGCCTTCTATGATTGTTAGAATTCAGTGATAGGATACATGTGTTTAGCCAGGAGCCTGGCACAATAGTACTTGAATGTTAGCTCCCATTATCTCTAGATTATTAAGTCTTACTAAAAATAAGGGTAGTCTAGCCAGGTGTGGTGACACACCTATAGTCCCAGCATTTGGAAGGCTGAGGCAGGAGGATCACTGCAAGTCTGAGGCCAGCCTGGGCTACAAAGTGAGTTCAAGGCCAGCCTGAAATGCATAGTGAAAAACCATGTCTCCAAAATATCATATAAATGAATAAATAAATAAATACATAAATACATAGGTTATCCTAGTCTCACAACAAGTTCCTAGTGCTAATGAAAACTAACATTTCTCGTTGCACAAGTGTTTACTCGACAGTGTGCTAGGTACCAACTGAGTGTACAAGAGACATATTATATAATATGATTCTGTCTTCCTAATCTCAACTATGAAACGTCAGTCTCAGGAATTATTTTAAGGAAACCCAACCCTATGGTAATATTACTTTGGAATTCTCCCTCTGTCACTAGCTATGTGACCTTGGATAAATTACTTTTCTGTACATCAGTTTCTTAATAATTTTTTTAGTTTTGTCTATAAAATGGAGAAAATACCTTATTATAAAGTCTAAATGAGTTGATATAAAGTACATAAGAGTGCTTGATAATATGGTATTACATAAATTGCTGCTGCTTGATTTCCACTCCTAGCAGTTGAATATTAAATATTTAAATATTAGGCTTCTTGGACCAAACTAGCTCTTCTTCTCTTTGTTTAAAAGGAATAGATTGTCTATAATCCCAGCACTGGGTGGTGGGGGACGCTGAGGCAGAAGGATCACTGTGAGTTCAAGGCCAGCCTGGGATACATAAGTGAGTTCAAGGCCAGCCTGCACTGTGTAGCGAGACCCTGTCTCAAAAAGTAAATAAATACATAAAATAAAAAAGGAATAGATTTTTTTTTCTAGGAGGTGAATAGTGCGTATATGTTAGTCTCCATTGCCCCAGGCAATTTTGTAGAACCCACGTGGTAAAAGATGAGTGAGCTGAAGGCCATGGTCTACAAATAATCCTAGTTGGATGTTCTACCACTGAGCTACATCCCCAGCCACTTTTTAAATTTTATTTTGAGACTAGATCTTGCTAAATTGTCCAGGCCGGCCTCAAACTTGTGATACTCCTGTCTTAGTCTCCTGAGTAGCTCGGATATTACAATCATGTGCCACCATACCCGACTGCCACACAAGAACTTTTTTGTTTTGTTTTGGCAGTACTGGGGATAAACCAGGGCCTTCAGACTGAGACACATCCCCAGCCCTTTTATTAAAATATTTTGAGCTGAGTATGGTGGTGCACACCTGTAATCCCAGCCCTCGGGAGACTGAGGGAAGGGGATCGCTGTAGAGGATCACTGTGAGTTCAAGCCCAGCCTGTGCTACATAGAGTTCAAAGCCAGCCTGAACGACATAGTGACACTCTATCTCAAGAAACCAAAACAATTTTTATTTTGAGTCTTGCAAAATTGTTGAGATTGGGCTCAAACTTGTGATCCTGAGTAATAACCAACAGAAACAATAGACAAAGTTTTACAAAAAGTTCAGGCCAGATGTGGTGGCACATGTCTGTAGACCCAGCAGTCGGGAGGCTGAGGCAGGAGGATCACTGTGAGTTCAAGGCCAGCCTGGGCTATATAGTGGTTTCAAGGCTGGCCTGAACTACATAGTGAGACCCTGTCTCAAGCACCCCCCCCCACACACAAAGAATAACGTGAAGTGCCTTGTACAGTGGTGGTAAACCTGTGGCACGTGTGCTTACAGCATGCATGCACAGCACTCTGTCAGCACTAGAGCCAAGTTGCCCCAGCAGCTGAGCATTGGATAACAGCTGTTTTTCTAAACTAAAACTTCAGTATTCAGGTTTAATTGCAATGCTGGCACTTTGTGATAAATAAGTGGGTTTTGGGTTGCAGTTTTGGCACTCAGTTTTTAAAAGGTTTGCCATCATTGGCCTAATGTATTGCTGCCAAGCTCCCAGGTGTTCAAGGAATAACCTCTAGCAATTTTTCTTGTTAGCAAAGAGCAGCTACCTTTATCTATTCTAAACTCTTCTTATTTCCTGAATGTATTTTGCTGTCCTTTGCCTCTGGGTTTTTGCCTCTGGGCCTTTGCCCAACCTCATACTCCTCTTTTACATTACTAACTTCTATACATCCTTTAGATCTTTTCTTATAGTTCACTTCCCTTGGAGGGGCTTTCACTAATCCCTTACCCCTAGTCTCAATAGCAGCCTGTATTTCTCCTATCACTTTATATATCACACTGCTTTGGAAGCACATGTCTCCTGTGAGGGCACGTACCGTGTCTTGTACTCTACCATATTCTTATGGACCAGTAAATTTCCTCACTCATTGTAGGAGCTAATAAATGTTGAATGAATGAGTAATAGCTGCCATTATTGCGTCAGCATAATCATCTAAGAGCAGGTGCTCCACTCTGGCGTACAGTTTTTGTGCTAACTGCTTATGATAATCATAAGTGAATATTATTGGGACCACCGCCTGTTTTTCTTTCCCTGAAAGCACGTGCTTTGACATAGACTGGGAGAGTTCTCTTAGCTTCTTTCTAACCACTGATTCCTCTGTATCACAGGTCCCTCGGGGGAGCTATATACTTTGATGGATCGACAGCATCCTTCGGATCTCACCATGCGGTGAGTGGGTGATTAGGAGAAGGGTAGAATTTGGTTGCAGGGGGAATGTGGGAGAGTTAGGGTTGTAGTTGTTGTTTACTTCTACAGGTGGAAAAAAGAAATATTGCAGTAGAATGGAATGAGAACTAGATCGAATTTCAGGAAGCCTGGGTTCTAATACTACTTTGGCAATGTTTTAACTGGCTGTATAATTTTGATCAAGTCACTCCACTTCTCTAGTCAATAAAATGAAGATGAGCTGGGTTTGATGGCATACTCCTGTAATCCTGCCACTTGGGAGGCTGAGGCAGGAAGATGGCTGTGAGTTTGGGGCCAGCCTGGGCTACATAGTGAGTTCAAGGCCAGCCCGAACAACACAGTGAGACCCTGTCTTAAAAAATAAATAAAAATAAAAATAAAATAAAATGAAGATGTTAGACTAGTTGGTATCAAAGGTTCTTTCTAGTTCTAAAATCTGGATTCTTGATGCAGTATAGCTTTACAGATTGATTCAGTTACTTGAAAGCCTTGGAGTTATCTTTGACTCTTCTCTCTCATCCCATATTCTATCAGCAAATCCTATATGCTATATAAACATATCCAGAACCCGACCATTTCTCATTGTTTCACTGGGATTATTGCAAGTGTTCTCCCAGCTTCTGCCCTTGGCTGTCTATTCTTCTTAGCTCAGCAGGCAGAACAGTTTTTTTAAAAGCATATCAGATTTTCTTCTTTGCTTGATGTCTTCCAGTGGTTTTCCGTCTTCTATCTTCCCAACCTCACAGTCACCTATAGAGGGGTGTGTGCTTTGGCGTAGACTTACCAACCTCATCTGTTGCTGTTCTTCCTGTTCATTCTGTTCCACTTACACTGGTTTCCTTGCTGTTTTCAAGCACATCTAATGTTCTCACTTTAGGGTCCTTACACTCATGTTTCCTCTATAGTTGCCAACCATAGCAGTTCTTAGGAAAGCAGTGTAGGGTTAGGGGTGTAATATGTAGCTCAGTGGTAGAGTGCTTGTCTGACATGCACAAGGCTCTGGGTTCAATCCCTGGCACTGAGTGGTGGTGGTGGTGGTGGTGGTGGTGGAAGCAGTATAGTATAATTATTATTAAGTAAATTTTGGAGTCGGATGTGAATTCACATCCAGGCTTTTCTCCTTACTCTACTATATGACCTTGGACAATTTAATCTGAGGCTTAGTTTTCTTACCTATTCAGAGTTAATGAGAAATTAACTACTTTCCTAGTAGGATTTCACTAGCATTAAGTGAGATGAGGTTTAAAAAATTAAGCAACTCTGAGAGTCCAAGGCAGGGGGATCATGAGTTCAAGCCCAGCCTGAATGACTTAGTGAGATCCTGCCTCAAAATAAAAAAAGGCTGGGGATATAGCTTATTGCAAAGGCCCTAGGTTCAATCCCCAGAACCCCCCTTCCCTCCCCCACCAAAAAAAAAGAAAATTCAGCAAATACTTGTATATGGTAATGGATAAATATCAGATAACTGTTAAAATTATTTTCTATCTATTCTTCATAACCAAATATGAACATGTCTAAAAATGCAGATATTCAGGCCTTGAATCCAGGGATTCTGGGTTGTTAAGTCCAGAGGGAAGGGAGGAGCCAAGAATCTATATCTTTAAAAAGCTTCCTAGAGGAAAAAAAAAAAAAAACTTCCTAGGTAGTTATTAGGAACAGTTTTATAATTGAGAATGGAATTAAGTTACCTCAGAAGGTCTTGCTTAGAACCCTGGCCCAGTATGTGACTTAAGGAGACTTTCAAGTCTATGCTATTAGCTTTTCAGTCTCAAAACTTGTGATGTGATATTCATATGGTGATACCTTCTCTGGGAAGTTTGTTCTAATTTTAACTGCTATGTCCTGAGCAACCTTGAGCTGTGTAACATTGAGATCCTATTAGAGGTATAGGCCTAATGAAAGCAATAAAGTACAGATGTTGCCCTAAATACTTCTGGATGGAGAATATGCGTTTTTAGACATTATTTTACGTTAGTTTTCTTTAGAACATTGTGTAGGGGGCACATATCACCATAATACCTGTGTGGGTACTGGTAGCTTTGGGAATTGGAAGGAAATAATATTTATGATGTGTTTCTTATATAATTAAAACAATGTGAAATTTCTAAAATTAGAGTCAAAATATAAAATATCCAGTACTCTGGGAGGCTGAGGCAGGAGGATACAAGTTGGAGCCCAACATGGGCAACTTAGTGACCTAACAAGATCCTGTCTCAAAATTAAAAAAAAAAAATAAGTAAAGACTGAGATGTAGCTCAGTGTGAAGGCCCTGGATTGAAGCCCCAGTATAAAACAAAACAAAAACAAATATATATGTATATATATATGTATATGTATATATTTGCTATGTCATTCAGGTCTTTTTTTTTTTTTTTTTTTTTTTTTTTGGTACCGGGAATCGAACCTAAGGCCTCGCACTTGCCAGGCAGGTGCTATACTGCTGAGCTACATTCCCAGCCCCATTCAGGTTGGTCTTGAACTCATTGTGTAGCCCAGGCTGGCCTCCAACTCACTGAATTCCTCCTGCCTCAGCCTCCCCAGTGCTAGGATCACAGGTATGAGCCACCATGCCAGCCCTTATACTCTCTCTTTTTTTTTTTAATGTGGGTACTGGGAATCGAACTCAGGACCTCGCGCTTGACAGCAGGCGCTTGTGCCACTGAGTGATATCACTGACCCTTTTTTTCCTTTGTGTGGGTACCAGGAGTCGAACTCAGGACCTTGCGCTTGCCAGGCAGGCGCGTACGCCGCTGAGCCATCTCATCGGCCCCCAATATATTCTTAAAATTGTTGTGCTGAATTTTTTTGTACACAAAAAAATGTTGTATAGGGCCAGTGAGAGAGCTCAGCGGCATAAGCGCCTGCCTGGCAAGCGCGAGGTCCTGAGTTCGACTTCTGGTACCCACATACCAAAAAAAGGGCTGGTGATATCGCTCAGCAGCACGGGTGCTTGCTGGCACGCGAGGTCCTGAGTTCGACCCCTGGTACCCACCAAAAAAAAAATTTTTTTTGTATAAATTCCAACTGAAATATCTTTTGTGTTTTATTCTCTCTTTTGATAGAAATTACGCCCGGTTTCGACAGAAACCTCTGCAAAGATACAGCCTGACTCAGTGGGTTGAAAGGAACAAGCGCAGCCACCATCGGTTTCAGCGTCTTCCAGATTTCTCATATAGTCCATTTGTCTCATCCCATCAGCAGTGAAGATCCCTATCTAGCATTCTGTCCAGAGTAGTATCTCCTTTTCTTCTGCTGTTTTATTCTTTGTATATTTTGAATTTTATTTTTCATAAGATTTTATTTAAAGAACTTGACTCCTTTATTGAATTGAAATTTTTTAGTATGAAGACCCTCCTGATTTTGTCTATGTGTGTTTAAGCAGTGTTAAGTTGATATAGTTTGTGTTTTTTAATTTAAATTGAAGGTGACTGCCCCCTTGAAAGCCAGCATGAAGCTGAAATACCTAGGCTTAAGCAAAACACCCACATCTTTGCAGAAGTGAAGTCTACTTCTAGTGCTCAAAAGAATCATCTTTTAATCTTCTGTAAGAAAGAGATTCTTTTTTTTTTTTTTTTGAGTCACCCTTATATTATTTTTTTCCCATTCCCTACCCTCCCTTCAATCCCTTCTTCCCTCCCCATTTATAAAAGCTTTGCTTCCATTTTTTCCTTTTCTCTTTTTTCTTTACTTTTCCCTTCTTTGGTCCCTCCCCTTCTTCTCCTCCCCACTTGAACATTTTCTTCCTATTTCACACTACCTTTTATACATTTTGGTTCTTATTTTGGTTTCTTTCACCAGAGAAACAATGTTTACATGTGTGTCCGATTTATTTCACTTAAGAGAATGGTCTCAAGGTGCATCCATTTACCTAGAAATGTCTCAAGCTTATCCTTCTTTGTGGCAGAGTAATACTCCATTGTATTAAAAAACCACATCTTCTTTATCCATTCGCCAGTTGATGGGCATTTGGGCTATTTCCAAGATTTGGCTATTACAAACTGCTGCTATAAACATGGGTGTGCCTGTATCGCTGTGGTATGATGCTTTTAATTCTTTCAGAAAGATACCAAGAAGGGAAATAGCTGGATCAAATGGAACCTTTAGTCCTAGTTTTTTTTTTTTTTTTTTTTTTTGTGGGTACCGGGGGGTCGACCTCAGGACCTCGAGCGCCAGCAGGCGCCCGTGCCGCTGAGCGATATCACCGGCCCCTTTTTCGTATGTGGGTTCCGGGAGTCGAACTCGGGCCCTCGCGCTTGCCGGGCAGGCGCTTAAGCCGCTGAGCCATCTCACCGGCCCTAGTCCTAGTTTTTTGAGGCATCTTCACACTGATTTCCACAGTGGTTTCGCCAGTCTACACTCCCCCCAACAGTAGAGGAAGGTTCCTTTTCCCCCACAGCTCTGCCAGTATTTGTTATGGGTTGATTTCTTGATAATAGCCATTCTTTCTGAGGTGAGATGGAATCTCAGTGTTGTTTTCATTTGCATCTCTCGAATGACTAATGATGTTGAACATTTTTTCATATATTCATTTGCTGTTTGTACTTCTTCATCTGAGAAGTGTGTATTCATCTAAGATGCCCATTTTTGGATTGGGTCTTTAAATTTGGGGGTGGGTCTGATTTTTGAGTTCTTTATATACTAGATAGTAATCCTTTGTCTGAGGAACAGCTGGCAAAAATTTTTTCCCACACTGTGGGTTGTCAGGAGGAAATTTTTTACCAGGCTATCATTATTTCTTATAAGTGGATAAAAGTCACTTTTACCAAACCCTCTTCCTTTTAAAATTTGAATCTCTGTCAGTATTTTAAAATTGGTAGTCCAGGATATTTGAAATAAGATGAGGTAGGAGAATAATCCTGTTGAAAGGATGAATTAAAAATGTAAACCCTCTGCTTTCTGTACTTGCAAGCTACTATGATATGTTTTTTCCTGCTCTCTTTCCAGGTATTGGGGATTGAAAGTAGGGCTTTGTGCATGCTGGGCAAGCACTGTACCACTGAGCAATATCTCCAGCCCTATTTTTATTATCATCTTTGGCCTTTCTTTTCTTTCTTCTTTTGTTTTTTTTTTTTTTTGAGACCATGTCTAGCTACGTGGGTCTGGCTGGCCTTAAGCTCACTGTGTAGCCCAGGCTGGCCTTGAACTCACAGCAATCCTCCTGCCTCAGCCCCTCGAGTGCTGGGATTACAGGCATGTGCCACCACACCCGGCCTAGCCTTTCTTCATCTTCTGTTAAACTTATTTTGCACATAGTGTTTACAGATCTTACACATCTTACTTCTGACCAAATACTGCTGACCAAGCCCTGTTGAATACATTGTGGTCTTTTGACAGTCTTCTCTGCCCTTCTTCAGGAATTTTCCTTTTTTCGTTTGTTTTTTGTTTTTGTGTCCCCCCCCACACACACACACCACACAGTGACCACTGTGTTCCCCGGGGATCTGTAGGCAGTATTCCAGTATGTTGTTAGACATGAATATGCCTCTTTAGAATGGCTTCCTTGCTGTCTTGTTGAAGAGCTACCCGCCTCAACTCGACTTGATGGTAGGCCAGTGCCATTGAGATATCAGTTGGTCTTCACTTTCATCTGATGAAGCTTTACTTTTAAAGTATGAGTTTAGTCAAAGAGCCTCTATCCTCTGGGAGAGACCTTGGAGAGGCACTCTCTTGTCTCCATTACTGGTTAACAGGTGTCTTTAGACCCTTGATATTAGCATCTCCTCATTTCGTCAGGCTTAAGTGGGTCTGATAGTATTGTGATTGAGTCTGTCCACAAAAAAGTATTACCTGATCTTGAGGTTTGATATTCTCACCAAAGCTGGCAGACTTTGTGCATCTGTCTTAATGGATGTCTTAAAGAGTTTGTTACTCTCTCTTTACAGTTTTAGACATCATTTGGGGAAGTTTTGCAGCCTGGCATTCATGCTGCTGCTATTTATTTTGTGTGAAGGTTGTTCATAGCTGCTGTAGCTTCTGTCTGATTTTGTTGTTTTATCAGCCCCATCTTTGTGAGTAACCTGTCTTAAACATCCTATCCCACTTTAGAAACTGACAGGAAAAGTTTGGTCATTCAAGCCCACAGTAAATTTGGATAGATGCCTGTGTTTAATGTTTTTATGCAGTCAAGGATTCTCTTTTCCTTGGGCATTTTGTTTAGATTCTGGAACTAGAATGTAATGGAAAAATTCCATTTGAAGGCAGTAGTCAAAATCTATTCTTTCAGTTGGCATAATTAGCATTTACTTCATTGGTCACTTCTCCAGGCTGCCCTAAATTAGCCTGATGGAGTGAGACATGCCAGACACTCACCTTTGGGACCAAAGCATAGTTAAAATTAAATGTAGCTGGAGTAGCTAGCATTACAGCTGTCTGGTTCCTCACAGATAATCCATAGAGTGAAGGGACAACATTTTGCTTCAGCAAAAATCTATGACTTACGTTCCTGCCCTCCTGGTACAGGAAGGTTTAAACGGAATGTGTAATGGGAGCACTGCCTTTGCCAAATCAAATGAGTGACAGGTTAACTAGACAATGTGACACTCACATTTCCTGTTAGCTCAAATCTGTTTTTCCAAAGCTTTAGCAGCTTAATTAAATCCGTTGGACTGGGGGAGGAGAGAACTGTTCTTCAGTGGTTAACATGGTATTCTTTAAGAAGAAAAACCAAAGCCAAAGAAAACTCATTATCTGGCATATTTGCCTTAAAAGATGGTAGTGGGTAGAATCTGGAGTTTTAACCTCTTTTCAAAGCTGCCTATCTAGCTGGGCGTGGTGGCGCATGCCTGTAATCCCAGCACTCGGGAGGCTGAGGCAGGAGGATCACTTCAAGTTCGAGGCCAGCCTGAGCTACATAGTGAACTCAAGGCGAGCCTGAACTGCATAGTGAGACCCTGTCTTTAAAAAAAAAAAAAAAAAAAAACTGCCTGTCTCACATTTGGTGTGGGCCTGTATGTCTAGTATTTCAGGTGGAATTCTAGCTGTATTTTTAAATTTGAGTAAGGGTTTTGTGCATTTAACTTCTTACCTAATTTTCTTCATCCATAATGACATTCCTATCACAGGGGTCTTGACAAAACAGAGTAAAATGTGCTGTTTAAATAGTTTATTTGTAATAAAGGCACCTGAAATATATTTTTTACATCTAATTCAGACCCTGATTTAATTGCATTGTTGTCAGGATCAATTATGAAACAAGTTTGGTGCCTCCTCTTTATCATGTTTTTTCCCTTGTAGCAGTTGTGTTTAATGTCATTAAAAAGAAATAAAAGTTCTTGTCAGTGACATGTGTGCCGTAGCCGTCTGTTGCGGGCTTGGAGGAGGGTTATTTGCCTTCCTCTTTGCGTAGGTAGGTTAGTGGGATATGGGAGGGGGGTGACATTTAGTAGAATGTGGTTCTGGGAAGGCAAGAGTGCTTGCTCCTTATTCTTTTGAGGGTAAATTACAGTGTTGAGGAAAGTGTTCCAGCAGTTAAGAAATTCTGAAATTGATTGGGATTTGCAGCTACATATGGTGCATGTCAGGAGCCTGACATAGGCAGAGCCTGAAATATCACTGTACTGCTGTTTTTGCAGAGGGGAAAGATGGCTCAGCCCTCCTCAGGCAGACACTGCTTTGCATTCCTTCCTGTGTCTGTGTGGTTGGCCATTGTGTCTTTGCTTCCCAGAGCTAGCAGTGATTAAAAAGAAGCCATACCATTCCTGGGGAATCATGCTTTGAGTATGGGAGAACCCAGAATTGATAGTACTGTACAAAATTGATGGCTGTTCTTAACTTCTTCAGAACCTGCTGCTTCAAGAACCTGGGGTGAAAGTTGGATAAATGTGGGTAGATGTGGGAGAGAGTGTTCCTTAGATTTCCTTTATGAACCTAAGTTCTTAGACTTACCCCCAGGAGCAAAGATAAAAGGACAGGCAATAATAGATTGTCACCTATATTAAAGCCAGGGCCTTTAAAAATCTCAATTCATGCTGAGAAAATAGGTAGCAACGTATTTGAACAGGCTCACTGGCCTGCTGTTCTGGAAGTGTTGTCTCGTATATATATTCTAGACAAAAATTATTTTTCAATTCCAGGCGTAAGGCTCATTGTAAATGTGCTGAGTACTCAGCTATTGGATACTCTTGTCTCAGTCTGAGATACTCTTATACATACCCATTTTGTTCCTGTCAGGTGTGGATGATCATCTGTCTGGTAATTATTTCCTTTTTAGCAGTGTGTTACTACTATACTACTATAGGCATCAAAGGTTTCAGAGACCAGGCTGAAATGTCTGAAGTGATTGTGTCCCCTACCCTCAGTTCATTTTATGTTATGGGAAAATGAGAGGAAAGGGGAAAATGGACCTTAAGTTTTTATAGGAAAAGAAAACCCAATCACATAAAACTTGAAAGCAGTTCCCTGCTTCTCTTTGTGTTATGCTTTTCTTAGAGTAAACAGAATTATTCCTAAACTGAATTCAGGGTATGCTTGGTTTGTATGCCAGAACACCTGTCAGGAAAAAATTCCCACTTGTCACAGGAAGTGTCAGCTGATCACTGTTGGAATGCCTCATCATCCCATCCCTCTTGTTCTCCTCCTGTAACAACTGGAACATGCCATAGACAGAAAATCTGGCCCTTCCCAGCACCCATTGAGGAGATGGAATGTGATTGGGGGTGGGGAGTGGTATTAGGGATTGAATCTAGGGAGCACTGAGTTACAGCCCCAATCCATTTTATTTTTTTGAGTCACTGCTCAGTTATCCAGGCTAACCTTGAACTGTAAGTCTTCTTGCCTTAGCCTTCCAAATAGTGGGCATTACAGGTGTGTGCCACCTTGTCCCTAGTTTAGAATGTGATCTTTTGGATCACATTAAGTCTAAACGATAGCCCTGGAATTTATCAAGAGGCCATTTGTATACAAAGATCTTCAATTTAGATTCAAGCCACATGAATTTTTTGTTTAAACTGGTGCAGCTGGAGTTGAGGGAGGCAGAATGTCACATTTATAGAAGCAATTTGTTTTGGGAGGCTACTTTTTTTTTTTTTTTTTTTTTTGTGAGTACCGGGTGTCGACCTCAGGACCTCACGCGCCAGGTGCCCATGCTGCTGAGCGATATCACTGGCCCTTTTTTCGTATGTGGGTACCAGGAGTCAAACTCAGGACCTCGAGCTTGCCAGGCAGGCGCTTATGCTGCTGAGCCATCTCACTGGCCCCTGGAGGCTACTTCTTAAAAAGCAAGATCCAAAAATTGTCAAATAGGTTTAAAAAGGGTTAGATAGTAGAAATCTAAAATATAATGGATTGGTGAGATACTACATATTTTCTGTAAAAGGGTGAATTAGAGATCTTTAAAAGTGGATTCTAGAAGAGGCCTATCTTGAGAAGCTTGGGCTGAGGAGACAGGAGTAGGAGAAAAGGAAACCTGCCCCACAGAAACGTCCACCAATGTCTTCCTCCCCTCAGACTTCCTCTTGTCTCTAGGACACCCCTTGGCCCATACTTAAGGAAGTGGGTGACTGGTTATCCTGTCTTCTAACCCCTTTTTGGTAGAAAGGAAAGGAAGATCAGCCTCAGAGAAGTGACAGGCATTAAGTAGTTACCGGTAAAGTCTCCTGCCTCTCAGTGTAGCATTCCTCCCACAGGCCTGTTTGCCTGGTCTTAAAGAGCTGCCTGCGCCCTTCCCAAGTTGTGGGCAACCCGGGGATCCATGTGAGCCCATGTGAGCCTGGTGAAAGCACCACATCCTAAGTCATAGCTGCAGGGTTTGAATTTGCAAATCGTAGTTTAGGGAGACAATGAAGGAATGGAGTTTTATCTAAGGAGTGTCATTTACTCCTCTTATACAGCACACAGATGAAACTGAAGATAGGAAACCCCTATTAGCACAGTTCCCCAAACCCCACTGACAACTGCCTCTACCTAATCCCAGCTTGAGGGCTTCTCCATCATTTGGGCCTAGGAAGTATTCTGTCTGAGGTTTGGCGTAGAGTTCTGTGTGTCCCTCAGTTTACTGCTTTCCCTTCACTTCCAGAACCTTCTGAATAGCCTACCCTAATCCCTGCTCATCCGACATTTTCTATCCAAGGCCTTCCTGGCCCTGGATGTTTGAGGTGCCCCATTTACTGGTTTGCTCACTGGCTAATGGCATTACTCTCTGCCTTTTAGCTTGCTGTTGAGATCATAGTGATGTTCTTTCACAGCCCCGAACTAGGACTGTGAATACTCAGCAGCCTTTGCAGATCCTCTTCACTTCTTCCTTACTAGGGTGGGGGTGGGGGGGTACATTCCTTTGGCCAGGGAAAGCATGCAGCCCCATCCAGAGAGGAAAACCCTTTGTTTTTAAAAACAGCACCAGCCTGCATACCTATGCAGTTAGACAGCCCAAGCTGGGTTTGGGAGAGCCTCAGAAAGAGGATGATGGAGCCGCTATTTTCTTCTCCTACACGTGCACCCCCATCTGTTCAAGAATTCCCTTCCAACTCCAGCTTGGCTGGCAGGCATGTCCCTATGAAACTGCAGGCCAAAATGGAAGAGACAACTGATTCCCTCCTCCACACATCCTGACTTGCTGCCAATTGCCAGAAAAAGAGGGCAACATTTGGGCATTTACCAGGAGACAAGGATGTGCCTTTTCATTTGTCTTTTTATTTTACATTTAAAAAGTGGTTATTGCTCTAACTGGATCAGAGGTAAGGACCTCTCCCTTAAGGAGCCTTGGCCTCGCAGCCCCATTCAGCAGGGATGGAAGTCACAAGACAATAATGAGTGGAGCCTCATGCCCTCCCATGAGGAAGCCCTTGGTATTGCTGACATCTGCCTTTTACCCTGTCTCTCCTCCCCTGTGCTGCCACACTTGGCTGAAGCAGAGTGGTGGCTGAGCCAGCCTTGAGAGCTCTTAAAGACTGGAAGGAAGGGATGGTTATTGGGTGATGGCTTTCAGCTCTCTGTCTTGGAGGCCAGTGCTCTTAACGTTCAGCATAGCAAATATTTCCCAAGTGTCTACTGTGAATCAGGCTTGTGCTAGGCACATCCTCCACCCTCCTCTTCTTGGCCACCAATGGAAGATGCAGAGTCCACCTCTTCCCATGCAGGCATTTGGCAGCTGTAACACATCAATCCCAGGGAAGAGTCTGCCTTCCCTCATCAAGCACCATTGTTTGTTTGTTTTTTAACCACGAAGGGGCAGTGGAGAGAGAGACCTGTCACCTCATACCACTCAGGCTCTAAGGAAGGACATGAGGACCCTGGGTAACTTTCACAGAGTCCTGATGAGATGGTAAGACATGAAGACTCTAGAGGCTAGTTGTGACAGCCAGGCTGCTCTGCCTGTCTGTGGTGAATGGCTTAGGCCTGCCTTCCAGCAACTTCCACTCCACAGTGGGTGGGTCAGCAGTCCCCAGGATATAAAATGTGGATGTCCCTTTTCAGTTGCCCCAGCTGGCACTGCTTAAACTCCAAGAGATGCTTCCTTAAAAAACAGGGCCAGTACCTTCCAGGTCTTCTTAAAACCCCAGACTGATGATCTTACCATCAAAGTAAATGTCAAAGAAGACAGGGAGGATACAGGCAACCAGCTGAAGTCTTGGAAGAATCCTCTGTCCTCTGGAACGGAGCCCTCCAATTTTGCTTTTCAAAAGAGACAAAACTGGTAACATCTTACACACTCACGAAGGTGTATATCACACCACAAACAAGTCTTTGATGGCTACATCCAGAAAAGGCTTGATGGCAGCCATGACCCTGCACAGCAGGTAGCTCCATGGAATCCGCCAATGCTCCTCGGTCTAAAAGACAGCTTGAGTCAATCTTAGGCTTGTCATCTCCCAGAGCGTTGTGCATTTTCTCAAAGAAGAAGCCAGTCCAGGAGAGGTGAGGAGGCAGAAAGCTGTTTCATGCAGCTTTGCCTTTTCCAGGATGGGGCCAGGCCTTTTTATTTTGTGGCTTATTATTATTTTTTGCAGAATTCGTGTTTGTAGTTCAGCCTCTTTCATCAGACTAGGAAGGAAGAAGGAGAACTGCAGCTAGCTGTGCCTCCTCCCTGACTGCAGTTGGCCCTCTCCCTGTGTCCAGGACCCGTGGACCAGCAGAGAAGAAAAATGAAATCCTTCTTCCTGCAGACAGGCAGTCATGCTTCGATGATGTTCACTGAGGGCTTGTTTGGAAACTGGGAGAAAAGAAATAAGAGAAGTGGCCAAAGCTAATTGAATAGACTTCTTGCAAGGTGGGAAACAGGACCGAAGGAGGAAAAGAGCCAGCAGGGCTGCAGCCTAAGAGCCAGGCTCTTGTCCCTTGTGGAAAGAAAGGCAGCCCTGCCTGGAGGTCTTGTCTGTCTGCCTTTTCCAACCCAGCCTTCGGCCTCACTCAGCTGATGGCCAAAACTGAGTCCTGGGCTCAGAGCCCTGGTACCCATTCTCCCCCCAGCAGTCACCCTCTGGCTGGTTCGCTCATGTCCTGCAGATCTGCCTCTGGGCACAGCCTCAGCCACTGACATTGTTGAGGTGCTTCTGGAAATAGGGGTCAATAAAAGGCTTCAGGAAAAGGTGCCAGAAAGAGAGAAGCCAAGAGAGAGGACGGTAAGCCAGAGGGTACAAGATCGAAGGAGGAGGAGATGCAGAGAGGGCCAGATGTTTGTTGGATAATCATCATCAGAATCATGAGATCCTCTTATTCTCTACTGTCTTCTGAGCTGCTCAAAGCAAGCACTGAAAGGATTTCATATCTGTTTTACAGAAGAGGAAATGAAAGTACAGAGGTGAAGCACCTGCCCAAAGCACGCAACACAGCAGGAGCAGAAATGAGCCCAGCCTCCCTACTCTTGCTGCCCCACACCAACCAAGAATTCTGCCCTCCCCATTCTGCCCTTTTTTTTTAAAGTCACCACTGGCCCCTGGCACCCTGCAAAGGGAGAGAATCCAAAATCAATTTGCAGTGTCCCCTGTGTCACACAGGCAGCAGCCAAATTTGGCTCTGTCAGATGCAACCATGCCAGGCCCTGAGCTGACCCCTTCTGCAGTCCAGGGCTACAGTGCACAAGGCGGTGGGGGGGCACCCACCCAGCCTAGGTCTTGGCCTCACCTTGCTGCGGAGGAGCCCCCCGCCCTGGTGCTCTGGAGTGCTGGTTTCAGATGCACTCTTAGTTTTCTCCTTGTTGTTATTGGGTTCATTGTCCTTGATAATGTCATACTGGCGACAGAAGAGGGCAATGACACCTGGGAGGACAAGTGGGAGAAGTCAGAGGCCAGGGCCTGAGTTCTTGCCTGGCCTGCTTCATTCCTACCAGTGCTTGCAAAAGGTCTCTCCAGATGGTCTCCCCTGCATGACTTCAGCAGCTGCCCTCCAGCCTCTGGCTTCTGTTCCGCCTGTCCTCTCATCAGCCATCCTTTGCTGCTGAGCTGATCTTCCTACAGCATGCATCTGATCATGTGTCCTCCCCACCGTTCCTGTAAACCTCTGACAGCTCCCCTTTTCTTTTAGGGGAAAATAGAAACAATAATAGCATTTGTTGAGCAGGTGCCAGGCCTTGTGCTGGTCACTGACATACTCTCTGTCAATTATCACAACTCAATAAGTGCACTTTTTCCCAGTTTACAAGTGAGGACATTGGTGCAGAAAGTTGAACTAACTTAATTCAAGGTCACACTGTGGTATAGCTGGGAGCTGAACTCCAGGGCTTCCAGGGCCTCCAGGGCCTCCAGGGCCTGTTAAATGTCTAGTTTTATTAAGCTAATAGGATGTGGACATCATATTTTTTGAGTCAGTATTAAGGCAGCCACTCCCAATTCTTATAGATGTTTTCCCTCATTTTACCTCTATATTTATAGTGTTATTTCTTGATCTATTTTAGATATCTGTTGACTCCCCCCCGTTGGCAGATAAAACCTAACAACACCCTTACTTCCCCCTCCATTATTCTAACAGAATTACACCACAAATTTGGGTTAATTCATCGTTTATATTGTTATAATTATGTAAATACTGTCTGTGCCAAGTCTAACAATGTGCTGTAAGCAAACCTCCTCTTTTGTACAACTCTTTGTTTTTCCTGTTTTTTTAAGTGCCTATTTTTTTATATGCCTCAGGAACATTTCTTTCCAAATGTTTCTTCGACAGAGTCTGCCCTCTCAACCACTGTGCTAATCAGGCTTTAGCACAGTATTAGCATTCAAATCTCAAAGACTCCATCCACAGTCTCACCAATCTTTCTCCCCTACAGTCCACCTTCTTTTGTAGGTCCTAGCTGCACTGGGCCACACAGAGCTTAATTTGTTTCTTGAACACACCATGTCCAGAATACCCTTCCTCTTTTGGCCACCTGGTGAGCTCCTATTTATGCTTCAAAGCTCCATTCCCATGTTACCTCCATTTTTTTTTCTTGATTTCTACTCTTAACCC
Source organism: Erethizon dorsatum (assembly GCA_028451465.1). Taxonomy (NCBI): domain Eukaryota; kingdom Metazoa; phylum Chordata; class Mammalia; order Rodentia; family Erethizontidae; genus Erethizon; species Erethizon dorsatum. The sequence goes on along the minus strand of CM051827.1, from coordinate 110,024,926 downwards.
CAGAATTAGTTTCCTCTCTTCTGCTCCCATACTTGGTACTATTATAGTGCTCATCACACCAAATTATAGTGAAGCTTGGGCCTGTCTCCTCCCAGAATGAGTTCCTTACAAGCCCAGAGATATTCTTTTTTTTCCAGAGATATTCTTAATCATGACTATAACACAACTGCTTGGAATGGAATGGCTGATCAGTAAATGCCAGTTGAATTGAGTACAAAGATGAACGACACTTGGACATCATCCCTAGGGAGTTGGAAAAGACTAGTTGGAAAAGATAGCCCTGAGCCTGACTAACATAAGAAGGGCTGAAGGAGCAAACCATGTACTGCAAAAGCAGAGGCAGGAGGCCCATTCCAATGGGTGGACAGGGGCTTTCCAAGGTGGCAGGCTCAGAGCTGGTCTAGAAGGATGGGTAGGTGAGGAGAGTGTCCCAAACCTGAGGCCAGGCAGTAACTTCCCCAGAACTGCCTAGGCCTGAAGCCTGAATGTCTATAAACCCTGAAGAGGAAGGAGAGGTTTCAGCCAGAAAATATAGGGTCTGTGGATGCGTCCACCCCAGGAGGCTGAACTGCTTTTGAGGGAGAGGGAAGGTGAGTTTCTATATAATTCTATAAGGCAACTAGTAATATGCTGTTTTTGGTGAGGGATGGGCTATAGAAGTGGTCAGATTTGACCCTTACAACTGTCTTAACTCAGAAACTTTTTACTTCTCTTAACTATCTTCAAGCCCCTTACCCTCAGTTACTGTGAGAGAAGGGTCTAGTCAGGGTCCCCAGGTTCCCCAAAGATAAGAACAGAAGAAGGGCTCAAAGGCCAGACTCACCTGCCCACATGAACAGGACCACAACGATGATCAGCACCTCACCTGTCCGCAGCTGTTGGTTCCTGCCCATCTCCTTCATCGTCACCTCATCTATGGAGAAAGAGACACTAGGCCAGGGCTCCTTTCCTCTCCCAGCCATTCTTCGAGGGCTAAGCCCATAACATTAAGTGCTTATCTCTATAGGTGCCCACACACCTATCACAGGGAAATCCAAGCGCATAGTGACAGTTACCTGGGACGGCAGCTACAGGACTCAATCTAAAGGTGAAAATTTACATAGCAAGTTCCCTAGGGGACTAGAACTGACTGCTCTCAGGTGCTGCTTTACCTAATTGTGAGGAGGATGGGGAGAGGTGTTCTCCTGTCACCCATTGCTCTGGTCCCAGCTGCCCCCACCCTGCTCCTCCAACACGCCCAGGGCCTGCCTTTGTTCTTAGAGGCCATCTTCTCAGCCTCGCGTGGGGTCTTGAAGAGCACCGGCTCGCTAGCTGGACTCTGTCCCTGAATGGAGATGGCCTGCACATGCACGATATACTCCGTGTCCTCCTCCAGGTCCCAGAGGGCGCATGAGCGGGTGGTGGTGTTCACTTCCTGGATGAAGCGCAGCATCCTCACGTCCTTCTTCTGCAAAGGTGAGTGCCAGACCTGTCAGTGCCCAGGCACCATACCTACATCTCCCCACCTCCCACTAGTGACAAACCCTTTACCTACACAATCATCCCATCATCTCAGGAATCACAGTCTCCATTGTACAGCTAAGGAAACAGGTTCAGGAGGTCGGGGAAGTTGCCCAAGGCCACTTATTTAGTAAGAATTGGAGCCAGACCCTAAACACTGTGTCTGAGCGGTCCCAGCTGAAAGCGCCTGTTCCCTCTACAACTGACTGAGGCCTTTCTGAGGCTCCAGTTTCAAGCCATGTGTGCAGTTTGCTGCCCATCTCTCCTGCTCTGTGTGCCTGACACCGCCATCCTTCACCCAATCTGACACTGTCTCAACTTGTCCTTCCCTCCCAAGGACCCTCAAGGGGTTACCTGCTGAGAGATAGCAAATCCAATGACAACTTCATCTTCCAGGACATCCCAGCTGACCACTGCAGAGTTGGCCTTGAGGTGCCTGACGGTGACGTTCACTGGGGCTGAAGGGCTGTCTGTGGGGCAGGCAGGCACCAGAGCTTGAGCGTCCCCTGTGGTGAGCCCACTCGACTGTCTCATGAGTGAGAAGGGGAAGCCTGGGAAGGCCATGCTTTGTGGGGGGAGAGGGGAGACCAAGGTCTCAACTGTGGTTAGCCACATGGCTCTCAGTTCCTCGGTGGCTTGAGAAGCCGCAGGCTCCTTGTGTCTAGGATGCAAGCCCCTGCTGGATATAGGCCAGCCTGAGGGGTCTGAGGCTAAAACTGATGAGTTTGGGCCAGAGCCAGATCTAATGGGTGGGTGGTTAGAGTTCAGGTAGGGTGAGGTCACAAGTGACCAGGGTCACAGAAGCTGAATTTGACAAAAGCAGTCAAAAGGATTCCCAGTCCATTGCTCTTTTTAGAATCCTGTACTGTCAAGTGAGTGATCTTGAGAAAAGGAGAAAGACCCGGAGGTCAAGAAGGGACAGGCAGAGGCCCGTGAGATGGCTCAGTGGCTTAAGCGCCGGCCCGGCAAGCGCGAGGGCCCGAGTTCGACTCCCAGAACCCACATACGAAAAAGGGGCCGGTGATATCGCTCAGTGGCACGGGCGCCTGCTGGCGCGCAAGGTCCTGAGGTCGACCCCCCGGTACCCAAAAAAAAAAAAAAAAAAAAAGGGACAGGCAGGGGTGAACCCTGGGATGGGGGAAAGAGGGGCAATGGAGGAAGGAAATACCCAGCTTCGGGAGGGGTCTCTGTGAGCCCCTTCTCTACATCTGCCAGCCCTAAGGGATCAGTCAAGAAGAGAGTAGGAGGGAGAGTGACAGGGAAGGTGGGGTTCGGGGCAGGAAGAATCTTCCAGGGGAGAGGAGTGGAGTGACACAAGCCTCTGTCTCCCAAGGGGCAGATGCCGCAAGGGGAAAGACCTGGGCCCAAGCAGGAACCTCTCAGCTCACAGATAAACTTGAGGCCCAGAGGCTGGGCCAGACATGGAGATGGAGGGGGACAGAAGGACACAGACAGGTGGCGGCAGACAGAGAACCAGAGAGCAAAGTAGAGGGCTAGAGATAGACACAGAGACCCAAGCAGAGCAAGAGTGCTGAGCCACAGGGAGATAAATGAGTATAGGGAGAGACAGTGAGGCAGCTGCAGCCAGAAGGGACAGAGACAGATGCCAGGAGAGGCTGCGCCCCAAGGGGTGGGCCAGACACTGGCTGCACCAGGCTCCAAGCCCCTCCACCCCGACCCTCAGGAGCCAGTCTCCATCCTCTTCACACATGCTTCTGCGAAACAGATGTGCAAAGTTGGCCTGTGGAGCTTTGAGAGGTCTCTGGGGACTGAAAGGGAGGCCCGAGGTTGGGGGAACTGATGTCCTCACCTGCTCTCTGGACCACAAAAGGGGACTATGGAACCTAAAGCAGAGATCTGGGGTGAAAGGATGGGATTACAAACTGGGGATCACAAAACCCTAAAAACCTGGGGCTGAGGTCATGCAAGGAGTTTGGAGGCTGAAGGACAAGTCTGGGGGTCAAGAAGGTAGGGAAGCCCTAGGGTTGGGTTAGGGGAGCAGTGAGCAACTGAGACAGGAGGTCCCCAGGGAACAGGGAGGGAACAAGGTCTTCCGGGTTGCAGGGGCGGGAGAGGAGGCTGCCCCGGCGCCCGCCCCCCGCCCCGGGCCCCCTTACCCGCCTGCACCAGCGCGAAGCAGACGCAGCCCAGCCACAGGCGGAGCGTGGCGCGGGGCGGCCAGGCACACGGCGGCCCGGGGGGCATGGCGGCTCCTCCGGCCAGCCGGCCCGGGGCGGCGCAGGGGGACGCGGCTCCGGCGCCCGGCAGCCGCTCTCTCTCCGGCCCGAGGCCCGCCCGGCCTGGCCGCCCCGCGCCGCCCTGCTCCGCCTGCATGTCGGCTCCGCGGACAGCGACTCCCGCGCGGCGGCGGCCGCGTCCACGTCGGGCGCCCGGGGGGCGGGGCGCCCCCGCTGCGGGGAAAGGCGCGGAGGCGGGGTGAGGGGCGGAGGGCGCCCCACTGTTGCTCCCCATCTCCCTGCTCTGTCGGTGGCTGGAGACCTAGGGGCCCCCGCGAACTGGCCGCTCCTTCCCTCGCCTGTGCAGGTGCCACAGCGCGGTTCTCTATGCCTCCACTGTGGTCAGTCCCAGCCTTGACCTGGCCCCCGTTCCTGCCTTTTCCCAAGGGAGAGGAAGAATAAGTGCCACGGCGATGCTCATCTGTGCCGCCACCCCACCGCACAGCGGCCTGAGGTGCCCACCCCAGATCAGAGGCCTTGCTGGCCAGGCAGGAGTGAGCAGAGGGGAGCAATCACAGCGTAGGATGGAGGTGTTGTAGAGTGCTAAGTAGAGGCTGGAGTGCAGAGAGCGGGTGTGCCGTGTTTACCGTGGGGCTGAGAAGAGGATGCTCTGACCCGCTGGAGTTTAGCTCCTCCGGGACCCCAGGCCAATCCTTCCCCTTCTTCAGACCTCCATTTTTTTTTTTTTTTTTTTTTTTTTTTTTTTGGTGGGTACCGGGGGTCGACCTCAGGACCTCGGACGCCAGTAGGCGCCCGGGCCGCTGAGCGATATCACCGGCTCTTTTTTCGTATGTGGGTTCCGGGAGTCGAACTCGGGGCCTGGTGCTTGCCAGGCAGGCGCTTACGCCACTGAGCCATCTCACCGGCCCAGACCTCCATTTTTATCACCGTAAGGAGAGCAACCATGAGCACCTGATAGGTGCCAGATACCCTGCGGGGCTTTACTTACATCTCAGGGCTTAATTCTCACTGCAGCCCCATAAGGTCGCACCCTTCCGTCCACATTTTTTTTTTTTTAATGGGTACCGGGGGTCGACCTCAGGACCTCGCGCGCCAGCAGGCGCCCGTGCCGCTGAGCGATATCACCGGCCCCTTTTTCGTATGTGGGTTCCGGGAGTCGAACTGGGGCCCTCGCGCTTGCCAGGCAGGCGCGTCTGCCGCTGAGCCATCTCACCGGCCCTCGGTCCACATTTTGCACAGGCAGAGACCGCAGCTTGGGCGTACTACCCTAGTTCAGCAAGGACCCCCGCAGTCAGGATAGGAACCCGGGCTGGTCTGACCCCCAGAGCTGTGCTTGACTCAACTGTCCACTGGCCCAGAGGGGACTTCACACCCCCTGGATCCCTGAGATCTAGAGTCTCCTTGTGGTAGCACCGCCACAGCTGGAGGACAATCCTGAACAATCTTCAAAAGCAGTAGGGGGAGGGGCTCTAGGCCCCCACACCCATTTCGGCCTGGGTGAATGTGTGAGCAGGGATTGAGCTAACGGCTCTAAAGTGCCAGGGGCTTTGGAGACAAGGCAGGCAGCCACAGTTAATAAAAAGGCTTTGGGGCTGGTGAGATGGCTCAGCGGCGTAAGCGCCTGCCCGGCAAGCGCGAGGGCCCGAGTTCGACTCCCGGATCCCACATACGAAAAAGGGGCCGGTGATATCGCTCAGCGGCATGGGCGCCTGCGGGCGCGCGAGGTCCTGAGGTCGACCCCCCGGTACCCACAAAAAAAAAAAAAATAAAAAAAAAAAAATAAAAAGGCTTTGATGACCCATCCTGTATCACCTCAGGGACATTAATATGCCTCCGTGCCCTCCTGCCCAACCCACTCCTTTTCTGATCTTAGGGGCAGTGATGTCTGTGCCCACCACTTTCTCCTCATGAGAAAACCTCTGGGACACCAGGTAGCTAGAGAGACCCCACCTCTACCCTGTGACATTCTCTACCTCAAGTCCCAGTCAGAGAAACAAGATGGAGGAGAGAGGCATGGACCAGGATCTCAGGACCCCTGACATGGAGGGGCCACCCCTCTGTGCAAGCAAACCCTCTGCCCCCCCATCTGAAATTCCACCATTGGGGGCATTTATTTGTCATAGGGTTTCCCAAAGTCCCCAAAGAGCTACCTCTTTGGAAGGGGAAGACTAACTACAGTTATCCCACAGAAGGTCTTCGAGCTTTTCCTCCCCATTCCTTGGGTTTTACATTAAGAAACTGAGGTACAAAGATGGAATCGCTTGTAGCAAATTTACAGCAAATCAAAAGCAGCCACAGAACAGCCTTCCTCTCCTAATACCCACACCAGGACTCCTAGACCTGTCCCCAAGTTTCTGGCTGATCACCTTGGAAGAGGTGAGATGGGAGGGGGCTCAGGGGTTCTCAGTGAGCTACAGAATCTTATTGCCCATCTCCTCTGCACCCCCAGGCCTGCCCTACTGGGCAAGCTGAACCTCCCCAGCCCCATCTGTGTCCTCGGCCACTTACCTTGTCCTGGGGACGAGCTTCAGCTGGGACCCGACCTGTCTGGGACAGGAGCTGAAGCCAGAGCACCTTCCCTCCCTCTCCTTTTTCTCTTTTTCTTTCTTTCTTGGCAGCTGCTGCCTGCCCAGCCCTGCCTTCCCACCCCACCAGCTGCAGCTTGGCCCCTAGGGACTCCCACCCCTCCCCCCAGACAACCAAAGGGCCTGCAGGAACAACTGGAGCCTCCGCAGTGCTTCATCACGGGAGTCAGCCGGAAGGAGAGGGGTCAGTTAGAGGTCACAGAATCCACTCTTGTCCCAGCTGAGGAGAAAGGAGAGGGTCCTGATGGGTCTGGCCTCTAGTCCAGTGCTGGGGAAAAGGGAGCCTCGGCGCCACCTGCTGGCTTTTCTAGGTAAAACCCCTGGCAGATGTAGGGCATTGGGAGGGGGAGATAGCAGCGACTGAGAATTTGAGAGGGAAGAGGAAAGGCGGCTGGATGAGGGCGCATGGAGCAGTGGGAGGATTTGGGGAATTGTAGCTGTGCGGTGCAGCCTTCCCAGGCTTCATAATGCATGGAGTGCTTGGGCACTAGCTCAGTTCTGAGAGAAGCCCGGATGCCTGGAGCCTGGCAGCCAGTGGGAGCTCAGCTGGGGACAGGAAGAGCTGGAAGGACTTAGAGGCACACGAGGCGAGCCTGGAAGGGTGCTGTCAGCATGGGTTAGTTTATGTACACCATCTGTACTCCATCTCTTAGCACGGACCCTAACATACAGTAGGTGCTCAGTAAATGTTGACTGTACAGAATAAATTTCTTCTTCCAACATATATTTACTGAGCAAGCCATGCCCCAGCAGGCTCTGGACAATATTTTGTAAATACAGCAGTGAAAATGAATGCATGAACAGGGACCTGGTTGCGGCTATAGGGTGAGTCTGTGTCCTGCTAAGCTGTGCTCACTGACCTCCATTTGAAGGACTTCACAGAATCGCCCATGGTACTGGCTGTCACACACTGGCTCTTTGTAGAGTCATCAACATCTGGACCTTCTTAGGTGTCATGAGCTGTCGGGAGTCTCAGCACATAACTCAGGCAGCAGGTGCCAAAGCTAGATAGCCAGGTAACTATTTAGAATAGAAAGGCTCCCTGGGTGTGGTGGCACATGCCTATAATCCCAGCACTTGGGAAGCTGAGGCAGGAGGATTACCTCAAGTTTAAGGCTAGCCTGCACTACAGAGAGAGACCCTGTCTCAAAAAACAAAAAAACAAAAACCCAAACAAAACAGAATAGGAAGGCTCTTGTTCAAAGCCTAGAATGGCCATGGCTGCTCATTTCTATGGGGCCCCTTAGATAGATACACACCCCTCAGTTCTAAGGCTCCCTCAGGGCAGGGGTCTGGAGCCCACGGGTCACAAGAGGACATCCTTCCTGGGAGGGCTCAGGGGGGCTTGTTCAGAGGCAGTTTCTGAGACTGAGACCACAGCAATAGGCTGGCACATTCATTCATAAGGAAAAACTCTGTGAATCCTCACTACTCTGAGAAATTAGGATTATTGTGCCTATTCTATAGATGAAGAGTCGTAAGTGGCTAGTCTGGGGTCATACAGTTGGGAGATACTGGTCTGGCCTGTCTAATCTCAAAAGTCCCCGTCATGGGGCTGGGCAATGGCTCAGTGGTACAGTGCTTGCTTAGCATACGTGAGGTCCTCGATTCAACCCTAGCACTGTAAGAAAAATATGTGGGTTTTAAAAATAATTGTTTATTTTTGTTTTTTTGAGATAGGGTCTTGCTATATAGTTCATTCTGGCCTTGAACTCACTAGGGAGCCCCAGACTAGCCTCAAACTTTTGGCAATGCTCCTGCCTCAGCTTCTTCAGCACTGGGATTCCAGGTGTACACTACCACACCTACAAAAAATGTGTTTTAAATGCCCATCAGGGCCGGTGAGATAGCTCAGCAGCATAAGAGCCTGCCTGGCAAGCGCGAGGTCCTGAGTTCGACTCCCGGAACCCACATACGAAAAAAGGGCTGGTGATATCGCTCAGTGGCATGGGCACCTGCTGGCGCGTGAGGTCCTGAGTTCGACCCCTGGTACCCACAAAAAAAAATGCCCATCATGGGGCCAGGGATTTAGCTCAGTGGCGCAGCGCCTGCCTGGCAAGCATGAGCTCCTGAGTTTGATTCCCGGTATAAAAAAAAAAATGCCCATCATGGCCAGGCGTGGTGGTGCATGCCTGTAATCCCAGCACTTGGGAGGCTGAAGCAGGAGAATCACTGCAAGCTCAAGGCCAGACTGAACTACACATCGAGAACCTGTCTTGGAAAACAAAAACAAAAAGTTCTGAGAGTCAGATAGGAACTAATCAAGAGAGAGGATGGCACAGAGGGGAATAGGAATCATCAGCCTCGAGGCCCAGGTGAGTGCAGTGTTTATGTGGGGCAGAAGCAGAGGAGGCTCTGTGACGCTGGGGCAGAAGGGTGGAGTTAGAGGCTATGGCCTGAGACACTGGGAACAGGAAAAATAGGACTATTATTGAAAGACTGTTCCAAGTTTGCAAGAGAATTTGGAAGGTCTTTATTCATTCAACAAATACTTACTGAGCATCTATTAAGTGCCAGGTATTATGGGGACATAGATGTGAACAAGACAAGCTATGGAGAGCTATGAAAAAAAAAATGGAGTAATGTGGAGATGGCTGGGCAGCATGCTATCCTAATAGCATATCCTAATAGTGTGGTCTGAGGAGCTGTCATCTGAACTAAGACCTGAGGAAGGAGAAAGGCAGATATAACACATCACAGGAAAAGTGCTCCAGCCACAGGGACAGCAAGTACAAAGGTCCTGGGGCAGGAGTAAGTATGGCAGGTTCAGGAAACTGAAAGAAGCCAGGGAAATTGGAGCTTTATGAACATGATGTCAGAAACGAGTCACAGTCAGACAGCCGCAGGCTCAGGGTGTAGGAGAGAGTTTAGATTAGTTTCACTGGCAATGGGAACCTCCAAGAAGTAAAGCTGTGATATGGGAGAGTTACATATTATATTTTTATTTTGGGTTTTTTTGAGACAGGATCTTGCTATCTATTTCTGGCTGGTCTTGAACTCACTGTGTAGCCCAGCTGGCCTTGAACTCATGGCAGTCCTCCTGCTTCAGCCTCCCCACTACTGGGATTATGAGGAGCTTGTGCTACCACTCCTGGCTCTCTTCACATTTCAAAAGTCTCACTTTGCCTGCTCCAGAAAACAGGAGTGGGGCCAGGTGACCTGTGAAGCAGCAAGGAGGCTACTGCAGTCAAAGGGGCCAGAAATGATGGGGTCTTGTCCCCAGCAGTGGCAACAGACACATTAAGGTAAATTGTTGGACAGCGTGGGACACTATTTTGTAAGAGAAGGCAATGGGTGAGACGAATAGGAGTGAGGACAGAAGAGCAGGAGAGGGAGCAGGGCAGAAGTTGCTCTCCTAAGTTCAGATTTTGAAGCCAGAAACACCTGGATGAATGATGATGAGCCAGCAGCTCTGCCTCTCTGATCCTCCAGTGCCTTCCTTGGAAAGGAAGAAGGTAATAACAGTGAGGGCGGGGAGGAGAGGAGGGAGGGGCGGGGTAGGAGGAGAAGTTTCTAATCAGGTAAAGGAGACCCCTCCGATGCCTGCGCTTCTCCAGCCTGCAAAGGGAGACTCCCACCTGGCGGTACTCAGGGGGCTTGGGAATCTTGCCCAGTGTCACAAAGACAGCCCGTGGTAGCTCCGTGCCTCAAGCCATAGACCCTAGCTTTGCCTTTGGTGACAGAGTCTTAGTTAAACACCACGGCCACCCAGATCTCTCAGGAGTGGTCGGGCCAGAGACCCTATTTCAGGGGCCATCAGTGGGGGTGGTGATAGAAAGTGGAGGCTTCTGGGTAAGACCGCGTCCCTAACAGATGGGAGAGGGACAAATGCCCGCTCGCTCCTCGCCTTAGCCCCTGTCTGGCTAGGTGACCTCAGCGTCTGTTTTCACTGGCAAATGGGGGGAGTGAGATTCCAAGTGAAGATCTGATGCCACTTGTGCTGGCGCACTCCTGTGATCCCAGCACTCGGGAAGCTGAGGCGGGAAGATTGCAAGTTCAAAGTGACTACATAGTGAGGCGCTGTCTCATCTCCAAAACAAAACAGAACAGAACAGAAACCAAAAACCAAGTGAAGGTCTCGGGCTCCGGGCTCTCCCCTCCCCTATGGCAAGCACTCCCTTGGGCTGAAGGAACGTGGCTCTGCAGAGCCAGCGCATGACCAGCAGAGGGCGCGCGCCTTGACCATAGCGAAGCCAGGGTTGCCCAAAGCGGAAGACCTGAGACGGAGCGGCCCCGTGGGGAAAGCTGCCCCGTTTCTGCTCTGCTCCTTGTGGTCACCACTCAGGAGGCCAGCGCCCAGGGCGACACACCACAGACTGAGCAGCCAGGCAGAGCCTGCATCTTGCTGCCATGGTGCTGTGCACAAGTACTGAACCTCAGCTTTCTCCTCTGCAAATGGGCCCACCATTTGTGCCTGCTTCCCAGGTGAGGAGTCAATGAAGATCACTGACATAACGGCTGACCACGTATGAGCTGCCATTTCTGTTAGTGGTAGTGGCAGCTGTATCATATCTTCGAGAGCCTGACACAAAGGTTGTCTAATCAATGATGATGATGATGATGATGGTGGTGGTGGTGGTGACAATGATGGTGATGGTGCAGTCATTGTCTGAACTTTCTAACCAGGGAGCATCCAGTGCCTACTACCTGGGATGATTCAGTAGTGGGAGTCACTCCCTCCCAGCAGCCCATCTTCACTGCGCTTCTGACCTTTTTTACTTTTCCTTGTATGAGGATTGAACCCAGAGCCACACACTGAGTTTCATCCTCAGTCCTTTTTGAGACAGGGTCTTGCTAAATTGCCTGGGCTGAGCTTAATTTGAGATCCTACTATTTCAGCCTCCCAGAGTGCTGGGATTACAGGAATTCACCACCATGCATAGCTACAGTCAGACCATCCTCTTGCTGAAAGCTGTCCCCTAGGAAACATCTCCCTGGCCCACCTAACTTCTTTCTCAGGATCACCCTACTGGCCCAGCCACCAGCCTTGGGGCTCATTATTTTCCCAGAGTCTGCATGAAAGTCCTTGAGGGGCATCAGAAGCCAGACCCTGGTAGGTGGGTTCCTGCTTTTGCTGGGAGAAATGGAGCTGGTAAGTGAACACAGGCAGCTTTCCTGGAGGGAGATTGCCCGTGGGTCTTATTCTTGCTGCCCAAAGTTCCTTTTCTGCCAACTAGGAAGAAATCAGTAGAAGGAAAGTCCTTGTGCTCTTTTGATCCTGCCCATCACTGCTTCACTTTGGGAATGGCTGGAGGTGGGACAGGGACTGTGATGAGTCCTGGGACTGTGGTGTTCTATGTAGGAGGCCTCAGCACTGGTTCCCCCTTCTGCTGACACATCCACTGTGGGGCATGTCCCAAGGTGAGTGCTCCTGGGTTTGGCATTGTGAGGTCTGGTGATGAGGGCAGGGGCCCAAGACTTGGAGCCAAACAGTCCTGGGCTCAAACCTGGATGTGACCCATTCCTTACTGTGTGACCATAAGCAAATCACTCCATCTCTCCGAGCCTATTTTCTTTTCCTTTTCTTTTCTTTTTCTTTTTTTTCTTTGAGATGTGATCTTGCTATGTAGTACAGGCTGGCCTTGAACTCGTGATGATCCTCCTGTATCAGCCTCCCAAGTGCTGGGATTACAGGCATGTGCCACCATGCCCGGCTCTAAGCCCATTTTCTCATCTGGCACTTTTCCGAGTGGCACTGTGAGGACTACAGGGGATGCAACATGTGAAAAAGAAAATGCAGTCCCCAGCACATAGTAAGTGTGAATGTTGCAGTGGGTGTTATAAAGCAGAAGTCCCTCATTTCCCCACGACCTTCCCTGCACCTGAGTGGGCCAGGGTGGCTATGGGAGTTATGTCAGATGGGGTGATGTCCTGACCCACTTTTGAGTTAGCAGGCCAAGGCTCCAAACACTGTGCGTGTGCCTGCATGTGCAGGGGTATGCATGCGTGTTCACAAGGGGGCACAGGTGTGCCTACACAAGTATTGGATGTGCACGTGTGTGCAAGGGTGTGCATGTGTACGTGCATGTACCAAAGGGTGCCCAGCCCAAGGATTCCCTGGGCATGTGCATACTTGCAGGTACCAGTGCAGTGTCCCTGCAATGATTCTGGAGGCCCCTTTTCTCAGTTACTATGGAAACAAAGAGGCAATCCCCAGCCTCCTCGGGAGAACCTAAGGTGCTAGAAATGAGAGCTGGCCTGGTGTTCCCCAGAAGAGAGACAGATTGGGAGGCCCCTGGGGTAGGGCAACCTCGACTCTTGGGGGTGGAGTTCTGGGGCCCTGGGTGCCCTGGGAAATCCTCACTCCTCCAGGGCAGTCTGCCCCCTGCAAAGAGCCCAGAGATGGAGCTGGTTCACCTCAGATCTAGCTCTAACTCTTCAGGTTCAGTTTCCTCTTATAAAATGGGTAAAATAGCAGGTGGCTGTGGAAAGCTAGAACTGGTTGGAGTGTGACCTCTCCCCTCTCTGGGGGCATGGTCTCCAAGCTATGGGTGTGTGGGCACTGTCACGGAGCAGCCTGCCTGCTTCATGTGCATCGCCCTCCACGTTGTCTTGTGGGCTCCTCGCAGCTCTGGAAAGGATTGAGGCTCTGGGAGGCACAGCTGGCCAGTAGTGGGGCTGTGTCCACCACCCCTGACTCGCTCAGGCCCAGGCCTGAACCACATGCATAGCCACTCAGCCCACGGAGCCATCCATATAGAGCGCTGGAGACAAAAAGCAGGTTTCAGGATTGTGAGGAGCAGGCTGGGCCACTGACAATGGGTACAGCTCTCAGCCCGGGCAAGCCCTGGGCAGGGCTGACCCCAGGAAGGCTCTGAAAGGCAGATAGGTCCCAGTTTAGGAAGAACTTTCTCTTTAAAATCTTGATGCTTGAGGTTTTGACTCAACTCTCACGTGCCCTGCGTACAGGTTGTAATGTATGCAGGCAGAACTGTGTACCAAGTTAGAAGTGGAAACTCAGCCTCCTGGCCTTTTGCACTTTCAAGTGATCATCGCCTTTGCTGTGATTCAGGAATGATTTGAAACAGTTCAAGATAGACCAAGAAGAGTGGTGAGAGCAAGCTCCACAGCCATGGAAGAAAGAGCTGAAAGTCCATCTGTCAGAGGCTGTAACTGGGGGAGCCGCCCAAAGGGCAGGCCTGGTGGGGTGACCACAAGCAAGTGACTGTCCCTCTCTGGCCCACCCCTGAGGCCCTTCCAGTTAAGAGTGGCTTCCCCCAGCAGAGGGAAGAGCAGTTATGATGCTGGGCAAGAGTTGGCTGGGATGTGACCCCAGCTGTTGCTTCTTCTAGCCCCATCTAGAGCCAATTCCTTGGAAAGATTAGGGCTGGGAGAGGATGGTGAGCCACTTCATTCGGTGTGGGGGAGAGCCTGGGGTGCTACACTGGTGGAGTCACAGGGTAAAGGGAGGTGCGCGGGTGAGGGTAAGGCCGAGGTGGGAGGTGAGCATTGGGGTCTACTGTGGAGCAGCTTGGATGTTCCCTTACTCTGGAAGGCAGTGCAGAGCCATGGAAGGGTTTTTTTTTTTGGTGGGTACCGGGGGTCGACCTCAGGACCTCACGTGCCAGCAGGCACCCGTGCTGCTGAGCAATATCACTGGCCCTTTTTTCATATGTGGGTTCCGGGAGTCAAACTCAGGACCTCGCGCTTGCCAGGCAGGCGCTTATGCTGCTGAGCCATCTCACCGGCCCAAGCCATCTCACCAGCCCAAGCCATGGAAGGTTTTTAAGCAGAGAGAGATAATCAGATTTAAAGAAACTGACCACAGCAGGGGGAGCTGTGAGGAGGCCAGGGCAGAAATACAAGGCAGATCTGAGCAGGAACGGGGCTTGGGAAGGACAGGGCAGGTTGGGAGGCCTCTGGTGGAGCTGGCCGGACTCAGGAAGGGAGCAGGTGCAGGGGTGAGCAGGAGGGAGCAGCTCAGATGGGGCGGGGCCTTGGGCTTGTTTGGTGGACAGAGGACAGTGCAGCTGCGGTGGAAGGTGATGGATGAGCTGACTCTTGACTGGCTTGAGTCAGGGGTGTACGTGGGCTTCTGGGAGCAAGTCCAAGAAGCAGCTGGAAATGCAGTTTTACAGAAAAGAAACCAGAGGGTCAGAAGTGTTGTTTTTGCCAACTATCGCAAAGCTGGGAAAAGGCCATGTCAGGATTTGAACCCAGGTCTTATGAGTCAGCTAAAATGCAGCACTTTATTCCTTGGGATCCGTGACTCTAGGCTCAGCACCTTTAGTCAGGAGTCAGGTTCTCCTTGGGGAGCCTTGAAGCCATACCCTGCTGCCAAGCCCAGAAACCACAGGGGCACAGCCAGCAGTGTCTCTGAGCCCAAACCTTTGCTTAGCAGAAGGCCCCTCTCCAGCCAGCTCCAGCCTCTGGTTGCCCACCACCGTGGCTTCCCTCCTACCCACCGAGAGTTGTAAGAGTCCTGCCCACCACTGTTCCCCGGGCACTGGCTGTGTGCAGGCCCAGTGCCAGGCACTTCTTTGGCCTCTTTTCTCTCCATCCTCGCAGTCGCCTTGAGGGCAGTATGACTTTCCGGTCACAGACCAGAGAACCAAAGGAGACTTCCAGGTGCAGAGGGGAGGAGAAGGTTCAGTCCTTCTCTGGGAGAGGGGGTGGGGAGCAGCTTGTGTGACCTGGACAGGCATGCTAGTTCTCCGTACCCCACATGGACAGCAAGGCTTCCCCGGAGGGACCCCAGCTCCCACAGTGTCCCCTACCTGGCCCTGACTTCAGGTCTGCGGTTCCAGCTTGCAGGATGTTCCCAGCCCTCCCCAGCCACTTGGCTCCTTATGGCCACCTCTCCTGGGAACAGCCAGGCCCGCCCTGCCCCCTCCCGGGCTGTGCTCCTGGCAGCACTGCCACCCTGGGCTCTGGTCCGGGGGTGGTCCCTGGCAGAGGGAGGCAGGCGGAAGCTGGGATCGGTGGGGATGAGATGCCGGGCATCCAGAGACCCCAGCCCCCACCCCACAGCTCGTTGTGTACCAAGCTGGGTGGGCAGGCCTTTTTGGAAAGGGGTGGCCTGAGGTTTTAATCACTTTATCAATGTTTGTTTGTGTAATTCAGCCCTGAGATGCTTTTCCCTCCATCTGTCCCCACCATCTGCTCCCATCAGGATTTTGCAAACTGTTTGGGACCCAAGAGGTACTGGAGTGGGGGGTGGGCTGGGCCGCTGTGAGGGATGGGGAGGGGCCACCTCCATCTACTTCACTGAGAGGCTTCCAGGGAGGGGCCGGAGCTCCCGAGTCACACAGAGCAGAGTTCAGATTCTGACACTCACTTTCTTGCTGTCATACCTCAGGTAGGGAACTTCGAGCCTCTGAGCCTCAGTCTCCACATCTGTAAAATGGCAGCGACATTGGTGATTCCTCAGGCTCACTGAGGAGCAAATGAGGCAGTCCATGTAGACCATTCTGCCTACCACAGGTGGTCAAGAGATGTGTGGTCCCCTCTTCCTTCAGCCCCAAGAGCGCATGCAGAGAACCTACATCCCAGGAGCTGGTGGTAGAAAAGGGTGGTTGCCCTGGTTTCTGAACCCCTCGCCCCACCTCTCAGATCCTGGGACTTGCTCGCTCTCCCATGGACCCTGCATGCTGCTCTGTTCCCTCAGTCAGCCACCTCCAGGTCCCCCAAGCCGAGGCTCCCCCTCCCTCCTGCATGCCTCAGCCTGAGGTGGGAGGGGCTGGCATCTTCAGCCAGGACCTCCCTGTCCCAGGAACTCCTGCCACAGTCCTTCAAAGAAAAAACCCTGAGGGATCCAGAATCATGGTGCTGCATCTCTCTGTGCCCATGTCACCTGGCTAATCTCTCTGCTCAAAAGAGTCCTCCCTCAGGGAGGGATGCCCCTGTGCCCCTCCCATGTGAGCTATACCTCAAGGCACTAGGTCTTGGACCAAGGGCCTTGGTGTACAATGTGGGGGACTCCTAGAGTTCTCTTTTGGCTCAGCACCCCCCACTCCCGCTTCTCAGCCCCCCCCCCCCCGGCTGATGCAAGTGCACCTCCTCATTCCAGGTGCAAGGACAGTCAATGGGGATGGGAGCCCAGGGTGAGGAGAAGACATAGTCCTACCTTCAGAAGTCCCCATCTACTGGGGAGACAGTGCAGACTGGAGGTCTTGAGGACACGCTCCAGAAGAATAGCAGCGAAGCCAGCTGAGCCAAGGAATCAGCCTGGGAGAGGCAGGAAGTGAGGGTAAACTGAGTGCCCTTCTCCCAGGGAAGGATGGAAAGGAGGATCCAGACAGGCTGGGAAGATTCTAGCTTCAGGCAGGAGGGAAAGGAGGGAGTCACAGGGGAAGGAAATGTTGAGAAAGTGACCACAGGGCAGGTGATAGACCCTCCAGGCACCCTGAGGAGAGCAGAGAGAGGCTGTCACTGGAGGGCTTGGGGTGGGGGTGGAGCAACTCTCTGCTCCCCACCTGCAGGTCCTCCTCTTTCAGGAGGCAGCTGGGAACCACCCACGTATGTCTGGCGTCTCTCACGCCTCCACGGGGGTCCCAACAGCAGAGCCAAGGCACACAGAGGAGCTACTGTTCCAGGGGGCCCAGCTGTCCCCACTCCACCCTGATCTGGCTCCCTAGTTCTTCTAGTGGAGACCTCCCCACCTGCCCCCAAGTAGCAGGGATGAAGGCTACACACACTCAGGCAGCACAGAATGTTTGGTCTAGGAGGTGGAGCTTTGCTCTAAGCCCTGAGGAGCCAGGAGGGTCTGAGTAACAGGCACTGAAAGAACAGGACTAGGAGGAGCTTTCCAAGCAGGTGGCAAATGCTGTTAGCTCCATCGACCTTCTCAGGAGGCCCAGAGACCATACCCACCTCTGCCACCCTGCTCTCATTCTTTTTATGAGACAGGGTCTCCCTTTGTAGTGCAGGTTGGCTTTGAACTCACTATGTACCCCAGGCTGTCCTCGATCCTCCTGCCTCAGCCTCCTAAGTGCTGGGATCACAGGAGTGCACCACCATGCCCGGCTCCTGCTCCCATTCTTGCCTCCCACTCCTCAAAGTTTGTTCTTGACATAATGTCCCCAGTGAGCTCTTGACATGGAAGTCAGACCCTCTTACTCTGGAATAGCTCCAAGACTGCCCATCTCACCTGCAATAGAATCTAAAGGCCTTGGCATGCTCCTCAAGGCTCCTGATCTGCCACCATCCCAGCCTTTTCCCAGATAATTTATGTAATACACTACAGAATTGACTTGCCTGTTATGTCAATTGTTTCTTGCCCACACCAGTAACCCTGTTAGCTAGAACAGTCCTGGGTAAAGAACACACACTTGATAAATATTGGTGGAATAAATGAATGAGAGCTCATGGATTCAAGTCCAAGCCCCCGACTCACCAGCTGTGGCACATTGGAAAAATCACTTAACCCCCTTGAGCCTCGGTTTCCTCATCTGTAAAGTGGGACAATAAGGACCACATCTTAGAGATAGAGAGGGACAGAATTTAAGTCCAGGATGTGGGGATTGTTGCCAAGGCTGGAGGCAAGAGGCTGCAGACCCCTTACCCCGGGGAGGAGCTGTTCTTCGTGCAGGCAGGGACATCGGCATCTCGGGAACCCCAGCTGGAGAGACTCTCCTCCCCACGCGGGTCACAAGCCTGCGCTGGCAGAGGCTGGAGGGGGCAGTGGGAGGAGCCGGTGTTTCGAGGTAGGGAGGGGGTGGGAGGTGAGATCCCGAATAGTAGGCAGGGGGCGGGCCCTCTAAGGTGCAGGTGGGTAGGGGGCGTGTCTGCCGCGCGAAGACCTCGGGACTGGAGGGATGGGCGCTCCCCCCTCCCCGCAGAGCCCCCAGCTCAGTTGGTTCGGGAGTTGAAGCGCGGAGGCAAGGAAGGTGCCCACCCAACCACCCAGGATCCGGATTCCGCCCTCGGAGCGACGTGCGGCCCGGCGCCCAGGTAGGAAAGGGGCGGCGCGGCCGGGATTGCCCGCGGTTTAGGAAAGAGGTCTGGGCGCCGACCTGCCCCTGCATTCAGCCTTCTCCAATGGCGATGCTGGGGAGATGGGGGACCGGGTCCTCCGCCCCCGTCAGGATGCTTCCTCGAGATGGGGACGAGGGAAGTGAGGGCGCCCCTTTCCCTCTGCCGGGCGGGGGCGGAGCCTAGCGCACAGCTCCCCTCACCCCCGGGTGGAGGGGACCCCCCAGGGGAGGGGCTCCGGGCGAACGCTGCGGGGCGTCTCCTTCGCAGTCCCGCCCGCCCTCCGGCCGCCTCTGCCGCCGCGCGCCGCAGCAGCGCCGCCTTCCCTGCGCAGTCGGTGTCTCGGCGTCGCTGGGTGAGTGGGGGCGCCCCGACCGGGGTTGGGGGATGTGGGGAGGGGCAGTCCCGGAGAGGGGGGCCACCTCCAGGACTCCTCAACCCCGCGGCTCCCGCGCCTCTGGGGATTCCTCCCGCCCCGCGTGCAGGGAGCGGGGGCTCCCCTGGGCGAGGCGCTCTCCAGGGTCCTGACCGCTGCGTGGTCAGCCCGGGGGAGTCGCTGCTCTGCCGCCCCGGAGCGCCCCCTCCCGGAGGGGTCACGCGCCGGACGCTCTCTGAGAGCTGGAAGAATTGAGGTGGGGGCTCAGCGCAGAGCTGGGGGAGGTTTGGAGCGGGAACCCGGGGAGGGTTTCTCAGGTCTAGCCGCGAGGTTCTATTTTGGGGTCTGGGGGGTCTTTGCGGGGACAACAGAATCTTCTTCCAACTGGGAGGGGCAACTCCGAGGGTGGCAGGGAGGAGGGGGCACTGGAGAAGCTCTCCTGCCCAGCGCATCTCTCTGCCCCCGCCCCGGTGACCCAGTTCCTTGGATCTTGGGGATGGGGTTAAGAGGCCCACTCCCCCGCTCAGCCCAACACATTTCCTCTTCCCACGCACTTGCTCCGGGGGTCCTCAGCCTGGGCCAGAAGAGGCTGATCTAGAAGGGGGGCACCAACTTACAGAAACAGGCATGTGACACACTGCTGAGGACACACACAGGTCCCCCAAATAATCACACAGCTACATTCCCTTCACACTGTGACAGGTGCATACCTGGTCACATGCACATATAACACATATAAACGGACATAGATGGAAACACAGGGAGACAAATGTAATGCAGAACCCGGGGACACCATCGTGCATGAGCACATGCATTCTCATACATGTGCCCGCCCGTATGTGCACAAGGAACCCCCTTGCCCTCTCACTCTCCTCCCCACATTCAGGGGAGGGGTCACCTGCACACGCCCCTACATCCCTGCCCAGAACTGCCTGCCGGCTCCTCTCCATTTCGTTCCTTTTGGCCTCACAGTCAACCCTCTGCCCTGAGGAGACCTTTCAGGATTAGATAAAAGGGGAATGTTGGGGGAGCATTGGATGGGCTGGAGAGTCTCCCTGGAAAAGGGGCCCCCAGCAGGTCTGGGAAGGGGTGCAGCTCCCTCTCCTGGGACCTGATAACACCCCTGGAAAAAGAAAGGGAAATGACAAGGGTGCCTGAAGGTCCCACGTGCAGCTGGCCGTGTGAGAGGTGTTGGCCTGTGAGCTGGCGTGTGATGGTGTGTTTGAGACATGTGGGGTTGTGGTCTTGATGCACAATGTATGGGAGCTGTGCATGCTGCCAAGTGTCAGTACCTGTGAGTTGTGGGTCAGAGATATTGCGCGTGGAGGCACGGTGACCCATGGGTGGTGTGGGCTGCTATGTGAGCAGCATGGGAGCCAGTGTATGGATTTGGTGAACTGTTTAACGTAATATGTGTCAGGATAGATTTGTTTGCATATTGTTTTGCAGGATATTTGTGATACTCGTGTACATGTAAATTTTATTTATGTAACACATATGTAGCACTTATTATTGGTGTAGGCATGGTTCTAAGTGTCTCACATGTGCCCATTTACCCTCCAACAATCCTGTGAGGTAAGTGCTATTATTATCCCCACTCTGCAGATGAGGCAGAAAGAGCTTAAGGAACTTGCCCAAGGTCACGTAGCTGGTAAGAAACGGAGCTGGGATTCAAATCCTGCTGATCTGACTCTGGAACCCAGAATAACATCTATCCTGTGCTGCTTCTTGTCAGGCACACCTGTCGGAGACAAAAGAGCTCTGTCTGGGTTGCAGGTGTATTCTGTGGGGAGCAGGCATGGGGAGCAAGGAGAGGACAGTGGTAGGAAGGAGGACCAGAAGGTCTTTCTGCACCTGCCTGAGCTGCTCAGGGAGTCAGTCCTGCCATGCAAAGGCTGTGTGACCTGTGCACTCCTCTGAGCCTGCCTTATCTGGAAATGGGGCTAATCCCAGACTCCCCCTTATGAGGGTGAAAAGGTGTGCACTTTTGAAGGCTTAGTGATTGGCCCCAAGGAGGGCCTCCATAAATGTGAGCCCCTTTCCTTCCTCCTTCTCCAGTTCTGTCCCCGGGAAACAGTGTAGAGTGGGTCATAGAGGCAAAATGCCTGAGTGCAGGTGGAGACACTGGGCCAGCTCCTCTCTTTCTGGGTCAAAAGCATTTAGGGTTTCTGGTGTCTGGGGTCCCTTCTGGAATGGTGTCAAGGGGGCAGGAGGGCCTGACCACTCCTCTCTGTCCCTTGACCCCCTGGGGGACCCAGGTGGGACTTGGCTTTGCGGTCATGGGCAAGCAGAACAGCAAGCTGCGGCCAGAGATGCTGCAGGACCTGCGGGAGAACACAGAGTTCTCGGAGCTGGAGCTTCAGGAGTGGTACAAGGGCTTCCTCAAGGACTGCCCCACGGGCATCCTCAACGTGGACGAGTTCAAGAAAATCTATGCCAACTTCTTCCCCTATGGAGATGCCTCCAAATTTGCGGAGCATGTCTTCCGCACCTTTGACACCAACAGCGACGGGACCATCGACTTCCGGGAGTTCATCATTGCACTGAGCGTGACGTCCCGTGGCCGGCTGGAGCAGAAGCTCATGTGGGCCTTCAGCATGTATGACCTGGATGGCAACGGCTACATCAGCCGAGAGGAGATGCTGGAGATTGTGCAGGTGGGCCTGGGCCCCTCGCTGCCAGGTACAGGCCCAGCAGCTTGTCCTTACCCCCACTTTTAGCCCTCGACAGACATGGTAGACAAGTGGTGGCAGCTGCTACTTTCACAATCCCATTGACAAAATGACCGATTTAAAGAAACAGTGAGAAAACTCAGTGTATCCTTAGCCCAGAATCACCAATTAATGTTTTACTTTATCTTTATGTGCATGTGATGCTTTCTTGTTGTTCTGAACATTGACCATTTACCCTTAGGTAAAGAATGTATTTCCTAAGAATAAGGACGTTCTCTTACCTGATGTATAATATGATTAGCCATGTCAGGACATTTAACACAGAAATGATGCTATTATCTAATCTACAGACCAGATTCCAGTTTTGCCAACTGTTTCCATAATATTCCCTAGAGCATTCTTTCCCCATGGTCTAAGATCATGCATTGAGGATTTTTTTTTTTTTTTTTTTTTTTTTGAGACAGGGTCTCACTATGCAGTTCAGGCTGGCCTTGAACTCACTTTGTAGCCCAGGCTGGCCTCAAACTCATGGCGATCCTCCTGCCTCAGCCTCCCAAGTGCTGGGATTATAGGCATGCACCACCACCCCTGGCTATGCATTGAGTTTTGTTGTCATGTCTCTTTAGTTCCCTTTAATCTGAAATAGTTTTTCAGCCAAATCTTTCATGACTTGACATTTGTGCGGAGTATAGGACAGTTGTGTTTTATTGATCCTCATTTACTCAGGAGAAACATGCTCAGAGAGGTCAAGGCACTTGCTTGAGGCCACACAGCCTGTGAGTGGACTGGTTGGCTCTAATGCCCACAATGCATCTGGATGCCCAGCCACTTTCCAACAGAGGGACCTCCAATAGCCCACTAGCAAGTGAGGTGCTTCATACCCATGAACTCAGTGCTTCCTTACTACCATGCGTTGAGTTTTGTTGTCACGTCTCCTTAGTCCCCTTTAATCTTCCAACTCCATGAGGCTCAGGGAGGGACTTGCCCAAAGTCACACAGTATTTAAGTGGAATCAGGCTTAGGTTGGCCACCACCCAGAGCTGCCTTTTGTGAGGCCTCTGGACTCCTAGTCAGGAGTTCCGGTTTCCAGTTCTGGAATTGGCCTTAACTCTTAGGTTGCTCATCTGCTATGACAAGATGTAGGGACCTGACATGAGTGCCCTTTCTGAGTATAAACTTAAGTGTGATAAGCATTAGCTTTATTTGGAAAAGTCCTCCAGAACACTCATCCCCCTAGCCAGCATTGAAGATGGTCAGGGCCTTGGTTCTCTTTGACTTACCCAGTTCCTTGCCCACTTCCCTCTAAGCCTTTATGGCTTTCTTCACGGTAGTTGGTGGTGTTGAGCCCCTACTTCCCAGGCCATTCAGGGATAAAGTGGGATGGTGGTTCTAGCAGAGGGCCCTGCACGTTCTCAGTACACAGAAAGCATTAGCAACTGTCAGTCATTATTTCTCCTCCATGTATCCTCTGCTTTAGCCAGGATGGCCTTTTCAGCATCCCTGATATGTGCTCTGGGCAAAGCCACTGCATTGCTTTGCATGAGCCCTCACCGCTCTCCTGCTTCTCTGAATCTTTTCCCATCCAGTCCTTCAGTTCTGCAGGCTGCTTCCCCTTCCATCTCATCCAGCCCCAGTTGGACTCAACTTTGGTCTCTCTTGCTAAGGGTCTGGACCCACACTCTCCAGCTTGAGCGGAATGGCCACCTTGGCAAATGATGCCCTTCCTGTGCCTACTGCCTCAGTGTTACTGACTCCTATGGGCCAGGCGTTAACTCAGTTACTGGATGCTGGGGGCCTCCGGGGGTCTTGATGCAAGGGTCAAGGTAGACAGGGTGGAGGAGCGCTCAGGAGTCAGCTGCATATCAACAAATCCAAGGGAGGCTCCTGTTCTACCGCTGACCATGAGTGGTTGCTCTGGTGGGTGCTGGTAACTCAGTGTAGCCACAGCCACCACACCCTGTGCAGCACTCGAGCCAGCCCCATTCCTTGGCATCCCCAGGACCCATCTCTGGCTGGTCTGGCTACAAGGCCCTGGCTTCTGTTATGGCAGACACAGGCCTCAGACAGAGCTCTGCAAACCCCAGTGCCTGATTAATGATAAGTAGGCTCCAGTGAAACTATGATCGGACAGCAATTCTGGACAATTAATTAGGAAGCCCAGGAGAAGTGTTGCAGGGAGCATGGTCACTCTCTAAGTCGTTGCTCAGTCCTTCTTAGGACCCAGCCCAGTGCCAGGTGGTGGCACAATGGGAGGGAAGACTGTGCCTCCCTGGCACAGTGACAGAAGGTGACATCTGGGAACCCAGGGGACTGAGAGATGGAGGAAACTGAGGACCTGGTGGATGAATAATGTCTATCATATGGAGCGCTATTTAGCGACCACTTACTATAGCCATCCACTGTTCTAGCTGTTGTATCTCATTTAATCCTCTAGACAATCCTAATAACGGAGACAGTTACTCCCATTTTACAGATGGTAACTGAGGCTCACAGAAGTTAAGTACTACTTGTCCAAGGCTACACTGCAAGTAAGTAATGGACCAGGATGGTACTGCAGGTCCGTCTTACATCCAAGCACACACTGCCCAAGCATCCATCCAGCAGCTAAGAGAGAGCAGGTTCAAATCTGGTCTCTGCCATTCGTTCCTTTCCTGAGCTTTGGTTTCTAATCTGGAAAGTGGAGATTTTCAGGGCTGTTGTGAAATTTAGAATAATGCACATAAATGACCTGGCACGTCGTGGTTTTCTGATAAATGGTAGCTAGTAGTATTATTCCACGCAAAGACTGTGAATGCTGGGAAATATGAAGGGCGCAGGGTGTTTGGTTGTGGTAGATTTACCCCTCTGGGGAGGGCTGATGATGGCGAGGTCAGAACGGGCAAACTGTGAAGTGTCTTGAATACCAAGGACCAAATGATTTGGACTTGGTACAGAAGGCGGTAGGAGGCGCCAATGGCCTTTAAAAGGGGGAGTGCCTGCCAAGTGCCAGGCACTGGACTTGTTTCTGAGGATGTGGGCACTAGCCAGTGTCCAAAGTTCTTCGCTATACAGTAGGGACTAGTGTAGTCCTATAGACACATAATTACTTCCTGAGAGGCGTCCTCAAAGGAAAAGCCCCGAGGCTCTGGGCTTCGTGTGTGCCCTGACTCAGCCTGGGTCAGAGATGGCCTCACTAAGAAAGCACTGCGTGGCCGGTGAGATGGCTCAGCGGCTTAAGCGCCTGCCTGGCAAGCGCGAGGGCCCGAGTTCGACTCCCGGAACCCACATACGAAAAAGGGGCCGGTGATATCGCTCAGCGGCACGGGCGCCTGCTGGTGCGCGAGGTCCTGAGGTCGACCCCCCGGTACCCACAAAAAAAAAAAAAAAAAAAAAAAAAAAAGAAAGCACTGCGTAAAGTGAGCCTCAAGGAGGAGTGGGAGAGGTAGCAGAAGGAGCGTGGGGCAGCATCCAGAAGGAGCTGGGTGCACGGCGGCCTGGAGGGCGGCCCGTGTGTGACGGAAGGAAGTGAGGGGGCGGCCTGCTGGACCCCGACTCGGCAGTGGAGATCTGTTTGGAAAGAGCTTTAGAGGCAGTGTGGGGACAGACCCGAAGGAAAGAGGCCAGAAAAGAGCAGCACAGAGGCAGAAGCTGGCCCTCAGGCAGGGGAAGTTTTAGGGATGGAAGAAGGGAGACTTTTTGGAGGTGTCAGTCTGGAAAAGCTGGAAGGTTGAGGCGACAAATGAGGTCCTTGAGCTCCAGGACGCAGGGACCCAGCGTATCCATGCCATGGGCCAAGCACTAGGTGCTCTGTACATTTAGCAAGACAATCCTCCTGCGCCTCGCCTCAGGAGCTCCTGCACGTGGCAGCTGCCGCCCTCAGCCCAGCAGAGCTCAGGCTGTCCCTGCCCGCTGGCAGATGCTTATTTGCATTCGTTTGCATAATGTTCCCGCCCCTGCGGGCCCCCAACTGCCTCAACGCGGCCGTGCGCCCCCTGCTGGCCACAGGCGGCAACGCAGACCAGTGCCACCCCTCGGCCTGGCGCCACGGTCAGCCACCGATGGAGGGTTGCGAAAGGCCCGGGTGATGCTGAGGGTTAGCGCTAGCTCGGTACCCACAAACTCAGGTGCGAGCGCCGAAGCTCAGCGTTCTAGGCCCCTGGCCATCTGGGCCTCGACGTCCTCCAACGTCTCTGATTCCCTACGCCCTCCAACTCTTGGCGCCCGTTCGGAGCTTTCACGCGGCGTTACATCTGTGCTTGCAGCTCCCTCAGCCGGCAACTCCTTTCCCACCTCGCCCTCCAAGGGACCTCGGCCAGGGCCCGCCCCAATAGCCCCCTCTTCTGGAAAGCCTCCCCAGCGCCTCCCCCGAGCTCCCTGCGCCCCAAGCCTGCGGACCCCCCTCCACTTCGTCCGGCCGGGCGGCAGCGCCCTGGGGACGTTCCCGAGTCTGGGGAGGGGCGCTCTTCTCACTCCCTGCCTTCCCTCCCGACCCCCAGGCCATTTACAAGATGGTTTCGTCCGTGATGAAGATGCCGGAGGACGAGTCGACCCCGGAAAAGAGGACTGAGAAAATCTTCCGCCAAATGGACACCAACAACGACGGTGAGGGGGCAGGGGTGGGACGGGGCGGGCGGCGGGCAGCGCCCCTCCTTCCCTCTCGCGCTCCACCTCCCCGCGGCCGCGTCCCCCATCACAGCCCGCCTCGCCCCTCAGGCAAGCTGTCCCTGGAGGAGTTCATCCGCGGGGCAAAGAGCGACCCGTCCATCGTGCGCCTGCTGCAGTGCGACCCCAGCAGCGCCTCCCAGTTCTGAGGAGAGGAGCCAGACCCCCCTCATCCCTGCCTTCACCGGTCCCACCCGGCTCTCAGCTTCCTCTCCCTTGTGTCTACCCAGGCTGGGGGCCAGACTGGGGACCCGCCCCTCGCGGGTCTGCACTGTGGGGGCCTCTGGAACAGGGACCCTGCAAGGAAGGCGCCCGAAAGCAAGCTGGTAGCATCCCCCGTCGGCAATGGCAGAGACAGGCTTGGCTTGTCTGCCCCTCACAGTCAGGCACCCTCACCCAGACACCCAGCCATCTCCCACCCACCCCAGCCCTGAGGCCAGACGCCCCTCCAGCCGCGAAAGGCTCTGGCTCACCTCTTGTAGGGGTCAGCCTGGGGCGCCTGGGGCGCGGTGGGGAGTCATGCTCAGGTGATTCAAGCCTGTGTTTTTACTTGGAGGGGAGAGGATTCCAGGGCTGTGGGGGTTTGAGAAAGGAGCTTCCTTGAGCCGCCCTTCCCTGCAGAAGCCCCTACCCTTCTTGCCCCAGCTCCTGCTGGCCCCGAGGCCGTGACACAAATGGAAACCTCCCCACAGCTGCCGGCTGTGGGTCCCCTGAACCTGCCTGCCTTTTGCACACGGACATAGCCAGCCACAGACCATGGATCTAACCCTCTGTATTGGCCTCTCTTGTCACACACACACACACAGCCCCTCTACCACATCCTGTGTGGGAAAGAAGTGCAGGCCCCTGGCCGAGCCCTACCCCCACCCTGCATGCAGCCACATGGAGCATCTTTGTTCTTTTTAATAACTTCTAAATAAAGTTTCGTTTCAGTGCAGTGGGCTAGGTGGCTGGGACCAGGGGCTGAAACACCCCTCCTGGGTCCCCAAGCGTCCACTGAGCCCTCTTGGGGAGCCATCTGGAACTAGACAGCCATCTGGGCACCAGTAGCAGTGCAGGCTTGGTTGCAGGCCCAGCAGCCATGGGGCTGGATGAGGCATCGGCTCTCAGAGGGTCAGTGGCACCGAGCTGGTGCTGCTCATCAGGTCGCGGCCCTCCACAGGTCCTAGGCTCCGCATCTGTGGACACAAAGCTCGCTGCTGCCATCGGGTCTGGGCTGCGATCTGCTTCAGGACATGGGGGGTACGGGGAGGGGGAGGGGATGTGGGGGTCACTACCCCATGGGCAAGAGCCAGACCAGAACCTGGAGCATCCCTTGTTCCAGGCTAGATGCTCTTTGCCCTCCTTCAGGACTTGTGCTGGGCCCTGGGAAAGCCAGGTGTCAGCTGTGTGGCTTAGCTGGGAAATCTGGTCTCTGAGTCTCCAAGCCACTCCCTTTAGTCCTGAGGAGAAAACTTGTGCCCCCATTCTCAAGAGGGGGCTTTATACAGGTGGGCAGGGCAGACCAGCCTGGGCTCTCCCACAAGGGCTCCCATGTAACAGGGGAGTCAGGACCGTGGTGGGGACTTACCATGTGGTGGCCGCTTTTCCCCAACCAGGGCCTCAGTTCCAGCACCTGGTGGGTGAGCTGGATGCAGCGCATGGCAAACACACTCTCTGCCATGCAGAGCACTAGTGAGATGCCCCAAAGGCACAGGCTGGAGCTCTGCAGGGCACAGGGGGCAGAGATGGCTATCAGGGCCTGGGGCTGGAGGGCAGGACTCCCCAAACCCTGTCCACTCCATCAAGGGCTGGAATGCCCCCATCCCAGGCTGAGGCACTCACATAAATTCGTGTGGGGTCGAAGGGGCAGTCAGGCGTGAGCACCAGTAGTTCAGGGCTCCCAAAAGTGCAGACAGCTAGCAATGCCCGGCCCTGAGTAGCAAAGGTCACTGCAATCGAGGCCAAGAGGCCAAGGGCACAGGTCAGAGAGAGAAGAGCACAGGCCACACTGGAGCTAAACACGGTCCAGCGCTGGATGGGAGAGGCCACCGGTCAGTGGATGTCAGGCAGCTGCACTGCCCCCCTCCCCAGGCAGACCAGGCCCTGGGTGGGGGCTGCTGCTCCAACTCCACAGCCCCATCCCAGGAAGCACCACATACCAGAGCGGTGCTGGGGAGGTAGCGTGACAACACGATGGCTGCAATGCCAGAGAAGATGACCTGTTGGGGAGGCTTGTGTCAACTCCAACCCCCATGCCGGAGGAGAGCAGCGAGTCAGGACCACCCTTGGATAGATTCCACCGATGCCACCTCTCCAACCCCCACCCCTCACTCCATGCTGAGCTTGGGCCTCACGGTCTCCATCTGCACAAAGGCCTTGCCTCCTCATGGCCCAGCCCCGAGCGGTACTTCTAAAACACAGCCACTCCCTGCCTACAGCCTTGCACGACTCCCCGCTGCCTACAGCTGAGTTTAGAACAGGGGACCTGTGTATGCCGGGCCTGCAAGGTCATGCTGGGGTGTATGACACATGTGACATAGCTTCCTGGAATGGAAAAGACTGGAAAAAACAAAAGAACTCAACTAGTAGAGAACTAAAACCAAAGTTACTATATTAAAATAACCCAGGGTACTACTTTATGGAGTAGAATTCAAAATCCCTAGGAGACTTTAAGTTATTCCGGGCTCTCAGTGACCTGGGCCCATGCCCGTGAGCTGCTCAGCCCCACCCTGGGCCACTGTCCTTCCTCATTGCCCTGATGTGGACACCCATGTGCAGCCTACTTCTGACGCTGCCAGGAACACCTCCCTGCTCTTCTTCTCTGTGAAACCCTGTCTCCACCCGGCTTCCTGACCACCCTCAGGCCCAGACGAAGGACCCCTGGGGCACTGTTCAGCCAGTCTTCCTTCAGAGGTTCCCTTGCTGCAACAGGCGTGACACCGCTGAGCTCCAGCAACAGCTTTATTTCACTGGGCAGCTGCACTCAGGGCTGCAGCCTCTCTGGGCTAAGCCCTCCCCTGCAGGATGAGCTGGCTTTGAAAGTATCAGACCTCAACAGTCCAAATGGATTTGGCTTCTTTGTATCAGCAGGAGGTTGGGGAGTGGAATCTCGGTTTCCTCCTCTGTAAAGTGTTGCCGGGAACAGTGAGGTTAACTGAGTTAAGGAGGGCTAAGGGGAAGGGGTCCAGCCCAGAGCCCATCCCTGTGGCCTTCCCAACCCTGCCCTCCTCACATAGCCGCTGGGAGGCACAGAGAACCATGACTCCAAGGCTACCATAGGCACCTGCACGGCCCTGTGACACTGGCTGAGCCTCTCCTCCTTTCGTGGCCCGGAGGCCAGTGGACCTCAGCTTCATTTTGCAGGTGCAGAGAGAAGTCCCTCACCCAGGAGGAGACTCGAATGGAACTCACATACTGATGTGTCCCCCACGGTTGTTGCTGCCTCTTTGACAGTCAGGAAAGGACTTGTAAATCTGAGAATACCAGGCTCCTTCATTTCTGTGGTCCTTAAACAGAGCCTCAGAGCCAAACAGAACATGGCTACCATTTATCAAGCAGTTGCTATAGAACAGGTTGAATGCTAAGCTCCTGCCATATTGGTTTTCGCAGTATCTCTAGAACAGATCTTAGCCACTCCTGACTCCACAGCTTTGTATGTGCCATACTCTGCACACAAAATGCCATCCCCACTCCCTTTCCTACCTGCAAGCCCAAGTATACCACACACCTGGGTTAGTAATTGCAGCTCACCTGTGAAGTCCTACTCACCCATCAATACCCAGAGACCACCTCTGTGAAATCCCTTGGACTCTCCCAAGCTTCCCTGACATTCCTTCCTTTTGCCCAAGGGTACCTTGAGTGTTTTTCTATACCAGTAATAACCCCAACTCACAGCAGTGCACACTAACCACTGTGCTAAATACCTCAGTGGATGATCTCTTCAGTACTTGCCAGGACCTCCAAGGTGGACATTCTTACCATCCCCGATTTATAGATGGGAAACTGAGGCAAAGGGTTGGTAAGTGGCATCACAGGGGTTGGCGCTTTGGGCTCCCTGCTCACCCATCCAGGTGCCAGTGGGAACTCATCAAAGACATTTCAAGCCCCTCCCCCTGCCAGCCACCCTCCCAGACTGGCCGTACCACAATGGCAGAAGTGACCGACACAATGTTGACCACACAGTACTGCAGAGCCACCGCGTCATGGGGCGCAGTCACATAGCGCAGCACAGTGCCGTGGAGGATAGCAGCAGCAATGAAGCTCACATGGCCCAGCACCACCAGCACCAAGCCCGTCTTCATCAGCACCTTCCGGAAGTCATCCACACTCAGGCCACCTGTGGGGATAGCCGTGTCAGGGCCAGGGTGAGGGTGAGCCTGCTAGGCTCTGGGGAATAATGGACACTGGGTTCTATTTCTAGATGACCTGAGGCCGGTAACTTGTCTTCTCAGTTTCCTCCTCTGTAAAGTGGTTCACAGTTCCTTTGTGAGAGTCCTTGGGACTCTGAGGTTGGAAAAGCACCCAGGTGGTAATAAGAAGTAATTGCCCTTGTCAGTGCTCAAGGTCATGAGCAGCAGGGGTCTAGTTCAGGTCTCCAGCTCTAGACTCCATGACCCTTCCACAGTCTCCTCATTCATTCATTCATTCACGTGTTCATTCCCCAAATGTTCACTGAGCACCTCCTCTGAGCCAAGCAAGCCCTCTGGTACCAGAGTGAACTTGACAGTCACTGTTGAGGCTCCAAGGAGCCCACAGCCCATAGGGCAGGGATCGGGCCCTGACTGGTATTCAGTTTGGTAGATAGGACCTGGCACACAGTAGGTACTCAACCCAGTTGCAGAACTGAACTGCCTAGAGGCTGGTGACGCACTGGAGCCCCTGGGTCTCCATCTGCCCACCTGTAAAATGGGAGGAAGATCCTATGTCTTGTGGGGAAGGAGGCCCATGACGTGGATGGGAAAGCAGGGCAAATTCTGGGGCAGCTGGGCAAAGCAAGCTCCTAGAGCAGGGGGCACTAAGTGGGGCTGAGACAAATGGGGAAGGCTGGGACATGGGTCCTTATCATCATTTCCCAGGGACAGGGAGTCCCCCTCCTCAGGCAGGCAGCTGCTCTCTGCAATTCCACAATGGCTCCTGGCTCTGCCCTCAAGGACACACAGCTGGCCCTGCGCTCTCTCACTCAGACAGCCACCTGGGACTGGAAGACGGTGGCTGGACCAGAGCCAAATGACCCCCTCTTCCTTTAGCTGCCCTCGTGGAATTTGACTTTGCATCCTGTCCTAGGCCTCAGTCTCCCCAACTGTGGCATATACAAATTTTGTAAATGTACAGGGCACTGCAGCTAAATTTAAAAAGAAAGAAGGAAAAGAAAAGAAAGACAAAATGAAAAAAGTAATCACTCGCTGAATGTGCTCAGGGACCCTACGCCAAGAGGCAATCCCAGGAAGCAGAAAGGCAGGGCCACTGAGTCACAGGCTCCCTTTGCAACCCAGCACCAGCCGCTCCCCTCTCTGGCCCCAGATTCCCCAGGTATAAAACAGGCAGGGGATGGGGGGGTGTGGCTCACTGTTGGAGCAACTTTGTGAGGCACTGGGTTCCATCTCTGGCACCACAAACAAAGCAAAACAAAACAAGAACCAGGTAAAGGCAGGTCTAGCTGGACTCTGACACCCCTGGAGCCCAGGGCCCAGGGGCCCTCTGGGGCTGGACCAAGTGGAGGAGAAGCAGAGGGCAGAGGGTGGGTTGGACAGGCACAGTGGAGCTGGAGTGGCCTAGTAAGATGAACAGCGAGCCAAACAGGAAGGACATGGCACTTCATTCTCCCTCCACCCACCTACTTGGCAACCCAGCACCAGGCTCAGATCTGGGCTGGACAACAGCAGCATCCCTGAACCAAGAGTTTGGTCAAACAGGAGACACCGTGGCAGCTTGGGGCTGTGATTATAGTACCAGAGTCTCGGAGCAGTTCCTGGCTTTCTTTCCAGCTCAGACTCCGGGAGCTCTTAGTAATGGGGATGGCACACTTTCCTCTCAGGAGGTAACTTCATCTTGATAAATAAGTGCTAGGTGATGGGTGCTACTATCCCCATTTTACATATAAGGAAACTGAGGCCGACAGGTCTCTTGGCCAAAGAGTGGGGACTCCCTTGAGAACAGTCTGATGCCCAAGAACAGCACCCCGGTGGCCCAGGAGTGGGGAGACAGGGGCAAGCCAGTCTCTGTCCTGAACCCGTTTGGGAGCCTTTGGCAAGGCTGAGGGGCATCGGCCCTGGGCCCCGGCCCTCTGTTCCCACTGTGGTGACAGCTCTCTCCAGCACCTCTCGTTACACCTGGGGATCCTGGGGCAGCGTGCCCCTCAGCAAGAAAGGAAAGTAGCTACCAAGCAGCTACCCAGCAGCCCTCCCCTCCATTTTACTGCTGGGGAAACTAAGGCCCGGAGCAGGAAAGTGACCCGTCCCAGGCCAGGAAGTGAGTTAGAGGAGCAGGCGGCTGGGATCTCGGGGGCGCCCCTAGGAAGCTCGGGGCCTCTGCGCCGCCCCTGCCGCTCACCGAGGCGCGCACACATGTCGCTCCGCGCGGGAGGCCTGCGGCCGGCGTCACCGTGGTCCCTGAGGCTGCGGGCTGCCCAGGGGCTCCGCTCCCATTCTCGTCGCCCGTCGCCTGCGCGCCCACTGCCCGCCCAGGCGGGCTCCGCGGCCGGCCCGCCTCCCTTCCCGGCACCCTCGGCGCCCAGCCCCCAGGGCGCCCGGGGCGCGCAGCAGCCAGTCCGACCGGCTCGGCAGCCCGGCGCGAGCGCGGCTGAGTCACGGCTCCGCCCCGGCCCGCGCCCCGGCCCGCCCCGCTGCAGTTTGCCCATTTGACGGATGGAAACTGAGGAGCGGAGGAGCTGCGATGGCCTGGGCCAGGGAATAAGATGGGGTTGCACCTGGTGGGCACCTGGGCCGAAGAGTCCCCAGGATAAAGCCTGGGAATGGGAAGGGGCAGCTGTGGGTGGTGAAAGCGCGCTGCCTGGGGAGCTAGGGTCTGTCCTTGACTGCTGTGTGACCTCAAGCCAGTGGCTTTCCCTTCCTAGGCTTCCATTTATTTATTTATTTATTTATTTATTTATTTATTTATGAAACAGAGTCTTACTGTGTAGTTCAGGCTGGCCTTCGACTCATTATGTAGCTCACGCTGGCCTCGAACTCACGGCAATCCTCCTGTCTCAGCCTCCTGAGTGCTGGGATTACAGGCATACATCACCATGCCCAGCCCATCCCTGGCCTTCCTTTTATTGGGCTGAGAATGTACCTTGGTCTGCTAGCCTTATCTTCCACTCTGAGCAGGGTGCTTTACCTCTCTGTCTTGGACCAGTCTCTGTTCCCTTCTTGGAAAATCAGGCTTAATTCCTGTTACCCGAGGTCATGGTGAAACAAAATGAGATATAAAAGATAAGAAAATCCCTTGGGAACCCCCTAGAGTGTGTTCATGGACAAAGTGTAGGCCCAGCAGGATGCATAGTAGGAGCTGGCCTGAGCCCATTTAATGTGCCAGGATGGACAGCGCTGCCCTTGGTTCCTCCTCAGTATCCCTGGCAGAGGTACTGTTCCTCCCTTTGGGTTCAGAGGGCAGCTGTCACCAAAGACTACCCGGCTGAAAGTGTCACAGTAAGCAAGAACCTGGATTCCCAGCTGGGTCTCGGTGCCCAAGTGCTCACTTCAACATGCCCGTGTGGTGGCTGCTTCTCTGCACTCCCTGGTCTTTGGAACCCACTTCTGGGAGGCACCGCCTGCCTTCCCAGACTACGTCCCATCCCAGGGTCAGTGGCTTTGAAGGCAGGGCTGGCCCGATGGCTCCAGGTTCTCATACCCGGGCACACAGGTGTCCAGTGAATGTATGCCTTTCTGCACACTGTAGTGACACCTGCTGTGTGCCTGCGGAGCATGTGACTAGCATGCCTGGAGCAGCACACGGAGCTTCTGGAGTTTGGAAAAGACCTACACACCGGGGAGGGAGAGGAGCCCCCAGGGGTCAGTGACCTCCACAGTCATGCAGGCCAGTCTGGTAACCCTCAGCAGACAGGCTTCCCTGCCATCTGCTCTCCAGAGGGGACAATGTGCAGTGGCTGTAGGTTGGGAGACGGACTTGTCAGGTGGAAGAGCAGATTCAGGCTGGTGCTTCCCTACTACCACTTTAATGCTGGTGTCCATGGGGACAGCCACTGAGCAGTACTTTTCCTTATTGTAAATGGTCAGACACTTGTCATTATGGCCCAGCAGCTGCATTTCCAGGTCTTTATCGCACACAGCGAAGAGTGCAAAGAGGCCAGGTTTACAGACGGTAGAGCTGTTTCCAACAGCCATCAACAGCACCACAGTGATAGCCAAGGTGGCTTGGGCCTACAGGAGGGCAAGAGAAGGACCATGCTTTTTGTTTTACTCATGGCTGTATTGTTGCAGTCTTGCAAGGAACATTTATTCACGTCTTGATTTTGTTAAACGGGAGGAAAGGCCCCTCCCCACCGCCTTGCCCCCTTGCACCATCAGCTACCTGACGCCACAGCCACCTTCTAGGGGCTGCGTGGAGAGCGCGTGGGCCACCAGGAAGCTGACATCAAGCTCAAGCCCGCGCCTGCGCATGGTTCCTCACCAATCCAAGTCAGGTATCTTCTTGACGCCGGCCTGGGGCTTTCTGGAATTGGGCTGGCGGCCAGACCTCTTAATGCCTTTGCTTCAAGATGCTGATTCTCTCTTTCTGTCCCTGGAACAGCACTGAGAGTTAAAGATAATCACCCTCTATCAGAGATGAGAACATCGAGGCCCAGAAAGGAAAAGTTTTCCACGATCACACAGTATTTATCAGAGGTGGAGCTAAGACTTGACCTAGGCCTGTCTGAGGGGGAAGGCAGCTCCTGAGTTCTGAGTGTGTGGGGAAGGGAGGTGGGAAGAGCCACGACCTCCCTCTGGACGGTGCCTGTTCTGTGGGGCCTCTGAGGCAGAAGAACCGTCCCACCTGCTTCTTTCCAGCCCATTATTTCCCAGCCATCCGCCAACCTGCCGTTATTGCCACTTCTTGTCCTTATTATGGTAGGTGGCCAAAGTTCATTAGTCCTAGCCATCACACACACTGCTCCACCTCTGCCCAACAGCTTGAGGAATTCTAGAAAGAACTCCGGGCCAGAGGTCTAGTTCCTTGTTCTCTCCAGTGCACTGTGACATTCGGGCAGCTCCCTGGCATTCCCAAGGCCTCAGTTTCCCTATCTAGCAGATGGGGATAATTGGTTTCCAGGCTTGCTGGCTTTCTGAGGTGTTAATGATTTGAGGGATATGAAAGTGGGCTTAAACCTCTCCAGAGAAATACAAGAGTAATTCCCTCCCTCTCTTCCTGGAATGTTTAATGACTAGGTGTGGCACAGTGTGTGTGAGCCTGGGGCTGGGTCCTTCTAGGGCACAGCCGCCCCTGCTTCCCCATGCTCCGCTCAGGCTTCCGGCCCCTGTGCAGCGCCTCCTTACTTTAGAAAGGCCCCACATCCTCACTGTGAGGAGAGCTCCTCCATGTAAGTGCAGCTGTCACCCGCACCAGGTTGTCTTCTCTACATGCTCCCATGGACCAAAAGCTAAAACCAACCGCCGTGCTTCTCTGAGAGAAGAGGTGGGAGTAAGGGTGATCAGCTGTAGCCCAAAGCCTTCGTTTTAATTTTTTTTTAAAGCAAACATGAATTGTTTACAATTACAAATTTTGGATGGCATCCATAGAGATATTTATTGCATTTCCTTTTATATTTCTTAAAAAAAAAAAAAACTCATTGTAGAAAACTTTGGAGAAAATACAGGAAAACATAAAGAAGAAATCAGAACTATTGATCATCCTGTGTCCTCCCAATAAAACCACTACTCAGGTGTGGGGTGTGTGTGTGTGTGTGTGTGTATGTGTGTGTATGTGTTTTCTAAGTGCAGGTCTCGCTTTCTCTTCCTTCTTGGAGACTTCTGGCTCTACTCTGTTGCCCTCTTTGTCACCTTCATCTTCACTGTCCCTGTCACCTTCCTTTATCAGTGCAGGACTTGCGTTTTTATCCTAATATCCGGCTCCTCTGGGCACCCTTCCTGACCTCAGCAGCCTTCCTCGTGACTCCTGCCACCCCCCTCAGGCCCTGTCCCGAGACCCCTGAAGCCCCAGCCCGAGCGGAGCACAGCATGGAGGCCCCTTGTCTCCCTCCTGTTCCCACTGCCGGCCTCAGCACCACCGCAGTAACCAAGGCAGGCGGGTGTGAGGCCGCCTCATTTGTCCCAGTGCAGTGGGACATGTAGGGGGTCTTGGACTTGGGTCAGGATGGGTCAGGATGTGGAGAGCTGAGAGGAGATTTGAGACGTGGTTGGAGCGCACGTTAAAGTCGGAAAAGCGCCCTTCCAAACCCTTCGTCTCCTTATCCTGCCGGCTGCTCGCCCAGCTCCACGAGGCTCCAAAGCCCCACTCCATCCCCCTTCTCCTTTCCATGGAGTTTCTCCCTCAGCCTAGACACACCCGCGGCTCTTGTCTCCTAAAGAGCACAACCTTCCCTGGCCTGTTTGCATTTCTAGCTACTGGTTTTTCATCTCCTTCCCCCGCAAATTCCTAAAATGAGTGTATTTGTGTTCACTTCCCAGCTCCCACTTCCTCCTCAGTCCATAGCCATGCGGCGTCATCCTCCGCTGGAGGAGCCCTTGCCCGCTCACCAGCGACTTCTAACTTTGCTGACCCCAGTGGCAGTTAGGTCCCTGCCTCCCTGTCACCAGCCACACCTCTGCACTGCCTAGCACGTCTTCCTCCTGGGCCTCCTCTCACCTCCCAGCTCTGTCGGTATCCACGTGGGCTTTTTGTTATCAGCTCAACCTTTGAATATGTTTTTCTTCGCATCTTTTTTTGCTTCCTTTATTACACACAGTCAAATACCCGATTACCTGCCCTCTGTGGGGTGTCCCACACACGCCCCAAACATGAACTGACTGGTTGATGGGTTTATCTTTCCCCATCCTGTATGTCTTGTCTCAGTTGGTGGCATCATTTTGGAGCCAAGGGAAAAGTCTGGGAGTAACTCTTTACTTTGCTCTCTCTTTTCACATAAAGTCAGGTCCCAAGTCCTGCCAATCTATATTGTAGGTATTTCTGTAACAAAGGCCTTCCTCTCCATCTCTTTACTGTCTCCACGTTCAGGCACCACAGCTTGGATTCCATTCATTTTCCACACTACTGAGTAATCATTCTAAAATATAAATCATATCACATCATATCATTCTCCTGCTTAAAGCTGGTAACATAAAGAACATAAAAGAAGACTTAGATACATGGAGAGACATCCAAGATTCATGGATTGGAAGACTTAATATTGTTAGGATGGCAGTCTCCTCAAACCGATCTACAGATTCAAGATAATCCCTGTGAAATCCAAGCTACATTTTTTTTTTTTTTGGCAGAAATTGATAAACTGAACTGGACATCGTGGTACATGCCTGTAATCCCTGCTACTCAGGAGGCAGAGGCACGAGGATCATGAGTTCGAGGCTAATCTGGGCTACTTAGCAAGACTCTGCCTCAAAAATAAAATAAAAAGGGCTGGGGGTATAGCCTAGTGGTAGAGCAATTGAGCTGGATTCCCAGGACTGGGAGAGAAAGAAAGAAGAAAGAAAGGAAGGAAGAAAGAAGAAAGAAAGAAAGAAAAAGAAAGAAAGGAGGGAAGAAACAAAAGAAAAGGAGAAATTGATAAACTGATTCTAAAATTCATCTGGACCT
The DNA here is from genome assembly GCA_028451465.1 of Erethizon dorsatum. Classification (NCBI taxonomy): domain Eukaryota; kingdom Metazoa; phylum Chordata; class Mammalia; order Rodentia; family Erethizontidae; genus Erethizon; species Erethizon dorsatum. The sequence continues at coordinate 109,987,314 of CM051827.1, read as the reverse complement.
GGGAAAGGTGGCACATGCCTATAATCCTGGCGCTTGAGAGGCTGAGGCAGGAGGATCCCTGTGAGTTTGAGGCCAGCCTGGGTTACGTAGTGAGTTCAAGACAAGCCTGCACTACATAGTGAGACCCTTTTTCAAAAAACTAAAAAATAGATAAGTATATAACAAATTAATTAAAATACAATCCATATGGATAAAATAAAATAAAATTCATATGGAAATGCAAAAAATTCAGTGTAGCCAAAACAATTTTGGGAAAGAGCAAAATTGAAAGGTCAAAACTCCCAATTTCAATTTATACAAAGTTAATCATTGAGCTGGGTATGGTGACACACACCTGTAACCCCACCACTCTGAGAGGCTGAAGCAGGAGGATTGCAAGTTTGAGCCCAAGCTGGGCAATTTATCAACTTACCAAGTCCCTGTCTTAAAATTAAAAAATAAAAATTAAAGAAGGCTGGGGATGTAGCTCAGTGCAACGGCCCTGGGTTCAATCCCTGGTGCCATACACTTAAAGCAACCAAGACAGTGTACATAAAGATAACATGTAGATCAATGATTGAGTTGGAAGTCCAAAAATAAAGCAATAAGAAATAAATAAGAAAATTTAAAATACATGTATATGACTAATAGATTTTCAACAAAGGTGCCAACATGATTCAAGAGAATAGTCTTTTAACAGTGTAGCCGGGACAACTGGATATCTACATGTAAAGGGACCCTTACCCTGTACCATATACAAAAAGGTGTTTTTATTTTTATATATATATATTTTTTAATTTTATGAGACAGGGTTTGCTAAGTCGCTAAATTGCCCCCGCTGGGCTTGAATTTGTTATCTTCCTGCCTCAGCCTCCCAGAGTTCTGGGATTATAAGTAAGTGTGTGCCACTGTGCCTGCTGGTGGACATTTTTTTTTTTTTTTTGTGGGTACCGGGGGGTCTACCTCAGGACCTCGCGCGCCAACAGGCACCCGTGCCGCTGAGCGATATCACCGGCCCCTTTTTCGTATGTGGGATCCGGGAGTCGAACTTGGGCCCTCGCGCTTGCAAGGCAGGCGCTTACGCCGCTGAGCCATCTCACCGGCCCCGTGGTGGACATTTTTTAAACCAGATTTTCCTGGGATAGGCCACACTGCCCTTCCTCCCCCCTCCCCTAACATATCAAATCGGTCTCCATTGTAGGATCTTTGCTCTTGCTGTTCTCCCTGCCGTCGGTACTCTTCCCTGGTCTTCTGTGAAGTTGTCTCTCTCACACGGGCTAAATCAGTGCTGCCAACGGAGCATTCTGTGACGCTGGAAATGTTTGTTCTACATCTGCACTATCCAGCGTGCAAGTCAGTCACGTACGGTTATTGCGTACTTAAGATGTAGCTAGGGTGACTCAGACATGGATTTCTTAAATTTAATTAATCAAAATTAAATTTTAAATAGGCACAGGAGTAGAGGGGATGCTGTACCGAACAATGAAGGTCAATTAATCCCAATCCACTCTATTAAATTCCTATCTTGTATTTTCTAGGGCCCTTTTTTGTAGGTTAAAGAATCATGTTCATTTATCTGCTAATTTTCTGCTTCTGTCAGAACTTTGGTTCTATGAGAGCAGAGGCCTTAAGAATCTTGTACACAGTTTATCACTCAATGCTCAGTGCCTCAAATAATTTCAAGGGTGTGGTGGGTGCTTGGTGAGTGTAATCCATAAATAAAGCTTTCCACCAGCTGTTCTCAGTGAGTGAGTGATGAACCTCCGCAGGTCTCCTTTGCAGAAGGTCTGTGAAGTCAAAACTTATGCTCTTTTTTTCTCAAAGTTATTTTTATGGTAATATTAAGATCTTATTTTGTCTTTTTGATGGTGTGAAAATGATGGTGGGTATAACCACTGGCCACTTGAATTAAGAGCAAGGCAGCCAGGTGAGGTGGCACACGCCTGTAATCCCAGCCCTCGGGAGGCTGAGGCAGGAGGATTGCTGTGAGTTTGAGGCCAGCCTGGACTAGATAGTGAGTTCAAGGCCAGGCTGGACTATAGAGTGAGACCCTGTCTCAAAAAAAAAAAAAAAAAAAAAAAAAAAAAGCAAGGCAGCACTGCCAATAGTCATTGTTTTCTTCCCTGCCATGCACTCATAGTGAAAGAATTAGAGCAGCTTTATTTATGAATGACTTGATAAAACAGTGAAAAAGTATTCAGTCTCTACCCTTAAGTAAATCTATTTTCTTTCTTTTTGAGATGCAGTCTTACTGTGCTGGCCAGGTTGGCCTCAAACTCCTGGCTTAAGCAGTTGTTAACCAGCTGTCTCTTTTAAGTATTTTGAGTAGAGAGAGTCCTGCAAACCTAGATGTCAAAAGAAGGCCCTGGGCGGCTGTTTGAGTTGCGCACTATACTACCTGCTTTTTTCCTGCAATACTAGTTCTTGTTGAAAGAAGGATGGAAAGTCAACCTACGGTTATACAAATGTGGATATTTTGCAGACATTTTCTCTAAAATGAACAAGCCAATCTATTGTTTCAAGGGAAAAAAACTGACAATATTTGCTGCAAGGAATAAAATTTGAGCTACTGAATTAAAATTGGGAGTTTGGAAAGTTTGTATCCACCACAATGACTTTAGTGGTTTCCCAACATTCAAAAACTTTTTGATAGGATCAGTGGTGGCATCAACAAATGTTTTTTTTCTATCCCATCATGAGATGTCTGGAATATTCGCATAACTCAGTGAACCTGTGTTGGCCAAAATCGTGTGGATAAAAGATGTGGATAAAAAATTAAGCAGATTTAAATCTAGTGAAAAGTTCATCGATATCGTTTCAGATTTCACACTGAAGGTAACTTTAACAAAACTATCATTTATTAAGTTTTGATATAATATCAAAGAAGAATGTCCACAATTATTTAAAGGACTTTTCAAATACTCTTCCCTTTTCTAGTCAGGTATCTGTGTGAGACTGAATTTTCTTCATACACTTCAAACTAAACACCTTACTTAACGGACTGACTAAATGAGCATGTATGGGAATCTATGTGGTGGGCGTAACTACATTGTAAAGCAGTCTTATTCTTCTCACTAATTTATTTGAAGTATAGTTATATTTATTTAAATATGTGTTATTTATGTTAACATGAGTTTATGATTTTTAGATTCATTCTATTTTTTTTTTGTGGGTACCGGGGGTCGAACTCAGGACCTCTCGCGCCAGTAGGCGCCCGTGCCCCTGAGTGATATCACCGGCCCCTTTCTTCATATGTGGGTTCTGGGAGTCGAACTCAGGACCTTGCGCTTGCCAGGAAGGTGCTCATGCCACTGAGCCATCTCATCGACCCTAGATTCATTCTAGATTAAGATTTTAGATTCATTTTAGATTTTTTTTTTTTTTGTGGGTACCAGGGGGTCGACCTCAGGACCTCACACGCCAGCAGGCGCCCGTGCCACTGAGCGATATCACCGGCCCTTTTTTCGTATGTGGGTTCTGGGAGTCGAACTCGGGCCCTCACGCTTGCCGGGCAGGTGCTTAAGCTGCTGAGCCATCTCACCGGCCCTCATTTTAGAGTTTTATGAGTTTTAGATTTTAGATATTTTTACATTCTTAATTTTAGAGCTGGTGAGATTATGCTGCTCAGCGGCATAAGTGCCTGCCTGGCAAGCGTGAGGTCCTGAGTTCAACTTCCGGTAGCCACATTAAAAAAAAATTCTTAATTTTAATTGATAATATGGAAATGTCAATAATATAATACAGATAAACACATAAACAAAAGATTTTTCAGATCTCCAGTCATTTTTAAGAGTGTAAAGTGTTCCTGAGACCAAAAAGTTTAGGAAACATAGCTATAGGTAAATATTAAAGTTAATCAGGGGCCAGGGCTGTGGCTCAGTGGCGCAGCACCTGTCTGGCAAGCATGAGGCCCTGAGTTCAATTCCTGATACCAAAAAAGAAAACAGGAAAAATAAATAAATAAATAAAGTTAATCAGCCCCAGATACTGTACTTTGGTGCAATGGTGGAGGGAAAATGAGATAATTATGAATAAACATCCTGTTTTGAAAAAGGGGAGAGGATGTTCCATGTTTCACAGCCTGCGGGTCCAGAACGACAGGGGCTCCGTGCCTCAGTCTCACTTCTCTGCCGGGTGGACTGCGCGGTGGTTTGGGTGTAAAGACTTGATCCTCAGGGTGGTGGTACTGGAACTGCTGTGGACCTTTAAGAAGTGGAGCCATGGGCTGCTGAGATAGCTCAGCAGCATAAGCGCCTGCCTGGCAAGCGCGCGGTCCTGAGTTCAACTCCCAGAACCCACATAAAGGAAAAAAAGGGGCCGGTGATATTGCTCAGTGGCACAAGCGCTTGCTGGCAAGCGCGAGGTCCTGAAGTCGACTCCCGGTACCCACGTTAAAAAAAAAAAAAAAAAAAGAAGTGGAGCCAAAGCTGGGCCTGGTGGTCTAGGTCTGAAGTTCCAGAGCTCAAGGGGGTGAGGCGGGAAGATCTCAAGTTCAAGTTCAGCCTCAGCAACTTAGCCACATAAGACCCTGTTTCAAAATAAAATATACAGGGGCCAGGGATTTAGCTCAGTGGTGCAGCGCCTGCCTGGCAAGCGTGAGGTCCTGAGTTTGATTCCCGGTACCCCTCCACAAAATAAATAAAAATAGAGCTGGGGATATAGCTCAGTGTATCCATGTGAAGGCCTTGGGTTCACTCTCTAGTACCCCCCAAAAAAAGGTGGGCCTAGTGGAGGTCCCTAGGTCATTGGGAGCATGGCCCTGGAAAGGACTGTGGGGACTCAGTTTCTCTCTCTCTCCTTCTTGGTTCAAGCTGTAACTGCTTGCTGTGACTCAAGCTACCACCATGATGTGCTGCACTCACCAGAAACTCAACAGCGGAGCTGCCCGATCTTGGACTAGAAGCTCAGAAGTAGGCTAGCCAGCTTCCTGTCTCTATAACATAAGAGCCAGAGGCAGTTAATTTATAAAGAGGAATGGGTGATTTTGGCTTATAGTTTTGGAGGTTTCAGTTGAAGATCAGGTGGGCCTGTCCCCCAGGCCTCGGGTGGGCGTGCCAGATGGCAAGGGCAGAGGGCGTATGGTGGAGCACATGGCTTGCCTTATGGCCAGGAAGCAAGAGAGATAAAGGAAGAAGCCATGCTCCTTCAAGGGCACCACTACAACAACCTAGGACCTTTCACCAGGCCCTACCTCTCAGAGGTTCTGCCACCTCCCCCACAGCACCTGGGGACTAAGCCTTTGACATGTGGGCCTTTGAGGGACACATTCAACCTGTACCAACACCCCAGAGCTCAGTAAGCCTCTCTTTCCCTTCCCAAGTAGACTGTGTCAGGCATTTCCCTACAGTGATAGAAAACCGACTAATGCACAGGGCCTACCTTATCCACTGCAATTCTGTGGCCGCATTCCAGAAGGGTTTTCAGAGCTCCCCTTTGGTTCTGTTTGGGGCCAGGGTGTTGCCTTAGGTGTTATTAATCAGTCACAGGCTTCCAAAAACCACTTTTTTTTTTTTTTTCCTTTTTAATACTGGCAATTAAACTCAGGACTTTGCCCATGCTACATCCCAGCCCCCACCCTCCACTTTTAAAAAAATTTCTGAGATGATCTCATTAAATTGCCCAGACTGACCTCAAACTTGTGACCCCCTTGCTTCAGCCTCCTGAATAGCTGGGATTGCAGCCACTCATCGCCACGTCTAGGAAAACCACTTTCTTAAAAGAGTGGAAGTTTTCTGACTTATTTGCATTTGGGTAACACCAGGGTTAATAACCCAGTCAGAAGAATTGTGAATTATGGTGCCTGAGCCTCGACTTTGATCTTGACGGGCTGGGAAAGGGAGTGCATCTCTCTTAGCAACAGGCGACTCCTGGCCTCCACTCAGGGCCTTATCTTCACCTCTGCCTCAAGCCACTGTGAACATCAGGCTCGGGGGAGGCACAGCTGGCCCGCTCTGAGGGCGAGGCTGCATCCTGGGTGGAAGGTTCCTTACACTGTTGTCCTCTTAGCCGGGACAGACAGGAAGGCTTGGTGGAGGCCAGGGGTGTGTCTTCTGCCTCCTTTTTTTTTTTTTTTTTTTTTTTGTGGGTACCGGGGGGACGACCTCAGGACCTCGCGCGCCAACAGGCACCCGTGCCGCTGAGCGATATCACCGGCCCCTTTTTCGTATGTGGGATCCGGGAGTCGAACTCGGGCCCTCGCGCTTGCAAGGCAGGCGCTTACGCCGCTGAGCCATCTCACCGGCCCTCTTCTGCCTCCTTGACTTTGCTGTTACTCATGTTAGCTTTGACCTAAAGAGATGAGCTTTCTTCAGTCCTGCAAGGCCTGTGACCACCATGCTATTCACCCTGGGTGCTGCCCACAGGTGGTCTCTCCTAGCACAGCAGCAGGAGCAAAAAGTCAGCGGCCAGGCTGCCTGGGTTCAAGTCATAGCTCTGCCATTGTCTGGGTTCATAACCTTGGGCCTCTATTCTTCAAATACAAAACAGGGAATAAAACAGTGCTCACTTCTGTAATAAATTATGTGTAAAGCACTTAGAAGAGTATCTGGCACATAATGTCTCATAAGTGTTAGCTTTTATTATTCACTATTCTCTTTGCAAAATTTGTTGTTTTCTGGATACCGAATATCTGGGAAAATAGCACGTTACCTCCTAATGTATTTCTGCCAAGTCCTGTAAAGCATGACCTGAGTTTCAGGGTACCCTGGCTGTGTGGCTGCATCCGAGGGCACCCAGGATTAGGGTTCATCACTAGTGCTATGGTCCAGATGAGTGTTCCCTAAAAGTCCATGTATCCAAGGCTTGGTTCCCCAGGGGGTTCTACTGAGAGGTGGTGAAGCCTTTGAGATGGGGCCTATGGGAGGCCTCTGGTGATTGGGGGTGTCCTTGGAAGGGGATTGTGGGATCCCGGCCTGTCCTTTCTGCTTTCTCCCTCACAATATAATCAATTTTGCTCTGCCGTTCTCCTGCCAAGCTGTGCTTCCGTGCCCAGAGGCCCAAGAGATGGAGCAGCTCCATCTTGGACTGGAACCTCTGGAACCATGAGTCAAAGTAAACCTTTTCTCTTTATAAGTTAATTATCTCAGATATTTCAGTATAATGATGGAAAACTGACTAATGCAGCTAGCAACAACTCCATGTGCTGTATTAGCCAGAACATCTTCAGTTACAGACGATAGAGTCCTAACTGAAACAGACTTTGGGAGAGGGAAGAAATGGGTTGTGTGACACAGATGAAAGTTCAGGTACTTTCGGATTGGTTAGATCCCAGCCCTGCAGTGAGGTCTTGCCTTCTCTCCATCTCTCTGCTCTGCTGTCCTCTGTGCTTTAACATTCGGCAGTCTCTGTCCACGCAGCGGCCTCCGGAAGATCCATGCGCCATCTCCTCAGCTTAGGAAACCCAGGAGAAAGCAGTTTCTATTCTCCTGGAATTCCAGAAAAGTTCAGGTTTGCTCTTAATTTCTCCAGCCCTAGGTTGTTTTTTAGCCTTGTAACATCCCAGAGTGATGTTACAACCTGCACAGCAAAGGAGGAGAGGACAGGACTGGTATTTATCAAGTATCTGTTCTATGCATTTTATATATTCTCATTGTCAACCAATTAAAGCTCAGGGTCAGTCACACCCTCCTCTCCTCCAAGCCGAAAGGCCCCTGATGAAATGCTCTGTGGGTATCCTTGATCATCTATCTTCTCAGGGACAAAGACTCATCAGATATCTTCCCCTCTTATGCTGTTGCTCTCTCTTCTCTTCTTGCTATTTTTTCCTCCATCTCCAAACACATTTAAGTCTCTTCTACTAAAATAAAAGCTTCCCTTCCCAGTAGAGAGCTGGCCACCATTTCCACCTCCTCACCTCCCACTCACTCCTCAGCAGAATGAAATCAATTTTTTATGCTCTTGTCTCCTGAAATTGCTGTCTGTGAAGCCACCAATTACTTTCCACGTGACAAATCCAGCCGTCACCTGCCCTGACCCATCTGGTGTCAGCTGACTGTGACCGTCAGACTTCCTCCCGGAGCCCTAACCCCCGCTCCTTGGCTTCTGTTCTGGTTTCTCCAGGTTCCCCCACCCCCCACCCCCAGGCTGCTCGTCTCCCTGCCTTCGCTGCTTAAAGGCTGAGAAGAGAAAGCTGATTCCTCTCTCATTTGCACTTATAGTTTCCAGTGTCATTTTTCGTGGTGATTTCCCCATCCTCACTGGCTGGCTCACTGTCTGCGGGGTATCAGTTTCTTTCTGTGCCCCAGCCCAAGGTCTGTACTATGGATTGAATGTGTTCCCCAAAAACCGTGTGTTGGAAACTTAATCTCCAATGCAACAGTGTTGGGAGCTGGGGCCTAATGGGAGGTGTTTAGGACCTGTGGGCTCCACCTTCGTGAGTGGATTAATGTTGATTATGAAAGGGTTGGAGGCTGCAGGTCTGATATTACTCTCAAATCCAGTGCATGCACATGATGGCGCTGGCTTTCTCTTCCACCTTCTACCCATAGGATGGCACAGCAAGGAAGTCCCCACCACATGTGGGCCCCTCAGCCTTGGACTTTCCAGCTTCCAGAATGGTAAGAAATCAATCTCTGTTCTTTATACATTACCTAGTCTCCACTATTGCAGTAAAGCAGCACCATACAGACTAAGCCTGCAGCAGAGCAGCTGCCAGCAGCCAGCGAGCAGTGAACGAATGCCCTGAAAGGCAGGCGTCTGAGGAGTGGAAAGCAGGGAGCCGTATCCAGATGAGTCCAAATTGTGCCCACAGGCAGACCCCAAAGGGGGAGTTCAGTGGCATCTCTGGTGCAGGCTAATCCCTCGCCGTTCCCGATCCTTCTGATGACAACTCAGGCCTCGCAACGCAACCACAGTGTCACCTGCCTTCGCACGTTGTCGCTGTCCACCCACAAAGTCCTCTTTCTGTGCAGGAGACAGCGACGTCAGAGTGGGAAGACCGTGATGTCTGGAATTTCAGAGCTGGGTCTGTGCCCTGGGTTTGCAATCTGGCTGTAATGGTGGACACATAGTGTCAACTTGAGAAGTTTAGAAGTTTAACTAAGTGACTCAGCAGAGGGCCAGGGGGTCCCTCCTTTGTGAACATCCTCATCCCGTGCAAGAGGAGGGCACGGAGATGGTGTGAGCGCTGCACCCACCCTAGGGGGAGGGGTAGCCTGCTTACAAAGATAAGGGAGGAAAAGAGGCTTGCTCTCCCCGCTTTTGCTCTCATTGCTTTTGCTGTCTTCTGCTGCCTTGAAGTGTTGCCCCTGTGCCATGCCACCCTGCCTTGGAGCCAGCTGATAATGGACTGAAACCTCCACAAATTGTGAGCTAAATAAACCTTTCCTTCTTTAACTTTGGGTGTTGGGTATTTTGTCCCAGCAATGAGAGAAAAGTAACCAAGACACTGGTTGTATGATCAGAACCAGGGGCCATGTGAGTTTCTTCAGGTGTGCAAGGAAGGGCCAGGCTCAGATGCCTTTCGGTGATGGGGACCACAGTAAGGACACAGACGGAGCAAAGTTATCAGGGAAAGCTGTCAGCAGCCCAAGCAGGTCCCTGCAGCAGAGGAACAATGACAGGCTTGTGTCTGGCACCCTGCCCTCTGAGTATGCCCTGGCATTTGTATCCCCCACACCAGACAGTCTCACACAGGCTATGGCTCCCATCGCATTCAGCTTGTTCACACAGCATTTGGCTCAGGCCCAAGTCCTGGGCCCAGTCAGTAAGGTTTTCAGGGCTGGCCTCATTGCATTTGCATGACCTAGATTGTGGTGACTTCATGAAACAAGATCAGTTCAGGTGCGCTGGGCCGATGGAGCTCCAGGCACTCAGCTTCCTGGTTTTTGTCTTCCTTAATGTCCTCAGTTTCCTTCTCTGTCAAATGAGGGATGGGCTGATCTCAAAGGAGCTTTCACTACTGGCTTTGTAGGAATTTATCATTGTTATAGTTTGGCTGCACAGTGAGATGTGCCACATCCTCACGAGCTTTAAACTGGGCGTTTATCAGTTAGGGACCAGTCACAGCAAAGAGGAACCACTCTAATTATTTTATTTTATTTATTTACTTTTATGTGGGTACCGGGAGTCGAACTCAGGACCTCACGCTTGCCAGGCAGGCGCTCATGCCGCTGAGCCATCTCACTGGCCCTCTAATTATTTTAAGTAGAAAGGTTTTTTTTGTTGTTTTTGTTTTTTGGCAGTGCTGGGGATCGAACCCAGGGCCTTGTGCACACTAGACAGGGGCTCTGCCACTGAGCTACATCCCCAGCCTCCAGAAAGGGATTTAATACTGGGATTTATTTATTTTTTTTTAACTGTGAATGATATTTTAGTCATTTTTATTTACAACAGAAACTATAGAAATTCAAAATAACATTGTTGGCTGTGAGCTTTTTATATTAGAGTAAAGAAGAAAACATGAAATGCTAAGTCTTCATTTCTCAGCTTTTCATGAGTTACTTGCTTATATTTACATACTTTTCTACTACTTATTTCATGTTCCTTTTCCCCCAGCCAGTACCTTACTCAGCTGGATGAAATTCTTTATCAGGTGGGTGACCTAGATCTGTATCTCTGAAGGAACTGTGCCTCTAGTGGTCCAGACTTTTAGAACCTTTACTCCTCAACATGGCAGGACTCAAGGTAGCCCCAGACCCCTTCAGATTCCAGACATACCCCTTCCTGGCTCGCTAAGCAAAAGCAACTCCATTCCCCTTGATAATCAGGATCAGTCCTTCCATTTAGGCTACTGGTTCAGCAGAAGAGGAGCCCAAATTAGCCAGGAAACTTCCAGTTCACTGGACTCACTCTTTGCCTTCACTGAAGTATTTCTCCGTAGATATTGAGCCTTCTAAACTAAGAGAGACTGAAGTCACAGGGACAAGGAATAAAAATTTTGTGAGTTATAGGGGTATCTGCAAGGCATCCATTGTCCCATTTACATCCCTTGGTTCCTAGACCTGTATAGTTTGACTATGGGAGGAACAGCACCACCGTATCTTAGTCACTTAGTGTCAGAACATAGGCTGCATCCAGAACGGGTCAGAGCTTCCACCTGGTGCCATAGAAGAGTCTCTACCAAGCCATTTGACTGCTCTGTCAGGCCAGTTGCTTTGGGATGATCCTATGAATCTTAGCCCAGTGCCTCACTTGAGAGGCAATGTTGTGTGAAAATAACATACGATGAATAAGAGGCATTTAGTAGATTCATGGGCAATAACAATGACAAGGATGACAGTAATCGACATAGAAAAAGATGCCCAGCAATGTTATATGTGTTCATTTAATCCTCACAATCCCAAATGAAGAGCATGAGATAGGTGAATTTGCCGAGAGTCATAAGCTACTCAGATGGTGGAGATGGAATTCCAACCCAGGCATTCTGGCTCTGGAAACTACCATCTTAACAACCACTATGCTGCCTTCTCTGGGATGGTAGTGATTGGACGTAATTCAACTGCTATTGAGTGCCCAGCTGGTTCCCCAAGAGCATGGAGCAGTAGTCAGTATCAGCTTATGAAGGAGAAAGCTCTTGCCAAAAGTGGCATGGCTCGATTCCAAAATCTTAAGGCCCTATGCTCTGGTTTCTTTGTGGGAAGCTGCCACAGCACGCTTAGAGCATCCTCACCTACCAAAGGGTCTTCACGCACCGCTGTCTGCTTGGTCAAAAACCCCAAACTGTGTATCCTATAGCCTGTACCAACTGGCGAGTGTTCCTTCTCTGGGCTCAAGGCTGGTAGCCTTCCTGGTTACTTGGTGAACAAATCAGCGCAGCATAACCAGACATGCGTGAGACCCACTGAGGCTCTGGATTTTCCTCAGGGGTGAAGGATGTATAGTAAACAACCCATCCTTCACTTTAGAGATGGTACTTCCATGTACCAGACCCTGTTCTGCACACTTAAAAACTTCATGAAGTTGGAGGTTCCCTTAATTCCACAGAGGTTACCTCCTATCCACCAGAATACATGTTTTACAAGGCATTTAGATGATAAACTGCTACTTCTTGCTTTCTAGGCTTAGAAACATCAACAGTGATGTTCTGGGAGATGTGAGGTAATTAAAGTGCCTGCAGTTTAGGTTTCAGCAGGGCTGGAGAAGCACTATAACCCGGATGTAGGACAGTGAGATGTACTGTTGACCCCAATGGGTGAAATCTGCTTGTTTCCTGCTCTTCAGGATAGAGAAAACAGCATATTCCAGGAACTGCTGGTTCCAGAGCAGTAACAGGTACAAGTCTTACACAGGAGGTTAAATGTGGCTAGAATCTTGTCTTTATTACACTAATAGCTCATTCCCCCAGGTGTGCGCCATTGCTTATGGTTTATGACTTTGGTGGGAAAGAGTGGTTCTAGCCTGGCATGGTGGTGCACACCTGTAATCCCAGCACTCAGGAGGCTGAGGCAGGATGATCACTGTGAGTTTGAGACCCTGTCTCAAAAAAAAAAACAAAAACAAAAACAAAAAAAGAGTGGTTGCAGAGGTTTCCTCTGCAGTTTTTAACACGGTAACTTTCATTCTGTGGGTTGGTGCGAAGATTCCACCGGTTGCCAAGTGTATCTATTACAATTGTGCCTACAGGAACTGGGGAATAACCAGTGGCTGCGTGACACAGACCCAAGCTCAAACTCCTTTTTGTCACCTGACCCCCACGTACATATTAGTTGTTAGGGCTACTATGCTATTAGTAGCACAAGCTGGGTGGCTTAAACAACAGAAGCTGTCTCAGTTCTGAAGCTAGAAGTCTTACATCACGGTGTTGATGGCAGGATTGGTTTCTTGAGAAGTCAGTTTTCTGGTTATCTTTGGGCTCTCTTGGTTTCACACCAATCTCTGCCTTCACTTGCCTGCAGTATTCAGACTATGTGCATATCTGTGTCAAAATTTCCCCTTGTTATACCAACACCTATCATACTGGATTAAGGGGTTACCCTACTCTAGGATGATCTCATCCCATTTTAATTATACCTGCAGCAACCCTATTTCCAAATCAGGTCACATTTTGAGGTACTCGGGTTTAGGACTTCCACTTATGATTTTGGGGAGAAATAATTCAATCCATAATAACCCCAAAGCCTCTGTTCTAACTGGTGGACTGCAAACTCCTTGCAGGTCCCTTAGGATTTGTGCTGGCTTAGAGCCAGTCTCTAAGTAATCCTTAAAGGCCTGTTAAAGGTGTTTCCAGCTCTCAAAGCATGGGAGTGTAGGTGAGTGGCTTAAGATTCCCTTGGGGAGAAAACAGATTTCTAAGGTAGTTACAGTGGCATTGCTGGTGCTTCCTTCAGTCTACCCAGTCTCCCTTGCTCTGACAACTGCCTGTCCACAATTCTCCATTTTGGGAAGTTCAAACAGGCTCTATTTGCCAGACCTTAGGTTTTGTTTTGTTAGATAAACCAAGTAGGAAATCAGTAGGTACCCATATATTTCATCACTCCAGCTTTGTTGTCCTCGTACTATACTTTAGCCCCTGTCACTCCAAGAATCCCATCATCCAAGAGATGCCATTTCAAAGGTCATGTCCCTTAGCTTCATTCTCAGTCTAGGAAGGATATACATTCTAGCATTTTTGTTCAACATAAGGAGGATAGTGATATAGCTCAGTAGTAAAGTGGCTTATAAGGCCCCAAGTTCCATCCCCAGTACTATGGAAAAAAACATAAAACCCCAGAAAAGAGTAAGGTGTTCTCCTTATTTATGTACTTTCCAATTCCATGGTGAAAGGAACAGCATCTAGGCAATTTTGGAGGGCAAAATTAGGAGATAAGTAGGTCACACATAGAGTAAATCTACAATTAACACTTTTGTTATCGTGCTTTTGGTTCTTCTAATTAAGGAACTTTTAGCATCTCAATCTCTTTTGAGTGTAGGCCACTTTTAAATCCAGGTTTTATCCAACTAACCAGCCAAGAACCATTTTTAGCTGCTAAAGCCAATAAATAGATTAAATCCAGAATTTCTCGTATGCTCATATTGATAAATTAAACTAAAATGAAAATATGAACTTGTTCCTTTCTAATCTAACACCTTTAAAATCCAGCCCAGCTGGGTGTGGTGGCACACCCCTGCAATCCCAGCACTTGGGATGAGGCAGAAGGACTGCCACGAGTTCAAGGCCAGTCTGAACTACATAGCAAGACCCTGCCTCAAAAAAAAAAATTCCAGTCCACACACTCCCCATTTCTGTTGACACAAATTGGCAAAATGTTGCAATCCTTCTGTAAGTCTTTTCCCAGATGAAACTGCCTTCTAGAAGCACTGGGATCTGAGTTGATAGCTACAGATGTGATAGGAATGAGGTACAGTGGCTGGGTCATGAAAAGTGCCAGCAAATTCCCTTTCAAGGCAACTATCCAAGGGTCTCCAAGTAGCAGAACTAGCCACATCAGTGAGAAAAAGGGCTAAGTGGAATAAGTGAGTTTAGAGCACTAGGATTTATCCAAATTTTGTCAAATGTCCCCACTTTTTACTTCAGAATCCCGCTTTCCCAACAACACCCTAACTTTTTTCATAGAAGACATGGTAAATTTCCATGTGATTTTTATGTAAGCAGCCTTGTAGTTACGAGATGAAATTCTTTTGGGATCTCCTGTACTTACCTCAGGCTGAGGATACACTGAGATTTTACTTTCTTATTTTTAACCTCGCTGTCTACTCATCTAAATCCTCATTCCTTACATGACGGTCTACCACGACAGCCACTGGACCTACCAGGCTTTCCACATGATGTTGCATCTTTGGTGACCACAGATACAAACCTTGCCTACCAGTTTACCGTTTTCTAAAGGCAGTAAGATCCATTTTTCTTTCAAACCCAACTTAGTCATAACTAATATAAGGGCCGGTGAGGTGGCTCAGCGGCATAAGCACCTGCCTGGTAAGCGCGAGGGCCTGAGTTCGACTCCCGAAACCCACATACCAATAAAAGGGCCGGTGATGTCGCTCAGCAGCAAGGGCGCCTGCTGGCGCGCGAGGTCCTGAGGTCGATCCCCGGTACCCACAAAAACAAAAACAAAAACAAAAACTAACTAAAAGGACTTGTTGCCAGTAGCCAATCTTGGAACCAAAAGTAGTTGCAGAAAACAAAACTCCTCCACCAATTTTAAGTAGAAAAAGAGTCAACATAGGCAAATTAGATGCTTATGAAAGAGATGGGAAACCTGACCAAGAGCGCTACAACCTGGGCTTCTAGAAGATTCCCAGACTTGGCTACCATGAGAGCTGCCACCTCTACCACTAACAGGGAAGTGAGGAATCAGGAGGCCACACATGTTGACCACAGGAATGCATATCACAAGCTGCTGTCTGTGGAGCAAGACACCTCAGCACCCACAAACCTGAAGGGATACCTGATGGACACTGGAATACCACTAAAGAGAAACCTAAAGTCTATACACCTTGCAGGAGCAATAACCAATACAGCTAAACATGACACCTAAACATTTCTTCCTTCCATCTCATTTGTATATCGAATAGCAAATTCAGTGTTGGCTTCAAGGACATCTAAGACACAAAGTTTTAGCTTTCCGGCTTGTGCTATACAAGATGGCACATTAGGTCAGGGTAAATAAGTACGGATTTATCATATCCACCAGCTCCTTTCCATTGGCCTATCCAAGTAGGATTCCTACTTTCAACCCCTTTGAAAGTTGACTGCTAGCAGCCTCTCTATCTCTAAACATTACTTTTCTTCTTGGCCTCAGAGAAACTGAGTTTTCTTGTCTTCTGGATTGTTTCCCTAATCTACACAATCTTGGCCCCAGCTGCCTCATCAACTTAAATCTACTATTCTCCTTACCTTTGCCCACTTTGTTCCAGCCATACAGACTATTAGTGTTATATTAAAAAAACAAAAACAAAAACCCCAAGGATGTCCCATAAAGACCTTTCTACATTATTCCTCAGGTCGAGCATTCACTCTCCCTTGATGTTCATATAGTTCTTCTCTACATTCAAGTCTCATATTAACTACCCCATATCAAAAAAGCCTACAGTGCCTCTCTAAGCTGCATGTCTGTAAGTCTCTTCTCTGTTTCCTCAGCTTAGGTGGCCTCATTAAGACTGTGTCTGACTTGTCTTCCCCCATAGCATGTAAGTTCCCTGGGGACAGGAATTTTGAGTTTTCCTCCTTGCTGCATCCCATAGCTGAAAGGAGTAGGTATTTCAGAATGAATGAAGGCCATATGAAATTAAACTTTCCCCATTTTCTCAGCAGAGAATTAACTTTCCCAATGCATTGCTCATACTCTCCTCCAGGTGGTGCTGATGAGCCCTTTTCAGCTACTAATGCCTTGGAGGTGACAGCAGTGCTGGTAAGGAACCAAATAAATTTGTTTTTTCCTAACCATGGGTCCAGTGTTCTGAGCTTCCTTCCTTAGGTGCTATCCAGAATCTCCTTTATTTCTTCTTATTCCTACAGGAGGAAAAAAGATGGGCCTTTACCAAAAGCATTTCTAGTACATCGTCTCATTCTTTTTAACCCCATAATTAGGCTTATTATCCCATCTGTGCAAAGTGAAAACAAACTCCAAGAGTAAGGTGCTCAAGTCTCACAACACTAAGTGAAGCCCAGACAAGGAATCCAGGTTCGGCTGTAAACCACGCCCCTCCAACAGACTTCTTTGGTTTTATCCAAGTTAGCTGCTCTTGAGGAAGCTTCAAGCTAGAGAATTTCAAGTCTTGAGTGGGTAACTCGCATTTCAGGTCTCCAGACTGTCTCTCTTCCCAACAGGTTCCTACTGTCACACAGGAACGCTATCTAGGGCACTTTGTTCCAGAGACCCAAAGTCCACTAACAACCGTTTCCTGTCCCAGGAGCAAGGAAATGTGCTAAGTTGGACTGCAGTACGCAAGAGATAAGAATCTTCTATGCTGGCTGTTGCGCAGAGTCTTCATCCTCATTGCAGTAAAACACAGGCCAGGAAGACAAACGGCAGCTGCATCTGTGAAAGGAAACAGAAAGCCATCTGGTCCTCAGGGAAAGATGTGTTCAATTCTTCCTCTGGGCCTGGGGTTAAGGTGAAACTTTGGCACTGGAAGCTCCTTAAGGTGGTTTAAGAGTTTGGGAAACTGGGGGCATGAAAAAGTAACTGATTCACACTGTCACAAAGCAAGTTCCTGCCAGACTTGCAATCTTGCATTAGGTCTCATGAGCTTTTTGTTGAATTTTCCTATTTTGTGTATGAACTTTCATTTTAAGGACACATACATTCTAGGCAGTGCCAAAATCCCAAGTAGTACTAATTTAGCTCAATTCTTATCTGTTTAAGGTCAGATAAAATTAACTATATTCAGAGATTCTGGTGGCAGGTCTTTCTCCTTTCATT
This sequence comes from Erethizon dorsatum, assembly GCA_028451465.1. NCBI lineage: Eukaryota > Metazoa > Chordata > Mammalia > Rodentia > Erethizontidae > Erethizon > Erethizon dorsatum. Next base: position 109,970,032 of record CM051827.1, on the reverse strand, counting down.
ATAAATCTTAGATTTCTTACTCCCTCTTCCTTAGACTGGCAAAACAGAGCTTTTTGGAGCAGAGGGCACGTACCCGATAGCACGGTTAGGCTTGTGTCACTGCTTGGTGATCATGCAGAATCAGCGCATCTCTCCCTCCAGTGAGACCATCCCGTTCCCTAACCTGCGACTGTCCGGTGTTCACTGAGGCGTCTCTGCAGAGCTCCGGGGCTGCCCACCTTTTCTCCTCTGCAGCACAGGACCATCGACGACCACAATGCAGAAGAGAGTAAGGAGCGCTCTTACAGGGAGACTGCACAGTTGCCTCTAGAGGGCAAACGAAGTTCGTTTCAATCTACTGCTTCCCTAGCCAGCTGACTCAGCTAACAATTCCTTAGTCTGACTACATAGTCCAAATCAAGCCTCACTTTGCTTCCTGTCATGGTAGGAGAGTCACTGGTTTATGAGTGACACCACTGCAGTTGTATTTGAGTGTAATCCTTCTTTCCTGGGGTTAGAAACACTCAGGTCTAGAGACTGTCAAAAATGTAGTGTTCTGCTTCAATCAAACACTTGGCTCTGTTGGACTAAGCCAAGGAAAATGAGATAAGTTGAATTATGGCAGATATCTTTATTAAAATGTGTCCTTCAGTAATGTTAGCATACATACAATATACACACATACATATGTACACTCTTTGACACACCTCACAGATGCCAATATCAGTTTAACCAATAAATTAAAACTAAAAAAGGTATGGGGAGAACTAAGGGTAAAATTTTTTATCTTGTATCTGGTAAGAAATCACAAATTTCTCAACAATTTCCCTGGGGAAAACCTGACCAGAGAATCTTTGAAATAAAACACATATATCCCCCCCCCCAAAAAAAATGGTTCCAACAGATGCAGTTACAAGTGTGCTTCTCATAACAGGAGCATTCATTCCACCTCATACTCTGGCTTCTGCACCTTCTGACTTCGAGACAGTCTGTCCCTCGGCTGGGGCAGAGAGGTTCCTGTGGGCACTTGGGCTCGGTGCACCTTGGGTTCTGGGGGTGGAAGGGCAGACTGCAGTGTGGGAGCGGGGGGAGCCGCACTCATCTGAGGTGATGTCTGGCACATCATCTGACTGCGTGTCAGAGCTCTCCAGGTCACTGCGGATGCTCTCTGGCTGGGCCAGGCTGATGTCCCAAGCTTGGCTTGGTGGGCAGTCTTTCTGTTCACCGCTTTGGTGTTTGCAGGGGGGATCCTCTTCATTGCCACCACTACCTCCGCCACTACCTTCTTCATTTTCTGCCATCTGAGCATGGACATGGAGTGAGTCCTCAGTACTGCTGCCACTCACTAGCTGATAGTGGCTTGGTTTGGCTTCAATGTCCACTTGGATTTCCATATTGTTGCATTCTCTGTGGAGACAAAAATCCACTGTGCTGAGTCATGTGCATGGATCATGTTATACCTGTTGGTAAAAGCAGTTTGTGGGTTCAGAACTAGGAAGTTAATACGGGTAAACAGTGAACTAGAGCTCATGTTTTGCTGTGTGTGCACGCGCACACACCCTCAGCAACTCTCCTTAAATATCTAAACAGAGTCTCTAAACGTCAACTGAGGGCCAGAATGTCATACAATCTTACTCAAAATATGAAAGTGAAAGATTTATACCTTTCTATTACTGTGTCACTATTAGAAGCCAGAATCCCTGCAGTTAAGAAGTACCACAATCCCACCAGCCAGACACACTACTCAAAATGAAAGAAAAAAGGGCTCATGGGAACCATATCAAGGAAGAGGAGAGCAGAAACTCTAGACTCACAGAGACCGATGAACACCAATCTAGCTCTTTAAGTTCCATGCGAGTAATGACACACTTACAGTAACTAAGAAAGAGCAGGCGTGTGGTGGAGGGAGTGGAGGATGGAGAGAAGGGAGGAAGGGAAGGAAGGAATTTCTAAACATCAAATGCTAACAAGAACCAAGTGATGCCAAACACTCCAGGACCAAGAACTTGCTCATTGAATTTGCAGGGCATACGACATCTCACTAGATGGGACATAAAGGAGGCAGTGAGCTTTGGGAGACCTAGTGCCCACCAGACATGTTCCAATGCACCCTGTCCTGGCAGCTGGCTGTCACATACCTGTCCTGTGGGTTGTAGGAACTGATTATGGAACCGGCCATAGCTCTTGTGCTTGCGTTGTCACTAATTGCACCAAGACTGGCTGTGTCTTTGGGGAATATTTCCTTTTGGACATCGGCTTGGACTTCTAACCTGTGTAAAGAGGGGACGTTCAAGTTAATACGAGACCTGGCATTCTGAGAAAGTCTGCTTCCTGGCACACGTCTCTTCCATTATTCTCTTGCGAATTGTGATGATCTGTCTGATCATCTCCAACTGTCAAACAGCTCAAACACATGCCCACACATTTTCTCTCTTAAATATCTACTGAAATCGTCCCCTCCTTTCTAACCCATTACTACTGCTTCACTTCAGGCCCTCGACATCGCCTGCCTGGATAATTACCACGGGGCTGTCTTTCCAGTAGCCCCTCGGTCCAAGTCAAATAGCCTCCAGACCAGTGCCAGTGTGGACAAAGACCCATCACTCTAGCAGTTCTCTAACTCTTGGCTGCCTCCTGCCAACAGGCAGTTAGGGTCTTCCTGGTCTGCCAGGAAGCTCTTTCCAGTTCTACCTCCACTGTGGCCCCGAATCATAATCATTCTAAATTTATACTTTACACCTCCACGACTTTGTACGTGCTCGTCCCTGGAAGCCTTCTCTGAAGTTTTTCTTCCTCTCTCTGCCTGAAAAACTTATATTCAGCCCTTAACAACAAGAGACACCATTTTCCCTTGGCCCAACAAGTCAGTCACTTCCAACTAAGTGCTCCCACAGCCATCTCCCTACTCATCAATTTGTGTCCCTCTCCCCCACTTCTCTGTGAGCTCTACAAAAAGAGAGACTATACCTCACTCACACTTGGTCCTCCAGGCCTTGTCCATAATAGGAATTCAAACACTTAGCAATCAAATTACCTCCAGGCTATAGGACTGAAGGACTTATCCTCAGAGCCAACCTCCTCCCTTCCGTAGAGCAGCACTTTCCCAACGTGTCTCAGAGCTGAGACCCATAACTATTTCTTTTGTTGGCTCTAACACCATTTTGTTGCACGCTTAAATATTTCCTCATAATGGGTTTCACAGTCAAACCCATCTGACTCATTCACTTCCTATAAAAGAAAGGCTTTCACAGAACTGGAACAGCTGGATTGGCTAAGCTGCAGTTTCAGCAAGTCACTCTCCAATTATGTCTGTCTGCTCTTTTAAGAGGAGCTGGCTTTCAGAGAGCACAGCAGTGAATACTCCAGCATATGGGGGTGGGATCCCTTCACAAGCGACACCAGAGTCATGGGACACAGTCAGCAGCAGCCTCCATCCAGCCACCTGCGCCTCTGCTCTCCTGCTCCGCTTCACGTGCCCTTCAAGAATGTGCTGAGGAAGCTGGGTGTGGCAGCACACGCCTGTAATCCTAGCACTCAGAAGGCTGAGGCAGGAGATCACAGAGTTTGAGGCCAACATAGGTTACATAGTGAGTTCAAGGCCAGCCTGAACTACATAGTGACAGTCTCAAAAAAACAAAAAACAAAAACAAAATCCAAACAAAGAAAACAACAACAAAAGAATGTGTTGAGGTGAGGTAAGGGCAGCAAAATGAGGGGCATGCAAAGGGCAGTGCGCCTGGTCAGGGAGCAGAGCTGTAGCTGCACAGATTCACTCTCAGCTGGCAAATCCTTCTCGAAGGTCTCCACCTACGCAGGTGGTTCCCAGCTACTGGGTTGTGTGATGCCTACGACAGACGCACCGGAGAGCCTTTTCTAATCACAGACCATCACTAGGTCCTACTCCAGGGGACTCGGAGTTACTAATTCGGGGAATGAGCCCTGAGATCTATTTTTTTTGGAACTAGGAATCGAACTCAGGACCTCACACTTGCCAGGCCGGCACCATGCCACTGAGCTATATCCCTGGGCCCCATAAAATCTATTTTTAAGCGGCTCCCAGGTGACTGACAGGCACAAAGGTGTAAGATCCAGCCCACTTGCCATCTGTTGCTTAAATCCTTTTAACAGCCAAATGGCCATCTGGTCGCACTTCAAACACTTCCCAGATTCTCGGTGCTGTACCAAAGTTACTTCTGTCTAGTCGTCCCCATGTTCTTCTTGGCATGAGTCACAGACCCCAGCTGAAGGCCTTCCGATGTTCGAAGGCCAGCATTTCCCCGGCTCTCTGCCCTGCTCTGCTCCGCTCGTGCTCCTCCCCAGGCCGCTCTTCTAGCGAATCAACTGCCTCTCATCTAACATTTGTTAGGCCCCTCTGAGTATATGCTCATTTGTCTGAATGATGAAATGACCAGGCAAGTTAACCTTTTTAGTCATAAAGCTTTACATATTCTCAACACAAATTCACAGAATTTATCTTTATCTATCAAACGGGAATAGGAAGGTTATAAGGATCATAGCACCAGCGTAATAAGATACAGCATAAATGCGATTCACTGGAAGCCAATGACTAGCCCGATGGAGAACCAGCCTCAGGAATTCTATAAAAATGCCTGTTTCGCCGGACATGGCAGCTCACGCCTGTAATCCCAGCACTCGGGAGGCTGAGACAGGAGGATTGCTTCGAGTTCAAGGCCACCCTGGGTTACAAAGTGAGTTCAAGGCCAGCCTTAGTGAAACCCTGTCTCAAAAAGATGAAAAGACCAAAAAAAAAAGAAAAAAAAAGCCCGTTTCCTCCCCTTTTTGGAGCAGGCAGCCTAAGGTAGTAGAGGAAGGATCTAAAGTCAAGATTATTCTTTATATGGAGCAGCTATGGCACAGTGGAAAGAACTCTAAACTTTGCTCAAAATAGAAGAAAACACCATTGACCATTAAATCAAAGAGAGATGACGTAGGGAACAGACCTGGTAGAGAGACGGCTTAGTATCACTTATAATTCCAATTATTTCTGTTAGAAATTACTTTTTTGCTTACCTGCTATATTTTCCCTTGCCACTGGAGAGAATGCCACCACTCAGCGTGCCCCCTGAGAGGGCTGCAAAGCTGGCTGTTTCACTGTAAGGGCCTTGCATAACACTGAGTCCATCTGTAGGGCTTCCACTGGTGCTTAGCACACTAGTCAGGCCTTCGATGCTGCTTTCCCCGATGCTGGGATTCTTAAGGGCTCGCCAGGCATCTGCCACTGTGGGTGGAACCAAACACCTTGACTTGAGACAGAACAACATCAAAACAGTCTGGTAGGCATTTTTGTGCAATAACTCTTCAGAGTACAGGATTTTCATGTAGAGAAGTACTAAGATATTCACTCAATGAACAGCTACTATAATGCAACCATCAAACACTGGGTGTTTTAACGTGTTTGTATTTTTTTCTTAACATGTTTGTATTTAATCGTGCCAATAACTAGGCACTAACAGCCTCACTTTTAGATGAAGAAATCAGAATTTAAAACTAAATGACTTGACCAAAGTCACAGTCACACCAAGCTAAAATTCTGTTTCCAAGTCTAATATTGTTTCCACTACACTGTAGCTGCCTTTGATCAAACTGGAGATTTCAAAATACGTTTAGGTGATATGTGTATTCTAGGAGGAAGCCTGAAAAACTTTTTGGGGGCTCTATGGTAAAGTAGAAACAACATTCAAGTAGAAGTCAAGACTTGTTCTAGTCCCTGCTCTGCAGAAGCTCATAATAGCTACTAAAATAAAAGCTTAAAGAAGTTCTCATTTAAATGGGGATAATAATCGCCCTTGCCCTCCCTCTTCAGAAAGCTGTTGTAAAAAGTGAGATAATAACTGTGTAAAGTCTTCTGAAAATTATAAGTATTGTGCAGATATGAGGCTTTATTATAATCACTATTGCCACCAGCATATTTGGAGTTACTTCGAATCCTACTAGTTTGTACCTGCCACACAGAGACAAGTACCAGAGGAATTAACCTAATAATTCTGGAACAAAGAAATGAAAAGCTAAAAATACTTTACCCCCTACAAAGCTCATTATATAAAATAATTCAATGACAATCTCTCTGTAAAATGTGCTGAATTTTATTAATTTTTAACTTGTGTCCCTTAAATTTCAATGGAAATAAAAATCCTTTTACCTGTGATTGGACCATCATCTTCATCAAACTCAATTTTCACTCCCTTTCCATTGGCTGTGCTAACTCCACAGCCACCTCCCCGACAGAGAGAAATGGGCACAACCCCATAGACATACGCCAGCATAATGGGGACGCCAATTCCTAGGGGAAGAGATGGAAGCATGTCAGCAGACTGTCAGGTTGCAACTGCCCTAAATCCTCCTTCCAAGGCTGGGCAAAGAGAAACCACTTTTATAAAGGGCCAAGAAAGACAGAGTGGGCAGCCCAAAAAGGCTGCCTAATGTAACAGAATGACAACTAGATTTGCAATCAGAAAGGTCTGGCTGAGGATTTTAGCTCCAATTCACTGGCTGCTTGACCATGGACCTATTTTCCCAGAGCTGATGAGAATATGTGCAGTGCCCAGCAAAGTATATATTGTTTTCACTTCCTCTCTTCTATTCACTGAAGTGCTAATGCAAGAACCAATGAAGAATCCAACATTTAATAAGTGACTACTGGGGTTTAGGATCCCTCCAGACTGTTAATTCCAAAATTACACTATGGCCAGGTATGGTAGCAGATGCCTGTGATCCTAGCATTCAGGGGGCTGAGGCAGGAGGAGCGCCACAAGTTCAAGGCAGCCTGAACTACACAGAGAGACCCCATCTCAACAAAACAAAGCAAAAAAACAAACAAAAAAATTGCACTATATGAGGTAGAATGGCTTAGTTGTTACGAGCACAGAATCTGAAGTCAGAGTATGTTGATTCATGTCCCAGTAAAATGACCTGGGAAAAGTTACTGCACCCTTCTGTTTACAACCATGCTGCTTTTGAGAGGACTGTGAGGATTAAATGAATATATGCAAAACATTAGAATCATTCCTGGCACATGAAGAAACACATGAAATGTTAGTTATATATTATTTTTCTAAGACAAACCCTCATGCCTCCCAAAATATTATGTCTTTGATTTTGTGAGTCCCATGGCAAGGAGATGAGACAGAGGGATGAAAAAGTAGGGCTGAAGGCAATTTTCTTTAATTCAACCTTCTCTGTGTGACAGACTGAGTTCTAGGCACTAAATGCAAGACAGACTCTAATAACTTACTGTAGCCAAAAAATAATCAGAACAGTGTCAAATAGAGTTAACTACCAACGTGAGTCTGGCATAAAATGCAGGATGAAACAGCTGGCCAGCTGGCTAAACTGGTATGGTTAGAAAGCTAGCAGAGGAGTCATGGGCCTGCCTAGCTTACCAACACTAACAGCAGCAATCACCGGGGACGCGATGACCGACAAAGTCACTCCTCCTGTGATGGCCAAATTCCTCTTGTGTTTGGAGGTTTTCCTTCCCTCATACCTACTGTGAATCTAAGAATAAAAAAGAAAATCCAGGTCACCAGGTTAGAACACCAGTATTTTGCCAGGAATAAAGGACAAGTGAATACTCATTTATAAATTACCTATTTTAAAACATACCCTCCACCCTGAAGAGTTGTCTTTCTCAAATTTTAACCTAACTCAGACCAGGAATACATAAACTATACAGAAGAAGTTAATCCAAATAGAAGCAAAAATGATTCAGGGGAATGAAGTAAGCATTTCACTTTTCAGTCAATGAGACAAGCCAGGCCCAGGACATTAATAAGAACTTTCAAATCTCATGGGGTTAAAAAAAAAAAGAAATTAAAGTTATTTTCAGGTATGAACCAGCTGGTTTTCAGACAGCGCTGAAATAAATATAAGCTTTTTCTCATTTTCCTCAAGCCTTTGCCAACAAACCTGATGGTGGAACAGGCACTGAACTCAGTATCTCACCTTCCTTCCAACGTAAACAGGAATGCCAATGACCATGGCAGGAATGGCAATACCAGCAATGAGAGAAATCCCCACAGGAGCACCAATCAATGTGCCCAGCTGCCAAAGGATTTTCTTCTTCCGGCTCCACGGCTTCTTGCCCCAGAATGTACAGCCAGAGGGACTACAGAGGAAATATGCTGAAGTTAATGTCGATTTTATAAACACAGCTATTGCCACCAGAGGGCTTGATAAGAGCAACAGCTTTCTTTTCAATAGGAGTGACTAAGTTACAAGAGGTAACAGGAGGGCTGGGGATATAGCTCAAAGGCACAGTGCCTGCCTGGCAAGCGTGAGGTCGTGAGTTTGATTCCCGGTACAAAAAAAAAGAGGTGACGGGAAACAAATGTATTACACAAGGGAGGGCAGAGACAAGCACAGACTATTAGAGCTCTTGGCTCTTTACTTCTTTCGGTAAAGACAGGTCTGCAAAACTGAAACGCCTTTCCTCCCTCTCAACTGGACTCTATCTTCCTTGACCCACTAATAGTGATCCAGCTCTTAACTGACGCTTGGGATTCTGCACAACCTGTGCACTTGACACCTCATTGAAACGCACTGTGCCCTGCAGCTAATGAACACTCCAACTGTGTGGTCTCTTGGCGTAAGTCTTACCTAATGGATACCGCAAACCATGTTCCTAGGAAATGATAAAAAGCTCATCATATTCTTTATGTCAGTCTGATACTCTTGAGTTTGGACACTTTCACACTCAACCCTTCTGTGCCTGGTCCTCGTTCCGCATTCCCTTTGTACTATCTTCTGTACCTGACAGGATAAGCAATTTTGGAAGTAGGAATCATGTCATATTCACTCCTACGTCCTTAATGACTGTTACATAGTAAGTACTCGAATGTTCACTAAATTGGAAATGAGGTATTTTTATCTACACAGTGAATACCACACGATGAAGTTTGTTTGTTTGTAAATATTTACTATAGGACAATATTTTATTATTCACTCAAGTCTTTGCAAACTCACTACATGCAATAAACCATAAAAAGGTCATAGTTTAGTATGATTAGACAGATACACAAAGTAGTGATGACATTTATAATGAAAGCAATAAAGAATGCCAGTCAAGAATGGAGTAGAAAATGAGAATGATGGATGAAACAGAGACAAGATAACAAAAAGAGACACAGGGAACAGCAAGCCCAGATTCTATGAAATAGAGCATGACTAGAAAAGTAGATTAGAGCCAGACTGTGGAAAGCCTTCAAAGCCATGCTAGGGGTGAATGAGACATGATCTAGAAGGTAACGGAAACAATCCCTGGAGGTTGCTGAGCTGGAGAAAAACATGATCAGAGGGGTGCATCAAAGGAACTTTTTACAGCTTCCTTACTCTGTAATGACCAAACAATGTCTTTTTGACATCTTTTTTTCCAAAATGGGTAAGAGAATAATACCACAAAAACAAGGGACCCATTTCCTATCTTACCTGAGGTAATGCAAGTCTGAAATCTCTTTCATACAAAGCCAGCAGAATTCACAGCCGCACACTGCACAGGTCATGTGGTTACAGCTTCCATCATTCATCTTGATAATATAAGCACTGCACCGTGGGCATGGCTTAATGTCATCTGCTAAGGGGGGAAGGAAGAATGGGTAGAAAAATACCCCCAGTTAGGCCTGGTTTGACTTAGTTATACCTCAGAGCATACACAGGAAATGAGGAAGTCAAGAACTCTTGACTGAGGATTCCAAAGTATGGAACACATTTTGCTGGAAGGTTGGCTATGTCTGGAGCTCAGGAATTTTCAAAAAACAGATCCTGTTTCACACTGAGCTGCCTATTCAGTAACTGACATCTTATATAGCACTTGACTCACACTTTGAACAGGAGACTTCCCTAGAAAGAAAAATGGCTCTAAGAAAAATAGAATTTCCACCAGCCAATAGGCTATCAGATTTAAAAGCAGAGTCCTATGGCAAGAGCAATCTGCAGCCTGGGATTGCTTCAAGCTTTTTTTGTTGCTGTGGGACTGGGGGTTGAACCCAGGGATGCTGTTCCACTGAGCTATATTTCCAGCCCTTTTTACTTTTATCTTGAGACAGAGTCTCCTCTTGGTGAGTTGCCCATGCTGGCCTAGAATTTGTGGCCCTCCTGCCTCAGCCTCTTGAGCTAAGATTGTGGGTGTGCACCACCACACCCGGCTTGGCTCTAAATTTTGATAACTGTTAGTTCAGTACACTAACTTTTCAGGTTTCACAAGTATTACGGTGATTTGTTGTTAATACAACCCACAGTCTGTCCCCATCATACTCTCCCCATGCCGTTCCCTCCTCAGTTACTGGGGATTGAGCCCAGGGCCTCTGCACTGAACTACACCCTTAGCTCTTTTGACACAGGGTCTCACTAAGTTGCCTAGGTGGGACTTGAACTTCTGATCTTCCTGCCTCAGCCTCCCAAAGTGCTGGGATTACAGGTGTGCAATACTGCTTCTTCTTATGACATCTTTAAATTCAAAATGTTAGGGGCCGGTGAGATAGCTCAGTGGCATAAGCGCCTACTGGCGCGCGAGGTCCTGAGTTCGACTCCCAGTACCCACATATGAAAAGAAAAGGGCCAGTGATATCGCTCAGTGGCACGGGCGCCTGCTGGCATGCGAGGTCCTGAGTTCGACCCCCGGTACCCACAAAAAAAAAAACAAAAGGGCCGGTGAGATAGTTCAGTGGCATAAGCGCCTGCCCGGCAAGCGCGAGGTCCTGAGTTCGACTCCTGGTACCCACATAAAGGAAAACGGGCTGGTGATATCGCCCAGTGGCACAAGAGCTTGCTAGGAAGCGCGAGGTCCTGAGGTCGACTCCCGGTACCCACATTAAAAAAAAAAAAATGTTAAAACTACTGGATATGCTATGTAGCATGTACCTGGTAATTTTCACAGCAAGCTAGGAACTATCCTATTAAAATGATAATTTAGGAGATTATGCTGTGCCAGGAAAAGTGAATGGCAAAATCTTTCCTACTATCCTCTCTCAAATGACATCAGTGAAATTAAGGTACATAGTAAAAGGCAATAAATCCACTGACATTTTAAAATAGGTTTGCTCTAACTGTGAAGGCTGGAACTGAATGTGTGGCAGCCTCTTTTTAATGTTAATCATTAATCTCTACTGGTATTTCCTTTTCTAAAATCTATACCCTATGTCCAAAACCACTGATGCACTTTAAGGTAGAAGGCAAACAGTACAGGCTTAACACTATTTAAAAGTCTTTCTGCTCACAATGAAAATACTGAAAAAGACCCTCAGAGAAGGACCTAATTGTTCTCCAATCCAAGATCTATTCCTTAAAAAGGAAGAAATTTGAGAATCCAATTTTGTTTTATTTCCATTTTATGTGGCTGGGATAACCTATAATGGTCAGAGAGGGAAGCTATGTATCAGATATATTATATTATTAAAAGTACAAGGGCCGGTGAGATGGCTCAGTGGCATAAGTGCCTGCCTGGTAAGCGCGAGGTCCTGAGTTCGACTCCTGGAACCCACATAAAGGAAAAAAGGGCCGGTGATATCGCTCAGCGGCACAAGCGCTTGCTGGCAAGCGCAAGGTCCTGAGGTGGACTCCCGGTACCCACGTAAAAAAAAAAAAAAAAAAAAAGTAAAAATAAGCTGGGCATGGTGGCACATGCCTGTAATCCCAGCACTTGGGAGGCTGAGGGAGGAGGATCACTGCAAGTTTGAGGACAGCCTGAACTAGATAGCAAGACACTCTCTCAACACCCCACCTCCCAAAAAAAGTACAACTAAGCTGGGCACACTGGTATGCCTGTGATCCAGCTACCCAGGAATCTGAGGTAGGAGGACTGCTTGAACCCAGGAGTATGAGGACAGCCTGGACAACATCCCATCTCAACAACAACAACAAAAACAACAAAAAAAATGACAACTGGCGATGTAGCTCAAAGGTGGAGTATATGGGTTCAATCCCCCCAACACTGCATTAAAAAAAAAGTAGAACCAAATGATATTTTCTGTTCTCTGATCACAAGAATACTGAGGCCATATAATAAGATAATCTCTTCCAACTTTGGGCTCACATTATGAAATACCAAATAATGAGACAGTGAGATAATGCCAACTTATACCTGGTCCAGATTCTTGCCCATAACTGAGACCTGAAGTGTGTTTGGTCCGAACTCGCAGTGTCTGTGCCCTCTGCTGACGTGCCATATCGCAAGTCTGATTTGGATGCCATATCTGCTTGCAGTGGTAGCAGAACTCAGTCTGGCAGCCTTCTCTCTCACAGGTTAGCTTTGGGCAGCTGGCACAGCCATAGGCAATTACAGCATAACTGAGTAAGGAAACAGGAAAAGGTATCAGTAAGGTAAGAATGGTCTAACCAAGACAGATATTAGTCATCAGGGTGAACGCTGTTTGGCAGCACCCTGCCACCATATGCGATGTAAGGAACATACATACATACACACAAACATAAGTCTGCCCAATTTTGTGTGAAAAAGTACATTTCTTTTTTGGTATTCCCAAAACACAGTTTATTTCCTGAAAAAAAGTGGGGGTAAATACCATGTTTAACTTGAATTCCTAGCACTGATTCAATCAGTTTAAGCTGCCTTAGGAGTGGTTTGCCACAGCTAGTTTCATAAATAACAAGGTATAAAAACTCTTTCCTCTCGACGGTTTGCTATATTTAGAGAGATCAGAATTTGTTTACAGGAAAGAACAGAACACTTGTAAATTATAGAGCTATTGCAAATACTAAAGCAAGTATACTTTTTCATGGTAAGTTCCGAGGTGCAGCTGATCTGACCACAGCTTGAGACACAGTAGCCCTAGATGGGCTTGTGGTCATCTGCTGAGAGCTCATTTTATCTTTCCATGTTTCTTTTTTCCCAATTCAATGCTATACCTTTCAATGTCTTTATTTCTTGACAACATTCAAAATCCAAGAATACCACTTACCTCTTTTTTTTTTTTTTTGGTACCAGCAATCAAACTCATGACCTCACGCTTGCCAGGCAGGCACTGTGCCGCTAAGCTATATCGCAGGCCCTATCTCTTATTAATATAGTATTCTCTGTTATTTATTCTTGGTACAGAGATAAGCAATTCAAAATTTCTCAGCACTAGCATCCACCATTACTTGTAATTCACGTTCCTTTACCAAGAATAAGTTTCCCATAAACAATGTATTTACTATTACTCTTCCTGATTTATTCTTTTTTTGTGTGTGGAGGGAACAGGATCTCACTTTGTAGTCCAGGCTGGCCTCAAACCCACAGCACTCCTCCTGCCTCAGCCTCCTGAGTGCTGGGATTACAGGCGTGTGCCACCATGTTGGCCTTCCTGATTAATTCTAAATGTCAACTAAATGCTCAGATTGCCTTACCAAGTAGCCACTTGTTTAAGACAAAATATTTTAGGAAAATAATTTAGAGAAACAAGTAGAAAGTTTTGAAAGTTTCACCACAATTTTTCAAAGGACCAACATTTAGAGCCTTAGGTGTTGCAATCTGTGCTTTATTGTCTCCTATTTCCTGTTCATTCCCAAAATCCAAAAACCTCAAATAATTTACGCAAATGGCTGGTAGGGTTTTCTTGGGTTTATTCTATAGTTTGTACTAGATGTTCATCACAGCAACTCAAGTTCTCAGGTTTATCATAGATTCTGAAAATTAAGGATGACGCTGAAAATATAAATGATGACATATTTCCTATGCCACGTAATACAAGCTGTATTAAAGCTCTTCTCAGAAAGAACAAAGAAAATAGGTCAATCTTCGAATATAAATGATTCATATCCTGTAGGAGTTCTGAGCAAATTTACCCCACCTAGCTGTAAAATAGCTACTAAATATAAACAATGCTTCTCCTGAACAAAGTGACTGCTTACTATTTTGTGTTAAATGGGAAAGGTAGGTAGGAAATAAGACAACTTTGCTTTGGTTTTTTTGAGTCCAGGCTGGCCTTGAACTCACTTATGTAACCCAAGACGGCCTCCAACTCATGGCTATCCTCCTGCCTCAGCCTCCCGAGTGCTAGGAGTGCTAGGATTACTGACGTGCACCACCACGCCCAGCTTAAAACAACTTCTGAGTGTACAAATTAAATAGACAGTAGGAAGCCTTGAACACTTCAGGATCCATTCCTACATCACATGGTAAATATTAAGATTCTTGCTTAGGATTTTCAGTGCTAGGGATTGAATCCACAGCCTAGTGTACACTAAGAATACACTCTGCCACTGAGCTATACCCTTAACTCCAAGATTCCTTTTTTAAAAAATGCAGTCTGAATCACTATGTATGGTTCATTTCAATTCCTTCACTGCAAACCTGGAGGCAGGGATTGCTTCAATTTCTCTGCCTTCTCTTTGTCTGTGATGACCAAGGTATAGAGGTATTGCTGCATCAAACTTTAAACTTCACATTTTCCTTATTTTTTTCTTTATTTTGACAGAATTAGCACCCTTTTACCAGATATGCGCAGGGAATCCCTCATTTCCTCAATTTTTTGAGGCATGATGATGAGACATGTGGGGAGAGGACATGGACTGGGACAGCAAACACCAAGAAGCCAATTTTGAGTGTGCAATTTTGTTTCAAGGAAGTAAAATAACTCCAATACTCATGAATGCATAGCAATCTATTACTATGACACAGAATTTCTTGGGGAATAAGACTTGGCATACCTGTTTTGGGCACCCAGTCTAGGCTCTGACTCACACTGCATGACACTGAGTGAGCTAGCTAAAATCTCCAGATCTCAGCTTCTATCCTCCAAATCCAAATGGAAATATAAGTACTTAGCTACCTTCAAGTGTAGCTAAACACATTTTATATATATTTTAAAATGTATTTGTTTGCTTTTTGAGACAGGGTCTCACTATGTAGTTCAGACTGGCTTTGAACTCACTATCTAGTCTAGGCTGGCCTCGAACTTGTGGCAATACTCCTGCCTCAGCCTCCCAAGCGCTGGGTTTACAGGCGTGCACCACCACGCCCAGCTACACATTCTAAAACCATATTTGTAAACTTGCCCTAAAAGGCACACTATAATAACACGGCACACTCTATCCTACATATCCTGATTTTTGCATACTCCATTCCTTCTGCCTACAAATGTCTTTTTCCTACTTCTTGGCCCTGGTAAATACTTACCCATTTCAGAATCGGCTTGAATGTTATCTTCTCTTTAAAATCTATTTAACCTCTCTAGGCAAATGACTGCCTACTCTGTGCCAGTGTGCGATTGTAACACCACATTACATTGTAATTATCTGTTTATACGTGCTTGTAGCCAGTCTCACTGGACTCCTACTCAAAATACCTATGTTGGATGATGATAGAGAACTGCTCTTGCTTCAGTTCTTTGACCTTCCCTAGGGCACTTAGCTCTTCTTCTGGGCTTTCAATAACGATCTTCAACTTATCCATGTATCTGTTTCTTGCCAGGCGTAGTGGTGCACACCTGTAATCCCAGCACCCTGGAGGGTGAGGCAGGAGGATTGCTGTGAGTTTGAGGCCAGCCTGGGCTACATAATGGGCTCAAGGCCAGCCTGAACTACATAGTAAGACCCTGTCTCAAAAACCAAAACAAAACAAAGACATGTATCTATTTCCTCACTATATGCTAAGTACTATATAGTCATACCTTGGTACTTGGCTGTTGGAACTTACCCAACTTGGCACCTGATCCATTCTGATGTGAAAATTTTGTATTAATACTAGTTGTTTGTTTGATACTTGGTGCTCAAGCTAGAAAATGTTGGTGTCAACTGCCTCGTGACTCACTACCCTTTCCAGGCAAAACAGTTTGTTTGGTACTCGTCATTTTTGATACTCATCGCAGCTCCTGGATCCATGGTACCACTAATCCTAACATGCCATATAAACCATTTTAGAGAAAACCTCTAATTTTTTTGTTTTTGTTTTCTGAGATAGTGTCTTGCTATGTAGTTCAAGCTGGCCCTGAACCCACTATGTAGCCCAGGCTGGTCTCGAATTAGTGGTGATCCTCCTGTCTCAGCTTTATAAGTGCTGGGATTATAGGTGTGCACCACCATACCCAGCTTACACCCCTAATTTCTGAACAAAGAAATCTTCCCTAGTGGCTGAAAAAAACTTCATTCTTGAGACCAAATCTGCTCTTACCATCTTGTTCCTTCTCTCCTGTGTCCTATACTGTAGCTTGTTCCTACTCTGCTGTTTTAGCTTTACCACGTTTGCTAATTAGAAGCTAAAAGGAGGGTGTAGGAAATTAAATGCTAAGAATACAGACACATCTTTTTCCCCCTGTTAGTTCACATCACCTTTATTCATTTAAATAATATCTTAAATCTTTAGAAACATCATAATGTGACAGACTAGACCACAGCTTTAACTTCAGCCCTAGGGGAAAGTATCTTCCATCAGTATAAATTTGATTATGTGCCAATAGACCCTGGGAGTTAACAAAATGTGTCCCTATATTATGTCTGTACCTTTCATCTCCAAGTCATGTAACTTAATGCTGTTACCCATTTACAAGTGGATCCTGCTATGTTTAAGGACGGTAGACATGAGTCAGGGTGTCACAACAAGCCGTAGACTTCACTGTCTTCCTTTCTCCAGCCCTATTTCAGACCCATGTCTAGGACAGGCTACCTAAAAGAGCCTGCCTATCTAGGTTCCCTGTGCCGTGCTCCAAATCCAAATTCTATTCCAAGTCATCTACTTATATGTCATCCAAGTCCAAGTCATGACTTACTCTTGCTTAAAATCCTTCAACCAGCTGGGTGTAGTGGCACACACCTGTAATCCCAGCACTCAGGAGGCAGAGGCAGAAGGATCTCTCAGAGTTCAAGATCAGTCTGGGTTATATGGTGAGTTCATTGGCAGTCTGAACTAAATACTGAGACACAGTCTCAAAAAAAAAAAAAAAATTAATTAATTAAATTTTTAAAAATTGCAGGGTGTGGTAGTGCATGCCTGTAATCCCAGCACTCAGGAGGCTGAGGCAGGAAGATCCCTGCAAGTTTGAGGCCAGCCTGGGCTACATAGTGAGACCCTGTCTTGAAAAAAAAAAAAAATTAAAAACCTTCAACAGAAGATAAAAGAGGACTGGGCCAGGCATATAGCTCAGAGGCACAAGCACCTGCCTGGCAAGCGCAAGGTCCTGAGTTTGATTCCAGGTACCAAAAAAACCACATAAATAAAAGAGGACTGAGCCCAGTGGTAGAGCTCTTGCCTAACATGTGTGAGGTACGGGGTTTGTTCACCAGGACCAAAAAGAAAAAAAGTCCTTCAGCCCTAAAGTTATTTTTTATTTTGCATGACTTAGATGTGTTTATGAACTAGAATCCAGTCCACCCAGACTGATCTCTAGTCACTTCTCGGACCATGCTACCCACAATATGCATCCAGAAGCTAACCAAGCCAGACTCCAGACAGGATGGTCTCATCCTCCCCCTCCCCATCCAGTAATGGGTACTGGACCCAGGGCTGAGCTATATTCCCAGCTTTTTTTTTTTGTTTTTTCTTGAGTCAAGGTCTCCCTAAGTTGCCTAGGCTGGGTTTGAACTTATGATCCTCCTGGCTCAGCTTCCCAGAGTACCTGGCTTAGGATGGTGTCCTATGTTTTTATACCTCTATGCATTTGCTCACAATGATCAAGTTTAAATGCTTGTTTCTCGATGTTCATCTTGGTCTCCTCTGTGAGATCTTTCCTGATAGTAGCACGAAAAACTTGCTGTACTTTCATCTAAGATATAGATACTTTTTTGTGTGTGTGTGTGGTGCTGGGGATTGAACCTAGAGCCTTATGCATGCAAGGCAAGAACTCTACCACAGAGCCACATCCCCAGCCCCTTTTTTGAGACAGGGTCTCACTATGTAATTCAGGTTAGCCTTGAGCTCTAGACAATCCTCCTGCCTCAGCCTCCTGAGTCCTGGGATTACAGGCATTATGTCACCACATGGCCTGGGGATATAGCTCTGTAGTAGAGAATTTGCCTAGCTTGTGGGAAGCCCTTGGTTCAACCCCAATACCCTCACCCCCAAAAACCAAAAGCCAAGTATTACCTTAAATTTATAATTTCTTATCTATTTGTTAATATTCTGTCTCCTAACCAGGTCAAACTCCCTGTCAAGAGGACCATGTCTCGCCCAGTGTTGTGGGGCACATTGTCATCCCAGTACTCAGGAAGATGAGGTAGGAGGATATTAAGTTTGAGGCCAGCCTAGGCTACATAGTGAGACCCTGTGTGAAAAAACAAAACACAAAAGAGGACCATGTCTGAATCCTTTCTGTGATAGCCAGTATACACCTAGGGCTCAATACTGCGTCTCAAAAATGTCTGCTGAAGCTGGGTGTGGGTGTCTGTAATTCCAGCACTTGGGAACCTGAGGCAGGAGGATCCCTGCTGGGCTGCCTAGTGAGTTCGAGGCCAGCCTGAAGCAGGGAATAAGACTCTGTCAAAAAAAAAAAAAAAAAAAAAAGTCTGCTGAGTGATTATCTGGATTATCTATTTTATTTTTGCCTACTGTCCTCATCTTCGTTTCTCCTCCAAGAACTGTGCTGCTCAGACTCTTTACCTTTCTCATCAAAATAATTATTTCCCTCTATTCTTCTAGAACCTAATTGAAAAGCTTTGTACATGGGGTTGTGAAAATAGTAGGAACATAGATATCCTACTCTAGAGGTGCAAGTTCTTAATCTATCCTGAGCACAAAATTCAGTGTTAAAGAAGGTCAGCCAGAGTGATAACTACTAAAGGAATTGAGAAAATGGCAAATAGAGAAAATGGCAATTTGGTAAGCCTTAGGATGTTACAGAAAAAATAAAAACATGTTCTCTAGTGATCTAAGTTTGGGGAAGATATACCATGTTGAAGACTTACACTGCATATTAGCAAAATTTATAATGTATATTCACATGTTTAAAGACTAAACAGCTCAGAAATACACTTGTTTTATTTTGCTTAACCCATTATTTTACGAGCTTATTTGATCACAAAATATTTTTCTTTCAAACTATAACATACCTTGAGAAATACTGATGTAGGTAAAAAAAAAAAAAAAAAGGAAAAAAACCCCCAAAGATGTTTAGAGATGATAAAGATGTTAAATGATAAAGCTCGACCAAATAAATGAATTATTAAAGACACTAAGGGGTTAGGCCAGTTAGTGAATAGTTTCAAGCAGGAGAGTGATACAGATATTCCACTTTAGAATGAGTATTTGGGCAAATATGAGAAAGATATATTGAGCTGAAGGAGGTGGGGACAGGGAGGATGCAAGGTAAAGTTGTGGAACAGCAAGTAAGGAGCCAAATTAAGAGAAGAGGTCCAGAGCTGAGCACAATGGCACATGCCTGTAATCCCAGCTACTCAGGAGGCTGAGGCAGGAGGATCACCAGTTCAAGATGAAGCTCTGGCAATTTAGTGAGACCCTGTCTCAAAATTCTAAATAAACAAACAGGGCTGGGGGTGTAGCTCAATGACAGAGTGCTTGGCTAGCATACATGAGGTCCTGGATTCAGTCCCCAGTACAGAAGGAGAAAGGGAGGGAAAGAAAGGTAGAGGGAAAGGGGTGGGGTTTGGGCAGATCTAGCAAGGCTTCAGAAAGGAAAAAAAAATTCCTTCAGCAACTGAAATTTCTCACTCATGGAGCTTGTTCTTCCCTCATAAATGTGCTGGGAATGAACAGAAGCTTCCTGTTTTGGGAATGGCCTGGGAAGGCCAATAGCTGATACTATTTCCCAGGGTCAAATGGGAGGTGGGACTCTGTAGGGGACAAAGGCAGCAAGGAGAGGCTGAAGTGGCAGACCTGCACTAACAATTTAGGTCAAGACAGCCTTATCTCCTGTTTATCTACACAGATGATCTTTCCCTATGTGCCAGGAAATTTTGTTGCCTACTTTGTTTACCCTTCATCCAGAGATTCTGAAAGGGTTTAAAGATGGCCAATAGAGCACCTGAGAGGAAAATATGGTAGTTACATCATTTGGGTGTTTCTGAAGACATTCTTAAGCAGAGACTCAAAAGGGTAATAGATCAACTGCACCATTTATTAGCTACAAAACATTTAAGTTTCTCTGAACTGGTTTCTCCTTTACAAAATGCATTTACCACCATGAAATTATGTCTCTGTAAAATTATACTCTGAAGGCTATACTATAAAGAAATGTAAAACGTCTGTTATTCTATTTTGAGCTAATTTTTATCTCATTTGGAATTGTATTTTAAAGCTTATACTTGTTAGTTTAGTATATAAAATAATTTATTCTCTTATTTATGAAAAAAATCATGTTTAAATATGAAAACAGAAATATTCAAAACTCTTTGTTCTAAAAATATTTTGTTAAAAAATAACAAATCTCTTAATTTATGGTGTTCTCATTACCATGAGTAATTACAGTAAAGCTAATGATCAAAATTCTGTAAGATCACTGGCATGCTCCCCTCACTCTAACACACACACACATACACACACACCCCAGGGAGGACCTGATCTATTTGGCTGGCAAGAATTTGATCTGTTGGCAGTAATCATGGTCTGGTGTGGCAAGAGATAACTGGTGCTTACAGCTTCTTTTCTAGTGTTATCCATGATTTTTACCAAGCCCAGAAAAATAGAACAGCTCAATTAAAAAAAAAAAAATAGGAACCACAACCTCCTAGCATTAAAGAGATAGCAAGAGCCAGGCCTGATACTGCACACCTATAATCCCAGCACCCAAGAGGCTGAGGCAGGAGGATCACCATGAGTTCAGGCCAGCCTGGGCCACATAATGAGTTCAAGGCCAGCCTGAACTAGAGAATGGCAAAACTACTGGCCAAATCCCTAGAGAACCTAAGACACTCATTAGGGAAGTGATATAACTTTGAAGTTATTCACTGTTTATCAAACTACCTTCAAATTAATTTCTCAAAATACATTGCAAACATGAAGTATGTCTCTCAAGTCAGGCAAGGATTAAGCCTATTTCAGGTAAGAAAAATAAAGTAGGCTTCCAAGCACAGTCCCATCACCCACTAGTTACATAACCCTAAAGAAGTTACTCGATTTCTTTAAACTCGGTTTCCTCATCTGTGACACTATAGCAAATCTCATGATGCTGTGAGGATCAGATTATGTATGTAGGATACGCAGGTATTTGGATGCCAGCTTGCTTTCTTTCCCCAAATTTTACCTTTTTACATCCATAGAAATATGCAGGGGGAAAATGTATATACATGATTGTTATAATTATTTGACTAATGAAAAAGTCAGGATGATACTAACTTAATAGTTGGCCAAATTAAGAAATGATCTAATTCTTTTTTTTTTTTTTTTTTTTTTTGTGGGTACCGGGGGGACGACCTCAGGACCTCGCGCGCCAACAGGCACCCGTGCCACTGAGCGATATCACCGGCCCCTTTTTCGTATGTGGGTTCCAGGAGTCGAACTCCGGCCTTCGCGCTTGCAAGGCAGGCGCGTACGCCACTGAGCCATCTCACCGGCCCGATCTAATTCTTTAATAACTTTCATATTAGTAGTTTCAAACTTTCATATGGTTTAGAGTTGTTACTAACCTTTCAAATTAATTTCTGTCCATTCTTATTGATGTGAGCAAAACTTCACAAAAATAAACAAAAGGGGAGCTTTCCCAGAAAGATGCTACATTTCTTAAAGTTCAAGGGAAGCTGATGTCTCAACAAAAGGAGTTAATATACTATTTCAAAATTAAAGATGCAAGCCAGGCGTGATGGCACACACCTGTAATCCAGAAGGTGGCTGAGGCAGAAGGATTGCTGCAAATTCAAGGCCAGCCTGGGCTACATAGCAAGACCCTGTCTCAAAAAAAAAAAAAAAAAAAAAAAAAAAGCACACAGCATTCTCTTAGTATTTTTTGGTTCAGAAAATAGATCAACAGCACCTGCAAAACTTGAAAACCATACAAATTAATCTCCTAGTGTCAGAAAGGCCACCAGACAGCAGTGCGTGGTGGCAGACAACTGTAATCCAGGCTACTCCTGAGGGTGAGGCGTTCAAGGACAGCCTGGGTAATTTAGGAAAACCCTACCTCAAAATAAAGAAAAATGTCTGGGTTTGATCTCCTGTGCCACCAAAAGGAAGAAAGAAAGACAGAGAGAGAGAGAAGGAAAGAAAGAAGGAAGGAAGGAAAGAATGAAAGAGAAGGAAAGATCCTTCAACACTTACAAGAGCTCTTCCAATACTTATTAACAGAAAGTGAAAGTGATCTACCACAAACAGGGTGCTTTTGACCACATTTCAGAGTAATTTAGAAACCCCATCTCAGTTAAATTAAATAACACACCCATTTCTAAACAAGTTTGGCAGATTAAAAAAAAGTTAACTCCACTCATAGACGCTCAAAAATGGCTTCTTTTGAAAGACAAATGACAGCATCATGGAAGTCTCAAGACAGCCTTGATACATAGGCTACAATTAAGCCCTTCACTCCTTTGAAGCAAAGGATCACACAGCTTTTTACAAGCATTATATTTATGCACTGCAAGGAGTCCCTAGCATCTTTTTGCCCCAAAAACATGACACACAAGAATAAAATGTTCTGCCCAAGGTCATGGAGTAGGTGATGGCAGTCTGACTCCCAACCATCTAGATGAGTTCCTCTTGGCAACATGCACAATCATAGGATATACTGAAAATAAACTAGTTTTAATGTAAAGGGGGCAGGGGCGGTGGTGGCTGAATTTCCACTGAATTTCAGCTTTCTCTGAAAAAATCTGGTGATATTTCAGCTCTGCAGATACAGCATATTTTAACTCACTGACCTTTGAAATCAAGCATACATAGTGCATTAAAACGACAGTCATCAAGATCGAAGGCGTTGGCAAACACATTTTCTTTTACCAATATCAACCTCCGGGCATTCTTAGTCTCGGTTTCACTGGTTCTCTGAACCACCCCTCATCCTGTCCAAGGCAGCAGAGTAAAAAACCACTGCGTGCCTCCCAATAGCTTGGCACAGAACACAGTGCCCAGGGTGCCCCCAGAGCTCTGCCTGTGAGCAGTCCTCTTCCTAAGTGCCATCCATCTCCTCTATCCCAACTTTCAAGAAAAACACGCCTTCTCCTGCAATGCTGCTATGTGTACCCCTAGCCAAACGGACACACCCCTCCCAGCGCTGCCCCTTCAGAATGACATTCTCACTCCCTCCTTTGCCAAATATGTCCTTCTCTGTTTGAAGATCTATCGCCCACCTTTGCACAGACAGGAACTTTCACCAGACAAAACACCGCCTCTTCTAACCTGATGGACAGCTCCGCTCCCCTCACCACGGCTCAGCCGCCACCTCAATTCCCCGGGTAGGGGCGGGGTGCTGGGTGCCTTCGGCCCGCCAGTCTGGGGTTGCGGGTGGCTGGTTACCGGTCACCACCCCGCCGCAGTGGTCGCTCCGTTCTCCTCGAGGGTCAGCCCTCCCATCTCTCCGCTGCCGGACACCCTCGCGGGGGCCCCTCGGCCACAGCCCCGCGCCCCCGACGGCCACGCCCCCGCGCTCACCCGCAGTCCGGGGCCGGGCACCAGCGGCAGTCCGGGTCCGAGGCCAGGTATCGGCGCAACATGAACTCCTCGTACTTGTGCATGAGCGGCGGGTCGGCGAGCAGCAGGCGGATGTCGTGCGGGTTGAGTCGCTCGCTGCACTCGGGGCAGCTGATCGGCACGCGGCTCTCGCTGATCTCCAGGCGCAGGTAGTGGCGGAGGCAGTCGCGGCACGAGCGGTGCGGGCAGCTGAGGAGGCGCGGGGCCCGCTCGGGCGGCAGCCGCACCAGGCACAGCGGGCACTCCACCTCCTCCGCGCCCGGGCCGCCGCCCTCCGCCGCCGCCTCATCGTCGAGCCCGGGCCCCGCGCCTGCCGCGGCCTCCGCCTCGGCCTCGGCGGCCGGCTCGGCGGGCAGCGCCTCGGGTGGCGGGGCCTGGGGTGCGGCGGGGGCCGGGACAGGCGGCGGCGGCGCGGCCGGGGGCGGCGGCTCGGCCTGGGGCTTGGCCCGGGCGCGGCGGCCGCGGGCCGAGGCGGAGAAGACGCTGTGGAAGGTGAGGCGCCGGCGCCGGCCGCCGCTGCGGCACTTGGGGTCGGGAGCGGCCGCGTGTAGGGATGTGGAGCGCGGCGACTCGGAGTCCTTCTCGGAGCCCATGGCCCACGGAGGCCGCGGGGCCAGCGGCGCCCCGCGCCGCCACAGCTCCTGCCTCCGCGCCCCCAGCCGGCGCCCCGGCCGCCGCCTGTCCGGCCGCCCTCCCGCAGATTACAAACCCAGCGGCGGCTACGGAGTGGTTATAAAGCCTCCGCCCCGCGCGCTCGCCCCACTGCGCAGGCGCCTGCCTGGGACGCCTCACAACCCGCGCTGCCGCCGCCGGGCGGCGGGGTCGGGGCGGGGCCGGGAGCGCGAGGAAAAGCCCCGCCTCGGGCTGGTTAAGTGGTTGCAGCTCAGCCATGTTGGGGAAGCTCCCAGCTGGCTGGACCCACCCAGCTGTGTCTGGCCTCCCCCGCGGATTCCATCGCCCCGATCATCGGCCCAAGGATTTTGTGGAGCTCTATTCCTTACAGACCTGGGGTAAAAAGCACCCGGGCTGACTTGATGGTGGTGATTCCCAAATGATCCATCTTACAGCATTTCTGCTGCTGTTTATTAGGCAAACAGCATTAGTTAACAGAACATATTCATTGAACATCTACAAAGTGTGTGGCGCTGCTAGGTAAGACAGAGTTCTCAACTGCAAGGGGTCTGCAGAATAAAGTTCATATTTCTTCATCTAGCATTCAATGCTGCTTGTATTCTTACGCCTACCTCCCAGTCTGTCTTCTTGGAAGTTTGCATTTGTGGAAGGAGGCCTAGAGTTTCCTGGAAATGCCTTCTTTCGATCCCCCTTCTCCAACTCCTCTGACTGGGGACCTTTAGGCTTCCTAATGGGAGACAGGCAAATGGCTTCAACAGTAATGTGTCAAGATTAAGTTTAGTCGGGAATAACAAAAGAAAAAATGGTTTATGGTAGAAACTCTCTTTCCATGAAAAATAAGTCCAAGGGTAGGGAGTTTCAAGGCTGCTTAATGATCTTCAGCATTTAGTAGTCTTAAGATCGCCTTATTATGGTTCCCATCCAAACAGTGGGAGGAAAGTGAGAAGACAGATCTGCCTTCTTTTTAAGAAGACTGTCTTAATGGATAAAGAAGATGTGGGTTTTTTTTTATATAGTGGAGTACTACTCTGCCCTAAAGGATAAGCTTGAGACATTTCTAGGTAAATGGGTGTACCTTGAGACCATACTGTTAAGTGAAATAATCAGATGCACATGTGTAATACCACTTTGTTTCTCTGCTGTGAGAAACCGAAAGTGTAAATAAGGACCAAAATGTATATTAGGTATTGTGAAATAGCAAGACAATGTTCAAATGGTGAGGGGAACAAGGGAAGGGGGAGGGGGAAAGGAAAGGGAAAAGTAAAAAAAAAGTGAGAAAAGAAGGAAAAAATGGAAACAAAGCTTTTGTAAATGGGGTGGAGAGGAGAGGTTGAAAGGAAGGTTAGGGAAATGGGGGGGAAAAAAAGAAACAAGTTATATCATGTACAGGTACAAATTCTCTATGGAGACAGGGCCTCGCTGTGTAGTCCAGACTGGCCTCAAACCCACTATGTGGCCCAGGGTAGCCTTGTACTCTCAGCAGTCCTCCTGCCTCAGCCTCCTGATTGCTGGTACTACAGGTGGCAGCACCACACCCTGCTCAAAGCCTGTACATTTTTGCTTAAATGTGGCCAAAACATAAATCACTCATTAACCAAAATATTATATAATCACATGGCTGTATTTAGCTGCAAGGGAGCTTGAGAATGGTAGGTTTTTATTTGTTTGTTTTTTATTAGCTGAGTACAAAAATAGGAGCACTAGGGTTGAGGATGTAGCTCAGTGATAGAGCAGTCAAATAGTGAGGTAATGAGCGGAAGGCCCAGGGTTTAATCCCCAGCACCAAAATTAAATGCATCAGTAAGTAGATATACAAATAGAGGCTCATTAATAAAGAATAGTAGAACTGGGCATGGTGGCACACACCTGTAACCCTAGCTACTCAGGAGGCTAAGGCAGAAGGATCACAAGTTTGAGGCCAGCCTGGGCAAATTAGTGAGACTCTGCCAAAATTTAAAAAGGGCGAGGGCTGTAGCTCAGTGGAAGAGGATTGCCTAGCATGTCCTGGATTCATTCCTCAGCAACACACACACACACACACACACACACACACACACACACACACACACACAGCTATAATGAATACTGTTCAGCTGTCTTTTCACGGGCAGTATTTAAAACCAGATCCCAGAATCTCCAAACTTTTGAGATAATGACAACAAAAACCCACTAGAAGAGGACCCAACAAAGAAAGCTCAGAAGCAGGGACCAGTGACATAAGAGGAAAACCAAACAGGCATGATGTCACAGATGTCAAGATAAATTCTTTCCAGGAGGGAGTGGTCAATTGTGACAAATGCTGCTGAGAAATCAAGAAAGAGAACAGAAAAGTGACCAAAGGATTTGGCAATACCAAAGAGTCCTGGAGTGAGGGTGTTATCCTCTCGTAGGAAGGAGATGTGATGCTAGATATCAGCACAATTACTGTCTATATGTTGGTTAGAATAGACTAGGCTCTGTTGTGGTACTGAATAACCCAAATATCTCAAAGACTTAGTATAATACATTTTCTACACCTGTAAAGCTTGCTGTGGGTCAAGACCCTGTACAAGGTAGCTCTCCATTCCATCCAGCACACTCAGACCACTTCCATCCTGGGCACCACTGTCTCAACACAGAGCTTTCAGGATTGCCTCTGTAGAAGAAAAAGCTGGAGGGTTGTGCACACATTATTCTACGCACATAGGCAGAACTATCCCATGGGCCCAATCTAACTGCAAGGGGGGCTGGAAAATGCAGGGGGAAACCATGGCTCATTTAGTAAGCAGTATTATCTGTGCCACAGTTACTGACAGTTGTCTGACTCTGTCTTCAGTCCCCAGCATCATGATTGGTTGCAGGCTGCCCTCTGGGAAGTGGGGAAGAGAGGGCTGCCTTGTTTCTTGGGTCGGATTGTGCTGAAAGAAGATCGGGACTCCTGATTCCAGCCAGACCTGGGTGCTTTTTAGGTGCTTTTCCTGTGGAGTTGGCAGAAACAGCTATCAGAACCCTAGCTTGCTGAGAAACTCAGCACTTTAAATGTTTGCTTATTTTGCTACTGGCTCTTAAACAACGTCAACATCAGTTCAAAGCCGCCACCATCAACTGGGTGTGGTGGTCCATGCCTCTAATCCCGGTACTCTGGGAGGCTGAGGCAAAAGGATCTAAAGTTCAAGTCCAGCCTGGGCAACTTAGCAAGAACTTTTCTCAAAATATAACAAAAGGGCTGGGGATGTAGCTCAGTACGAAGGTCCTGGGTTCAATCCCAAGTACCACCAAAACAAAAACCAGCCAACCAAACAAACAAAACTGCCACCATCAGTACTTTGGCAAAACATTGACTTCTCATAGGGGGCTGGGGTGTAGTTCACTGGTAAAGTGCTTGCCTAGCATGCATGATGCCTTGGGTTCCATTCCCAGCTCCAGGAGTAAAGAAGATTGGCTTTTCATAAATGCCATTGGACTTTGGCTCCATTTCTACTGGGTTTTCTTTCCTCCTGAATCATCACCCTTGAAGAGAAAGACTAAAGCAATTCCTCCCACTTTTTATTCTGTGTCTCTCCTTGATAGAAACTAAATAGTGACTCAGAGAGATGCCATGAAGGAGAAAAGGATTCTCACTCATCTATTCACTCATTCACATTTATTATAGTTTGCATGAAGCCCTTTGCCAGGCAGTAGGGTCCTGGAGACAAAATACATAGTTTTAAGGGGGTTACAGAAAGGAAAGCAGGTCTTTTGGATATTCAGTGGCAAGAACGTGTACAGAAAGCTCTGACAGACCAGTGGTGGTCAGGAATGGCTTTTCTGTGGATGAGCCCTATGAACTGGACAGGTACAACTTGACCAGCTTGTAAGAAAGGGAAAGGCCAGGCATGGTGTTGCACACCTGTAATCCCAGCACTCAGGA
This sequence comes from Erethizon dorsatum, assembly GCA_028451465.1. Lineage (NCBI taxonomy): Eukaryota > Metazoa > Chordata > Mammalia > Rodentia > Erethizontidae > Erethizon > Erethizon dorsatum. Next base: position 109,942,016 of record CM051827.1, on the reverse strand, counting down.
GGCTGGTGCAGGAGGATTGCCATGAGTTTGAGGCCAGTCTGAGCTACATAGTGAGTTCAAGGCCAGTCAGAACTACATAGCAAGACTCTGTCTCAACAAGCAAACAAACAAGCCCAAACAGAAGGAACTGAAATGAAAAAAGGAAGGAACTATGCTATTATAAGAAGGGAAGGGCCAAGAAACAGATGAAATATGAAATGTTTACCAGAGATAGGAGCCTTGAATGCCAGGTTGAGAAGTTCAGACTTTATTCTGTTAAGTAGAAGGGCATTGTGACGATCGAGAAAAGTCATATATATACCATGAGGTTGGACTATAAAATGTGTTCTTTTCTTACTTGAGACTATACTTTTGAGCTTTCTCTTGCCTTTCAAAGATGCTCTGCAATTTAATTTTAATCACGTGTTATCTGAATCTTGACTTGGCCCTAGCTCTTGCCTCTGGCCACAGGGTCGACCTCTATCTGTTGTGATCCCCCTTTCCCTATGGGTTAGGAGGAAAGAAGGCCTGCTCAGCCTGATCCGGCTCACCTCCCATCTCCTGGGTCTCCGGGCCCTTTCTCATCCCATCTGTCTCAGTGAATGGCTGCCCCACCCACCTACAAATCCTCCTGCCTCTGCCCTGTCTCTGGACCCCCACGACCAAGTCCTATCCATCTAACCCCCCAAGTATTTATGGAGCCTCCCCCACCTCCCCTTTCTGGGCATATAGGCACTGCCCTGGTTGAGTTCACTAGGTCTCTTGCTTGGACTTTATCTCCAGCCCCTTGGGAGGTCTCGTTTGGGAAGCGAGTGTCTCAGGTCTACCGCTAATCAAACACTTTCTGTAGCTACTGCTGGAGAAAGCCTCATCGCCTTCCATGCCTCCTGGGACTCAAGCCATTTGGCCTTCTTGGTGTTATCTAACATGCCCAGGATCATCAAGCCTTCATTCTTTGCAAAAGCTGCTCCTTCTCCCTGTGAAGCCCTTCCTATTCCTCTTCTCTTGGTGTAATCCTACACATACTTCTAGGCCCATTTCCATGGTTGTAACCCTCCTATAATCAAACTCCCCCCCTCTATCCTTTGAGTCCCGGACACACTGTAAATAACTCCTGTGTCACATTTATTACTAGGGTGACCCATAACTTACTGTCTAAACCGGAATACTTTGAGAATGAATGAGAACGCTATTGTTTTGCTTTAACTGGTGTCGACTGTTCTGTTCCAGGCAAACTGGAAGGTATGCTCATCTTCCTACCCCCAACATCGATGTAAAACCTGGCAGCTGCTGCTCCCATTTATCTCATTCATATCTTTCAGCAGCCCTGTGAGGCTGGTATTGCTGTCCACATTAGTTATGTGAGAAGACAGAGCCTCAGAGAGAAGACTTGTGGTCACACAACCAGAAGGTGGCAAAGCCAGCCTGAGAAGCCAGATATCTAAATCCTGGACTCTAAATCCAGTCTCCACAACTGTCTCCCGCAATACCAGAGTCCTGCTGTCTAGGTTAATGACAAAGAGGGATAGCAGAAATGGAGCCTTACTTGAAGAGAAGGCCTCAGTGCATGTTGGTTGGGTAGATGGCTTTGAGGCAAGATAGAAGAACTAAAAGGTAAAAGATGACAAGGAAATAAACACTAGAAATTGTACTTTTAAAAAGACTGCAACTTTTGGGCCTCAGTCAAATTTACCCAAAGTGATCAGTATCGGCATCCCCTTAGTTAAATTTAGGCTATTTTCCTTTCAAACCCATCACATCCAAAATTGCTCAGGAATACTGAAAGTCCATATATCTGCTTAGTTGAAAAAGTAAAGAGCAGAAGCCTGATCATAAGATTAAAGGAATAGGTTGAGAGAATCTAAAGAATGTTTAAATTACCTGTTTAAAAAAAAACAAAACAACACCTGGGCCTATACCTGTAGAATGGGCTAGTACCCTTCCAGGGGGTTAGCCACCTTTTCCCAGTGTCTCCAGACCCTCAAGGGAAGCATAAATGGCCCCACTTCCAAAAACTAAGGCACTTTTCTCTCTTGAGTATGGCACACTGTATTCCTTTGAATGTGTACCTTTTAATTTCTGCCTAATAAAGCCCTTCCTGTGTTTCTTACAGATTTGTCCTGAAAATTCTTTTTCTGTGATGGGAGTTAGCAAACCTGCAAGCTTATTCTACAAGAAGGGTGGGTTAAATCCCTTATCTCAGCTTCAGGAACCTCCTGGGACTTAGGTGTGTGCATGCGTGTGTGTGTGTGTGTGTGTGTGTGTGTGTGTGTTACTGGGGACTGAATCTAGGGCCTGCACACTGAGCTACATCCTCAGCCTTTTTAATTTATTTTTATATTTTGAGACAGGGTCTAAGGTGATAAATTACCCAGGCTGGACTTGAACTTGCAATCCTTCTACCGCAGCCTTCCAGAGTGCTGGGATTACAGGCATGAGCCACCACACCGAGCTAAGGAAAACTTTTTGAGGACAGGCTGTATTTTGTCTTAAAATCTGTGCTCCTCCCCCATCTCCTCCAGCACATACTTGCTATACATCTATTCATTCATGCATGCATTTAATTAACATTTATTAAGCACCTACTAGGTGCCTGAGTGGGACACAGATTATGCCTCCCCTAAATATATTTCTTTGGCATATTTCAAGAAGGTTATTCAGAGAAACTGCAGACAGAAATAGCTCTGAAAATCTGTTCTTTAGTAAAAAGAATTTACATCTATCTACATTAGTAAAGAAAGCAGCAGATGCAAACAGAGGCTCTCTCTCTGAGATCCCCATATCTGCCTAGGAAAGATCTTTTCATGGGAAGGAGAGATTAGGGGTCTGACACCTGGTCCAGATAGATTGACACAGGTGGTCTTCTCAGAGCTCCAGGGAGACTGCATTCTAAGGCAGCCTTTGATCACCCTGCAGCTCCTCCCCTAAACCGTCATGGCTTGAGCCTGCACTTCCCCACCTTCAGAAGCTCCGAACCCCTATTCCTTTGTGTACCACAAGATATTTTACAAACTTCAGCCATCTGAACTTTTTTTGGGGGGATCTTATATTTTTTATATGGCCCTTGTGCCTATGCATATTTTTATTTATTTATTTTTTTTTTGTGGTGGTGGTGGTGGTGCTGCGACTGAATCCAGGGCCACACGAACGTAATAAATTTTGTTTGGTTTTTCTCTTGGTAATCTATTTACTGTAAGTTCATTTCCGGGACTAAATTTTTTATGGCATTTTCAGAAAGAACAGACACTTTAAAGCTACGCTACACCTCTGGTGCCTGTTAGTGCTGCAGAGATGAGCAGGAACTGACCGCTGTCATGGAGCTTACAGTCCAGTGGGAAAAGCCTGTACAAAAACACCACACAAACATAGTTACAAGCCAGGGTAAATACTAAGAAGGAAAAATACTAAGAATGGCGCTCAAGAAATATTCTGGAGGTACATTTAACAGGTTGTAGTCACAGATTTGGTGGGAGCAGCAAGAAGAGAGAGGGTTGTCAGGTTCCTTCTTGAAATAAGAGCAGGCAGGACAGCTGATGAGGTCTGGTTGAGATGTATGGGGCTTGCGGTGTATGCAGAATTTCCTTTTTAATCCACGACCCCACCCAACAAGTTAAATTGAATTGCTCCAAACTGAAAAATTGTGGCAAGTTGGCCAAGGCAGGAGGACTGTTCAGAGTCCCAGCCTGAACTACATAGCGAGACCCTGTCTCACAATTAAAAAAAAAAAAAAAAAAATTGTGGCACATAAGGCAAGCCTGCTTCAGCCAGCTCAAATAAAGCTGGGCTCCAGAAAGCGGCGGGCAGGTGGTGGGCGGCAGGAGAGACGCAAAGGAGAAGGGGAAGGGAAAGGATTAGCTGTTGCCAGAGTCAGGGCGACTTCCCCAGCTGGGGACCGGACCGCGGTCAGGGTTACGCCCCACGATGGTCGGGTGGGCTCGGTGCTTGGAAACCCTAGCAGCCCCGGCGCGCCCGCCCGCGAGAGGCCCACCAATCAGGCTGCGTCTGGTGGCGGTGCCACGTGATCGGCCTCCCCTCGGCTCCCCCGGCCTCGCAGGGAAGACCGGCATCCCCGCCGTCCCCGCCGGCCGCCCCCGCGCCGCCCCCCGCCGCCCGGGATGCCGCCGCAGTCTGCCGCAGCGCGGGGAGGGGCGCGCGGGGCTCCAGCGCGCAGCCGCAGCGCCCGCAGCGCTCTCCGCCAAGGTCACGCGTCGCCGCTCGTCTGGAGCCTGCGTCCAAATCTCTCTCCGCGGTCCTCGCAGCCCTTCCCATAGCCCAGACGGTGGGTCGGGCCCGCAGCATCCCCACCGCGGCGATGGGAGGCGTTCAGCTTATCGCTGCCCCTGAGCGTCCAGCTCCTTTCTCTTATGCCCGCTCCTGAGGCGCGGCTTAAATCCCGGGCTGGGGTTGGCTGTACCTCAGTAGTAGAGTACCCGCGGGCACGAGGCCCTGGGTCCCAACCCCAGCACCGCAGATATAAATACCTGTGCATACATAAAATAAGAAATATAAATGCCACGCTGATCCCCTTGCTCTGTAAGAGAACATTGAGGCCCTTCACGAACAAGTGCCAGCCTCCCTTACCCCCTTACCCTCCCTTACCCTGGAGGCCCTAACCCTCTGTACCCCTACCCTTTCCACGAGCAGCCATCACTTGTATACTTCCCTGACTGCTCTTGCAGTCCTTCTGGCTGGGATGCCCCTTCCCCCTCTTGAGCCTAACAAATTCCCAGACCCAATTTGATAATAAGAATGCAGCAGTAGCTGGGTGTGGGGGCCCAAGCCCTAGGTAATCCCACCACTATGGAGGTTGAGGCAGGTGGATTGTCATGAGTTCAAGGCCAGCCTGAACTACAGAGCAAAGCCCTATCTCATAATAATAATAACGATGATGATGATGATAATGATGATGCAGAAGGTGGAAACGGGCACCAAAATGCCTCTTAACAAAGGTCACAAACTTCCTAAAAGAGAAAAGCTAAATAAGGCCAGTGGACAGAGGCATAAGAAAAATCCGAAGGGCACAGACCCTGCTCTCCATTCAGGCCAGCATACTTCTTGGGAGAACTGTGTGTCCTATGATGCCACATTTTTAAGTTTACAAGAAAAGCCACAAATCCAGACTACAGTATTATTAAAACTATCTCAATCTTTAAATGTTGGTTTGGTTTTTTAACACCCCCACCCCTACCCCTTCCCTGGGGACCAGATGTAGCTCATAGACTCTCAGCATATGACCTCCACCCATAGGGGAGAGAGTATTTTTTATTAAGAAAATACTTTGAAAAACTGTTTAGGATGAAGGTGTGGCTTGACTCTCTGAGAGGCAGATGTTGTAGAGGCAACAAAGGGAGGACCTGGATTTGGATCAGCTCTCAAAATGAATTTGGATGCTTGTTTTACTTAATTGATTCATGTAGTTGTAGGGGGGATTGAATTCAGGGCTTTTGCACTGAGGTATATCCCCAGACCCTTTTTTAAATTTTATATTTTGAGACAGGATCTCACTAAGTTGTTAGGTTTCCCAGGCTGGGCTTGAATTTGTGATCCTCCCTTCTAAGCCTCCCAGAGCACTGGGATTATGGATATACACCACCATGTCCTGCTGCTTTGGGTGTTTGAAACAAGGGGGCCCATCTTGAGAAGCTGGGCTGGGGGTGGGGGCGGTAAGTCTGCCAAAATATGGAGAACTGGATTTGGGAAATGGGATGGAGGAGCTGAGGGTACTAGGGAATGGTAGGCAGCAAGAAGCCAGCCAGGGCCATCTGTCCACCAGGGTCAATTGCCGCTAATGCCAGCAAATGTTTTCTACCATCCGGAGGAGCTACTTGAGTTAGAGAGGGGTTAACTAGAGGGGGAATCCAACCCCTGTGGCCCCCAAGACTTCACGCTGTAGGATAATGCTTGGAAGGGGAATTGGAGAGCTGTTAGTAAGAGTGGAGGTCAGCAGCCCAACAATGCAGATGTCAATCACCAGGATGTAGGAGAGATGGCCCCTGAGGGGCTGGGGATAGTTTGAAGATAAACAAGAGCCAGCAGAGACTGTTTTGGAAATAATGAATTTTTTAGCTCGCCCGGAGGATTTTTTGGTGACTATAATGTGATCTGTCTGCCTGGAACTCTAGAAAATTCTCTTACACCCAGACAGCCTGCCCTGGCTGGGGTGTTTGGTGTATTTGCAGAAATAGCTGCAGGGCCAAGTTTTACATCTGTTTTGGTACAGTGTAGACAGAAGATGCTACAGGCTGAAGCAGGAGCTGAACCAGGAGAAATAAGACCTCCCAGGAATGTGCAATCTGCCCTCCCATGCTGGGGTTCAAATCTGGGGCCTTAGGCACACTGGGTAAGCCCTCTACCACTGGGCTCCATCCCCGCTGTGGACTGGGTACTTGGACTCATCCCAAGAGGGACTCAAGGGATCAGAAGACCCCTGGCCGGCAACTATAAAGGATCAGATACTACTTTCTGAGCTGCTGTCTTGTTTGTGCAAGACACTGTGCTACTAAATGCTTTCCACACCTTATCTCTGTTATTTCTGCAGTGATTGTGTAAGGGACATACTACTATCATAGCTTCCATTTTACAGATGAAGAAATTAAGGCCCAGAGAGGTGAAGTGACCTGCCCAAGGGCACACAGCTAGCAAAGGGTGGGTTGTTCTTGCTCCCCAGCTGATTGTTCCTCAGCAGAAGAAACTCACCCTGTCTGGGCTTTTCATTGTATTTTTGCCCACTAACGACAGCACTTACCATGCATTTACAAGTATTGTTTTGATTTGCGTGTCTGTTCTTCCTCCTATGACAGGAGGGTAGAAGGCGCTCATTCCAAGTGCTCAGCTCACAAGGGGTGTGCAAGAACACGCTAAGTCAATTCAGTCGGGAAGGCCAAAAGAGGTACCCGCAACTCTCAGATCTTTGTGTCCGTGGGCAAGTCACACAGCCTCGCTGGGTCTCAGCTTCCTTATCTGTAAAATAGGAATTACAATGTAACCCTCGCAGGACTATTGAGGAATTTAAATGTGATCAGGCCATCAAGTTTCTGTAAATTGCAATACAAACGGCAGCTGTTGTTGCTGCTAGGAAGACAGATGACGATCTGATGGGGACTGAGAAGGGGGCAAAGAAGGAAGTCAGGATGCAGACATTCCATTACTGTATCAGCTCAGACAGGAAACAGGCAGCCCTGCTAGTTTACAACTTCCAGAACTACTGTGTCTTCATTCATTCATTTTTTTTTTTTTTTTTAATTGGGAGGGTGTTCTGGGCATGGAAGCCAGTGCCTCGACATGTTAGGCGAATGTTCTACCACTGTCCTATCCTCCTGTTGCATCAATCATTTTTCTTTTTCTTTTGTTGTCAGTGACAGGGAAGGAACCCAGGGCCTCATACATGCTAGGCAAGTGCTCTATCACTGAGCTATGCCATCCTCACTGATCCCCTACATCTGTCATTCTTCACTGATGAAACACCTACTATGTACTACTTGATCCATTTCATTCAAAACTCTGCAAAGCACATACTCAAATCATCCTCATTCTAAAAGTGTGAAAGATGAGGTTAAAGACCTAGCTAGAAAAGCAGAGCCAGGTGTGATGGCGCACACCTGTTATCCTAGCACTTGGGAGGCTGAGGCAGGAGGATTGCTGCAAGTTCAGGGTCAGTCTGGGCTACATAGTGAGTTCAAGGCCAGCCTGACCCTCATAGGGAGACCCTGTCTTAACAAAACAAGACAAAACAAAACAAAAAAAAAGAAAAAGAAAAAGAAAGTAGCAGAATCAAAATTTGAACTAGATGGGAACTTTTCCAAAATCCATTTTCTTTCTGCTCTCTACTCAACTTCTTCAGGCTTCCCTTCATTCCCAGAACATTTATCAAGAATCAGCAGCAGGGCTGGTGAGATGGCTCAGCAGCATAAGTGCCTGCCTGGCAAGCATGAGGTCCTGAGTTCAACTCCCGGTACCCACATATGAAAAAAGGGCCGGTGATATCACTCAGCGACACGGGCGCCTGCTGGCGCGTGAGGTCCTGAGTTCGACCCCCGGTACCCACACACACACAAAAAAAATCAGCTAAGCAGCAGGGCTTCTGCAGGGGACAGGGAAGACACGATCTAGACTGCCTCAGATGTTTCTCGTGTAGTTAGGGAGGCAGGTGACTCAGTGGACCATTACATTTCAGCATGACAAGCTCCCTGTGGGTAGACAGGCAGGTGAAGAAGGGTGAGTTTCTCTTTGGTGCTGCTGGTGATGGAGCCCAGGGCCATCATGTGCTAAGCACACACTTTTCCACTGAGTACACGCCAGCTCAGGGCCATTGCTTTAGACCTGCCTTTCCTCTTGATTCACAGATCCCTTCAAGTCCCAGTCTCATAAAGTGAGGAAGGAAACTTACCTCACTCATCTTGTCCAGCAGTGAAAGAGGGTGTTGCAGTGGGAGTCACAGAACAGCCAGTAATTCTCTCCAAAGGAAATCCATCTCACCTGGCCCTTCTCAAGCTTGGGCCTCCCTCCTAACACACACACACACCCACCCACACACACGCGCACACACACACACACACACACGTACGCACGCACAGAGTGGGTGATGGGTTAATGAGTTGAGGCTGGTAGAACCAGTTTCTCCATGCTTCAGCAAGCCTGGGTGGGTTAGCAACTTAATTAGGGATGTAGTGGCCCTTGGCACTCATTGCCTGGGCCCCAAAGCCAAGAGATCAGGACATTTGCAATTGACACCCTGTTACATATGTATTTAAAAGAAATCTGGAGCAGGGCATGGTGGTGCTTGCCTGTAATCTCAGCACTCTGAGAAGCTGAGGCAGGAGGATCAAAAGTTCAAGCCCAACCTGGGCAATTTAGTGATTTAGTGAGACCCTGTTTCAGAAAAACAGAAAAAAGGGCTGGGGGTGTAGCTCAGTGTGAAAGACCTGGGTTCAATCTCCAATTAAAAAAAAAAAGAACATCTGGATAGACAGTCACCCCAACAGTTAAGAGCGATTGTCTCTGGGTGGTGAAGTTATATGTAATGTTTGTTTTATTCTTTTTATTTAGTCAGTTAAAAACAGTTTTTCGGGCTGGGCCTAGTGATGTAGGCCTATGATCCCAGCACTCTGGGAGGCTGAGGTGGGAGGACTGTAAATTTAAGCACAGCCTGGGCAATTTAATGACTTGTCAAAATTTCTCTCAGAATATAAGGGCTGGACAATTTGTAAAGGCAGATCTTGGAAACAACCCAAATGCCCATCAACTGAGGAATGGATAAAAAAGATGCGGTATTTTTATACAATGGAGTACTACTCAGCCATAAAGAAGGATGAACTGGAGACTTTTATAGGTAAATGGATGCAACTCAAGAAAATACTCAAAAGTGAAATAAACTGGATGCACATGTGTAAGCATCGTATTGTCTCCCTAGTATGAGAAACTGAAAGAGTAAATAAGATCCAAAGTGTATAATAGATAGGGTGAATCAAAAAGAAACTGGTCAAAAGGAAAGAGAGACTGGGATGGGGGAATGGGGAAAAGAAAGAAGGGAAAAGAAAAAAAATTGTATTTATATATAAGATGGTTAAGATAGATACAGTACTAATTCTACTTAGTTCATTGAAGAGTAAGGTTTGTGCCAGTAATGTTTGGACAATTGAATGCTGATATCTTGTACCCTGAATAACTAACTTAAAGATAACAATACGTAATGTATTAACCATTGTTACCCTCCTATTATGTTGTTTTGAAATTTTGTTCCTTTTTGATTTGTTTTGTTTTGTTTTTTCTTCTCTTAAAAAAAAAAAAGAGTGTAAGGGCTGGGAATGTACCTCAGTGTGAAGGCCCTGGGTTCACTCTCTAGTACTGAAAAATATAAATAAACAAAAAGGTTTTTTTTTTTATTGCCATGAACTTACTACTTTTGCATAAGTAAGAACAAATAAAGCAGACCTGATGGTGCAAGCCTATAGTCCCAGCACTCTGGGAGGCTGAGGCAGGAGGACTATAAACTGCAGCCCAACGAGGGTTCTTTAGAGGTTTAGCGATACCTTGTCTCAAAAAATTTTTTAAAAAGGGCTGGGATTGTAGCTTAGTGCATAGGCCCTGGGTTCAATTCTTAGTACTGACAAAACAAAACAAAACAAAACAAAACAAAACAAAACAACCCTTATTTTAACAATTATTTGTGGCCTGAGAGATGTTGGAGTAGGCCTATTAGAAGCAGTCTCAGAGCAGGTCCAGGATAGAACAAGGCCACACACAGGAAGGAGAGGAGGAAGTGGAAGTGAAAGGTTATCCCAGATTGAAAACAAATCACCATTCCTGCGGGGATCACAAAGTCCAGCTTCTTCCTTTTTTTTTCCTGTTTTTTTTTTTTGTTGTTGTTGTTGTGGGGGGCAGGAATCAAATTCAGGACCTCACACTTGCCAGGCAGGCGCTGTGTCCTGTTTTTTTAAGACAGGGTCTCACTATGTAGTCTAGGCTGGCCTTGAACTTGATACTTGATACAGCCTTCCTGCCTCAGCCTCCAGAGTGCTGGAATTATAGGCCTGAGACACCCAGCTTCTTTCCTAACTCCTGATAATCATATCTCATTAATCCTGAAAACCAGATAAACTATTATTTCACAGCTGAGGAATCCAAAGTTCTACTTCATAGGAGAAGAAACCAAGACTCAAGAGCTTCCATCACTTGACCAGGGACGCACAAAGAGAAAGTGGTAAGACAAAATTTGAACTCAGGTCTGAGTGACTTCATAGTATATACAGAGTCCACCAAAAACATGTATACACACTTCAGGAAAAGAACAGCTTTTAAAAATATTTTAATACTAAATTTATTGAGACAGCATGAAATTGATACAAGTTACCTTTGGCCTCCACAATTATAAAAGGTGCTCAAAGAGGCGGCCATTGGCTTCCAGACATTTATTAGTATGGTGAACTGCTGCTTGGGTAACTTTGGTCATTGAGATTGCTGCACAAGCATTTTCGGTTTCTTCTCTAAGGGCCAGCAGTGTAGTGGGTTTTGTGCAATATATGACATCCTCTAGGTTCCCTTGTATGAGGGCAACACCATCTGTTGAAAAAACAGGGTTAGGGTTTTTCTGTATGTACATTTTTTGGCAGAACATATGTGTATATATATATATATATTTTTTTTTTGGCAGAATATATTTATTTATTTATTTATTTATTTATTTATTTTCCCCTCTGGTAGTGGGGACTTAACCCAGGACCTTTACACTGAGCTACATCTCCAACCCCTTTTTTATTCTGAGACAAAGTCTCACTAAGTTGCCCAGGCTTGGCTCCAAGTTGTGATCCTCCTGCCTCAGCCTCTCAGGGTACTGAGATTACTGACTCATACTACCATGCCTGGTTTAGTCTGTATACTTTTAACCCCTGGATTTGGTGGCCATTCCAAGCCCCTCCGGTTGAACGTTGCTTACATATTACCAGCTGGTCACACACAGGCATCCATCAGTATTAGTAGAACTATCTAGAGAAGAAACTGGTGAGGTGAAGATCATTGCCCCATTTTCCACTTGAGAAAATCAAGGCCTGAGAGGTGACTGGCTCATTAGCTGAAGTAGCAGCACTCCTGGACTCCAGGTCTCCTTTCTCTCACCAGATAGCTCTCCTTCAGCTGCATTCTGCCAGCTGCTAGGGCTTCCTTCACCGAACAAATGACTCATGATAAATCGCTGGCTGGACTTCCCCTTTCTCAAAACACAGGAAGTCTGTGTGTTTGCAAGCCTGTAGGTGAACAATTTCAGGTCAGTTGCAAAGTGGGCGGGTCCGTGTAGAGGATGGGGACAGAGCAGCAGGTACACTTGTATTTTTCCTCCCTGCGGTCCCTGTGGATGCCACATCAGGCTTGAAGTCCCACCCCAAAGAGCTGAATGCACTTTTATTTAATGATTTTGTTGTGCTGGGTATTAAACCTAGGGTTTCACACTGAGCTACATCCCCAGTCCTTTCAAAACCTTTTTATTTTGAGAAACAGGGTTTTACTAAATTGCTAGGTAGCCCAGGCTAGGCTGGAACTTGCAATCCTCCTACCTCAGCCCCCCAGAGCTGGGATTACAGGCCTGTGGCACCCAGAAGGAAAAACTCCCCTCCCCTGTATTAATAACAACTCAATATTATTTTATTTTTATAGCACAATAACCTTTCTACCAGGCACTGTTATAAGTGGTTAACATGTAAACCCCTTTCAGCTATATAAGAGCCCTAGGAAGATAATGACACTGTAGCTTTGGAACCAAGTAACACTGGATTCAAGTCACATCCGTGCCACTGCCCAGCTGTGTGACCCCAGGGAAGTTATTTACATTCATTTAACAAATATTCTTGAGCACCTACTATGTGCTGCACACTGTTCAGTGAAAAGAACAAGGGTCCCTGTTCTCACTTGGTTCTTACATTCTACAAAGCAAAGCGAACAGGTTGTAGACATATCAAAAGCACAAATAATGTTAGCAAGTGATAAGGGCTATGGGAAAAATGAACAGAAGAGCATGATGAGACAATAAGGCGTGCTGACAGAGGGGTGGGGGAGGATGAGATTCAAATAGTGGTACTAAGTGCTGGGGTGTGGCTCAGTGGCAAAAGCACTTGCCTAGCATGTGCAAGCCCCTGGGTTCAATCCCAACCACCATAAAACAAAACAAAATCAAATAGTGGTATCAGGGCAGGTCTTCCCAAGAAGGTGATGCTTATTAATGGGGGGCGTGGGGTGCTGGGGAGTGTACCCAGTGCCTCATACATGCTAAGCAAGTACTCTCCCACTGGCATACCTCCCAGCCTGAGAAAACAATATTTATACCAAATCTTAAGGAGGTGAAGAAGTTAGCCATGCAGGTAACCGGAGGAGCCTTTTATTTATTTACGACAGGGTCTCGCTATGCAGCCTGGTCTGGACGCTTGGGGGAACCCCTTTCTAAGCAGGAGAAACAGCCAACGAAAAACTCTAAGCGTGCTTGGTTATTTCAAAGAGCACCAAGGCCACCGTGACTGAACTTAAAGAGCTGAGGAGAGTCCTTCCCAGCTGCAACGCTGCCTCCATCATCCTTTCTCGTTCCATGCTTTATTGCTTTTTGTAACTGGTAAATATTTTATTTGCTCATTTTCTGTTTGTTTCCTCCACGAGGCCTGTGCTTCTTTAAGTCTGAGGTCACATCAGTCTTGCTTGGTGCTGATCACAAAGCCTGGGCCATAGGAGGCATTTAAACTTGAATTAATGAATTAAACACATTCTCCCACTTACCTAGTCATATTAATGCAGAACACTGCTTCTCAAGGTAACTCGTTCTGAGTGCTAGTCTAGGACATTAGGAACAGAGTGGTTAAGAGTGCAGGCTATGGGCCGGGGATATATCTCAGCGGCACAGTGCCTGCCGGGCAAGCACGAGGTCGTAAGTTCGATTCCCGGTACAAAAACAACAAGAACAACAACAAAGAGTGCAGGCTATGGAGCCAGAAGCGTGGGTTCCAGTCCTGGTTTTACTACTTAGTAGCTGTGTGATCTTAGGCAAATTAGAGATGCTGGTCTGTGCCTCAGTTTCCAAATCTATATATTGTCATAATAATAATATCCTTCTAGCTTTGTAAGTGTAGGGAAGGTTGGGGGACAGGCAGGGAAAGTTAAAGGGCCTCAGTGAGTTGTCTGGCAAATAGAGTTAAACCCCTGCTCGAGAGTGTAGCTAAGAAAAACAAATGGAGAGAGAGCTGATGCGCCCAGCTGGCCTGGCTCACTTCGTGCCAAGGCACAATCCCCTCCTCCCTACACCTCCGATTAAGCACAAAAGAAGCAAAGGGGTGGCCATATTATAAAAACTCACTTAATATATAAAATATACACTAACACTTAAACACACACACACCCTTACATATAAGTACATATATATTTTATTATTCTCACCATATTAATACACTAAAATGCACATGTATCCTTTTCATTAACTTGGCCTTTTATTTTGTTTACTAACTTGGCCTTGACTGTAACTCTGCTGTAAATCTCACAAGATAGGCACCTGGGCAGCACAAAGAGACCAAAGAAGTGCTTATCCAAAAACATACACATAGGCAGTAGAAGAGGAAATGGCCAAATCAGGGGTCTCAGATCCCAGTTATAACAACTCTCAGGGGGACAGTCCCTTTCTCGCCATGCAATAAAAGAGGCTTTGAACAAAGCCTCCCAAGTTCTGGCTTTGGACTCCCTACCTGACTCCGTCCATTAAAGTAGCTATCTATGTCCTTCTCTCCCTTTTCCAATAAAATGATTTTGTTTCCTATTTCTCTTCCCTTTCAAATAAAGTGATTTTGTTTCCCCTTCTAAAGTTGTATCTCTAATTCTTTTATTGTTATAGGTTTTTTTCACAAACCCTAGATAAAAATCTACTCTCATGAGAAGTAACAGTAAGTAACCAGGAACGGTAAGACTTTGTCTCCCTAATTCTTCTTTTTTTTTTTTTTTTAAAGAGAAGAAAAAACAAAACAAATCAAAAAAAGAACAAATTTTCAAAACAATATAATATGAGGGTAACAATGGTTAATGTATTACGTATTATTATCTTTAAGTTAGTTATTCAGGATACCAGACATTAACATTCGATTGTCCAAACATTATTGGCACAAACCTTACTCTTCAATGAACTAAGTAAAATTGGTAGTGTATCTATCTTAACCATCTTATATATATATACAATTTTTTTCCCTTCCCCTTCTTTCTTTTCCCTATTCCAGTCTCTCTTTCCTTTTGACCAGTTTCTTTTTGATTCATCATGTCTATTGTACATTTTGGATCTTATTTACTCTTTCAGTTTCTCATACTAGAGAGACAATACGATGCTTACACATGTGCATCTGGTTTATTTCACTTATGAGTATTTTCTCGAGTTGCATCCATTTACCTATAAAAGTCTCCAGTTTATCCTTCTTTATGGCTGAACAGTACTCCATTGTATAAAAATACCACATCTTTCTTATCCATTCCTCAGCTGATGGGCATTTGGGTTGTTTCCAAGATCTGGCTATTACAAATTGTGCTGCTATAAACATGGGTGCACATATATCGCTGTGGTACGATGTTTTTAATTCTTCTGGGAAGATGCCCAGAAGGGGAATAGCTGGGTCAAATGGGACCTCCAACCCTAGTTTCTTGAGGAATCTCCACACTGACTTCCACAGTGGCTGTACCAGTCGACACTCCCACCAACAGTGAAGAAGGGTTCCTTTTCCCCCACAGCCCCTCCAGCATTTGTTATTAGTTGATTTCTTTATAATAGCCATTCTTTCTGGGGTGAGATGGTATCTCAGTGTTGTTTTAATTTGCATCTCTCGAATGACTAGTGATGTTGCACATTTTTTTGTATATTTATTTGCCATTAGTATTTCTTCATCTGAGAAATGTGTATTCATCTCAGATGCCCATTTTTGGAGTGGGTCTTTAAATTTGGGAGGTCTGTTTTTTTGAGTTCTTTATATGTTCTCGATAGTAATCCTTTGTCTGAGGAACAGCTGGCAAACATTTTTTCCCCTGTTGTGAGTTTTCTCTTCACTCTGTTGGTGGTTTCTCTTGCTGTGCAAAAGCTTTTTAATAAGATGAGATCCCAGTTGTGGATTCTTTGGGATAGTTCCCGTGCGGTTGAGGTTTTATTCATAAAGTCTTTGCCTACACCAATGTCTTCAAGGGTTTTACCTATCCTACCTTCCAGCAGATTTAATGTTTCTGTTTTAATATTTAGATCTCTGATCCATTTTGAATTTAGTTTAGTGCATGGTGAAAGATATGGGTCTAGTTTTAATCTTTGGCATGTGTAGAGCCAGTTTTCCCAGCACCATTTATTAAAGAGGCTATCTGTCTTCCAGTGAATGTGTTTGGCACCTTTGTCAAAGATAAGGTGGCTTAGTATGTCTGGGGTTGTTTCAGCATCTTCTAATCTGTTCCATTGATCTTCAGGTCTGTTTTTTTGCCAGTACCACACTGTTTTTATCACAGTAGCTTTATAGTATAATTTCAAGTCAGGCATTGTGATGCCCCCTGCCTTGCCTTTGCTGCCCAGAATTGCCTTTGCTATTCTAGGTCTCTTCTGATTCCAAATGAATTTTAAGATTGTTTTCTCTAATTCTGTGAGATATGCTGTTGGAATTTTGATTGGAATTGCATTAAATCTGTATAACAATTTTGGAAGTATGGCCATTTTCACTATATTGGTTCTTCCTATCCAGGAGCAAGGGATATCTTTCCATTTTCTGATATCCTCTTCAATCTCCTTTTTCAGAGTACTGTAGTTTTCAGTGTATAGGTCTTTTACATCCTTTGTGAGGTTGATTCCTAGGTATTTCATTTTTTTGGATGTTATTGTGAAAGGTATTATTTCCCTAATTTCTCTTTCAGTAAGTTTGTTATTTGTGTACAGGAAGGCTATTGACTTTTGAGTATTGACTTTGTATCCAGCTACACTACTGAATTTGCTTATTAAATCTAGCAGTTTTTTAGTGGAGTTTTTGGGGTCTTCTTTGTAGAGTATCATGTCATCTGCAAATAATGATAATTTAACTTCTTCCTTTCCAATCATTATTCCTTTTATTTCTTTGTCTTGTCTAATTGCTCTGGCTAAAGTTTCCAGGACCATGTTGAATAAGAGTGGGGACAGTGGACATCCTTGTCTTGTTCCTGATTTTAGAGGGAAGGCTTTCAGTTTTTGGCCATTTAGTATGATATTGGCTGTTGGTTTGTCATAGATAGCTTTTACCAGATTGAGATAAAGACCCTCTATTCCAATTTTCTGTAGGGTTTTTATCATGAAAAGGTGCTGGACTTTGTCAAAAGCTTTTTCTGCATCTATTGAGATGATCATGTGATTTTTGTCTTTGGTTCTGTTAATATGGCGTATTACATTTATTGATTTACGTATGTTGAACCATCCCTGCATCCCAGGGATGAATGCAACTTGGTCATGGTGTATAACCTTCTTGATGATTTGTTGGATTCTGTTTGCCAGTATCTTATTAAGGATTTTTGCATCTATGTTCATTAGGGAGATTGGCCTGTAGTTCTCTTTCTTAGTTGGGTCCTTCTCTGGTTTTGGTATGAGGGTAATGCCTGCTTCCAGGAATGAATTTGGGAGTCTTGCTTCCCTTTCAATTTCATTAAAAAGTTTGAGAAGTAGTGGCGTTAGGTCTTCTCTAAATTTCTTGTAGAATTCAGCAGTGAATCCATCAGGGCCTGGGCTTTTCTTTGTTGGGAGGTTTTTAATTACATCTTTGATTTCATTGGTTGATATTGGTTTTTTTAGGATTTTTAAATCTTCTTGATTCGGCTTTGGTAATTCATACGAATCTAGGAATCTGTCCATTTCTTCTGCATTTTCCATCTTAGTAGAATATAAATTTTCAAAATAGGTATAGATGATCTTCTGGATTTCTGCAGGGTCCGTCGTGATATCACCCTTTTCATTTTCAATTGCATGGATTTGAGTCTTTTCTTTTTTTAATAAGGTTGGATAAGGGTTTGTCAATCTTATTTATTCTTTCAAAGAACCAACTTTTTGCTTCATTGATTCTTTGTATTGTTTTTTTATTCTCCAATACGTTAATTTCTGCTCTGATCTTTATAATTTCCTCCCTTGTACGGGCTTTTGGCTTAACCTGCTCTTCTTTTTCTAGAAGTTCGAGGTTCGCCATTAAGTTGTTTATTTGCGCTTGCTCTATTTTCCTGATATAAGTATTTAATGCTATAAATTTCCCTCTTAGGACTGCTTTCATTGTATCCCATAAGTTCCGGTATGTTGTACTGTCATTATCATTCAGTTGTAGAAAGTGTCTAATTTCTTCTTTAATTTCATCTGTGACCCACTGGTTGTTCAGGAGGGTGCTGTTTAATTTCCATGTGTTTAGGGAGTTTTTGTGATTTCTTTTGCCATTGATTTCCAATTTCATTGCACTATGGTCTGATAATATGCATGGGATAATTTCAATTCCTTTGCATTTACTTAAGCAGGTTTTATGAGCTAGTATGTGGTCTATTTTGGAGAACGTCCCATGTGCAGCTGAGAAGAATGTGTATTCTGATGTTGTGGGGTGGAACACTCTGTAGACATCTACTAAGTCCATTTGTTCAAAAGTTTGGTTCAGTTCTACTATTTCATTGTTGATTTTTTGTCTAGTTGATCTGTCTTTTTGTGACAGTGGAGTATTGAGATCTCCCAATATAATTGTATTAGTGCTTATTTGATTTTTCATGTCCTTTAGTACTTGTTTTATATAGCTGGGTGCACTGGTATTTGATGCATATATATTTATGATCATTATCTCTTCCTCTTGGATTGTTCTCTTTACAAGGATGTAATGACCGTCTTTATCTCTCTGAATCATTCTTGCCTTGAAATTCACTTTGTCTGCAAAAAGAATAGTTACCCCTGCTTTTTTCTGGGTTCCTGTTGCATGGAGTATTGTTTTCCATCCTTTGACTTTCAGTCTATGAATTTCTTTCTGAATTAAATGTGTTTCTTGTATACAGCATATTGTTGGATCTTGCTTCTTGATCCATTTTGCCATTCTGTGCCTTTTGATTGGTGAATTGAGACCGTTAACATTGATGGTTAAAACTGATATGTATTGACTTATACTTGTCATGATATTTTCCTGTTGTTGGTTCCCACTCTTTGTTTGTTTTTCCCTTTCCCACTATTTAATTATCTGCCCTGCCTGGTGGATTCCTTCTGTTGGGGTTCCTATCTCTTTCTAGAATGTCCTTCAGAACATTTTGGAGTGCTGGTTTGGTGGTCATAAATTTTCTCAGATGTTCTTTGTCATGAAAGTATTTTATTTCTCCATCAATTTTGAAAGATGGTTTTGCGAGGTACATCAATCTGGGTTGAAAATTATTTTCCTTTAGAGCTTGAAATACATCATTCCAAGCTCTTCTTGACCTGAGGGTTTGTGCTGAAAAGTCAGCTGTGATTCTGATGGGTTTTCCTTTATAGGTGATTTGTCTCTTCTCCCTAACAGCTTTTAAGATTCTGCCCTTCTGTTGAATTTCTGGGATCTTGACTATGATATGTCTAGCTGAAGTTTTTTTTTTTGATCATGTCTAGTTGGTGTTCTAAAAGCTTCATTTGTATGGGGGTCAAATTCTTTTTCTCTTCCAGGGAAGTTCTCCCTGATAATGTCTTTTTTTTTTGTGGGTACCGGGGGGTCGACCTCAGGACCTCGCGCGCCAACAGGCACCCGTGCTGCTGAGCGATATCACCGGCCCCTTTTCCGTATGTGGGATCCGGGAGTCGAACTCGGGCCCTCGCACTTGCAAGGCAGGCGCTTACGCCACTGAGCCATCTCACCGGCCCCCTGATAATGTCTTTGAACAAGGTTTTAATGTCATTGATGCTATCTCCTGCTTTTTCATTTATTCCAATTATTCTTAAGTTGTTTATCTTTGAGTCATCTAGCAGCTGCTGAATTGATTTTTCATGGTCCCTTGCTGTTTTTTTGTTTTTTTTTTTTGTGGGTACCGGGGGGTCGACCTCAGGACCTTGCGCACCAACAGGCAACCATGCCGCTGAGTGATATCACCGGCCCCTTTTTCATATGTGGGATCCGGGAGTTGAACTCGGGCCCTCGCGCTTGCAAGGCAGGCGCTTATGCCGCTGAGCCATATCACCGGCCCTCCCTTGCTGTTTTTAAGAATTCTTTCTTTTCATGATCACTAATTGCAATCCTGTCTTCTATATATGAGATCCTGCCCTCACATTGGCTTAATCTGCTATAAATACTTTCAATGGAATTTTTGTTCTCTTGGATATCTGCTTGAATCTGTCTTATGGATTCCATTTCTTTCCTATGCTGAGCATTCATGGTTTCTATAATTTTCTTTTTTTTTTTTTTTTTTTTTTATTATTATTTTTTTTTTATTTTAAAGAGAAGAAAAAACAAAACAAATCAAAAGAAGAACAAATTTTCAAACAAACATAATAGGAGGGTAACAATGGTTAATACATTACGTATTACTATCTTTAAGTTAGTTATTCAGGACACCAGACATTAGCATTCAATTGTCCAAACATTATTGGCACAAACCTTACTCTTCAATGAACTAAGTAAAAATGGTAGTGTATCTATCTTAACCATCTTATATATATATATATACAATTTTTTTCCCTTTCCCTTCTTTCTTTTCCCTATTCCAGTCTCTCTTTCCTTTTGACCAGTTTCTTTTTGATTTACCATGTCTATTGTACATTTTGGATCTTATTTACTCTTTCAGTTTCTCATACTAGAGAGATAATACGATGCTTACACATGTGCTTCTGGTTTATTTCACTTATGAGTATTTTCTCGAGTTGCATCCATTTACCTATAAAAGTCTCCAGTTTATCCTTCTTTATGGCTGAATAGTACTCCATTGTATAAAAATACCACATCTTTCTTATCCATTCCTCAGTTGATGGGCATTTGGGTTGTTTCCAAGATCTGGCTATTACAAATTGTGCTGCTATAAACATGGGTGCACATATATCGCTGTGGTACGATGTTTTTAATTCTTCTGGGAAGATGCCCAGAAGGGGAATAGCTGGGTCAGATGGGACCTCCAACCCTAGTTTTCTGAGGAATCTCCACACTGACTTCCACAGTGGCTGTACCAGTCGACACTCCCACCAACAGTGAAGAAGGGTTCCTTTTTCCCCACAGCCCCTCCAGCATTTGTTATTAGTTGATTTCTTAATAGTAGCCATTCTTTCTGGGGTGAGATGGTATCTCAGTGTTGTTTTAATTTGCATCTCTCGAATGACTAGTGATGTTGCACATTTTTTTGTATATTTATTTGCCATTAGTATTTCTTCATCTGAGAAATGTGTATTCATCTCAGATGCCCATTTTTGGAGTGGGTCTTTAAATTTGGGAGGTCTGATTTTTTTGAGTTCTTTATATGTTCTCGATAGTAATCCTTTGTCTGAGGAACAGCTGGCAAACATTTTTTCCCACATTGTGGGTTGTCTCTTCACTCTGTTGGTGGTTTCTCTTGCTGTGCAAAAGCTTTTTAATAAGATGAGATCCCAGTTATTGATTCTTTGGGATAGTTCCCGTGCGGTTGAGTTTTTATTCATAAAGTCTTTGCCTACACCAATGTCTCCAAGGGTTTTACCTATCCTACCTTCCAGCAGATTTAATGTTTCTGTTTTAATATTTAGATCTCTGATCCATTTTGAATTTAGTTTAGTGCATGGTGAAAGATATGGATCTAGTTTTAATCTTCGGCATGTGTAGAGCCAGTTTTTCCAGCACCATTTATTAAAGAGGCTATCTTTCTTCCAGCGAATGTGTTTGGCACCTTTGTCAAAGATAAGGTGGCTTAGTATGTCTGGGGTTGTTTCAGCATCTTCTAATCTGTTCCATTGATCTTCAGGTCTGTTTTTTTTGCCAGTACCACACTGTTTTTATCACAGTAGCTTTATAGTATAATTTCAAGTCGGGGATAGTGATGCCCCCTGCCTTGCCTTTGTTGCCCAGAATTGCCTTTGCTATTCTAGGTCTCTTCTGATTCCAAATGAATTTTAGGATTGTTTTCTCTAATTCTGTGAGATATGCTGTTGGAATTTTGATTGGAATTGCATTAAATCTGTATAACAATTTTGGAAGTATGGCCATTTTCACTATATTGGTTCTTCCTATCCAGGAGCAAGGGATATCTTTCCATTTTCTGATATCCTCTTCAATCTCCTTTTTCAGAGTACTGTAGTTTTCAGTATAGAGGTCTTTTACATCCTTCGTGAGGTTGATTCCTAGGTATTTCATTTTTTTGGATGTTATTGTGAAAGGTATTGTTTCCCTAATTTCTCTTTCAGTAAGTTTGTTATTTGTGTACAGGAAGGCTATTGACTTTTGAGTATTGACTTTGTATCCAGCTACACTACTGAATTTGCTTATTAAATCTAGCAGTTTTTTAGTGGAGTTTTTGGGGTCTTCTGTGTAGAGTATCATGTCATCTGCAAATAATGATAATTTAACTTCTTCCTTTCCAATCATTATTCCTTTTATTTCTTTCTCTTGTCTAATCGCTCTGGCTAAAGTTTCCAGAACTTCTATAATTTTCTTAAGCTCGTCTATTTTTTTTTTTTGTCTGTATCAGCTATAGTGTCCTTAAGCATGGTCTTCATTGTGTACATTATCTCTGCAGTTATCTGTGAAATTTTTTCTGTTTTAATTTTTTCCAGAGCCTCATTCAGTTGTTTTGTTGTTACCCCTTCAGATAGGCCAGGTGGGTGGCTTTCGGATTGTCCCACCTTGTTGCCCCCTAGGTTTGCCTTTGGTGAATTGGATGTGTGGGGTTGCATCTTGTTTAAGTGTTGTTTCATTTTTTCTTTCTTTAATTTAATTCCTGGGGTGATGTTTGTAAATTACTTATGGTAGGTTACTTTATTGCTAGTGTTCAAGATCTTTAGAAGATGAGTGCTTCTCTGCAGTATCTTCCAAGTGGAGCTTGCTTTGGGGTTTTGAGCTTTCTGCCAGATCCTACCTCTTCAATTCGTTGGATGTGAGAAGTTGCTACCTGTTTGGCCCAGTCCTTGATTCTTTGGTACTGTGCCACTGTATTTTCTGTGTCCCTTAGTCAATATCAATCATGAAATATCAGGAAGGAAAGCTGTTTAGAACAATTATTTCACATTTGGCTATAATGGTAACTGAAGCATCAAACACAGCCTAGAAAATGACAGACTGAGCTAACCAGTTATTTACCACTTTTAGCCGTATAAAGTAGAGTTGTGGTTATATAACAAAATCTAAAACACACCAGAAAAATTATATGCAGTATACAAGTCCTTAGTATGTCAATTTTTTCCCTCAGGAGTTTAAATTTAAAATGAGTTAAGGAAGAAATAGAGTATTGGGAGAAGAGGAAGGAATTATATGTAAGGTTAGAGGACCAAGAGGGATCCCACTAACATTGGGACACTGGTGCAGAGGACTGGTGGTAAAAAGAGAAGGAAGGGATAAAAGGAAGAACAGATCACAACCACAATCACAAAGAGGTTAGAGGTGCTGTTTACACTCATATAAAAACCAGAGAGAATAATGAAGGAAAGAGCAAATAGACAAACAGAAACAAAAACGAAGACAAAAACAACAAAACAAACAGACAAAACAAAAATAAAACCCCACAAAAAAAAACCCTTCACCAGAACAAAAAACAAATGAGAGAGAAAAAAAAATAAAAATAAAAATAAAAAAATAAAAAGAATCAGTTCCAGGTGTTGACTCTGCTGTAGGCAGGCACTATGTGATGACAGAGTCCTATTCCCTGCAGGTTCGTCCCAGTAAGCCAGGAGTGGCCCTCTGGCGGGGCAGTGAGCAGAAGCGTGTACTTTCAGGCGGAGACCAGTCTCATTCCCCTGCCGCTGTCAGCGCACTTTCCGCGGGCCTGAGGGGCTTGGCGCTGTCCCGAGCGCGAGTTCCCAGCGCTGTTTTCCTGCCGCTCTGATTTTCGCCGCACCCCCCACAATGGCGCCCAGACAGTCGCTCTCTGGCGCGGGACAGCTGTGGCTGAGAGGCACTCACCGCCGGCCAGCGCAGTTCTCCGCCGCTCCCCTGCACCGCCGCTGTCTCGCGATCCTCCGTGGGGGCTCCCTGGGCGCCAGCTGTCACCGTGTGTCCGCAGCTTTGAGCTTCTGTCACGCCGTGGTTTCTGGGATGGTAGAAGGTGTGCGCGCGGTCTGCTCCTTCTTTGTTGGAAAGTACCCTTCACTGGTGCCGGGAGTCCCAGATTGCGCTTCAGAACTTTTCTGGGTGCCGGGGAGGCATCTCCCCCCGTCCTGCACTCTCCCGGTCACTATATTCCCGTGGTCCAACGGCAACTTTTAGAGAGAGTTTCGCTGCCTGCTTCTTACTCATCCGCCATCTTTTTCCCATTCCTCCCTAATTCTTTATTGGGACTGAGTTACGATCCCGGTGGGCTGCTCGGACAACAGAGCAGCGGTGCTGGTCCCCCGATATAACATAAGCACTCTAAGAAGCACTAGGTAGATGGAGCTTATATATGTTTTCCAATGCAGCCCGGGCCCAGGAGCCAGGACTCTCCTTCCTTCTTCCTGTACCAGATCCCAAGAGAGAAGAGAAGGACAAGGGGTGTCATGGTGGAAGCGAGCCTGCAGAGCATCCCTGGTGTGGGCTGCCTATCTGCACTGTGTGCTGGCAGCTGGGGGCTCTAGAGCCTCTCTGGGGTGCCTTTCTGGGGATACCATTCCTGGATGTAGCCTTGCAGCCTGCTGGTCCCCTGACCTTTTTCTGTTAGGTAACCCAGAATAGGGTCTTTTGTTTGCAATGGAGAAAACTGACTGATGCAGATATTAATACTGAGTGCTCATTTCTTCACCTAGTACCTTACATTTGTTATCTTATTAACTCTTGCAGACTTGAGGCATAGATGTTAAAGCCACTGTACAGATGAGCAAACCAGCTCAGAGAGGCAGAGTGACTTGACCCAGTTCACATAGCCAGTGAATGACAGAGGCAGGGTTCAGGCCCAGGTGTGACTTCAAATTGCTCTCCGAAAGTGCCTCCAAATGGTGACTAAAAGGCCTTTGTAGGATTTTCTCTTGCAACACTTGCTGCTGCGTGTGATGACACACCACAGCTCAGCTCTGCCTGGAGAAGGAATCATGGGAATCTGATCTCTAATCTAGAAAGATAGATGGCTCCAGGCTGCCTGGGAGAGCACCCAGGAGCACTGACTGTACCTTGCTTGGTCAGTATTTCAACTCAAGAAGGCCTCCTCCCCGCTGCCCCTTAGAGAAGAGACATTTTCTCCCTGAAGTCTGAGCTCAGCTGTCACTGGGTGGCCTGATTCCTGTGAAAACATAGAGATATAAAACATCTGGGTGACTGTCATTGCCAGACAACAACCAACCATTCACTCATGTGACAGGATCAAAGGGGCTCTCTGATGCTGGCAGGGGTACATGCACCCAAGGCCTGGAGACATAGATTCTGGCTCTGACTTGCTGTGTGATCTTGGGGAAGTCTCCACCTCTCTTTGAGCCTCAGTTTCCCATTTCTTCTATAAAGAGCACACTGGGCTGGGGGTGTAGTTCAGTGGTAGAGAGCTTGCTTAGCATGCTCGAAGCACTAGGTTTGATCCCCAGCTCAGAGAGAGAGAGAGAGAGAGAGCCGCAAATGTGTAGACACCAGGCAGTTAGCATTCAGCATTAGAATGAGGGCAGCATGCCCCAGGCTGTCCTGGCCAGCTACGTGCAAGGGGCATTTCCTTCCCTATCCTGAGCTAATTCGTGCTGCCCAGATTATCCCAGCCTCACTCTTGCAGGTCGGAGTCTCGGAATTGTCCTCATACCCATGAGTTAGGGCAGCCACCGCCTGCCCAACAGATGTTTCCCCATGGGGAGTTTCTCCAGTTTCTGCCAAAGAGAAGCCACCCAGCTCTGGGTGTTTCCCTGGACACCCATTAGAGGATCTCTGATGCTCTCTGCAGAGGTTGGTAAACCCTACGGGTGTTTTGTGTCACTGTGATCAGCAGAGCCAACACGTTCCATTTCAAAACCATTACGAAATATAATGACAGCAGCTGCCATTTGCTGGGCCTGGCACAGCACCGAATGATTTATGTACATGATCTCACTTAATCCTTATACAATCCAGAGGGATGGGAATGGAGGTCACTACTGTACAGATAAGGAGATGGGGCCCCAGAAAGGAAAAAGATTTGCCCAAGATCTCATAAATGGTGGAGGCAGGATTTGAACTCAGGGCCAGGAGCTTAACTATAGGGTGCTGCTTCCCCATGATCCCATCAGAGCATGTCAAAGCTACCAGGGTTCAACTGCTCCCAACCCCCACTTTACAGATGGACAAGTCAAGTCCCAGAGAGCAGTATCTGGCCCATGGTCACACAGCAAGTCAATTCCAGAGAAGGTTCTAGGATCACTCTTCCCAAAGCCTCCCCATACCATTCCAGAAAAGAAAAAGTTTCCCAGGCAGAAGCAGTAGATAAACAAGAAATCTCAAGTCTTTAGAAATCCCCAGCATTTCTGAGGAAGTCAAACAGTATATAGGGTTTACTAAGAAGGATCTCCCAGAAGTCCTCAGGGTTAGAGAGGAGAGTCCCAGCATCCCTCTGGGGAGCACGGGGGCTCTGGATGTCACTCTTTTGGGCCTCCATATGAGGCCTCAACTCCAGCCACTTGCTGAGGTGACATGCTAACCCAGAATAGTCTCCCTCGTAATTGTCTCGCCTGGCTTATGCCCACTTGTCCTCATTGAAATTCAGTATCACCTCCTCTGGGAAAGATCTTGATGAGCTCCCAAACTCCCCAGGTTTTCTCACAGTTCCAGCTCTTTTCCATAATAGGACTGACCCAGTTTGCCCTGCGGACTCTCATCAGGGACACGTTTAACTAACGCCAACTTTACAGCCTCTTCTCCACCCACTGACCTCTAAAGGTGCCGCTCCAGAATGTGGCATTATCCTCATAAAAGCAAGCTTGTCTGGTAACATGTGCTAACATGATGGATGCTTAACACAAAAACCGATTCGAGTCCGCCCTGCAGGCTCCAGGGGCTCTCCTGAATGTCCTGTCCAACCTTGGTTCAGCCCTGGGCGTGCGGTCATTTCCTTAAAGGCAGAGCCACTCCAGTTCCAGGTATCTTGAGGTAGCCTTTCTTTGAGTTATTTCTTGTAGCCTGGATCATTCACTGTTCTCAGACCTGAGTGTGCAAAAGAATCATTGTGCAATATATATATATATATATATATATATATATATATATATATGGCTTCTTTCCCTTTTTTTTGTGCTAAAGAGCCTTGTGCATGCTAAGCACTTGCTCCACCACTGAGCTGCACCCTCAGCCCCAGTCTACCTAATTTAAGGTCTTTAAGGGTAATTTTAAATGATAATGCTCCATTCCCTTGACTGCTGCTTTAAAACTGAACCTCCTTCAGAGACACCCTTACAATAATCATGAACGTGAAAAAGCACTGAATTTTGCACACCGCCCCCACCCCTCCCCCTGCCACACTGGAAGCCGCATCCCCATGAGAATCTGTTCGGCTCTGTACTGGCACCCAGCTCCAAGCCAAGGGCAGAGAAAGTGCTGAGTAAATGTTTATCGAAGGAACCGGTCCCACATTGTTTACTTGTGAAAATGACACCGAAGTGGTCTCTGCAGGCCTTGGTGGCTATAGGCGCTCGTTCTTCAAGGACAGAAGCCACACACTCACCTCTGTGCACCTGCTCCCTGCATAATCAAGGGCAGCAGCCGTGCGAACGTGAATGTGGAAGTTCATTTATACTCACACCAGAGGCAGTTTATTGTCTGACAGTTCTGGAGATCAGAAGTCCAACATGGGTCTTTTGGGGGCTAAAATGAAGGTGTGGGGCTGGGATATAGCTCAGTGTTAGAGCACTTGCTTAGCATGCTCAAGGCTCTAGTGCCACTAAATAAATAAGCAAATACATAAATATCATGCCACGGGCAGGTCTGCATTCTTCCTGGAGGTTGTGGTGAGAGAATTCCTTTCTTTGACCTTTCTTCCTCCTCCTCCTCCTCCTCCTTTTTTTTGAGGTACTGAGGGTTGAACCCAGGACCTTCGCACTGAACTACATCCCCAGCCCTTTTATTTTTTTAAATTTTGAGACAGGGTCTCACTAAGTTGCTAAATTGTGATCCTCCTGCCTCAGCCTCCCGGAGTCCTGGGATCACAGGCATGTACCACAACATCTGGCCCTTTTCTACCTTCTAGACCTACTTTCCTTGGCTCATAGTTCTCCATTTTCTTTTTTTCTTTTTTTGGTACTGGGAATCGAACTCAGGACCTTGCACTTGCCAGGCAGGTGCTTGTGCTGCTGAGCTATATCCCCAGCCAGTTCTCCATTTTCAAAGCCAACACAGTATCTTTAAATCTCTCTTATAAAGGCCCTTGTGATTACATCAGGCTCACTTCCATAATAATCTAAGGTGATCTCCTCACTTTGAGATCCTTGGTCTGGGGATTGCATGCACGAGCTCCAGAGATCAAATTCCAGTACTGGAATTTGAAAAGAAAAAGAAAAAAAAAAAAGCACTTCTAAGATACTTCATTTAAAGTCAGGCATGTGGTATAGACCTGTGATCCTAGCACTTGGGAGGCCAAGGCAGAAGGATCACAAGTTCAAGGCCAGCCTGGACTATATAGAGATGTCTTAAAACATCAAAACAAAACATAACAAAAAAAATCAAACCTTAACTCTCTTGCCATCTAAGGCAAACTTCACAGGCTCTGGGGATTAGGACCATCATGATTTCTTGAAGTGGGCATTATTCAGCAGACTGCATCTTAGCATACCTCGCTCTGTGGAGTGAGAAGCTCGATAAACGTTTGGTGAATCACAACATAACAAAGGGAAAAACTACTGTTCCAGAAGAGAGCACATGGCTTGAGGGCCTTAGAGCTGTAAGACTGTTGAAATCCTGGGCTTAGTGTGGTATAACCCGGAGCCCCTCCCAGTGTGGGGGAGGGGCTGACTCATCGTCCTCCCCCGCCCCCCATCCCAGGAAGTTGCTGTTTCCCTGGGATACTGGTAACTCTTTGCTTTAACCTCTACCAGCGATCAAAAAAATTTGTTCTTATTTCACATCTTGAAGAAACAATTTGCAAGGTTTATTGCTATCGAACAATTAGAATCTTGATTACTAGTCACCAATTAATTGAGAAAACTGATTGTTTTGGTTAAACTTAAACTTTGGAGTCAGAAAGACCCAGATTCAAACCTTGGCTCTGGGGCTGGTGAGACAGCTCAACAGCATAAGCGCCTGCCTGGCAAGCGCGAGGTCATGAGTTCGACTCCCGGTATCCACATATGAGAAAAAAGGGCCGGTGATATCGCTCAGCGGCACAGGCACCTGCTGGTGTGTGAAGTCCTGAGGTCGACCCCTGGCACCCACAAAAAAAAAAAAAGAAAGAAAAAAAAGAACCTTGGCTCTGCCACTTACTAGCTGTAAACAGTAATTTTACCACTGAGGAGCCTCAGATGATGGCCGTGTTGTGAAATGGGGATGATTACAGAACCTCTGTCATAAAGTGGTTGTGACAAATAAATAAGATAATATATACTGTGGTTTTCAAAGTGTGGTCTCCAGACCTGCAGCACTGAAGTCACCTGTGGATTAGCCTCACCCTGACACACTGAATCAGAGACTGTGGACGTGGGACTCAGCTGTCTGTTACGACGCACCTCCTGGGAATTCCGGTATAGCTCCAGTTTGGGAACCACCGATATCATTGTAATGTGCTCAGCATAAAGAGCCTGGTACATCACAAGTGCTCCACAGACTGTTATCATTACCACAGTTGTTTACTGTCATAGTTCTAGCACATTGCCTGTGATGTTGAGCCGGTTATATCCCTCCCCCTTCCTATCCTGCAAACTCTATGATCAGGGTGGCCTGCTAATGCAATTAATTATCGGCACAGCTGCCCTGTAGAGATAGTCTTCAGCCTGTCTCTGCATTTTCAGTAACAGGGAGCTCACTATCTGGCCAGGAAAAGCCCCCTGTGCAAGCCCTGTCCGTACCTGTGTGCCAACTGGGTGTGCTATGAAGGCTTTCCCTAGGGCCTCTTCTCCAAGGCCCCTCGGCAGTGCTCAGGTCTCTGTGTCAGAGCAGCTTTCCTGCATGCTGAGCCTCAAAGGAGGCTTGACTGGTCCTGAGGTGCAGGAGAAATTTTCTTCTCTAATCCAGGACTGTGTTTCTGTTTGCCTGGTGTTTTGGCAGCCACTTCATCCCGCTGACTCACTCTGATCTGAGTGCAACCAAAACCCCCAGGCCTTTTTCTCAGGAACTGCTGAGGCTCTGGCTGATCAGGTCATCCCTGTTCTTGATGTGTGGAGTTCACTTCTGAAAAATAACACTGCTTTCCTCTTATGAAAGTCACACATGTTTGATGCAGTAAATTAGGAAAACACAAAGGAAAAAAAACTGTCATTGGTGATGGCCACTTTAAAATTGACTTTTTTTCATGGTACCGGGGACTAAGCCCAGGGCCTTCCCTCTGAGATATATCCTCCCTTTTTTATTTTTTATTTTGAGACAAAATCTCTCTAATTCACTAAATTGTCCGGGCTGGGCTCAAACTTGTGATCTTCCTGCTCAGCCTTTTAGAGTGCTGAGATTACAGGTGTGTGCCACCACGTGGGACTTCAATACTTTTAAATATATTTAATGTTTTTTTTTTTTTTTTTTTTTTTTTGAGAGAGGGTCTTGCTATGTAGCTCAGGCTGGCCTTGAACTCACTATGTAGTCCAGGCTGGCCTTGAACTCTCGGTGGTCCTCCTGCCTCAGCCTCCTGAGTGCTGGGATTACAGGCATGCATCATCATGCCTAATTTTTTTATCAGTACCTAATAATTACATTCCTTGTGGGGAGTTGGTCACTCAATACTTTTAGTCCGCCGAGCAGCAGAAAGCCCAGACAGAAAAGTGGGCTTACCCTGAGATCTTCTGTTTCCTTGTCTGTTTCCTTGTTCAGTTTCCTTGTCTGTATAGTAGCCATCGATAACCACTGTTTCTACCTCCAGGGATAGCTGCGAGGATCAAGGAAGCTATTGCACTGGACTGCTTGGCAGGGGTTGGGAGCAGGTTACTTTTACTCTCAGAGAGGTGTAGCTTGGGCCAGTTACCCACATGCCCTCAGCTGAGGCCAGGTGGGAGGACCTCCTGGGACATTTCTGGGCCTGGTGTGGCCACAGCTAACAAGCCAGTCTGGGTTTACTCTATGCTGAGAGCCAAAATGATCTCACGGCCTGCTGGGAGGGAGTTTTTAGAGAAGGAAATGGTTGTGGTGAGACAGAATGATGGAGCAACTTTGCAGGGATCTGCGTGGAAAGCCCCTGCTCCTGGTCTGTTCTCAAATATTGCAGCCCTGCCCCACCCTCCAACGTCATCAGAAAGTTCCTGGTACGGTGCTGTGACACAGCAACAACGTGTCTTAACTTGTGAGCCTCAGATTTGCCATCTCTGGCCTCAGAACCTCTCTCTCCCAGACCAGTGACCGGGGTCATCCAGATTCTGCTCGTACCAGCCAAGCCTCAAATCTGCTGCTCCAAGGGATGGGCCAGGAAAACAGCCTTTGGAGTTAGGTCCTGATTTGTTGGCCGGGTGACCGGGGAAGTCCTTCCCCCTCTTCAGGAAGTGACTGACGTTGTATCTGGCTCTTCACTGGCATGATCTTCAGACCAAGATACTGTGGCCAAGCTAAGTTATTTTATACACTCTGGGCTGTTGGACAGTAGAAAGGCCCAGTCTTTTTTTTTTTTTTTTTTTGTACCAGGAATCAAACTCACAACCTCGTGCTTGCCAGGCAGGCTCTGTGACCCTGAGCCATATCCCCCGCCTGGCCCACTCTTATAGAGAGATGAAAAAACACCCAGAACAGTAGGAGGAGGGATTGGTGACAGGTCACTGAGTGGCTTAGAGAAGACTCAACATTCTGCGCTTCTACTTCCTCATTGGCACTCCCCACTTTGTGTCCATCTTCCTTCTTTGCAAAATGGGGTGGGGGTAAGCTTCAAGGGCCTTGGGCCTTGTGATCTGCTTCCCAGCTGTGATTCTGGGCAAGTTACTTCATCTCTCTGCATCTTACTTTTTCCATCTGTTTAATGGGCATTTTTATCCCTCCCCAGTCTCAGGGGTGCTGAGCTCTAAAGGGTGATGGCCACAGAAATATTCTGAATAGGAAGGAAAATGGACACTAATGTTAGCACAGCACAGCCCATCTTCCCTGCTCCCTGAGGAATCTGGGGTGTACTGCCCCATAGTGCCCGCTGGAAATAAACTTGGGACCACCATCCTAAGGACTTGTGTAAACGAAGTCAGTGGCTCTCTACTGCCCCAAAGGGGTCAAGGCCCTCCACTTGGCTTCCTCTCGAAACCCTCCACCTCTTATGCCTACTTCTTCCTGCTCTCTGAGACACATCAATTTTAGTATATGTGCTGCTGAAGCGAGCACCTGAGACACATCAAGAACCTTCCTCAAACAAGCTTGTACTTTTCCACCTTCAGACTTTTACTCATGAGTGCAAGTTTCCAACTGTACTTGTCATCTTCCCCTCAGATCTGCTCCTCTTCGTTCATCTCAAAATTAGAGGATATCCCCGTGTACCTAGGGGCTGAAACCTGGAGCCTGGGGTGTAGTAACCCCAGTTCCTTTTTTTCACTCATATTTATATGAACCCTGGGCCATGAAGATTTCTGTTCTCTGAGAACCCATCCTTTGTTTCCCAGGCCTTGAGGCACATGCAGGGACATTGCAGAATGGCCACACACCTTCTCTGTGCTAGGCTCGGTGTGGAAAATGGAGGCACGCAGGTAGGTAAATCTTTTCCTTACTGGTCCAGGCTGGTGGGAAGAGGATCACATAACCATGATCCTGGATTTAACTTGTCATTCCCATCACATGGTAAATCCCCACACAACAAAACCTACAGGTCTTTTACAGTAAGATCTATAAATACAGCTGGAGGAGGACTGGACCAGCTGAGTGACCATGGGGAGGCTCTCTCCCTCTCTGGACCTGTTTTTCCTCCTGCATAATGGTGTAGAATTAAAGAAGGGAAGGTTGGGGCTTTTCAGTTCCAACAATCTTGGCTCTCCAGGGTAGGGAGCAGGTGGTAAAGGGAGACAGAGGCACAGTTGTCCAGATCCTGACTGAGAAGACCCTGCTCCTGCCAAGGCCCCTGCTGGGGCAGTTCCTTTGAAGCCCTTTATCCTCATTTCTCCTCCCAAAAGGGTATAAAGCCTTTGGTGGAGTCTTGCCTAAAACAGAGAGGCTGGTGGTTAGCTCGTTGCCTAAGCCCTGCCGGGTTATCTGGACGATAGTCTAACCTGGCCAGTGACTGGCTGCTTCTCCCCAGCTGGCTCAGCTCTAGAGTCCAGGATGGGAGGGCGTCCTGGATCTCTGTGCTGCCCTGCAGCAGTGAAAGGCTTTTGAGCTCCAAGTTCGGCTTTGCCATTTGTAGATGTGAGGCTGTGAGAGCTTATTTTAGCCATTCAACAGTTTGATGGTGTCAACTTGATTGGGCCATGGGGTGTACTGGAACTAAACTATTGGCTGTCCTGGGTCTCCAGCTTCTCAACTCCACCTGCAGATCTTGGGACTTGCTAGCTTCCATAATTATGCAATTATATATAGAAGCTATTGGTTCTGTTTCTCTGAGTAATACAGAGGACTTGGACAATTTGCTTGCTTACTTGGAGCTTTTGTTTTGAAATCTAAAAAAGAAGAAAAGAAGAAAAGAAAAGAAAAGAAAAAAATAATAATTCTTAGTACAAATGCTACTTTTGTTTTTCTTTTCTTTTTTTTTTTTTGGTGCCAGGAATCAAACTCAGGACCTTGCACTTGCCAGGCAGGCGCTGTGCCACTGAGCTATATCCCTGGCCCCTAAGTGCTACTTTTCTACGTTAGAATTTCCATGCTTTACTGAAAAGAACTCCGAATCTTCTTACGAGTATCTCAAGGCCTTCTTGGCCCTGGCTGGCCTTGCTAAGATGCATTCTCCCATCACTGACTGGATGCTCTAGTCAGGCACCATTCTCATTCCAGGCCCGAGTCTTCGTATAAGATGTTCTCATCCCTGAAAAATATCTTCTCTTCTTTCTGCCTGGCGAACTCTCATACATCCCTCAGGGCCGGTCTCCAACATGTACCCCCCTGCTGCCTCCCCAGGGCTTTCCCTGACCCCCTCTCATTGCCTGGCACACCCCTTGGCTTTTGTGTCACTCACGCCATTTTAGGGCTATGGGGCTGTGTCGGCCTCCTCCAAGACTGCGAACCCACTTAAGGCCTGGCTCCAAATCACCCATGTCCATATGCAACACAGTGGTGGTTCCCCTTCCTTGTGCTGGTTCAGCATTTTTCAGTTTATGAAGCACTTTCAGATCCACAGACTCAAACTCACAGCCACTCAGAGAAGGAGGCAGAGGCAGGACTGAAGCCTCCGGCTCATTTCATCTCCCTAGGCAAGCCTTTCTTAGGAAGGGCAACTCTGCTGGGGAGTAGCGGATGGTTCTTTGGCTTCTTTGGCCTCCAGCTCAGCAGGAGTTGGGGTAGATTGGGGCCTCTGGTTTGGCAGAAGGTGCAAGGGCAGAAAGAGGTCACAGGGAAGGGTCAGGTCTGGGGCAGGCTGGGCTGGATCTTACTCCAGATGTGTCCCTCTTTATGGGGCCTTGGACAGCTCTCTTTGTTCTTCCATTTTCAATTTCTATCTCCACGAAAGGCAGTTGTGTGGATCAGTGTGGAACATGGGAGGTAACTAAGGGGTAAGTGCTCTGAAAATGCAAGGGACTGAAGAGACTTTGTGGACATAGCAAACATATGTCCCCAGATATACTGAAATACTTGAAATGCTCCTGGTTTACTGTCAGACAAGTTATTGGTTATTGTTGGAACCTCCTCCCTGGCATCCAGAGCATCCCAGCTCATCAGAACCCAAAGCTCCTCTCCTGAAGGCCCTAGACCCTCTTAGGGCCCAAAGATAGCCCTTCCCATTTCAGGACTGGAGGGCATGGTGCTCGAATTACAGATCTCTGACCTCGGGGCATCCGAGAATCTTCTAGAGATCAAAGGAGAAGTTTACAGTGCTGCCTAGTATGGGCCCATGACCCAGTTCATTCAAAAGCAGCCCTGTTTGCCATTGGGAGGGCAGGAAGAACCATCGCCTGAGTGTCTGCTCTGGGCTGCAATAAGGCTGGGAAGATTGCTTCTTGGGGTCCCTAGACACTGTTAGGCTTAGGACAGAGCTGTCCCCAAGTCAAACATATCTCTGGATCTGTTCTCGTATCTTTCCAGGAAGTTTTTCTCCAGGAAAGTCCCTGGGATGCCTGTCATCTGAAGAACGGCAGGGCCCGAGCCAAAAGCTGGGAAAGAGAGGTGGTTTTCTTCCATTGTCTCACCAGGGTATCTTGGAGCTCAGAGAAGTGGGTTCTTGTCTTGGCTCTGACTTTCTGTGTGGACAGATGAATCACTTACCGTAGACTTCCTGGGTTTCAGTTTCTCTTGGAGTGGGGAGAGCGGGGCCTACCTCACTGAGGGTCCAGCAAGATCACAGATGAAAATTCTTCGTTGTTGACATTTGAATGAGAGGAGAAAAATACCAGTGGAAGGGGTCTGTGAGGCAGTGGGCCTGAAGTCAGTCAGAAGAAACCTGAATTTTAGCCCCAGGCTCCCCTTACTGGGGAGATGACCTCTGGCCTGTCACTATCCACTTGGCTGCATTCTTCCCTCTGCTGCTTCAGTAAGCTGGGCCCCTGCATCCTCAGGTTCAAACTGTAACATCACTTTCTCAGGGATACCTTCCCTCTCTGCCCAGGGAGCTCAGCTCCAGCTATCTGTATTTTTTTTTAAACAAAATATTGGTAAATAACTAATTATTGGCACGATCATGAGCATGTGTCTTCCCTCCCAGTAGGGATCATGTCCGGCCTGCTCTCCAGAGGCCAATATGGGGCCAGGTCCACGGGGCTCACTGTTTCTGCACCTCTGGTGGGTTCTCTGCATCTCAGCGGCCTCTGTAGGCTGCTGGAGAAACCCAGAGGACACAGCCCACGGTGGGAGGAGTTTGGGATGAACAGGTTGCTCTGAAGAATGGAAGGCACAGCACAGCCTTTAGCCCCAGGGAAGGGAGGAAGTGGTGTGGACCAAGCTCCAAGTCTAGGGCTTGGGCCCTCCCTGTGCCTGTGCGCTTAGGCCCTGATTGTTCTAGCTTTGGAGCCTTCAGCTGCAGCTCAGGGACCTGGTGCTCAGTTCAGCCCCTGCCGCCTCCCACCTGTCCGTTAGCCCCACATTCTCACACAAATGCTCTCTCCTCTCTCCAATGTGCCACGCAGAGCTCACCCTTTCCTCAATAGATGACAGTCTTTTCTGTCCCCAGGCTTCTGCACAGGTTGTTCTCTTATGGTGATTACACTTCCCTTCTCTGCCCAGAAAGTGCAAGGTAGTTTAACTCCATGTTTTTCCTGTTGGGAGCTTCCCAGGCTGCTGCAGGCAGAGTCCCGTTGCTCTCTCCTTGGAGCTCGGCAGCTTCGAGGAAGCCTCTGTGCAATGACAGACTTACCGCACTGGGCTACCTCAAGACTTACCAACTGGAAGCTACCTCAAGGCAGACAGCAGCTCGCCTTCCCTCTGTGACCCCAGTGTTCAGCAGGGCTTGGCACCAAGGAGAGATTCTAAATGACCTGGAGTCTGGGTTTCTAGGCAGGAATGACTACTTTTTCTTTTTTGGCACCAAGAATCGAACTCACGATCTTGCACTTGCCAGGCAGGCGCTGTGCCACTGAGCTATATCCCCAGCCTGGGGATGACTACTTCGTGGCACCTCAGGTGTCCAGTCAGTCATAGGTCATATTCAGAAGGAAGGTCAAGGACAGGGTTGATATTAGTTGACCTTCCAGGAAACTGAGGCCCATGGAAGGGTAGGGATTCCTCCAGGGTCCCACAATGTATCAGCCAAGATGAGCCTGGCACTCAAGGGTCCTAAGGTTCAGTCCCCATCTCTGGCTGTGACAGCTTGAACACTGTCCCAGCATTAGGCCAGGGTGCCTGGAGGCCCCAGGGGTCCAGGCCCTGCAGCTGCTTACTCCATCCTGGCTCAGTCCCTCTGGCCGGGCTCTTGGCCAAAAGCAGCATGAGGCTCTGGCTGCCTCTGCCAAAGGTTGTGCTGTCAGCAATCTGGGGAGGCAGCCAGGCCTCTTCCCCACGGGCAGCTCAGACACAAGACCTGGAGCAGCACGTCCACTGGACTGTGGGCCCTGGAAATGGTCTCCCATGCAGATAGAGTCCTCTGACCCACCTGCTTAGAATCTGATTACCAGAAGCAACAGTCTGAAGTGCAGTGCAGACTGCATGGAACATGTGCTCCCCAAAAGCTGGTTCACATGCGACATTACTATTGCTATGATGATGACGATGATGGTAGCCCATGCCGCTCAGTACCTAGAAGCACAGGCCTGAAGGGTGCTAGCTAGCCGGGGAGCAAAGCCAGGATCCACCACTTACCAAGTTATGCAGGTTACTTAACTTCTCCTTCATCTTCTTTTTGTGGTACTAGAGGTTGAACCCAGAGAACAATGAGCTACATCTCCAGCCGTTTCTATTTCTATTGATTGATTGATTGTGGTACTAAGGATTGTGTTCTACTACTGAGCTACAAGTCCAACACTTTTTTATTTTGAGACAGGGTCTCACTAAATTGGCCCAGGCTGCCCTCCAATTTGTAATTCTCCTGCCTCAGCATAAGGTGTGCCGTCAACCCTGACAACTTTAACTTCTTTGTGCCTCCATTTTTGTGTCTTTTTTTTTCTTTTTTTGGTACCAGGAATCAAACTCAGGACCTTGCGCTTGCCAGGGAGGCGCTGTACCACTGAGCTGTATCCCTGGCCCCAATTTTTGTGTCTTTTTTTTTTTTTTTTTTTTTTTTGTGGGTACCGGGGGGTCGACCTCAGGACCTCGTGCGCCAACAGGCACCCATGCCACTGAGCGATATCACCGGCCCCTTTTTCGTATGTGGGATCCGGGAGTCGAACTCGGGCCCTTGCGCTTGCAAGGCAGGCGCTTACGCCGCTGAGCCATCTCACCGGCCCCAATTTTTGTGTCTTTAAGGCGGGGATAATAGTAATACTTCTCTCCTAGGATCATGGGAGAATGACATCATGTAACACATACTCTTCCCCACTCCTGTAGTGACCTCTGAGATGAGAGACCTCCCTTCACTAGTGCACAAACTTCTCGGTGACCACTGTCTACTTCACTCACCAGTACCATGGCTCCAGGTACAGTTTCAGAGCCAGACAAGCCGAGTCCAAGTCCCAACTTCCGCATTTACTGCGTGACCTCTGAATTGCAGTGTCTCATCTGTAAAACAGGAACGGTGATGATACCAACCAGCAGGACACTGTGAGCATTTACTGGGATAATGCACAAGGGTTCAGCATGATGCTGGGCACGTGGTGAAATAGGACAGGTACCCTCATGGGACATGACATGTAGAATTTAGGGCTTAATCCATGACCAGCTTCCCACTAAAGATGGAGA
Organism: Erethizon dorsatum; assembly: GCA_028451465.1. Taxonomy (NCBI): domain Eukaryota; kingdom Metazoa; phylum Chordata; class Mammalia; order Rodentia; family Erethizontidae; genus Erethizon; species Erethizon dorsatum. Next base: position 109,903,980 of record CM051827.1, on the reverse strand, counting down.
CATCTCTTTCTCTATCCTCCCTGGCTAACCATATATGGAATGCACCCTGCCCTTAGCTCTGTACTCTTATTGCAAGGACCAAGTGTGCTGTAATACCAGGGGGGATGCCAGGATATCCCTAGGGTGAGAATGAACCTCTAATCCATAACCTACAGGGAGGAAATCCCTTAAGACATGAGGGAGCTGGGCGTGGTGGTGCATGCCTGTAACCCCAGCACTCGGGAGGCTGAGGCAGGAGGATTGCCATAAGTTCGAGGCCAACCTGGGCTGCTACATATGTGAGTTCAAGGCCAGCCTGCACTACATAGTGAGACCCTGCCTCAAAAAAATCTCACACACACACACACACAAAAAAAAAAAAAAAAAAAAGAGGCAAAAATCTTTTTAAAATGTCATACTCAAGAAAAGTACCAGCCCCTAGTCCACACCAGCAAAGTATGAGAGCTGGTCTTGTTCTTTGGTTAACAGGCCAGTCTGATCCTCTTCATCAGAGCTGTGCCCCCTTTAGCTCCTCAAACTACAGGCCCTTCCCTGTTTTCTCTTACTTTCTTCTTTCCTTTATCTCTCTTTTTTAGATAGTCTTCTATGTAGCCCAGGCTGGCCTCAAACTAGTGATCCTCCTGCCTCAGTCTCCTGAGTGCTGGGATTACACGCATGCGTTCCACCTTGCCCAGCTAGTTCTCTTGTATTCTCTAACTTTGCCTAATAAATCAGCCTATGCCTCTCACTGACACGTCCTCAAATTCTTTTTCTGTGATGAGTTGACAAACGTACTGGGTGGGGGAGAGTTAAGGTCCTTATCTCCTTTTAGGGACCTCCTTGGACCCTGTCCAGCAACATATCAATTTCAAGATTTCCATCTAGAGCAAAGAACCCTTAGCTGATTGGTGACTATGGGGAAATGCTCAAAGCCTCTCTGAGGTGCGTCCTTCCCTTCGCTCCACCTCCTCACCCCCACCCATTGCCCAAATCTTTCACCCCTCGGGGTTGGCATCCTTCTCCATGAAGCTTTCCTTCTTTGGTTGCTGCAACCCTCACTCACTGCCTTTAACTCCTGCAGCCCTTGTCTATGCCACACAGGTCAGTATATTCCATTGAGCTGAACGCCCGTGGTTCACGTTCCCAGGATCCAGACTGCTTTCCCCTTTCTCAGATTCTCACTGCCCAGTGGAGATCCACATAGTTTCAGGAAGTAAGTTCTCTCCGTCTTCCTCATCTCCCCAATTTTAAGGGCGAGACATGATTTGTGCTAACCCAATAAATAACACCTGTCTCTAATGGTTCACTCACAGGGTGGATAGTGACCTGATTCAGACTGCAGTGAATCTCAGGACTTTTGCTAGGAATTCTGGGATACAGATAGTCTCTGTTTTCTCTTTTATTCTGGATGGTGTGAAGTACGTATGTGATATCTGGAACTGCTGCAGTCATTTTGCTACCATGAGAAAAGTGAGCCTGAGGGAAGACTCAGGAGTCCTAACAAACCATACCTGACTGCCAGGCTCCATTAGGTATTCTGGTTGCATGGCCAACAAATGTGTAGATTTTCTGTTATTTGCAACTTGAAACATCCTGATTCAAATACCATCTAGTTAAATGATTTTGTTTCATTTACCAAGAAGTGTATTTATTCACTTAAATAATAATTAAGCCCCTGCAACATGCCAAGCCCATGCTGGGTGCTAGGGATTTAATGGACAGCACTGATGTGGTCTTACTTCTATCAGGAGCTTACAGTCTGGTGAGAAGAATTAGAGATTAAAATACCTACTTTGGGGGTGTGCACTGCTGTATTTAACTTGCTCAGCCTCCACTCCCCTCTTCTTTGAATAGCAGAACTCAGACTTTTCTTTGGGAAGTCATCTAGAGGCCTGGCCCGTTGACTCATTCCTGGCCACTTGGCACAGCCGTGCTCCTGGCCAGTGATGCATTCAGTGTAGACATGAAAGTTGGCCCTGAGACTAAACTGCAAAGCAGGCCCTGTCCTTCTGCTGGGGTCACCAGAGGAGACATAAACCTGTGGTTGCCTTAAGCTGAAAAAGAGTGCTAAGACTAGTAAATCTCTGGGAGCTGGCAGCGATAAGCTTCTCCGACTTCACCCATTCATTTAAGCAGCCAGAGGGACAGACATACACGGCTCCTCCTAAGCGCAGTCTTAGTGAAGGACAGGTGAGCACCTCATCACAACTCAGCGTAGCCGCACCAGGAATAATTGCAGGGCACTGACTTGGCCTCAAGACAGAAGCTTTGTTTTTAAATATTGGGACACGGGGTGCTGGTGAGATGGCTCAGCGGCATGAGCGCCTGCCTGGCAAGCGTGAGGTCCTGAGTTCGACTCCCGGAACCCACATACAAAAAAAGGGCCGGTGATATCGCTCAACAACATGGGTGCCTGCTAGCGCGCAAGGTCCTGAGGTCGACCCCCGGTACCCACAAAAAAATAAATACATACATAAATATTGGGACACAATAAACACAGAAAAACTAAGACACACTAAAAACTTCAAACATTTCCAGCCAGGAGTGGTGGCATACAGCTGTAATCCCAGCACTCTGTGAGGCTGAGGAAGGAGGATTGCACTTTTGGTCATGCACAGCTTGATCAACTTAGAGAGAGGTATTTCAAAATAAAAAATAATAAAAGGATTGAGGATGTAGCTTAGTGCAAAGTCCCCAGGTTCAATCCTCAGTACTGAAAAAAAAAATCTCCTAATGATTCCACCACTCAGCTATGATCACAGTTAATATTTTCATCTGTGGTGTTTTAGATGCTTTGCTATGTACCCAAACTTTTTTTTTTTTAATTTTTTTGGAGACAGGTTCTTGCTGTCTTGTAGTTCAGGTTGGCTTTGAACTTGTGGCAGTACCCCTGCCTCAGCCTCCTGAGTGCTAGGATTTACAGGCATGTGCCACCACACCCAGCTACACAAATTTTAAAAACCAAAAATAGTAACTGCAATGTGATATAAAGGGTTGGATCCTTGAACAGAAAAAAGAACATTGGTGGAAAAACTAGTAACTGGTAAAAATGAAGCCTTATCAGGGTCTAATAATATACCATATTAATCTGTTAGTTGTGACAAACATATCTTATGTAGGATGTCAACATTAAGATAAACTGAAGTGTAGACAGAAATTCTACTTTTGGAACTTTTCTGTAACCTTAGAATTATTCCAAAATAAAAGTTTACTTTAAAAAAATAAACCCATTTTGGGGCTGAAGGTGTAGCTCAGTAGTAGGGCATTTGTCTGACATGTGTTCAATCTCCAGCACCGCAAAAAAGTAGTGAACACCCCAGCGGTCCTAGGGCTCAAACCCAAGGGTGCTGTCCCACTGAGCCACACCCCCAGTCCTTTTTATTTACTTATTTAGTTTGAGACAGGATTCTGCTAACTTGTCTAGTCTGGCCTTAACTTCTGATCTTCCTGCCTCAGCCTCTCTAGTTGCTGTGATTATAGGCATGAGCCACCATGTCTGTCTTCTGCATTGTTTTACAACCTTTGTTTATTCACCCAGTAATTTCTCATGAAAATTTTGCCTCCTGAAATGAGTATTTCATGGTAGCATACTATACTATTCCATGAACGAATCACAATCTCCCCTGTTGTTGGAAATTTAGGTTGTTTCCAGTTCTTACCATCATAGAAAAATGCTTTCTTCACCTATTTAGTCATTTCCTTAGGATGCATGAACAAGCTGGAATCACTGAGCCAGAGGCTTCTCGTTAGCAAACACTTACTGTGGGCGCCACAAAAGCACCTGAGATACACCAGCTCGTCCTGCCTGCTTTGCCAGGAGAGGGTATTGTTCTCATTCCCTTATACAGGGCAATTTTCAAAGGTTCTTAGAACAGGAGTCAAATTCTCACTAAAGACTTCTGCCTACTCCAGTGTCTCCCTGGTGCCACATGCATTTGAAGAACCCAGATCTCTCATCAGGCACTTCTGTGCTCTGCCCCCCACCTTTTGTCCTCAAGGAGGGCAGTTCCTGCAGGCAGCCATTAGAGGTCTGTGGAACCCAAGTGGGTGCTGCCAGCAAAAAGGTGTGGTTTTGGCAGTGGCTCCAGTTCCCTCATCTTCAACTCTAGAATGTCCCACTCTCAGTGAATGTGGGGCTTTGTGGGTGCTAAGACCATCACTACTGAGCTGGCTGCCATGTCAGGAACACAGTCCTCCTGCTAACCTGAGCAGAATCGGCATCTCTGGGGGAAAGAAGTGATTCCCATCTCCAATCAGGGCCATATCTGGCAGCTCAGGAAACACCCATGTTTCTTAACCAGCAGCCTGTTCCGCTTTGGTATAGTACTCCAAGGGGGAAGAAAAAGGAACTGGGAAACAGCAATGGATGAAGATTCCTGTCCTGAGATACCAGGTAACCACGGGAAAAGAGAATTATTTATTGGGCTATTTTGCAATCTATACAAACTTGGCCACCCTTCTACATGTGTGCTGGGACCCTTAATTTACAGTGAGTTGAGCTCACTGAAGCTTAGGGTTAAGTGTCCTCCCAAAGACGCAGAGTGCGCTCCTGTCAGTGCCAAGATCTAACCACAGGTCTTCGTCATCCTCAGAATCCACTCTCACTCCACCGAGGACATGACTGGACCACAGAGCGCACAACAAAATCGAGGGATTCCTCCTCTTCAGTCCCACAGTAAAGGGTCACCTAATTCTTTTTTTTTTTTTTTTTTTTTGGGTACCAGGGGTCGACCTCAGGACATTGTGCACCAGCAGGCGCCCGTGCCGCTGAGCGATATCACCGGCCCTTTTTTTTGGTATGTGGGTTCCGGGAGTCGAACTTGGCCCCTCGCGCTTGCCAGGCAGGCGCTTACGCTGCTGAGCCATCTCACCGGTCCATGGGTCACCTAATTCTAGTCAGAGCACAGACTGTGGCGTGGCTAGAGGCAGGAAGAATGGTACTGGGGCTGAACTTAAAGAGGGCCATCAACTCTGTGTATGTATCCTTGTCTCCTGCTCATCTGAGTTCTTGACATTATTCATGAGCTGAAAAACTTCGCTTCTTTTGTTCCTGTACTTTATTTGAAAAGCACTATTTCCAGTGAGATGTAGGTTTCCCGAGAACTCTATTTCCCTAGGTTAGGGCAGCCCTGGGCACAGTGGCCTCTGCACCTTCCCTTGGGCAGTGCTTTCTGTTGAACTGTGTCCCCCCTCAGCCCCTGCACAGGGCCGCTGGCCCCGTCCTGCCTCATTAGCCCTTCCTGTGCACGTTGGTTCTTTTCCAAAATGGTTCCAAGGCAGTTTGCCACACAGATATGAACACAAAAACACTAAATATAAAACAACTGAGATTGGGGTGGGCAAAGAATTTTAATAAGAATCTGTGGCAGAGGAAAGCATAGCTGTTGAACACTAGACTTCGTTCCAAATTTCTTCCTAACAAGAGCAAAAAGGAAAGGAAAAAAAATGAAGTATTCCTTACTTAGAAGAATGGAGACAAACTAAACAGAGAATATTGTCTCCTAGCTCTAAACTCAGAGGAATTTTTTTTTTTTTTTTTTTTTTTTTGGTTTTTTGAGACAAGGTTTCACTATGCAGTTCAGGCTGGCCTTGAACTCACTTCGTAGCCCTGGCTGGCCTTGAACTCATGAAAATCCTCCTGCCTCAGCCTCCTGAGTGCTCGGATTGCAGACGTGCGCCGTCACACCCAGCCTATTCAGAGGAATTTGTCCTAAAAGTTTTATCTAAGGGACACCACACAATGGAATGATTTACTCCACTTCAACCTCACCGTACAAGTGCAGATCTGTCTGGCTTACAGGCCTGAGGGTGATCTACAGAGGATCTAAGTCTGGTATTGCCCTCTGATTCTTATCTTTTCACTCCCCCCTGCTCTCTGCTGGGGGCACCTGGAAGATGCCCCCTTTGGGGAAGCTCATCATCACACTGCCCTGGAGGACTAAATGCAAAGCTGGTGCACCCCGAGACATCAAAAGCAGTGTCCCCTCTGGAGTTATGAATAATGCAATGCCAATGACCACGCAGAGCTCCAGTCAGGGGTGACAGAAGCAGAGTCAGTGTTCACGCTGGTGCTGCAGCCACCCCTTCCAGAACCAGTGGTGGGGGACCTGACGCCTCTCGTACCCTCAGTGATGGCTCCAGCTCTGTAAACCCAGTACTCCAATAACTATTGACCTCAGTAGCAAAGAAGCCATAGAAGATGATAAAATAGAAAAAGGCTTTACCTGTGACACTGGTCTCCACTCGGGCCCTTCACGGTGAGGGAACACACCTGTGTGTTTTTCCTTTCATTTGATCCATGGGTCACAGGCTTTTCTGTATCACCAGTGCCTCTAAGAACCTTTCTTCTCTCCCCAGCACTGATGAGGCTGGGACATGGAGCCGCAGACGCAGGCCCACACTTTGGCTCTGCCTTTCTCAGATGCATGAAACTCAAAGTTCTCATCAATGTCTACATTTTTCTCTCTGAACTCCATCATTTCCTGAGTACCTGCTGTGTGCTGGTCATCCTTACCCGCATGAGCACTCTGGTCACCAAAGTTGTCAACACACCTGATGGGGTCATCCCCCTTTTAGTGATGAGGGGAGGTGAGTGGCCCAAGTCTTGTGGTGGGAGCTGTTGCTGAAATCTGTGCTCTGACTTACTGAGGAGATTGTCAGGCTCCTGAGGTTGCTCCTTATCCTGCTCCGCTGTGACACACTACGTAAGAGATCCGAAGACACATACCCCAGGTCCTCAGAACTGGCAGTGACACCGTCAACATCAGCCTGGCAGTGGTGTCCAAGAAAAAGGGCTCTTATTTGGAAGGTTTCTTCCTGACTTGTGCAGGTTTAGTGCACAAGTCCTAAATCACTTCAGCAACAAAGCCAAGGTGTTGGCACGTGAGTTCTGGCTTTGGCTCTTCTGTGACATGAGGAACGTCCCTTCACCCGAGACTTGGTTTCCTCACCTGTAAAATAGGCTCTGACCGCACAGGTGCTCTGTGAGGGTGTCAGCACTCGCGGTGTCTGCCAAGTACTCGCACGCTGTCAGTCCTCCAGAGCGCTAGTGATGCTTTCTCAAGAACCTCACCTTGGTTTGCAATGAGGAAACCAAAGTCCCAGAGAAGCAGATGAGTAACAGCTCACTCATTCTTCTCAGTTTATTCTTTTCAGTCATACTAGGCTGCTCCTCAGGCTGGCTTGACAAATATTTCCTCTGAATTGGATGTATGATGGTCAAGGAATGGGAGAAAATTTCCATGGGGCATTTAAAAAGCTCAGGGAATGAAAGGATCAGAGCAAATCTGTCATGCTTACACCTGAAAATGACTCTGCCGAGATGGGGAAGTGGAGCAGAAGAGGGAAGAGCTGGCCCAGGGAGCAGGATTTAACATGGCAGTGAGGACTATGCCTCTCTCAGTAACAAGATGCCTGCAGAACAGCAGCAGCACTTCCAACCCAGCTCCCCCTGGTTCTGGAAACAGCAGTGATTTCTCAGAAACCTCACTGGCAAAGGCAACTCTTCCAAAAACACGAATGCTTCAGTTTGGACAAGTGATTTAAGCTCACTTTTGTTGGGGAGTAAATGGATTTAAACTAGGACACACAAGAAGCAACCAAAGGTGTTGAAGCAGTTGAAAAGGTAGCCAAAGATTGGCTTCAGGATTATAAGCACTGGCTGTGGACAAATGTCCATTCAGCCCAGCAGGATGCAGATTTTTTTTGTGACTATCCTGACCCAACTCACATTTATCTAATGTCTGTTATGTGCTAGGCACCAGGCCAAGAGCTTTTCCTTACAAACTCCATTTAATGCCAGTAATTCTGAGAAGGTGGCATCATCTGCTTTACTCAGATTTAGCAGGCATGAGCAGAGCGGATGACTCATTGGCTGGGACTTGTCCCCAGTTCCCTGAACTCCAAGTACAGTGCTATCTTCACTAGACAGTGCCTTGTCTCTGGGCCCAAGAAAAGCCTGCACAAGAGCTGGAGGTCGAAAGGGTGCAGGCTCATCTGGGGAACACCTTCTTGGATCTCCCTATCACATGGCCACTAGGGTCTAGAATTCAATGTCATTTTTCTTTTTTTGGTACCGGGAATCAAACTCAGGACCTTGTGATTGCCAGTCAGGCGCTGTGCCACTGAACTATATCCCTGGCCCTTCAATGTCATTTTTCTAACACAGATGCCCTCAAAAAAAAAAAAAAAAAAAAAAGCCACAACAGGGTATACAAAATTTTAATATATTTTATTGATTTAGGGGCCAAATAAGGCAGCATTTGGTCAGTTAAGGCACCTCATTGAAAATACATCACACAGTGCTGTCAAATGATTCCAGTCACAGGATTTGAGGGTAGAAAGGGCAATTTTTTGGATGATATGGCTTAGGACACTTGCTCATTTATTTTTATTAATTTAATTTTTTTGCAGTGCTGAGGACCAAACCCAGGGCCTTGCACACGGTAGGTAAGTGCTGAACTACTGAGCTATGTCCCCAGCCCTTGCTCATTTATTTAAAAGGGTCCCTTCACACATGTGGATGAAAGAAGTCAAGGCTGCAGGATTGCGGTGTGTGCTGGGTGGCTCTAAGAGCTCAGCTGTGAGAGCGGGTGGACTGGTAAATCCCGTGGTAGGTCGGCAAAGGGAGTTAGGCCCGTCTCCCTACCCCCTCACAATTCCGGCAAACTTGATCTACTGAGCCACCACCCCTGAGAATTCACCCTCATCTCTTTCAAATGTGGAGATGATGCTTTGATCTGTGTGGGGAACCAAGGTCCACGAACACTCCAAGACAGACAGGACCACAGTTCCATTTCCTGCATTTCTGGCCTGGTACCCATGAGATTCTGATAAAAGTTGAGGTCTTTACAGGATTGGCTTTAAAAAAATGTTACCAGTCCAGAATAAATGAAAACCCAACTGCTTAGAAATAATACAGTATCTCCCTGTTTGTACCCACACCCTCTAATCACAGTTTTTAAAAAAATCTTCTCCTTTGCTTATACTTTTGAAACTCCCACTTATATGTTTAAAAAAAAAAAAAAAAAACCCAGCTCATTACAACTCTGCTGCTCTTCCACATCCTCCTCTTGAGCCCCTCACCAGCCCTCCCCTCTCCATCCTTCCCAGGGTCCCCCTTCCCCTATGCCCAGCACCTAAGAGCAGGGATCACACCACGGGGTGATGAGCAGTGATGTAGTCTCGCCTGGCCTTCTGTTCCTAGGCTGAAATAGAGAGAAAACAAGAGACAACAAAACAGGCTTTTAAAAACCAAGTAAATATCAGAGGAGGCTGGCATGCACGCCCTAGCAACCAAATGCATTAAATACTGGCTGTTTCTCTGCCAGGTGAAAGCTCTCATGCCTGCTGAGGTCAACATCCTGCAATTAAATGAAGCAAAAATATAATCCCAACCAACCTCAGTAGGGCACATGTATCCCCCATGATCTTCTAGTTCTCACCTGCAACCCAAATATCACACGCACATGTGAGTGTACGTGGACAGATGGCAAATATTTGGGCAAGGATCATGCACATTTAATTAGCAAACACTGAGGAACTTCAACTTTGAGGCCAAGTGCCTGCAACTATCCCAAAAAAGCGGTTTATTCCGAGGTTCACAAGGCCACCCTCGTCTAGAAAAGGATGCCAGGCTCCTACAGGCACAGCTGATAGTTTTGGTTTCACTCCTCTCCCCTGCCCATTCCCAAAAGTCATGTGCTTCCCAGAAACACACAAAACCAGACTTCCTTTCTGAGAAGAGTGGGGGGAGCTAGCTCAGAGCCGGGGGAACAAGGCAGGGCAGAGGCAGCACTCACTCACTTGGACAAAGCGAAGAGGGAAGCAAGATGGCCACACAGCCATGCTCAGTTTCCATGTGGACAGAGGACAGGCCCTCTGGTAGTCTCACAGACAGCAGGAAAACTCAGGTCAGATGGGGACCAGTCACTTTAAAATCCACTGCACCAAGTCAGCAGTAGGTTTATGCTGAGGCAGGCAGCATTACTTACTAGATGTTCCACTGACTTTCTAATGGTTTTTCCAGAGCCGCAGGTTTTGTGGTCTCTTCACAGCAGCTTATTAATTCATCTGTTTGCCACAAATCAAACCAGAGACCGAAAAGCACAGCATGGACCCTAGAAAATGCTTAATAGCTGGGAAGCTAAGGTTACAAATAAAAGCTGGTTACTATCATAGATGATCTTATTTTTGGGTGATCTTTTCTTGGGGAGTCTGTAGCTACCACTATCATGAAATAAGGGGTAAAGGATTGGATCTGTGAGGGAGAGGGTTTGGGTTGAAAGAGGACATATCTGAAGGAAAAAAAAAAAAAGAGGACATATCTGATTTGAGTTTTATATCCTGGAAAGATTGGGTTTGAATAAATTTTGACCAAAATGAATCCAAGAATAGATCACCCCCAAATCACTGTTTTGTTTACACTTAGAAACAAAAGCAAACATTAAAAATAAAAGCAATTAACCCCTCTCTGGTCTCTGGGGAAATGGGTTTGGCTGTTCCCAGGTACCCAGCCCAGCCTGGATGTTCAGAAGGCAATCTGAATTCCAGAGGATCTTCACCTGCTTTAATTCTTTGGCAACAATTCAAATCCCAAATAATTCTTACTTTATAGCACCATGATGCAGATTACCAAAAATATTCCAAGCTAGCTTGGTTCTTTCTAATGTGATACCAGCTCCCAGCAATTTCTGGAATCTGTAATAAAAATATCTTTTTCTTCCATTTAAGGGTGAAAAAATTAATGATTCCTGTCTACACGCTGACTCATGCAGCTTTTCACTGTAAACTGAAGAAAAGTAAAATTCCCTGCCAACAATCTGCATCAGGAACTGTGACCCTGCCTGACTTCATGTGACCTTAGACTTTTAACCAGCTGCTGGAGGTGGGATAAGTACTATGAGGCTTTGAAACTGGGGTGTCTAACAAATACCAGGGATAGTTTATTTTGGTCAAAAATTAAGAGTGTGGCTAAAAAAGTAAACAGTTGGTAAAGCAGCTGGACGTGCTGGTGCATGCCTATAATCCCAGTACTCAGGAGGCTGAGACAGGAGGATTTCTGTGAGTTTGAGGCCAGCCTGGATTACATAGTGAGTTTAAGCCCAGCCTGAATTACATAGCAAGACCAAGACCCTGTCTCAAAAAACAAAAACACAAACAAAAATGAACGAACAGTTGGTAAAGCAACCTAACCCTGAACTTAGAAAGTAGGAGAGTAGATACAAACTTTTCCATACACACATAGACTCATACACACACACGGATGGGAGGAGAGTTGCACACACACCAAAGATACATCAAGCAAATGCTTTTTAATCAATACATCAAAGGATATTCTTGCTAGCCTGAGGAAGGAAGCTTCTCTCTGCCTGCCCTGCCATTCCCACCCATTCCCTTAACAGGGATATAAAAGATTCCTTTTTAAACACAACATTAGATAAACATAACCAAGTCTTTACATGTGGCTTTGGAGAAGGCTGCTAGGATGCTTGCAAATACCACATCAGGGGTCTGGGAGGCATCGATGGCAGAGTGGATTCCTTGTTTCCTGTAGTAGTCCACGAGCGGGGTAGTCTGAGTGTGGTAGGCCTCCAGGCGGGTTTTCAAGGTTTTCTCATTATCATCTGATCGATGGATCAAGGGTTCCCCTGTGATCTGAGAACAAAAACGGAAAATGAAAGGCTGGAACTATTTGCAAGGTTTCGTTACTTATGCGGATGCAGGTCTGAGTTGGAACTCCTTTGCCTGGGTTGCTGTTTGATCCCACAGTCCATCAAGGGCTAAGACAGAAAATATAGACCCTTTCCAATAAGGAACTTGGCTACTCTTAGAAGCAGACTAGTTGGTCCAGAGAAGCCAGGGAGACCGTCAGAAATGGCAACCATAAGGAGCTCATGAGAGGAAAACTGGCAATGCCTTTCTTTCACACCTCTGCCCTCAGGTTGTTCAGCTCCCAAGATGAACACATCTAAGGTCAGAAACAGGGAAGATGGAGGACCCTGAGACCAAGAGAATATATCAGAATCAGAGATGCATTAGCAATTGTAATCTTTTTGTTTAAAGAAAAGGTCTTCCTATGTAGCCCAGGCTGGCCCTGTACTTACGATCCTCCTGCCTCAGCCTCCAAGTAGCTGGGATTATAGTTGAGCACCACCATGCCTGGCATAGTAACTGTACTCTTAGTGGCCTAAATATTTATCCTATTACTGCAGTGTCACCAACCAAGTGGCAAGTGGAATGAGAAAGAATCTGAATGGTAGAAATTATCAACTTTTTGAAATGTGACTAAGTTGAAGGCTTTGGAATCTGTATTTATAGAACCTGGATAACCTGATGAACTTGTCTCATACAACAAAGGTAAACCCAGTAAATTCTCACTGTTGCCTCCATGCTCTAAAACAGATCATACAGTCTCCTTGTAGTACATGGCACAGTGACCACGTGCAAGATTCCAGAGTACAGCAAAGAAGCCAGCAGGATATTCTGGAACAGGGCTGGTTAGTAAACTTCAATTCTACCTCCCCAGTAATTCTGAGCTTCCCAGCAACTTTCTCCATATTATTTCTCACTTAGGTGATGCCAGATAGGGGCTGTCCTCCTTACAATCTGAGCACTGGGAAAGAGCTGACATTGGCAGCTCCTTTGAGATCAAGCAGTAAACTACCTGGGGAGATCTGTCATAGGCCACCTGGCTTACTTGATAGCACTATTTTCCATGGTTAAGTCAGTAATATTGGTAAAAAGGAAGATGGAAAGAACAGAGAACAAAGAAAGAAGAAAAGGATGAAGGCAGAAAGAGGGAAGAATGAAAATTTCCTGTCCTGAGTTCACATACATCATCTTTCATGGGCTCCTTTGGGGGGTTGAACTCCTCGTGGTAGGATCGGCCACTCTTGGGGTGAATCAGCCTGAAAGACAGCAAAGGCACGTGAGTCAGGTTGCTGGAAAGTACCCCCTGCACTCCCGACTGGCAAGCAGAGACAGAAGCTGGACATAAGGACCTGTACCCAGCTGCAGGTACCCCTTGCTTAGGAAAATAACTGGTCTTGCTTAGGAAAATAACTAGGCTTATGCCAACAGCAGAGCTTTTTTTTTTTTTTTTTTGTGGGTACCGGGGGGTCAACCTCAGGACCTCGCGCACCAGCAGGCGCCCGTGCCGCTGAGCGATATCACCGGCCCCTTTTTCGTATGTGGGTTCCGGGAGTCGAACTCGGGCCCTCGCGCTTGCAAGGCAGGCGCTTACGCTGCTGAGCCATCTCACCGTGTTTTTTTTTTTTTTTTTTTTTTTTAATGTTGATCAAATACTATAATGAGGGTCTGAAGAGGTAAGCCGCTCACACAACTACCTAATTCAGAACTTGAGAGAAGAACACTGGTGCTGGTCTCCCACTCTATTCAACGAACACTCCTAAGTATCTAGCTTGATTCCAGCCTTAAGCCACACCCAGGGCTAGGAAGCAGTGATCTGAGAGCTCTGTGCGTAAGCAGTGCACTTACTAGAGGAGACAACTGCGGAGATACATAACTACAGCAAACGTGATAATCCTTTAACAAAGACTTAAACGAAGTGCCAAGGGGAAGAAAAGACAGAAATTAACCCTGTTTTCTTTTCTTTTTGAGATGGGGTCTTTCTATGTTACTCAGGCTGGTCTTAAACTCATTTTCTTCCTGCCTTAGCCTCCCAAGTAGCTGGGATTACAGTTGTGAGCCACTGAACCCAGCCTGACTAATAGAATTTCTTCATCTTCTGAAGAATGTAAGGTACACAGAGGCCAGGTTGCTATCTCTATGCTGCCACTCTCTACGCTATCCACATCTCTATGCTCACGAATTCCCAGATTCCCTCAGCCCTAATTGCACACAACACACTGTTCTTTCCACATTCGCAAATATAATTTTTAAGAGGAACGCAAGACTTATTCCCTAGAAGGTAAATGAAAGAAAGCCCTATCTTCAAATTCTCAAAATGGGATTGGTCTTGAGTACAAACCAAAACAGTTCTATACCATTGGGCCTGGCCTAGAGGTAGAGGCAAAGGTGGGGAGTGGTCAGGACTGGGATTTTTTTTTTTTTTTTTGTGGGTACCGAGGGTCGACCTCAGGACCTTGTGCACCAGCAGGCACCCGTGTTGCTGAGTGATATCACTGGCCCTTTTTTCGTATGTGGGTACCAGGAGTCGAACTCATGACCTTGTGCTTGCCAGGCAGGCGCTTATGCCGCTGAGCTATCTCACCGGCCGCAGGACTGGGATTCTACAGTCACTGTTACCTTCAGTACGACACTTTAGACCCCTGTTTTCTCACCCACAAAGTGAAGATGGTCCTAGACATTAGGACGATGATAACAAAGAGCCAATGGGTAGGATACTTAGGGTACTAGAAAGCCAATACTTAACAGATGAAAAACCAAATAACCAACTACAATGTGACCAAGAAACAAAATGAGGCCAGGTATGGTGGCTCACGCCTGTAATTCCAGCACTCAGGAGGCTGAGGCAGGAGGATCGCCTTGAGTTCAAGCCCAGCCTGAATTACAAAGTGACACCCTGTCTCAAAAAAAAAAAAAAAAAAAAAGACTCAAAATTATTAGAAGGTCATAGCAAATTCAGAATACTGTTGTTATCTGAGGCTCTCATCATCTCAGACTTTAGATCCACATTAAACTGACTGGTACCTGCCTCCTGCCTTACTCTCTGCTGTCACCATAGCAGACGAGGAGGCAGAAAGCACGTTTCTGGTGCTAGCCCTGCCACTCATGTCAGGTGAACTTGGAAAAACACCTTTACCAGTCTGGCATGCTCTGTGAGGAAGCGGGTCCTTTTCTGCAAGGGAGGGAGTTACACTAAACCACTCACTTCCAAATGAGGGACCGAACTTTCCCCTTCCACCCTCTACCAAAATCCTGCAGTTTGTTCTTCAGAATCTCTATTTCCTTCAGTACCTGACTATTCAGAAGCTTCTATTGCTCCATATGGATCAGGAGCAGACTCCCGGATGGGGTTCTTATCTGTTTTTCCTCTCTTCAGTTCAGCTTTTATGCCAGCACCAAGCCAATGGCCTCAGAATGCTATTTTTACCCTACTACCCAGTGGCTGGAGAACATCCCTCAACCCTTGAACTCTGTCAAGTCTATACTCTTCAGCCTGGGTGACTTCCTGCTGAATTCCTAGCTTCTCTTCTAACAGTCCTCATCCTGCCCTCCGGCTCCTAGAGCACTCCTCCAGCTCTGGGCAGACATGCCTTCTGCTAGCTCCAGCCAGAATACCTCTCCCAGCCCACACTCATTTTTGCTTTGACTCCCTTCAGGGAAAGCCTCACTGAAATTCTCTTCATCCAGGGAAGCTTAGGTGTTACATCTTTTCGTAGGAAGCCTCCCCTCCCTCTCCCAGGCTCTCTTCTTTTTTTTTTTTTTGGTGGGTACCGGGGGTCGACCTCAGGACCTCACGCGCCAGCAGGCACCCGTGCCGCTGAGCAATATCACCGGCCCTTTTTTCGTATGTGGGTTCCGGGAGTCGAACTCGGGCCCTCGCGCTTGCCAGGCAGGCGCTTATGCCGCTGAGCCATCTCACCGGCCCCCCAGGCTCTCTTCTTGAACTTCTTACTTCTTATCGCACCAAATGGTCAGAACAGCCCAGATTTCATACATGACTCTCTGAGGCCAGAGATGTGCACCACTGTACTGTTTTTCTAGAGCCTCTCTTGGTCTTCTGCCACTGGGGTTAGCATGCTACACAGGAAGCAGGTACTCCAGAAGGTCGACCCATCAAATCAAAGGTGTCTGGTGTCACCTGATTCTGTTAATATTTGCTTTGCATCTCAGGGACCCTGCACCTGGTGATATCCTTTAATGTCAACCCTACCGCTTCTTGGCCTGCATCAATTTTATTTACCTACTCTGTGCCCAATGAGGATATAAAGAAACAAAAGCCCTTGTACTGTAGGAACCTACAGAATAGCTACGAACACAAAACCTGAACATTTGAAAAGTAATTAACATAAAGTAGATCTAACAGCATTTCATACAGCCCTCCACTCACTCTGCTGTATGCATATGTCTGCCTCATCCCTTGAAGGTGTGGATAACAGACACAATGGAAAAAAGTTCCACCCTGTTAGGAAATCAAAATAATAGTCTAGAAAACATCTTCTTTCTAAATTAAAAAATTGAGGGGGGCATAGTCACACACGCCTGTAATCCCAGCACTCTGGGAGGCTGAAGTAAGAGGATTGCAAGTTTGAGCCCAGGCTGGACAATTTAGTGAGATCCTGTCTCAAAATAAAAAAAGGGCTGGGATGTAGCTCAGTGCGAAGGCCCTGGGTTCAATCCCCAATATCACAAACAAACAACAAAAACAAAGCAAAGTAAAGCAAAGCAAAACAAAACACACAAATTCACATGCTCTATAGGGGTCACAGTATCGATTTAACAGTGACTAACTAGATAAAGCACAAATGTATAACAATAAGGGAATACTTAAGTAAAGAATGGTTTACCTACTATTGTGAAATATCATACAACAATGAAAAATAATGCTCATGGATGTCCGGTTTGAGATAAATGTGCTGACCACTTTCCTGAGGCTTCATTAAGAAATGACAAAGTCATAAAAAAGCTACAACCCACAATAAAGAAAAGAATAGAGTGTCCATTAGTGGTTGAGAGTATCCAACATATTTCTGGAAGGCATGAAGCAGATGGCAGAGTAACTGGTAAAATAGGGTAGAGGAAACTACAGCCTAAAGCAGCAGCTGCTTTTCAGTACAAACTGGTTCAGGAGCAGAAGCATTTCTGTGTTCGACATTGACTATTACAGAGAAACAAACATGTTACAACAAAACACAGCCAAAAGTGATAAAGTGGTGGACTATGCACAAAATTTTCCAAACTTTATGTAGATGGCTGTATTATTTTTATAACTAATAAAAAGCCTACAGCAAAGTGTGACAATTCCAACTGAAATCAGATTTAGAAAAAAAATCACTAAACTAGAGATATACTATTAGGAATATAACATTTCTTTTCTTTTTTTTTTTTTTGGTACTGGGAATTGAACCCAGGGCATCACGCTTGCCAGGCAAGTGCTGTACTGCTGAGCTACATCCCCGGCCTAGGAATATAACATTTCTTAAGCATCTACTATAATCAGAGCTCTAAATTATGTATTTTATGTTACCTAACATGCACAACAATTCCTTAAAGCCAAGTACTACTAGCTCATTTCTACAAATGAGGGAACAACCTTAGACAGCTTAAGAAATGTGCCTAGGGTCAAAGATTTTTATCTGAGATATTGTGTGACCTCCAATCCCTTGTTCTTCTTTCTCTGTCCAAATCTCAGGTCACTTGTTCAGTGGATGTCAGCAAATAAGATCAATCCATTTTGAAACAGCAATAAGTTTTACATCTGGGATTATGCAAGAGTGGTTCTCACAGTCTGACACAGCTCAGAGGAAGCATGAAAAGATGGGACCTTCAAGGGACAAATACCTTCCAGTGATTCTCTGGATTAGCAGGGAGTCTGGGATGCGGAATTCAATCACAGAATCAAGTTTCTCTTTCCTCTTCTTCATGAGGTCATCGAGCTGTAAAAAAGTTCGTGATCCACCTAAGCTACCAGAGCTTGACCAGACCCATCTCCTTCAAAGATTTAAGAGATAAAGGGCCAGAGCCTGCTTACGTGCAATGGTGATACAAATACCATACTACCCACCATTTCCGCCTGCCTCACGGTCCGAGGGAAGCCATCTAGAAGAAAGCCATTTTTGCAGGAAGAGGTCTCCAAATTCTTCTCAATGAGCTCCACTACCATTTCATCACTCACCTGGAAGTTAAGAACAAAACAACCTGTGTTTAAATCTGTTAACTAGGTGACATTAGCCCAACTCCAAGGTCAAAGGTTTGGGTGTGTACAACTTGATCACTAAATGGCAAGTCTTTCATATCCTAAAGAAGCATAAATGAGCAAATACAGAGTGGCTCCATTTGCAAGACCCAGTTTCATAACTATTTCTGTATGGTAGCTGTCATATACATCTCTTCCCTTGAAATTCTTCTGGGTTCTAATAACCTGGGTGAGAGAAGAAGGATTTCACAGCCTGTCACTCCACCAGGAGAGCTCCATGTCTTAGTCTTAAAGGACTCTTTCGTCACTAGAGCCAGAGTCCTAAATATCAGATAACAGCTTATCAGCAATAAAGCTGTCTTCAAGGCAAAAGAAAGATGAAGGCACAAGGCTGAGAGGAACCTGGTCCTGCCACTTACTGGTTATGTGAACTCAGGCAAATGCCTCCTTATATCCTTGTAACAGGGATAAACATACCTTATGTTACATTCTCATGTAAAACGACTACAGGATTATGGTAAAAATTACATGCGATAATACACGTAAAATACTGTACTTACAAGAGTATACCTAGTACGCAAGAAGCCATCATAAATATTAGCTATTATCACTACTTCCACTGACCACACTAATGACATAGACACCTCAGTTTCCTTATTATAAACAAGAAGTAAAAAAAAAAAAACAGTATTATCTACTCTTTTCTCTGGGGAAAACCAAGAGAGAAATGGGGTTTGACCAGGATGCAGGAAGGCACCGACTATTCCTGTTTCACAATTTTGATTAGGCTGACAGAATCAAGACTGAGACATGTACTTGGTTATGTATCTGGGCCACTCTTGACATGAAGCAACAGAGAAGCTTACTGAATTGGCAAGAGTGGGTCAGAAACAAGGAACCAAAGAACCAACCCAAAATACTTCTGAGACTCTTAAAAAGCCCAGTGATAGCCTGGCATGGTGGTGTATGCCTGTAATCCCAGCACTCGGGAGGCTGAGGCAGGAGGATTGTAGTGAGTTTGAGGTCAGCCTGAACTACAAAGTGAGACCCTGTATCAAAAAAAAAAAAAAGGGGCCGGGGACATAGCTCGGGGCACAAGCGCCTGCCTGGTAAGCACAAGGTCCTGAGTTCGACTCCTGGTACAAACAAACAAACAAACTCAATGAGGACTTCTCCCAGCATTTAAAAAACTGGTTTTACTCCTGAGTAAATAGAAAGATGACCTCCCTATATTATAGTAAAGGCTGCCCATCTTGGCAGCTAATGCTTTTATCTTTTAGGACCAGCTATGAACCTGGGGACAAAGTATCAGCTTTGAGACTAAGTGAAGGCTGGAGATAAGCAGTATCAGTGTCATACACCATTTTTTTCTCCCTAGACCCAAAGCAAAAAATATCTAATTTTTTTTTGGCTTGACTCAAGGCGTCACTAACATGAAAGGAAAGCTTGAAAGAAATGGGCAGGTGAGTGGTTCCATTCAATGTAGCTACAGGATACTCAAAGCTTAACAGGAAGTAACTTTGGGATGAAAGAAAAGTTTATACCTTCCCCAACCAATATTCTCATATACAAAAAAATAAGGGGACCAAATACAAAATGATTTCTGAAAGTGATTCCCAGAGGTCAAGTTCCAGAACAATTAAGCTCTGGCACAAATCAAAGATTTAATAGGTAATATATTTGTCCAATCAGACCTATTAGTCTAAAAGCAAGAGAAAATAATACTATGTCTCCCGAGTAGGATGGTTACTTTGTTACAACTGCCAAGTAACCACCTTGTTAAAGACACAGAAAACTAACCCATAAAAGATAAAACACATTTTGTGACTTTCTGAGTCTTTTCTTGAATACACCCCTAAGTTTTGGCCTAGGGATGGCAGCTGTATTTTTGACCATAAAATTGGGGCACATTTTAAAAAATATCAACACAAAAGAAACTGAAGAACATTGAATAAATTGTCATAAATTCAGAACAAACCAAATAACTTGTTACTGTGAAAGCTCAAATAATCTGCTAGTTTCTAAAATACCTTTTAGCACAGGGCTGTCTCATAGAACTTTTTATGACGATGGAGATAAGATTTTCTATATTTTTGTTGCTGGAATATTTGAAATGTAGATAATGCAATGGAGAAACTAAATCTTATTTTATGTCCACTTTATTTTTTCCATGCATTACAGTTCTACTACGTTCCAGGGATGCAGAATATGCCCATTGCTTGAAACAGAAACAGGGAACTTCTGGTATCAGTTACAGATTAGAAGAAGTGAATTTTAAATTCATCTACATAGGCACATGTAGACTGGTGGCTACCACACTGGACAGTTAAATGTAAACTCTGAGGAGTATCAACACTCGCTGGTGTGATCCATCTTACCAGTTTCCCAGCGTCCATAGTTGCCTTCAGCTTTTTTCCCAGCTCTGAGCCAGAAGCTACCATGGCCCTCAGCATGTCCCCAGTAGCCAAATGGCAGACACAGAAGTTTTCAGCTAATCTGGGTGCCTATGGAGAAAGACAAAAACCAAGGTAGAGTTAACACTGCAGGCCCTCGAATCAGACTGCCCGGGTATGAACCTGGTCCTGCCACTTACTGGTTATGTGAACTCAGGCAGATGCCTCCTTATATCCTTGTTACAGGGATAAACATACCTTCTGTTACATTTTCATGTAAAATGACTACAGGATTATGGTAAAAATTACATGCGGGCCGGTGAGATGGCTCAGTGGCGTAAGCGCCTGCCTGGCAAGCGCGAGGGCCCGAGTTCGACTCCCGGAACCCACATACGAAAAAAGGGCCAGTGATATCGCTCAGCGGCACGGGCGCCTGCTGGCGTGCGAGGTCCTGAGGTCGACCCCTGGTACCCACAAAACAAAACAAAACAACAAAAAAAATTACATGCGATCATACATGTAAAGTACTGTACTTACAAGAGTATACCTAGTACACAAGAAGCCATCATAGATATTAGCTATTATCACTACTTCCACTGGCCACACTAATGACATAGATACCTCAGTTTCCTTATTATAAACAAGAAGAAAAAAAAGCAGTATTATCCACTCTTTACAAATTTGCTGTGAAGTATAAATAAGATCATATATGTAAAGCACATGGCACAATGCCCAGCACACAGTGTGCTGAATATTTGCCAAAAGAACAGAGGCGGCACCTGCTGCAGCCACTGGGCCTGGCAGCCGGGGGCAGGGTGAAGAACTGGGTTCCTGCCCTCCTCACTAGGCTGCGGCATTATACTGGCCATAGGTTGCATGTCAGAGACGGCTGTGAGGCTTAGATGAGATGTATAAGCAGAGCACTTAACAAATAATAAGCACCTACCTATTAGTTTTAGGAGATAGTATAGCCATTCAGTTAAGAGGACATGCTGGAACAGACGCCAGCCCCATCAATTACTACACATATGACTTGTGAAGTTATTTTACCTTTCCGATTTTCAAATATCCTCTAAATAAATGGAGATCGTACTATATCACGTGGTTGAGGGAAAGATTCTATAGAATGTGGCATATGTGAGGCACACACGAATCTTCAGTGAGCATTAGCTGTTACTGTAATGCTGGCCCTAGTTCCACATTCATTTATATAGAGAGAAAATATTTGCTCATGCCTCTTCCAAGAACCCTGTTGGGAGCCAAGGATGTGGAGGAATACGAAACAAAGACTATGTCCTCAAAGAGCTCACAGTTTGGTGCATTACAAGTCACAAGGCATAATCAGAACAGAAAGAGATCTTAAGACAGTTCAACATTGATTTTATATGGCAAAAAAGAATGCAGAATTCACAGGAAATTGAATTGGTTCAAGGAGCTCAATACTTAGCTTTCTGGTTCTGTTATTTTAGAAAGGAAGTGGTTTGGATCACCATTTAAACCATTTTGTTGGGAGTTTTCTTAAATGCACACAATAAAAGTAAATAGATGGGGCTCAATGGAGGAAATTCTGGTTTATGATTCATGGACTGATTCAATTCAAGTAGAGAAATTACTTCTTAGCAAAATGGAACCCAGATGGGAAGGCATTAAAAACTACACTTTGGGTTGGGTGTAGTGGCACATGTTTATAATCCCAGCTACCTGGGAAGCTGAGGCGGGAGGATAACAGGTTTGAGCCCAGCCTGGGCAACTCGGCAAGATCCTATCACAAAACAAAAATACAAAAAGGGCTGGGATATAGCTTAGTGGTAGAAAGCTTGGGGCATGAAGCTCTGGGTTCCATCCATACTACTGCAAAAAAATAAACAACATAAACTCTGCACTTTGAAAAGCAATGAAGATTAAGACCTTCTGGCAATGGAAAACCAGGCTGGCACTGTGGCACACCCCTACCTTCTCTACTTGGTTGTTGAAATTAACTTGGGTGAACAATGTGGAGGTCAGGTTTGTTCACAGGAAAGGTGACCAAAACACCACAAAGAAGAGCTGTTAGCACAGAGCCTGACAGTTCTATTTTCATCACTCCCTAACTGTTAGACTTACATACACCATTCAAGGTCAGTGGATTCCACGGCTGCATAAAAAACACACACCGACAGGGATGTGGCATGTGAAAGCCTAATTCCTCCATCTCCTGCTGGCTGCATGGAAGCCCCTGTGGTAGGGTGCAAAGAACATGGATGGGCTTAAATCCTGTCTAAGCCACTTACCAGCTACATGACATTGAGTTAGTTGCTTAACTTCTGAGTTAGTTTCCTCATCAGTCAAATGAGGATAATGGCTACGTCATAGGGCTCTTAAGAGGACAGATGAGGGCCAGTGATATAGCTCAGAGGCATAAGCACCTGCCTGGCAAGTGCGAGGTCCTGAGTTCGACTCTTGGTACCCGCATATAAAAAAACAAAACAAAAGGACAGATGAAATAAAGTACCAAACATCAGACACACAGTAGGCATTCAAAAAATAAGATTTTCTATGGTCTTTCTTTTGGCATTACTCTTTACTAGCAGACTGCTGAAGCCTGATGAAATGTTATTATAGTCCCATCACACTTTAAACTTATGCTTCAGAGCAACATCTTGGACTCTAAATAACTTAGGGGTTAACATGCAGATTCTGATTAGAAAGGGCGGGGGCGCCAACCACATGCTTAATTTTAAGCAAACTTTTAGGCTTGGATGAGTGGCTGGCTGCACAATCATACTTTGCTGCTGGCTGTGAACTGATGCCGAACTCAAGGAATAGGTCCATCGTCTCTATGAGGATCCTGCTGAGGGTGGAGTTGTCTTTTGGGGGAGCGGATGGGGAGGCTAAAACCACCAGAGGCAGCTTGGTGGGGCTTGGTGGGTCTCAAACTTCAGCGTCCAGATGGACCCTAACTTGTAATAGTTCAGCTTACCATTTTTAAACTGTGATGGTTTTAAAGACATGTGTCCTTTGAATTTTGATCTTTCCCCAGGCTAGCCAGATGTGGTACAATACTCTTTGGTGATGCTGGGCAGAAGCAGGAGCTGCAGTTCCTACTCAGCTATGAAATTATGAGGGAAAATAACTAATACTTGACTGTGCAGCCCTGTGCTGATGAGCTATGTGTGGTAGGTTAGACATATTAAATGCATTTTCAATTTATGATTTAAGATGGGTTTACTGGGATGTAACCACATAAGTCAAGGAATATCTTTGGTATCATAATCATCTGAGGAACTTATTTAAAATACAAATGCTAGACCTATCCTACCCTTAAAAGTTCTCAGCTAGTGATTTTTTCTCCTTGAGATGAGGGTCTCATTATGTTGCCCAGAGTGGGCTCAAAATCATGCGTCTCCCATCTCAGTCTGCGATTACAGGTGATCACAGGTGTGCCGGGCTAAGGTAGTGCTCTGGGATTCTGTTTGGTTTTTTTTTGCAGGGCTGGGATGGAGCCCCGGGCCTCATGCACATGAGGTAAATCCTCACCGCTGAGCTACACCCCCAGCCCTGCTTTGGGATTCTGATGCAGCTTGTGAGGCCCTGTGGCAGTGGTAAGAGGCTGGGTTTCATGGTATAGACCTTGGGCTGGAATCCAGATTCTACCATTTATTCCCTGTTTTATCTTGAACATGTTCATAACCTTCCTAAGGCCTCAGTTTCTTTATTCATAGTTACAAATACTATCTACTTTCAGAAATACTGTGGGGATTTCATAAGATCATGTATGTAAAAACATCCAGTATTGCCCGGCACTAGCAAACTGAAGGAAACAAGCAGGCCTCCAAACTCACCTGCTTTCTTAGCTCACAATCATCTTTCTGCCTCTAGTCTTTCCTACTACCTTGAATGCTCCTGCATATGCAGTTAGAAACATATCTAAAATGCTGCTGGGTATGACACCTAACCCCAGTGCATGTATTCAGGAACTTTCTAAATGCTAACGTATCAGCGCTGAGTCAAGTATCTGAGCCTGGCACTCAGTGATCTCCAAAATCAACTTCCTGTATCTCCCAAACTCTTGAAATTTACTTCTACGAGTGCCCTACATGTATTGCCTACACCATTCCAGGCAAGCTTCTCTGACATATGGTTCCCAAAAGCACAATATAAATATAAATATAAATATAAATATAAATATAAATATAAATGCCTCTCCGAGGACCTCAGCTCAAGCTTCTCTCTACACAGGAATGCTCTCTCCCTTTCCTCTGTGGTCTCAGTTCTACCCTGCTCTGCAGTCAAATTCTGAGTCCATTTCTCCCACCAAAAAACCTTCCCCACTACTTCTTTCTCTGAGGAATCATAGCGACATCAGTGAAAAATGAACAATATGCCAAGCAATTTTCCACGTGCTGTTTTACAACACTTCATATGCAAGATACATAATAAACCCAAGTGGTAAGAACTATTTTTATCTGCATTTTATAGATGTAATTCAGAGGCTAAGTTATCCATGGCCTTAAAACAAACAACCTGCAGAACTTTAGGGGCTGCCCATAGGGGAGAGTGCCCACAGGAAGATCGCAGTGTGCTGGCAATGTTCTGTGTCCTGATAATGGGTGTAAGCCACAGAAGTGTGTTCACATCGTAAAAACTCATCAAGCGTGGTTATGATATTTGCACCTTTTTCTATGTATATTATACTTTGATTTAAAACTTCAGGGCCGGTGAGATAGCTCAGCGGCATAAGCGCCTGCCTGGCAAGCGCGAGGTCCTGAGTTCGACTCCCAGTACCCACATATGAAAAAAGGGCCGGTGATATCGCTCAGCGGCATGGGTGCCTGCTGGTGTGCGAGGTCCTGAGTTCGACCCCCTAGTACCCACAAAAAAACAAAAAACAAAAAACACTTGAAAAAAATTACAGAAACTGTCCAGATTTCAGTTCTGCTTCTTAACTTATTGGGGTTACCATCACTAACTTCACTGGATGGGTACGAGGATGAATGGGAGACCTTGAAAAGTATAGTTCTTGTGTTACACCTCAACTCATCTGACGCTTCTCACATGGCACCTTCTACTAGGCATGTATTTCTTATATGCATAAAAATGATGACTCTGCTTAAGAATCTGGAGACACTAGTTTAAATCCTGTCTTTGCTACTTATACCTGTGCCCTGGGGCAAGATATTGTCTCCAGGCCTTAGTCTCTTACCAGTAAAAACAGTGTGGATAACAACAGGACCTGACTCCTAGGGTTGCAGAATTAAATCAGATGAAACATATAAAGTCCTTAGTTTGAAGTGTCTCAAATAACTAAGCAAAGGGTGACAACTGTGGCAAAGGATAGGAGAAGAATCTACTGAGGAAACAGATAAAGCCCTGGGTTTAATACTCATTACTGGGGCTGGTGAGATAGCTCAGCGGCATAAGCATCTGCCTGGCAAGTGTGAGGGCCCAAGTTCGATTCCCGGAACCCACATATGAAAAAAGGACCAGTGATATCGCTCAGCAGCACGGGCGCCTGCTGGTGTGCGAAGTACTGAGTTCGAACCCCAGTACCCACACACACACACAAAAAAAAACTCATTACTAGAGAGAGAGAGAGAGAGAGAGGTGTGAGAGGTCTTACAAAATCCTGGGTATCAGTGCGTTGATGTAACTGACAAATCTAACTTGTAAGTTAGCAAATGATTGCCTAAGTGCACAAGGCCTCAAAGAACTGGTACAAGCTGGACACACTACAAACATGAGGAATGGCTGGTAGAAAAAACAACAAACACTTGGTTTTGGATACACTGCAGAAATATCCAACTTCAGAAGGGAGGAAGGTATTTAAATAAAGTAACAATCCCAAGCATTCTATGATTTGTTTTTTTAATGTGGGTACCGGGAGTTGAACTTAGGACCTTGCGCTCGCCAGGCAGGCACACCGCTGAGCCATCTCACCGGCCCTCTATGATGTTTTAAAATATCACATGGCACAAAAGCAGGCAGTTTTCCAATGGCTATTTTAAAGTGGGGCGTTTTCAGAGAAAACATTATTTCAGTTATGTCAACATAAACATAAAATATAGGAGGTGGTAGTGAGAAGAAAACAAATATTACTGAGCAGGAACTAGGCACAAAATCTAGGTTAGGGATTCACCAAAGATTGCAGACATCTGCCAATGTCGGCCAGGTAGAAAATACAAATGAATGATGAGTCTAAGGTAAGCCACAGGCAGCGAGGGGGACTGTGCAGGGACAGGAGAGCACATGGACTGTCCCAAGTAACACCACTGAGCAGCAAGTGACTACTGTCATACTGGAATGGAGGCACACTGCCACCAGATCTGATTCTCAAGAGAAACTGGAGAAATTTCTCTGAATTTTTAGAGAAATTTCACAACTGAAAACACTCTGCCATAAACTTATTATTTTGAAAGCTGATGAACCAAGCATTTATCTTGCCTTTTCCAGATAAACCATATTACTGGATAAGCAAATAGAGGAGGGGGAGTTTCTCTTTACAGAAATATTTCCCTAAGAAATGAAAAGGGAAATGATAGAATTGGAACACCATTTTGTCATCCACAACGAATTACTGGACCTAGGCACTGAAGAGCGATGACTACAGACACCCCAGAGACAAGTAGGTATCAGGTGCCTTCTAATGGACAGCAGAGCCGAAAACTGAACCTGACTCTGACTAAGGGTATGGGCTAAACTAAGTCCTTACAGGAAACAGAGGACTGAGAGGATGTTAAATACTTCACAAGGATACAATCGACAATTCCAAGAATGAGGGATAATACTCTCAGAACAAACAAACAACTTTCTTCCAAAAAACTGTAGGATAAAAAAAACCAGAAACCATCATCACATTTGTGAGACAACTGGAAATGTGAACACTAACTGCTATTAAAAATTGTTAATATTTTAGGGGATATTATACTTATTTTTCAAAAAAGCAATTCAGTTGATGGTTAGTAGTGCTCATTATACCATCCTTATACCAGTAAGAATGGCTCATTATACCAGTCTTCTTTTGTGTATTCAAAACTCTTCATAATAAAGCTGGCCATGGTGGTGCACACCTATAATTATAGTTACTCCAGAGGCAGAGGCAGGAGGATCACAAGTTTGAAGTCAGCCTGGGCAACTCAGTATGACCCAGTCTCAAAATAAAATTAATTAATTAATTAATGTATTTATTTATTCATTCATTGAGATAGGGTCTCGCCATGTAGTTTAGGCTGGCCTTCAACAGCGATCCTCCTGCCTCAGCCTTCCGAGTGCTGGGATTACAGGCGTGTGCCACCACGACTGGCTCCCTCAAAATAAAATTTTAAAAAAAGGACAGGGTATGGAGCTCAGTGGTACATTGCTTGCCTAGCATGAACAAGGCCCTGGGTTCAATCCCCAGTACTGGGGGAAAGGGGGCACCTCCTCATAATAAAAAGTTTGGGTGTGTGGGGTGTGTCTGCGGGCTAAATGTTGTAGTAGGCTGCCACTTTGCAACCTGTGACTTATGTACTTTTTTCCAACTCCATAAAAACACCTACAATCACCAGTGTTCCTTTGTTCTCACTATGGAAAGGGAATTGCATAAAGGTCACATGATTTGTGTAATATTACCTTTCCTCAAGTCTTAGTTCTAATCACATCTTCCACTTCACAAAAGCTTCTCTGACCAACTCCTACCATTCATTCACCTTATCAATCAGGTCATAATTTTCTTTGAGACGTCTGAATAAATCACTCTTTACATTAAAATTATCAGAGTTGGGAGAGGGAAGATGTGCTGAGATATGGGGGACAATATTCACTGAGCACCCATTCTGCCAGGCTGTTATCTAGGTATGCATGGGTGCTTTATGTCTACACTGAACATAATCTCCCAGTATTCTTGTGAACTTTTCATTTTTCAGGTGAGAACACTGAGGATCAGAAGTTATACAGCTTGCCAGACTAAAAAGCCCTTGCCTTAGCTTTGGGATGGGTTACCCATGATGTCCATTTCACAACTACTGAACTTCCTACCTATCAACTTCAATATAAGCTAAGGAAAAAAAAATACACATATGAGCTACCCTGTTTACACTCAGTCACTCACACCAAAAGTCTGCAAAGTCTTAAACATCCCTAGGCTGCACATTACCTAATAACTGAGGGTGGTAGCAAAAGGAAAGAGGCGATGTCAACATCACTGCATACAAAGGGTACTGGTGGAGCCAAGGAAGAATAAGCTCAGTTTATGGAGAGCAAATGGAAAGCGGTCCTTCCTGACCTAGTAACAGAGGCAGAAAGCAGTCACAGAAATGAACGAAGCCTTTCAGATCTCCCTTCTCAACACCCACATTAATCTGTGTCATTCGTTCATTTCCAATAACCCCTTCAAGTAACACGTTGGCAAGTGCTAGGAAAGAGGGCACAGAGCAGTCTCCATTCACTGAGAAGCCCAGACTTTCAGGAATTCCCTTTTTAAAGGCCAATGATGAACAAGAGCCCAAGCCCTAGCCTAGGAGTCAACACTAACCTCCAGGCAGGAAGGGGACACTAATAACCCAACCTATGGGCTTCCAAATCCTAAATCAGATCATAAATCCAAACCCTGACCTGTGGCCCCATTATGTCGCAGATCTGGAAAGGGCTCAGATGCCAAGAGAGGAAATGCAGTCTGCTAGGCCAGAAGGCAATTTCAGACTCCAATCCTCTGGAGTTCAAGGTTCCTGAGGTTCCTTCCAGGCCCTGTGAAATCAATTTCACTAACTCAGAAAAGCCACTTGCCTTTTCTGGGCCTGATTTCTTTTTTCTTTTCTTTTTGAGATAGGGTCTTGCTCTGTAATTCAGGCTGGTCTTAAACTCACTATGTAGCCCAGGCTGGCCTCAAACTCACCGCTATCCTCCCGCCTCAGCCTCCCAAGTGCTGGGATAACAGGTGTGTGCTACCACACCGGGTGGGTCTCTTTTCTTACCTGTTGATTTAGGAAGTTAAAATTTCAAGTTCCCTCTCATCTAAAATCATTTAAATCATCTTGGGGTGTTCGGCCTTCAGCCACCTCAGATTCCAACTGGAAGCTGAGACCCTATACACATTCCTAATCTTTAATTTGGGCACTACTCGAAAGTTCAGACTCAGAACCTATATGGCTCCAGAGGTGGCAAACCAGATCTACACATCCACCTCCAATTTTCAGATGAACAGCGAGAGCCTTAGGTTTTCTCCTATCCTGATTTAAGTGACTCACATAGGTCAGACTTCACTCCTCTTGGCAGTACAATTAGTCAGCACACACCAGCTCCCACTCTGCCCCACGTGTAGGAAGATGACCCTCCATCCTCAGTCATTAATCATTATCAAAAAGTTCTGCTCCTAGTGTCTGGAATATAACCCTGATTCTGGACAATTCACTCCCAACTCGCAGGAAAACTGGGCCATCAAGCTTCTTCCTCCATTCAGCCTGTAATCCAGAGCCCCAGCCTCCGGCTCATCCCACCCTCAAACTTCTCATCCTCTAACCCCTAATAGCCCACCTAACATTCTTGAGATCCCCTAACACGACACTTCATGCCTGCATCCCTAAGTCTCCAAATCCAACCCAAACTCCGCCTGCCCTGGCCTCCCCGCTCCCCGCCTTTCCATTTGGACCCTTCTCTAAACACCTTCCTAGGACCTGAGACCCTGGCCAGGGTCCCCTCAGACTCAGCCCACCGTCTGCTCCCGGACAAGGAAAGGACTTCCGGATCTCCGTCCGCCCTGACCTTGGAGTTCCGCGGGCTCTGCCGCCGAGCGCGGTCAGGACGCTCACCTGGGTACCCTTACCAGCCCCGGGAGGCCCTAGCAGCACGGCCCGGATGCCTTTAGGATACTCCGACTCCGCCGCCCGTACGGTAGGAATCATGCCTGCCAAACTCTCTAGCCGCCAGCCCTTGCACACCTCCCAGGTCCGGCTCTTCTAGACCAGCGCATCGCGCAAGCCACGCAAGCCACACTCACTGCTCACAGTGGCCGGTCGCCACGTCCTTCAGCTTCCTCCGCCCGCCCCTGAGCGCAACGGACACTTCAATTTGCCAATCGTAAAGCGATACTGAGGAAGACTACTTATGATTGGACAGAATAGCTACGAAGTAAGGGGCGGGCCGGCATGCTGAGTGGGCGGGGCGCTAGTGGCGCTCTTGGCTGGTGTGCAGAGTGGGCGGGAAAACGTGAAGGAAGACCAGAGCCCGCGCGGGAAGTTCCACTTCGGCCCTTGACAGTTAATGACACCTGCAGCTCCGTTTAAATCCTATGAAATTGCCCGCGGGATTGTAAATAGTTAAAATCACTCGTAGAAAACAAATTGGCGCCGGGCGTGGTGGCACACGCCTGAACCCCAGCACTCGGGGAGGCAGGAGGATCGCCCTGAGTTCGAGACCAGCCTGAACTACATAGTGAGTTTAAGGCCTGCCTGAACCCTGAACCTCGTAGCAAGATCCTGCCACCAAAAAAAAAAAAAAAAAAAAAAAAAAAAGAGACAAAAGAAAACAAATTGACAATATGTATCACATAACCTTTGATCTAACAATTCCACTTCTAAAAACTCAAAGGAGGGCCGATGAGATAGCTCAGCGGCATAAGGGCCTGCCTGGCAAGTGCGAGGCCCTGAGGTCGACTCCCGGTACCCACATAAAATAAACAAATAAATAAAAACTCAAAGGAAAGACATAATCAAGAATATGTGTATGCGTAAAGATTTGTGTAACATAGAAGTCAGTTGCCATATTTATACCAGCCCCAAAGTCCCAAACCAAAAAATAAAGGCGACAGTCTAAATGTTGAACAGTAAGAGACTGGTTAAGTAAATTGCAACAAATTTGTATGCTGGAACTCGCCCATTGTATGACTATTCAATGACAAGCGAAAATGTTCACCAGCAGGATACAAAATTGCAGCTACAACAAATCCCAGTTTTGTTTGCTTAAGCGCCTGCCTTGCAAGCGCGAAGGCCCGAGTTCGACTCCCGGAACCCACATACGAAAAAGGGGCCGGTGATATCGCTCAGCGGCACAGGTGCCTGTTGGCGCGTGAGGTCCTGAGGTCGTCCCCCCGGTACCCACAAAAAAAAAAAAAACAAAAAACAAAACAAAAAAAAAACTGGAGACTTCTGTGGCGTAGAGAGGTGTGTCTACTTTATGCGTGTTTAGATTTCAAAAAAAGTTCTGTAATTCTATAGTATACAGGTAATGCCTTTATAAGAAAAATAACCTTTTTAATTCAGGAAAAAGATATTATTTTTTTCCTCAAGAGAGATGACCTTCTCTTGGACAGGGAAATGATTTCTGCGGCTTTTTTGGTGTGTGAAAGTTTCATCGAGCCCCTTTGGACCTTTCATGGCAGTGTGATTAGGAAACCATTATATTTCCTTATAGGACCATACCAACTATTTCTACATCCTAATGATGAATTTACTAACCCTGAAGTTGTGCTCTCTTGTACCTTACCTCACAGAAGTTAACATTTATTTCTCATCGCCACGATGAACTTTTACAAGATGCCTGTTTGATCTTGTTGGACCTTAGAATGAAGCAGGGATTGTTATGCCTATTTTCCAGAAAGTAAGCTGAGGTCTAGAGCTAAGCAGCAACCAGTCCAACATTACACGGTAGCAGAATTACAATTAAGATTGGGGATGACAAGCTGGTGCTCCTGAGGGCACAGGGCTTCTCTGATAGAGGCTTCTATGTAGCCAAAGTTCACTTCAATCCAATAAGATTAGTTTATTAAGGTTTTCTGTGAGCAGGGCACTAGCCAAGGGATGTAGCTATGAGCAGCTTTCCCTTTCCACCACCAATCCCTGTAATGATTCTGACCAGGAATAGGCCCCTTAGGCAGGAAAATAACTAGTACTATACATAAATACACAAAATGTGAGACTTACTCATTCAACTAAAAATGGTGTAGGCTTTGGGGTATAGAAAGGAAATAAGACAGCTAAGTTATATTCTTACAGAATTAACAAAATACCAGAGAACTGAGTGTTAAAAAGTGAACCAGTCTTCAAGGATATAAAATTAAGATAACATAGTAGGAGATAGGAGGATGAGAAGTCAGCTCAGTCTTCAAAGACTGCATGGCAGTGGAGAAATCCAGAAGCCAGAGCCAAGGAATCTCCCACAAGTTCATTAAAATCAGACCCACTGAGGCAGGGGAATGATCTCCCCTACTCTAAAGCCCAGTGAAGAACTTTCCCAAATGACAAAGAGAAAATTCCAGGTGGGTAAAGGACAAATCCATGTGTAGAATAATCATGCAAGTAGTTTATGGTTTTACTTTTTAGGATAGTAAAACTCACACCCAGAGTGGAGACTTCGCATGGTAACGAGACATGTATTACACGAAAATGATAACCCAGCACTTGGGAGGCTGAGGCAGGAGGATTGTGAGTTCAAGGCCAGTCTGGGCTACACAGTGAGTTGGAGGTCAGCCTGAGCTACCTAGTGAGACCCTGTCTGGGGGAGGGGGAGCAAAAGGCAGAATAAGGCAAAAGGCACAACTAAAATTGCACCTTTACACTTGATGACGCCAAGAGGCCAGGTTGCTACCCTGTCGATGCTGTACATCTTTATCCTTTGGGTCAACCTGGGATTTCTGTCCCCACAGCTTTCCCCCTTGTGCTAGAGCATAAGAATGAAAGCCTTGTTCTTGTGCCAAAGTGCTTCCGTCTCATTCTTCTGAAAGAGCACAAGAACCCACAATGTCAATAACCGGACAATAAGGAGGATATGGACATCCCAGGAGGAGGAGTGTCTCATTCATTTAGTCACCCAACTATTAATTTTTAATAATAACTGCTGCTATCCACCTATTATTGGGTGTTATGTGGCAAGCAATAGACTAAGCAATTTACATGCACAATCTCATTTAATCCTCACAGCTGTCTATATATAGGGTAGCTACTTTATTATCAACATATTTTAAAAATAGAGGCACAGGGAAGTTAGTATTGGACCTTGCCCACGGTCACGTGACTGGCCCGTGGCCGAGCAGAGGTCTGAGCTCAGATCTGTTTGGCTGCCCCCTGCACTGTCAGGTAGCAGACATGGAGCTCACAGTGGAGCTCACAGTCCAGCAGGGTTCCGAGTAGCGTGTAACAGTAGGAACCAGAAGGATGGAGAGGATTTGGCTTTGGGGCAGGGAACATCTCAGGCTGAAAGAATGCTTGGAGCAAACCCCTAGGAGCAGGAGAGAGCAGGGGTGCTGTGGATTTTATTCAGTGGGTTTTGGGGGAATTGGGAAGTTTCTAGGTAAGACCCTATGGCCAGATTTATGTTATTTAAAGATCACTTACATGACAGACTGGAGAGGAGAAAAAGAGGTGGGTATATGACAAGAACTATTTCTGTTAATATTTTGTGGTATGCAGAAATAATAGCCCCTCAAAGATGTCCACATTCTAATCCCCAGAACCTGGGGTCATGTCACTTTACATGGCAAAAATTAAGGATTCTGAAATGGAGAGACCATCCTCGATTATCTGGGTGGGCCCAACATAATCACAAAGGTCCTTATAAGGAAAAGAGGGAGACAGAAGAGCCAGAGAAGATGTGACACAAGCAGAGGTCAGAGTGATGTGACTGCTGGCTTGGTGGCAGGGCAGTCACAAGGAAGGCTGGCAGTCTCTGAAGCTGCAGAGGAAAGATGTAGCTTCTCCCTTGGGGCCTCTGGAAGGAACATGACCCTGCCGATGACTGGATTTTAGCTGCACGAGACCCATTTTGGACTTTATACCTCCAAAATTGTAATGGTACATTTGTATTGTTCTAAGCCGCTGACTTTGTGGCAACTTGTTGTAGCAGCAATAGGAAACCTATACAAGTTATTTGGATGTGGGTAGTAGAAACAGATTTTGGCTACATTAAGCAAGAGGGGAATTCATTGGGTAGATGCAATTGTACACCCACAGGCTTCAGGAGTGATAGGAACTGGGGCTACTTTGGGTAATCTAGATAGGAGAAATACACGAACACTGCTGAGGGAAATGTTTATCCCCCACCCCAGGCTTTTCACGTGGAGGAATCTCCTCAGGAGTGACCCTCTTGCCTTTTCCCTTCATCCACACATTATACCCCAGAGGAGGAACGATACATACAGTATCTGATTAGTGAGCTTACCAAGAATGAACTGAGCTCAACTCAGTGCTTCCTCCCTCTCTCTTTTAGATCTTCCTGCCCACAAAAAGCACTTCCTTTAGTTCTCCTACATTCTCAAAAATTCCCAAAGCCTATCCCCCAGAGAGAGGACAATAATTTGTTTCCTTCCTTCCTCCCTTCCCTTTTCTCCTTTTCTTCTCTTTCTTTAAAAATAATTCTTTCCTGAAAGACAGGATCTTGCTATGTTATCTAGACTGGCCTCAAATTCCTGGTCTCAAGTGATCCTCCTACCTCAGCCTTCCAAGTAGCTGGGATTACAGGTATGTGCCATCATGCCCCATGCCGTCCACCAGAAATGCTGCTCTCCCCTGCACCCCCAGTCGGACCCTCTGGGAAGAAGCTGCCCCTGCTCAGGAGGGTCACGCAGACAGCATGCCTTACATGACAGATTGGAGAGGAGAAAAAGAGGTGGGTACATGACAAGAACTATTTCTGTTAATATTTTGTGGTATGCAGAAATAATAGCCCCTCAAAGATGTCCACGTTCTAATCCCCAGAATCTGGGGTCATGTTATTTTACATGGCAAAAATTAAGGATTCTGAAATGGAGAGATCATCCTGGATTTTCTGGGTGGGCCCAACATAATCACAGCTGGAAAGGGGGGCACACAGGCTGTGGGGACAGGGCCACCGTGGCATCCAGGGAAAGGCTCACTTATGTGAGCTCTAGCACTACCTAGGACTAGTTGGAGAAGTTTAATTTTGGTGTCTCAGGTAAGTCAGTCCATTGTATGCCAGTGAAGACACGTCTTAAACATCTCTGCAAGAATAAAGGTGATATTCTGATCTCCCTCTGCTTTACTTCTATAGCTATTTCTTTATTTGTTTCTAAAGTTGGGCGAGGCCACCCTGAAACTGAACAATTTCTTGACTCAAGATTTCCACTCAAGATTCAGATTTTTGGCTTGCCTTGGATCTCATGTTTACCCCTTGGTGAAAGTGGAAAGGACCTTGATTGACTAACAGTTCCCTCAGGACTATTGGGAATGGAGAAGTAGTTCCTTAAAAGTAAATGGTGACAGTTTCCAAAATAAGAGACAAGGGTTTTGGGCAGGCAAAAAAACAAAACAAAACAAAACAAAACAAAACAAAACAAACAAAACAGAAACCCCAGATGTCCTCTGCAGAAAGCTATTGCAAAGGTCCATGAGAAACATAACGAGGATCTAGAATATGGAGGTAGCGTTAACAGGACTTGACTCCAGACCAGATGGGGATAAGAAAGTATGAGTCTTAGGGCCAGATGACTGGGGGTGGTTGTGGTGATGCCATTTATAGATATCTCCTTTATTCATTAATTTGAAATACATTAAATGAGCATTTATTATGTGCCCAGTACTGTGTGTGGTTCTGAGGATCCAGTGAGGGCAGGGTGTCCACCATTATGGAATTTGCACTCAAGCAGAGGAAAGTGCAAGTAAGAGATGGATAGAGGCTATGCTGGGAAAAATACAAACTGCAGAGAGATCACAATGGAGGGGCATCTAACTCAGACTGAGGGGGAATTTTGTCTAAGTGAGATGGAATTTTAAGGATGAGGAGGATTTACCTAGAGAAGAGAAAGAAACATATTCCAAAAGGAACAGCGTGTGCAAAGGCCTGAAGACAACAGAGACTGTGGGAAGTGGAGGGGAACTGTGGTACTCAGCAGAGGAACACTTCTCTTGTGTTGTAGAAAATCTCTACTGCACGGGACTTGGTTGAAAACAGCCATGTCTCCCTTTGCAGGAGTGGAAAGGGCAGAAACTTGCCTGCTTTCTTGGCAGGAGAGTGAGCACATGTCCAGACTTGGCCAGCAGGATATTCCTGCCCAGGACTTTGGCCTTTGCAGGAGGGGGGTGTAGGGGCAGGGTCTGTTCTAGGGGAGGTGAGAGTCCAGCAGCACTGAGAGGCCAATGGCCAGTAGGGGCCGTCCAGCCAGGCAATGTCTGTGCATGTCTTTGGGTATGTTCTCAGCCTGCTTTGGTTCCTATTCAGGTTTGGAATTCATGAGAGCCCCACATTATTCATGAAGTTCCTTTACTGCTTAGGTCAGCCACCGCGTCTACACTGGCAGTTTGAAATCAGTCATGGTGGGAATGTTTATAATATGGAAATTGGCAAATATTGGTGTGGAGCCAGGAGAGGGTCAGTTTGGCTGGAGTTAAAACTCAAAAGGGGGGGCTGGTTGTGGTGGTGTACACCTGTAATCCCAGCTACCCAGGAGGCTGAGGCAAGAAGATCACAAGTTCAAGGCCAGCTCGGGCAACTTAGCAAATTCTATCTCAAAAAAAATTGGTGTTTTTCAAAAGGGTTGGGGATGTAGCTTGCTGACATAACCAAGGTCCTAGGCTTAATTCCTAGTATTAAAAACAACCAACAAAAAAAGAGAGAGAGAAAGAAAGAGAGATTGAGATTGATTCTTAAGAAAAACTCCCTTCTAGCTTTTGGATGCCAAGAGAAGATGCAATGCCTGATGTTCAACAGCCTACTTGAGACCATGAGGGGAGAGTGAAGAGTCTCCAAGAAACTGACCCAGGGTCTGATATCACTGAGCTGTTGAATTAAGTGACCTGAGTATCACTTTCCTCTGGACTTCTCATGATCGGAGATAAACCTCTTAACGGTCAAGCCACATTTATTTGAGTAGTTGGATACCTGCTGCTGAAAGCCTTATGTGACACTGAAGCCACCTAACCTCCATGGCCCTCAGTTTCTCTCTGCAAAATCAAGTTGATGATACCTATCTTATAGGGTCATAGCGACTGTTGAGTTAGATAACAGATGTAAAGTATTTAGCAAGCACCTTGCTTATGTTAAGCACTCTGTAAATGCTGTTATGTACTACTGGCTTCAAAACCATGGATAGATGAGTTTGTCCCGGGAGAGGGTAGGGAGAAGAGAAGGAGAATGAAGACTAAAATCTGGGAAGCCAGTACTTGAGAGGAAAAAGGGGTCCAGCAAAAGACTCAGGGAATGATTGGAGAGTTAAGAGGAAAACCTGAAATTTCACTCTACCCCTCATTCCCTTTTTCATCTGGACAACTCCTACTCATCCTTTAAAGTTTAGTTTAAATACCTGCTTCTCTGTGAAGCTTTTCTGGGCAGTTGGACCACAGCTTCAGTTTTTAAGTTAGTCGCCCATCTCCCACAGTGCTCCTTTCTTTTTCTCCATTTGTCATGATTTAGTGTGGTCTTCTGTTCTTATGTCTGCCTCCTGCATCGGACCATGAGTGAACTCCTCACAGCAGAGGTGCCCGGACTGGATCTCCTCACCGCTGGCTTGGGGGTTGGCAGCTGGTAATGAAAGCAGAAGCTATTATTTGATGGCAGGCACTGTGCTAAGTGCTTTACACATTTTAAACTATGCAATCCTTGTGACAATTTGATGAGGTAGGTGCTAGTCTTAGTCCCATTTTATAGATGAATAAATTTAAGTACTGTGAGGTTGAGAAAATTGTCCAACACTGTGGCTAATAAATGGTAGAACTGGGCCACAAACACAGGTCTGGCTCTCTAGCCTGCATCATACCCACTCTGCTCTGTTCTTTCCCGTGTTGTGGGTGCTTATAGAGTTTGTTGGTTGAAATAATGAAGAAGGAATATTACCAAAGCCAAAGAAGGAGTATGTTAGTCAGCTTCAGCTAAATTATTCTGCAACGACAACCCCCAAATCTCAGCTTACAGAAAGGGTTACATGGCAGCTACAGGTCAGCTATGGCTCTGTTGTATTAGGGACGTAGGCTAAAGAAGCAGCTTCTAGACCTATTTAGAAGAATGCTGTTCTCAGGGGAGAAAAGAGGATACATAGTGTGCTGCAATCAGCTTACGTTAGAGAAAGTTTAGTACACTTCTCTTTCCAATTCCATGCTTGAAAATGTCACACGGCCTGAAATCAGTTATGCTGGCAAGTATTTATACTATCAAAATTGACAAATACTTTTTTCTTTGGGAGAGTTGTTTATTAATATTTACCAGCACAGCACTGGAGAAGTAGAGTGATGAGATTGCCTGTTGATCCTTAAAGCTTTGGCCCAGAAATGGCACAGGTCATGGACATGCCACAGTTAATGTACACTCATGCTTGCCAAAGCACGGCCAACTGCTGTCACTGGGGCCCAGAATATACTCCTCCCATTTAGAGGGTCTCTGTCAGAGATGCAGTAAATATTCAGAAAAAACCCCATGATCTGCTGTCATGGAGGAGTCACAGGCAAGGAATGAGAAAAACCCCATGGAATTGGCCTTGAGGACTTTGTCTGTGACTTTTAACAGGCAGCTATCTAAACTGAAGGAAGTGGCCACATGGCTTCCATTTTATACTTGCCTTGTGGCAAAGTTCTCCATGATTTAATTTTAAAAAGTGAGCATTTATGGAGCCAAGTATTTGTTCCAGGCCCATGTCCAGCCCACTACAGACAGTCTCGCTGAGTCATCCCAGTGCTCTTGCTATGTCCGAGCTGTTGTTATTCCTATTTTATGTATGGGGAGAACTGAGGCTCAGCATGATTAATTGGCTTGCTTGAAACCACATAGCTAGTAAAATCTTCTACCACACAGCAGTTTTTTGCTTTTGTTTTTGTTTTTTTGTGGTGGTGGTGGACTATACTACTTTTTACAAATACTTCCTGTTCTTCCCTATGGGAGGATTATATATCTCTATCTTGTTGAACTTAGGTGAGGGCATATGACTTACTTTGGCTAATGTGACATGAGCAAAAGTGAGATACATGCCACTTCAGGACAGTGGATTTGAGTGCCTTGGCGGGGTTTCTATGTTCCCTTTTCCTTCCTTCTGCAGTTATGAAAGCTGTGTTAAACTGGAACCTCCATCAGCCTATGTCCCTAAGAAATTACATAAGCAGAGTCTCCTAGTTAATTCGGATGAGATTTAGCATGAGCAAGGATCTTATTTGGTGATGAAATTCTCACAGTTATTGCTTACTACTGCAAAACCTTGTCCATCCTAACTGATCTATCCTCACTGGGATCAGAATAAAGAGGCTGGACAGGAGGCTTTTGCCAAGTGGACCAAGATCTACTTATCCTGCTGCGTGGAGACCTAGACTTTGAGTTCCAGGGGCTTTGTGGACTTTGAGTTCTGATTTCCTATTCAGACCAACTTGTTGGTGATATAGCCCAGCGGCATAAGCGCCTGCCTGGCAAGCGTGAGGTCCTGAGTTTGGTTCCCGGTACCCACACAAAGAAAACAAACAAACAAAAAAAACACAGACCAACTTGCTCCTACCTGGCAGAGAGCATGTACTTCTGTACCCTTTTTGTGCCTCCCAAGCCCACCTGACCTGGTGCCCTTTTCCAATCTCTGCAACATGCTTCCTATCCCTTTGCCACCCAAATCAGATGTGGTTTGAGATGTGGTTTTCTGAAGAACTGACTAATCCCAAGCCACCTGAACAAGCAAAGCCTTTTCGCTACTGTTTTGAGGTCACTGTGGTCAAATGCTGATTTCTATAAAAGCTGCCAGCCTCCCCCCCCCAAAAGCATATGATATTAGCAGCAACCATTAAAGAAAAAATTATTCAATGACATTTGTTAAAGCATGGAAAAGCAGACTTTACCCAGGACCACTTTATAATGGGGCTCTGCAGTGGTGGAGAGAGATTGGGCTCAACTCCAAATACAGCCGGGGCAAGTGGGAATTTATAATGAGGAAGCAGTTTTGGAGGTGTCAATGATGGAAAATTACCAAGAGGAAACTTCAGGGGTTATAGCTGTTTTGGTTAAACCCCCCTAATAGGATTGCTGCTGAAGTCAGGCCACAGTGGTCAGACATTGCCCGGGGGGTGGTGGAG
The DNA here is from genome assembly GCA_028451465.1 of Erethizon dorsatum. Lineage (NCBI taxonomy): Eukaryota > Metazoa > Chordata > Mammalia > Rodentia > Erethizontidae > Erethizon > Erethizon dorsatum. The sequence continues at coordinate 109,863,832 of CM051827.1, read as the reverse complement.
GATGAGGAATTAATCAAGGATGATCAGATAAACTGATTTAGCCACGTTCTTTGGTAAAACTAGATTTTATAGGGAAATGCTCAGATGGCCCTAGCAGAAGATTTAAAAGCCTGACTACAGTTTGGCCAAACAAAGAATCTTTGTCATAATAAATACACATTCAGTTGGGAAATGTTGCATATTCAATATGGTCTGTGATAATGTGAGATGAACTAGAAGTTCTACTGGAAAATGATGATGCAGACCAGAGGGCACTGGGTCGGAAGTATTTACTGGAATAATGCTTTTCGAGCACCTCCTATGCCTCGCAGTGAGAACTCTGTGGTCTCTGTATTATCACTTTCCTGTCACGGGGACAAGATACCTGACATCCAGAGCTTACAAAGAGGACAGCTTTATTTTGGCTCACAGTTTCGGTGGATTCATTCTATGGTAGGCTGGCTCCAAGACAGAAATGGCATGAGGGAGGAAAGCTGTTCATTGTATGTCTGCCAGGAATCAGAGAGGGGGCAGGGGCTGGGGACAAGAATGCTCCCTTCCAAGCCATCCCTCCAGTGACCTGTCCCTTCCAACCAGGCCCCAGCTCTAAACGTGAGACTTTGGGGAGACATTTTAGATCTAAACCATAACACTGTGTCAGTGAATGCAGGCGATGGTAGAGACAGGCAGGTAAGAAGCACAGAGTGCTAAGGTTGATAAATGATGTCTGTTGGTTAGTTTAGTTGTTCATTCACCTGATGCATATCCATTGAGCTCTCCTGCTCTGCTAGAGGCTGGACTGTTTAGTGGACTGGGCAGTTAGTGCAAGCAAGACAGGGACTGTCCTTGTCCTCTTAATGTCTAGAGTCTAACCAACATGAGAAAAATAGGCACAAAGTGCCAAGGGCACATTTAGCAGAGGCAGACAACCTAATCCAGGGTGGGGGTAAGGAGGGGTTCTAGTATAACTTTTTAAAGGACAGGACTGAATCCTGAAAGATGAGTGAGAAGGAGGTAGCAAAGAAAGAAGAAGGGCATCTTGGACAGAAGGAACAATTTAAGTAAAGGCTTGGAGGTGCAGTGGGCAAGTAAGAGTTGCTTGACTAAAGCAAGGAGTGTAAACTAAAGAGGGGCAAGAGATAAGGTGAGAGTCTAGACTGACAGGGGCCGAAGGTGCTGGGTTTAAGTGCTTGGACCTACCCTGAAGACAGTAGGAGCCATTGGATGGGTTTTGAGTCAGGGTGTTTATTATTTAGGAAACAGGCTCAACTACTATAATGGAGCCTCTAAAATAACAATGGTTTAGACAAGATAGAAGTTGACTTTTCGCCTATGTAAAAACTCTGGTAGGCAAGTGGGTGTCCATATTGTACCTCCTACATCAGAGGCTCTGGCTCCTTTAGGCTGGCTGCTCTGATATCCCTAACATACAGCTTTCTTCTTGTGGTTCAAGACAGCTGTGGTACCAGCTCCTACCGTACCTTCTGTAACTCACCCAACAGGGAGGAGTAAAAGGGCTGTAGGGGGACAACCCTCCCCTCTAAAGATGTAAACTGGAATTGCAGGCATCACCTTCATTCACACTGCCTGGGCCAAAAGTGAGTCAGACGGCCACAACTAATAGCCAGGGTCCTGGGAAATGCAGTCCTTATTCTGGACTGACATATTGCTCGGCTAAAAGGACTGGCTGTTTTACTAAAGGAAGAATGGCTGCTGAGGGATGACTAGCTGTTTTCCTTTTGTTATGTTTTGTTATATTCTCTCTGGGGAAGGGTGGAGAATGGCTGGATGGTAAGAGATCAGAGCCAAGGAAACAGCCCAAATGAGAGACACTGAGGCCTGAACAAAGGCATGTATGTCTGGGATGAGTAGAATCGTGGAAGACTTAGGAGATATTTGGAAGTTGAATGGACAGAACATAGTAATCAGTCAGTTATACTTTAATTAACTGTAGTTATCATAGCCTGAAATTATACTTGTAATTGTGGAATTAGCTGTTTAATGTCTCCCTTCCGAATTAGATCATAAATGCTTGAGGACAGGGACTGGATCTATTTTGTTCATCACAGAATCCTGGGGACAGTGTCTACAACAATGCCAGGCATACAGTACATGCTTATAAGTGAAAGAGGAGGAGCCAAGGACAGCCAAGGATAGTAATTAAATAATGATGACTCCCAGAACTTGTTTGATTGAAGAATATCAACACCTTAAAGTAAACATCGAACAGTTTTAAAAAAATAATTTCTACCGTCCCCCTTTCCTGATGGGCATTTGACACCCTAATGACATCTCGAGCCGTTAGTTTTCAGTGACCGTTAGTTACTAACGCAGTGTGGTGGACTGACAACTGGTGGTCAACTTGTAACACCCAGCTGAACTGAATCAGCGTGGTGCTGGGTGTGGAGGGCCCACCTGAGGACTGTTGCCAACAACATAAAAAGGAGAACTGGAGAGGAGGAGGTGGTGCTGTTGGTTCTCCTGGAGGAGCTTGTCACGCTGGCTTTCCTGATATGAACTTGGTTGTTCTCATCGTTGGAGGAGCTCGGGACCTCGTCACTGAGGACGGCTGTGGTACTTTTCGGGGGAGCTCTGGTCCTTACTTTGAGTGTTGCTTCCTGGCCCCGGTGCAGATCCCTCAGCCTGCTGGCACAGATCCTTCATCCCACTGGTGCAGACTTTCTAGCTTCCATCACTGACCTTTGGGCCTTCCCAGCGCAGATCTGTGAAACAGACTTGCACAAGACATTGTTGTGGGCTCTGGGCCTCCAGTTGGACTCGTGGGGGGCATTGCCATGGGCTCTAGGTCTTCAGCTGGACTCATGCAGGACATTGCCGTGGAATTCAGGCCCTCAGCTGGATTCTTCGGGTCTCTAGTGTATGGACAGATTTCCTGCACTCTTTTGTATATGACTCTTTGGGTGACTATTATAAAATAATCCTATAAATTTTGCATCCTGTATTAAATTGTTTTCCTTGCAAACCCTGACTACAACATGCAGTGTCTTGTTTCAGGTATTATCGATTTCCAAAGGTCAATCTCTTATTTGATTGAAAGTCCAGCAGGTAGGACCTGCAGCTGGAGAGGAGGTGGACGGGGTCTTTTCTCTCTGCTCTGCCCTCTGCCGGGCAGGAATCAGAAAGAAAGAAAGAACTTGTTTCTCTACATGTTCCCTGCTCCCTCTTGGCTGACCCTGTCTTCATAGCTTGGAAGATGTTTGTTTTCCTGTTCTCTTAGTCATGAAAGCTGCTTGGTTTTTTGTCTATGGACATAGAGCATGTGTGTCTGTTCAGGAGGCTCTTACAGAGGGCTCTCCCTACAGGCCAAGCTAATAAAGGGCTAGGTACCCTGCTGGTGGCCTCAGGTTTCCCCTTCACTATTCACCTGTTTGGCCCAGCATGCCAGCTGCCCCCATCACACCTACTCTGCAGCTCCAACCGTGGGACCTGTGGGCTTGGTGAAATCCATCTTTCTACCTCTCCTTGCCAATTTACCACCTGGTCATATCCTTGACCTTCTCTCTTCAATGCCATTTCCCCTATTTCAGTTGTCAGGATAGGATGGCTGATATGTTCAGTTGATCAAAGGGCATCATCAAGCAATGAGAAGTCAGACACCCTCTGGTGGCACCCTAAACCAGATGAATAATCCATTTATCTTTGTTCAAGTTATCTACATCTGTGTAACAGACTGCCTCAAACTTTTATCAAAAGACAACCACTATTTTATCATGCTCAAGGAGTCTGAGTCAGGAATTAGTCTAGGCATGGGAGGGATGGCTGGACTCTGCTTGCAGAAAGTGGCCTCCACAATGGTTCCCAATGGACTCTGTCTCCTGGTACTCACCCTTGTGAAGTCCTCGCCCATAGGATATTGGTCTGCATGACCAATAGGAAATGGCAGAAATAATAGTAGGTGCTATGGTTTGAATATGGTTGAGTATGGAAGCTTGGTCTCCAGTGCGGTGGTGTTGAGTGGTAGGGCCTAGTGGGAGGGAATTAGATCATGGTGTCATTGTCCTCAGAAGGCATTAATGCTGGTCATGTGGAATGAATTAGTTCTTTCAAGAAAGAGTTGTTATGGAGAATAAGCTTAGCCCAAAATCCCTCTAGCTTTATATTTTGCCATATAATCTCTTCTACACTCATTCCTGCTGTTATGATGCCCCTCATGAGGGTTAAACAGGTTGGATCTGCCTGGTCTTGGACTTTTTACCTCAAAACCGTGAACTAAATCTCTTTTGTTTAAAAAGCAGCTAGCCTCAGGTATTTGTTGCAGCAACAGAAAACAGACTAATCCAGTGTGTCACTTACGAGTAATTCTCTTGGATGGTTCATTCTGGGGGAAGGTAGCTGTCATGTCGTGAGGACACTTATATGTGGAGAGTCCCATCTGGAGAGAGACTAAGGCATCCTGTGAATGGGCATGTGAATGAGCTTGGAAATGGATCTGCCAGCCCCAAAGTCTTAGATGACTGCAGGCTTGGCCCACAGCTTGAATGCATTTTTGTGAGAAGCCCTGAGTCAGAATCACCCAGATGTACCACTCCTGGATTCCTCACTATCAGAAACTGGGTGAGTTGATAAATACTTGTTTTTAGCTGCTGTATTCTAGAGTAACTTGTTACATGGCAACAGATAACTAGCACATTGCTCCATGATGTTTGGGTGTTAGCTGAGAAGACTCAAATGGCTGGGGGCTGGGATCACTTGGAGGCTGGGATGGGAGATATTACAGTAGCCATTTTGCACACTGCAGTTGGCCACACCTGCCCTGCTTAGGGGTGAAAAACCAATCCATTGCTAAGGGACAGAGGGACAAGTGGCTTCTTTTCACAAGCCCTGCACCCTCCAGCAATGGGGGTAGAGCTAGTTCTGCTTAAATGGTACTTCCTATCAAGCTCTGAGGGGAGCTAGCCACCTTCTGGGCTTGGGAAGTGAAATACTTCCTGCCTTTTATCCTCGGCTGTGGACACTGGTATAAATTCTACTTTTGTGGAAAAACAGGGAAGGTCCCATCTAACATCTCACCCCATCAGGCCTCCCAAACTTTTCTCTGCCAGTCACTGTGCTTTACCTTTACCTCCATCATTCCTGCATCCATCCTCCAGCTAGGAATGAAGAGCCCATTTAACAGAGGAGGTCTAGGAGGACCAAGGTCACACAGCCACAGGTGACAGGGCAGGGACACAGTGCCAGCTCTGATCCCTACGTCCATGCTCTAAGGGCTCTGGGATTCTAGAAAGCCTATAGGTAAGAGCCTCAGCCCTGGTTTCCTCAGGGTCCCTCTGGGAGTGAAGCCAGAATGAGCAGTGTGAGAGGGTAGGCTGGGGGAGTTATACTCATAGGAGCCGGGGCCTGCAAACCTCCACACTAAGGGTTTGGGCTGGCTGTCAGGTGCGCATTTAGAGTGAAAGGCATGGAGAAATAAGAGAGAGAGAAAAGATTTTTACTTTCTTTTCAGCCTGTCCCTGATCACTGAGCTTCCTACTAGCCAGAAGGCTGAGCCCTGGGTAAAAATCCTGTTTGTTGGCCTGGAATCCCTTCTCTGTCCTGGAACATCTAGTGGGAGATCCTTTGAAGTCATGGGGCCTGTGGACACTGGTCTCCTGCTGGTGCCCAGCCAGTCCCTACACCACTCCCTGCTGACTCCTCCTTCCCATAATGCTGCACTCCCAAGTCCCAGGAGGTGACATTTCTCAGCACTTACTTTCTGCCAGGCATTGAACTCATGTTAGGGATCCAGAAATAAATGAGATACAACCTCTGTCCTTGAGCAGGTCCCAGTCTAGTAGGAGGAGAAGCATGAGGAGTAAACTGCCAGGTGTCACGTTACAGGGCACATTTAGTAAGGGTAAGGTCACACACAGGCGGGAGGAGTGCAAAACTCAGTGGTAAGTGGGAATGAACCATTGAACAAGTAACCACATGGATGAATCCCAAATCATTAGGCAGAAGATGAAAGAGTCCATCGTATATGGTTCCAGTTTCATCCCGTTCTAGGCCAGGAAAAGCTGTGCGTTTTATGTGGACAGAAATAAGGTTGGTCATTGCTTGGAGTGAAAGGGGATTGACTAGAAAGGGGTATGAAAGGTTCTGAGCTGATGGACATGTTCGAACTTTCACAGAAGTGTGGGTTAAGTTAGAATATTCAGTTATTACAACTGGTCAAACTGTACACTGAAGATCTGTGAATTTCATCATATATAAATTATACCTACGGCAGGCAGTATTTAAAATAGTCCCAATGACCCCTACCATGCCTTGTGTGATCCCCACACATGTTGTATCAGGCTGGTCTCTGTGGCCCACAGAATATGGCAGAAGTGATGGGGTGGGCCGGTGAGATGGCTCAGAGGCATAAGCGCCTGCCTGGCAAGCGCGAGGGCCCGAGTTCGACTCCCGGAACCCATATACAGAAAAAGGGGCTGGTGATATTGCTCAGCAGCACGGGCACCTGCTGGTGTGCGAGGTCCTGAGGTCGACCCCTGGTACCCACAAAAAAAAAAAAAAAAAAAGAAGTGATGGGGTGTCACATCTGAGATTAAGCTATAAAAGACACTGCAGTTCTCTCTCTCTCTGTCTCCCCCCCCCTTAATTCTGGAGTAGGCCATATATTGAACATTCCTATAGAAAATCTCCATGGCAAGAAATGAGCCTCTTGCCAACAGCCATGTAAGTGAGCTACATGTAGATCCTTCAGCCCCAGATAAGGCCTTCAGATGTCTGCAGTCTTAGCTTACTGCCTGAGGACAAACTCATGAGATTTCTGACTCTCAGAAACTGTAATACAATCAATGTTTATTGTTTTAAGCCACTACATTTTGGGGTTATTTGTTATGAAGCAATAAATGATATAATATTTCAATAGACTAAATGTGTGGGGAAAAATACTCAGAGTTCTCCTGGCCCAGATGGTTTTCCCAGGAACTTTCAGGTGCTTTCTGTGGCTTGGACTTCTGGGCTCAGCCTCTGAGGTGGGGTGTCAAGGGGCTGGGAGCTCTGTCGAGACCTCAGCAACTAGTGTCTCTAAACACCCATATACCGAATGGCCCCCAGTAACTGCTCACAAGGCCCAACAGCACACCTGTATGGCCGAGAGGACTTGGGAATGTCCCCTGATCCCTGCCCAGGCATTCCTCACCTGCAGCAGGAATCTACCCAGGGCTCAGAAGCCAGTTACAGTGGCTAGTTTTGGAATACTTTTTGTTTACCAGGAGATATGCAAAGTGCTTTGCCTGCATTTTTTTGTTTACTGTTTGTGTGGGTTCACCTTGACATGACTGCAGCCATTTTTAGTCATAATGGCTATGATTCCTTCAGAATAACCCTAGTTGGTTTTTCCTTCCTAGTTTCCCAGAAAACTATAAATAGACGACACCATTAAGGTATGTGAAACTTTACAACTGGACCTTCATTCTAGGGATGTGCTTGGTTCTTTGGTATCAGCTTAAGATCAATCAGGTATATTCCAGCCAGGATGAAGTCACTTTTGTCTTAACCCACAGATACGGCCCTCTCTCTGACTCAAATTGCAGGATCCAACAGGCCTTGCTGCGACCCAGGACCACACTTACACCAGTAAGTCCCTGATAAACCTAGTCTACGGTGGAGAAAACTGGGATTCAGAAAGCTGAAGCAAATTGCTAGGTCATAGAGCTTCAGTGTAATGGTAGCTTTGGGCGGAAATCAACATTTACCTAGTTCTCAAACTGAGCGGCAGGGAAGCAGCAACCACGGACTAACACTTCTCTTATCCATGTCCTATGATTCCTTTCATAGGAGAATAAGACACACACGCTGCTATTAGTGAAAAGCCTACCATTCTCTCCCTGGATTCACTAGAGTCGTGTATAGGGAGATTGGCGATGGTATCAGAGCCTAGAGATCACAGAGTCAGAGAGAAGGGACTGAGAGCCAGAGTAGGAAGGGACTTCTCCACGGGCTTCTGTGCAGTGCTCTGCCCTGCCTCCTACCGCACAAGAAGGGAATGATTACCGTGTGGGAGGAACATACTAGGATAAAGAGTAGATTTGAGATGGGAAGAAGGAGTGAAAAAGTGAAGTCAAAGGCAATGACAAAACTGAGATCTCACTGTGTGTGGTGGTGCACGCCTGTGATCCCAGCACTTGGGAGGCTGAGGCAGGAGGATTGCCATGAGTTTAAGGCCAGCTTGGGCTACAAAGTGAGTTCAAGGCCAGCCTGAAGTACACAGTAAGACTATGTCTCAAAAATAAAAATTGAGGGCCGGTGAGATGGCTCAGCGGCATAAGCGCCTGCCTTGCAAGCGCGAGGGCCCGAGTTCAACTCCCGGATCCCACATACGAAAAAAGGGGCCGGTGATATCGCTCAGTGGCACGGGCACCTGCTGGTGCGCGAGGTCCTGAGGTCGACCCCCCGGTACCCACAAAAAAAAAAAATAATAAAAAAATAAAAATTGAGGTCTCATAATTTTTTCCTTAGGTCAATCACATTATGGCTAAAGGATACAGAAAGCAGCATCACAGATGGGCCAGTTGAGAACCTATGCAGCACCAGAGGATGTTACAGAAGAGCTCTGGGGCAGCAGCTGATGAAAGCACAGAACTTCTTACTCACTATGACCTAGGGTTGCATCATTAATTCATTCATTCAGTAAATACTCTTGGACCATCTGCTATATGCCAAGCATTGTTTAGAAACTTGGGCCAGCCCTGGTGGTGCAGGCCTATAAACCAAGCACTCTGGGAGGCTGAGGAAGGAGGATTCCAAGTTTGAGCCTCGCCTGGAAAACTTAGAGACTTAGTGAGATCCTGTATCAAAATAAAACATAAAAAAAGGGGAAGGTAGCTCAGTGAGAAGACCCTGGGTTCAATCTCTAGTACCATAAAAAAAGAGAAAAAGAAAACAAAGTTAGGATATATTAGTGATCAAAAAGATCATACACCTTTGTCCTTAGGGAATTTAATACATAGACTCACTCTGCAAATTCTAAAGCATTCTAGAAAGTGACAAATTCTGGGGAAGAGGATCAGGTAAAAAGAAGAGCATCAAAAGCATGTATAAGGGTGAGTTGAAATCGCGGTAAGGTGACATTTGAGCAAAGGCTTAAACTTGGTGGAGGTGTGCCACACGCAGAGTGAGCCATGTAGATAACTGGAGGAAGCACAGTCCGGGCAAAATGCACACCGACGTACTTAGGGGTAAAGAGGCACTATGGCAGCAGCTGACTCTTTTTTTTGGTAATGGAAATCAAACTCTGGGCCTCTCACTTGCCAGGCAAGCGCTGTGCCACTGAGCTATATCCCCAGCCCTAACTTACTCCCAAATAGTTCAGAAAAAATAAATGATGGAGACAGATTGTTGGACAGGTAATGTAGATATCGACAGAAGTGTAGCATGTATGTGCACACATATATATACATATGTGAAAAGAGAGAAAGAGAACAAGAAAGCCAAAGTGGTAAAATGTTAATATTTGGGGAATCTGGGTGACGGGTATGTGTTATTTTTGGACATTTTCTGTATGAATTTTAAAACAAAACATTTTTTTTAGAAAAAGGATTTATATTACTTGAAAACAAAAGAAAAAGAGAAAACATTCCTGCAGAGGAAGTAGCTGTGTAAAGACCCTAAGGGGCAAGAGTACCTGGGTGCTAGCAAAGAATAAAAGGGGATTCATCAGTGTTTTCCCTGCCTAGAATGTGCACCCACTTTTCAGGTGACAGCTCTGATTCTTCCTTTGCAGAGCCATCCCTTCATGCCTCTCATTGCGTACAGTAAGTGTGGGCCTGAGCCCATTCTCCAGCTGGAGGAGGAGGGTGCATGGGACCCAGGCCTGGCCCGTCACAGGTGTGCACATGACAGAACAGGACCAAGGGGATAGGCCATGGCTGAGGGGCCGGTAAGAGCCTGGCTGGAGAGGAAGCCAATCCTAAGGAAGGCATTGGTGAGACTTGAGGTGAAACAGATTCCCAATGACATTTTTGAGCTCATGTGTCCAATCCATGTCTGAATTTTTTGTTTGTTTTTGAGACAGGGTGTTACTATATAGCCTAGATGGGCCTTGCCTTGCACTCCTGCCTCAGCTTCCCAAGTGCTGGGATTATGGGCATGTGCCATCATACATAGCTTCATGTCTGAACTTTTACTGCTCAATGGCTTAGTTACCTGAAGCAACAAATGCCCTTTTTGCTTGAGCCAGTTTGAGCAGAGTTTCTTTTTACCTGCAACAAAAATGCATGCTGACTGGTTGAAAGTGTCAGGGGAGCCTCAGGCCTAAAGGATGAGCAGCAGTTAGTCAAGTGAAGAAGTGGAGAAAAATATTCCACACAGAGAGAACAGCAAATGCAAGGGTCCCAGGAATGGAAGGAGCATGGTGGGTTCAAGGAGCTGGAGTCCAAGCCTGGAAAATGGTGGCAGGGAGAGGGAGGGATGGGCAGAGACAAGGGTGGCTGAAGTGCAATTCTGGATGGAAGACCTCAAGGCTCTGAGACTTTGTCCCGAGAGCAATGGGACGTCATTACAGGGTTTTAAATAGGTAAAACTTGGATTAAATTTGCATTTTGACATTTTTATTAAGAACATTCTGATTGCAGTGTGGGGGCTAGGTTGGCAGGGGGCAGTGTAGAGCAGGGAAACTATTTAGAAAATTATTATAAACCTCCAGTCTAGAGATGATGATGAATTGGACAGGAGCGAGGCATGGACATAAAGAAAGTGGACAGATTTTGTGGCAGTTAGTCTCCAAATGTGGTCCCCAATAAAGCATGCCTCCCAATATTCATGCTTTGTGTAGTTCCACCCCACATGGAATCCAGGACAACCTTGTGCCCCTTATGAACCAATGGAATGCAGAGAGAATGATGCTGTGCTGGCACTGCACCTAAGCTTTAAGATGGCCTGGTGCCAGGTGTGGTGGTGCACACCCGTAATCCTAACACTGAGGAGGCTGAGGCAGGAGGATCGCTGTGAGTCGAGGCCAGCCTGGGCTACGTAGTGAGACCCTGTCCAAATAAATAAATAAATAAATAAAGCCTGGCAAGCACTCCTTAGAAGCCCTGCTGTACCAGAGAGGAAGGCTGGCCCCCTTGCTTTGTGGCCATATGGAGGAGCAGGAGAGAAGCCCAGTTATTTCTGTCACTGTAGAGCCTCTAGATGACTCTTGTCTCAGCTGCCATCTGATTACACCACATGACAGATCATGTCTTAACAAAATACTTGAGATAGGTAATATGTAAGCAACAGAAACTTATTTCTTATCATCTGGGAGGCTGGCAAGTCCAAGATGAAGGCACCAGCAGGTTTGGTGTCTGGTGAAGCCCGTCCCTCACAGATGGTGCCATCTAGGGGTCTTTACATGGTGGAAGGGACAGAAGGGGAAAGGCGGCTCTTTGAAGCCTCTTATAAGGCCATTAATGCCATCCATGAGAGCACAGCCCTGATGGCCTAATGGCATCCACAGTCCCACCTCTTAATGCCATCCCCTTGGGGGCTCAGTTCTAACATGAATTTTGGAGGGATACAGATATTTAATCCATAGCAGAACATGAATGAGATCAGCAGAAAAACTGCCCAGTAGGGACTGGTCAGTCCGTAGAATCATGAGCCATTTTTAGGCCATGGTGATTTGGAGTGACTTGTTACAGAGCACTAGGTAACAGAGGCAGACTTGAGAACCATTTAGGGAGTGAAAAGGATAAGAAAACAGAAGAAAAGGTGTCAGAGGTGATGTTAAGATTGCTGAATTGGGCATGAGCTGGAAAATATGACACTGAGTGAGATTTTGGACTTGTTGAATTGAAGGCGCCTAGGAGCATCCCTGTAATAGAACACTTCTGTGAAGTGACTTGCTCAGACTGCACTCAGATACAGTATCGAGCAAGGACAGATGATAAGGAACAAATGCCCATCTAAGCCAGTGCAAATGAATGATAGCACGATGGTAATACTGGGTGTTAAGCATACTCACCCTTGTTTTGATCATGGGCTGAGACACCATGTAAACAATCAAAACAAGGGTGTGTATGGTTGTTTTTTCTTCAAAGAGGTCACCTTCTGGCCATGCCTGAAATGGCTACTTCCTGGAAATTGGTGTCACACGGCACCTGTTAGCTTCAGCAGCTGGAGCCCCAGCCAGGAAGGGAATATTTGAAGTCAGATAGAATCATATACACATCATTTCTTGGAAAGCTTCAGCTCTCAAGATCTCAACATTTTGACCTTGGTTTCCAGACAAGCGCTATTAGGCCTCATTCATCGCTTTTGTTGTTGCCTGTTGTTGAAGCAGGAAAAGGTGGAGTTGCAGTTGCTCTTGTTAGGTGGTTCTCATCATTACAAGCATTTGTGTTTGCATGCAGGTACGGTATATGCACAAGAGAGAAATGGACAGCTATGACTTCGAAGGGCCTTCTGAATCAAATCTCATACTGAAAACCTTTGTACTTATGAGGCTAAATGTGAGCTAAATGTGAGCTTGCCACTGAACGTTCCCAGGAAACAGTAAACGAGTGGTTCTGAGAAGTTAGGGACCACCTTGGTGGGAAAAAAGCTGGAGTGACAAAATAAATCCCTGGGCTCAGTAAGCCATCACCCCTTTATATGTGGCATGTTGTTTCTCTTTCAACAGATTCCTCATGAGACTCTGATGAAACCACGGAAGCAGAATATTTATACAAAGTGAGGGAATTGACTGGGGAAAAATAACCTAAATAAGCTCTCTAGCTTCCTTTGCCTTTATTTGACTTAAAAATATCACTAATTTTGGAGGTCTCACAGCTGGGTAATACATTATTAGTTTCCCACCAGCTTTGCTGTAGATATCACCCCTAATCTGTGTGGTATAATACTTGCCTAGGTTACTTTGCAGAAACTCGAAGGCCACTTTTGATGAAAACGCTGATTTTTCACTTGAGCCTACAGATAGCTGAGGGGTGACTAAAATGGAATAAAAGTCCTGGCTGCTCTGTCTTGATTTGTGTCTGTTCCCTTTGCCGTCTTAACCTTTGGGTCATATTCTACTCGGTTCTGCACATAGACATGTTGATCACTGAAAAAAATGTTTTGTCCAGGACTGTAATACAGGGTTAATTTAGCCCATAGCCCATTGCAGCTGGTATATGTTTCTTCTACCCACTTTGGTGGCTTTGCAGCAGCAAAGCACCTAAAATCCTTTAGCTCTATCATAAGGCCTGGACCAACCACAAGGCCAGAATGTTTGCACAGGACAAGAGCACCACCTGCAAGACCTGCGACAAGTTGATCATGACCACTGGTGGTCACAAAAAAGAAACATCTTTTTGAAACCATGCCCCTGGCCAGTGGAAACTTATTGGACTTTAGCATACTCCAGAAAATCAGTAAAAATTTACTGCTTTCTTTGTTCTGTGAGCAGCTTTGTCCATTTCTCCATCAATGATGACTTTCTTTAGCTGAAACCCCCTACCCTGTTCCCTCAATAAAGCTTTGCCTGTGCAAGCGTGTGTATGCTGTCAGTATTTAATGCAGTCTCACTTCTATTGTTCCCATGCCAAAAATCCCATCCAGTATCAATTTCACCTTCTTAGTTGTTTCTATAATGTGGGAACAAATTGAGATTTTAAGTGGTAAAAATATTTTCTTTACAACAAATAATGCACTGAAAAAATGCAGCCTATAATTGTATTTGTGGGTTTGAAAGGGGGCCCAAGTATAATGGCTGAAATTTGCATAAATAGTTCACAGTTGCAGAATTCTCCAAGTATCTGAAATAGGAAGAAAGAAGCTCTTGCCTAGAATCCCCAGGCAATTACCGCTGTTCAGTTATAATCGCCACCTCCTGAGTCACTGATGAGTCTTTTCTTCATGTTTTTTCTTTTTTCTTTTTTTTTTAATCAGACTTTTGTTTTATCTCCCAAGTTAATAATGTTCTTAGAGGGACAATGATATAGCTCAGTGACATAAGTGCAGGCTTGGCAAGCGCAAGGTCCTGAATTCGACTCCTGGTACCCGCATATAAAAAAAAATAATGTACTTAGAGATCAAATAGCTTAAAATTAAAATATTTATCTTTTGGGGGGAAAAGTTCAACAAAATTCAGTATATCTGATATAGTAAGAGGGAAAAAAATCTAATGTTAAAAAAATCCCTTTACACTGACATTGAAATGGAGAAGATATCTAATATTAAAAAGACCATTTGTATTAAACTAAGTAACATCTTCATGGAGTAAAGTATTACATTAAGTGTAAAATTATTATGTTATTTTAAAAAAGATAGCATCTTCTTGCTGCATATTCATGTGACAGGAGTAAGGAAGCTCCTTTGAGCCTCTTATAAAGGTACTCATCCCATTCATGAGGGATCACTTCCCAAAGCTCCATCTCTCTTTTTTTTTTTTTTTTTTTTTGTGGGTACCTCGGGTCAAACTCAGGACCTCGTGCACCAGCAGGCACCCGTGCCACTGAGCGATATCACCGGCCCTTTTTCTGGTATGTGGGTTTCGGGAGTCGAACTCAGGCCCTCGTGCTTGCCAGGCAGGTGCTTATGCCGCTGAGCTATCTCACCGGCCCAAAGCTCCATCTCTTAATATGAAGTGTGATCGAAAAATATGCTGAATGTTTAAATTAAAAATTAAATTAAAATTAAATTTAAAAAAAATTCATGCCCTCAGAATACTTCCCTTCCCTTTACATATAACTCATCGTTCTTGCCACTTTCTGAAGCAGTTCTGGAAGTTCTGTTTCCTGAATGTCTTTAGTTGCACTGTCTCGGCTACCTCAATGTCCTGAATCGATTCAAAACGCTCATCTTTCATGGTCATTTTGACTTTGAGGAAGGGCCAAAAGTTGGATGGTGCGAGGTCCAGTGAATAAGGTAGATGAGGGCACACACTAAGGTTTTTATGTGACAGAAATTGTTGTAATCTTTTGATCAGTGGGGTGATCAAAAATATGGTGAATGTTTAAATTACAAATTTTATTACAGCAAAAGACACATTGTAATTAATACCTCTCAAAAATGCTCCCCCTTTATGGGCCGGTGAGATGGCTCAGGGGCATAAGCGCCTGCCTTGCAAGCGCGAGGGCCCGAGTTCGACTCCCGGAACCCACATACGAAAAAGGGGCCGGTGATATCGCTCAGAGGCACGGGCGCCTGCTGGCGCTCGAGGTCCTGAGGTCGACCCCCCGGTACCCACCAAAAAAAAAAAAAAAATGCTCCCCCTTTGAACACACTTAGCTCACTGTTTTTGGTAATGTGTCTTTTACTGTAATAAGTTTTTATTAAACATTCACTGCATCTTTTGATTACTCTTTGAATTATTACAGTAGATATTAGATTCTAACATGAATTTTTTTTGGGGGGCACCACCATTCAGGCTGTGTCACATGGTCTTCTTTTCACTCACTACACCAACCTCACGAAGTTAATAACAGCAACCTTATTATCCCCACTCTACAGATGAAGAAAATGAGGTTCAGACGAAGGAGAGCCAGGATTCAAAGGCAAGAGGTCTGATTCCTTGCATCCATATGACTGAGGACTTGGCCAAGCTGCCTCTGTGAAGGAGACTTACCGAAAGGACCCAGGGTCTCTCAGGGCAGCTGCATGGTGAAGCCTCAGAGAAAGAGGAAATACGCTCTGGCTCCCTCTGGAGTGGATTCTCTGGACCCAGCTCTGATCCTATTCCCTAACCATTGGCTCTGGATTTCTAGCTGGTCAGTTAGCCAGAAGTGTATGGATGAGGTGTCTAAGTGTGGGTCAGTTAGCAGTGGGGCAGGGGAGCAGAGGATCCTGCTGTCTGAGCCCATTCTTTCTTGGGGTGAGTGAGGGTTTTTTTTTTTTTTTTTTTTTTTAGTGGTACTGAGAATCAAGTTCAGGGGCACTGTACCACTGAGCTACATCCCCAGCCCAGCCCTTTTTATTTTTTTGAGACAGTTACTAAGTTGCGCCAGCTGAACTTGCAATCTTTTTGCCTCAGCTTCCCATGTAGCTGGAATTACAGGTGTGTACCACCATGACCAACTCAAGTGAAGAGGTTTTCTTGTTTTTTTTTTCTTTTTGTGGGTACCAGGGGTCGACCTCAGGACCTCGCACACCAGCAGGCGCCCGTGCCGCTGAGTGATATCACCGGCCCTTTTTTTGTGGGTTCTGGGAGTTGAACTTGGGCCCTCGCACTTGCCGGCAGGCACTCACGCCACTGAGCCATCTCACCGGCCTTGCTTTTGTTTTTTTAAAAGAACACGACTACTATAGCAATTTAGAAAGAGGCCCTGTCTGGGTGAAGCTTACATGGCTTGGTGATCAGCCCATCAGCCTCTGCCCCATGAAATCCCACCAGGAATGGAGAGGAATACCCTCTTGCATCACACTGACCCACTTCCTGAGCCTCTGTCCCCTGTGGGTGTTCCTCACCTCAGTTTCCAAAGCCTCCTAGGGGGAGGTTTCTCCTGTCCTGCCCTAGCTGTATCCCTCTGATATCATTCTGCATCTTGGCCCAGGCTAGTAATACTAACACCTGCTACTTGGAATACATTGCTAATCCATGTGCCAGGCATTAGGCAGCCCGTTTTAGATCTCATGAACAACTTAGGGAGTAGGTGCTCTTATAGTCCCATGTCACAGGTGAATAAAGCGAGTTCTCTTAAGTAACCTTGCCAAGGTCACACAGACAGTGCGGACTGAAGCGCATATGCCCCTGAAGTTTGTGCTTTTACCGTCTAGAGACAGCGCTGCCGTCCAGTCTTGAGTTGGTTTTTGCCTTATCCTGTGTCCCTGCCAGGTGAGTCTGATGCCTTTTTTCAAAGGTGCACAGCTTTCACCTCTTTGCCTGCCTTACTTCAAGTTCCTTTAGGCAGGGGCTTCTCAAAGTGTGGTTCTTGGATCTGTGGCATCAGCAAAACTTGGGAATGTGTCAGAAATGCACATTCTTAGCGTCTCCCAGACCTACCGAATCAGGAACTCTGTGTTTTGACAAGCCCTGGTGGCTGTGTTGCCTGAGAACCACTGGAGAATACAGGGGAAAGCGGCAGCCTTTTCATTCCGCTCTCAGGTGGCTCCCCAGACACTGGCTGCAGAAAGTGATATTTTTGGCTGAGTTTTTTTTTTTTTTTTTTTTTTTCCTTCCTTCTTCTTGTGTGAGGTTGTTGTTTTCTCATCACATTTGTTAGAAATGATTCAGGTCTGGCTTAAGGGAAAGTGTGTGAATTCCTTAATTGTCACACACTATTATTATGTTTTCCCATTTGTGTGTAGCCTAAAAGAGAGTGAAAATAAACACAAAGAAATCCCAACTATGGGCTTTAGCATCTGCGTGTCGAGTCTGTTCAGGGGAGTGCTGTGAATGCAGTCACCCACTTGAAATTTGCCTCCTCAGTGTTGGTGCAGACCGGCCCTCCACCTGCCTGCCGCGGGGTCAAGGGGGCACAGACACCTCACTGATAACTAGAATTTGAGGTTCCAAGGGTTGGGGTCTCGGGCTCTTCTTCAGTATAGCCCTAGGCTGCACCACTTTAAGCTCCTTACCAGTGTACAGCTGTGAGTTTGAGTCAAGGTTCTGGCACTTACCTGCTGTGTGATCTTGGGCAAATCACTTGGCTTCTCTGGGCCTGATTTTTCCATTGCAGAATAACACTAAGTCCTGTTCTACTGTCTCGTGAAGATGGAGAAAATGTGTCATACAGTGGTGTCATTTAGTAGCAGTGTGAATTTGAACAAGTTAGTTGGCCTTTCTAGGCTTGTTTATTCCCTCATAACTTGGGGTTACTAAGAGCATACACTTCATAAAACTTTTGGAATTAAAAGTTGTATATAAATCTTAAAACAAGCCTACACAATAGTAAGCACTCTTGGAATATTAGCTGCTATTATTGAATACATAGTACAGTGTCTGGAACACAGTAGATGCTCAATAAATTGTGGCTACTGTTACTACTGGTTTCCGTCCTTAACTTGTAGACAGCTCCAACCTCAAAAAGTCCTGAGGCTGCTTCTCTGTTTCTGGCTTCTAGTTACTGCAGGGCCTTCGTCTCACTGATGCCTTCACGGAGTTTACAGCTGTGACTTTGGATTTGTGCTCTTTCTGCCAGTTTATCTGCGGTCTGACCTTGAGTTCCAGACACTGCTCAGGTCTCCTGCTGTTTGTTCTTGGCCTGGTCTCAGCATTCTTTGTTCTGGCTTCATGTCCTATCCCCAGGGCACATCTCACCAGAGTGAAGTTCTGGCTCTGTTATTCCCCAGTGGTGTAACTTTAGACAAAGGATTTAATCTCAAGTCTGTCAAATTGTAAAATGGAGCAATTAATGTCTATTTCATAGGGTTTTCTAAGGACTAAATGAAATTATGTTTGTGAACATTCAGCATGGTGATTGATGTTTATCACTTCTCTACTTTTTTTTTTTTTTTTGTGGTGCTGGGTATCAAACTCAGGGCCTTGTGCATTCAAGGCAAGAACTCTACCACTGAGCCACATCCCCTGACCTACTTCTCTACTTCTGCCTATGCAGTAAATCTCATAATCATTCTG
The DNA here is from genome assembly GCA_028451465.1 of Erethizon dorsatum. Classification (NCBI taxonomy): domain Eukaryota; kingdom Metazoa; phylum Chordata; class Mammalia; order Rodentia; family Erethizontidae; genus Erethizon; species Erethizon dorsatum. Next base: position 109,845,372 of record CM051827.1, on the reverse strand, counting down.
AACTATGTATACTGATATTTAAAAGGGAAAAATGATCTTCCCTACTTGTAGCAGAGATGGTCAGTCACCACACAATATTCAATCTTCCTTTATCTTTTTATTTTTTTATTTTTTTTGGTACTGGGACTCAAACTCAAGGGCCTTGCACTTGCCAGGCAGGTGCTGTGCTGCTGAGCTACATCCCCAGGCATCTCTCTTAAGTATTTTGAGCTTACTTGGGTGAGGGAGAAACAGCAATGCACCCAATTAAGACTATGATTTTCTGCCTCCCTTGCAGCTAGATATCACCATGCATCTATATCTTGGCCAAAGATATGAAAGGAAGCGTTTGGTGGGAGCTTGGATGGAATTGTGTTCCTTCCCCCAAGAGATATGTTAAAGTCCTAACCCCCATAGATTTGACCTTATGTGGAAATAGGGACTTTGTTAGAGGTAGTCAAGCTAAACTGAGGGCATCAGGCTGGGCCAAAATCAATACAATTAGTGTCTTTATTTAAAGGGACGATTTGCACTCAGAGACAGACAAATACAGAGGGAAGATATGAAGAAACAGAGGGAAGACAGGGAAGTGACTGGAGCAATGTACTCAAAGTCAAGGAATGCCAAGGATAGAGACTAGAAGAAGTAAGGAAGGATTCTTCCCCAGAACTATCAAACAGATCATGGCTCTGCCGACACTTTCATTATAGACATCCAGCCACCAGAAATGTGAGAAAATAAATTCTCATTGTTTTAAGCCACCAGTAATTGGCACTTTGTTCTGGCAGCCCTAGGAAATTAATATGGGTAGAATTTGGGGAAGCCTGAATAAAATGATGGACATGAAAGTATTTTGCAAACTTTTCAGTTCTATGCACATATAGAACATTTTGTTTGGGTTTGGGTTTGAACTCTACTATTGAGCCACAACTCCAGCCCAGATTTAGGTTTGAATCTGGGTTCCATCCAACTTGCTGTGTAATTCCTAGGCAAGTCACTGAACTCCCATCTGCAAAATGGAAACAACTACAGTTTCTAGGACACAGGATTGTTATGGTGATTCAACGGGATAACATACTTAGTAGGGAAAAATACAAAGCCACAGCCTCTCAGTACCTAATCCAGGACATAAATCTTACTGCTCCGCTTACATATTATCCTTGACAGATCACGAATAGACAGACTGGATTCTGGTTCATTCCTTCTTGCCTATTCATTCAGTAAGCATACTAAATATACATATTTTTTTGCCTATTACATACCAGGTGATGAGAAAAGCTGGTGAGATCTACCCACACCATGGTATCCACTGAAGCCAGCTCAGAGAATGCCTTAATGAGAGCCAGTGTTGTTTGGGTGTACCTTTCCTCCTCTTAGTCTCATCTTTGCAGGTTTCTGCCATGGCTGTCCTGATCTACCCCTGTCCCAATCTGTAGATGTTTGTTCTTAGGAGAACATCGTTCCTTGTGAGAGAAGACAAGGATGCTTGTTCCCATACTATGACATGCAAATGACTACTAATCTCTTAAAGCAAGAACCTGCGATTGGCTCTCCTATCAGGCTGCTTCCTGCAAGGCTGTTCCTGTGTATAGAAGGGATGAAGCTTCCAGGCAGAAGGGCCAGAGAAATTGTTGGAATGTTTTCAGTTCACAGGGAGAATTCAAGTCAGGTAGAAGTGATCTGGGTCCAGGCAGAGTGACTCACCAAAGACTCTCAGCTGTCATGTGTGACTCAGATGGGTGGGTAGCAGAAAATGGTCCCCCCCTGACTTCTTGGTCACTGCCCTGTCTCATCTGAGCATGTTCTGATTAGGTTGTATAGAGTGTCCTAGGGAGATACTGAGACAGGACAAGAAGTGTTTCTGTCTTTTAAAAAAGTCTATGGGCCGGTGAGATGGCTCAACGGCGTACGTGCCTGCCTGGCAAGCACGAGGGCCCGAGTTCGACTCCCGGAACCCACATATGAAAAAAGGGCCGATGATATCGCTCAGTGGCACAGGCGCCTGCTGGCACACGAGGTCCTGAGGTCGACCCCTGGTACCCACACATGCACAAAAAAAAAATAATAAAAAATAAAAAGTCTATGGCCTGGCAGGGGCATGAATACACATGAGAGCTTCACATTACTGATTTGAAATGCTGCCTTCATTGTGCACCAGGTTCTCCCATCATGTGTACAAGACTGTTCTAGACTATGTTCTATTCTACCACCGTCTTCCTGTTCCAGTACCATGCTGTTTTAAAGACTCTGGCCTAATAAATAATTTTGGATATCTGGTAGGGGAAGTTCTCTTTCTTCTTACCAAGAATGGCTTGACTATTCTTGAACAACTGTTCCAGATGAACTGTTTGTTTTGTTTTGTTGTGGTACTGAGGATTGCATCCAGGGCACCATCACACCTGGCTCCAGATGAATTTCTTTTTTTTTTTTTTTTTTTTTTTGTGGGTACCGGGGGGTCGACCTCAGGACCTCGCGCGCCAGCAGGCACCCGTGCCTCTGAGCGATATCACCAGCCCCTTTTTCGTATGTGGGATCCGGGAGTCAAACTCGGGCCCTCGCGCTTGCCGGGCAGGCGCTTAAGCCGCTGAGCCATCTCACCGGCCCTCCAGATGAATTTCTGAATTAGCTTTTGAGTAACACAGCTATTGAATCTTCCAGAGCACTCTTGTGTATGCTAAGCACTGAGCGTCCCGAAGAGCCAAGCTGTCAGTCCCTGTCCCTGGGAGTCACAAAATAGCTGAGAAGTGTCTTCAGTGGAAAACAACAACGGGAATCCCAGCTATGGGGAGCAAGAGTCAGACAAGCAAGGGGTCTATCTAGTTAGACATAAATGCTCTTAGTTCCATCGTGCCTTGGGGCTAGGCAAGCCATGGAAGGCGCAAGAGAGGAGGTGACCTTGTACTGGACTTTGGTGGATGAGCCAGAGCAGGAGTTTGTCGGTACAGAAAAGGAGAAATGCTTTGAAGTCAGAGACAGCTTCTTAGAGGAGACACATTTTACTTGAGGACTACAAGTTTGTCAGATTCAGAGGGCAAAGGAGAGAGGAATTGTCCTGAGCAGGGAAAGCCACAGAAAGAAAGGCCTTCTGAACACATTTGAGCTGGGTTTCGAGTTGATGAAGAAGAGAAGAAGCCTAGAAGAGGCCATTAAATAAAAAGGATTTTATTAGAAAATAACTCAAAGTGATGACATTTGACCTGGGTTTCCCGAGGATGAGCTAGTACTCCACTAGGCAGAGAAGACAGAAGGCATCACTGAGTTCAGCCAGGGACAGAAAAAGTTTCTTGGAGCCAAGATGCAGGATCTAAAGGTCCTACCCGCGTAGGCGCCGGAGCTCTGCGGTTCCCAGTTGCCCGCGTGGGTAGCCACCGAGAGGGCTCCGCGGGTAAGACTGCGGCGCCACTGCAGCTAGAGCTGAAGGCTTTATGTCCGAATCGACCAATGGGCCGGCGGCACTCGGTTGCCAGGGCTACGGAGCAAGCGGAGGCGGGGCCTGAGCGCCAGGGGTGGGGCTTGGGCGTGGCTTATATAAGCGGGCGGCGGGCGGAAGGCGGGGCGTGGGGCCGGTGGCTGCTGGGCGCGCTGGGCGCAGGCCGCCGGGCCGGAGCCTGGGGGAGCGAGCGAGCGGAGGCGCGGAGGATCCGATTCACTCGCTGGGGAGACCTATGGGCCGAAGCCGTGTAAATGCGTTTTAAGGCGAGTGCAGGGGGGTCGGCTTGGGGAGCCTCGGGGAGCGGGCACCCTCGGCTTCAGTGCTGACCTGCCCCCTGCGCCCTTCTTGCCTCCTTTCAGCAGGGGCCTCGGCTCCGCAACTGCCACTCCTCCTCGGAGTGCTGCACAAGTTTCGAGGTCACCGGCGACCCCCCCTAGCAGCGCGCCTGGCTCTGGCCCCCGCGAAGGAGGACGGGGCTTGGTAAGGGGGTTCGGGGGCGGGACCTCGATCCTGCACTCGACAGGGGTCACCAAGATAGAACCTCGGTTGTCGGTTCTCGCCGGGGAGCTCGCGGACCCTACCCACCACGTGGCTCTCCCTTGCACGTCTAGAATTCTAGCATGTCAGGCCTAACCATTTGCAAACGGGGAAACTGAGGCACCGAGAGCGGTCGGAGACTGCTCGTGGTCCTGCAGCAGAGAGCGAATTTGACCCTAAGCTCCCGTGTATGGGCGGAGGATCTTTGGCGTGACCACTGGCATCCTCTGGGTGGGCGCGGTCAGCACTGGGGGCACCCTGGAAATTTCCCCACCCAGGCTTCTCAAACTTTCTGCTCCCTTGCTCATTCTTTCCCTCTTCCCGAAGAATTGGAATTCAGCATTTCAAAATTGGAAAAGATCTCCAAAGCAACTCATCTATTTTACAGATAGGGACTGAGGCTCTGACAGGCGCACCATCTGAACATACAATGCCTTGTCCCAGTGTAGAATCCAGGATTCCTGACCGTGGCACACCCTTCCCAGCGAATTTAAGATCCCCACGCTTGTGCTGGGGGCAGGGTGGCGGGTGACTGGACTGGGAGCCCTGGCCTGGGAGGTAAAGGGAGACGCGGAGCCTGCCCCCCAGCAATACCCCCCCCCCCGCAGTGTGTTGCATACTTTCTAAGGCGGTGACTGCGACAGCGGCAGTGGCTCCATCCAGCCCATCGACTGGACTCCTGCTCGGCTTGGCATGGCTGGCTACCTGAGTGAATCGGACTTTGTGATGGTGGAGGAGGGCTTCAGCACCGGAGACCTGCTGGAGGAGCTCACTCTGGGGGCCTCACGGGCCACCACGGTGAGGGGTTGGGAATGGGGGTGGGTCCCTGACCCCTCCTCCGGAAGTGCCCTCATCTTATTCTTTCATTTATTTGGTATTCAGTCCAAGCTATTTTCAAGAGACTGGCTCATTTTATCCCCAATTCTTGTACCCCCCTCATTCGTACTTCTTGTGTCCCCTGCCTTGATGAACAGGCAGCACCAACACCATCGACCCGGCCCTCCAGGTTGAAACCTGGGAGTCTCTCCTTTGCCCCCTTCTTCACCTCCTTTCTCACCACCTCCTTCACCTCCCAACTCTAGGCTTCACCTAGCTTTGTGAATTCTGCCTGCTTAAATAGCCCTCCAGGGAGCTCATGGAGAATGTCCTTTGTAGTCCAGTTCTCATCTCCATAAAGGCCCCTGATCTCCTTGTTTCAAACTACTCCCTCCAACTGTATGGTAGCTTTGCTTAAAATCAGAATTCCTCGGCAGTTTCCCATTGTTACAAAATCAAGCCTGCTTCCATAGCCCCATTTCTGGGCTTTATAATCCCACAGTTTATATTATGCTCCATCATAGCTGAAATGCTCTATTCCTATTTCTGAGGGTGCTATGTGCTCCATGGCTTTTATCAGTGTTGCCTTTTCCTGCTTGCTCCAGGCAGATTTTGTATTTTCATTCTCCATGGATCCCAATACATTTTGTAGAAACTCCCATGTAGCATTTATTCAAGTGACTTGTAATTACTTAAGGGTTCATTCTCTTCCAGACCTAAAGTCCCTTCAAGGGCTAAAACCCTGTTGATCACTCTGTCCCCTAGCATTATATCTGACACCGAGTAGGCATCGTTTAAAAAGTATTGCATGAAAAGGAAATTGAATGCCAGGGAAGGTTTAAATAATGTGATTTCACCTACAACCTCATACATGTTCAGCCATCAGCCAGTCTTTGATGAACAGTTGTCCACCAGCATGATTTGTGGTGGCAGTGGGATGACCTCAAGGCTTTATTGAACACCTGTATGTGACAGTCAGTGCACTTTAGGCCACAGTTGCTGCCTTCAAGGAACTGGAGCAGATGGAACAGTTCTGATGTTTTGAAAACACAAACAAAATGCAACAAAAACATTAAAAGCCAAGTTGCCTTATGGGTTTGGGGAAGGTGGCATTTGAGCTGAAACTTGAAGGTACATCGAGATGACCAAAGCCAGCAGAGAGCATGGCTTAGAGAGAAGAAAGACTTGGAGGTGGGAAAATGATCCAGCCTATAGTTGAAAGTTTCACCTGCACTGAAGGAGGAGCTGGATCACACAGCCTTGAATGCCAGGCTGAGGAGTTGGCTTTCTATCCTGTAGGGATGGGGAGCACCAGAAAACATTACAGCTTTGTGGCCAGAGCTGAACTGGGGCAGGGACTTGGCAGGACTGGATGGCATGCATAGGGAGGGAGCTGAGAGGGGTCTCACATCCATCCACCTCTTGTTGTGCAGGGTGAGGTCGCTGCTTTCTTCGTGGCCGACCTGGGTGCCATAGTGAGGAAGCACTTCTGCTTTCTGAAGTGCCTGCCACGAGTCCGGCCCTTTTACACTGTCAAGTGCAACAGCAGCCTGGGTGTGCTGAAGGTCCTGGCTGAACTGGGGCTGGGCTTCAGCTGTGTCAACAAGGTGAGCCCCTGCCCCTACCCGTGCATTGACCCTTGATGCTGACGGAGTGCAGCCCTTCTGGTGCGGGTGGGCCCTGGGAAGCAGGGGTGCCCTGCTTTCTGGGAATGCCACCCGCTCAGGAGGATGCTCCAGGGATAAGGGAAGAAATGAGTATGGAATTTGTCAGCTTGGAAGTTCCATATTGGGACCTTGTGTGTTCCTGGGTAGGTGGGTCACTTTTTAATGGAGGCTTTAAAATGTTTTGGCATAGAGCTATGTGTCGTATTCTTCTAATTAAAACAAAAGAAAAACACTTCTATATTGTTGGTTTTATTTTATCTTTTCTTTTATAATGTTAATGTGTGACTGTGTATTTTCCTAACTCATGCTTTTAGGGTTTTGTTGTTGCTGCCAATTCTACTGTCTTTCTAATTTGACTTCTGCTGTTGTCTTAATTCTTTGTTGCTGTCTTTTGATTGATTTTGCTAATGTACTATTACTCAATAGTCACTGAATTACAGTGTTGTGACAACTGTGGTAGGTAGGGCTGGCAGTACAGCATTGAGTAAGACAGGCTCTGCTGTCCTTGAGTATTTGTGCTGCCGAAGGGAGCACTCTGCTGTCCTTGAGTAGCATGCTTAGTTCATATATTTTCATTCTACTCTTACAAGATGAAAAGCCTTCAAGCTATGAAGTTTCATCAGAGTACAACTTTGAACATATATATTCATTCAGCAAATATTTACTGAGCAGCTACTATGGGCCCAAGTACTATTTTAAGTGGGAATTTAGCCATGAATAAAACAAAACAAACAAAAAAGCCCTCTCTTCATAAAGTTGATTTCTAAAACATAGAAAAATTAAAGAATGAAAGTATATAGTATTTCAGATGGTAAGTGCTGTAGAAAAAAAATAGGAAAGGGAAGTAGGGAATGTGGGGTGAGAGGATCGTGCTTTTAGATAGTTTGGGCAAAGAAGGCATTGGGGAGATTTGAATACAGACCTGAAGGAGGTAAGGGATCAGGTCAGGTAGATAAACGGGGGAACAGCATTCTAGGCAGAAGGAATAGCCAGTGCGAAGTCCTGAGATGGGAGTGAGCCTGCTGAGCATTGCTTGGTATATTGTCATTGCCATCATTTTCTTGGCAGTTAATAATTGTCATTCTGAAAGAAACCCCTTTTAACCCTTGGCAATGTGGCCGGATCTTGGGAGGAGAGTTCTAGAAGGGATTCCTGGAGGAGAAAAGAGAAGAGCTAACCTGGTCAGAACGATGGGGCTTGAGTGAGTCTAGGTAGGGGAGAGGTGTGTACTGGGGTAGGACAGAATGCGCAGGTTAACCTTTGCCAGGGACCAAATATTAATGCTCTTCATGGTTGACAAGTGTCTTCCCCTTGTGCTTTCACTGCATGCCTTGACTCATGCCTGTGTTAGGTAAAACCTGTGAGGCACCTGGGGGAGACACTTCAGAGCCAGGACTTTTGCTCTCTCTGTTGCCTCCTGCAGCATGCTGGGCCTCCACATGGGTGAGGAGGAACAGGATTCTTTGATCCCTGGTCCAGGGGAGAGGACAGGACCAAACCCGCTGACAAGAGTCCTCTGCTTCTGGAAGCCCAGGGGCGAAGCACTTGGTCCTCAAGACTCAAGAGCTGGACTCCAAAGGGCACAGCTGTGGGGTGCTAGGGCATCAGAAGACCTCAAAGACAGTGGAGACGTTAGAAGCTTCTATGTTGCTGAGTGTGTCTGCAGTGCCAGGCACTTTGCCAAGCATTTTCTGTACATGATCTCATTTGATTCTTGAAACAACCCTGTGAGGTCTGAGTCTGACAACAGCCTGGTAAAGATGAATTCAGCATAAAAGAAAATGAGGCACAGGAATTGAGTGACTTGCCCAGGGTCATGCGCTGGAGGTGGCAGCTGGAACTTAGCAATGCGGTGTTGGGACTCTGTTGTTATTGTTTTTTCCAGTGCTTGGGGGAGGGGGTGGCTGAGCTGGCACTTGGCTAATGATGGATGCCCTCGTTTCACTGCAAGGGTGAGGACAGGCCTAAGTCTCCTTCTTGTGGTTGGATCATAGAGACCCTTTGTGTTTTTACTGAGGGGTGGCTCCTGGACTTACAACTTTTTTTTTTGGTTAGTACTGGGGACTGAACCACAGCACCCTAACTATAGCCCTAGACTTACAACTTTTCTTAAAGGGCAGAGACTGCCCTCTTTTGGTTGGTTCTAGTGGGTGGCTATGCTTAATGATATCATGCTTTACTGGACATTCATTAACCAAGGGTCTAGCATGAGCTAGGGCTGGAGGTACAAATAGACATCCACTGGACATGCTCCAGGGCCAGGGTCACTGGCCACAGCTTGCATAAGGCCTCTGGTCCACCCAGCCTCCTCCCCAAGGACCTTGTATCATCATTCCTGCCCGCAGCCCTTGCCCTTGCTTGGCTGGCTCCCTCAGCCTCCTCCCATCTTAAAAAGCCTTCCCTGGATACCACATCCTCTTCTAGCCTAATCCTTTGCTCCTCCTCATGGCCAAATTCAGCAGAGTTGTCTGCATTCAACTGTGCCTGTCACAGGATCCATTCCTTAAGCCTGTTTTCCAGCCTCTACTCTTACTACTCTGAAGAATTTCCTCTTACCGAGGTACCCAGGGACCTCCAGAATCCAATAAGCACTTTATTTGAAACAGTAATTATGAATTATTCAAGTAATACATTGATTCACTCACCCAAAGAGAAAGCAGGATATCAGCTGTATGTTGCCACAGATAATCACCACTATAGGTTTGTTGGATACATAGCAAAAAATACTATGTAAAAAATACATTGACAATCTACAGGAAGTATATAAAATATTTTGTGATCTTTGTAAGAAAATATAAAAGACATTCATGTGGCATAGACTCTTCTACAATAGCTTCAAACTCAGCAGGTTTTGGAGACATGTCTGTGTTGACCCATCTAGTCCTAGTCTAGGGACACTCTGTGGTATTCCTGGCTTTCCACCTGGCAACATATTCCTTATTTGCAATACTGGGGACTGAACCAGGGTCTCACACATGCTAGATAAGTACTCTACCATTGAATTACAGCCCCAATTCTTTAAAATTTTTTCATTTTTTTATGTGGTTACTGGGAGTTGAACTCAGGACCTCATGCTTGCCAGCAGGCGCTTGTGCCACTGAGCGATATCACCGGCCCTTTTTTTCCTTTATGTGGGTACCGGGAGTCGAACTCAGGACCTCATGCTTGCCAGGCAGGCACTTATGCCTCTGAGCTATCTCACCGGCCCAATTTTTTCATTTTTGAGTCTTTAAAAAATTTTTTTTGAGTTTGGATTCTCACTAAGTTGTCCAGGGTGTCCTTGAACTTGTGATCTTCCTGCCTCAGCCTCTAGTGCAGGTGGGATTACAGTCGTGCATCATCATGCCCAAACCTTTTTGAAAAATTCTCAACAATAACATACATATCTGAAGACTTGAAAAGTATATAAGATGATCCAGGCATTGTGGTACATCCCTATAATCCCAATACTCAGGAGGCCGAGGCAGGAGATTTGTGAGTTAAGGCCAACTGGACCACATAGCAAGACCCTGTCTCAAAAAAAGAAAAAGTATATAAGCTGAAGTACATGCTGGTCTGGACCTGTCCCCACTCTTACTGGTCACTTCCGATAGTTCATCTGGGCATTATCATTTGTGGATTGATTTCACTCCCTCTTCACCTCTCCGTAGGTCCCAGGAGCTGGCTCTATTTTTCTATCACTCTAAATGCAGCATTCCTCTGTATTCTGTTTTAGGGCCCCCTGTCTTGTAGACTCCGCCTTCTCTTGGGGAACTTCATTTCCTCCCATTTCAGCCCATCACCCAGAACACATCTCCCCACCTCAGTCATCACTCCAGGGTTGACCACTGACCAGCCTCCCCAGAAGCCCCTCAGGCCTCTTCTCATGTGATCAGAATGATAAGTGTTGAGACCTTATATTTAAAATACAAATCTGACCTTGCCATTTCCCATCTTGAAGCCCTTATAATTCTTTTCCATCATGTGCAGAGTAAAATATAAATCCACATGCAGACCTCCTGGTTTCCTAGGTGGCTCTGCCCACCTCCTCCTGACTTTATCTTGACCACTCCAGCATTCCCTGCTTCTTGATTCAGCTAAGAACATTCTTGCCTCAGAACCGCTGTACAGGTTGCTCCCTCTTCTGGAAATATTCTTTCCTCCTCTCTGGTCTTGGTTGAGAGCTCCTGCAAGCATCTACTTATATTTCTGACCCTTAGGCTATCCTTTATCCATCACAGCCAGATCCTCTTGTCCCACATTCTCTAGCATCTTATACTTTTTCATTACACCTTTTAACCATTTGTAATTCCACCATGATTCAATGTCCACTTGTGATTGCCTGTCTTCCCATCAGCTGAAAGCTCCACAGGATCTGAACCCCTGTAAGCTTTACTCACAATTTATTTTCATTAGCACCTATCACAGAGCTTGGCAACTCAGTAGATGCTCAAGAGATATCTATCAGTGCAAGTTTGGAGCCTGACAGTTAAAATCCCAGCTATGCTATTAAAAGCTGTGTTGCATCAAGGTGCAGTGGCACATGCCTATAATCCCAGCACTTGGGAGGCTGAGGCAGGAGGATCTCTGTGAGTTCAAGGCCAGTCTGGGCTACAAAGTGAGTTCAAGGCCAACCTGAACTACATAGTGAGACCCTGTCTCAAAAAGACAAAAAAAAAAAAAAAAAGCTGTGTTGTGTGACTTAGGACAAGTCACGTAACCTCTCTGAACTTCTCTTTCCTACCTACAGTAAGAGTATTATGAAAATTAAATGAGAATGTATATAAAATTTTAATGCAATAGCTGGCATATAGTAAGCCTTTTGTAAATAATAATATTTAGTATTTAAATATTTATAATCAAAGCTGAATCACAGGTCCCCACAGGGAACAAAAATACATTTGCACATTCACTTGCACTCAGACAGTGGTGGGAAGCAAGCTGTAATGGCAGCAAGTCTAGCTCTGGAGTTAGACTTTTGGGTCCCACTCCGTTTTTCATTGACTGTGTTGTCACAGGCAGGTGGCGCTTTCTGAACTCAATTTTGTCCTCTGTGGAATGTGGCCAGTAAATACTTACAGGATGGCTATAGGGTTTACATGAAATAATGCATATAAATACCTACTGAGGAAATGTTGCTAAATCAAAGTTAGAGTCTTATAAACTCAGGATAGCGTTAAGTGGCTCTTATGTCTTCTACTATGTTTCAAAACTGTCTCTCTTTGGACATCTTATCCTCATCCAGGGAGAGTCAGACTTGAGTCTGAAAGCTGGTTTTGCCACCCACTTGCTACGTAGTCTCTGAACATCAGTCTCCTCCTCTGTAGAACAGAGCTGACACTCATTTTAATGGGTTATTGCGAGGACTGAATGAAACAGTGAATTTAAAGCAGGGGCTAAATCCAAACTGCCACCTGATTTCCTGAAGCGTAACTGAATTTCAGCCATGCTCATTCATTTATCTGTTGTCTGTGGCTGCTTTGGTGCCACAACAGCAGTTGAGCAGTTGCAACAGAGACTGTGTGGCTCGCAGAGTCAGCCTCTCTCTAGAAGTTTGCCTGCATCTCATCACGGCTGTCATCATCATCACCGCCCACATCATTAGAGCAGCAATCACGCAGAGCCATGTTCTATAGCGGTGAGGAAGAGCTGAGGGTATAGCTCAGTGGCAGGAACTTGCCCAGCATTCACAGGGCCCTGGGTTCCATCCCCCCAGCACTATAATAAAACAAAACATAAGAGCAACGAAAACCAAACAGCAAAAATTACTATCACCACTTCCACCACTACCACCACCACAACAGATTAAAAAAGGGAGGAAGAGGAGGCCCTGAGGGCGTGCTGAACCTGAGCCACCCCACATAGTGTCCTGCATAGCACAGACCTGTGGGGCTAGGTGAAATGTGTCAGAAAGTCTCTTGGTTTTGTAGACTTTCTAATACAGGAAGCAATATTCTTATTTATTAAATTGGCAGAATTATATATATTTATGGTATGCACGTGATGCAGTACACATATACTTCATGGAATGGCTACATCAAACTAAGGTACTCATTAACACATACTTTCTTTTTGCAATAACACCGAAAATCTCCTTTCCTAGCAGTTTCCAAGTATATAATACATTGTTATTAACTGTAGTCACCAAGAGGGACAATAAATCTCTTGAATTTATTCCTTCAGGGACTGTGTATCCTTGGAACAACCTCTCCACACGGCCCCACACCCACACCCAGCCCCTGGCAACCATCGTTCTACTGTTTCTCGGAGTTTGACTCTTTTAGATGCCACACATAAGTGACATCGTGCAGTATTTGTGTTTCTATGCCTGGCTTATTTAACTCAGCATAATGTCCTCCAGCCTTATTCATGTTGTTACAAATAACAGGATTTCCTCCTTTTTTCATGGCTGAGTAGTGGTGCATTGTGTATGTCTTACAGTTTCTGTATCCATTCTCCCATTAGTGAATGTTTGAGTTGTCCCATTTCTCTGCCATTGTGACTAGCGCTGCAGTGCTCACGGAGTGCAGATCCTCTTTCACATATGGATTTCAATTTCTTTGGATATACACCCAGAATGGGATTTCTGGACCATATAATAGCTCTATTTTTAATTTTTTGAGGAACCTTCCTACTATTTTCCAAGTAATATTATTAAAAGCTTAAATCTGCCAGGAAAATGTGTCATAAGCCTGTTCTTAGGGCCACCAGGAGTCTGTAGAGACCTTTGTGTAAATTAGAAAATGTACCCCTTCCTTAAGACTCTTAATTGTTATAATAAATATAGTGATTTTGTTAGAATGAGATGTTTTATGCCAGGAAGTCATAATGAATGCACTAATCTATCCTGTATTTGCTGTGAGCCGGAGCCAGCGGGATTGTGGAGTGTACTGCCTGTGTGAGTGTATGTAGCAACTCTGCCTGTCAAAGAATGGTGAATGAGCCTTAAATCCTAACTTTTTGTTTATCTGTTGTCTTAAAGGGATGACTCACTTGTTATGCAGCTCTGACTACCCTTCATTTCTGTTTCCTTGGGCTCCATGGATCAGTAGGTCCTGGTGTCCTTACCACCACCTTTGGGGCCCTACAGGCAGAGATGGAGTTAGTCCAGCGTATTGGTGTCCCTGCCAGTAAGATCATCTATGCCAACCCCTGTAAGCAAATTGCACAGATCAAGTATGCTGCCAAGCACGGGGTGCAGCTGCTGAGCTTTGACAACGAGGTGGAGCTGGCAAAGGTGGTCAAGAGCTACCCCAGTGCCAAGTAAGCTGAGAACCAGGCATGCATGGGGTGAGGGCTGGGCTGCTGGGTAAGAGTGGAGGGAGTGGAGGGGGTTGCTGGGGAGAGTGGGTTGCCCTGGGCTTGGTCACTGTCACAGGAGGTCACGTGGGCACTCCTGGACCAGACCCAGGATGCCAGGCCTGGCTAGATCAAAGGCAGAACTAACTAACTGGTTATAGCCATAGGCAGAAAAGGCCATGGTATAGTGGAGGTCAAAGTCATAGGCTTGAGAGAGCCAGCAGGGTTGGGCAGGAAAGCTTCAGAAGTAGGCCTTGAAGAATGAGTAGAATTTGGGGAGGACATGAACAACAAAGTGCATAAACAAAATTGTGGGTGTCAGAAGTATTTTGAGTGTTTGAGGGGTGAGCAGAAATTTGATGTGGCTGGAACATGGCTTGTGTGATGGGTGAAGGACACAGTCAATGACACTGGTCACGGGTAGGGATCCAATGCAGATGGATTCCCTGGAGACCCAGGGAGGGGTTTTGGGTGAAGGGTAGGCTAGGTGGGAGGCTATCCTGGTTCACCCAAAGCAGCTTCCATCATGCTACTGGGGTTCTCCTTAAAACTTTGAAAAGTAGTTTCCCTCATACATGCAAAGTCTGAAAGCTCTGCCTAGTGTGAAGGTTATTTGGAGGAAACAGAGCTGCCCAGGGGAGAGCTGATGAGCTCTAGCACGTGGAGATGATGCCGGAATGTGTACTGGGACATTAGGAGAATGAGTTGGACAGAACTCAGAGGTTGACTGGCTGTGCAGGGAGAAGATGGGGCTTAGAAGCTTGTGGGCCCACCTGGCTCTAAGCCATGTGAGTTCACAGGCCTGAACTCAGAGGAGACATGGTTGGGATGGGGTAGGCAGGGTTCATTCAGCAGAGGTGCACTGTGTCTAATCAGGATGGTTCTGTGCATTGCCACCGATGACGCCCACTCCCTGAGCCGCCTGAGCCTGAAATTTGGAGCATTGCTGAAATCCTGCAGACATCTGCTTGAAAATGCCAAGAAGAGCCATATGGAGGTGGTGGGTGTGAGGTGCGCACCGGGAGCCCCACCACCCCCACCCACACCCAGCCCATGCTTCTTTCACAGGAATTAATCATTCTGTATGAGACTTTCCCCAGCTCCTGGGCCCGGAATTCTGCTAGTTAAGAATTTCCTCTCTTTGCAAAGAAGGTTTGGAATGTCCTCTTCCCCAGCCCCACAGTCCCCAGGAGGTCTTGTCCCAGGAGGCTCTTCCCATTGGGACCTGGCCTTGAGAAAATTTTATCAGCTTATGGCCAAAGGTTCTGCAGCCACACCATGGAACTGCCTCTGTTCTTCCAGAGATGTGGAAGAAAATAATAAAGACCAGTCACACATTACTCTGTACTTCACACACTGAGCTGAGTGCTGCACGTCCATTACCCCAAGGCCTTGTGTGGTAGAGGTTCTTATCCCTACTCTGGATGGGAAACTTAAATGAGGCAGGCTGAGTAACTTGGCCAGGCCACACTGCTGACTGACAGGCCCCTCCAAATCTGGGTACTTTGGGGCCCTGGCTCTCATCCTAGAAGGTTCCTCTAGGGCAATGTGTAGGGATGATAGGAGCGCCAAGCGTCTCCTGTCCTCTCCTAACTGGCCACAGGGCCCCTTGCAACCCATTTAATATTTCAGGCCCTCAGTCACTGCACCAATAACATGGGCATGTTGTCCCATGTGTCTGCCTAAGGTCACCACTGGCTGGGCTGAGGTTGGGGCATCTTGGGACTTTGTGTGAAAGCAGAAGCTATTCCTCTCTTCCCAGTTTTCATGTTGGCAGCGGCTGTCCTGACCCTCAGGTCTATGCTCAGTCCATCGCAGAAGCCCGGCTTGTGTTTGAAATGGGTGCCGAGCTGGGCCACATGATGCATATTCTTGACATTGGTGGTGGCTTCCCTGGAGTAGAGGGAACCAAAGTGAGATTTGAAGAGGTAACTGTGGGGCTGGGAGTGTCCTGCTGGGCTCTTTGGGTGGGGACCTGGGGACCGGTACAGAGGGGTAGAATGTTCATAGGGAGTCTCTTGGGAGCAGAGCCTATGTGCCTTATGCTGTGCTTGGTGCTTTACCTGGGTTACCTCACTACTTATTAACCCTGTGCCATGGCTGAGCAAACGGAGGCTCATCAAGGTTATGTCGCTTCCTAAGTGCACAGCAGGGCTGGCTGACGCTGGCTGTGCCTGACTCCGGCTCATGCACTTACCCAGCCTATTTGAGGTTTAATCAAGATACAATTGCACATCATAAGGCCCTTTAAGGGTCTGAGTATGCCCTGTTTACCCTTGGGTAGGCTGATGAGAAATCAGATGAGAAGACAGAGGAAGGAAAACCAACCTTCTCTCTGCTTCCTGTGTCTCCTCCTCGTGAGATGAAGGCAAGAAACATGCATCACAGAAGTCCCCACTAGGGGTCGCCTCTCCTTAGAAGGAGGCTGCTCCTGCAATCGCCATAGCTAGGAATTGACTCTGAGGAGGTAATGCTGCAATGGACCCAAAGAATTAGCCTCAAAAATGAGAGTTGCAGCTTTGTGCATAATAGTAGTGAACTTTCCTGGGCCACCTGATACTCAGAATTGGTCAGATGATGGTATATTGTTAGGATGAAAACACTTACGCATGTGAGGACATTCACAGTCTACTGAGCAGAAGTTTATAAGAACATATGCAGACCCATGATGTGTATAATTAAAAAATACTGCTCATAAAAAAAGAATTAAAGAATATACTCTGAAATAACTCACAATGATTAGGATCATCTGGGTGATAGAATTAGGGTGGTTTCTATCTTCTTCTTTTTTCTTTGTATTTTTTGAATTTTCTGTAATGTATTATTTAGCAAACTGGTTATTTATGAAAGAGCCACACCAGGGCTGCTGGAATCTGAGCACCACTCATTATAGGAAGAGTGCCTCTCCCACTGTGGGGGCATGGAAGAGGGTGATTTATACAAGTTTGAGGGTCTCAACCCAGCCCTGTCCCCCTCCTGCCTTCTTGGCTAGCTGTCCCCAGTTAGCAGCTAGGGCCTTAGCAGCTGCCAAGTCCTTCTTCCTGAAATCAAAGCAGCTTTTAAGAAATAGACTTGGAGCTGTAGTAAGTCTTTAGCATACTTGTAGCAAGCTGACTATGGACTGAAACCCCTACAAAGTGTGAGCCAAAATAAACCTTTCCACCTTTAAAAAAAAAAAAAGTCTTCAGCATAAACCCCACATTTCAAACACACAATTGTCTCCCAACCTGCTCCCACTAGATTGCTTCTGTGATCAACTCAGCCTTGGACCTGTACTTCCCAGAGGGCTGTGGTGTGGACATCCTGGCTGAGCTGGGGCGCTACTATGTGACCTCCGCCTTCACTGTGGCTGCAAGCATTGTTGCCAAGAAGGAGATTCTTCTAGAGCAGCCCAGCAGAGAGGGTAGGTGCCAGGTGGGCAGTGGAGCCCTGTCCCCTCCTGAAGCTGCGACAGTGGCTAGCTGGAAAGGGCCTGGTGTTCGGCCCAGTGGCCAGGATGGGGGAATCTGGAGAAAGGGTGCTTGCCCTAGGGAAACTTGCAATTAAGTCCTCTTATTCCCAAGACAATTATCAAGCATCTTTTTCCATAGCTGTGTGCACACTGAGATAAAAGTGGAATTAGGGAGAATAGATACTTTTTGGACATCATTTTATAGATGAGGAAGCAGAGTGAAAGGGAGTATAAGTGCACTGCTTAAGAACTAGTAAGAGGTAAAGCTGGCATTTGACCCCTTGTCTGTCTCCTCCCCAGAGTTAGGCTCTTGCTCATCCTTTCTTATAACTTAATAAAAGTAATTAATGACAAATATTTGTTGAGGTCCACTTTACAGATGATAGAACATAGGCAGGGAGGGGTTGAGTCACCTGCCCAAGGCACACGGCTGATAAGGGGCAGGGTTGGAATTCAAGTTTGGGCTGGGCTGACTCAACTTGAGTGCCCGCACCATCAGCATCACTGCTCTTCCCTGCCCTTCCAGATCAGGTCTCCTAGAGTGAACTCTCAGCACCCTGTGAGTGAGGGGTGTTGAGGGTTCTGATTTTGGGCTTTGCTCTCTGCTCTGGGACCCTCAGGCAGGAAAGCCTCAGGACAGTGTGCTCTTCCTGGACAAAATTCATATGAAGGTGCAGTGGGTCTCAGGTCAAATCTCCTGTGTGTGTGTGCCCAGGTATAGCATTCTTCTGGTCTCCTTTGTAGACCTGGGGGATTGTCCCATTCAGTCCAGCCAGGAGACCTTGCTTTTCATTCCAGCTCATCCACTACCCTATCTGGTACCACTGAGCAAGTGGATTAACCTCTGGGGTCTTGAGTTTGAGTGGGCTGCTCTTCTGCCTTTGTTGGGGCATCTAGGGGCTCAGATACCGCATGGGCAGGCTTGCTCTGCTGTAAGAGAGAGTGTTCCTAATGTGGCAGTGAACCTGTGACATCAGGAGGATGGCTGCTGGTGGCTTCTGTTACAGGACTTACCCCATAGTAGGGGAGTGGGCAGCCACCTTAGCTCCATAGACCTGTCATCTTTGCTGAGCCTACCATGGTGTCAACTCCCCCTCCCAGTCCCTTAACATTCTGTTTGTGTTACTCTTGATGCCTCTCCACAGAGGAAAATAGTTCTGCCCTCAAGACCTTCGTGTACCACCTTGATGACGGCGTGTATGGAATCTTCAACTCCGTTCTGTTTGACAACACCTGCCCCACCCCCATCCTGCAGAAGGTGAGTCTACATCATCGGATGTGTTTTCCACTGTGTGTGTGTTTTAATAGCATCTGTTGTGTTTTAATCTAATTTATATATATATATATATTTTTTTTTTAGTGCTGGGGTTTGAACTCAAGGCCTCATACATGCTAGGCAAATGCTCTACCACTACATCCCCAGCCCTTTATCTAATTTTTAAAAAGTAAAACATGTTCACTGTAGAGAATAGGCAATAAGATAAAGAAGTTTATTACTCATATTTCTACTAGAGATAGACTCTTTGAACATTATATTTCTTTTCATTCATTTAAAAATGCATTGTACTTTGTTTTCATAAAGTTGGGATCATATTGTTTTGTAACCTGCTTTTCATTTGTGGGGTGTAGCTATTTCTGTGTCATAAACTAATCTTTGGCAACACACCTTTTGATGACTACATAGTATTCCAACCAACTCTAGTGATTGGGTGTTTGATTTCCTGTTTTGAGCATTGTGAGTCTATTCTGAAATATATTTCTGATCACTGCTCTAGGGTAAATCCTAGAAGTAAAAATAAACAGTTCATCTGCAATGAGTTTTTCATATTAACAGGGGAACAGGATTAACAAAACATTCCTGGGCCTTCAGCAACTTTAGTGGGCATCTTTAAGAGGGGGAAGACAAACAGATACACCATTGTATATTCACATCTCTAGGCCTTTGTGTGGCTCCTCTTCCCATCAGATAGGCCTTGATAGTCCACTCTTCTTGCCTCTTATCCCACTGCAGGCAGGGTGAACCCCTCTGTCCCTCCCTCAGGGGCCATGTATTTTGGGCGGGCTTGTGGGTCCTCATTCCATAGTTAAGTATGGTTATGTCAATTGTCTGAGGAAGCCTCCCTGCTGTCTTGAGGAATCCAGAGCTTTCTATGCTGACACACTAGCATTGCCTATATTCTGTGGCAGCCCACATCCCACTAGACTGAGAAAATACTGGGCTGGCCCAGGCAGCAGAGCAGGCAGAGGTTCTCTGCCTCCAGGGCCCTTGTCCTGTCACAAGCTATCCCTGACCCACTCTCCATCTCCTCCATCGGCCCCTCAGAAGGGCAGGACTACAGTCCCCCCACAGCCACGCTGTCCTGCCAGCATCTCCGCTTTGACCAATCTCCAGCTAGTGTTCTGCATGTGGGCACCAGGATGTTACTGACTCTGTGGTTTATGCTCTTCCTCCCCTGGGCAATGCCTCAGTTTCCTCTTTCAGGCTGCCAACCACTTACTGAGCCCCTGTGGGGCACAGTCTGATGGTGGAGACATGTTAGGGATGAGCTGGCTCCAGTTGTGCTCTGAATGCTGGGGACTCAGCCTGTGAATGTGTCACTTCTCAAGACCGGGCCTGTTTTCCAAAGTAGCAGTACTGATGCTCAGTTCTGCCAGCTGTGTATGTGATTCGGTGGATCCACACTTTCCTTAACACTTGGAAACGTCTGCCCAGTGGAATGGATTTGAAATGGTATCTCACTGTGTCCTCTACATTTCCTGATCACTAGGAAGCTTGACCTCTCTGTGAATATTAACTGGCCACACAACTCCTCTTCTTCCAGAGACTATAAGTTGGCTACAGCCGTTCATGGCCGAACCCCTCCACCAAGTGGTCTGCACTTACTGCCCCTGCTCTCTTGGCCCCAAGTCACCCCTAGAACCTCTCTCTTCTGGTTTCTGTCCTATCCACATCCGCATCCACATCCACAGAGGATGCTCTTTTTACATTTTTTTTTTTTTGTGGGTACCGGGGGTCGACCTCAGGACCTCATGTGCCAGCAGGCGCCCGTGCCGCTGAGCAGTATCACCAGCCCTTTTTTCGTATGTGGGTTCCGGGAGTCGAACTCGGGCCCTCGTGCTTGCCAGGCAGGCGCTTACGCTGCTGAGCCATCTCACTGGCCCTACATTCTTTATTTTCAGACAGGATCTCACTAAATCACTGAGTTGCCCAGGCTAGGCTCGAACTTGTGATCCTCCTGCCTCAGCTTTCTAGGGTGCTGGGAATATGGACACGTGCCACCACACCCAGCTCAGAACATGCTCTTGAAGTCCACGTCCCTGTTATTAGCACTTCCCTGAAGCCATTCTGTCCTCAGCAACTCATCTTCCTCCAACTCCACACTCAACTGTCCTGGCTTCCGTGGCCGTGTCCGGCTTTGCCTGCTCCTCTGCTGCTCCCACCCTGTCTCTCTGGCACATCTTCCACTGTGCACCCTCAAAGTGCTGACCACTTTGGGCCTCAGCCTTGACCCTCTTCCTTGTCTACACGTACTTTCTTGGTGAACGCTTCCACACTGAGGTTTCAGTATCTTCCCTCCTCTCCTCACTCCTAAATTTATATCTATCCTGGCTCGCACCCTGGGCTCCAGACTTGGACAGCCACCTACCCACTTGACATTTCTCCTGGGATCTCAGATTTAACTTGTTCGGAACTGAATTCTTCATTTCAAACGCCAAACTCCTTCTTGCAGTAAATAGCACTGTCACTAGCCAACTGTTTAAACTAAAAAAGTTGGCATTGTCCTTGCCTTCCCCCTCTTCCCACATGGAGTCCACCTGCAGTTCTCGAGTCTTGTTCCAGTATATATTTCGAGTTCATCGCACTGTTTCTCTGCCACCATCTTAGTGCAAGCCACCATCGCCTCCTGCCTGCACTACTGCAGCAATCACTAACTGCTCTTCTGGTCCCTGCTTCCGCCTTCTTACCATCCATTCTCCACTGCAGCTTTTTAAACACCCAAAGGTCATGTCCCCTCTCTGCTTAAAACCTGCTATGGCTTCTCATGGTTCTCAAATAAAATCTAGACTCCTCACCACAGCCAGTGAGGGTTCTGCCCACCCTTCTGTCCACCTCTCCTCACTCTTCCCCTTCACTCATCTGCTGCATCTCCACCGTCCTCCTTTCTGTTCCTGGATCACCCGAGCTGGTTTTTTTTTTTTTTTTTTCCTTCCTCCTTTTAAAAATGGCACAGTGGGGCCAGTGATATAGCTCAGAGGCATAAGCGCCTGCCTGGCAAGTGCGAGGTCCTAAGTTCGGTTCCTGGTACCACATAAAGAAAAACAGAAAAATGGCACAGTGTTTATATACAACCTATACACATCCTATATATTTCATTTATTTATTTATTTTTTATGTGGGTACCGGGAGTCAACCTCAGGACCTTGCACTTGCCAGCAAGCACTTGTGCCACTGAGTGATATCACCGGACCTTTTTTTCCTTTATGTGGGTTCTGGGAGTTGAACTCAGGACCTCGCGCTTACCGGGCAGGCACTTATGCCTCTGAGCTATCTCACTGGCCCCGTATATTTTAAATCATCTCCATATTACTTATAATACCTAATACAATGTAAATGCTATATAAATAATTGTTATATTCCTTAGGGAACATTTCAACAAAAAGCTTAGTTCAGACACAATTTTTTTTCACATATTTTCAATCCATAGTTGGTTGAATCTGCAGATGAAAAGCCTGAAGAAATGGAAGGTCAAATGTATAGAGAATTAAGACGTGTGTGTGTGTGTGTGCGCACGTTTGTGCGTATCTTGTATCCTGTGACCTTGCTAAACTCTAGGTTTTTGAAGATTCTTTGGGACAATCATGTTGTCTGTCAAGGAAACAGTTTTATTTCTTCTTTCCCAATCTCCTCTTTTATTTCCCTTTGTTGCCAGATTAATGCTGACCAGGATTTCCAGTAAAATACTGAACTGGAGAGAGGTTAAGAGTAGACATTCTTGCCTTGTTCTTGTTCATGGAAGAAAACTTTCATTCCTTCACCTTTAAGTATGATGTTAGCTGTAGTTTGTTTTGATTATGTTTTTCCTTTTATGAACAGTAGAATTTAATTTGCTAAATTATTTTGAGGATTTCTGCAGTATGTTCATGAGGTAAATTTGTCCATAGTTTTCTTTTTCCTTTGTCCTTCTTTTATTGTTTACCGTTTGTCTGGCTAGATAATCAGGTTAATTCTGGCTTCATAAAAAAAGATGGAAAGTTTCATCATCTTCTAGGTTCTGATCCACTGAACTGACTGCTTCCCAGTGTCGTTGGTCTGGTTTTCCCACTATTAACAGGTGGGGAAAACATGGCGCTGAAGTCCAGCAGGTCACTCAGCTCCTTGTCAGTCCCTATCGTGGCCATGAGCTGCTGTTGCGGGTTCATTTTCGGCAGTTTCTCGCGGGTCCCTGCTTGGCTTCCTCTGGAGAATGCGGTTCCATTCTCTGCGAACAGAATTGCAGCCTAAAGAAGTCAGCCTTGCCCCGCTCCCTGCGTGTTGCAGGCTCCCGAGCTCTTTCTGACCTCAGGACCTTTGCATTGGCTCTGTTCAGAGTGCTCTTCACTCACTTTTTATTCTCTTCCTTTATGTCTCACCTCAGATGTCATCTATTCAGGAGGCCCCTTCCCAGCCACTCTCTTTAAAGTGGCTCATCTCCAACCAACAGATAATTTTGTCTCCATTCTGTTTATTTTCTTTATAACATGTTACCATCTGTAATTATCTTGTTTTTATTTGCTTGCTCAGTCTGTCTTCTCCACTAGCATGCAGGCTTTATGAAGGCAGCTACTTTTTTCAGTTTGTTCTCTCTGAATTCCTAATACCGGCACAGTGCCAGGGAAACAGTTGGTGCTCAATAGATATTTTTGAATGAATTATGAATGAATGAATGACCTATTATACTGTGAGACCCTTGAGGGCTGAAACTATTCACACTTGTTTTCTCAATATAGAATGTGACACATGATAGGTGCTTAGTATATAATGGGATTGAAGAAGTTTGTTTGTTTTTAAGATGGGGGTCTCACTATGTTGCCCAGGCTGGTCTTGAGTTCCTGGCCTTACAATCGATCCTCCTGCCTCAGCCTCCTGAGTAGCTGGGACTACAGGTTCATGCTACCATATCTGGTGGAACTGAATAGATTTTAAAAATTTATATAAGCAACTTAAAATTTTAAGGAACTGGTAAGAAGGAAAAAACAAGAATAAACAAAAATCTCCCACAATCCTCTGCTCTAATGGAACTCATAATGTTACCTCTCCTTTCACCATTCCCATACAGTGCTCTGTGGTTGCAAACTTTATGAATACATTGGTGCCTGCTGAAGTCATTATGCAGGTGCTGTATTAAGCATTTCACATAGCATTACTCTTACATTTTACAATTCGTTAAGGTAGATATTATCAGTCCTGTTTTACAATGAGAAAACTGAGCTTAGAGAGGTGAAGTACCTTGCCTTGCTCAAAGTCACATACTTAATAAGAGGAAATGCTTATAAACTGGAGACTGTGAGCCCCTTGGGGGTAGGGTTCATGTCTTACTCATCTTTGATTATCTGTCTGGTGCTAGGGGAAAAGCACTCAGCTACTTTCCTATAAAATTACTACCTCTCTATAAAATGCAGTGTCATTGGACATTTCAGCATTGCTAATTTTTTGTGATTCTTAAGTCATCCTTCCATGAGTATTCCCTCTGCTTAGAATGCTCTTTGCTTATCTCTCTGCATGGCTAGCTCATTTCATTTGCTTAAAGTATAATCACTTTTACAAACTATTTTCTTATGATGAGTTCTTGGAATTAGATTATCAGGTAAAAAGATATGAACATTTTTAGGCCTCTAGGTGTGTAATGCCAGATTATTTTCCTATAATCTTGGACTACACATACTGTCCCTACTTGTGCCCATTTCACAGTAAGCTCACAGGCATGGTACACTATGAGTGACCTTTGCTTGTTGGCTTATTTATCTGAAATGGCACATCTCAGTATTTCTTTCATTTCTATGTCTATTTTATGACAAGCAGAAATCTTTTTTTTTTTTATTTTTTTGATGTCAATGCCACTTTACATCCTCTGTTCACCTAATTTGGGAGGTCTTGAAGTTTCTTCTTACAAATAGAGGTGAACTTGTATATGCATGTGTATGTAAAGTAACAGCTGATACAATTCTTTTCAATCTGTTGATTTGTCTTTATAGTTTTGATTTTTTTCATAAAGCTGTAGCACAATATCATGTATCTTAACTAAGTGTGCTATAGTAATAGTATGAAAATTTATCTCTAACTTTTGTGCTCTGCAAGTTGTAATCACCTTTATTTTATATATGCCTTTTCTCTTATAGAACTAGAATACTGGAGAAAATAGAACATAAATGATAAAATAATTCACAAATCCCACTAATCAGAGATGACTTTATAAAATTTACTTTGATTCCTTCTTGTTCTAAGTGTCTTAGTGTTTTTAACTTAAAAATATATCATGAACATATGGTTTTAAATATTGGCATGTTAGGTGGACTTTCATATATAAACATTTAAAATGTTCACTGGGTTATCTAAGATGATATATATTTAGGATGTAAAGATAATTAATTCAACAAATGTATATCAGCACTTCAGAAACGCAGAGTATGGTTGGGTATAGGGAAGGACCCTGAGGGGCAATCCTGTGGGAATTTTACGAGAATCTTGGGGTAATGATATGTTTGGTTTTGTAAGGAAGTGCCAAAATGTTTTCCAAAGTGGCTGTATCATTCTGCATCCCAGCAGCAGTGAATGAAAGTTCCTATTGCTTTGTGTCCTCACTAGCATTTGGTATTGTCAGTATTCTGGATTTTGGCTGTTCTAATAGATGTTGAGGAGTATTTGTTGTTTCAATTTGCATTTCCTTGATGATACATGATGCAGGAATCTTTCCATAAACTTTTTTTTTTTTTTTTTTTTTTTGTGGGTACCGGGGGGACGACCTCAGGACCTCACGCGCCAACAGGCACCCGTGCCGCTGAGCGATATCACCGGCCCCTTTTTCCTATGTGGGTTCCGGGAGTCGAACTCGGGCCTTTGCGCTTGCAAGGCAGGCGCTTAAACCGCTGAGCCATCTCACCGGCCCTTTTTTTTTTTTTTTTTTTTTTTTTTTTGAGACAGGGTCTCTCTATGTAGTTCAGCCTGGCCTTGAACTCACTATGTAGCCCAAGCTGACATCGAAGTCATGGCAATCCTCCTGCTTTAGCCTCCCAAGTGCTGGGATTATAGGCGTGTGCCACCATGCCTGGAGAACAGAACACTTTTTAATTTTAACCAAGTCCAGGTTATCAATATTTTTCTTCTATGGTTTGTGGCTTTCCTGTGGTATTTTTTCTTTTTCAGTAACACTTACTACTTTTTTTATAAGGTGGGGTCTGACGATGTTGCCCAGGCTGGCCTCAAACTCACAATCCTCCTCTTTCAGTCTCCAGAGTAGGTGGGATTACAGGTGCATGCCACTGCCCAGCTGTAACATTTTATCTTTTAACATGCTACATTTAAAAAAAAAAAACTTTTTAAGAGTGGGTCTTGCTAATATTACCCAGGCTGTTCTAAAACTCTCAGGCTCAACTGATCCTCCTGCCTCAGCCTCCCATGGAGCTGGAACTATAGTTATGCACCCCTGTGCTCAGCTCATACTACGTAACTTACTTCTTCATTTTGTTTTCCATTATCCTGCTACATTGCAAACTTTGTGAGGACAAAGATCACTGCCTATTTTGTTCACTAATGTGTCCCAAGCACATAAAACAGTGACTATTCAAATATGTTAAATGACAACTTAACGCAGAAATTGGATTTCTGTTTGGAGGTATGCTGAATCCTCATAGCTTTGATCTTCAGTTCTGATTGTTCTGTGAGTTCCTAGAGCTTAGCCAAGATGAAGAATCTGATAGGATGCCCTCCCATAAAGCTGCAAACCTCTCGCAGGACATCCTTAGTGTAAAAGTCAACTATGAAAAACACCCTGTTCCACGGAGGACAGCAAAAAAACTTGTCTGTCTCAATTTTGGTAGTGGTTGGAAGACAGCAAAAATTTGAGAACTGAAACTATAAGCTGCCATCTGGCTCACATTTACACTAATTTTGGGGTCTAAAAAATCTCAAGCCTAGAACTGACTATATCTGGCAGAAGCAAACACAAATTCTCTCTGGAGGAGGAATCTTCCACCTAGGCTTTTAACAATTCTCAGATAAGGTTTCACAGAACATGAATTGGGAGCCGAAAATCACAAAACACAAACAAGTTACCAAACTAGTGGGAGCAACTGACAGCAGAATCAGACCTGCAATTACTTCGCATATTGGACATACCAGGTGCTAGACATAAAATAATTTTTTTTTTTTTTTTTTTTTTTTTTTTTTTTTTTTTAGTCCAGGCTGGCCTTGAGCTTGCCATATAGCTCAGGCTGATGTTGAACTCATAATCTTCCTGTGAAAGCCTCCCAAGTGCTGGGATTACAGGCATCTGTCAGCACATCTGGCCAAAACAAACCAAAAGAATTCTATAATGTGTAAAGAAATAAGAGATTGAGCCAGGCATGGTGGTGCATGCCTGTAATCCCAGCACTCGGGAGGCTGAGGCAGGAGGATTACCTGTGAGTTCAAGGCCAGCCTGGGCTATATAGTGAGTTCAAAGCTAGCCTGAACTACATAGTGAGATCCTGTCTCAGAAACAAACAAACAAACAAACAAACAAGAGATTGAAAATATAATCAAAGAATAAGTGAATGTAGGCCAGGGGTGTAGCTCGGTGATAGAGCATATGCTTAGCATACACAGGATAAGCAGCATATTAGAAACAACAAAAGAGCATGGGGAAGATAGTGGTGAAAACTTCATGCAGATGTAGCACAAAGAAACAAAAGGTATAAAAAATAAGAAAAGCTAAGAAAGTAGTGCATAGAGTGAGAAGACAAAATATCCAATCCTAGTTTCAGGAAGGGATTGTATCAAGATATAGAAATCACACCAATAATTTATTTGAATAAGAGCATTTTAATTTAAGGAATTATTAACTTTTTTTTTTTTTTTTTTTTTTTTTTTTTTTTTTTGTGGGTACCGGGGGGACGACCTCAGGACCTCGCGCGCCAACAGGCACCCGTGCCGCTGAGCGATATCACCGGCCCCTTTTTCGTATGTGGGATCCGGGAGTCGAACTCGGGCCTTCGCGCTTGCAAGGCAGGCGCTTAAGCCGCTGAGCCGTCTCACCGGCCCCAGGAATTATTAACTTTGAAGGCAGCTAATTACTAAATGGAGCAAAACCAGCTACCAACCTGGGAGAGTGAACAAGGAACTAGAAATTTAAGAGAATACCTCCTCTTGTTACTGGCTATTGTGGGTTCTTAGCCACATATAAGATGGAAATCAGACATGGGCTGATTCTTGAGCCAGTTGATGACCATCATCATTATCTACCCTTTTCCTCAGGACCCTCCCAAGGGGAGAGTCACCATGTGTGCTTCTGAGATGTTACTAATTGGCTGGGCTTCTTGCTGAATTCATATATTAATTATGAATTGGCAAAGGGTGTTCTTGTAGTGTTAACAGCCCTGAGCTTTGAAGTCAAGTAGATAACAGCTCTTTTCATGTTAGTGGCTCTCCTCCCTTGCTCCTTGGAGCAAGCAGCTACAGGAAGGCCTTGGGAACTCCTCTGGCAACCAGGGATGGTGGCTGGTAGCAATTCTTCATTGCTGTCCATTGTTCTCTGGCTGCCAGCCACCTTCAGTGTTATCACCTCAGGCTACTGACAGCTCTTAGCACCACTTTCCCTTTGTGTTACCAGCTCAGCACACACTACTTGAGACAGAAATCACAAATGGGCAGGGATGTCATCTAGAGGAGGCTTTCCAAGGGCTCATGCTGCACAGATTGACCCAGACCGGCCTGCTGGAAGATGCTTGTAGAGGGTGGTCATGGGGAGGGAAGGCACCTCTTCAGGACCTGACTGAGGAGGGCTGCAGAGTGGCAGGGTCAATTGTGATGGGTCTGTGACTGAAGCCTGCTGCAGCCAAAGCAAGTATCTCCCTGAGCAGCCATGAGGGACCTGATGCAGCCTTGCCCAGCCACAAGATGCCTGGGGTAACCATGGAGTTACTTTTATTTATGTTTTTGGGAGGATCAGGCCTCTCTCCTCATTCTCTTCAAGGCCATATCATAACCTTTGAAGAGAGCTTGTAGTATCATAGGAACATGCAGCCTACCAGTGGCAAAGAAACTCATCAGAAAGTACCCAACCACAGCAGCAGTCTGCTGCTGGGTGGAGGAGAGACTTCCCGAAAGATGCAGGCCAAGGCTTCCTGTGAAAGCCACTGAGGTGAATGCTACCAGACCCTTGCCTGCTGAGCCAGAGGAGGCCCACAGAATACAGCAAGCTAAAAGAGGCAAGTATCTTCTTGATCTGTCCTGCTGTGTCCCCTAGTCACCTCTCTTGACAAAGCCTCTCACTGAGTAGCTGACAAGGAAACGTTTACAGAGTCCAGCTCTAGAATCACAAAGCTGGACGGAGAATTTGAGTTGTAGATTTGTATTTTCTAGATTATATGAAGGCAGCAGATGACTCTGCTCGTGTTGACCCTCCCTTCCGTTTTAGAAACCAATTATCTGATCATTGAAGATGAGTCTCTGAATACGAGCATGGATTTGGTTAGCTAAGATTTCATGTCTGATTTTTTTTTTTTTTTTTTTTTGTGGGTACTGGGGGGTCGACCTCAGGACCTCGCACGCCAACAGGCACCCGTGCCGCTGAGCGATATCACTGGCCCCTTTTTTGTATGTGGGATTCGGGAGTCGAACTCAGGCCCTCGTGCTTGCAAGGCAGGTGCTTACGCTGCTGAGCCATCTCACCGGCCTCATGTCTGATTTTTGCCTGTATGCTTACAAATGAAATTTTGGCCATAGGTTTTTGTGGGGCTTTTTTCCTATACCTTTTTGTGCGTTGTCCTTGTTCATCTCACTTTATGTCATATGGAAAATATGGAGTTTTTTAAGTAGTTGGGGGATTAGGTAGGGGTCCGTCAGGACCATGTACCTTTTTCAATGTTTGACTTTGTTGTTTTTGTGGATATGCTCTTGTATTAGGCCTCTATGGGGAAGGGAGCTGGGTCTGGCATGGCTCAGAGTTCTGCTATTGACTCCTTCCAGGACCTGGGGCAGGTCACCCCCCTCTCTGCATTTTCTCATCTGTAAAATGGGACTTGCACTTGTGGCACCTACCTCACCAATGAGATGTGAAGTTGTGGGTGTTGGGCATGCTTTGTAAATGGGGAACCCCTTGCTCTATCACGGAAGGACCCAGTGGCTACTAGACTGGGTATCTTGGAATTTTACAGATGCTTTTCTATTTGTACTCAGTTATCAGACTTGTAAACAGGACTTCACTGAGAGTTCTGGAATATTTATGTTGAAGATTTCTTTTTAAAAATGGCTGTAAGTAAATAAGATCCAAAATGTACAATAGACACGGTGAATCAAAAAGAAACTGGTCAAAAGGAAAGAGAGACTGGAATAGGGAAAAGAAAGAAGGGAAAAGGAAAAAAAATTGTATATATATATATGTATTAGATGGTTAAGATAGATACACTACCAATTTTACTTAGTTCATTGAAGAGTAAGGTTTGTGCCAATAATGTTTGGACAATTGAATGCTAATGTCTGGTATCCTGAATAACTAACTTAAAGATAATAATACGTAATGCATTAACCATTGTTACCCTCATATTATGTTGTTTTGAAAATTTGTTCTTTTGTTGATTTGTTTTGTTTTTTCTCTTTAAAATAAAAAATAAAAATAAAAATAAAAATGGCTGTAAATAGTAAAAGGTAGTTTACATTATCTCCTGTGAAGTTTTAAAATCATTTTTTCTGCCTAGATTTTATTTGTACCACTAATAGGATGTGACAGAATGCTAACTTATTATAACCCAAGACTGCCTTTTCTCTTTATTGTGGGAGAACCTTTAAATCCTATTTACTCAAAGATCTTTGTGGATACGTTTATAGACCATTCCCCTGCAAAAAACTTTAAACATTAGTTTGATGTTTTTTAATGACTGGCAGTAAGGGAAATAATTCAGAGCAACTGAGATTAATTTTACTCATTAACAAAAAGCTTGTAAATAAGAATATTAAGTCAAACAAACGAGGATGTATTTGTTTGTATCCCCTTCTAGAATGTGAGCTTTACAACCACAGAAACGTGGTTGTTTTTGTGCTCCCTGTGCATCCTCAGCTCTTAAATCAGACCTGGCACATAGTAGGTGCTCAACAAGTACTTGTTAAATGAAAGGATTCATGAATATAGTGTAGTTCTTTTTCTGGATATTAATGGGACTAACAGCTTATTAATAATTATCAAATACATGAATATTACTTCTGTGTATGGAGATTTGAGACTTTTCTTTCTCATTTTCCTTATCCCTGCCTCTGGCTAAGGTTGTCACTGCTTCCTTCTAATAGCTTCTATTTATATCCCTTTTTCTTTCCCATTCCTCTCTCTCTCTCTTTCTCTCTCTGTATGTATCTATCTATTCCATCCATCCATTTGCTTAAAAATATTGCAAAAGCACCTACTGTATGCCAGGCTGGAAGACGTGGAGGGGACAGAGATGAACTGGGCTAATGCCATCTCTGGGGTCGTGGAATTTATTGTCTGTCAGGGAGGACAGGCATCAACAGATACTTCACAAACAAATATGCAGTTGCAAATCCTGGCAAATGCTCTGAAGGCAAGGCTTGGGGAATGGAGCTTTAGGAAAGGCTTCCTGGAGGCTGTTCCTTGTGAGATCTAAAGGACAAACAGGAGCTGGCAGATTTGGAGCCTCAGGAAACAGCAAGAGCGAAGGCAGGGGGAGGAGGAGCAAAGCCAGGTTACTGGGAAGCCCAGAGCAACAGGAGTAACTGGAACTCGTGGAGTGCAGTAGGTGGGGTAAGGGGCCTCAAGGCCAGAGTCAGGATCTGCACAAACCTGTTCTTAAGCTGTGACTCCTCCTCTAGGCCCTGCCTGGCAGAGCCCTACACTGTGACAAACTACACCACTATCTTGGTTGCCTGCAAATGGTCTGTGTTCAGACATTTCTTTTCTGGATTTGGAAGTCATTTAAGAAAAATATTTAGGGCTAGTGAGATGGCTCAGTGGCCTATGCGCCTGCCTGGCAAGCGCGAGGGCCTGAGTTCGACTCCCAGATCCCACATACGAAAAAAGGGCCGGTGATATTGCTCAGTGGAACGGGCGCCTGCTGGCGTGCGAGGTCCTGAGGTCGACCCCCGGTACCCACAAAAAAAAAAAAAAAAAAAAATTTAAAATTTCATTGGTAAGTTGTGCCTTTGAGCAAATCCTTACTCTAAGCGCCTCAGTTTCCCTAAAAAGACCTAGCTGGGAGGTCTTCCGTGATTTCTGCCTGGTCAACCTATGATTTTCTGTTGGAGGTGGCTTTGCTCACAGACCTCAGAGAGGATGCGTCTAACACATCTGCGTCCTCCTCTCTCCTGCACTGGGCCCAGGAAGGAATGAGAGGATCTGGGAGCCATTCACAGCAGGGAAGACATCTGGAATTGAGGGCAGGAGGAGGGCTGCAGAGGTGAGGGCAAAGCTTAGGTCTGGAAAGTGGCCAGTGAAGACCAACAAACAGATGTGCTAACAGTAACAGCAGTGATGACAGCAGTTAGCAGTAACTAAATTGGACCTTTGTCATGTTAAATGTCCTACACGTACTAAGTTATCCTTTTACTAGCTCTCTGAAGTAGATACTATTTATTATCCATATCTTATAAATGAACAAACTGAGGCACAGATTGATTAAGTATCTTGCCCAAGGTCACACAGCTTGAAAGTGTTGGAAATTGGATTTGAGACCAGGTATTGTGGCTTCCAAGTATAAGAGACAATGAATGCTGAGGAGTGGGAGGGCATCAAATGCTAGGTTAGGAGGGCTATCCAGTCTTTATCCTGTTGGTCACAGGAGCCATGGGAAGCTTCAGAGGGAGGAAGTGCTGAGGCCGTGGTATGCCCGGGAGGGCTGAAGGGCCGTGTTTCTCTCCTACAGAAACCACCCACAGAGCAGCCCCTGTACAGCAGCAGCCTGTGGGGCCCAGCTGCCGATGGCCGTGACTGTGTGGCTGAGGGCCTGTGGCTGCCGCAACTACACACAGGGAACTGGCTGGTCTTTGAGAACATGGGCGCTTACACCGTGGGCACAGGCTCCCTCCTCGGGGGGACCCGGACCTGCCACATCACCTACACCATGTCCCGGGTAGCCTGGTAAGAGGGCCCTGCTGCGAAATGGGGCAAGGGGGGGTAAGCAAGGCCTAAGCAACAAGGGAAACCCATGATCTGATACCTGCTTCTGTGTAATCTGACTTGGCAAGGAGCTCCATTTACCACCCGCCTGGGGCCACAGAGGGGGGTGAGCTTCTGAGGGGATTGCGGTGCCAGGAGATGCAGAATTAAAGGCAGGTACTTGGGGTGGCACTGTGCTGACTGGGAGCTCAAGCCCTCCCTGAGGCTTAGTCCTTCTCCCTGGGAAGGTGGGAGGCAGCAGGCAGGAGGCACGGGGGGCAGGCAGGGGGCAAGTGTGGTATATCTGAGGCATTAACAGAGGTTGGCTTGACTGGAAGGGAAAACAGGAAAACAGGAAGGGAAAACAGGTTGAACCCTAGTGCTGGCACCACTAGGGCTGTGGTCTTGGGCAGGCCACTCCTCTCTTGATCCTCAGTTTCTTCATCAGTAAAATAGGAATGGGAATGGGTCCTTCACAGGGTTTTAGATGATGGATAGGAAGTGCCTGGCATGATGTCTGACTCACAGGAAGTGCTCATAAATGTGGGTTCCCTTTTCTTTTGGACAGTGGGGACCACAGGGGAAGCAAGCAGAGGGGGCAAGGGTCAGCAGGTGTCACTAGCCCCTGACCTTGGCTGGGCTAAGGTAAGAGTCCTGTGCCTGATGGGACCAGGAGCACAGGTACAGGGGCCAAAAGAAGCCCCTTTTTGTCCCCAAGCTGGATGCCTCTAGGACCCCTCTCTCACCCCTAGGGAAGCTATGCGGGGACAGCTGCTGACTATGGAACAAGACGAGGACACTGAGGGTGTGTGCAAGCCTCTGTCCTGCGGCTGGGAGATCACAGACACTCTGTGTGTGGGCCCTGTCTTCACCCCAGCAAGCATCATGTGAGCAGGCCCTGTTCCCCCTGGGCAACCCCAGTGGGGCCGTGGAGATGCCTCTGGGAGAGGTGGGGAAGGTGGCGAGTGGGACACTCTCTGGCCAGGACTCTGGTGCTCACTCTGCCGCACCCACGCTCCACCTGTAGTGTTTGTTTCTGCCCTGTAAATAGGACCAGTCTTATACCCGCTGTAGTTCAAGTATGCAACATAAATCCTGTCCCTTCCAGCTGTGTCTGCCTTCTCTGCAGTGCAATGGGCCTGGTCAGCCAGGTTTTGGGGTGTCCTTGGGTCTCCTTCTATCCTTCTCACTTTTGTAAATATGAAAATAAATATTTAGCTTTTCTAATACTCCAATGGAATCCAGCAGTTCGACTGAAAAATCAGCAGAGTCCGGCATGGGAGAGACTTCCCCACTATACAACGAGCCCATGCTCCTGAGCCCCGCTGCAGTGTGGGCACCACCCACTCACACCTCGTCTGACTCAACTCTGTCCTCACAGGCTTCCGAGACTGGAAGAAGACTGGCGTCAGGAAAAAGGGTGAGCTGTCAGAGGCTGAGGTGTGGGATGAGAGCTGCCTCCTTTCAGGAGCTCATGACCGGCTAGTGGCCTCTGTGCAAACCCAACACCCAGCCTAAGGCCCAGCCCAATGTAGGGGCCACTAAGCATTTGATATAGCTTTGCAAACTCATACTGGAGAGAAAGAGCAAAGGGATGGATGTCTTGCAGTTCTAGGGACTGAGCCACGGCCTTCCAAAGGCTAGGCAAGTGCCCTAGCACTGAGCTACATCCCTAACACCCTTTTTCCCCATGGGAGGTTCGGAGTAGACCCTGTACCCTTACTTTTCTTGCAAGCAGGCAAGGCAATAAGAATAATGCTAACATGTGGTGCATTTTGCTTGTTTAGGCAGTCACTGTTAGGACAAGGCTGGCCACAGAACATTGCTGTGCCCAATGCCAACAGCCCTGGCATCCCCTCAGACTGGCAGCTCTTGTAGGACAAGAGCTCCTTCACACTGCCAGAGCCCCAACCTCTGCACCCACGGTGTGTGAGCAGTTTACCAAAGGAATTCAGAATTTTAGACTTCTTCCAGATGCTGGAGGAGACCAAAATTCTTTTTCTTAAATTAAAAAAATTGAGATACAATTCACATGCCATAAAACTTAGCCTTTTAAAGTACGGAAGTGAATGGTTTTCAGTATATTCACAGAGCTGTATAGCTATCACCACTATCAGTTCTAGAACATACGCATCATCCCCAAAAGAAGCCCCACAACCATCAGCAGTCACTTTCCATCTGCCCTTTCCCCCAGCCCCTGACAACTCTAATCTACTTTCCATTTCTGCAATGGTTTTTATATCTTCACTTTAGCTTCTCTTAGGTAAGCCTGGCTAGCCTGCTTAATATCTCAGGCAGTCCTAGGCCTGCACCTGGCTTTGAGATTATCCAGTGAGGCCATGTGCCATGTGCCTGGAGTAAACTAGGTACTTTCCAAAAGCAAAGGCACTGCCCTTTTAAAGGCTGGGCCTACTTTTTGTACTGTGACAAGGAGTAGCCTGAAAGCTCAGGACATCAAAATTCAGAAAGCAATCACAAAGGGCCACTCCCTTGTCCCTCTGATAACCACTCTAAACCCTGCTTTACAGATATTCCCACATTGGTCTCAGCCCTGAGACTATTTCTGAGACTTCTTTCATTTCAGACAACCAAGCAGATAGGACCCACTCGCACTTGTTTTTCTTGAGAGGAGGGGAGGCAAATGCAATTTTTTCTTTGGGAGTCACCATCTGCTATCAAAAGAACCAGGAGCCCTGGGGCAGGAAATGTGGCTGGCTATGGTGAGGTCTAGGTGTTAACTTACTACCTTGTTGAAGACAGGTCCACCAGGGAGGGCCCTCTGTGTCTTTTGAAGTGACAGTGGCTGGCACAAAGCTTGAACACATCTCTTACTGGAGCCCTTCTCGTGTTTCACATTCCATTTGCTGTGAGAATGAAATTTACTTTCCTGAGAAAGATACAGTATATACAGAACCTTGAGGTGACTCACTTGAGAATAATCAATAATAGTCATTTCTTTTCAGTTATTTGTTTCTTATTTCCATCTTTTTCTGAAGAGAAGGAAGAAAGGAGAATTAAATGTGGAGAATGGTAAGGGGCTGTGGGCCTGTGTGTGGCAAGTTGAGCAGAGGGCTCCTGGAGCCCTGGCTACAGAGACCTTTGCTCCTTTGGAGCTCCTCCCTGAGCAGCCCATCAGCAGTGACAGTCACAGCTCCATCCTGCCCTGGGACCTCCCTGAGGGACTTCCTCCTCCCAATGATCCCCACACCCATTTGCACTCCTCAAAGGCCCTGTGTGCGTGCTCGCTCCCCCTGGGGCTTCAACGGACCTGCTACTGCTCCAGATGGACTCCTACTCGCTCCCTCTCAGGGGTGGTCCCCCTTCCTCTTCCCCTCCACAGCCCACCCTCACTCAGCAGCAAGATGCTGTCACTCGTGACTCCATTTCACCAATGACACTTAAAGCCCTTACCCAGATACTCAGACTCTCACTCTTCCCTCTCTCATTGGTCTCGGCCACAGTGGCCTCCTCTCTGCTCCTCAAACCTTCCACTCACTGCTGGGTCTGCATTTACTGTCCCTTCTCTCCAGAGTGATCTTCCCCATGGTGGGACTCACTTAATTCAGGTTTCAAATGGTTTCTTTACATGAAGCTTTCCTAGATTGCTCTTTAGAAAACAGCACTTCCTAGTCTTTTTTCCCTTAACTGGTTTTTTTTCTTCATGGCATCTGTTAGCATTTGACATGCTCCATAGCATGTTTGTCCGTGTATCATCTGTCAGTCCCCTAGAATCTGACCTCCTTGGCAGCAAAAACCTTATTTTTCACTGCTGTGTCATCACCCAGAACAGACCAGGTGCTCAAAAGTATATGTCAGATAACAAACATAGGTCTTAACCAGTCTGAATCTGCTAACTCATTTGTGAAACGTGCCTGCTAAACATATTTCTCTTGGAAGGTTATTGTGAGGATTAAATAAGAAAATAGGTATAAAATAGCCCAGGGCCTAGCATATCACTAGGTGCTCAAAAAATAACGGTGCAAGGTAATTACTTTGGCACTTAGTGAGCACTTACTGTGGTAGATGCTTGTGATGCAAAGATGAATTCCTGTAAGTCCTCAAGGAGCTGGCAGTACTAGTCTGTGGGACCTGCAAACTAACTCAGAGTACAGTTGGGAAAAACCCGGCTTAACGAACTTAGCCCAAATGTCAGGAAAACCTATAGGCATATAAGATGCTTGAACAGCTCTTTCTAGGTGACCTTGGAGTAGGATCGCCGGACAAAAACAGGACATTAAATTAAAAGGGGATTTAAAGGAAGATTTTTTTTTTCTTTAGTGCACGTATGCCCCATGCAGTATTTGGCTCTTACACTAAAACATTACTCACCAAGCGTGGTGGCCCATGCCTGTAATCCCCACACTCGGCAGGCTGAGGCAGGAGGATCACCTTAAATTCCAGGCCAGCCTGAACTACATAGCGAGGCCTCAAAAAAAAAAATTACTCGTTGTTTATCTTAAATTCAACTTTGAACTGGACTTTCTGCATTTTGTTTGCTAAGTCTGGCAATCCTAAACTGACAAGTTCCTGTACACTGATGTCCCTTTCTGGGTTTCGTTTTCCCCGTCCGCGCGACTCGCCTCGGGAACTCCCCGGGCGGAGAACCTCCCCACCCCAGGGGTCGTTCCTCTGCTCAGAGGTCTGTGGGAAACGCGCTGGTCTCTACTTTCTCGCTGAGTGAACATAAGAAGCCCCTTCCTCTCAAGCCCTTCACTTTTCCTATCTGAATATGAGACTGTGTGTATATGCGGACGGGGGATAAAGGAAGCTCAGAACTACTGGCTCCACGAACTGACTACCAGCGTCTCAGCCGCCGGAACCAAATCATGAATTTCCGGTTGCATGACGCTACTTCCGCACACAAGAGCCTCTCAGGATTCGCGCCTCTGCCTCTCCCTCTCCCAGGATTGCGTCCTCTGCTGGCCTGGCGGTGGAACCGACTTTACAAAACTGAAAAAAACCCCACAGGAATCCATTGGTTGAAATATTGAGAGACGTAGCTCCGCCCCCAACCTCTACCAATGGAAAACCGAACCCTCACTGGGGGCGGGGTTTCCCCCCTATAAAAATGTCATCCCGCATGCGGCAGAGAGCGAAGGTGGTTAGTGGATTTGCGTCGGGTTTGAAAGGCGAGGGGGGCAGTACCGGAAGAGGGCTTCCAGCCCAACAGCTACTTCGGCTTCCACTTAGCAGGTGGCTCCTAGAATAGGAAAGCGGGGCGGATTTAAGGAACCTTGTCTTTGATGTTGTCAACCATTCATTTCATACTCAAGACACCTGCTGATTTCACGCAGAAAATCGGGGGCTTTGAACGAATTCTTGATTTCTGGGCCAAGATGCATGGTATTTTAAAAATAGTCAAGATTGCCTACTGTCTGCCATGCCCTGATCACGCCCTTCCCGCACATTATTCCACTTTACCCACACAACACTGTGGAGTGAATTTTATGACATGGAATCCAATCCCTCACTGCCTGTGTTGGGATAGTGGTTCTGCTTGTTATTAGCTTGAATTACTCTGGCACATTGTCTGTGTCTGTAAAATATGATAATAGTACCTATCTTGTACCGTTGTTGTAGGATTAAACATTTCAAATACTCAGAACGGGCACATGGTAAACATTGGTAACCACCTAAATTATTTCTGTTACAAATTAAGAAATTGAGGCTTAGATACGAAGTAACTTGCCTGGAACAGATAGTAACTAGTGGAGAAGGTCGGGAAGCATCTTTGCCTAACTGAGGGACCTCTCAATCACTAAACCCACCCAGCCCTCCTTCTGGGTTTAAAGGAAGCCTGGGATTACCATAATTGCCTGGATAGCAGCATATGTATTTATTTAGTAGCATCCCAACACTAAATGGCTGCTTTCTAGGCATTTTAATAAAGCTAATGAAGGGTTATGTTCTATAACTTATATCCCAGACTAGGGTTTCTGGAAGTAGTCAGACTGGATGGCTCCAAGATTCACCTCCTGCTAAATCCCACTGATAGAAAAACTAGTAGAATTTTATTTTATTTTATTTTATTTTTTTGAGACTGGGTGTCACTATGAAGTTCAGGCTGCCCTTAAACTCACTATGTAGCCCAGGCTCACCTTGAACTGGCAGCAATCCTACTGCCTCAGCCTCCTAAGTGCTGGGATTACAGGCGTGTGCCACGACAGTCAGCTAGAAATAAATTTTTGAACAAGTTAAATTTGAGCTCCAGTGAGCTGTCCAAGTGGAAATAATTGTGATTTGGTGTGTTAAGTGCTGTGTTACAGGAAAGTACAGGGTACCAAGGGAAGTCTGATTAGAGTTAGGTATAACTAACTGCCTGCTCTGGTTAAGATGGACTTGGCAGAAGCAGTAGGTTTTGGTGGATAAGTAGGAATTTGGCTAGGGTAGAAAATCTGGGGAGATTCAGGAGAGCACTCCAGTCCTGGAGAATGATGTATACAAGAGAAGAGAGTCCTTTCTCAGGAACTGGAGTACAAAATCACAGATAAGAATGGAACAGAAATCAGGGGCATATTATGAAGGGTTATGTCTTGGAGGTATCAGCAAGTCATCAGAATTTGTGAGCAAGGGAGAGAGCTGGCCAGTTTTGCACTTTAGAGGCATTGCACTAGGAGGCATTGAAGAGAGTATGGTAGGCAGCCTCTCAGAAGTCCCCAGTGATCCCACAACCCAGTATCTTCTGGTGCAATCCCTTCTCCGGAGTATAGACTGGGTTTATTGATTCCATTCTAATGAATAGAATACATTAGAAACAATCAGTTGCCATTTTTGAGATTCGATTATAAAAGACAGGCTTCCATCTTGGGTGCCTTCTCTTTCTCTTAGTGAAGACATCAGCCATGTTGTGAGCTTCCCTGTGGATAGATTGGCCTGTGTGTCCAGGAACTGACAACTCTGACCAAGGACCAGACTTGAAGCTCCATGATTGAACTTGGTAGTGGTTTTCCCTGGAAGAGATCCTGAGCCAGAGACACCCAGCTAAGCCACACCCAGGCTCCCAACCCACAGAAACCACGAGATAATAAACGTTGTGGTTTTAAGTTTTACCTAACTTTAAGGTGGTTTGTTATACAATAGATAATAGAAGCAAAGGGAGAACACAGAAGGATTAGGAGAGGTGGTTGTTGTAGGCCAGTGGAGAAAAGATTCGAACCTGATTTGGACAGTGGCTGTGGAGGTGAAGAGTAGGGGATGAATGTAAGCTACGGCTGGAAAAAGAATGGAAGATATTTGACGATGGAGTTGGATGTGGGGACAAAGGGTTAGGCAGGAGAAGACTAGCACTCATGTTGGTAAATTGGGGGATGCTACTTGCTAGAGCTGCTGGCACACAGGCCACTGGGGATGAATTTAGTAAGTAGCTCCTTGAGATTTCTGAAAACAACAAGGTAAATCAACAAGGGAGTCTAAAGGTTGGGCTAGGAGAAAAGAGCCATTGTGGTCTGGGGAAGAAATATTGCAGGGAGTTAGAATGGAGGAAGTGCTAGACGGTCACTCTTCCCTGAGTTAGATTTGCTTGTTAATGTGTATGGGGTTTCATTCTCCCTTCCATCCAGCCATTCATTCAGCAGATTTTTACTAGATGCCTTCTCTGTGCCAGGCATTGTTTCAGGCACTGTGGACACCGAAGTGAGGACAAAAGTTCCTCCTTCATGGAACTGAAGGTATAACCTGGTGGCAGGGAGAGAAACAGTAAAATTTTAAATTTCTGGATGTCACTCTCTCCAACATTGCTTAATTGGGAAAGATTTGCCTTTTTGGTTGCCAGAGAGAGAAAAAGGACAGATATTTGGGAAGGGCAGGGGAGAGGAGATATACAAGGGTGTGCAGGTGGAAATAGCTTTTATAAGTGGGGGCAGTGGTGATGATGTGTGTTGCTTCTGCTTCCTAATCATCTCTTGAATCCAACTGCTTCTGTATATCCTTGCTGCCACTACCAATGCCCAAGTCATCATCAGCTCTTATCTCTCATTTGGATTATTTCAGCTGTCTCTAGTCTCAGCTCTTTTTTGTCTTTTCAGTATTGGGGATTGAAACCAGGGCCTTTGCATTGAGCTATATCCCCACCCCTTTATTTTTATTTTTTATTTTGAGACAGGGTCTTGCCAAGTTACTAAGTTGCCCAGTGTGATCCTCCTGCCTCAGCCTCCCAAAGCATTAGGCATGCACTAGGATTACTGGCATGCACCACCACTCCTGGCTTTCCAGTTTATTCTTTAGAAATCAGAATAATCTTCCTAAAATGAAATCCTATCACTTCTTGGCATGAGTCTCTTCAGGGGATGCCAACTGCTTTTAGGATGATGTTAGGACTTTTATGCCAGTCTTACATGACCCTTAGATCGAAATCTGTACCATCCATTATATTGGTCAACTGTCTATAGCTATGGAGCCCTTGAAGTATGGATCGCCTGAATTAATATGTGCTGCAGTGTAAAACACAGCTCAGAATTCAAAGATGTAGTTCAAAAGAAGATTGTAAATTATCTCATTTTTAACTTTAAAATATTTTCAATGCTGAAATATTTTGAGTTAAATAAAATATATTATTAAATTAATTGAACTCATTTGTTCTTAATTTTTAACGTGGCTATCAGAAAGTTTAAAATTATATATGTCTCAATTTACCTATATATTGGGTCACACTGAGTAAATCTATATCTACCAGTTTCATCTCTCTCTCTACTTCTTTATTTTAGCTACTAAAGAACTTTCTTCATTGAAAGTAATAGAAACTGACTTTTAGAGGAAAAGAAAATTAAAAGCGAGGGGAATTGATTGCAAGGACATTCTGAATCAATGGAGATGGTGATTAGCCAGTCTGGGGAAGGAGCGAAGCAGCCCAGGGACCTCAGCAGCAGCGGTTCACGGATGTTAATGTGGCCGAGGTCCATTTCTGGGCTGGACAGTCTATATTTCAGATTCCTGGAGAGAGAATCTGGTTAGCTCGGTTTAAGTCAGGTGTGCCTGCTCTCGATCAATCCACTGTGGTTATGGAGAAGGATTCAACGCGAACTGTCTACTGCGTATCTCTCCCCCTTACTCTCCAGCCTCTGTTCCCTAAAAGGCGAACATCAACTTAGGGGTCAGCACACCTTTTCGGTGAAGGTCCAGACAGTAAATATTCTTTTACTTTCCAATCCTCAAGGTTTCTATAGCAACTCCTGCACACTGTTGTGCAGAGCATAGGCAGCCAGATGTACACAAATGACTGCACATGACTATGTTTCAATAAAACTTTACTTATAAAACAGGAAGTGGGTGATAATTTGCTAATTGCTACACTGTACTTTCTGTTCCCTCTGCCTGGACCATTCTTTTGCTCCTTCTTTCCAGCAAGCTCCTAGCCTCAGGGCTTAGCATAGGTGCCACTTCTTGCTAACCCTCCTCTCTTAGATGCCATTTTCCCTAACTCTCCTCTCCTGGCTGGATAGTTGCACATCTTCTATGCTCCCTTAGACCCTGTACCTCATCCAAGCACTTCTCTTACTATGTGTAGTCATTGTTCTGTGCTAACCTCTAGGTTACTGGTTCTGGCTCTTATTTGTTATAAATTCAGCACTTGGCATGCCTGGCACATGGTGCACACTTGGAGATCAATGGGTGACTGGAATAAGCCATGGACCTTGTGGCCAGTAGACAACCAGAGGAGCCATCCTGAGATCTTGAACAGTGGTACGAATTCTAGATGTTTAAGATTATTGTGTGAGAGCCACCTCTGGAAACTCTGATACCTCAGAAAAGCAAAGATGCTATGAATATTTTAACATATGAGAAGGGAATATTGTAGGACTGCAAACTCTAGATAATCTGACAACCCACCTTAGATGGGGTGAAACCAGGGATGCTCCTATCCAGTGCCTGTGGAAAGATTTCTTGCTTCTTGGTAAAGTTCTCTGTGAAGACACCAAGTTCAGGAGATTCCAAGGAGACAGAGGGGAGGAAGCATGGAGCTTGGCCCACCATCACTCAGGGGCATGGTTACAGGGGTGACAGAATGGAACTTTTCACCCAAGGGGATTGGTGAGCAATGTCCAGCAGAACCTGGACAAGGGCATGAGGCATGCACCATGGCTGTAGCCTCTGTGAGGCTTTATCCAGCTGAGCACACTATTCTCGGATGCCTGGAAGCATAAGGAGAGTTTCCTCTCTTAATGTCACAAATTTGGGCAGTGCAGATGTGATAGTGATTTTCCTGAGTGTTTTGCATGAGGAGACTAAACATAAAAGAGAAATGGATCCTACCTGTCATTATGTCCTTTAGTGGCTCACCTGGGCCCCTCATGGGGATGGCAGACTGGGACCAGTGACCTGGGACCACCAGCGGCATGTCTTCCATAAGATGCAGCTGACGACCAGCAGAGTG
The DNA here is from genome assembly GCA_028451465.1 of Erethizon dorsatum. NCBI lineage: Eukaryota > Metazoa > Chordata > Mammalia > Rodentia > Erethizontidae > Erethizon > Erethizon dorsatum. The sequence continues at coordinate 109,802,507 of CM051827.1, read as the reverse complement.
GATGAGATCAGAACCGAGATGATGATCACTGCAGCCTGCAAACCACCCACATCTGGCAGAAGGGATGGGGTCATCAGGGCAGAGATGGTGAACTCATTTCCTGGGGCAGGCTATGTCCCTGTCCTCAGTAGCTGTGGCCTCCACAACACTTGGCTCCCACAAAGTGGAGGAAACATGGTGCAGGGAAAGAACAGGCTTGGCGACAAAGACTGAGTCATCTTGGGCAGATGTCCGACAGTTCTTTCCCCCAGTGTTTGGCGCTTAGCAAGTGCTTTGTACACGTTGTGGATGGAAAGCGAGAGATGTGACGCTAATACTACACCAGACACTTTACATGGCTTATCTTATTCAACCAGGCAAGGTGCCTTGGTCACTACCATTCACCTGCTGGGGTAGGTGGGATGCACAGCCTGCCTTCTTTCTGAGATTAGTAAGTTTATAGGGGTGGAATCAGGATTTGAACCCAGGTTGGATGCTACCAGGCCTTCATGCTGTCTATGTGCCTCTCCACAAGTGTGTCCTGAATACTTACCAAGGGCCAGGCATGTGGGCCAGCCCAGTAAGATAACATATAGCATTGGAATTCCTTAGTAAATTCTACCTGTCATTATGTATCACTATTATATTGACTCATTTTTGTCTTCACAGCAACCTAACAAGAGTAAATTGATTGATTGGTACTTGGGTTGATCCTAGTACCTTCTACAACCCCAGCGCTCTTTTATTTTTTACTTTGAGCCAGTCTTGCTAAGTTGACCAGGCTGGGCTTGAACTTGCAATGCTCTTGCCTCAGTCTCTCAGAATGCTGGGATTGTAGGCATGTGCCACCACACCTGGTAAGGAGAGATAATTTTATTCTTATTTTCTACAGGGGAGTCTGAGGCTGATGTGGTGAAATGTCTTGCTTTAGGGCACCCAGTTAGGAAACGGCAAGGCCAAGGTTCAAACACAAATGGACTCCCCCTTTTCTGGGTCAGCTAAGTTGCTTGGGTGGAGAGGAATCTATTACTACTGCTTCAGTTTATTCGGTTGATAACCAGAAAGGAGTCCTTGGAGAAAAGGAGTAAACAGAGGGTCTTGAAAGACCAATGGAAAGGAGGGCAGGCTTTTGTGGGGGGCTCAGAGGATGGCTAGGACCAGTGGAGACACAGGAGGATCCTTATAAGGAGCCACCTCCTAACAATTATCCAGCAGCGGGATGGGCTGCTGCCCGGTGAGGTCCCCCTCACCACACATACTCATGGGAGACTGGTGCGAGGGACACACGTGGAGGCTCCTCTATCACGCCTTGCATCAGCTTCCTGTTTGCTGTACCTGTTCTCTCTGGTGCTCCATGGAACAGAGTGGCGAGGATGAATAACTCAGCTTTGAAACAGCCCCACTCTCCCAGGAGAAATCCTGCCTCCTCACTTCCATCTTTCACTTCTTTCAATCTACCTCATGCTGCAGCCTCACGGGCCTCGCAGCCACCAACCTCCAGCTTTGCTCTACCCCACATGCATGAGACCATACTCCTTCCTGGCTTAAAACCTTCCATGGCTCCCTATTGCCTGCAGGATGGCCCTCAGCATGCCATGACCCCATACTGCTTTCTTCTCCAGCCTCATTGCTCTGCTCCTTTGCTTCCCATGCAACCCTTGGGCACACAGCCTCCATGCCCACCTCCTATCCTTGCCACAGGCTCACCTCTCACCCTAGGATACTTTGCATGGCTTTTCCTCCTCCTTCAGGTCTCAGCTTCCAGGAGGCACTTCTTTTCTGAGTTCCTTTGACCCCCTTCTAGCACTTGGGACAATTCTGTGTTTGTTTGGTCACTATTCATTCATAACTCACTCTTCAATAGAGACCAGGGTGCATCTATCTGCTTATCTCAGTCCCTAGCACAGAGTAGGCACTCAGTGACCAAAGGTGTGAAGGAGAGGGGAGCATTGTGGGGCTGTCTTGCAGAAGAGTGGAAAGGGGGAACCCTGGCACAGCCCTCTGCCACCCACAAGTTACGTCACTTTTTCTTTCTTCAGGACTTGACCAAACTCAACACTTCTATGGATTGACCTGGGGGAGGTGGCCCCTGGCTGGGCTGAACAAGCACAGCCTTCCCTACCTGACTGCCCCACCCACTCTCAGATCTGGACATTGGATTCCGGCACAGGGAGTGTTTCTGGCTCCCAGCCTCCTATTTTGGGTGTATTCTTATTAGCGCATTAATTATACTGAATATTGGGTCATATTCTAACATTTTCTTTCTTTCTTTTTTTTTTTTTTTGTGGGTACTGGGGGTCGAACTCAGGGCCTCGCGCACCAGCAGGCGCCTGTGCCGCTGAGTGTTATCACAGGTCTTTTTTCGTATGTGGGTTCCAGGAGTCGAACTCAGGACCTCGTGCTTGCCAGGCAGGCACTTATGCCGCTGAGCCATCTCACCAGCCCCTACATTTTCCTACCTGCATATAACATCCTGTCCACCCTCACTATCACTCTCCCTTACTCTCTTCTCCTGTCTTTCCCTGACCTCTTGTCTAATAGTCTCCTCCTACTTTCATGTCCCAGCATTCCTTTTTGAAAAGTAGCCAGTGCTGGGTGGGAGGTGAGGTGGGCTGGCAGGTACATAGCCTGATTTACCCAACTCTGCCACGGACTTGCCATGTGACCCTGAAGAAGCCACCCCCACCCCCAACCTCATCTTTCTCCACTGTGACAAGGGAAGAATTATCTCTATAGATATCACTAAGTAGAACAGGACAGGGATTGGAGGATACTAAGGAGCATAAGTTTGGGAGTCATATGGCTCTGGTTCAGATGTGACCCCTACTACTGAGCTGCAAAATCATCTTAACTCTGGATTTAGTGTTCTCATTTGTAAAGTGAGACAAACACGGCACCTCCCTTTAGGCTTCTTGTATTGTGAGGATTAAATTAGATGACAGCTAATAACTATTTTGTTAATGCTGTTTCAAACATGGCCTGACGCATAACAGGATGTAATAAATCATAACATGTGCGGAGACTTTGAGAGAAAAGAGATATGGGTTTCGACTGAGTCATGGTATTCCAGAGTGGGGGAGGTGGCTAGGAACCACATGTTCCATATTTCCCATTGTGTAACTGGTGGGGAGACAGATCCCAGAGTGGAGAAGCGCCGTGCCCCAAACCACACTTAACTCCACACTTAACTAGGCTAGTAAATTCCTTGAGCAGAGCATAGGCTTTGGTTGAGAAGCTGAATATTTTCTGGGAACCTGAAAACTTTATAATTAGCTCATCCTCCTCCCCATCCCACACCTGGTAACCACCTCTGTCCCCTGTCCTTTCCTCAGCTTCTCAGTCTGAGGGCAAGCTGGCCAAGGTACAAGGACATCGACCTTCCTGTTGAGTCCAGAGGCCCTCTCCAGCCTCACAGTCAGGATCGCTCAAGCCCCTTCCCCACCTCCCCATCTGGGTCTTGGATTGGCAGTGTGATTGGAGGAGCCCGGGGCCCAGCAAAGCAGCAGAGGAAAAGGATGGGCATGTACTTACTGCACCAGTGGGTAGCAGTGGAAAAGTTGCAGGGGGGCTGCATACTCATCAGTGGGGTGTTAGGACTTCTGCTTAGGACGGGTGGAGAGGTAGGTGTTCAGGGACCTGCAGGGCATTTCATTCCTGAGAGGGAGCAGACAGAGGTCACACCCTGGGGCAACAGGGCTGCAGCCCATTCCTGACTCAGAACAGGATCAGGACAAATAGGCTTCCTAAGGGGTCCTGAGGCCAAACATCAAATTAAACTGATGCTGTAGAAGATTTTTAAAACTGAGAGACAAACGCTCACAGCCTTTGATTAAGTAAGGAAAAAACCAGGTTATGGGTCAATAGGTAGAATATATGTTTTGATTTTTATAAAATATGCTCACATGGGAAAAATTGTAAACCTCATTGCCAAAATGCCAGCAGTGGCTACCTCAGGGCAGTGACTGATGGACGATTCTTACTTTGGATATTTTGACTGTATTTTCTACAGTGAGCATCTTATAAGAAGTTTTTACTTAGGAAGGCAATTTTGTTTAGTGTTCCCCAAAGTAAGTTCAATAGATTTGATTTTTTGTACTAAAAAAAATTAATTAAAAACAGGAAAGCAAATACATTTTAAATGAGAAAACCTTTTGGCCCGCAATTCCATTTGAAGGAATTTACTGCAGAAGGTACAGAAAGATGAAGAATAGTATGTGAAGGATGATCATGTTTTTGTAAAAGAATGACATTTTTGTTTATGCATAAGCAAAATATCCGGAAGGAGTCACACCAACTGTTAGCAGCTGCTGACTTCTGAGAGTGGATGAAGGAATTTTCTACTCTTAACATTTATTTGACTTTTTAAAAAATAAAAAATATAAATTATGCTGTAATTTGTAAAAATGGCAGACAAACCACTTTCTTAGTCTCTGCCAATATCCCCTGGCTCCCCTGCACACAGTCTGGCTGGGAGTTGGTCAGTGAGTCTCCCTGGGCACTCAGTTTCCACTGGAGCATCTTGGCGGGGGGTCACCTCTGGTCTCTAAGATTCCTCCCAATTCAGAAGTGGGGAGATCTCATTGTTGCACTTTGACATTACCAGTTTCAGCTGGCTACACATTTTCTTAGATCCCCTCTGTACTCTGTGGGCAGAGGTGCAGGACATGGTCCTGGCCTCAAGATACTCATAGCTCAGAGGCCCCAAGTGCTTCAGGGGTCCAGGGCCACACATTCTGCTGGACTCAAACAATGGCACAGCCAGCCTTGAGTAGGACATGAAGGGTAAGATTTAAATAGGAAATACAAAGAGAGCATAGGCATTCTAGGTAGGGAAGAGTCTTACAAGAGCAGATGTCTGAAGGACAAAACTATGCCAAGTATTCTCCATTTGGGGTCCTAATCGTCTAAGTGCGCTGATTCTTTTTTTTAGACAGGGTTTCACTATGCAGTTCAGGATGGCCTCAAACTCACAGCGATCCTCCTGCCTCAGCCTCCTGAGTGCTGGAATTAGAGGTGTGTGCCACCATGCCCGGCTAAGTGTTCTGATTCTAATGTTACATGCACAGATTTTACCTCCTCTGGAGGAAACCCCTGTAAATAACAGATGTTGGTGAGAAGGACAGAGTGGCTTGGTGAGGAGCCACCCTGTCATTCCTAGCCTGGTCTATGCCCACACAGTGACACCTGCTGTAGTGTTGCCCATATGGTGTCACAGGAAGTGCTCTCTCCCTTCCTATCCACCTTCCCCATAATCTTCCCTGCTGCAGGTCACTGGGTCTGAAATTCCACCATTAGCTATTACTCTTCTGGGAGTGGCTCCTACTATAAATGTGCACAGACCAGGGAGGAGGAGACACCTCAAACCATAAGCCCATTACACTGAGGAACAAAGGAGGGTAAATTTGGAAGGAGGGATGAAAAGGACAGGACAGCATGCCAAGAGTGGGACAGAGGGAGGTCCCCAAAGAGGAAGGGGGAAGTTAAAGGGGATGGGTACTCTTGGGCAAACTCCATGAAGTTGTCTTGGGTTAGAACCTAACCCTCCCAACTTGTATCTTAGTTACTTTTCTTGTTGCTAAGACAAAATACCCGACACCCAAAGTAAAAGAGGAAAGATTTACTTAGCTCACAGTTTGTAGAGGTTTCAGTCCATAACTGGCTGGCTCCAAGGCAGGGTAGATGGCAGACAGGCATCACAGAGGAGAAACAGTTCATGGCAGGCAGAAGGTAGCAAAGCAAGCAAGAGACAACCACAGCTCTTTCTATCCCTTACATCTTATCCAGGCTATTTAGGGTGAGTAGCACTCACACCCTTAGTCCTAGTGCCCTTGATCCTAGCATTGCACCATGAATTAATCCTAGCATCACACATCCTAGATCCAGCCATCTGCATCCATGACTGCATGAGGCTTTGAGGGGACATCTAGACACAAGCCATAACATCTTGCTAAGCTCGCGAGACATGGAGACCCTCAGGTGGAGATGAAGGGAGCTGTACAATGTCACTAATGAGTCAGGCAGAAAACCAGGGCTCACCCAAAGTCTCACAAGGTTTGCCCAGGTCTTGACCCATGGCTCCGGACCTGTGAGATGTGTACACCACCATCCTGTCTCTTCTTTTCCTTTGGTCTTCATCTTCATCTCCTTTCTCCCAGTGGCAAGAACAGAGCAAGTGGGCCCCAGGACCTGGCTCCTGGTTGGTAGGTCTGGCAACTTGGTCAGGGCTATACAGTGGGCAGAGGAAACAGGCCAGTGCCTTACCTCCAGAGTGAGAGGAGGGAAAAGCCCCTTATTTGGGAAATGACCCCAAAACCTCCAAACTGCCTGAGGTCCTAGGGCTGACTGTAGTCCCATGAAATCAGGGGACTTCTGTGGGCCACTGATCCCAGTGTCCTCACTCACCAGAGACTGCTTGAATCTCCAGTAGCTGTCCTTGTTGGGCTTTGCCCTTGCTGTAGCTGGTGCTGGCTCTGGACTCTTACCAGCAGAGGAGGTGCAGGTACGGGTGGGCACTGGCTGTGCCCAGGAGGAGGCAGCTGGGGTCTAAGCCAGCTCTGCCTTCTCTTTGGGAAACAGGACAAAAGACAGCACCCAGCTCTTAGTGCCTGGGGCTGTGGGTCTTTGCTCAGACTCCAGGTATCTGGGGCCTAGGAGGTCACCAGGTTCCTCCAGCATTCAGACGTGGTCACATCTAGGCCCACTCTCTTAGGGAGCTCACAGGACCTGGGGCTTTGGGTCTCTGACTCCAGGCTCCTGAAAGGCCCTCTACTGTCACGACATCAGGGTAGGGAGCTCCTGCACCTCCGGTCCAAAGTGTCAACACTTCCCCCACTTCATCTAATTCCTAGGATGAGTGAGGAACATTTTATAACAATCAGAAATATGACAGAACTGTCAAAAAATTGAAAGACTTTTCTATTTTACATTTAGGGTAAAACCCAAATACTTTTCATAAAGATGGAAAAGAAAAACAGCCAGGGTGGTGGTGCAGGCCTGTAATCCATCCCTCTGTGAAGCTGAAGCAGGAGGTTTACGAGTTTGAGCCCAGCCTGATCAATTTAGCAACTCAGTGAGACTTAGTATTAAAATAGTAATAAAAATAAATAAAAATATAATAAAAAGCCTTGGGGGTGTAGCTCAATGGGATGTTTCTAGGTCCAATCTACAGTACTTCTGAGAGAGAGAGAGAGACAGAGAGAGAGAGACAGGAAAATAAGCACATTTTAAAATAAAAGCAAAAGTACTTCTCCCTCTCCTCTTACGTTTTTGGTAGCTGAGTCTCCCGAGTGTGCCACACCCCTCTTTTCCTGCTCTGCTCCCCATCACTTCGTTTTTCTTTATGTGCTTCAGGATTCTCTAAGAGATTGAGTAGAATCATTGGTCCTATAGTAAGGAGAAAAACCATGTCCTGGTGGGTGGGTAACGATTCGATTCAGCACCTTGGTCAGTACCCCACCTTCCCACATCCCTCCCAACCCCCTGCATTTCAGTCTGTCACCCAGGTCTTTGCAACTGACCTCCTGGTGGTGAGCTTGAGAGTGGTGAACAGAGCCAGGACCCGGGCAGGATGGGAGGAAGCAGGGAGTGCTGCCTAGGTGTGAGCAGTCAGCCTCCTGGGATGGCCTTTCTGGCAGGAGGAAAGGCTTGCCCTAGAGCCCTTGAGGTAAGCTCTGTGCTGCCAGGAGACCTTATTTCTGTTGTTTTCTGTCTCTCCTGCCACCCCAGAGAGAAGGACCCAGAGATAATGGCCTTATTAGGGGCTGAGCAGCATGATAAATCTGGCAAGCTATGGGGCTCAACAGTGGACTCTCAGAATCCTGTACCAACAGGCCTAGGACTCTGGCAACCAATCAACAGAATCTCCAACTCCTCTTCAACTGGCATGGGGAAACTGAACCCCAGCAAGGGAGAGGGACCTGTTTAAGGTCACATAGGGTCTTCACAGGTCCACCCCTAAACCTTGGAGATATAAGACACTCTGCATGGACCTGAGACTTGAGTCACAATTGCACAGTTTCACGATGGCTGGTGTAAGCACCCACTTTGAAGCCCAGGGGATTCCAGTCTTGGTGGCTACTTCCTGTCACTGCAGCAGTCTTCAAAGTTGAGAAGAATTTCCAGAGAGGTCCAGTGAAGAGTTGGGCTTTAGCTTTGGACACATCTGATTTCCAACTCTGCCAAGTAGTAGCTGTGGGTCCTCTGGGAATGCTTCTTCACTCAAACACTGAGATAATGATTCTAACCTTAGGGGCTTGTCTCAATACTTAGATAAAGTAGAAAAAGTACCAGCACTCTGCTTGGTGGCTACATAGGGAGGACTCAGAGTGGGGTTGCTGCCAATCAATCCTTTCCCACCCTGGATAAGATCTATGTTGATTCCTCCTCCTTACCCACAGCTGAGCTGCTTTTGCCTACCCTCTTAACTGCATTAAATGTGGGGATTCTGGTTTCAGCCCCAAAATTCCATCTTTCATTCAGGAATTTTCTGGACAGTTATGCCGATATACCTCTTAGAGGCATCCTAATTTCCTGGAGTCCCTAGGTGGCTATGTAAATGAAGCCCCTACAGTTACCCCCAGATACTTTAAAGCAAGGAGGGTGGGAAGTGGCCAGCACTTCTTGGACTTAGTACTGAGGCTGAGGGGAAAGGGCAAGATGGACCACAGTGTGTGTAGGGAGAGGATTGTTTCTCCCCAGAGGGAGAAGACAGAGCAAAGACATTCACTGAGAAAAAACAGAGGCATGGTTCTGGGGGGAACCACAGGGATCTGAGTGAATAGGGGTTCTTGGGGACACTCTTGTCTCAAAATTACCCTTCCTCCATAACTTAACTGTACACTGGGCTGTTCTCCATCAGCCAGTCAAGACCCCTGGTCCACCTTGCCAACAGCCCCTCTCCCTCCTTGTTTGTGTCCCTCTTGCTAGAGCCCCAAACAAGTCAATGACTGGGGGTTGCCCCTCCCCTCTCCCTACCTCCAGGGTATGGATGAGGAACCACCTGGTACCTTGGAGCACCCAGTCTAACCTCCTTCATCCTGTAGGTGAGATTGAGGAAGGGCCCTTTAGGATGAAAGGAGTCAGTGAAAAGCCAAGATGGCCCAGTGGCCTCCCACCACCGTGTGCACAGCTGTGTGCTCTGCACAGGCCCTGCTGGACTCCTGGCCAGGCTGTTTCCCCACCAGGCAAAGGTGGGATGGATCACCTTTAACAAGCAAACCAGGCAGTCTTACTGGTGGTCCCATTCCCGTCACAGGGCCCGAGGAGGAAGATGGGCTTCTCAGCGTCAGACCCAGCACAGAAGTTCAGAAAACCTGCACAGCTCCAGGCACTGACTCCAAGAGGCAGCTAGAGGGACAGGCAGGGCCTTTCTCAGTGCACTGCATTTAGCTTACCATGAAATCAGGTGAAGTTGGTGGTATTATTCCCCACTCTTCCATGTGGGGCAACTGAGACCCAGAGAAGCTAGGCCATTTTTCTATAGTCACACACTGATAGAAACTGCACTTAAGCTCAGGTCTGCATAGTTCCAGAGACCAGGCTCTTACCACCATCCTGCGAGCTCCTTGTGCCTTCTCCTGGGGCTACCCCAGCTCTCCTCCAGGAAAAGACTGGCAGTCTTCCCGAGTTTCCAACAGCTGGAGAACTCAGTTCTCACTTTCCAGTATGGGCTGTGAGACTTTCTGTCCTCTCTGGGCCTTGCTTTTCTTCCTGTACAGAGTGAACCAAGCGCGATTTGCCCAGCAGAGCTGCTTGTGGACCGGCTGTGCTAATGGACCTACACTGTCTGGGACAGGACGGGTGGGTCTTTGTGTTTGTCAGAACGAATGGAACAGACCACTGGTATCCAGTAACTTTAATTTAATACAAATTGATCATAACTCTCAAAATGGGTAACATTTTTAAATAAAAATACTGTCAGGGATGGCCCAGATTCTGGGACTTGAGGTGGTGGGTAGGGATGAGGATTCCTCTTGCCCACGTGTGTGGCAGTTGTGAGCGGGAGCCCCTCAAGTTTAGCTGTGCTGGCTCCTTTGGGATGGTTGTGCTCAGAGACCCCAAGTACAGAACCAAGGCCCCAGTGCTGGAAAGAAAGGCCAAGGCTGTGGAGACATTTTAGCTCGGTCTTGCAGGCTCGCACCTCGGGCTGTCACCTCTGGGCAGGAATACAATCACAAGGACACCACAGAGCAGGACACCACAGAACACAACACAGTGGGATGCTGTAGCAAAAAATGTGGATGGGCTTGATCACCATCCATGCTAATGCTCTAGTAAGCCTTTTTGTATGGCTGAGGCTGGAAAGAGGAAAACTACATTTCCCAGACTCCCTTGTAGCCAAGATTTGGAATCTGTCTCATTTCCACAGAGTCCCTTGTAGGGATATGGGATTTTGGGACCTGAGTTAAGTGGGAGAGAGGCAGGCCTCAGGACATCCATTTGTTGGCATGGATGGTGCCAGAGGGAGCGCGGCTCTGCAGGCAGAGGCTGCTGATGCAGCAGCTTCCTGCCGATGGGAGCAGCCTTCTTGGTCATGATAGACATGATGAATCTGGCAGCTGGGAGTTGTTCCTGGAAATTCAGCAAAGACTCTGCTCCTCTAGCCCTTCCAATAATTTTGAAAGTCACCAGGGGGCTGATAATAAATCCTTGTCTAATTAAGCCAGCCAAAGTGGCTTTTGTTTCTGCAGCAGGATCCTAAGTGAGACAGTCTGAAGGCAGGACCTGGCCAAGGGCCCCTCCCAGAGTGCAGGTCTTGATCAAAACAACTGCACCTAGCAGCTTCTCTGCAGCCTAGCAGGTCACAGAGGCCTGGCTGACCAGGGCTGGCTGGACTCTGTCCAAAGCTGCTGGGGATCTCGATCATCCAGTGATGCTTGTCCTGCAGATGCCTTTAGTTGATGGACTCTACATCAGTCCCCAGGGTGCCCTTAGGTTGTGGGTAGGAAGGGGGTGACATGGTGACATAGAAACACATGGACTCAGCTACTGGGTGCCTTCCATGCACCACAGCATCCTCTCTGACTTGCTGATCAGCGGGAAAACAGCTCTTGGTACAGGGGTGGCAGGAGAGGGTGGGTCTCAGGCAACTCTAGGAACAGCTACTGCCTATCCACTGTGGGCTTGGTGGGGTCCAGAGTAAAATGGCCCAGGGCCGGTGAGACGGCTCAGCGGCTTAAGCGCCTGCCTTGCAAGCGCGAAGGCCCGAGTTCGACTCCCGGAACCCACATACGAAAAAGGGGCCGGTGATATCGCTCAGCGGCACGGGTGCCTGTTGGCGCGCGAGGTCCTGAGGTCGTCCCCCCGGTACCCACAAAAAAAAAAAAAAAAAAAAAAAAAAAAAAAAAAGAGTAAAATGGCCCATCGCTAGCTCAGTCAAGGGCAAGTCTTAGGTCATGGACACAGAGGATTCTGTGCATCTTTCAGGTTGTCAACTACTGGCCACATCTGACATATCCTGAGACCAGGGCAGCTGGGCAGGAGGGGGACAGACAGAAGGAGGTAGTCCCCTGCCCTTGAGGGGATGGGGGTGAGGTTGGGCAGGAGTTGCCCTGAGGAGAAGCCATGTCACGTCCCCATCAAAGTCAGAGCTACAGAATATGAATGCTGGGTGGGAGCTTAAGAATCACGGAGCATAACCTCCATGTCACAGAAGGGGCAAAGGAGGTTGAGGGGTAAACAACTGGCCTGAGGTCTCAGAGTGGTGGATGTGGGCTGAGTCCAGGCCTCCCTCTGCTGGGCCGGGCTTTTGCTGGTGGTAGTGGCCCAGGAGGCTGCGGGCCCTTGGCCCAGACTAGATGCGGACTGTGTTGATCCGCAGTGGCTGGACATTTTTGCCATTGGCATGGCTCTGGCCGGGGCTGAAGTAGGAGCAGAGCTTGCCTGGGAACTTCTCACGGAAGGTGTAGAGCCAGGACATGTCATCAGCATTGTAGAAGATAAGCAAGCCCTGGTCATAGTCCAGGAAGACACCCACCTTGTCCAGCTTGTCACGGACGTTAAGCCGTGTCCAGGGCTCCGTGCAGGCACTGTACTGGTTACCATCATGCATGACAATGCAGTAGAAGCCACGGCTGGGCTGGATCTGGATGCTGCCCTTGCGGCTTGCGGCCTCATGTGCCAACCCAATCACCCACTGGGTCTTCTCTGCCACCACCACCTCCCAGTAATGGACGCCACTGCTGAAGGCCTCAGAGCCCAGCACCGACACCTCCACGTCAAAGCGCTTTGGTGAGTCCTGCAGCGGCTGTGGGTGCAGGTTCCCGTAGGCCACAATGGTGCAGTCATCAGAGAGGATCAGGCGCTGGTGGGCAGTGCCTGGGTCCAGGGTCAGCGCAGCTGGCACTACAGGGGGTGGAGGAGGGAGAGAAGATCAGTGGAAACAAGGTTGTCTAGCCACTTTTCAGTTCTTTACTGAGGACAGAGTTCTGGTTGGGCCCTAGGAGACCACTGACCCACTGTGTGACCCTAAATACAAGCCTGTACTCTCTGGGCCTCACTTCCTCCTCTGTAAAACAGAAGGGTAATGGCTAAGGTCCTCCCAGCTTTACATTAGGCTGCAGGGAAGGAGGGGCCATGGCTGGTTAGTCACTGCCTGAGGCCCAGGACAAGGCATATAGGGGCACTCCACAAACATTTGTAGAATTAATATATGTGAGGACCAGAAGGAGAGAATTTCAGAGCTGGGGGGAGGGGGTATGTGTGCGTGGAGTTTAAAGATCACCCAGGTATTACTGCCCCTTAGAGAGAAATTTGGAAATTTGTAAAGGTGTTTGGGTTGTCTCCCTGGCAGTGGGATCCAGGGATGCTAAAGACCCTGAATGAAACGCACAGGATGGTCCTGCATAGGGAAGGACTATCCATCCCCAGCCCACCAGCAATTCTTTTTTTTAGTCTTTTTTTTTTTTTTCTTTTTCTTTTTTGGTACCAGGAATCAAACTCAGGGCCTTGTGCAGGCAGGCGATGCACCGCTGAGCTACATCCCCAGCTCCACCTGCAATTTTCAAATGTTCCACTAGACTTTCCTATGGATAAAAAAAAAAAAAAAAATTAAAAACAAAAATCTGGACCTACAACCTAACTCCATTGTATGAACAGACAAAACAGTTCCTGCAGTTTTAATAGACAGTGAATGTTCTGGAACACAACTACCAAAGTGAGGGAAAGTAGGATTTTTTTGGGGGGTGCTTAGAACTTCATTAAGAATTGTATAGTGTTTTGGAAAATACATCTCTAAGGACTGATACAATTGACCTGTACACTAGGATGGCATCTGAAGAGGAGTGGTGTTTTACCTATGACACACGCATCTGCCTACTTTATGTTTTCTAATGTGGTTCTAAGTGAGTATCTACTGACATACAAAATATTTTATTAGTAATACTTTCCTTCTGTTTTTTCCTTTAGAGTATATCTATATATGTATATATGCACATATAGTTATATACACACATATATATATACTTGAAATTGTGAAAAGGTTATATGATCTTTGAAACATTCCAAATTATCCATTACGGAAAGTAGACATGTATCTGAAAACCGCTAATTCTAAGGCAACTCTTCCATTTGACAAATGGGGAAACTGAGCCTAGACAGGGGAAATGACTAATCTTAGGTCAGCAAATACTGACAGCGCTGGGAAAAATCAAGGAGGCTACCAACAACATGGCCCCAGCCCTCTCTGCCAGCTCACCTGTCACTGGCCACCCCCACCCACTCAGGCCCAAACCTTTTGCCCAACTGTCCCAACCCCCTGCACTTTCCCAGACTCCTCTCTGCTGCTGGGATCACACATGGGAGCCCCCTGGGGCCCAGCAGGTGGGCTTCCCCCCTCCTCTGGAATCCCTGCACTGTGTCCATCCATGGAGCCTGTCTCCCGTGCCTACATCTGATCCCTTTACACCAGAAGGGCAAGGATGGTGTACTGGTCACCTCGGCTTTCTCCTGTGTGTCCAGTGCCCAGCACAGAGCCTGGCATGGTGCAGCCTTATGGAAATGCTCAGCGAATTAGACTGACCCCATTTGGGTTGGGCAGGTGGTACCGGCTGGGTCGCCTGCATCTGGGCTGGCTATACCGGCTTAGCAGGTCTGACCTCAAAAATCTCATGAACTTTTGTCAAGACCTTTGTTTATTCTTTCTTCTGAGGGTGCTGATAGCCGGCCAGAGCAGCAGAGGGAATCTGGGCTCCTCTGAGTCTAGGATGGTCATCTCCAGGCTAGATCAAGACAGAGGGAAGGAAAAGTAGGGGAGAAATGGGGACACCAGTTCCTCACAGTGAAGGACTTCTCATCCAGTCCCCTTATCTTGTGGAGCAGGGACCTGATGGCACTTGGCTGGAGCAGTACTCCCTATTTCAGGTACTTCCATGGACTCTGTATGTGCAGAGAAATAAAATGACAGTGATGGCAACTGTCCCAACAGGGAGCCACAGCCAGGCCCTGACTGTGCTTCTGTTCCTATGTCCACTAACAAGCTGATTGCTGACATGTGTCCAGCTCCTTCCATGGTCTCTGTCAGGAGTAAATTAAGTTTTGCATTGTATGCGCTTCTTCTTCCTGCTCTTAGAACTCAGGGCAGTGTGGAAACAATGATCTCTGGGAACAGAAAGGTCAATGGCAACACAGTGTCTATCCAGGGACAAAAAAGAGGGGAACCAGGCAAAGAAAGACAGTGAATCAGTGGATGAAGGCTTTGTCTTCAGCCTGACAGGTCACAGGGCAGCAGGTGGAACTGGAAGGCTCCTGCCCTGTGGAATGTGGGGAATTCCCACAGAGGGGTGTGTCAGGAGGAGGTGGAAGGGTGTGTGTGGCTGGGAGATCGGGGAAGCCACCTAATTAGATACAGATGGAGCTACCCCCAGGCAGTGGGATATGTGTGCAGCAGAGGGGTGAGAGGGGCAGGGTGGCCCAGGCCCCAGGTGAGAGCAGCAGCAGTTCTGATGCCAGGGTAGTGGGCTGGGGATGGGGGACCTGGGCTTCATATTCCAGGTGCCTGGGATGATTTGAGACCTGCAACAGGCAAAAAACTGGGCTCAGGGCAGAAGGGCCAGAAGTCTGGCAAGTACGTGTGAGAAACATGGACAACTCCTGAGACACTGATGGGTTGGGAGGGCAGCCACGCGGGCTCTCCCGTGGCTCTGAGACTAGGTGTACAGAGAGGAGCCTGCAGGGCGGAGGAAATCCTGACCCTAACAAGTACCTACTGCAATTGAAGGCGGTGGGACTAGGGGCGGGGCCTGGTTCCTCAAGGGCAGGATGGCTTCCTAGGGGGAAAGGTCAGGGACAGGGCCTGGTAATCTCATTAGGCTGGGGCTGTGGACTGACTCTAAGGAAGCTTTCACAGCCCAAAGGGTGAGGCCAGGCCAGAGCCTCCCACCTCACCATTATCAGAGGGTCCTGTCCCCCAGGCCTTCCTCCACTTTCCCCGAGGTGGGCAGGAGTAACTAGAGTAAGACCAGAAAGGGGCATGGCAACCTTCTGCCCCCTGGGATGGGCTGGCAGCCTTCCCATCCATTCTTTACCCTTTGGAGAGGTGGCAGAATGCCTATCATCTCTACTTTATAGGGCAGAGCTCATTTCTAGGTTGTGGGACTTCGAATTTGGAAACACGAAAGGCCAGCATGAGGCAACTGACTGGTCTTCAGGTGTGAAGCTTCTCTGAGGCCTAGGTGCGAAGGCCTTCAGGAAGGGTCAGCCACTGTGGAGGTCACAGGAAGTAATTCTTGGCCCCTGTCAACTACCATCCAAGCATCAGAGAAAGCCCTCCCTAGACAGCCCAGCACCATCTCTTGCCTGCCAGTGGCCTGTGTTTCTTTGTTCTCAAGAACAGGGGGCCATGGCTGGCGGGACAGAAATGTGTTCACTCTTTTCTCCAGCCAGGCTTTTAAAAAATCTGGGGCTCCCTTGGGGCTCCCACCTACTCAGGCCCTCAGCTGCATACAGCAGGCATTGCAGAAATCTTCATATCCCCTAGCTCCTGGGAACACAGTGCAGTCCTAGGGGCACACATCACTGTACCCATTTTACAGAAGAGGAAACTAAGGCTCCCTGAGGTAAGTGGTTTGCTCAAGTTGCCACTTGCAGTGAAAGCAGAGTTGGAATGTGGGCTGAGGTCTTTTTACATCCTGTTCTCTCTCTCCTGTGACCCCAGAAAGCCTGTTCAGCAAGACAGAGGAACCATTTGAGGATTCACAACAATGCTAACAAATAAGTACCAAGTACTTACTAAGTTACAGGATTACGATCACCAAGGAATAATTTTTTTTTTTTTTTTTTTTGTGGATACTGGGGGTCGAACTCAGGGCCTCATGCACCAGCAGGTGCCCGTGCCGCTGAGCAATATCACAGGCCCTTTTTTAGTATATGGGTACCGGGAGTCGAACCCAGGACCTCGCGTTTGCCAGGCAGGCGCTTATGCTGCTGAGCTATTTCACTGGCCCACCAAGGAATACTTTAATTCTCATACTTACTATGGAAAATAAATGGAACTACCCCTCTTCTAGAGATGAGGAAAGGGGGTACTTTGCCTTGGGTCACACAGTTAGGCAGTAACATGCTGGGACTCAAAGTGATTGGGTACAGGTGAGCAGGGGAGGGAGCAAGCAGCCCAGGGGAGGAGGTGGGGGTGGTGAAAGGAGCAGTGTCTGGTGTCCTTGGCACAATGGCTGCCTGGCCCACAGGGGAGGCTCATGCCTGGAAGCTGGGGCCATCAGGTCCGGAAGGCAGAAGAGGGACAGTGGGAGGAGCAGAGCAGGGGTGGGCAGTGGTCGAGAGAGGATGCTCCAGAGCAGTGGAGTACCAGGTGCCAGGTAGGGTTCTCAGGGGACCCAGTAGGAAGCCTGAGCTCTAGGAGAGGAGCAGGTAGGAAGCTGCTAGAATCCACAGCCCAGTCCCTGGGGGTGCCCCTCCTGCCTGCACATAAAGGGATCTGGTGCTGGCAGGGAAGCCAGAGTGACTTCACAGGCCCCACAGACAAAGGAAGCGGCCCAGCGAACAGGGTCACCGTTCTGTGAAGTCCCAGGGGCCTCTGGTCTGAGCGGGATGCTCAGGACGCACCCTGCTGCTCCCTCGGCCCTTCTGTGGGCAGAGTTCTCTGGGGCAGTGGTTCTCAACTTAAGCACTTTTGCTTTCCAAGGGACAACTGGCAGTGCCCAGAGACACTGTTACTAGGGCCGCCAAGCATACTGGGTAGTGGCCAGGCATGCTGCTCAGCATCCTACCATGTGCAGGGCAGTGCCCACAATAAGGCCTCACAGTCATTATGCTGAGGCCAAAAAACCCTGCTGATGGGCCATCAGCAATTTGCCCACCTGGCTGTTGCCTTGTGAGCGAGGTAATGAGGAACATGGCATCCCCTTTGTTCCAGGGAAGGGACTTGTGCAAGAGTGGGCCGCAAGTTTCTTCATTTAATATTCACTGGGCGCCTGCTATATTCTAGGCACTATTCTAGAAGCAGAGCTGGGACTAGGACTCATTCTTTTTATTCCTCAGCAAACACTGACTGTGCTGGCTGCTGGGAAGGAACCAGACCCAGCCTCTAACCCCTCAGAGTTCACAATCCAGAGACAGCTGCACAGACACCGACAAAACTGTGAAACCAGGAAGGCCTGGAACTGCCTGGAGAAATCCAGGAAGGCTTCTCAGAGGAGTTTAAAAAGTAATGTGTAAAGGAGAACAGAAGTTGATCATCAAAGACCAAGGACAGTGTAAAGGGCTCCGGACAAAGGGAACAACATGAGCAAAGCGGTGGAGGGAGAGTATGGCTCACCTAAGGCCTAAAGATGGTTCACTTTGGCTGAGTGTGATGGAGGGAAGAATGAGAGGCTGAATGCACGCTGAGCCGCCTAGACAGCCTCTCTGAGCTGTGACAGGGATAGAGTAGGTGGCAGCTGAGGCTAAGAGTGTCCCCTAGACCATCTACCTGAGGGACTCCCCTGGAGCTGAGGAGAGAATGGGGGGGCTGGAATTCTTGCCTCCCTCGAGTAATGCCGCTTCCCCGTCTCGAGTAATGCCGCTTCCCCGTTGGTGCCCTCACCCTCCTGGGCCCCATGTGATGTCCCTCTGGGTCTAGGAGTAGAGAGTGACCCCCACCCCAGGAGGACACTCAGAAGCACCATCCGGTCTGCTAGAAAATGGACTCTCCCTGCCACCTGTGGCTCCTTTGTGAACATGGACACAGAGCAACGTGTAAGAGCCCTAGGGGCCTCCTTTCATGCCTGTGAAATCAGTAGCGACACATCTAGTGAGGCCCCAGTCACCTACAGGGGGCCCCAGCTCTGGGGTCCAGCATTCACCCTACACAGTGACTGTCCTGGCCCCTGGCCATCCTTCCAGGTCCTCAGTGTCCTGGGGTCACCATGCCACTGGGCCCCACGCTCCTCAGCCTTCAGCACCCAGTCCAAACACCTGTTCTGACCCTTGTCCCCACTGGGCTTCCATGGCACATGTAAGTGCCTCGTCACAGCCTTGTCCCACTGGACTGCTGGGGTCTGGTTGCTTTTCTGCCTCCCCTGACTCCTGAAAGTGCTTCAGAGGACTTTTATTGGTTGTAGAGAGCAAAGGAATGAATCCAGACAGGTAGAAATCTGAATCCTGTGTGACCTTAGGAAATGAGTGAGCTATTCTGAGCTTCAATCTCCCCCACTGTCCCCAGTTGACACATGTAAGACCAGAGAATGGCCAGTTAGCTTAGTTCGTAGGGGCACAGGCTCTGGGGTTTGACTTCAGAGTTTTAATCTTGGCTGCACCATTTATATATTGTGACTATGGACAAGTTCCTAACAGCTTGATGCCTCAGTTTCTTCATCTGAAAAAGTGGGGCTATTAATAGTGCTACCTCTTAAGAAGAACTCCCTTCTACACCCCGACTTGCCTCTCAAGCGCATGTACTGACTCAGGCATACACAGGGCTCCCTGCTGTCTGAAGACTTGAATCTGCCCTTGTGGGTTGTGCGGCTTGGAAAGGCACCGACCTCCGAATCCCAGGGTGTGCCAATCCCACTAGAGACCTGTTTAGGTCCTTCCCTCTCCATGCAGACCTCCCATTACCTACTCCCCATCTCAGCTGGGAAAGGTCCTGCCTCTGCCCCCTCTGCTCAGTGCCCACAGATTCTACCTTCTCTGGGCTCCTGGGGATGGACTGTCAGCCTCAGCCAGGCAGCAGATCCCACTGTGTGCGGCAGCCAAGGCCAAGGCTCCAGCAAGTCTATCTTGATTCTGCCCTCTATCAACTTTTCCATCACCCACAAGTAGGCTCTTGTTTCTCCTCTCTTGCAAAAACAGCCGCTGCCACATTCTCTCTCCTTCCCTTCAAAGTGTCATCTCCACCTGCTGTCTCTCCTTCTAAGATGGGCTCCAATCAGGCCTTTACCTCCATTATTCCACCAAAACAGCTCTTGTCAAGGTCACCAATGACCTCCCTGTTGCTAGTCCTGGAGAATGGGCCACACTTGGCTCCGTGGCCTTTGCCACCATGAAGCACTCTCCCTCCGGAAATGCCCCCCTCCACTTGGCTTTCAGGACACCCAGGCTGCCCTCCTGCCTCGCTGGCTGCTCCTTCTCGGTCTTCCTGGCTGGGTCCTCTGCCTATTCCTGACTTCTAGGAGTGCTCCTGGCTCCAAATGCCAGAGTGGCCCTCTCTCTCTTCTATCCACCCTCACTTCCCAGATGACCTATCCAGGCCCACTAACTGCTGTCCTTGTGCTGATAACACAAGCCCTGACCATTTTCCCAGGCTGCATACTTCATTCCAACAGCCTCTCCAACATCAGCACGAGACATCTCAGTGCCTCACACACTCGATCCAACTCCATGCTTCCAGCCGCTGTAGCCAGAACCCTCTAGTCTTCCTTATCTTCCACCTCTCACAGCTGAGACCCAACTCTGTTGGCCCTCCCTCCAAAATACATCCTAACTCTGACCACTTCTCACCACCCCCCAGCCGCCACCCCTCTCCAAGTCACCATGGTTATGCAGTTGTCTCTTCCATCCTTTACCTCCTTCAGTTTATCCTTAACCCAGTAGCCAGAGGGATTCTTAAAAACCTTAAGCTGGTTCATGTTATATCATTGCCCCAAATTCTCCAATGGCTTTGGTCTTAACATAGAATTCGAAGTACTCACACTGCTTTTCTCCTCCACTCTCCCTCATGCATCCCAGTCCAAGCCACCTGACCTCCTTTCCTGTCCCTTGAACATGTCAGGCAAGCCTCTACCTCCCTTCACCTGTTGTTCTTCCCTCTGATACCTACATGGCTTATCCTCTTTTTCTTCTCTACTCTTAATGCTTCCTTTTTCCTGAGGTCTTCTATCTGGACCCCCTATCTAAAATCTCTGTCCTAATTTAACTACCTTGGCCTCCCTTTCTTATTCTTCATCAGTATCTAATGTACTACGTACTTTTTTACTTATTCGTTTGTTTACTTTCTCACACCCTAGGATGTAAGATCTGCAGGACGGGGGTTTTGCCTATTTTGACCACCACTCAATTTCAGCATCTAAAACAGTACCTGGAGTGGGGAAGGCACTCCATCTGTACTGCGTGTTTAGAATGAAGTGATGATGTGCCCAGGGTCTCAGTACGAAAGGTCCCTGAATTATGATGGTTCAACTTATGATTTTTCAAGTACGACGGGGAAGAAAGTGACATTCATTCAGTAGAAACTGTAACTCAAGTTCTGAACTTTGGTCTTTTCCCAGGGATGCCCACATAGGGTGTGATACTCTCAGGCAATGCTGGGCATCATGGTAAGCCACATAATCATGAGGGGAAATAAAATATGGTGCCTCGTATTGCTAAGCTAGAATGTTCAGTGGATCAGGCATGTTAAAAGTGTTTTTGACTTGGGATGTTTTCACCTTACAATGGTTTATCGAGATGCAACCCTGCTGTCAGTGGAGAGGCATCTGCACCTCCATCTGGGGAACGGTACATTGTGGAGCCCGTCTCATGGGGTCCTGTGAGGATTTACTGAGCTGGGTGATTGTGTGGGTGCCCAGCACAGCCCTGGGGCATAGCAAGTGCTCAGCAAGGCATTCTGCTCATTCCCTGCCCTGCCCCTGCTATGTTTAGGGCAGCAGCCTCGGCTGGGCTGGGAGTGCCCACCTGAGTCCACCAGGATAATCCATGACTCCCCTAGGGCCTCTCAGGAAGTGGTGGGCAGGGCCTCACCTGGGTGGATGTCCTGGAACAGGGACTTCCAGATGGTGTACTGCAGAGGGCCCGTGTACTTGGAGGTTGGGAAGTCTTCATACGTCAGGTTGGTCTCATGGATTTTCCCTTTAAGCCTGGAAGGACAGCAGAAGAAAAGGTTGTACTGGGGACTGGATTCCTGCCCCAGGGTCCCCAGTGCTGGGACCCTGCAGTGAGAAGCCAGCAGGACTCGGGTGCAAGTGTCTGCTTATGCCATTTCCAACCTCTCTAGCTGTTACTCTCAGTTTTCTAGTCTTTAAAATGAGTACCATGTTAGCACCTGCCTTCTAGGGTTGTTGTAAAGATTACATAATTTACCAAATACTTACTTGGCTTAGGGCCAACACCAAATGCACGATGTTAGTGACCAGTGTTATTAAAGGGTGGTTTTGGGGCAGAGCAACTTGAGCTTGAGTTCTGGCTCCACCTCCCTGAGGGGTCTAAGCCAATTGGTCTAGCTTCTCTGAACTTCAGTTTCTACATGTGTGAAACAGGGATGACAGGTCATTAACTGCGAGGGGGCTGACAGAATCATAATAATATAAAGCCTTTATAGATTAACATAGTATCAACATTAGTATAAATAACATATGATGCATTATAGATATATAATGTAGATAACATAAGTAACGTACTATATATATTACTAAATATTACTTGTTCATTATAATGTAGACAGAATGTATCATATATAGACCAATACAACTACCTAACTCATCAGGCCAAGCTGCGGCATGTAGCAGATGACCCATAAAGGACTGAAAAAGATGTGAATAAATGGATTCTTGCTGACAGCCCCATCTGCCTCCGCTCCACTACCTCACACAGGTTGGGAGGAGCTGGCCACTTTGGGAAGGCCCCCAGCAGGTGGCACTTACCGCTCAGACAGGGAGGCCACCCCGGCCAGGAAGGTGTGACGGTCAGTCTCAGCCAGCCGCTCCTGCAGGATCTGGGTGCCCTCCTGTACCTTGCGCAGCTGCTGGCTGTAGCGCTGGACCTTCTGCTCGATGTCGGTCAGTGTGCGGGCCGTGTCTGCCTCCAGCTCCTCCAGCATGGCTTTCTGCCGCTCGCGTAGCAGCCGGTGCAGCCGCTCGAAGGCCTCACCGATGGTGGTCCGCAAGCTCTTGGTGGAAGACTGTGAGGGCCAGTTGTGAGGGGTTATGGCGGGGGAGCATTGGGGTGATTCCACAGGGAGAGGAGGAGACCCAGAGGCTTGGCACACAGCAGGAAAGGGTAGGAGGGCACGCCTGGTGGGGATGGCACATGCACAGGCTTGGTGAGTGAAAGGACTGGCATGGCCAGGACAGCACAGAGTTCCACGTGGTCCACTAGGGTTGTGGAGGTTTGAGTTGAGGATGCTGCCCAGATTCCTGGCGTGGGGTGGGAGAGGCGGGGCAGGGAGAAATGCTACAGCCAGTCTGGGATATATGCAACTCTTTGTTTTTAACACTCATCTGTGGTGCTTTAGGGGAGATTGTCGGGGACCAGAATCTAATAAAGGGGGCTCAGGTGCCCGAGACGGGCGCGTGTTTTCCCCTGTGAACCTTAGAGGCATGCGGAAGCTCTGCTTGCCCCCATTCATGGAAGGAAGACCCACAGAACCCTGATGCTCACAGGACAAGATAAGGACTTGCTGAGGATGACAAGGATCTTTAAAGCAATGTAGTAGCAGTAGTAAAAGTTTTGCTTGGGGAAAAAATAGTTTCCTTATTAATTCTTGTCTCATCCTTGTAAGAATGCTTTATTCTTTTTACTAGCCCACAGCAATCACCACCCTGTTCCGGAAAAAGTACACTACCCCCTCTGAAAATGTGTGTATGCGCTCAATAAATAGTGGCAAGCTTGGAATCTTTGTCTTTGCCCATCCTGAGGCACTGACCTCCCAGCCCCTCTTTTATGCATTACTAAATTATCTCTGTCTTTTATTTCATCCTTTGCCATATCCCTCATACAGGCAGTTGGGGATCCTGGGCAGGTCCCTGGCAGGAGATGACAAGGAGATCGTGGAGGTCAGAGAGCCTCATAAAGGGCAATGGGACATTGCCTTTCCTGCCACCCCTAAGATCTTACAGCTAAGGAACAAGAACTATAGTGTAAGGTCTTTGTCACAGGAAGAAAGCATAGACTTGCATGGTTCTCTCTGCCCAATGGGCACTGTGAGGCCCAGGAGGGCTTGGAAGAGGGAAGGGCACAGGTTTTGATGCCTGGCAGCCTGGGGAAGAGTTCCAGCTCTGGTGTCTAGCTGGAAGCAATCCCAGTGGCCTAAGCTCTATGAATTTCAATTTTCCTATCTGTAAAAGAGGTAAAATAACAACAGGGCAGGGGGGTGGTGAAATTGAAGCAAGGAATGTTCGTCCACCCAGTGACCAGGTCTCAGCTGTGGAGAAAGAGCTTGGTTAAAGCAAAGGGATCAATGCTAATGGGTGCATCCTGGGAGTCCTCATGGAGAAAAGACTTCTGAGCTGGGCCTAAGGATGGGCATGGCATCTGCTGGGGTGGAGGAACGGGCAGAGGGAGCAGCCTAAGGAAAGGCGGAGAGTCAGGCGACACAGGAGACACAGGATACTGCAGCATGTGGGGCCGGCCTCTGCAGTTTCACTTGGCAGGATCTGGGCTAGTAGTTCATGAAGTCAGAGACCCCACTGTGCTCAGTGCCCAGGGCTCTGTGGGAAGCTTCACAAAGGCTCAATTAGGGCCTCTTCCCTCCCGCTCAGCTGCTGGCCTGCAGGAAAAAGGCTGGCGGTGGGCCAACCTCCCTGCGCTTGCCCACCCAGTGTGCTGGGCAGACAAAGGGGGGGTGGAGGAGAGGCTGGGATGGATGGTCAGGCTGCAGGGGCCTCCCTGAGCTCCTCACCCAGGGGAGCCCTGTGGAAGCCCGCTGTGGATGGAAGGATGGGGTCTGCCCTGTCCCTCCACCCCACACTCTCTAGAGCTGCCCCCAAGGCCCCCAATCCCACGGCTCCCTGGTGTGGCTCCTGCAGCAGCTTGGACCATCAGCCCCTACTGCTGACTGAAAGGCCAGGTCAGCCTCTCATCTCGGTTTGCTCTTCCTCTGCCCTGAGTTCCTCGGGTCACCTCAGGCCAGCTCCTTCCTATCTCATCCTGCGTGCCCTCCCTCCTCTCCACGCCTACTGTTCTGAGGATGGCTTCCAAGTCCATAAGATGGGTTTGCATGGCTCCTGAGAGCCACATCTCTTTTTCCAACTATCTCCCCAACACATCCCCCTGGGGTCCCACAGGTCCCTCCAACTCATTTGGTCCATAAGGCACCTCCTGTCTTTGTCTGCAAATTCACGGCCACAGTGATCCTTCTGAAGTGCAAACTGTGTCATAGCCCATCCGGTGTTTAAGAACCCTTCTTGGGGGCCGGTGAGATGGCTCAGCGGCTTAAGCGCCTGCCCGGCAAGCGCGAGGGCCCGAGTTCGACTCCCGGGACCCACATACGAAAAAGGGGCCGGTGATATCGCTCAGCGGCACGGGCGCCTGCTGGCGTGCGAGGTCCTGAGGTTGACCCCCCGGTACCCACAAAAAAAAAAAAAAAAAAAAGAACCCTTCTTGGCTCTTTGATGATAGTAAAATGCCAAATTCCTTAGCCTGGGAGTCAAAGCCCTTATCAAGTTGATCCTAACTTATCAATACATTGCAGTTTTACAAATTCCTGAGACCAATTCCTCCCAACCCTTTATTCAGGTGGCAAACTCCTACTTATCCTGCAAGATCCGGCTTGAGAGCTGCCTCCTCTGAGATACCGTCTTTAACTTTTTCAGGGAGTTAGATGTTCCCAGAGCCTTTGTAAACACTCTTAATACATGGTCCTCCATGTTATATCTCTCTAGCTAGTGGACGAGATCCTGCTGGGTAGGAATGACATTTTCCTTAGTCCTGATGCTGGTACCCATCACAGGGCCTGCCACAGGGCTGGCAGTCAGGAGCTTCTTGAGTGGTAAAGGAGGGACAATCTTGCTCAAGATGGCTTCACAAACCTGGGCATAGGCTCTATTTTCTTTCCATGCTGGGGAGTCAAGTGTCCCCAGGACAAGAGAATATGGGTAGAGAAGTGGGGGGAGGCAGGGAGAAAGCAGCTCAGAGTGGCACATCAGACTAATAGCCATCCTGGGACTCCTGAGCATGTCCCTGATGGGTTCTCCATCCAGCTTGCTGGCCACAAAGCCATATATCCACCAGGGGACACCCCGGTGTGAGGTTGGAAAATGCCTTGGGCTCTAGAAAAACTAGATGGGATGCTCTCAATTTTCACTTACTAGCTATGAGGCCTCAGGCTGGTGCCTCAACCTCTCTGTTTCAGTTTCCTTGCGGATAAAATTGGTATAACAAGGGCTCCTACTACCAAGGGTGTTTTATTCTCCTTTTCATTCATTTGCTCTACAACTGCTTACTGTGTGTCTGACTCTGTGTTAGGTTCTGCAAGTCTTGCTGTCATGGAGGTGACATTCTGTGGCTTCAGTGCAACAATGAAAGGAAAACACAATTCTCAGCCCAGGGAAAGGTTCAGCTCAACAAGAATGCCTCAGTTACTTTAGTGCTCTGGAAGGCAGAGCCACCCTTTCCTCCCACTCTCCTTTTGGTGCCTTAGCTGGAAAAGCAGCCTCCAGCCCAGCCCACCACATCTCCTGGAACACATAGGGCCTGGGGAGGCTGCACCCTGCCAAGAATGCGTCACCCCCAGGGCCAACCAAGGAAAACACAGGGCCTGACAAGGGAGATCAGACAGATCCCCGGGCTAGGCCATTGGAGGGACAGGCGCCACAAGA
The DNA here is from genome assembly GCA_028451465.1 of Erethizon dorsatum. Taxonomy (NCBI): domain Eukaryota; kingdom Metazoa; phylum Chordata; class Mammalia; order Rodentia; family Erethizontidae; genus Erethizon; species Erethizon dorsatum. The sequence continues at coordinate 109,776,567 of CM051827.1, read as the reverse complement.
AAGTCAGGCTCCAGGTGAAATATGACCTCAAAGGCTCCATAGGCATTTCTTGTATAAATACCCTAGTCCAGACAGGAAGCAGGCTGGGGGACTGGGGGGAGCCCCACAGGACCCCCCCAGAGGCAGACAGATGGACAGGAAATCGGGGGAAGAGGTCAGTGGAGAAAAACAATGGTGAAGGGAGAAGAGACAAGAATGCTGCCAGAGGAGGGAGAAACAGACCATCAGATTCCTGCTCATCCAGAGAAGCTTCCATTTGCCTCCTAGCACTGGAGAGGTACAGAGGCACCAGACACATGGGGAAACTGAGGCTGTGCAAAGCAATGAGACCACAATGCTGTGATTGTTTCTGCTGAAGGTCTTGCCCTGAGACACTCTAGTATGTCCTCTGAATAAAGTGTGTCATGCCCTGTCTGGGTCTCCACAGTGGACTGATGGCCATGCTGGGGCATGCATCTAGGTTTCTAATGGCCTCTCCAGGCCCTGGGGTGACCTCTGGAGGCCCAGGTATTCCCGAGGCTGCCTCCAGCTGCACAGTTCTCCTCCCATGGGAGCAGAGCCAGCCTGAAAGACTGTAGATGTCCTTGTGCTGAGTTCCTGGGGAGGAGCCACTGAGCGTGGGTTGAAGGGGGCTCTGCCAGGCTTCTTCCAGCTCTGAAGCTCTGCTTTGAGCCCTGCAGAGGCCCCACTGTACAGGTGCAAAGACTGAGACCCAGAAAAGTACACAGTGGCTGGATCAGAAACCACGTCCTTCCTTTCTGCTCAAGGAACCCCAGTACCAACCACTGTAACCAGAGACTGCAGGGCTTTGCTCTGGTCTTCTGGTCAATATCTCTATGGCCTCAGCCCAACAGAAGAGATGTCAGCAGGGCTGGCTTGGAGTGGACATGCTCAGGGTTGGCTCCTTACGGGTGTGTTTAATAAGGGCTAAATTCTCCCAGCCCTTCAGGACACTGGAGGTTCCTGGGGATCCCTGGTCTCACATCAACTTCCACCCAAAGTGGGAGGGGAGAGGTGGCCCTATCCCTAATCCAGACACCTGCCCTCAGTCACAATGGGGTGGGTCCCGTGGGTCCCACCCACTCATTTTGACAGACGACCCACTCTTGGCCCCGCCTCCCCTTTCCTGCCCCATTTGGCCACTAGAAGCCAGGACCCTTTGTGGGCCGAGGCCCCGCCCATCTCTGCCGGCCCCACCCCCAAGCCAGGCCAGGCTCACCTTAGTCTCCGCGAGCTGTCGCTTGAGCAGCTGCAGTGCCTCGGTGTGCTCCCGCTCGCTGTCCTGAAGGGCCTGAAGCTGCTCCTTCAGCTCCCTCTGGAACACACACAGGGGCGAGGCATGGGGACGCCGGCTTTCTGTGGCCACGGAGAGCCCAGCCCTGCCCCCTCGGGTGTTATCCTGACCTCTTCCCTCCTTGGTCAGTCCCAAGACACTTCTCCAGTTACAGTTCAACCACCAAGTCCTGTAGAGTGTGCCTCCTAAACATCCCCAGAATCCGTCCCCATCTTTTATCCGGATGTTTGCAACAGCCTCTTCTCTGTCTGTCTTTGGAGCTTCTGGTCTCCCTGACTGGGGGCAACCTCCGTCTACACACTATCCCCGCCCTGCCCCTCTGAGCGCTGGTTCTGTGCTCAGAACTTTGACGGAAACCGAGGCTGAAGCAGAGCCCATCGCTACAGACTAACTGCCCACCGTCTAAGCCCTCGCCCAGGGCTCGACACTGCGCTCAGCACTTTGCTTGTACTAATTCACTGGAGCTTCTCCGCGACCCTAAGGTAGGCACTATGATTATCCCCATTTTCAGATGGAGCAAAAGGCACAGCGAGGGGCTGGGAGTGGTGGCGCACGCTTGTAATCCCAGTACTTGGGAGGCTAAGGCAGGAGGATCGCTGAGAGTTTGAGGCCAGCCTGGGCTACATAGTGAGTTCAAGGCCATCCTGAACTGCACAGCGAAACCCCGTCTCAAAGAGACCCAAAAAAAAAAAAAAAGGCACAGAGAGGTAAAAAACAAAACAAAACAAACAAACAAACTGGCTTCAAACCACAGAGCCAAGCATGTAAGTGTAAAGCCAGAATGGGAACACAGACATCTGCTTCTGGAAACCATGATATCCCCACCCCCACCCTGAGTGCTAGGATTGCAGGTGTGCGCTACCCCACCCAGCTTGGAAACGATGATTTTGAAGCCAGGTAATATGTGTTCTTACAACAGTGACAACTATGATGATCAACAACAACAAATCCACAACAGACAAGACATTGCCATTTGAAATAAAAACAGGATCTGTGTTACTGATTTCTTTGTCTCAGGATCCAATATGGCTTCACAGGGCACTGCTAGTAATGTTGGCCTTATTTAAAAATTTGATATTTTGTTCCTTATGGATTTTTCTGTATTACTTTTGATTGAGGAAATATTGCATTAAATATTTATGTTGCCTGTGTTTTGGCATCTGCTTCAATCCTGTGCCTCCCTCCCTTCCCCCTGGTCCCACTTCTGTCTCTACCACCTTCTCTTTTCTCTCCTGCCCAGACAAAGCGGGCTTCTTCCTGTTCCTCCATCACCCTGACCTTGCCCAACTTCAGGACTTTGCACTTGCTGGTTTCTCTGGCTGGTGCCTTTCTCTGTCAGATTGTCTCATGGTGACTCCTTTGTATCATGCGTTGAACTCAGATGCCACCTCTTCAGAGTCTTGTCTGAGCACCCCCGGTCACCTCCGTCACACACCTAGTGTCACAGTCTTCATAGCCCCTCCCGCTGCCTGAGATGACCTTAAGTGTTCCCTTGCCTGAATGTTTACTGCTCATCCCACTCACTGGACTGCGAGCTTCACGTAGGCAGGAATCTCATCTGGCTTGTTTCCTGCTGTTTCCCTAGTGCCCAAAATGGTGCATAACATATGGCAGGGCCTCAATCATTATTTGTCAAATAAATGAATGGGATGTGGTGGGTGTTCCCCAGCACAGGGTCCAGCTGTCTGCATTTACTGAGCTCCAGTCATTGTACCCCAGCCAGTTGTCCTCCTGTCTGTCCCTCCTCCCTCCCCATATTAGTACATGAGTCCTCCAGGGTGGGTCCCTACTTCTCCCTCTCTCTAGGTCTTATACCCAGCAGCCACCTGGCACTGAGCTGGGGCTCCAGGAAGTTTGCCAGGTGAATGAATTGCCATGGAAACAGCCTCTGAGCAGGGGCTGAGGTCCCCAACCAGCTTGGGCTGAGTGGTCCCAGGGAAGCTGAGTTACGGGTTTATTTTCCCCTCCCTCCCACTCATTTGTCTTAGCAGACAAGGGAGGATCCTCAGCAAACATCTGGTTCAGCTAATTTTACAGACTGGCAACATGGGCAAATGGTCACGATGACATGCTAAGGGAAGAATGCAGAAAACAAAATTATCTTTGCTTACTATTGCTTATTCATTTAATAACTATTTACTGACCAACTACTATGTACCAGGCACTGCCGAAGCACTGAGATTTTGGCAAAGAACAACACAGATACAGTCCCGGCCCACAGGGATCTTACCTCAGGTTAGTGTAGAAGACAGGCAATAAACAAGAAAAATAATCAGAGTGTCAGGTGATTACCTGTACACTCTGAGCTCTAGAAAAAAATCAAGCAGTATGGGATGAGGGGACAACTTTAGATAGGGTAGTCAGGAAGGTTTCTCGGAGAAGGTAACATGAAAGATGACAGCTGGGGGATGAGGAGGAGCCAGCCATGAAATCAGGGGTAAGATAGAAAAATGGGAGCTGCATGTTTTGGGAGAGGAGAGAGCTGGCAGAGACATAATGCCTGGAACTCCAGCAGCCATCTCAGGCCATGAGGCAACTATAAAGATGGAAGTCATAAACTCAAATCAGAACAGTAGAAAGAAGGAGGAATCTGGGTTCCATCACTAGACACAGTGATGTGTAGGAAGCTGGTTCTCTTGGGGGAAAAGAAAACAGACAAAGAAGAGAGGGAAGGAGGGAGGGAGATGGAGAGGGGGGAAGGGAGGGGGGAGGGGAGAGAGAAAGATGGATAGGGAGAGACAGATCCCTGTACAATCCTGCTACCAAAGCAGTTCTTCAGCATTTCTGAGAAACAGCTACAGAGGCCACGTTCCTCACATCGTTTAGGCCCCTGATGGACGTGGACAAATTCCTCCCGGATGCTGGAGTCAGGAACATAGACAGAGAGCTGGCCTGCCCCTTCCTCCTGGACCTCAAAGCAACACAACACGCATTTACCCATTCCATAGCCAGGTATATGCTCAGGCCTCCTTGGGCCCTGCTGGTGCTGTGTGAGGGACGGGGAGAGGGAGTCAGACAGGGACACAGACACCCCAGTGAATGCTGGGATGGTGTCAGGCCCCTCCCCCCAGACCTGCCCTCCTCACTGAGGAGAGATGCTGCCCACCTCAGTGAAGGGTACAGGCACACACCATCCCAGCCTGACGCCTGGGAGTCATGCTTGACAGACCTGCCACCCCCAAACCAGCCCCACTGGCCACCAGGTTTGCTCTGGAATCTGTTCCCTCCTCTCCACACTGACTGCCCCCTTTTCATTGCTTCTTTTTGGGACTGGGGCCCCAGGGTCTCCCCACCCCGCTCCCCACCTCTGAACTCTCCCTGCTGCCCCAAGAGCTCCACGAGGCAGGGTGACATATGTGTCCATGTTGCTCTCTCAACTCCTGTGCTTCTCAGCAGGAATTCCACTGTGTCTGGGAAGAAGGGCGCAAGGCCTTAGGGCAGTGTTCAAGGCCTTCCTCAGCAGCCTCGACCTTCCCCAGCCTTCTCTCTTGGTCCAGACCTGCGCTATCCCACAAGGTAGGCAGGAGGCCCATGTGGCTACATAAACAGCAATGAAGTAGAATGAAATAAATTTGAAAATTTAGTTCCTTCATTGCACTGGCCTCATTTCAAGTGCTCAAAAGCCACATGAGACTAGTGGCTACCATGTCACAGAGGAGATGCAAAACTTCCCAGTGTTCCAGGAAGTTCTATGGGATAGGATAGAGCATCTTGCACTGGTCTCTGCCAGGCCTTTGCACATGCAGTGCCCTCTGTCCAACACACTCACGCATACCTTTTTCCCCCAAACTGCGGGACTTGAACTCATCTCTTACGACCCAGACCAACACCCCCGACCCCGCCAGTCCATATCCTCAACTCCCCAAACTGTTGTCAGATGCTGTTCCGTACATACAAGGTCCTGTCCCCTGCACCCTTCGGTGCACACTGCATTTTAGCTGCAAGGTTACTGTTGATCTCTCCCACTACACTGTGGGCCTCTGAGGGCAGGACCCATTCTCAGTGCCAAGGACAAGGAGAGGGCCTGGCACAGACCTGCCCACAGCTTTTGTAGGAAAAAGCTACCTAGTGAGAAGCCTGGGCTGGGCCTGAGCTCCCCTCTGAAAGAGTGAGAGGGGAGAGGAACCCCCAAAGGCTGTGCTCCCTGGTGCTGCCTAAATTAGAAAAACTAAACCCTACAGCCCCCAAGCCAAGCACCTGAGTTCCGTGTCAAGCCCACCCCACAGGTCTCCTGCAAGCCTGGACTCAGACAGACCTTAGGAGGCTGGCTCTGCCACCCACCCATTAGGTGCGTGTCCATTAGCCTGTCTGTGCCACAGTCCCTCATCTGCAAAATGGGTAATGATACCTCATAGGGCTGGAAGGGTAGAATGAGATAACAGCAGGAAATGCCTAGCCTCCTGGGGCACAGAGCCTGGCAGCATACCCTGGGTGCTTTAGGAGATGAAGTGGTCCCTGTGTCCCATGTGAGGGTCCTCAGTCACTTCTTCATGTCCTCGCTCCATGCTGTGTCCAGGTGGCCCTCCTTGCCTTCGGATGGCAAGAGTAGGAAGGGGCAGAGGGACCATATGGTCTAGCCCTTATAATTGCCAGCACAGGAAACAGAAGTCCAAGGAAAAGGACTGACTGGCCCATGGCCACACAGATTGTAAGTGGAGAATAAACCGGAACGTTTACTCCCAGCTGACAGCTCAGACAGGAAACGGGAAAGAAACTGTTGACAAACTCCCAAGAGACAGAACCAACCCAGAGGAAAGACACTGTGCCCTTGACCACAGGAGAGGCTCAGAATCAGAGGGGCTGGAGGTGGGCATGGTTCAGGTTTGAATTTCACAGTCATCTCACCACCTAAGTGAGGATTTTGAAGGAGAAATTGAGGATCGGAAAGGTTGCACAGCTTTCCTAAACTCACACAGCTAGTACAAAACAGGCGAGCTTCTGAGTGACTCCCAAAACCCGTATTTGAAACCTCTTGGCCTTTGTGCCTCCCATTCAACTCAATACAGCAATATCTTGGGAGCACGCACTGTGTCAGGCTTTGTGCTGTCCACTCTCAGGCTGGGGACGTGGTTCCTGCCCTAAAGAGTTTGCAGGTAGCAGAAGAGGCAGAAACTCAAATGGGTGAATCTCAAGGGAGAACTGGGTACACACAGAGGCCTGCCTAGGATCCAGCGCGGCTGTCACCACTTACACGTGTTTGTGACACCCTCTCCCTACCCATAAAGTGGGGCTGCAACAGCACCTGTGCTGTCGAGTGCTGTTCCACTAAATGTCTTAATTCCTGACCTGACATGATGCCCTGGGTGAGTCAGTAAATCTAAGTTGTCATCATCATCATAATTATATACGCAACAGGGCTGCCAGACTGGGGAGCTTCCAGGACAGAGCTTGTTTCTGGAAGGAGTGGGAGGGTGGGTGACAGTGCTCCTTCCAGTCTCCAGGATGGGGCCAGGCCATTCCTGAGAAGGCCAGTTAGGCAGGGACAAGCCTGGTGTGTGCAGAAAGTGGGGGGAGTCAGGGAAGGCTGGAGCCAGGTATGTGATGGGCGGGTGGAGCCCCAAGGTGGAAAGGCAGGCTTGGGCTAGCTGGGCTGGGGTAGGAAGGGTTGGCAGGGCCTCGTCAGAGTTGGGGTAGGACAGGCTGAGGGGTCCGGAGAGGGACACACCTGGGGTAGAGAGAGCACAAATGCAAATCCATCAGCTGCCAGGCTCTGGGACTCCCATCGGCTTGGAGAGGCCAGAATTGAGACAGCAACTGACAGCAGGGACACAGCAAGCCAGTACTCAAATGGCCCAAAGGCCGAGGCTGGGACTCCTGCACTACCAGCCCAAGAGACAAAGCTGCTGTGGAAGCCATTTCTCCTCTGGCTTCAGGGACCCTTCTCATCTCAATGGAGATAGCACAAACTTTGGAGTCAGGAGTCTTGGGTTTGAATCCTGGTTCTATGACCTTGAGCAAATCACTTCTTCCTCTCCCAGGTCCACCTGGGAGATCCTTACTGGGAAAATACAGGCAAGAGCCCTCCAGGGTTGTGATGAGGACTCCTGAGATATCACCATGAAAGGGCCCAGTGTGGTGGCACACAGGAGGTACTTGGGGCCTCCCCTCTTCTCTGTGCCTGGTCACTGCTCTCTCTTCCCCTCTCCCGCCCAAGCATGACAGAAATCTTCATGTGGCAAAGGAGATTTGCTTCCCCCTTGTTCTTCCCCCCAGCCCCTCATCCTTACCCAGAGGCCCTGATGCTCCTGTTTCTCTCAACAGACATGAGATCTTCTCTGCCTCCTATATCTCTAAGCCCAGTCTTCGCCTGTGCCCTCTAAAGCCACACAGCCCCTGGCAACACCTGGCTGCTCTACTGCTCCAGGGACTCTACAGCCTACTGAGCACCCCCTCTCCAGGGTGCAGACCCAACAGGTCACATCCTGTAGCTCAAATCTGCTCCTAGTAACCTGGCATCTTCAGGACCAACCACGAGCTCCTAGTGTGTGTATGCGTGTGTGCACATCCACGTGCATTTTCGAGGGCCTTCCTGAACTGGGTAAGCCTCTCTGTTTCATCCTTGCCTGCCCTACAACCTCCTCTCCAGCTGCAGCAACCCATCTGAACACGTGCTCACACCACCAGGCCAGTCCCTGCTCAGACTTATAACCCGAGTGCAAGCTCCAGCTTCACTGACGCTTAGTGGCTGTGTGGCCGTAGGCACAGGTTTTGAGCCTCACTTTCCTCATTTGTAAAACGGGTGCAATGAGACCCACCTCATAGGGTGGCTGTGAGGATTAAATGAGAAGACAGAGATAGAGACAGAGATGGAGATAGAGATAGAGGAGACAGGAGAGAGAGACAGAGAGAGAAATGGAGACAGAAGAGACAGACAGACAGAGACAGAGACAGAGACAGAGACAGAGACAGAGACAGAGACAGCGAGCACCTACTTGCCAAAGGACTGGATTTTGTCATTGCACTGTCTGAGCCAGGCCTTGCTGGCAGTGGACAGCTAGGCCCTCTGCCCACAACCCTCTCGACCTCGGCTCCCCGGCCCGAAGCACCCACATGTCCTTCAGGACTCTGCCCATCTGAGCAAGCCTCAGTTACAGCCACCTATAGGTTCCCAGGCCTTTCTCCCAGAACCAAGGCACGACAATGTCTCCCGCTGCTCTGTTCTGGACCCAACACAAGGCTGGCTCTCAGTAGGCACAGGAACCCTCAGTAGCGATAGAAGAAATGACCAAATGAATCTCTGAATCCAAGATGGAACCTGCCTGCAAATCCTCCACACCTACCCTCAGTGTCTAGCCAGAGCTCAAGGTTGATGCTTGGGAAGCAGCCAGACTGAGTGGGATGTGAGCTCTGGTCCCTCCTTGGCAAGCCAGTTTCCCCATCTACAAAGTGGGAGAGGCTGGGCCTGATGGTTTCTGGGGCCCCTGCTCATGCAGAGGCTCCCTGGGGTGGTCAGAGTGCTGGAGAGGAGGGGGAGTTCTGGGTCAGAGCCAGGCTGGACCCGAGCCTTCCTTCTACTTGAGTGAGATCTCGGCCGAGTTCCAGAATCTCCTGGCCTCAGAGTCTTCCTGTGGGGAATGGCGCTGATCCTCGTTCTACTCAGGGTGCAAGGAGAGGAAAAAGGACTGTTGTGAGGATGAAGGGTCCCTAACACAGTACCTCTGGCACATAGTAAATGCCCAAAATATTTTACTTTTCAGAGTTGTTATTCTGTTGTCACTTTTGGTCACAGATCCTTTTCTTTTTTTTGTACCAGGAATTGAACTCAGGACCTTGCACTTGCCAGGCAGGTGCTTGTGCCACTGAGCTATAGCCCTGGACCTCACATCCTTTTATTTCTATAAAATAAGCTTTTTGCTGGCCCCAACTTCAACCCTAGGTCTCTCTATGGTGGCCTGTGCTCAGCCTGGCCGAGCTGCCCTATCTGGTTGCCCAGATGCCTGTGAAGAGGGAGACAGAGATGTCCACAGCCAGGCCTGGTTTGACCTCAAGCCAGCCTTGCCCCCATGGAGGCTGTAGTTGCACATAAACCCTGCCCTCTCTTGGGAAGGACTGCAGAGGCCACTGCCCCAGGACACAGATAACCCTGCTGTTTCCCTGTTCAAGTAACAAAATAAGTACCTCAGCACCTGCCATTTCTTGGGATGGGCAGCAACTCTTTCTCCCTTTCTACACAGAAAGCGGGCATTCTGTTCTTCCGTCCAGTGCTCAGACTAGAGAATGGGCACAGAGAAGGCCAGGCCCTCCACTCTGCTGGAGGGAGCCAGAGCCAAGATCTGAACTCTGTCCCCAACCCTGCTTTTTCCTCATGGGGCTGCCCTGGCTGCTCCAGCTCACTGTGCCCAGCTTGTAAGGGCTCCCATCCAGGGCCCATCCGCTGGCATGAAGGAGGCTTTGGGAAAGCTCCAGTGGTCACATGAGGCCTGGAGGGGGTGGCTGAGATGAACTGGATCCCCTCTCTTGGGGTTAGGAACCTGAGATGGCCAGAGCCGGATGCCACGCCTGACCAGGATGACATCCTAGCCACCTGCCCTTCAGGCGTCAGCTGGCATAACAGACCAGTCCTAGTCTGGTCCTGTACTGAGTACTCTCCATACCAAGTCAGGTAGGGAGGGTGGAGATAATTTTCTAGTCCTCAGAAGCAGGGAAGAGGTATATGTGACCCAGCTAGACTGCCCTCAATTTCTAACCCTGCCATTTACCATCTAGGTGGCCAAACAAGGCACCAAATTCCTCCGAACCTGTTTCCTCATCTACGAAAGGAATAAGTAATGACACTACCTAGCAGCAGTGCTATGAAGATTAAATGAGGTAATACAAGAAAAACTCTTAGCATAGTCCCAGGCTTGACGAATACTGGTTGAGAAGCCCCAAACCCTTTGGAGATGAGTCCCCTCTGTCCCCTTTCCTCTGTACTCCCTGAAGTAGGCCTCTTCTAGGTGCTCAGCAGGGGTTAAAAAAAAAAGACATCAACACACACACACACACACCATGAAAATTATGCACAACTATATATTACTTGTAGTCATGTTTATCCATAAAGTGGGATTGGGGGGATTTTAACTTTTATGTTGTATTACTCCACAGCCTGTGATATTTAAAAACCCGCTACATGGCTACTGTGCCAGGTCCAGTACTAGGCACTTTTGATCAAGACTTCCTAGTCCTTACCACATCCTTCCCAGGAGTGTCATATTCTCCCCATGTTATACATGACAATTGGAGGCTCAGAGAAGTGAAGTGACTTGACCAAGGACATGCAGCATGCCAGGAGGTGACCCCTGGAGTGTGGAGTACAAAGCAATTCTGCATGGCACATCAAGGAAGAAAAAAGGTGCACAAAGAGGATGACATTTGAGCTGAATCCAGAAGGCTAAGCTTTCTTGAAAGGAGTGGATTCTGACGCTAGCAGGCATTTTGAATGTTTGGAGACATTTTTCGTTGTCATAACTTGGAGGGAGGGGTTGCTACTGGAATGTGACAGGCAGAGGCTAGGGTGCTGCTAAACTTCCTACAACGCACAAGGAAGCCCTGCACAACAAAGAATCACCAAGCCCCAAATGTCATTAGCACTGAGAATGACATTATGTACTGTAACTGTCATTTACTGGGAGCTTCTAATGTGCCAGTTCAGTACCAACTTCTTATAAACATCATCTCATTTAAAATCCTAACCCCATTACTTCTTGGGGTTCAGTGATGGCAAGTCACTTTCCTAACATCACACAGCCAGTAAATGGTACAGCCAGGATGGATGGAATTGCCTGAGCATAAAGCCAGAGCTTTTCACTCTGCTGCCTCCAGGATTTAGAATAAATGTAAAAGCTCCAGGGCAATTGCTAGGTAGGTGTCTGGAGACTCCAGCTGAGTGCAGGCCTGGCCTCCTCTGGATTCAAGGACTTGGGCATGTCTCTACCCTTCCCCCTCTATCGCTTCCCCATCTGTCAAGTGAACGGATGATTGCCAAGGCTCTGCCAGCTCTGAGTCTGTCATTCTCCAGGAGAGGGGCCCTGGCTCAGCCTCCAGGAGCTGCCAGCTGTGGGGGAAGGGAGGAGGTGGGAGGGGTGAACACAGCCTCATTCCCAGTGCATACATAAACAGCTAAGGAGACTGCTTTCCTACTAGGAGGGAGAAGCAGGTGAGGTGGAGGGTGGTTTGAACCTCACCCAGGAGCATATTTTTTTTCAGGGGGAAGCAGGTTTCTCTGTCACCACCTGGCCAAGGCCAAAGGGGACACCAAAGTAGGCCTCCTTCTTGGGTAAGAGAGGTGGTGCTGGGTGTTCACCCAGTAGGGCATGTGAGCTTTCAGGGCTAGGAGGAGAAAAGATGGCAATGCATGTTGTCCCTGCCCCTACCATGTGCCAGGCACCTCAAAGAGCAGGTGCCTCTCAGGTCAGTCTTACCAAAGTCCAGGTAAGAAGGAACTGCCCTCACCCCATTTCACAGACCCAGCGTCAAGGGGACAGTACCTAAGGCAAGTCTAGGAGCCCAGTGTGTCTGATCCTAGGATGTGTGCTAGAGAGAATGGCAGTCTTGTTTTTCTTTTCATCCAAGAATGAAAGTGTTTGAATGAAATTTGGGAAAAACATACGTTCAATTTCTCTTGTCCAAAATGGAGTATAAAACCCCCAAATCACCATAATTTGGGTTTTCAGGAGAACCCAAGGAGATAGGAGAACCAAGGCTTTGAAACAGAGGCTAGAAAGTCAGACAAGGAGGGGAAAGGGTGTGCAACTGGGGTGCGCAGCAGGGGTGACATCTGGCCCAGGCCAGGCTGTGCTTTCTAGCCTTGGTCTGTCCCCATCTGGCAGTGCAGCCTTGGATTAGCCACAGCACCTCTTCAGACCTCAGTTTCCATATCCATAGAATGAAGAGGTGGGACAAAGGGTTTCACAGTCCCTTCAAACTCTCCCACCCATGCTCAGTCCTGTCAAAGGTCCCTTCCTCCTCCCTGTTTATGTGACTTCACAGATGGGGAGATAGGGACACCAGCACTTAACCCAAGGGGTTCTGGCAGTTGAGGGCCAAGGCTGGCCTTGTGCAAGCTCCCAGAACCCTTGATCTTTATTCACCCTGCGATGGGACCTCCATCCTCAGGCAGACTGGAAGAAGTCAGTTGTGTTTTGGGACAAAAGGAACTGAGAGATGGCAATGATGAACATGGGCCACTTTTTCGGGGGCCAGTGGTCATCTCCATGGGCATCTACTAGGTAGAGGCCAAGGAACAGAGAGAGATTCATGTACAGCACAGGTGAGTGGTGGTATGGGGAAAGTAGTTATTTAGCTCTGATTAAGTATTTTGAGGCCCGGGGAGCTAATTAGCTCCCAAGTTAGTCCACTCTATTTTAATAAAATGTCTGAGCCAAAAAATTTCTGCTTCTAAATGCTCCACAGGGCCGGTGATATCGCTCAGCGGCACGGGCGCCTGCTGGCGCGCGAAGTCCTGAGGTCAACCCCCGGCACCCACAAAAAAAAAAAAAAAAAAATGCTCCACAGTCTTGGCCAGCTCATGCCAGGATTGGTCATTCGTACATCCAACTTCTACTGGTGTGGACCGTAAGCTAAGCCTTGCGCCAGACTATCCCTGCTCTTGGGGAACTGTGTGCTAGATTGGGATCCCAAGGCCATGGACACAGGACTGCTGGATTGAAATGGTTTAGCCATATAAGCTTGGGAGTCATTTTATTAAACGTGGTAAAATAGGTTTCTTAGCTATAAGATTTCTCCAAGCCTTTAGTATGCAAATACACACTGAGAATCCTGGGGCGTAAGTATAGAACATATACTATATTTCCCAAATACAGCCAATCTTGGAACACTTCTTTTTAAAATGTCATACTCATGCCAGGGATATAGCTCAGCGGCACAGCGCCTGCCTTGCAAGCGCGAGGTCCTGAGTTCAATTGTCGGTACAAAAAATAATAATAATAATACTTATTAAGAGATGACATTTGGGATAACGTGGTCTTTCTTTCTTTTCTTTTTTGGCTAGTGGATCTTCGAGGGCTTTTCAGGAAGGATATTGGATTTGAACAGGGCCTTGAGAATGTGTAAGAATTCGTCAATGAAGATGGGAAGACGTAAGGGAAACCAATTACACAGTCCTGGGCTGACTGTGCTCCAAGGACTGTTTTCACTGAGTCCTCAAAGATCCAGATGTGGTTGACGGAGCCAAGAAGGTCATCAAAAACTGGAAATCTCCAGAGTCCTACCCCACTACCACCACTTCAATTCACCTCTGGATTTTTCTCCAAATCTTGAATCTTCAAGTCCTATTCCCACTTTTAGTCGGCCCCTTCCCTGCTTCAACTCCCAAATGGTTCTTGCACTATCTGCACTCTATCCCAGTCTCAATCCCTCACACACCTCGACTTACCCCTTGCCATCCAAATCTGCCCTCTCAGCTGTTTGCTGGCCCTGATTTCGACTCCTCTCTTAGGCTTAATCCTCACGTTCCCAGCACAACGCTGCCGCTCACTCCCCTATGTCTGGATCGAAGCCCCACCCCACTATGTCCCCAAGCCCGCCAGAGATCAGCTGCTGGGTTTAGTGCACACCTCTCCTCATGGACCCGCCCTCGACCGGCTCTGATTCGGCTCTGTCCCCAACCATGCCTCAGCCCAGTACCAGGTTCAGGTTTGATCTCATCTGCCCGGACCTTTCCATTCCACCTTTGACCTTCCCCCAATCAAGCACCCGCTCCCACTCCGGGTCAGTCCCAGACCCAGCTAGCTGCAGACTGGTCAAGGTTCCGCCCCAGACCCGCCCCCTCGCCGCGGCCCCGCCCCACCCCGTATTAAATCTGATAGGGTCTGACCCTGCCAGAGGCCCCGCCCCGTGACAATTCTGACTGGGCCCTGCCCACTGTCCAGCCTTGACCCCACCCCTGCCCGGGCCCGCCCCCGCGCCCCGCCCCCGCCCCCGCCCCCGGCAGCCAGCGCACCTGCAACTCCTCGAAGGCATCGTCGATGCCGGTGACCTGGTGCTGCTCGTGCAGCGCGGGCTCGTCGCAGAAGAAGCAGAGCAGCGCACGGTCCGTGAGGCAGAAGAGCTTGACCTTGTCGTGCGCCTGGCAGGGTCGCGCTGCGCGGCGCGCGTTGAGGATGGCGTCCAGTGGGAAGGCGCTGTAGCGCTCCACGATGTTGGCCAGCTTGAGGCTGGGCGCCAGCGCGGGCTCGGCGAACGTGCGCCGGCACTCCGGGCAGTCGCGGGCGCCCTGCGCCTCCTGCCGCACCCAGTGCTCGGTGATGCAGCGGCGGCAGAAGTAGTGCTCGCAGCCCAGGCTCACCGGGTCCTGGTAGATGCTCAGGCAGATGGAGCAGAGCAGCTCGTCCTTGAGGCTGCACGCCATGGCGCCGGGGAGGGGGCCCCGAGGGGCGGGGGGCGGCGGAGCGCGCGGCGTTGTCGGGGACAGCACCCGGAGAGGGGCGCAGAGACACAGGCAGCAGCTACCGAGGAAGGAAGGGGTTGCTGTTCGGAAGAGGGATAAGGCGAGCTCGGGGTGCCAGGTAGAGACTACGCAGGATGCGAACCCGGGAGGGCGGTTTCGAGGTAGTGGGTAGCGGGAGGTGATGGGTGCTGGAGGAAAGAGGCCGAGGGTGTCTGAGGAAGGAGGCTTCCGGCGAGGGGGTCCTAGGGAACGGGACGGTCCGAAGAGATGGGTACCTGGTGGGGAGATCCAGGAGAGTGACGGAGGCCTTGGGGTGCTAAAATCCCGGGACGGGGGCCGGTGGGGGAGGGGGGCAAAGCTGGGGTTGGAGAATTCTGGGGTAGAGGGAAGCCAGGCCGAGCCGCTCCGCGGTGTATCCGGCAAAGCAGAGCAAGGGTGCCAGGCCACTCAGCTGCCCGATTCCAGCTACAAGCCCCGGCGCGGCACGACCCCTTACCCCTGCCGGCTCGGCGGCCGCCGCTTGGGTCCAGCGCAGCCTCTCAACCCGGAACCAGCCGAGCCGAGCTGCCGGCGGCCGCAGCTCCCTCCCCGCCTCCGCGGGCAGGACCCGGGCAGCTCCACCCCCGCAGCGGGCGGGCGGGGGCGGGGCCTCGAGACTCGGGACCCAGCCCCGCCCCCACCATCCTCGAGCGGCGGGGAAGCGCAACCCAGCTGTTCTTCGGGGTCTGCGCAGCAGCCGGGTCTCGCTTAGGGGTCTCGCGGCAGGGCGCGAGGAGGAAGGCGGCTGGTTTGAGAGGACAACGAATAAACAATGACACCTTTCTGGAACATTAGTATAAAGTTTTGGCGAAAATAATGTTTTGTATTAAAACAAGAATATGTTGTGTAATCTGCTTACAATACATTTGTGCACAGACTTACGATGAAACTCGAGAAATGCCATTTGCTTAGAGCGCTTTGAAGGACCTCACACTACTAAGTCCTGATGTCCTGCTTCCGCTTTGCTTTTTAAAGGAGGGCTTGAGGGAGAAGTTTGGAGAGCCCTGGCTGATGTTCGATCCAAGGGTTCCCTCCATTCAGCAAACCTTTTTGCAGGGCCGCGCGCGCGCGTGTGTGTGTGCGTATGTGTAAAGGGGAGTGGAACAGAAGGGGAGAAGAGTAATGGGAGACTTTGTCTTCAGTCATTCTGTTCTGTTGGGGTGGGGTGAGGATGGGGCTTGGGTGAGGTGAAAGGCACTGAGGGTCATGGTAAAGAATTTCTTGAAGGCACTGTTTTCAAGCAGGGGAATGACCTGGCCCGGTTTGGGTTTCCCCAGCCTAATATGGATGAAGGGTCTAAGTGAACACAATACAGACTGCAGCACGTGTCATCTGTTTCCATTCATAGTCTAAGAAATAACATCAGGACTTTTTTGGGGAAGACTCTCCAGGAGATATTGTTGAAGGAAAGAAAAAAATTTTAAATAGAAGACCCAAATATGCATAGACACATAGACATGAATACATGCAGACTTACAGTTATGCACAGGCATTATTTGCATAGCAAAAATTCTGCAGAGGCACATAGCAATTCTAACCATCCTCAACTATGGGCTGAGATTATGAGGGAACTATTACATTCTCTAGCTCCACTTATTCTATTGATTTTATAATAAAGATACAGTTGATTCACACGATTCATAGATTTCATATTTGCAAAGTCGCCTACTCTTAAAATTTATTTGTATAGGGGGCTGGTGAGATGGCTGAGCGGCGTAAGCGCCTGCCTGGCAAGTGCGAGGGCCCGAGTTCGACTCCCGGAACCCACATACGAAAAAAGGGCCGGTGATATCGCTCAGAGCCACGGGCGCCTACTGGCACGTGAGGTCCTGAGGTCGACCCCCGGTACCCACACACAAAAAAAATTTATTTGTAATCCTCAAATCAAAACTTGAGGCACTTTTGCAATTATTGGTATATATGTATGGACAGAGAGAAGAAAACTTTGGCCCATGGGTCCTTTCCCAGCTGAGGCTGAGTGAGGAGCCATGCTGCTTTCTTGTTTTGGCTTTTGTAGTGTAAACAAAAATCCATTTGCGACCTATTTAATGCCACATTTTTTCCCCTCATTTTTATGTTTTTTGCCTGGTTATTTTGCTATTTTATTTTATTTTATTTATTATTATTATTATTTTTTGTGGGTACCAGGGGTTCGACCTCAGGACCTCGTGCGCCAGCAGGCGCCCGTGCCGCTGAGTGATATCACCGGCCCCTTTTTCGTATGTGGGATCTGGGAGTCGAACTCGGGCCCTCGCGCTTGCAAGGCAGGCGCTTACGCCGCTGAGCCATCTCACCGACCCTATTTTGCTATTTTATTTTTTTTTTATTTTTTTATTTTTTTATTTTTTGTGGGTACCGGGGGGTCGACCTCAGGACCTCGTGCGCCAGCAGGCGCCCGTGCCGCTGAGCGATATCACCGGCCCCTTTTTCGTATGTGGGATCCGGGAGTCGAACTCGGGCCCTCGCGCTTGCCGGGCAGGCGCTTAAGCCGCTGAGCCATCTCACCGGCCCCTATTTTGCTATTTTAAATAGCCACCATCTCAGTGGTGGGTGAAGCACTGGGTAGTGTGCCTAAGTGCAAGAAGGCCTTGGGGAGAGAATGTGTGTATTTAATAAGTTTTGTTCAGTACATGAGTACTGTTAGCTGTGAGTTTAATGTTAATGAATCAACAATACACAGATGGTCTTCTTCTGCTGTGGATTCAACCAACTGCATATTGAAAATATTTGAAAAAAATTGCCTTTCTTCTGAACATGAACAGACTTTTTCTTGTTGTTATTCCCTGGATATTACAGTATAACAACTATTTACATAACATTTACGTTGTGTTAGTTATTATAAGAAATCTAGAAATGAATTAACGTCTGTGATAGGATGCAGATTCTGTGCAATTACTGTGCCATTTTATATAAAAGATTTTGGCATTTGTGAATTTTGGTATACACCAGGATCCCCAAGAATACCAAGGGACAGCTGTATACATTTAAATAAAGTGTCTTCCAGCAGAAACACAAAAAACAAAGTTATGTATTGATTGACTGCTGCAAATGTGGGGACTTGCAGGAACCTGACCCTGTATTTCCTCTTGGGATAATGACTCAGGATTTTCTAATTCAGTCTTTGCAGTGACTTTGTAGAACATAACCAGCATTGTTATGGTTTGTGTCTCGATGTCCCCCCAAAGCCTCATGCAGTCATGGGGGCGGGCTTCTAGAGTTTGTGATTGATTCATGTCCAATGCTGGGATTATGGGTGTGAGTGCTACACCCACCCGGGTAGCCTGCATGCGATATAAGGGAGGGAAAGAGGCTTGCTCTCTCGCTCCTCCCTTTTTGCTCTTGTTGCTTTTGCTGTTTCCGCCCGCCATCGACTGTTGCCTTTTGCCATGTGCCACTCTGCCCTGGAGCCAGCCGAGTATGGACTGAAACCTCCACAAACTGTGAGCTAAATAAACCTTTCCTTAATTTTGAGCATCAGGTATTTTGTCTCAACAACGAGAGAAAAGTAACTAACACATACCATGAATAATGAGAGTCAACTGTATTTAAAATAGTAGTGTGTAGGGCCGGTGAGATGGCTCAGCGGCGTAAGCGCCTGCCTTGCAAGTGCGAGGGCCCGAGTTCGACTCCCGGATCCCACATACGAAAAAGGGGCCGGTGATATCGCTCAGCAGCACGGGCGCCTGTTGGCACGCGAGGTCCTGAGGTCGACCCCCCGGTACCCACAAAAAAAAAAAATAGTAGTGTGTAATAGCATCCACTAATACAAGGCACCAACACCCGCATGTCTTTCCATCCAGGTGATACTGGCTCAGGTCCACATGGAAGGGGAGGAGCAGGAGGGTGAATATTAAACAGCTCTCATGGGGCAGGCACTGTGATAGGTGCTTCAAGCCATTATTTTATTGAATCTTCACAACAGCCCCTTAGACTTGACATTTTTTCTCTCCATTTACTGATGGAAACTGCTGTTTAGAGCAGGGAAGTGATCTGTCTAAAGCCAGTACATGTAAGCAGCATCAGCTTCTTCACCCAGGCTGGCAGAGAATGTTCCACATCTGTGCAGCCTGGACCTTATAAATGGTCCAGCGGGGATGCTTGTCTCAGTTCCTCTCCACCATCCCAAACTTTGCCTCACCGCCCTAACCTATGGAGACACCCCTGCTGCTTGTCAGTGGGGGCCTTGCCTCCTACTCCACAAAGGAAGCAGAGCCCCTCATTGGGGACTTTTCCCCTTCCAATCCACTCAAACCTATCAATGCATCTGTAGAAACACTGCAGGTGCTCTGTGAAATGAGGCAGGGTGTAAATGAAACAAACAGATAAAGTAAATGCATTTTTGTCTTTATTCATCCCCACCTCCTTCCTCTGGCCTTGGAGGATGAAGCAAGCCTTCTGTTCAAAGTAGTTCCTCCACCTGGGCCCTGGCCTAATCCCCACAGGCCTCCTCTGGGACTTGACTCCTTCAATTATCCCCCTCTTGACTCCATATTTTTATCTCCTGCCTCATAATTGGCTACTTTTCCTTACCCTACAAACATGCTCAAGATCTTTCTAAAACAATACTCTAAACTCTATAGTTTCCCCTACCTTGAGCCATCATCCATCCTTGCCTTTCTCTAACCTCGCTTTTTGAAAAAATCCTCTGCACATCCTCTCCTGACAAGTGTCATCCCACCACTCCACTGAACTCACTAATCATCTCCTAACTGCCAATTCAAAATAGCTTCTGATAGATACTTGCTGCTGCACAAAAACAAAATAGAGGAAAAACTAAGAAAGAAATTTGAGATATTCCTAATTCCACTGCCCAGAAAGAACTATTGTTAATATTTGAATTATATCCTTATAGATTTTTATCACATATTATGTGCTTAGGAGGGGGAGGAGTTTCTTTTCTTTTCTTTTTTTTCTTTTCTTTTTTTTTTTTTTTTGTAGTACTGAGGATTGAACCTGGGGTCTTCACACTGAGCTACATCCCCAGATCTGTTTTTTTGTTGGTTTGTTTTTATTTTTTGAGACAGGGTCTTTCTAGGTTGCCTAATCTGAGCTTGAATTTGTGATCCTTCTGCCTCAGCCTGCCAGAGTGCTGAGACTATAGACATGTGCCACCACACCTTGCTGAGAGAGATTTTTGAAAAATAAAATCAAGTTCACTCTAAACCAATGACTCCCAAAGCAGCATTGTTGAACCCCATGTGCCTTAGCAGAGTATTTTATGGAGCTGACATTGAGATGAGGATGGGAGTGAAAATAGTTAGTTTTGGAAGTACAAGTAACACTAATAGGGAAGTGGGAACAGGAAAGAGACAGGGATGTGGGAACAGGTGGATTCTTATTTCAGGCAGTTGAAGATTTATCCTGCAGGGGAACTCTGAGAGGGGTACAAAACACTGACTCAGAATCTTCCAGTCCACTGGTTGCTAAACTTTTTAGCATCATGGTCTGGTGTCATGGAAGACAATTTTCCTACAGATGAGGGTTGTGAATGGCAGGGATAGAAGTGGTAAAATAAAGTAATGGGTGGGCCATGCATGGACTAAAATAAGTGTCAGATTCTAATTAAAAGCCTGACACCAGATGAAACTGTACAATTGCTGTACCTCAATTAACTTACCACTATAAAGCCTACCCCCAGATGCAGCTTTATTGTCACTTGCCACATTCACTGATGGGGTTTTGATATGAGTCTGCAAGCAGTTGATTTATTATGGTCTCTGTGCTGTCAAACCTCTCTGTTAATGTTAGTCTGTATTTGCAGCTACTCGTCAGTGCTAGTGTCACAGCCTCAGCTCCACCTCAGATCATCAGGCATTAGGTTCTCGTAAGAAGCTTGCAGTCTACATCCCCCACTTGCATAGTTCACAATAGGGTTTGTGCTCCTGTGAGAATCTAGAGCCATGACTGACCTGATAGGAGGCAGAGCTCAGGTGGCATTGTGAGCAATGGGGAGCAGCTGTAAATACAGATGAAGCTTTGCTTGCTAACTTGCTGCTCACCTCCTGTTGTGTGGCCTGGTTCCTAAAAGGCCATGGACAAGTACTAGTCTGTGACCTGGAGGTTGGGGATCCCCTAATCCAAAGAGCAAGGGAGCTGGGGTATTTATGCACCATCTTGGAGTGTTGAGGCTGCTTCCCAGTGGTGATAGTTCCTTGGTTCTTATGAACTTGTGATGTGTATGGTCAACTTTCTGTAGTTCGGGTGAAAAGATCCCTTAGCCAAGGTGCAGATGCTGGCAGTTGGAAGTCTTGGAAGCACACTGACAGGTTTTAGGGATGAGGGCAGGGCAGTGAACATGTGTGTCACAGTTCCCCTTGCATTTGCTCAGATACACTTGCAACCACTGTAAATTCATGATCTGTCATTGCTTCTCCAAGGTGGTGGCTAGTCACAGATTACTAAAAGAAGAAGAAAAGAAGATGGGAGAGGAGGAGGGAGAGGAGAGTAAGAAGATGACAATAGAAGAGGGAGTGGAACAAACCCAAGACACAACTGATATAGTTTGTTCTTAAAGTCATCCTCCTCCTCCTCTTCCGTCCATGCTAGACACTTCCCACTCCCCCTGCCAGCACAGGGACTCCTTCCTTTGCCTGCTGCTCTACTCGCATGTAGACCTCAAAGTTGCCAGGAGACAGATGTAATTCTAGGTTTAATAAAACCATTACTAAGTCCTCTAGTAGATTGTTCTTTCCCTACCCTCTGGGAACTAGGATATTTAGTCCAACAGAACCAAAATCTTTGGAAATAGGAAGCATAAATTTACCAACAGATCATCAGGAGTAAAAGTCAGAGGGGCTACCCAGACCTATGTATTCTGCCTGCCAGGGACACAGCACAAATATAACACTACTGGCTCAAAGGGTATAAACACATTCAAAGTGTATGAATACAGCACCTCAATCCCATCTTCAGGTTGATGCTTTCAAGTTGTTATTTTAATATTCTCAGGATGGCAGCTTATGGTTGATATGATATATAGCCACAAAAGCCATAGAAGAGCCATATCCCTTCAGGGTGCCTGGGTCAAATGTAATCAGTTCAGCACCATGTGGGTGGGTGCTCTTCTTGAGGAATGGTACCAAGTCAACAGCTGGTCAGTCTCTGTTCCAACAGATTGGACACATAGTAACACCCAGGTCAGCCTTGGTGACAGGGAACCTGTGCTGTTAGGCCACGTGTGGCTTCCACTCCTGCCATCATGGCTGTGTAGTTTATGGGCCAATTGTACGTGCTTTGGGTAGCTGAGCAGAGATGACCTCATTTTCACTGGATGAGTCATCTACCTACCTGGCTGTTCAGTGCCTGCTTTTCAAACACAATTGCTGCATACTACATACCAGAGCTTGTCTTGTCTTATTTTATTCAAGATACCACATCTACCACAAGCTAAATTGAGGTTATTTCTTGGCTAAGTTTATGGTAGCACACAATCAGTGACCGTGACCTTACTTTCTTAATTTTTAATATTGCAATGGCCAATGTGATAAATTAAATGGGGATACCATAGGGACTACCACTCCAGCATTCCTTAAATCTTTGAGGGTGTTATTAATCTCTGCTATTCACCACAGAGTACAGAATTACTTCCAATTTACTATCTCGACTGGGTATATATGTGCAATTTCAGATGCTTCCACTTGGCCTTCCTACACCGTGAATCTTTCTTTGTAGGTTAAGAAACCAATGTGAGATTTCTGCTACTTACCAAGTGTGATCATCACAATTAAGAATTCAGGAATGTAAAAACTCATAGGAGTGTCTGCAGACCCACTGGACTCACTGTGAAATGGGCTTGGCAAAGACTCCTTTTATCATCTTGCCTCCATATCCACCTATTTAAATAGGAGGGCCATAGCGGCATTTAGTGTCCTCTGGTATCACTGTCAGCCCAGACCCTGCATCCAAAAAATGTGAAAATATCTGGATATTTTTCATTTCCTGCTATACATTTACTGGTGTTGAATGGGCATAGGTTCCTCTGGGAAAAGAGTGGGAGAATCAGTTAAAAATATAAGTATATATATTACTGTGTGGCTTTGTGGGACCCTCTCTTTTTTTTTTGTGGGTACCGGGGGGGTCGACCTCAGGACCTCGCGCGCCAGGAGGCGCCTGTGCCGCTGAGCGATATCACCGGCCCCTTTTTCTTATGTGGGTTCCGGGAGTCGAACTCGGGCCCTTGCGCTTGCCGGGCAGGCGCTTAAGCCGCTGAGCCATCTCACCGGCCCTGTGGGACCCTCTCTTAAAAGAACCCAGTCTTTCCTTCACACAATGGACTCTGGCTTTGAAGATGAGCATGGAAAATGGGATAGTGATATTCCATTGTTCTGGTTCCCTCGGCCTTCAGATCACATACTCTTGATCCATTTGGGTTGCCCATTGATCTCGCCCTTAGGAACTCCAGATTCCCACAGACCTCTGTGGATAAAGGACCCTGATTAGTGTTTTAACTTTGCTGCACCTTAGGTAATTCCATCCACCTTTCTCTTGATGGTTGAATGCTGCCACCTGGCCTCAGTGGTTCAGTTCCATAGCAACTTCCACAACTGTTTATCCAGCTTAGAAAGGATGGCTGAGCTGCTCAATGATTCCCCTTTCACAAGCTCACTCCTTTTTGCTCCAGTCAAGAGATCATGGTGTGAACCTGCTCAGCCAGTGGGTTCCCCGTTTTTAAGCAATGAATTTCTTCTAGTGGGTCTACCTCTATGACCCTCTGATTCCTTCCTCTAAGTCTGACAGTTCATGCATTTCTTTATTGTTAATTGTAACTCTTCTCTTTGCACCACACCCACCCTTCTATACCATGTCAGGTAATGCTGGGGCTGGGATGCAGAAAATCATATTCAGCATTGCCAGTTGCTTCCTGCTATGCTCCACCAATGAGGAGTGCAGGAGGGAGCTGGCGGCTGCAGCAGGAAGAAGGGACTTGCTTTTTCCTATTGGCTTCCTGGTCCTGTGAGTGTTGCCCTAGCAACACTTCTTCACCCTGGCATCAGTAGTGCCTTCCCTTGGCAGCAGTTGAGCCCAGTTTGCAGTTTTCCCAACACTTTGTAACACCAGTTTCCAACACTTTGGCACTCTTCCTTAGAGCCTGAGTTTCACTTTCTTGGAACTCCTCTAAGCTTCTAAATGTGATAATGTCACCCTCTTCCCTCATTTCACCAACCTGGGCATCATATTTACTCATCATATATACTCCTGTTTTTGCCTTTTGTGTGATAACTTAGCACTCTCTTCTTACCTGTTCAGTTACCTGGTTAACAACTTTGTACTTACTTAACAATAATTTACTTTAAATTCGTTGTTTAAATTAGTGCTATGGTTTTTATCTCCTGAGGGACTCTGATCATATTTCCCCTCCACGTTTCAAAACACCATCCCAGCTCCAAGCATCCTAGCAAGGATGGTAAATCCGGAAGCCCAGGAGAGTACCTTTTAATCAAAAAGCTCTTCTCTTTTTTAATCCTATGTTCCGTTCCCTTCCCCACTCAGCACTCTCACTATTCAGTGCCATTTATGCTCTCTAGCTTTCTCTTGTGCCTGTTTCAATCAGGTCATGCAATTCTTCTAGTTAAAAAAAATTCCATTTCTCCAAGCAGTGTTAGTACTTCTTTGGTGGTACTATGCTGAGTCTTGGCCCTAGTGATTGGCCTAAGGACACAGAGGAGGAAGGGGCAGGTGTTGAGGAGCGCAAGTATCATCTTGCAAGGTGTCTGCTTAGGTGAGGCCTCTGCATAACTTCCAGGCAAGGGGACAGAGCCCACAGTTCTCTAGTAAAGGTGAGTGGGACATTTATGCTTTCCTCATTAGGTTCTAGTCCTGTTTTTACCCCTATCTACCCTCCAGCTGCAGAAGATTAGGGGATTTAAAAAATATTGTCATAGGAGTTTTCTGTCTTTCATGCCATACTCTAGGTTAATAGTTGGCTCGTTTGACCATATAATTCTATTCTTTCAGCATATCTTAACAATAACCAACAAACTCCACCAGTTCTTTCATTGCTATTCCTCCACATCTCACAGATGGTGGAGAGATGCATAAACCACAGTATCCACTGATGCTTGTGTCCTAGGTCCCAGTTTGCCACAGATAAATCCTTGTAATAGGGCTTCTACAACATTTTAAGGACAGCCAACAAGGGGATTTTGATGTCACAGGCAACAAGTTACCCAATTCTGAGGATCTGATTTCTAATACCACTTCTTTTACAAGCTGTCTTAGCTTAGAAGGCCAGAAGCAGACTCTGAGAGAAAGGCTTGAGTTAAATTGGCTTATTTGGGAAGTGCTGATTAAATTGGTAGAGATGTGGTAAAGGAAAGGAAGGCATCCGATAAGAGTGTACTATTAGCCAGCTATCTTAGTTATTAAAGTGCACTCCAGCAGGGAAACACTGGGGAAAGATGTCAAATATGCCTTGGAAATAACCAATCTGAGGGGTAAGGAAGCTGGGTAGTTACATACCAACACTCATAGTCACTAGTTAAGGGTGATGTTTAACAGGTGGCAAGAAGATCCAAAAGACAGGAGTGGGCAACAACAGTATCTGCAGCAGCTTGGATCTACAGCTGAGCCATGTGATCTTTTCCTAAAGTGCAGGTTCCTGATAAGGGAAACTCTGTGAAGGGTACCCAGGACTTTCCCGCAACTTCCCGTGAATCTACAGTTATTTCAAAATAAAAGGTTAAAAGATAGGATGACCAAGAAAATAACTTATGTAGAAATGAAGTTAATTACATATTACATAGAAATTAAATTTATTTTAACTGACACATAAAACATAAAATTATACATATTAATGGTGTACCATATGATATTTTGATACAAGTGTATGTGTGTAATGTTTAAATCATATATATATGATTTATATATATAAATATGATGTATATAAATATGATATATATATAAATATATATGATTTATATATCATATATATATTTAAATGCAGGTGCCTGGGTTTACTTTCAGTGAGTATGGAGTATTACAAAGAAGATAGAAGCCCCTCTCATTTCTTACTCTAAATATACAGAAATACTGGATAAATGATAATAAATATAATTTTAAATATAAGGCTGAACTCAAAAGTTGTATGTAGAGGAGAGCCACCTGGGAGCAATATAATCACAGCTGGTATTACTGTGGGTGTGAAATTATATTTGCATCAAATATATCATGATGGTAACTGGATGGGGGAACCCTAGCCATAAAATTAGTCTCAGAATTGGTTAAACTAATGCAGCTTCTTGTGAAACTACTGATGGCACTCCTCCACAATGCAGGACACATGGGAATTCCATGAAAAACAACTCCCACTGAACAAAATCTTGTAGTAAAAGCAGACTGTGAGAGTAGGGCTGCATGAGAGAAAGTCAGAAGATGAAGTAACTTCGATGGTTTGTGTTCTGTGCTACTTGAACCCTGCAGGAAGTAAATGCAGAGATGGAGTTAGGAGTGTAAGGGTTCCATTGATGGATAATGACTGTGAAAGATAAAGTGGGGAGGAAGTAGGTTTGGGCAGGGAGAGCCTTGGATGAGACAAAGATCTGACAGAATCTTGGCAGTCTCAAGAGGAGCTACAGAAGAACTGCCCATTAGAGGAGTACTGTGTTGAGCAGAACTGGCAGGACTCTGGTACCCCTGCCATGTTGAAGCACTGCTTAGAGACCACCAAGGAAGAGTGTGGCCCCTACTCAACAGCTGAGGTGGATCTTTGAGGTACGATCAACTTGAGGTCGCCCCTGACCATGTGTCTCATGGCCAAATGGCAAGTCTTCCTTGGAGACAGTGCTGAGTGGTGCACATGCCCCAAATTAGGATCACAGAACAATCTGAAAGTCTTTAATAGAATCATGTTTAAAAGGTAAAAAATTAGGGATATATGACATAAGGCAAGAAGAAGCAATTATGAAAAGAAACCAAATAGTAAAAACGAACCATTAGAAACTCAATAGGTATTTTGAAGAGCAGACTAGACACAGTTGGAAAGAGATTTAGTAAATTCAAGTTTGTTTTTTTTTTGTGGGTACCGGGGGGTCGACCTCAGGACCTCGCGCGCCAACAGGCACCCGTGCCGCTGAGCGATATCACCGGCCCCTTTTTCGTATGTGGGATCCGGGAGTCGAACTCGGGCCCTCGCGCTTGCAAGGCAGGCGCTTACGCTGCTGAGCCATCTCACCGGCCCAATTCAAGTTGTTTTGAAGAAACCACCAAGCATGAAAGAATGACAAAAGGATGAAATTAGAATGGAAAGTCTAGAATATGAGTGAAGTACTTTGGCTCTGAAGCCACACACCCAAGATTCAGTCTCAACTCTGCTGCTTACCAGTGAGAAGGCTTGAAGCATGTTTCAGAGCCTTTTTATGTCTCAGTTTTCTCATCTATACATGGAGATATACTAGTACAGACCTCATAGTGTTCCTATGAGGATTAAATGAGTTTGTAATTCCTAGCACATAGCAAATGCTCAGTAAATAATTAGTGGTATAGAAAAATGGAAAATACGAAAGACGAATTATAAGCTATGGAAGAAAAAGTGAGAATGTTCAACATTTATATTAGATGAGTAGATCTAGAAGGAGGGAATAGGGAGAGGCAGTGTTTGAAGAAATAATGCTAAAGAATCTTCTGAAGTGAAGAAAAATGAGTCTCTAAAATGAAAAAGCAAACTGAGTTCTGAGTGAGATAAAAAAATCCATTCCTGGACATGTTGTAGAGAAATTTAAAAACAATAATGATAGAGAAAAAAATCTGAAAAGCCACCAGAAAGGAAACATTACCCACAAATAAGCAATGTTTTGCCAAAGCCAATTTCTCATCAGCAACAATTGATGCCAATGTTCCAATAGCTCCAAAGCGATCCGAAAAACAGAATTCTACATTTGGCTATCCAGCATTCAAAGTGAGTGTAAAAATAAATAAATTTTCAGATATTCACAGACTGAGAGTTTAATTTTTTACTCAAAATTATGCTTAAATGTTAATGTATTTTTGACTTTTGCTCAAAGAATTTATGAAGGATGAACTTTAGCAAGAAGAAATTAAACTCATAAGGGAAGAAATTATCTTCCAGCCAAGATGGAATAACAAGCACCAGATTTACCTTTCTACCTGAAGCAACAAAAACTGGACAAATATATGAAACGATGATTCCTGAGCTATTGCATATCAGGTAACAAAGGACAGTGATATCTGAGAGATGGGACACAAGCTAGGTGAGCTGTGTCCAGCTGGCTGCCTAGAGAAAGTTTCCAGGCCACAGTGCCAGAAAGGGGAGCCCAGGCTGACCCTCGTTGTCTCCCTGAGACGAGGAGGCTCGCTGGAGGCAGGGGTTGAGGAGGCCAAGGAAGCAAGAGTCTTCAGGGCAGAATGCAAGAGAAAGGGAGCATCCCAGTACTCAGTGCTGATCAACACGTTCATGTGAGGAAATGACCTGGGCTTAGGGGAAGAAACTCCCAAAGGATTAGGGGAAAAATGCTCATAGTTCACTGATAACCAAGAATAGTGCCATTCCCACCAACCACAGTAGAAAAATCTCAATTCTTGAGGCACTGAGTAGAGTGTTCAGTTTACTTTGGTAATGGAAAAAATTAATTCTAGGCTAAATGGTATGTTGGTCCTGTCAAATATGTTAAAAGCAAGACCTGGAAGGTCAAACTATTGTCAAGTAACTTAACCACATTTAGAACAAAGGTAAATTATATTTATAGGAATAGAGAAATTATCCACCACTCAACAAGGTGAAGTTCACAATATCTAGCATCCAATTAAAAAGAAAAAAATTACCAGACAAATAAAGAAACAGCAAAATACTATTATAAGTGTGTAAGACTTTCATTACTGTGACAAAATACCCAAGAAAATCAATATAAAGGGGAAAGATTTATTTTGGTTTACAGTTTCAGTCCATAGGTGGTTGGATCCATTGCTTTTGTTTTTTCTTCCTTGAAAAACTGCTTTTTTTTTTTTAATCTATACATGTTTGCAGTACATAATGTTTACATTCCTTGTGTGGAGTTGGTACCTATACACAACATGTCTTAATTACTTTTTGCATCTCTATTCCCTACCCTCCCTCCCCCTTCCCTCCATCTCTCAATGTTCTTCCCATTTGAGAAAGGATCCATTGCTTTTAGAACTGTGTCAAGGCTGAATATTATAGCCACAGGGATGTGAAACAAAGGAGACTGCTCTCTTCATGGAGCCCAGGAAGCAAAGAAGGGGAAGGGAAGGGCTGGGTCCCAATACGCCCTCCAAGTCCATGACTTCAATGGTCCAACTTCCTTCTATTGGGCCCCACTTCCCAAAGTTTCTATCACCTCCTAATAGTGTCATCAGCTGATAACCAAACCTTCAACACATGACCCTTTTGGGGACATTTAAGATCCAAATTGTAACAGTAAGGAAGAGAAAAACCAGTCAATCAAAACTGCCCCAGAAATGAAATAGTAGGAGACAAAGGCATTAAAATACTTGTTATAACTGAATTTTCTATGTTCAGAAGCTAGAAGAAAGATTAAGCATGTTCAATAGAGTAACAAAAGATATTTAAAAAGACCCACGCCAAACTTCTGAAAAATCACAATGCTTGAGATGAAAAATACACTGATAAGATAGTTTTGCCATTGCAGAAGAAAAATTTTGTGAACTTGAAGACATAGAAACTATCCAAAATAAAACACAGAAAGAAAAAAGACTGAAACAAATAAAAGAGTTTCGATGAGTATGTGATAATTTAAGTCAGCCTAATATAGGTGTAGTTAAAGTTCCTGAGGAGAGGAAAGGGAGACAGAAAAAAGTTTCAAGAAATGTCTGAAATATTTCCAAATCTTATGAAAGCTATAAACTCATCCATCCAAGACACTTAACAAACTACAAACACAATAACAGAAAGCAAAATACACCAAGGCACATCATCAAATTGCTTAAAACAAGTGATAACGAGACAGTTTTAAGAGTACCCTTTGGTGGAAGACTTATTACACACAAAGGCACAAAGTATGACAAATTTCTTATTACTGTATAAACAATGCAAACTGAAAGACAGTGGAACAACATATTTAAAGTACTGAAAGAAAAACCTGTCTACACAAAATTATACTCAGTGAAAATATAGTTCAAAAGTAAAGGAGAAGTATGGATTCAGGCATACAAAAACTGATAGAATTTGTTACTAGGAGACGTGCCCTGTGAGAAAGTTTAAAGGAAGTTACTGAAATAGGACAATGATACCAGAGAGAAATAGTTTTGGATTACAAGACTCAATATTGCTGAGATGTCAATTCTCCCCAAAGTCTTCTGTACATTCAACTGTGTCCTAATCCTAACAGGCTTCCTGTGTATGAGTGTGGAAACAGAAAAGCTAATTGTAAAATTTATATAAAAATGCAGAGGACCTAAAATAGCAAAAACAACTTTGGAAAGAAGAAGAAAGTGGAAGGACTCATACTACTTGATTTCAAGTTTTATTATAAGTTATAGAAATCAAGAGTGTGAAATTGGCATCAACATAGTGAAATAGATCAATGGAACAGAGTAGAAGTTCCAGAAGTAGATCCACACATATATAGTCAATTGGCTTTTGGCAAAAATGTAGAGGAAATTCAGTTTGGAAAGCATAATCTTATCAACAAATAGTATTGGTAGAATTAAGTATCCATAGGCAAAAATAAAAACAAAAATAGAATAAGCTATACCTCAAAAAGGATAATAAACTTAAATTTACAATACAAAAATATAAAATGTCTAGAAGAAAATGTTTGCAGGCCACGAGTTAAGCAAAAATTTCTTGAATGTAACTCCAAAAACGTTTAAAATGGCTATAGTGCCAAGAACAAATTATTAAATTGGATTTCATCAAAATTAAGAAAA
Source organism: Erethizon dorsatum (assembly GCA_028451465.1). Lineage (NCBI taxonomy): Eukaryota > Metazoa > Chordata > Mammalia > Rodentia > Erethizontidae > Erethizon > Erethizon dorsatum. Next base: position 109,745,986 of record CM051827.1, on the reverse strand, counting down.
TCTGCTCTTTGAAAGATCTTGTTATAAAAACAAATGACCAGCCATAGGAGAAAATATGTGTGAATCACATACCTGATAAAGGTTTTTATCCAGAATATACACAGCTCCCTATCTGAGGAAGATACCTTCCAAAACCTCCCATGCAGCCTGAGATGGGGGACAGTACCAAACACTATATACACTGTTTTTTTTCTATACAAGCATACCTATGATAAAGTTTAATATATAAATAAAGCACAATAGAAGATTAATAATAATAGAAAAATGAAACGGTTATAACAATATACAATAAAAGTTTGTTCTTTGGGACCATTATTAAGTAAACTAAGAGTTAATTGAGCATAAACACTGCCATACCAAGATAGCAACTAAATGACTCTTGGGCAGATAGTGGCATGGACAGCACGGATACACTAGACCAAGAGATGATTCATGTCCCAGGTAGGACAGGGTGGGAAGGTACAAGACTTCACGGCACTACTCAGAAAAGCACATAATTTAAAATATATAAACTGTTTATTTCTGGAATTTTCTACTTGATATTTTCCAGCTGTGAATGACCCTGATAACTGAGTCCACAGACAATAAAAGAATTGGATCAGGGAGGACTACTGTAAAGAACTCTAAACCTCGATGTTACACACATACACACACACGCATACACACACACTGCCCCCAAAATGGGCAACAGTTTTTTTGTACAGACATTTCACCAAATTAGCATATAAAAAGGTATTTGACAACATTAGTCTTCAGTAAAATACAAATGAAAACTGTAATAAGATACTCTGTGTACCTACTGCAGTGTCTAAGACTGCAAGTGCTGGCAAGGATAAGGAGCAACTTAAAGTTTCTTACATTGCTGGTGGGAATGTCAGCCATTTTGGAAAAGTCTTGAAGTCTTTTAAAAAGCTAAGCATATACCTACCATATAATCAAGGTATTCCACTCCTAGGTGCCCAAGAGAAATGAAAGCTTCTATTGATTCAAAGATTTGTACACAGAGCTGCTTTATTTATAGTAGCCAAAATTTATTTGGAAATAACCCAAATGTCCCAAATCAATAAGCGAACAGATAAACAAAATGTATTGTGTATTGTATTCCATACAATGGAATACTGAGCAGAAATAAAAAGAATAAATTATTGGCATGCACAAAACATGGCTGAACCCCAGAATAATTGTGCTAAGTAAAACAAGAGAAAGCATATGGCCTGTATAATTCTATTCAAATAAACTTTAGAAAAAGAAAAGAGATCTACAGTCACAGAAAGCAGATCAGTGGTTGCCTGTGGATGGTTAGGACAGGGAGTCGAGGGAGGGAGAAACTAGGAAGAATCACAAAGAAACTTTTGGGGCTCATGTTTATTATCTTAATTATGGTGAAGATTAGATGGAAATATGCATATTCAAAAAACTCATCAAGGGCTGGTGAGATGGCTCAGCGGCTTAAGCGCCTGCCCGGCAAACACGAGGGCCCGAGTTCGACTCCCGGAACCCACATATGAAAAAGGGGCCGGTGATATCGCTCAGCGGCACAGGCGCCTGCTGGCGCGCGAGGTCCTGAGGTCGACCCTCCGGTACCCACAAAAAAAAAAAAAAAAAAAAAAAAAAACTCATCAAAATTGTTCACTTTAAATATGTACAGTTTACCGTCAACTATATCTCAGTAAAGCTATTAGAAAAAATGCCACAAAGGAAGGACAGGAAGCAGGAAGTAATGGTAAACAAAGAAACCAGCCATGTGTTGGCAAATCTAAATGAGTATTGGTCATTTACATTAATAATGACTGTGTCAGTCAGCTTTCTGTTATTGTAACAAATGCCCAAGACAATCAACTTAAAAAGAGGGAAGTTTTATTTTGGTTTTCAGTTTCAGAGCTTTCATTCCATAGTTGTTTGGCACTATTGCTTTTGGGCCTGTGGTGAGGCAGCACATCATGGTGGGGAACATAAGGTGGAGTGAAGCTGCTCACCTCATGGTGGGGAAGCAAAAAGAGAAGATGAGAAAGGGGCTGAGGTCCCAATGACCCCTTGAAGGGCACACCTCCGATGACCAGAAGAACACCCATAGGTCCCACTTCTTAAAGGTTCCACAACCTCTCCATATCAATAGGAGCAGGGGACCAAACCTTTAACACAGGGGCCTTTGAGGACACATCTAAACCACAGCAATGATAGTAATGACTATTTCTGGAGGTTTAAAGGCAAGACAGGATGGAAAAACCTGATTTTGCATTGGTTGGGACAAGTCTAGGGATTTTACTCAGCTCTAGATTTAAATGTGCATGATGTCTATTTCCATGCTGGCTGAGGGGAGAAAAAAAGAAAGGGATTTTAAATAATCATTCAAAAATATGTGAAATGGGCCGGTGAGATGGCTCAGCGGTGTAAGCGCCTGCCTTGCAAGCGAGAGGGCCCGAGTTCGACTCCCGGAAACCCCCATACGAAAAAGGGGCCGGTGATATCGCTCAGCGGCACGGGTGCCTGTTGGCACGCGAGGTCCTAAGGTCAACCCCCCGGTACCCACACACACACGAAAAAAAATGTGAAATAGGAAAAAAGCATAGTAAATTGAATGCACAAAGTAAAATAATTGAAGCCATGGGAAAGCAGGTAGGAACAGTTTAACACATCCCCTTAAACTTCCTGTAGGAATCAAAAAAGGCTGCTTGGAGGGGAGAACATTTATCTAAGATCATTTAAAAATGAGCAGGACCAGTGAGATGGTTCAGCAGTGTAAGCGCCTGCCTGGCAATTGTGAGGTCCTGAGTTCGACTCCCGGTACCCACATAAAAAAAAAAAAAGAGCAGAAGGGCAGAAGGTGCCATCTACACAAGTAGGACTTCTGTAATAAATGGGGGCCGGTTGCATGAGCAAATACATACAGGGAGGCAAAAAGACGTGGCAGAGGCAACACATAAGATGCGGGGGCTGGAGGGTGTGGGCAGGAACCTGCAAACGGAGGTTGGGATCACCTCACTGAATGCTTAACTGAGGGCAGTGGGGAGCCACAGAAAGCTTTTCCAAGTGTAGGTGACATGGTGGATGTATTGGTCAGCTTTCTCATTGACAGGACAAAGAACCTGAATCCTGCAACTTAAATGAGAAGTGTAATTTGGCTTGAGGTTTCAGAGGTTTCATTCTGTGGTCAGCTGGCTCCAAGGCAAAAACTTCATGGCAGAAGGGCTTGGTGGAGCAAAGCTGTTCACTTCATGGTGGCCAGAAAGTAGAGCATAGGGGAAGAGCGCCAGCAAGAGATATGCTCTCCAGAAGTACACCCTCTGATGACCCACCTGCTCCATGAGCCCCTCCACCTAGCAGCACATTCAGCTATGAGCATGGGTGGATTAATCCAGGGACATGTATAGCACCCCCATGACCCAATCACTTCTCTAGGATTCTCTTAATCCAGTCAAGTTGACAATTAAGATTAACTGATGCAGTGGGAAGTGTTTTCCAATAATGGTTCTGGTGTTCTCTCAAACAGTGTAGAGCTTGAGTTGTTAGGCAGTACTGGAGGGAGGAAGGTGGGAGAGGAAGGCTGAGGGAACGTCGCAGGGATGGAGGGAGGAGGCCACCACATGTCCCCCTACAGCTCAGCTTCCTGCTCAATGTCAGTGGCAGGCCCTTCAGTATGAAGATGGTCCCAGGGAGCTGGGATTAATGAGATGAGATGAATGAGTTGGGATGATTTGTTTTCCCAACAAATCAGTGCGACACTGAGTCTGTGGGAATGTGCTTTTAGCGGTGATCTCACATTACATTATAAAGTGAGAGCAGCAGGGAAAGAGTCCTGGCCTTGGGGTCCAGGTGACTGAATTAGCTCTAGCCCACTGTGTAATCCTGGCCAAGTCTCTCTCCCTTCTTGAGCCATGTAATATATCACCCCTGCCTCTGAGGAAGAGGGCTGGTTGAGCAGGCCCCTCAGTCTCTACCCAAGACTCACTTTCAACAACCTCACGCTGGGTCAGGAGGTCTGGTTCCAGGTCTCTGTACCCATTTTAATGTCCATCACTCTAGCATGCCCTCCTAGCAGGGCCACCTCTAGCCCCACCATGGAGTCCTCCAGCTGGTGAGGTAAAGCCCTCTGTTTGCTTTCTTTCCTCACAATGAAAATAGCTTTATTGTTTTCATTATAAAATGAATATGGGCACAAAAAAATTTAAACCGTAAGGGAAGTATAAACTAGAAAGTGAAATCTTATTGTAAAAAGGTAATTTTACCATTAAGATTTGGTAACAGTCTTCCAAATAACTCCTTACGCACACACACACACACACACCCTTACACACAATGCTACAGGATGATACTTTTGTATTGTGTTTGTTTTTGGTGATGGAGAGCTAACCCAGGACCTTGTGCATGCTAGGCAAGTGCTCTACCACTGAACTGTACTCCCAGATGCAAGGATATAGTATTTTAACTATGGTGCAATTTATGTTTTTCACTCAAAAATATATCACAAGTATCTGTATAAAAATATATCAACCTAGTTATTTTCAGAATTTTATATGTTTATGTAAGTTGTATACCAATACATTACTTACATAAATGTATAAATGTGATCAATATAAAAGAGAGCAGACCCAGCCAACTCTTTATTTTTAGTGGCTTTCTATTTTCCTCTATGGACCATAAGCAGTACTGTCTTTAAATGTGCATCCTTTTTCATTTTGGGGATCAATTTTCAGATATGGAATTGTTGGATCAAAAATATGAATATTAACATTTTTGATACTGCTCTCCAAAACGTTAGTACCAATTCTCAGTTGAACGTGGTGGTATATGTCTGTAATCTCAGCAGTCAGGAGGCTGAGACAGGAGGGTTGCCATGAGTTTGAGACCAGCCTGGGCTACATAATGAGTTCAAGGCCAGTCTTGAACTATATAGCAAGACCCTATCTGAAAAAAAACTTAGTACCAATTCTCACATCTATGGACAATATGTCAGGCCTATTTCTCAACATCCCTTCTTTTTTTTTTTTTTTTTTTGTGGGTACCAGGGGGACGACCTCAGGACCTCGCGCGCCAACAGGCACCCGTGCCACTGAGCGATATCACCGGCCCCTTTTTCGTATGTGGGTTCCGGGAGTCGAACTCGGGCCCTCGCGCTTGCAAGGCAGGCGCTTAAGCCGCTGAGCCATCTCACCGGCCCTCAACATCCCTTCTTAAAAGTCATTATCATTTTGTAATCTGATAGGTGAACATGTCGTTTTATTTTAAAAAATTGTCATTTATTTGTTTTTTAGTGAAATTAGTCATCTGCTTATTGACTGTTTAGATGCTTTCTGGGTGAAATATCCTGTCTCTGCCTTTTATCTGTTTTCTTTTGAGCACGCTTGTTTATTTCTCATTGCTTTTCAAAAGCTCTTTACATATTGAGGATTTAGCTTTAGACCATCTCTTTTTTCAGGGTCACTGGCGTTTGAGCGATGGTTCCCTGCGAAGTCAGACTCCCAAGAGACTGGAGTAGTTTTTGTCTCTGGTCAGTGGAGGGCAGCAGTGGGCAAGAGTCACTTTCAGGAGGTTGCACAGGCGGGGGGGGGGCAGGGACACACACACACACACACACACACACACACACACACACACACGCACCCCTTCCTCTTCTCAGGAAACCTCTTTGTCCAGTGACTCTTAAAGGCCCCGGTACAGATCCCTTCCACTTGGTGTCTCGAGATAGCTCTGGACAGTGTAGAATCAGGCTCTGAAGTTAGATTGGAGTTCGAAATCCAACTCTGTCACCAGCTGTCTGTCGACTACGTGTGACCTTCATGACCTCTACCTCTCGCTTTCCTCACCCGCGAATTGGGCCCGCGGACCCACCTTCGCTCACTGTGCGCCCGCGCTGTGGCTCGCTCATTGGCTGAGCTGGGACAGGTAGGTCCGGCCTGGGCGTGGTCCTGTCTGCGCCGCGGGAGGGGAAAGGGGAGGTCGGGGAGAGCTGATGAGGGCTGACGGGCGGTGGGCAGAGCTTTGGGTTGGGAGGGACCAGAAGGGGAGATGCGGCTCCGGGCAGGAAAGACCCTCACTGGGGTGCAGGAGCTGTGCTGGCTGGGAGAGAAGGCTCCCGGGTTTTCCAGCTGAGGGGTCGGGTGGACAGCCAAGGGGGTGCAGTTTTGTCATGGAGGAGTTGAGTTCTGCCTAGGGAGACCGCTAGGCTCTTCCGAGCAGCGGGACCTCCCAGCCCTAGCCCAGCCTCTTCGCTCCTACCCGCACTGCCTCCTCAGCCCCGCAAAAGCTGGGGCCGCCCCTGCCAGGGATCCGAGCTGTTCCACACTAATTCAGCCGGGGAGGGCTTATCCGTGCCTCCTTCCCTCCGGATCTCCCCTCTTGCTCCCCCAATTCCTCTAGGTCCCGGATTGGGGAGGGGCACGAGGGGGCCTTTTTCCAGCTCTGGGACCCCTGTCCCTTCCTCAGGCTGGGAGCAAGGCAGGGTCCAGGGGGCCCTTGGCTCAGGAGGGGAAACCGGAAGAATGGCTTTCTGATAGGCACGACTGTGGCCTGGGGGAGGATGAATCACCAGAGTGGCAGAGGGAGAAGGCTGTGAAGAAGGACGGGCAGGGCCCTAGCCCCTGAGGTGTTGTGGGAGACTGGGAAGAGGTGGCAGGTCCCAGGGCTCTGCGACGCTGGGGAGGGGGGCTGTCTCTGCATTTCCCTCAATCCAACCTGGTCTCAAGGCCAAGGCGGGATTATAAACGTTTATTCCTTTGATTATATTAATAATAACTACAATAGAGGCTCTGTGTATAGGCTGCTTACCATATGCTAGGCTTCCTGCATTATGTCATCAAATCCTCACTTACCTTATGGTTAAACTCCATTGTACAGATGAAGGTGTGGGAGTTCAGAGAAGTTAAGGCGCTTGCCCTGGGTCACAGTGAGGAATCGGTGCAAGACCCCGTTTGTCCCCAGAGGCTGAGAACTCCCCTCCTAGGATCCTCACCTGCTAGAATCATGGGAAACATGGAGGTGCCTTCTGGGTCCAACCCGTCCTCATAACAGGAGGAAGACAGGTGAGAGGCCAGGCCTTAGGGGTCTGGCCTGCAGCATCTTGGGCCTGACTGTAACTTGGGCAAGCCCTTGTTGCTCTTTGATCCTCCATGTCCTATCAGTCCAGCAAGACCAGTGGTTTCCACCCAGGTGCCCAGGCACCCAGAGCCTACGGAGCCATATCAAGAAGCAGGATCCGAGAGTGGGTGGGCTCCTCCACCCACCGTTAGGCCACCCAAGCCACAGTTTCTCTAATGCTGCACATTCTGGGAAAGTTTTTTTGGTTTGTGGGTTTCATGGGGAGGTAAGGAATTAAAGTGGTTATTGCTCAATGGGTGACAAGGTGGGGCGCCCCACCAGGCTGATGGAGCAGGGTCGGCAGGAGGGTGGCAGGGGCTCTTTGGGGTTTCCTAGGGCTGTGAAGAAGGGATGGGGGCATATGCATGTATGGGGGTTGGTGCTGGCAGTTGGCCTGTGGTGTGGAGGGAAGGCCTGGTTCTCCCCTTCTAACCAGTTTGAGGTAGGCTGTGGGTGGTGGGTATGGCTTCTGGAATCTTATCAATTCCTCAGGAATGTACGCAGCTTTACCAACCCCAGCCACAGGCAGAGGAGTGGGGTACAGGCCAAGGCCTGTCCTAGCTGTGGGCGAGGATCCTGGGGTGGGCCCCCCTCAGGCAAGCTGGGGCCTAGGCCAAATTTGGGGTGAAGCCAGCCAAGGAGAAAACACAGGAACACCAGGTGTCCCTGTCCCCTGCTAGAGCTGGCCTTTCCTCTCTGCTGCCAGGTTCATGCCAGCTTCTACCTCCTGTCCATTTCTCCAGATTGTACCTGTAGGGTTGCTACAGCCCCAGTTATGTCTTCATGTATTAAAGCACAGAGTGTCTGAACTGTACCAGGCATTTCTCATCAAGAGCTTTTTTAATCTCCATAACCCACTCAATTTATATTTTTAATCAGTAGTTGATACATGAGTAAAATTAAGTCTCAGAGAGGTTAAGTGATTTGTGCAAGGCCAAGCAGCTGCTGAATATTGAAGTCAAGCACTAACTAGCTGACTCCAAAACTGATTTAGTTCTCATTTCACTAAACTCAGAGTTCATAGAAACCAAGACCTGGTCCTTGATCTTATGATGTGTCCTGTTGGTTCTTAAAGGGATAAACAGGTGGATAAATGATCTTACTCATTATGTGAGTTGACTTTCCATTACAGTGTTGGATACCTGAGAATTATAAAGAGAAAAGGTTTATTTTGGTCAACAGTATTAGAGGTTCCAGTCTCTGATCCCTTGGCCTTTGGGCCTGTGGGGAGGCAGCACATCATGTTGGGAGCATGTGGCAGAGCAAAACCACTCACCTCATGTCTGGGAAGTGAAAGAGATAAAAGAGAGGAAGAGACCAGGGTCCCAAATCCCCTTCAGGGCCATGCTCCCACTGACCTAAGACCACCCACTAGGCCCCACCTCTTAAAGTTTCCACCATCTCCCAATAGTGCTAAGCTGGGGACTGAGCCTCCAACACGTGGGCCTTTGGGAGATGACCCAGATCTAAACTATAGCACTCAGCATGAATGCTGGGTCAGGACAACGTGGTGGATGTGCTGTGGGATGGCTGCTGTTTCTCCTGCTGTAGATAGTTTCCTCTGTAGGTGGGGTGTGGCTGCACTCATTCCAGGGTTAAGTCATCCCAGAAAAGAAAAAGGAAAAAGGAGAAGAAGGAGGAGGGAGAGGAGAAGGAGGAGAAAGGGAAGGAGGAGACAGAGAGAGCAAGGTAGTGTGTGTGTTCTGGTAATACAGTGCCTGGATCCAGCTGCTGGAGAGCCTATAATTCCCAAGAGTGTCAGCCAACAATTTCTTGTTTTGTTTATGTCAGTTTGATACTTGCAACTAAAAAACACCAAATTAATGCCACTTATGTGGCATGTAAATGGCTTGAAGGTGGAATTCTTGACTTTTATCCCCAGAACCTATGTCTTCCCCATCTTGGTACATGGCTCCACCATCCACCCAATTATGCAAGCCCCTTTCTCTTCCCAGCAGCCCCACATCTAACCTAGCCACAAGTCCAATAAACCCTACTTTCTAAGTATATCCAATCCTTCTATTTCTCTGTGTTTGCCCTGTGCCTTAGTCCAGGCTATCACCCTCTCTCACCTGGATTACTGCAAATAGGCTTATCAATGGTCTCTCTGGTTCAAGTCTTATTTCCTCTTGAATATTTCTCTGATCACGGCCAGGCAGATCTTTCAAAAATATGAACTAGATTATGTCACTCCCTTGTGTAAAATTATTTAACAGTTTGAAATGAAATCTCTTTTCTAGGGCTCCTAATAGGTAAATCTTATCTACCTTGTAATGTCATCCTCCCTTCTTTTCTATTCCATAAGGCTGCCAAGCTCATTTCTGCCTCAGGGCACTTGCACTTGCTGCTAACTCTATCTGGAAGAATCTACATCTTCACAAGGCTGTTGTCTCATTGTTCAGATTGTCACCCTCACAGAAGCCTTCCTAGCTAAAGCATCTACTTCTCACTTCCACCCCATATTATTCTCTGTTTTATCACCTGGCTTACACCTTCATAGCATTTCCCACAGTTTGTGATGGTGGGTGAATCAGAAATGGACTAGCCATCATAGACGGAAAATCAGCTTTGAATCAACCCAATCCTTGATTACACTGATGGTGATTTGCTTCAACTACCCACCAAAAGTGAAAGTACATCCTTTCTTGAGGACAAGAACATGATCCAGAGCTTCAGATTATCTGTAGGTTTTTAATACACAATGTCAAATTTTAATCAAAATTTCCCAAACATTCATAGGACATGAATTGACCAAAATATCAAGAGAAAAAAAAATACTAGAAACAGACCCATAGGAGACCCAGGCATAGGCATTACCAGACTTTTAAATAAAAATGATTAATGTGATCAACAAATTAAATAAATAGATGGAGAATTTCAGCACAGAACTGGAAATTAAGAAATTATCAAAAATAAATTTTAGAACTAAAAAAAAAAAATCAACAATTGAAATGAAGAGCTCAACAAATGGATTTCATAACAGATTGGACCCAAGTATAGAAAGAATTAGTGGACGGAAAGTATGTCAAAAGAAAGTGCCTATGGGCCGGTGAGATGGCTCAGCGGCGTAAGCGCCTGCCTTGCAAGCGCGAGGGCCCGAGTTCGACTCCTGGAACCCACATACGAAAAAGGGGCCGGTGATATCACTCAGCGGCACGGGCGCCTGTTGGCGCGCGAGGTCCTGAGGTCGACCCCTGGTACCCACCAAAAAAAAAAAAAAAAAAAGAAAGTGCCTAAGGGCTGGAGATATAGCTCAGTGGCAGAGCACCTGCCTGGTAAGCGTGAGGTCCTGAGTTCGATTCCTGGTACAAAAAAAAAAAGTGCCTAGGCCAAAGTAAGGAGAGACTAAAAAATGAAAAAATAGAGTAAACAATGTAAGAGATGTATGAAACACAGTGGAAATGTCTAAATTTTGTATAATTGGTATCTCAGAGCGAAAGGAAGGAAAAAATAGGGCAGACAGTATTTGAGATACAATGACCAAGAATTTTGAAAGCTGAAGAAAGACATCAAGAACAAGACCCATGATAAACTATGAACTCTAGAGAGAATAAATAAAAAGAAAACCATATTTGGGCACAGGATAGCAAGACTTCTGAATACCAAAGACAAAGGGAAAATCTCAAAAGCAGCCAGAAGAAAAAAGAAAATACTGCCATACCCAAGTCTCCATGCATTCCTACTGTGACCTCACCTCTACTCTCCCATCCACTCCTTCAGTTCCAGTCACACTGACTTTTTTGTTCCTTGCACATCCCAGACATGTTTCCAGTTTTTGCACTGGCAGTTTCCTCCATCAGATTCATTCTTCTCTCAGATATTTATACGGCTTCTATCTTCATGGTTTTCAAGTCTTTTCTCACATGTCGCCATCCCACTGAGGACTACTGTGGCCACCCCATTTAAAACACTTACTCCATCTGGCATGTCTCATCTCTCCTCCCTGTATTATTTTTCTCTGCAAATTATTTTTCTCATAAATTATTGTGAGATAATATCAACTTCGCATGTTTATACTTTTCTGGGGTCTCTTTTGGCTTAGAGATTTTAAAATGTAATTTATTTATTTAAAATAGATACCTAAAATAATTCAATTTGTTTTTATCAGGAGGGTCACCCAGGATATTTAGGATGCCATGATGCGAGAAGCAGAAGTTCCTCTTCATTACTCGTGTGTCCCTCATTTGATTTTTCCCTGTGTCTTTTATTGCAAGTAAGACTGATCTCTAGAAGCAGATTAGATGAATGGATAGATAGATAGATAGATAGACAGACAGAGATAGATAAAGTTTCAGGAAACCCAACTCCAAGTGACTTACAGAATAAGGACATCATTGTCTCACATAAGAAGCCATCCAGAAAGTTGAAACTTCTCCAACATTAGCTGAAAGATGAGATCAAATTTGTTCATTGTAACATTTTGTCACACTCAGCAAGCTGATAATCTTGACAAAGAAGGATAGTTTCTTCTGCTGCTGTACCTTTTCAGGCGCTAAGACCCTCATTTTCTGCAGTACTCCCTGGCAGATCCCCCTCTGTCCCACTGACTGATATAGTGCATCCAAAACTTATAGGTAACAAGTGGTCCCCCTGCCTCAGCCTCCTGAATGCTACAATTAGAGGTGTGTGCCACCATGGACTCTGGTCAAATCTGACAGTACCAATGGGACATGGTGGTGCACGCCTGTAATCCCAGCACTCAGGAGGCTGAGGCAGAAGGATCACTTCTAATTCGAGGCCAGCCTGGGTTACAAAGTGAGTTCAAGGCTATCCTGAACTGCATAGTGAGACCCTGTCTCAAAAACAAAACAACAAACAAACAAACAAAAAACTGACAATACCTAAGAAAGCTAAATGATTCAGTCAATTATCTCTACCTAAGTCTAGAGAGGAACCAGCATTAAACTAAATAAAGGACAAAAGCTCTGGTAATGAAGATACCAATTTTTCCCTACATGTCTATATTTCTTTGGCTCTAACTCCAACTATATATCTTGTTTTAAGTTAGTATTTATTGATATGCTTACAGGTCAACAAGCATATCTTTTTATTTTTTTTACAGGGTCTCTCTGTGTGGTTCAGGGTGGCCTTGAACTCACCATGTAGCCCAGGCTGGCCTCAAACTTGAGGCAACCCTCCTGCCTTGGCCTCCTGAGTGCTGGGATTACAGGTGTGCGCCACCATGCCCGGCCAACATGCATATCTTGACTGGCTTAGACTGTGATTCGTCCACTCTGGTAGGAGGGATCCAGCTTCATCAGCAGAAGGCTGCTTAACACTTGACCAAAATCACGATTCTGATACCAAGAAAGGGTGCACTATTGTGTGGGCAACACACAGACTCTGTTATAGAACACCTCTCAATTTGTCATTTAAAGAGTCACATCCTTGATTGCATTGATCCTCACCTGGGATATTTTACCATGTTATTTTGTAGATGAAGCTCAGAGATGCTGGGTAAATTGGGATGAAGATGGTAACACTAAGATGTGTTGAAATCCTGTTTTGGGTCTACCACTCCTGAATATCCTGGCTGTAGATCATTAGTGGTCTACAAATTTCACCAAAAAACTTATTCATGAATATTCATAGCAGCATAATGTATGAGTTAAACTGTAGAAACAACCCAAAGTTTCATCAACTGACGAATGGATAAATAAACTGTGGTATAGACATGTAATGAAATATTATTTGGCCATAGAAAAGAATGAAGTACTAATACATGCTACGACATAAAGAGACCCTGAAGACATGCTTAGTGAAAAAAGCCAGTCACAAAATTCACGTAAATTATGATTCCATTTACATGAATTGTCCAGAAAAGGCAAATCCTTAGAGATGGAAAGTAGATTGCCAGGGACTGGAAAAGGGACGGGAATATTAGGGACAGTGATAACTAAAGGGCACAAGCTTTCTTTTTGGGGTAATGAAAATGTTTTAAAATTGCGGTGATGGGTTGCCCAAGTTTGTGAATATACTAAAAACACTGAAACATTTTAAATGAGTAAATCATATGGTATGTGAGTTATATCTCAATAAAACCATTACTAAACTGGACATGGTGACACATGTCTGTAATTGCAGCATTCAGGAGGCTGAGGCAGGAGGATTGCCACAACTTTCAGGCCAGGCTGGGCTACATAGTGAGTTCAAGGCCAGCTAGAACTATATAGCAACACCATGTCTCAAAAACAAAACAAAACAATAAAAACAAATAACAAACACAAAAGCCAAAATGCAACAAAAAACAGTAACTAAAAAATGGCTACAAGTTACTTGGAACTTCTATGGAGAAATAGGATCTATGTCCCTTCCCCTTAAATCTGAGTGGGCTTGTGACTACTGTGACAAGCAGGGTACAACGGAAGTGACACTATGTGACATCTGGGGCTAGGCTTTTTAGCAGTTTCCATCTGACTTTCTCTAGAAACTGATGCTTAAAACATTCCCTCTTAGAAACCAGCTGCCATGTTTGGAGAAGGCACATCTTGACCCTCCAGCTGACATTCCTAGCTAAACCCAGCCATCAGCCAATCTCAGGCCAGGAGCCAGACATGTGAGTGAAGAAGTGCCCGGATGATCCTAGTCCTCAGCCACTGGAGTCCTCCTCACCAAAGCCTCAGACCTCAGGGAGCAGGGACAAACCATTCCTGCTATGCTCTGTCCAAATTCCTGAACCCTGAATCCATGAACATAACAAAAAATGTTGTTTTATACGGCCAAGTTGGGAGTCGTTGTTAAGCAGCAGTAGGTTACCAGAAAACCACTTTCCTACTTCCTGCTGCACAGTTCTTTCCTCCGTCCCATTGGACCCCTCATGGATGTCTCAAGAGCCCTGATTCACATTCTCTGGAGAAGCAGGTGGTGCTCAGAACTGGAGAGGGCAAGGGTCTGTCTTTTCCTCTCACCCTGTTCTCTGAGGGTGTTTTCTGCACATTATATATGGTTGAAGATTTCACCTGCAGGTTCAAATTCTGGTGTTAATCCCTGGAACACCCGTGTGCACACCTGTTCACTCTGACTCTGGGAACTGGGAAAATGGTTTGGACAGATGTGCATTTCTTCTACACCAACTTGCTAGCTCCTTGGTTACCCTATCTCAGTTCCTTGACCAGGTTCCAGGCCACTCCCTGCCCCTGTGATGTCCTTTAGCACCGCCAAGTCAGTGTGTCCACAAGCACACATATCACCTTCCCTCCAACACCTGCACCTCTCCCATGTCCTCCACCTCTGAAGAAGGAAACCATCCTTCCAGTAGTTCAAGCCCCAAGCCCAGGAGTCTCTTTTTCCCCTCCATTCTCACCCCTAGACCTTTGTGTCTAGTGTGTGGGATTTAAATGCCACCTGGATTTGGATGACTTCTCCATTTTTGTCTCCAGTCCTCACCTTTCCTCTGAACATGTTCCCAGGACATCCACCTGCTATTTGGGGCTCATTCTTCACTCCTTTGCACCACACATCTGGTCAGGAAATGCTGTTGGCTCCATTCAAAGTACTTTTGGAATCCAGTCTCAGCTCAGTGTGACCCTCCCACCTTGCAAGCCAGCATGTCCCCCCAGGATTACTGTAAGCCTCCCTGGCTGAGCTCCCTTCTTCCAGCTTTACCCATGTCTATTTCTCACACAGGAGTTTCAATGATCCTTTTAGGTGAAGGTCAAGCCGGACCCTCCTCTATTGGAAACCTCTGCTGGTTCCTGTCTCAGTCAGGTTAAGGGCCCGCCTGTGACCTGACAGTGGCCAGCTACCTCCCCTTCCTGCTGTTTGCTGCTTCCCCCTCCCTCTCTCGCATCCCCCGCCCTTCTTGATCCCCTGAGGATTCTGTGCTGTACAGCCTTTGCAGCTGCTGTGCCCTCCGCGGGGAGTGGTTTTCCTGAAGACACCCGCTGGGCTCATTCTCATTTCCTTCCATCTCTACTCGAATGTATCTAAAAGGGAGGCTGTTCCTAGCTGCTGCCTCCCCCAAACTCTCTAGCCCCCTTTCCCGACTCTCCTTTCTCCCATAACACTTATCTGACGGATTCACCATACATTGATTTGTCTTTTCCCAGTTATGTGGAAGCTCACAAACTCAGGGACGTACCTGTCTTGTGTAACCTTGGTTCGTAGAACAATGCCTAGATGAACTAGAGACAGCTCAATGGTCATCTGTGGAATGAATGAATGGATTCCAGACAGCTCCTCCCCCATATCATAGTCATTTTTACTCTGCTTTTTAAAGACACTCACTAATCCCTTAGTCAGCACCCTGGTTCAGACTGCACCATTCCCCTTGACTTTTGTAACTGTTCTTTAATCCATGTCCTCCCTTCTCTCTCTCTGTCCACCTAGGCCAGCGATGGCGAAGCTTTTAGAGCTTTCAATGATAACGAACAGCTCGCTGTGGCATGTGTGCCACAGGCTCACCACCACTGACCTAGGCTCTTGCCACGGCCATTAAAAACATTAATTTTTATGCTTTCCCCATATACTATATGTTACTAATGAAAAACAGACACAGATAAATAAAACAAAAGGAGAAATTCTAGGCACATCCCTACCATGGAGAGATAAACATGCTTTTCATTTGAAGTGTTTTTCTGTGCACAAACTATGACACTTCTTATATATAGTTGTGTTTGTACTGGCTGTCAGATTAATACCCTACTTGGAAAAACCTGGAATCATCGTAGCTGATGTTTACATTTCATGTGTGATCTGAAGCACGTTATTTAACCTTTCAGTGCCTCAATTTCCTCACCTGTAAAATGGGAATGGTGTTAATATCTCCCCCATAGCAGGTGACAGTGAACTTAGTGAGCTCGATAGTGTTGTCGTTGTTGCCGAGTGCATATGCTGTCTGCAGCAGGCACCATTCCAGGCACATCCCACACACAAACTCAGGGAATCTGCCCAGCCACCCATGAAGCAGGTGCTCTAATAACACAATAACTTAAACAGGCTCCAGTGGTTTTACAAAGGGAAGGGAAAGCAAAGCTGGTCCTGGCTCTCTCCAGCTTACAAGAGTCAGTGCTGCTACTGTCTGTAGGCTACTTAATGTTACTAGCAATAGCTGCTCAGGGTCTGCATGTGCGGACATTCTTCTCGCCGAGCCAGTGTTCACAACCCAATCTGTGCGTAGCTTGATGGATCGATTAGGGAGTACCATTTTCATCGTGCGGCTCGTGATTGGTTACACATCAGCTCAAGCTGAAGCAGCCGGAAGCTGTGCTGTGTGCAGCTGCTGGCTGGGTTTTGCTTTGTTCATTCTAACAATGGTTGCTTCTCAAGGTGTGTTAGTGATGGTGCTGGTGGTGACAGAAATAGGAAGGCCAGCATTCTGGCAGAAAATCTAGGTGTAAGCGAAGACCAGGAATGCTCAGGGATGTTTAACTTTCATAGCTGTACACATATTGCTGTGACAAACACCTTTATTATTAAGATATCAATAAAAAAATGACTTTGCAGTTGCTAGACTGAAAATATCTAACCTAAGCACACTTTTATGATCGTTTTGATGATTAATTTCAAAAGAATGACAACAAAAATAATAATAACCTTGGCTAACATTTATTGAGCTTACTACCATACATGTCAGGCTTTATGCCAAAAGCTTTATATACACGATCTATTCAATTTTTCAAACAACTCTCTTTATTACTGGCTCCATTATACAGACAGGGAAATTAAGGCTTAGGGAGATAAGGAAATTGCTCAGTGTCAAACAGAAGGGAGCAGAGCTGGGCCCAAATACATTCAGTCTGGCTTAAACCAGAAACCATGGCCACTCTGCTCTACTACTGGATTGTTGATGAGGCGCGATTTCTTAGATCTATGGTTATTGCATGGCGCTCACATCATCTTATTTAGTTTTCCTACTAATCCTGGGGAAGAGTTACTTTGCTTTTGCTATTTCTCAGTGAAGACCAGGCAGAGTGATGTCAAGGAAGCTGCTTTGGCAAAGCCACACAGCCCATAAGTGGCTGAGCTTGAGCCCCAAGTGATACCTGATGAACCCAGAGTTCTTGACCTCTCTGGCTCAAGCCCTCCAGCACTTCCTTTTATAACGCCATGAACCTGTCCATCTGTGACTGACCACAGTTGTCATTCTAAAAACACCTGTGCGGCAATGTGCCTACCTCCCTAACTAGAGGGCGAGCTCTGCAAGGGCAAGGTGCATGGTGAGTCTTGCTCATTGTTGTGCCCCGCCACAGAGTAGGTGCCCAGTTAACATTTATGGATTGAATGAATGAATGGATGATAGGCCTTCTAGAGGCACGGACCTGGACCTGGAGGATTTTGGGCACACAAACCCGCTCCCTCAGCCCTACTAAGGCAGATTCTAAGGCTCAGGACTTTGTGTTCAGCCTTTCCTGATCTCAGGTACCATAGAAGGATGTCAGCGCCTGAGCCCCCCAGCAGGTGGGACCTGGAATTACCCTTGCCCAGAGCCTCACCTTTAAAAGCACAGATGATGCTGAGGGCTACGCACATCCAGTCCCCCTTCTTCCTGGCAGGAAAGGCCTGTTTTTAAAAAATTATATTTTTATTTTTTAACTGACACATAAAGTATATTTTACTTTTAAATGACATAAAATAAAATACATTTTACCTCTAACTGGACAGAGTAATTGTTCATAATTATGGGGTACGGTGTGACATTTCAACTCATGCATACAATGTATAATGGTCAGATCAAGGTAATTGGCATATCTATCAAACCAGATATTTATCTTTTCTTTGAGTTGAGAACATGCGAAATTCTTTCTACTAGCTATTTTGAAGTATTGTATACAATTGTCATTTTAGTTATCCTACCATAGTATAGAACACTAGAATTTGTTCCTCCTATCCAACTGCACCCCTGTACTGGTTAACTGTTCTCCTTTCTTCTCCAAACCCTTTCCAGTTCTGGTAACCACTATTCTGTTTTCCTTCTCCTTCTCCTCCTCCTTCTCCTCCAACTCCTCCTCCTCCTCCTCCTCCTCCACCACCTCCTCCTCCTCCTCCTCCTCTTCCTTTTCCTCCTCCTTCTTTTTTTGAGACAAGGTCTTGCTGTGCAGTTCAAGCTGGCCTTGAACTCACTATGTGGCCCAGGCTGGCCTCAAACTCATGGCGATCCTCCTGTCTCAGCTTCCTGAGTGCTGAGATTACAGGCGTGCACCACCACTCCTTACCATTCTCTACTTCTTTAGATCAACTTTTTGGCTTCTACACATAAATGAAAACATGTATTATTTGTCTTTCTGTGCTTGACTTAACATAATGTCCTGTAGGTCCATCCATGTTGCTACAAAAGACAGAATTTAATTCTTTTTATGGCTGGATAATACTCCATTGGGCATACGTTCCACATTTTCTTTATTCATTTATCAGTCAATGAGCACTGAGGTTGATTCCCCGTCTTAGCTATTGTGAATTGCAATAGACATGGGAATGCAGATACTTCTGCAACACACTGATTTCAATACCTTTGGATCTATACCCGGGAGTGGGATTGCTGGATCAATTCTATTGTTGGCTTCTTGAGGAACATGCAGTTTTCCGTAATGGCTGTACTAATTTACATTCCCACCAACAGTGTGTGAGTTTCTCAGCAGAGGCCTCCTTTCTTTGGCCATGCCCCCTTGAGACTAAGCTCTCAGGGGACAGACCCTTCTTCGGGATTGGAATACAAATCTGATTGGTCTAAGCCAATCATGGTGATTATATTATCTTTGCCAGATATCGGTTAAGTGAAAGGTGTGTGATCCAATCCTGGCCAACAGACCTGAGGGAAAGTCTGATGGGGAGGCTTCCAGTGAAGGTTTGTTCCCTTTACAGCTGTGGAGGAGGCAATGCCTTCTTCACGGAACATTGTTATATGTGCGATGATGGTAGGCACTGCTGCATCCTTCTCATGACCATGAGGCAAGACAATGTGAGCATGAAGGAGACTGACGCCTCTTTGAAGATAACACTAAACCACTGAATTTTCAAACCCCAGAACTTCTTTTCCTTGTTATAAAGTGAGAAAACAAACTCCATATATTTAGGTGGGCTTTCTGTTCCTTGTTGCTCAAAGTCTCCTGGATGGCACATGGGTAGCCTCTGGCTTCTGTGGCATTTGTCTAGTTGTTCAGCTACTTCTCTGTGCTTTGGTTCCTCATTTCAGGGTGAGGAGGGGTAGAGACTGAAAACTAACATTTGTGAGGTCCCTACTGCAAGTGCACTGCCTCCTTTCTTCCGCTCAGAACTACGTACACAAGCCTTTCCCGATTTACTGAGAAGGAAGCTAAAGTGCAGTCACAGTAGGTGGCTTGCCTAGGGTCACACTCTGAGGCTCCCTACTGCCCACAGGATGAAACCCAAACCTCCTAATGTGGTGTTCAGTGTCCCTCCGGATCCTTTAGAAGCGGCTTGCCAGTTAAACTTATTCCAGGTCCTTCTTGCCTCTGACAAAGAATTAGATGAGACAAGCTGAAAATGATGCCAGAAGTTTATTTGAAAAGTGAGGGGTGAAGGGATAAGGGAAAAACTAGCTCTGCAGAGTAAACTTGGGCCAAACAAGAGAGAAAAAGGTAAAAGGAGCAAAAATAAAAGTACATCCTGTGTCTGGAGACACAGCATGGGCTACCGTGAAGAATCACGACAGTGGGCTCCTCCTGGCAGTGTCTGTGTCCTTAAATATCCTTCACATCTCATGCGAGCCCGCAGGACGTTCCACATATGAGGTCCTGAGAACTCTTTGGCGCTGTCCTGGCATCTCGTAATTGACAGGTCTCGCTTACTTCCCCAGTCAGCTTTGCCACGCCCTACCTCTGGTATCACTTGGTCCTTTTTCCCTTTCCTCATCTTCAGATCTTGCCAATCTGCACTGCCCACCTCGCTCCACCAGCCAGGCCACCTTTGTTTTGGGTCCCCACAGGCGTGCCCTTTGTGCATGTGGCTCCCCCTGCTTGTGACAATTTATTTCCTTTTTGCCTGACCAAGTACAATACACAATATTTGCTTGCTTGCTTTTCTTTTTCTTTCTTTCTTTCCTTCTTTCTTTCTCTCTTCCTTCCTTCCTTCCTTCTTTCCTTCCTTTTTTCTTTCTTCTCTTTTCCTTCCTTTCTTTTTTCTTCTTTCTCTCCTTCCTCCCTTCCTTCCTTCCTTCTTTTCTTCCTTCCTTCCTCCCTTCCCTTCTTCCTTTTTTCCTGGTACTGAGGGTGGAACCCAAGCAAGTGCCCTACCACTGAGCCATACCCCCTGCCCCCAACTCACTGTTTAGATATTGGTTGTGCTGTTGTCTCCTCTCTGAAGCCCTTCTGATCACTCAGGGTGGCTCTGGCTGCCCTTCCTTGGCATGCACACAGTTCCCCACTGTTATGGTTTGTATCTAGATGTCCCCCCAACCCCAAAGCCTCATGCAGTCATAGGTGGGGCTTTTTGGAGGTAGCTGGATCTAGGGTGTATGGTGCTGAGATTAAGGATGTGATGCTGGTATTAAGGGTGCCCTGCCCTGCGTGTGAGTACTACCTGCCCAAAGGGCGGGTAGCCTTGATGGAATATAAGGGACAAAAAGAAGGCTGCTTGCTGCTTCTGCTGTTTCACTACTTGTGTGCTGCTGCCTCCTGCCTGCTCTGCGATGCCCCTCTGCCATGCCACCCTGCTTTAGAGCCAGCCAGCTATGAACCAAATCCTCTACAAACTGAGAGCCAAAATAAACCTTTCTTCTTTTAACTTTGGGTATTGGGTATCTTGTCTCAGCAACACAAAAAGTAATTAAGACACCCACACTCCCCACCACTTCTCACACTTTATTACAATATCCTGGATTCAAGGCTGTCTTCCCACCAGACCATCAGCTTCTGGAAACCTCTGAGGGCAGTGCAGTCCAGAGCATGGACCACGGCATCAGAGTTTGACCACCAGTTCCATTGCTGCCGGGCTATGGTACTAAGATGCACTCTCTTGGCTTTCTGAGCCTCACTTTTATCCCTCGTAAGATGGAAATATTTAATAGTTTTCCCATTGCCCCACATATTTAATAGTTGTCCCATTGTTATGGGGATTAAATGAGTTTATGTAGACAAAATACTCAGGAAGGTGTCTAGCACATAGGAATTACAAAATAAGTCTTGCCCGTATTTTTTTTTTTTTTTTAAATCTCTATGCTTAAAGTACATGGACTCTATCAGATATTGGGCAAGTGTTTGTTGAAAGAATAGAGTGGTGAAACCGAGATTACCCAGAACTCATTCCCTGGGGCCCTGATGTGACCCAAAGTCCAATACTGTTAAAGCTCTTGAATCAGACACACATATGCTCAAATGCTAGCTGTGTAGCCTTGAACAAGTTGCTTTGTCTCCCTGTCCGTCCATCTCCTCATCTGTAAAATAAAGAAACCAGCACCTCCCATGGAAGCTTGTTATGTCTATGAAAGATTCAGCTGGCTCCAAGCCCAGCATATAGTATCAGGAGCTGAAAAACCTTCAGTTACCTCCCACCCCCATCTCTTCCAGGTCATCATTTTCACTAAGGGCCACATCAGAAGGAAGAACTTTAGGAAACTGACTTCTGTCCACTTAAAATCTCGAAGGATAATGTAGTCTTTGTGGTTTAAAGACCCTTTCTCCAGCTTGTCCTGTCTAGATCCCAAACCATCCAGGGGCCTTTGAACTCCCTGGGCTTTGGCAGAAAGCAGACGCCCCACAGCACGGAGAGGGGAGGGGATGGCCCTCCCCACTAGCTCCCTGCTGAGTGAGAGGAAGCAGGAGGAACAGAGAGGTCCAGGGCAAGGGGGCGCTGTGGCCCAGATGCTGGTCTTGACTTGTCCGCAAGCTGCCTGTGTGGCCTTGACCAAGGTCTGTGCCACTCAGGGCACCATTGTCCCCATCTGTCCAATGGGGCTGGGCCCTGTGACCTGTGCAGTACTTCCTGAGGAGCGCTTCTGAGATGCAGGAAATGGGACCCCTGGGCTGCCATGGAGATCAAAGGTTGGGTTCCCAGAGGGGGCCCCACAGCTGCCTGCTCTCTGAGCAGCTCCTGGCTTCCTGTTCTGCATAGAGTTCCGTGTGCAGCCCTGGGAACAGCTGAGACCTCTGCTGAGGTCAGACACTGGGCCTCCCCAGTCTCTAGTCCGGTCCTGGGTCACAGGTTCAAGATTCTTGACTGATTTTCTGTAAGCCGCCTGTGAAGGAGGCACCATGCTGTGGAGTCTTCAAGTTTCATTCATAGGCAATGCCTGTCTGTACCTTAGGACACTGGGGAACATCCTCAGACTCTCCATGACCAATGGAATCTTTCTACCCTCATGTCTGGCCTGTGAGGCCCCATGACACCTGCTTTGCCTGGCTTCCCATCCTAAATCACAGCTGGCTAGTCTCTTCATGTCCTGACCAGTGCTTCCTTTACACCTTTGCAAAAGCAATCCCTGCTCCTCCCCACCCCACCTCCCAGGTACTCAAGTTCAAAGAGAGGATTGATCCTTTCCTAGGTTGTCTGAGGGAGACATTATCACCATCTTCACTTACCTGGAGGAAGAAACAGAGACCCAGAAAGATGCAGAGCCCCTAGAAGTTCTCCAGCCAGCTCCAGGCTGAACCTAGTCCAGGACCTGCCTCCTCTCCCAAATCCAACGCCCCACTAAAGAAATAAATGATTCAGTGAAGTGATTCTTAGAAGGATGTAAGGCAAACTTCATTCAAGACCATCACAATAGATATGGGCCACTGCAATGGGATTTTGCAACGGGGGAGAGAGGTCGACCTCAGTTGCAAATACGGTATGGACAAATGGGAATTTATAGCCAAGGATCAGGGTGGGACCGGTGGGTGGAAAATTATGAAGAGAGGACCCTGGCTAAACCCATTTAATAGTATTCTTGCTGAAGACAGGCCAGTGTGGTCAGATGCCACCCTACATTACTGGGAGATGGTGGAAGATGAGGAACCGACTGGATATGAAGGGAGGACAGATATCAAGGATAGGGAACTCTTGCTAAACCAACTTAGCAGAGTTCCTGTGAAACCAGGTTTACAATGAAATGCACAGAGAGGCCAAACTAAAGTTTGGTCAAGCAGAGAATCTTTGTTAGCTTTGTCCAGACTTTCTCCTCCCTCATTCAATTGTTTAAGGCTGTTGGGTTTTCACAGCAGAGAAATACAACTTGAAGAAACTTAAGCCAAAAGAGAAGTTATCGAAGTATTAAAAGGATATTCAGGCAGATCTTAAAGCGAGACTCAGAAGCCAGACTCTGTGTGTGTGTGTGTGTGTGTGTGTGTGTGTGTGTGTGTGTGTGATGGGGGTGTTACAGACAGTGACTGGGCCATTTCCTACCCATGTAGCCCATGGCAAGTGAGGTCACCTTTCACTGCTGCAATTTTCCTTTTCTATAGGACAGAGCTTAAAGTAATAAATACCTCCTTCACTGGGTTATTGGGTGGAGTCAGTGAATTAGGGCAAAGACAACAGCTCACAGTAAGAAAGATATTTCATATCATGACCCAGTAAAACACAAGTCTACAAAACAACATTTGTCCTTACTATGTGTGATATGCGCTTATATCTTCTGTTCCAGTTTAGTCTGGTCTAGAGAAGCCTATTTTGTTTATTTAAAAATGTTGGTACCCACTTCTTAAAAAGATTTCATGACTACTCCTCTCCCTGTCATAAGTTATAGTTTAAGTTTGAAAATTATTAATGTCTGTTAGGTGTTTTAAAAAGTTCCTTGTACATAATAAGTCTTAGTAATTATTAGCTATTCTTACCGTGGTTGTTACAAGGAGCTGACAGAGCAATACTAGAGAGGGACAGCTTGATTCCAGCAGGTACTTCAGTGTGACCAGATGTCTCTCCCCAGCCTCTGTCTCTGACCTTGGCTTCTCTTTGGGTGTCACCATCCTTCCTAAGCTGGCTGGCTCCACTCAAGAGGAGCCATAGCTGTGGGCTTCCGGGTAAAACCAAGGCATAGGAAGGCATAATAATAACCACAGTAAGAGTGGTTAATAGTTATCATGACTTATCATGTAGCAAATGCTTTTTAAAGCATTATTGCTCCATAAACAATGAGGGAAATAATGTTATCCCTCTCCCTCCAGCTTCAGCAGTGGTCATAGGTAGCATTTGCTGTTTGCTTAGGTGGGCACACACTACTCCAAGACTTAACGGTACCCTCTCACTCGGTCCTTGTGATAATCTGCATGGATTCCATGGCAGAAAATGGCCGGTTGCTCACTGGACCCTATTCCTCTTCCTGGGCCCACGGGGAAGCTACATCTCTCAGGCCTTTGGCATCTAGATGGGGCCATGTGGCTAGTTCTTGTGTTGGCGTGTGAGTAGAAGTAACCCATGGTCCAAGGCAGTTAAAATGAAAACTTCTCCTCCATTCATTCATTTATTCATTTATTCATTCATTCTCCCTCCCTCCCTGCCTCTTTCCTTCTTTCTCTCTCTTTAATCTGCCAGCTGGCTGAGAACAGTGTACTCTTGGAGCCATGTGTTAAAGATTGTGGAATAAAAGGGATATGTGTGGGAAAGAAAGAAATAGAATTATCATTATTTGCAGATGACATGGTCCTCTACATAGAAGACCCAAAAAATCCATCAAAAGACTCCTAGAATTATAAACCAAATTCAGCAATGAAGCAGGACACAAAATCAACACACAAAAATCAATAGCATTCCTATACACCAATAATGAACCCACTGGAAAAGAAATTAGGAAAAAATACCATTCACAATAGAACCAAGAAAAATTAAATACTTAGAAATTAACCTAAGGAAGTGAAAGACCTCTACAATGAAAACTATAGTACTCTGAAAAAGGAAATTGAAGAGGATGTCAGAAAATGGAAAGATATCCCCTGTTTCTGGATAGGCAAAACCAATAGAGTCAAAATGGCCATACTTCCAAAATTGATATATAGATTTAATGCAATCCCAATCAAACTCTCAACAGCATTCCTCACAGAACTGGAGAAAACAATCCTAAAATTTACATGAAACCAGAAAAGACCCACAGTAGCTAAAGCAATCATGGGCAACAAGAGCAAAGTGGGAGGTATCACAATACTGAACTTCAAGTTATATTACAAAGCTACAGTGACAAAAACGGTGTGAGGCTGGCATAAAAACAGACATGAGGATCAATGGAACAGAATAGAGGATGCATAAATAACCCTAAGCACATTTAACTATTGTATCTATGACAAAGGGAACAAAAACATCCATTGGAGGAAAGCTAGCCTCATTAATAAATGGCGCTCTTTCATAAATGGCTGTCCACATGCAGAAGATTTAATCTAGACCCATATCTCTCACCATGTACTAAACTAAAATCAAAATGGGTCAAAGAACTAAATGTCAAAACAGAAACACTTAACCTTCAGATGACAAAATAGATAAAACTCTTGAAATCATAGGCATAGGCAAGAATTTTCTGAACAGAACCCCAGTTGCATAAGAAATAATACCAAGAATCAACAGATAGGATCAAATCAAATAAAATGATTCTGCACAGCAAAAGAAACAACCAAGAGTTAAAAAACAACCTCAGAATGGGAAAATTTTTGCCAACTATTCCTGAAGACTAATATCTAGAATATATAAAGAACTAAAAATTAGAGCCCCCCCCATAAAAAACCCAATAAAAAATTGGGCAACTAAATGAACAGACACTTCGCAGAAGTACAAATGGTCAATATGGCCATTAGAGAAATGTAAATTAAAACAGCACTGAATCTTACCCCAGAAAGAATGGTTATCATCAAAAAATCAAATAATAAGAAATGCTGGGAAGGCTGTGAAGGAAAAGGAATCCTTCTACATTGTTGGTGGGAACATAAACTAGTACAACCACTATGGAAATCAGTATGGAAATTCCTCAAGAAAACTAAAATTGGAAATTCCATTTGACCCAGCTATTTCCCTTCTAGTTATCTTCCCCAAAAAGTTAAATACATCATATTACAGTGATACATGCATACTCATATTTATAGTAGCACAAGTCATAATGGCTAAATCTTGGAAGTGGCCTATATGTCCATCAACAGATGAATGGATAAAGAAAATGTGGTATTTATACACAATGAAGTACTACTCCACCATAAAGCAAGATAAATTTGAGTCATTTGCTGGAAAATAGATAAACCATTGAAATCATAATGTTAAGTGAAATCATACACACAAGCTAAATATTGCATGCTTTCTCTTATATGAGAAACACAAAATATAAATAAAGAGAAAAGAAAAGATAGATAATAGGAGGTAGGGAGATAGATCTTTCTCAGGTGGGAAGGAGATCAAGAGCTGGAGGGAGCAAAGTGGAAGGGATGAAAAAAGGAATTAAGATGTGTTTTGTACATGTACCAACTCCCTACAAGGAATGTAAGCATTATGTACTACAAACATGTACAAATAAAAAAAAATTTTTTAACTTCAAAAAAAAAAAAAAAGATGGGGGAACCACTGAGAATGGTGGAAAGTGTCTTGGAAGGCTGAGGCAGGATTGCAAACTTGAGCCAGCCTAGGCAACTTAGAGAGACTCTATCTAAAAATAAAAAAAAAACGAAACAACCCCCTCCCACCCACACACAAATAGATACTAGAACCACATGCTAGAATTAGTGTCTGTGAAATCTATGAATGACTTCATAGAGCTTTTTATTTGCAAAGGTAGAGTTTAGCATAAAAACGATAGCTGTGACAGAGAATATATGGTCTCTTCCTCCTGTGTTTGTGCTGCTACATCAGAATACCTGAGACTGGGCAATTTATACAGAACAGAAACTCATTGGTTCACAGCTCCAGAGGCTGGAAGTCTGTATCAATATGCTGGCATTTGATGAGGGCCTTCTTGCTGTATCATGACAGAGTGGAAGGCATCATTTGGCAGAAGGCAAGAGGGTGATAAGAAGCTGACCTGTTTCTTTCATAACAGCCCCTATCCCACCCATGATGGAAGAGCCTTTATGGCATCACCTCTCAAATGTGCCTCCTCTTAATACCATTACAATGGCATAAATTTCAACATGAGTTTTAGAGGGGGCATTCAAATCATAGCACTCCCCAAAGCAGAAAATATTTACTATCTAATCGTTTAAGTTTAAAAACAATTTATGATTCTTTTTCTTAAGTAAAAAATAAAATCCCTTGGGAAGCCAACTTCTGTCATGTGTCCTCAGCTGGATCAGTCTTGAGGCTGAGGACAGGGAGGTGATGTGATGGGCCAAGCTTGGCTCAGGTGCTTCATTTTCAGCCAATCAGTGCAGCCGGGAAGATAGTCATAGTCAGGCAGCCATAACAAAGGAATCCATAACATGGAGGGACCATGTCTCCTTATAATTTATTAATTAAAGCCTAACTCCCAATATGACTACAGGGATTTTACTGAGGTAATTAAGGTTAAATGAAGTCATATAGGTGGGGCCCTAAGCCCATAGGACTGGTGATCCCCAGGACTACAAAGAGAAAAAAAATAATAAAAAGGAAGAGGTACAAGAACACTCTTTCTCTATGTGTTTACATAAAGAAAAGGCTGAGTGAGGACACATTGAGAAGCTTCCCTCTGCAAGCTGCAGAGAGACCTCACCAGAATCCAACCCTGCTGGCACCTTGATCTTGGACTTCCTGCCTCCAGAAGTGTAAGAAACAAATATCTGTGGTTTAACCCACTTGATCTGAGCGTTTTGTTATAGCTGTCTGAGCAAACTAATACCAGAGGAGTGGTTTACAAAAAGATATGTGTTGGTTGTGGGCAGGGGGAGTACGGACACAATCCCTTGGCACTGGGAGAACCATTGGAAGCCAGGCACCACTTCCTCCATCCCCCAATTTGTGTCTGCTGTGCTACTACCAAATCCTATTCACAAAGATGATTATACCCAGGAGTATTTATACTGCCGGACAGAAATGGCGGCAAACTCATTCTGGTGGGGAGTTATAGACAAAGTCAAAAGTGGAGCTCAGGTTTGCTTTCTCCTGCCATAATATTCTTGGCATGGGCCCCAGTGATAGCCCCAAACATTCTCTCTGGTACTTAGGTCATTCTGGTACTCATTTTCCTTAGATCATTTTCCTGTTACTCCTATTCTTACTGTACACACGATATATTCATATCCATATTGGTTCACACCAGAAAGTAAGGAACTGCTCAAAAGAAAGATGGGAAGGTGTCAAAAGAACACCGGAGCTAACTTGAAGAGGCTCCCACTGGCCAAATCAGGGAAAATTTAAAAATCAAAATTAATAATGATAGTAATGAATTATAACCCATTGAAAAAAGCAAAAATCCGTGAGTCCACACTGACATAAATATGTACATAAATTGGAGAGAAGAAAATGTTTTTTCCTTACAGTGAAACGCCTACTACTAAGTATGGAAAGAATGGATTAGGAAACCACTGAAGGATGGCACCACTCATGGGCAAAGCCTGAGGAGGAATGGGTTATTAATGTGGTCTCAAAGTACCTTCTCATGTGATTTTTCTGGTTACAAAGGTATCTAGTAAGGGATCAAAGTAAACATCACCAATATTGGGATAAACTGCCATCATGTGCTTCCTGATCTGATGTACTGAATCAGGGATGTGCGGTGTGTGTGTGTGTGGGTGGGTGGGTGTGGGTGTGTGTGATGCCGACTTGTTTGCTCAGGGTGCTTGCTGGCAGTTAAAGGCTGAATGGAATTTTTTAAGAATTTAAAAATAATGCCAGTAATCCAGGCACTTCGGAAGCTGAGGCAGGATGATTGCTGTGAATTCAAGGCCAGCCTGGGCTACCTAGTCATGTCAAGGCCAGCCTGAACTACAAAGGGAGACTGTCTCAAAAACAACTCCCAGGTGTGGCAGCGTATGCCTGTAATCCCAGCACTTGGGAGGCTGAGACAGGAGGATCACCACAAGTTCGAGGCTACCCTGGGCTACACAGTGAATTCAAGGCCAGTTTGAACTACATAGTGAGATGCTGTCTCAAAAACAAAAAAACAGGGGCCGGTGAGATGGCTCAGCAGCGTACGCGCCTGCCTGGCAAGCGTGAGGGCCCGAGTTCAACTCCCGGAACCCACATACAAAAAAAGGGCCGGTGATATCGCTCAGCGGCACGGGCGCCTGCTGGCGCTCGAGGTCCTGAGGTTGACCCCCGGTACCCACAAAAACACAAAAAACAAAAAAACAAACAAACAAACAAAAAACAACAAATGCCAGGTGTGGTGGTACACACCTGTAATCCCAGAACTCTGGGAAGCAGGGGAAGGAAGATTGCAAATTTGAGCCCAGCCTGGGCAACTTAGTGATTCAGTGAGATCCTGTCTCAAAATAAAAAATTAAATTAAATTTAAAAAGGGCTGGTGATGTAGCTCAGTATGAAGTCTGTGGGTTCAATCCCTAATGCAAAAAAAAAAGTAATATGGACTAAAAGTGATTTGCTTTTTATTATTGCCTTGTGGCAGTGACAACCAGTATCAGTCTTCTCTGAAATCATCTATGCAATTTCTCTAATTACCTTTTAGATTTAATTATATATTTGGTATATATTATACTATACATGTATGTATATATAAACAATAATATATGTGTATATAAACATATACGTATATATGAACAATAATATATGTATATATATATATACATATATATGATTCAAATTAGAATTTTTGGGAGGAAGTGCTGGGGATAAAACGCAGTGTCTTGTGCATGTTCGGCAAATACTCTACCACTGAGTTACAGCCCCAGCCCTAAGTTAGCAAATTTTAATTATTTACCTTTTAATAAATGTTGAGTTCGAAGTACGGGTTTATTTGGGGAGTTTGCAGGAATACTGTGTCATATGTGGACTCTGCAACATGTGTTTGTTTTCAGAGTAAGTCCAATTTGGTTCTTCTCAGTCCCGCTAACTCTGGTGCAGTCCATGCCTCCAACCCCTGTTGTGTTACAGAAAGAGGAGACTCAAAATAAACAACGATGGCAGAGTGATGATGGCAAGGAAATCGAGCCTGAGTTAGTTTAAATCTGACATCGTGTGTACCTGGAGATTTCCCCCCATGTGTGACTCTTTCGGCAACGTGGGGAAAATGTACTTATTCTTTTCAGTCTCGCTTCACTGATGGGAAACACTGCAGAATAAAGATGTAAGAGTGAAAAGACTTTCGCAAATGAAATGCTGGCTCCGCAAGAAGCTGCGCCTGCAGTAGGGGTGGTGTTTGAAAAGTTAACCTCGTCGTTTGAAGTACGGTGTGAGCCGAAGAGTAATCTGTTCAGATTTTGCTCTCTACTGTATGTGACAGTTTTTTCACACTGAGTTGTCTTTTTTCAAGTGTGAAGTTTCAGGGGAGGTCAATCAGACACAAAAATATTCGGAATCAGCCCTGTTCACTGTACAGTAAAATATCAAGCCTTGAAATTCCTCCTTGAAGGTTGGCGTACAAAAACCGTGAAGTTCATTAACGCTGCAACAGCAAAATGTGAGGAAAGGAACATTTACATAGAGAAAATAATCCAATCTCAAAGAAGAGTGCTGGAGAAACAACAGAATATTGTAGTCTTGCGCTGCTAAAGGAAATAAAGGGGAAATGTCTGAATGCCACGATCGCCTTCATCGAGAATTGGATACTCTTCAAAGACAATGGAGGAAATAATGCCCATGTTCAGCCGTTTTGTCGGTTTTCACAAAAAAAGAAAAACATCAGAAGTTGTTTTTTTAACCAAATATAATAGAAATAGTTGATGAGTTTTCTGGTAAATATAATTTAGTGGAAACATTTTACTCTCTTTTTTTTTATTAGTACTGTGTATGTTTGCAGTGCATAATGATTACGTTCATTGCGCGGAGTTAGTACATGGACATAACATATCTTAATTCTTTTTTTTGTACCCTATACCTCCCATCCCTCCCTGCTCCTTCCAACTCTCGGTCTCCTTCCCATTTACAAAAGCTCTATTTGCATTTTCGTCTTCTCTTTTTCCGTCCCCTCCCCTTCCCTCCCTTCCTCCTCCCTTCATCTGGTTTCCTTTCTCATTTGGGAAAGATCTCCCTACTTCCTCTTATCTATCTTTATTTTTCTCTTTATTTGTATTTTGGGTTTCTTATATAAGACAAGCTATGTTGTGTGTCTGATTTATTTCACTTAACATTATAGTCTTGAGGTGTATCCATTTATTTACAAATGCCTCAAGTTTATCCTTCTTGATGGCAGCCTAGGACTCCATTGTGTGCAAATACCACATTGTCTTTATCTATTCATCTGTTGATAGATGTATAGGCTGCTTCTAAGGGTTAGCTATTATGAATTATGCTGCTATAGACATGGATATGCACGTGTCACTGTAATGTAATGGATTTAACTCTTGGGAAGGTGTTTTGACTAGAAATGTTTGAGTGATATTAATCCCCCCGCCCAAAGCCATGAGCAACATTACAATTTCCTGCACTTAGTATGAAAGGGGCTGGGATGTAGCATGCACAAGACCATTAATAATAATAATACTAATAGTAATAATAATATAAATACTACAAAAGGAGATTTTTATGAGTCTTGTCCAGACTTACCCCTGTATTTAAGACTTTTTAAAACTATATACTTATTGATTCATGTGAAAGAAGCTTTTCTAAATTAAAGTTAATAAGTAGTGTATTTTTATCAACTATAAACATAGATTTATGTATCTGGCCACTTTTATTAAACATAGACATAGGAAGCAGATTACTTTTGATGATATCATGAGAAATTTATAGAAGTTAAGTCACAAAAACAGTAACTGTAAAGTAATTCTGCATCTCTAGGTGTAGGTGTAGAGCAACATGTACTCCTATATTCCCCCCTTTCTTTTAAAAACTATATTAATGTAATTAAAAGTCATCAACCCAGTATGTTTTCCTTTTTATAATATTTCAACATAGTATATTTTTCCATATCATTACTGGCATAACTGTGTTTCTTTGATGGCCATTACCATTCATATCATTTTGTGATTATTTTTTAAAATAATTGTGTCTTATAGAAGAGGGAGTGTTAATAAATAAAATGAAGGATTTCTTCTGAGTGTTGAATGCTCTGAAAAGTGTGCATTATCGATTGGAGAATGTATTATGCTCATGTCTTGCACTCTGAGTAACTACTTTTTTTTTTTTTTTTTCCTTTATGTGGGTTCTGGGAGTCAAACTCAGGACCTCCCGCTTGCTGGGCAGGTGCTTATGCTGCTGAGCTATCTCACCAGCCCTCTGAGTAACTACTTTGAAGATGACAACATGCAATGTGTTAACTATTGTTATTCTCCTATTATTGTGTTATGAAATTCTGTTTTACCTTTTTTTTCGATAAAATTTTAGAAAAAGAATTAGGAGAAGAAAACAGAGAGAGAGAGAGTTTGAAAATGGGAAGGAGATCAAGAGACAGAAGGAGCATGGAGGAGGAGGAGGATTTGGGACAAACGAAAGAACTAAGACGTGTTATTGCACATGGACCAGCTCCTTTTAGTCTAAATGTAATCATTGTGTACTGCAAACATGTACTATAAGAATAAAAATTTATTAAAAAGAAGCGGGCCGGTGAGATGGCTCAGCGGCTTAAGCGCCTGCCTGGCAAGCCCGAGGGCCCGAGTTCGACTCCCGGATCCCACATACGAAAAAGGGGCCGGTGATATCGCTCAGTGGCACGGGCGCCTGCTGGCGCGCGAGGTCCTGAGGTCGACCCCCCCGGTACCCACAAAAAAAAAAAAAGAAGAATTGTACAACCTTCAGTGGTATCCCTGCTAAAAAGTATAATCCGATTCTAGTCATGAGGAAACATCAAACAAATCCAAACTGAAAGACGTTTTACAAAATAACTGGCCTCTAGAATCTTGAAAAAATGTCAAAGTTAAGAAAGACAGAGAACTGTTGGCGCGCGAGGTCCTGAGGTCAACCCCCGGTACCCATAAAAAAAAAAAAAAAAAAAGAAAGACAGAGAAAAGCTCATTAATTGTTTCAGATTAAAGGATATGGATTGGATCCTGGACTAGGGAAAAATATTTATAAAGGATATCACAGTAACTGACCAAATTGGAACATGGACTATGGATTAGACAACAGAATTGCAACAATGTTACATTTCCTGTTTTTCATGATTGTATTTTTTTTTTAAGAAGATACTGTTGTACTTATGAAATTATTCTGAAATATTTAGTGGAAAAGGGGCATGGTGTTTCATTGAAATGTGTGTGTGTGTAAATATATTTAGATAAAGCTAGAGAGAATGACAGTGAATAAGACAAAATATAAATCATTGGCAAACCTGGGTAAAAGATATTGGGGAGTTTTTTGTTGTTCTTGTAACTTTTCTATACATTTGAAATTATTTGAAAATGAAAATTTACTTCTCCTCCCTCAAGATAAGACCAGCAAAACCAAAAACTAAAACCACAAACAAGTTCAACTGGATTTTGTGCTATGTGATACTGAGCTACTGAGAGTTGTTTTGGTTACAAAGGACATAGATTTGCTACAGTGGGTTAAATGGTGGTGCCCCTAAATATATGCCCATGTCCTACTTCCCAGAAATATGAATTTATTTAGTAAAAGGATCTTTGCAAATGTAATGAAGTTAAGGATCTTGAGATGAGATCATCCTAGATTACCCAAGTGGACCCTAAATCCAATGCCAAGTATCCCCCTAGAGAGAGAAGAGGAGGCCATGTGAAGACGAAGGTGAAGGTCAGAGCTGTGCACTCACCAGAAGATGGGAGGGACGAGGAAGGATTCTCCCCTTGAACCTCAAAAGGGGAGAGCCCTGCTGATTGACACCCTGATGTTGAATTTTTGGCCTCCAGAGGTGTGACAGAATAAATCCCTATTGTTTTTTTTTTTCTTTAATGTGGGTACCGGCAGTTGAACTCAGGACCTCGCACTTGCAAGCAGGTGCTTGTGCCGCTGAGCGATATCACCGGCCCTTTTTTTCCTTTATGTGGGTACCAGGAGTCGAACCCAGGACCTCGAGCTTGCCAGGCAGGCGCTTATGTCGCTGAGCCATCTCACCGGCATCCTTATTGTTTTAAGTCACCAAGTTTGTGGCAATTTATTATGACAGCCCTGGGAAATGAATCCACCTGCCCAAAGGAGAATTTGGTGCTTGTAACCAACCCAAAAGAAGGGCCTGCTGGAACCAGGCAGGGGGATGCTGCCCTTGCTAGCACAGGATTTCTGTTCTCTCTGGTGGCTTCTTCTGAGACTGTGGCTGAAGGCAACTTTCAGGGAAAGACCAGGAAAAAAAAAGACTTGGATTGGCTTGGCTTGGGTTGTGCAGGCGACTTTCTAGATCCCACTTGAGTCACTCCCAAAGAGGGAGGAAGCTGCTGCTCCCAGAAGGAAGGGGCTTGGCAGGCAGCACCAATCCTTGTCCAGTTGTGACGCATGTCACCTAGCCATAGAGAAGCCGGGGAGCTGCTCTTCTCTGTGCTGGTGTAGTGTGGAGAAGGGATGCACAAACAGGACTTTGTAGCCAGCTCTGGCTGGGGTCTGGAGTTAAGCCTTCTGAGGATGTTAAGAACTCCCCACCTCTGGTATTTCTGCATTCCTGTTGATTTCAGTCCTCACTTTGGTATTATGTCACTTTCCCTTCCTTGTCCTGTGGGCCACATGTAGGACCTTTGTCTAGTGAATGACCCTTACATTGCCTGCCTAGTGCCCCTACTTCTTCTGGGCCTGGTCTCTTCTCTTACCTCGTCCCTGAAGCGGCCATGGGACATTATAGATGCTGCGCCATTGGCTACAGCTGATTTGTCCAAGGGGGTCACCTGGCCCCACTGTTTGGAGTCTGTGTGAGGCAGCACCTCATGGTGGGGGTATGAGGCAGAGCAAAAAACTGCTCATTTCATGGCCAGGATGTGAAGAGCAGGAAGAAGGAGTTCGATCCCAGTGTCCCCTTCCAGGGCATGTCCCCAGTGATCAGAAGGCCTCCCACCAGATCCTACTTCTTAAATGTTCTACCACCTCCCAGTAGCGCCAGGCTGGGCACCACGCTTTTAACACATGGGCATTACAAACCCAAGCTACAGCACTGAGACCTCTGTTTTTTTCACAGCTTGGTTATTCAACCCTTTCTTGGATTTGTGAGTAACGCCCTTCTTCTCTGTTTACTTGCTACCCTAGGATTTCTGTCTGTTGTACACCTGACGTGTACAAAAAGAATCGCCCTTGATTATGCATGAACAGAATAAAACCTAGAACAATACACCTGTGGCTTAGCTTCATCTAATTTTGTAGATGGGGAAACTGAGGCCTGCAGAGGGGGTGAATCACTGATGCCATAAGCACATGAGCAGTGGAGCTGGAGGCCCAAGCACAGGCTCCCAGTTGTCCGCCACTTTGGGACACTTCTTTGTATGTGGCTTAGCTGGCCTTCTTCCTCTCTGCCTCAATTTCCCTATTCTGTCCCTGTGGGCATTCCATTCCTGGCAGAAGGAAGGGGAACCAGATGTTGGGATGTGGGCTGCTTTGAGTTCTCAGGGCCTACAAAAGCCTATTATTATTTGATTACTGCAAATGGTAATTATATGGGAGAGTAATTGTCTACCCTTTCATTAGGGCACTTCTGCCCCCTGGAAGCCCCCAGGCCAGCCGTAAAAGGGAGCTGGGTGCAGATCTGCCATGTGGTGCTCTGGGAGCACTACCCACCCAGCTGGGGAAGAGCTACAGTCCCTACAGACAACCTTACTTCGCAAAAGTGGCTTGGAGATGACACAGTCCTCCCACACCCATGAACTCCTTAGATCCCATAGGAAAAGGGAATCACCCTTCTCGAACCCCTGGCCACGTCCTGGGCACTGTGCTAGGCTCCCTACCTTCTCAGGGTGAGGTCTGCCCATAAGAAGCCCTGCAGGTGCCTGGCTTACAGCAAATGCTTGGCGAATAGTGGGGTGTATTTATTTCTAACCCTGGCACATGGTCCTCTGAAGGAGGGATTACTATCCCTATTTATAAACAAGACTGGGATCTCCTCGGGTTCTAAATCTAAGGGGAACCAAGATTTGGACCTTTAGCACCTGACCTCAAATCCTCCCACTCTTGCCTTACAAGTTGCCATGGGTACTATTGGCCCATTTCTCAGGTGACAAATTGAGGCCCAGCTCACTTAGGGTTTTAACAGGGTCAGGCCTGAGCCACATGTCTTGCCCACCTAGCTGAGGCTCCGACCTGCTGCTGGTTCTGCCCTGTACCTTGCCTTTTGCCCTGCTACCCTCTGTATCCCACAATCCCAGCTCACTACTGATGGCAGAGACACAAAAGATGACCAAGACATTCTTTATCCCTGGATGAAAAAACACCCAGCTAAACTGCAGACCTAGAGGCCACTGACTTTGGCTGGCCTCTGGGCTCTCCCTGCCTGTGACAGACACTGCTAATCAGTTGTAGCATTCTTCCTGTTTGGAGCCCAGACTCCCAGTCCTTTGAGATTTAGATAACATTTGACTGGAATTTCCCATCTTACATCTTGTGGAGATACAATTATGTCCCCAAGAGCTCTTCAAATTCCAGTGTCTTACAAAGTCCTGGACACTTTTAACTCTAACTTTCTGCTCCCAGGGCACCTGAACTCTCTCTCTTCTTGTTTTTACTTTCTGCTCAGTGCCAGTCTGGTGCCAACCTGCCATGCAGTGTGCAGTTCGTTTTGCTAAAGATTCAGGGACAGGGCCTGGGTTGTATCATAGCAAAGTGAAGGGCAGAAAGTGGAGATAGCTCTGTTCTTCAAAGTCCCTCAGCTGCTGGCCCCTGGTTACCTCTCTTCTCAGGTTCCCCCATTTTACCCATCACTCCTCACTTCAAGACAATGCTCATGTTAACTTGCTCATTTTCTGAGCCCTTTCACCATCAGAAATTTGATTTCCATCACTTTTTTATTATATTAATGAATGAATATATATTAAATATATAATGTGATGTCAGACTATTAGAAACCTGAATGACGAATTATATCTGGGATAAGTGTGCAAAAGGAGGAGAGGCCCACAAAGCTATGGAAACATCCTGAATGAAACAGAAGGCCATCCCCAGGATGTGGCTATGGGCCAGGCAGGGTGATAGGTAGGAGTTTCTTAGGCTGATGGGTGTGTGGTGGTGGGGAAACATTCCAAGAGGAGGGCTACCTGTGTAAATGTCCTGTGGCAAAAGGAAACATCATGCCTTTCTTCAACTCACAGGAGGCTTGTGTGGCTAGAGACGGAGGTTGGGGGAAAATGATTCTGGTTGAGGACCAAACCATGTAGACACTCGGACATCATAATCTCCTGCATTTTATCACGTAGAGCGATGTAGACCTCTGTCTCCAGCTCGGCTCACAACTAACCATAGTTACCCAAATGTCTGTGGATGTCTCTGCTTAGCAGAGGACTACATGCTCAGAGTCTCCCTGCTCCTCCCCTGATCCTCAGGAAAGTGGAGCGGTGAGGACACGAATGAATTACACCACTGCCCTAAGCCGGCAGAGCAGCCAGTCGGGGGTTGAACTGCCTGTTTTCCTCTGGGTCATCACTTGGGAAGTGTAGACGGAGCAGAACTTGGGAAGCTTCTATAGGGCTGGGGGGTGTGGGGGTGTGGGCTGGAGTTCCTAGGGAAGATTTGCCAGGGACATTTGAGGTGGGAGCAGACTTCTGAAGGATAGGTGGCCATATTACTCTAGTGTCATCCACATACATATTATTCATTCTCTCATCTTCTATCTCCCTCTCTCTCTCACTCTCGCTCTCGCTGTCTTGCAGAACTGAGGATTGAACCCAGTGCCTTTGCACTGAACTACTTTTTTCATTATTTTGAGACAAGTTCTCACTAATTTGCTAAATTGCCTATGTTGGGCTTAAACTTGTAATTCCCTTGCCTCAGCCTCCCAGCGTGCTGGGATTACAGCTGTGCACTGCCACATCCAGCTCACATATTCTCTTTTAATGCCTGCTTTATGAGATATAAATTATCATCCTCAATTTGCACCTGAGAAAACTGAAACCCAGAGACAAAAAAACTTGCCTAAAATCACCAGCCTGTAAGTGATGAAGCCAGGGTTCAAAGCCCAGCTCTGTTGGACTCTTAAACCTAACCTGTGAATACAACTCTGTAGTGTCCTTGAGAAAAACATAAGCAAAGGTGAAGAGAATGAATGGACAGAGGGCTCATGTCCTCGCTCACTCAGCTCACACCATGTAGCACTCACCATGTGCTGGGCACTGCAGCGAAACAAGTTCTGGACCAAGAGTTGGAGGACCTCAGCTAGAGATCTGGCTCCAAGATTTAATCAACTGCTTCCTATCTATGGGCCCCAGTTTTCCCAGCTGTGAAATGGGATTAATACCTCTGCTGGCCTCCTTCTCAGAACTACTTGAGGGGTCCAAGTACAAAGTACCTGTGCTGGTACCTGAGATTGCTTTTCATTCTGATGGGAGGTATGCCCCACTTTGGGGATGAGGTGGTGGCTAGCTTGACTTGTGGGCTAGGAAATAGACTCTCCTGACCTCAAGGTCTCAATGTGACATGCTCATGTCCTCATGTAATGAAGACACCCTTGAGAGGGACATGATGGGGGCTGAAGAACTTGGGAGTTCCTAGGTACTCCCCACACCCATCAATCACCAAGTCCTGGTAACGCTGTCTTTAAAGTGACCCACCTTTGTCTACTTCTCTCCACTTCTGCCGATGTCACCAAAGCCCAAGCCAGTGCCAACATCCAAGCCATCCTTCACGTGGAGGACTTTGAAGATCTTCCACTGGGTCCCTGCTTCCCTGAGTCCAGTGCATTCTCTTCTGTGGCCACAGGGCCTTTTAGAGAGAACTTGGACCACAGATCACTTCTCCACTTAACTGCTCTCTTCCCACATTCCCTATTGCTCTTTAACTAAAATCCTTCAACATCACCTACCTAGGGCCACCTGGGACATTCATCCCTTAGTGTCATTTCACAGTCCCTCGCACTCCACTCCAGCTCTACTGTCCTTTCTGTCCTTTCAGTGTTGCAAACTCCTTCACACATTGTTCTCTCTGCCAAAGACACTCTTCCCTCAACACTTTTCTGTCCTCAGCTTAAATGTCGCTCCCTCGGGGAAGCTCTCCCTAACCACTTCTCACTCATTCTCCAGCCACTTTAAACCTCACCTTCCCAGCCCTTAGGAGACCTAAATACATTTAGAAATTCTTAGTCCTAGAATTCTGTCTCCTAGAACAGTCTGTGGGAGCATTTGCCCAGATCACTTATGCCCACTTTCCTTCTCTTTCCCAGTGAACACTATTTCCCAGGCTCCCTTGCAGTAGGGGAGGATCATGTGATTAGTCTTGGCCATTGGATGGTGAGAAGTGTTGTCAATCACTCCCAGGCTGAAACAGTGAAAAATTCATGCCCAATCCTCCACCCTCTCTTCCTGTGCCATGGTAACTGAGAAGGTCACAAGTTGCAGTGGGGGCTCAGCTCCCAGACATGAGAGACTCACTGGCCTCAACTCCTGAGTGGCTAAAGAGCTGAGAGTCTCCATCCTGGCTTCCTGCACCTGATGCCATACTAACTCCATTCAGACCACCTGCCACCACATCTCGGAAGACACTGGAAGGCTTCTGAAGATAGTATCTAAGCTAAGCACCTGTGGTGGGTGTGTGGCACAAGTGAGCAAAAAACCCACTGTTGTGTTGTCCCTGAGGGTTAGAGGTTTTTGTTACTGCCCTGTCTATCTGAGCAGGGCCTGGGCCCTCACCAAGGGCATCGTACATACTTGTTGAATGAATGAAAAACAGAAAAAATAAGGAATTGTTCTTTCCTCAAAGAATTTTCTCTAGTGCAAGGGACAGATACTTGCATACACAACAGCTGGATTGTAGTTAGGGGCTAGAGAGCAAAAGTTAAAGGAATGGGCAGGAGGTCAGCCATGGAGGGCTTCCTAGAGGGGAATAAGAAGGGTCTCAGCATCAGAGAGCGTGAGTGTGGGCTTGCTGCTCATCCCATCATTCATTCCTCTACCCGCCAAGGATTTGCTCTGATGCACCATGAAAA
This sequence comes from Erethizon dorsatum, assembly GCA_028451465.1. Lineage (NCBI taxonomy): Eukaryota > Metazoa > Chordata > Mammalia > Rodentia > Erethizontidae > Erethizon > Erethizon dorsatum. The sequence goes on along the minus strand of CM051827.1, from coordinate 109,705,983 downwards.
GTGCTTCGCCAGCAGTGTGACCTGAGGACCATGGAGCTCTGGGGCCCATGGCAAAGTACCTCTTTCCATGCAGAGGACATAGAACGGCTTCATAGAGCAGGTGATGTTTGAGATGAACCTCGGTGAGCAGATGTTTGCCAGAGAGAAGAGATGGGAGAGAGGACTGAGACTCCCAGAAGAGGCAGGAACATGAGCTGACACGGGAGGCACGATGGTGTGTTCAGGGACAGGGAAGCAGCTGGCATGGCTGGGTCTGGGGGAGAGGAGTGGCAAAGGGCTGAGAGTCCCCATCCTGGCTGCCTGCACCTGATGCCATACGACCTCCACTCAGAACATCTGCCACAGCGTCTCAGAAGGCACTGGAAGGCTTTTGAATATAGCATCTAAGCTAAGACCTGAAGGTTGAGTTGAAGGTGCCCTAGGAAGGTGGGGTCAAAGAGCAGGGGATGGTGTTCCAGGCAGAGGGGGCAGCACGTGCAGATGCCTGCAGAAGGGAGGTGGCAAGGTCTGAGATGGCACCTCACGTGGGCTGGCTGGAGTGCAGCTTTCTCGGTGTTAGAGAGGAGCAGGTGAAGAAGAGCAGGGCCAGGTCATGCTACCTGCCCCCCAGAAATCCCTTCCAAAGGCCCCAGCTCAGCAGCCAAGGCCGTGAGGAGTCTGTCTTCCCCTCCCTCTCTCCCTAAACCCCTCTAAGTGCTAATGACAATGGCGATGGTGACATACCTCGATAATCCTCAGAACGTCAGGTGCTGTGATGAACATTATTTCATTGAGCTTCTCAACGATGCCATAGTTAATATATTTTTTAAAGATTCTTTTCTTTTTAATAAAGATTTTTTTTTGGGGGGATTGGTTTTTTAGACAGGGTCTCACTATAGTTCAGGCTGGCCTTGAACTCACTATGTAGCTCAGGCTGGCCTTGAACTTGCAGCAATCCTGCCTCAGCCTCCCAAGTATTGGAATTACAGGGATGTACCACCATGTCCAGTGTTTTATGACATTTTTAGATTTACAGAAAGACTGAGAAGACATTTTAGAGGGCTTTCCTGTATCCGCTACTGGCACTTCATTAGTAACACATTACTATTTGTTATAATCTGTTACAATTATTGAGGGACAGTTTTGATATACTAAAGTCTATAGCTTATTTAAATTTCTTTAGTTTTTTAATGCCCTTCCCCTTTTATTCTTCTCCAGTAGCAAATCTAGGATACCACCTTACATTTAGTTGTCATGTCTCTTCGGGCTTCTCCCGGCTGTGACAGTTTCTCAGACTTTCCTTGCTTTTGATGATCTTCACAGTTTTGAAGAGTACCAGGTATTTTGTTGAATGTTCCGCTATTGTTTTTCCCATGGCAAAACAAGCCTGGGCTTATGCGTTATTGGAAGGAAGACCCAAAAGTGTCATTTTTATCACATAATATCAAGTGTACATACCACGGACATGCTTCACGATTGCTGATGGCCTTGATCACTTGGCTGAGGCAGCAGCTGTCAGCTTTTCTACTGTAATGTCCCTCTGCTCCCTCCTTCGCCCGCCATGCTCTTTGGATGGAAGTACTAGGCACAGCCCACGCCTGGGGAGAAGGGAACTAACTCCCCCCAATTCTGCACAGGTGGTTTGTCTTTTTCATCCCCATTTATTGATGTATCATGTCATGGGACTACTCCACGATGAGTTGGTACTTTTACCACTCTCGTTCCTGGGAGCTGGAAGGACTCCTTCTTCCCTACCTGCCTCATCCCACAGCCACTTTCTGAAAACTTTTCCCACCCTTCTTGAGTGATATCCTCTGTGTTCTCACTCGGTGCCCTGCGCCTTGTAATTCTATTTCATGCCACACATACGGTGCTTCTGCCCTGTGCAGGGCACTGCGCTTGGGTCCAGAGAACAAACAGCCTCTCTGGGCCCTGACCTCCAGCTGCCCCTAGCGTTTGCCAATCTGTGCTAAACAGGACTCTTCATGCAGGCAGGTAGGAGCTAGGTCCAACTTGTTCATAGCTGTGCGCCCAGCCAATCCGCAGTGTCTGAAGAGTAGCAGGTCCTCAGTAAGTATTTACGGAGTTGGAATGCTTCCTGGAATACGGATGATGGTTTCTGTGTGCGTCCTTCTCCGGGGACTGGGTGCTCCCTGAGGGCAGGCCAAGCTCTGATTCTTCCGGGCCTAGAAACTGCGTGATCCTGTGCGCACAGAAAACAGCCAGCGAAAGGAGCAGCCGGCTTCTCGTGTAGAAGTGAAGTTTTGAAACTGACACCGCCCGGGAGGCCGAATCAGGAGGACTTGGTGACTGATTGGCTGGGGAGGGTGAGGCGGGAGGAGGAGTCACACAGATGTCTCTGAGGTCTAGAGCTAGGGGACCGCCGGTGCCACCTCTGATAGACTTCGAAAAGAGCTGCTGGCAGCCTCCGGCTGCCCTGGCCATGGGGCGTTCAGGCCTAGGGCTGGGAAGGGGCGGCCTGGCCTGTGCAAACTTCTGCCCCCACTCCCATGTCCTCGACTTAAAAAAAAAAAATAAATAAATCTCAGCCTGGATTTTGAGCACGAACATTTGTTATCAGGTGTGAGAGTCCATTCTGGGGGGCCCCCTCCAGCCTGCAGTCTTCGGAGGAGAATCCCCCGGGCAGCCTGGTACCATGCGGGCTCGGCCGGTCAGGGCCGTGGCCCGCCAGGCCCGGGTCCCCGGCCGCCATCACCCGGAGAGGGGTGGCGAGGCGGCGGCCGGGCCTGGGCGGGACAATGGCCGCGGCCGCCCGGGCCCCGGGAGCCCCCGCGCTGGGGAAGGGGCCGTCCTAGGGCCGGGCGCCGGTGCCCTCCCCGCGCGGCTCGGGCGGGCGGAGGGGGCGAGGAGTTCCTTTGTGGCTCTGCCTCCGGCGCGGCGCGAGCGGGGGGCGCCGCGCAACTTTGCTGGGCGGCTGAGGCGGCGAGCGCGAGACGAGGTCCCGGGGCGCGAGCGGGGCCCCCAGTGCGCGGCCCGCCCCCGCTGGCCCCCTCCGCCCCCTCCCCTCGCGCAGTCGCCAGCGCCGGGCGCTGCCCACTCGCCAGAGCCCCGGGGTCGGACAGGCTGCGCAGCCGGAGAGGCGGGGGCCCGACGCGGCCCCCCCAACCCCCGAGCCGGGCGGCTGGCGCAGGGGCTCGCGGAGCGCACGGGGGGCCGCGCGGCGCCGCAGACCCAGCCTCCCGCCGCCGCCGCCGCCGCCGCCGCCTTGGCGCTTGCAGAACCCAGAAGTGAACAGCAGGCGACCCGGAAGGTTTGCGCGCGGCTCCGTACCGAGCGGGAGCCCGAGCCCGGTGCCGGAGCCCCAGCCCGGCCCTGCTCGGGCCGCCGGGCGCGGGGCTGCGGCCGCGTCCCGGAGGCGCCTCCAGCACTGCAAGGTCCGTGCGGGCCCGGGGCGCGCGGGGAGCGGGCCGGCAGCGAGGGCGCCCGCCCGCCCGCGGGAAAGTTGCGCCGAGTTGCGGGCGGGAACCGGGCCGGCGCGGGCGCTGTCAGCCGGGGCCGGGACGCTCCGAGGGCCGGGGCCGCCTGCGCCTCGGGCCGGGCCCGGGGCGGCGGCGGCTCGCGGGGTAGGAAGTGTCTCGGGCGGCGTGTCTGGAGCTGGTCTCCGAGTGTGTGTGCTAGTGCGTGTATGTGTGTGTGCGTGTGTTTTCTTAAGCCGGGCTATTCAAACCTGCTGCAATTCTCCGGTAAACAATGATTCATGGGGCTTAATGCAAATAAACGGATTGCAAACGGCGCGGTTCGCGCACTTTGCTGCCGGCCCGGTGGAGCGGCCAGTGCCGGATTTCTCCCTTTTTTTGCAGATCTGCAGAATATGGCGTCCCTGTCCTGTTTTAAAAATAAGCCAGGCTGCCATTTTTGTTTTTCTTTTGTCTGAAAATTTTAATAAAACTGTCTGAGAATGTGGGAGAGGCGGCTGGAAGCAGAGGGGGCACCCGAAGGGTTGGCTTTTTTCCTTTTCTTTGGCGAGAGCCGCGAGCCTTTCGGGGAGGTGAGACACAATGCAATTGCACTTTAAAGAAAAAAAGGGGGGGAAGCTGCTGGGCGATTTAGGGGGAAGGACTGGGAATTTAAAGTTAACTCCGAAAGTTTTCTTTTCTTTTTTTTTCTAAGCTTTTTTTTTTGGGGGGGGGCCATGAGATGCCGCGAAAGGATCTTGGGGCCCATTTCTCTCCCCCTCCCCCCAGCTAGGCGCCTTTGCAGGGTTTTGGGAAAAGTTAACTGCCGGTTTGCTCGGACCTGCGCAGGGGAATGTGGAGGGTTGGGGATGGGAGTTTTGGGGCAACCGGGGAATGTCTTTTGGAAAGGGCTCTATACAAATGGCACTGTAAGGGACTCTATTCTCAGATGGGTGGGGGGAGAGGGCTGACCCTAGGGGTTCAGATTTCCAGCTAAAACCCCGGACATAAGGGAATAATCCTGCTTTCAACACCCTGCCCTCCAGCAGTGTGGAGCCTCCAGGAGCCTGTGTAGGGGTGGGCCTTTCTCCTTCTTGGGTGGCCAGGGTCCCTTGGTAGGCTGCATCGTGCCTGGGGCGTTGTGCCCCCCCCCTTGGGGAAAAGTGTGCTTAACCTATTGCAATTGGAGAATCCCTTCCCAATCTGGTGGTCCTCCTGACCCCCCCCACCAGGTGGCTTTTGGTGATGAGAGCCCTTAGTGATGGGCTTTGGCCGGATCCAGGCCTGCAGCCCCAGTGGGTCTTGTCTGGTGATGAGGGGTGGCTAGTTTGTTAGTCTCCCGTGGTGTGGGCCACTCCTCTGCCTGTAGTTGTACCCCTTTTTGCCACTTCTGCCCGATACCCTGGAGGCTCCCAAGTTGGAGGTGGTTTGGACTTTGTAAGTTCCTGAAGTGTCTGGCTGGACAGGTCAGGACCTGCTGGCTCTGGAGGCTCACAAGGGCCTGAAGACCAGGACCACAAATCTGGGGTGACCACTGCTGTCTAAGGCACCATGCAGGGCTGGGCCCGGCCTTCCCCTTCTGGGAAGCCTGTCCTGGGAGGACCCTGCTCCCAGCCCTGGGTCCCTGCCTACCCCCATTTCCTGGAGGGTCGATCCTCAAGTCTCGTCCCTGGCCTGTGTCCTGGCTCCACTAGGTCGTGTGATCTCCTTCAGAACAGAGTCAGGAGTTCAAAGCTGAGGATTAGGGGTTCAGAGCTAGGCTTGCCTGGGTCTGAGGGTAGCAACCCAGGCATTTTTAAGATAAACTGAGAGGTCCAGAAAAGGAAGTGACTTGCCCACAGTCACACTGCCAGGTAGAAGGAGAGCTGAGCCCAGGATTCAGTTGTCCAGGCTCCCACCACTCAGCTCTCTTCACTGTGCTCCAGTTGGAGCCTTGATGCCTGGAGGGTTCACTTTGGATGGAACTGGACTAGAGTGGGTCAGCATGAGCCCTTCACTCTTCTGACCCCCACCGTTACAGTCCTTCCTTAGAGAATGGAACTTTACAGTTTGCACAGTGTGGTGCTGGGCTGTTGCCATGTCAGGCTGTCCTGGAAACTCAGCTGGGGTAAAGTGTTCAGGTAGGGATAATTGGCTCCATTATAAAATTCAGGGAACTGAGGCCTGGAGAGTTGGACAGTGGCAGAAGAGGGCTTAAACTCAGGCCTGTGAACTCCTTTGTCTGGCCCTTTCCTGGGCAGAGTTTGGTGCTTGTGGGCAGGACTCTTTCCCAACTTCTAGTTTTTGTTCTCTCAAATTCTTCTGCTGACCCCAGTGATTGGGCAAAATTCCAGGGGCCCACCCTCCCACCCCAAAGAATGTCAGAGCTGGAGAGGTCCTGGGAGGTCATTGGGGTTCAGAGAGGGGAAGCCACTGGCTTGAAGTCACCCAGAGATGCTTTTCCTTGCTAGGACCAGAGTTGTGGCCTTCTATCTCTTTTCCTCTGTGAGACATTCAGAAGGACAGTGAACCATTCTACCCAGCACCAGCTCCACTGGCCCAAGAGGAATGGCAGTTGCTGGTGGTGGAGCTGGGGCTGGGGTGTAATGGCCAACACTTGTTGGACACATGGGTTTGTCCCAGGGGCTGAAGAATAGGCAACCTGCTGTCTTAGGGAGTGGAACAAGCTGGTTCCAGGTAGAAAGAAGGAAGCTGGTGTGGGAATGAGGTGTGGCCTGGCCTGGCCCTTCCCTGGGCAGGTACTTCAATGCCCTGCCTCTCCATTCATTCATTATTCTACCATGGGTTAGTTTATTCATTCATTTGTTGCTAGATCATTCACTTATTATTCCATTGTCCATTCACTCTTGTCTGGTTATTTCAGTAGTCTGTGTGCCTGCCATCCATCCATCCATCATCCAATACCTGGCTCACCTAGCCCCAGTTAGATGGATGTGAGACACAAGTGTACACCTCCGGGGCTCTAAAGCCTCTGAGGAAGAAGAGGTGGGTGCACAGGTGCATAAAGCACTGGCCGGGGCAGCATTTCCTGGGTGCCTACGTGAGTCCCCAGGGAGAGTCTTCTGGAGAATAAAGAGGCTCTGAAGCACCAAAGGAATTGTCACAATGGTGGACCAGGCTTCCAAGATCAAGTACGATTTGTGTCACATGGCTTGTGGGGCTTTCAGCACACTTTTTCCCTCTCTGAGCCTTGGTATCCTCATCTCGGAAATGGCGAGCGCTCCGTCATGAGTTCGGATAGTGATAAAAGTGCAGTGTCTGCTCTGTCTCCAGGCCCTGGTCAGTGTGTGGTAGAAGCTCAGAATACACACACTGGATTATGAGGATTGTTAATTACTGTCCTAGGCCCTTCCTTGACTTTGTGAACCAGGGTGGTGGTTTTAGAATGAGCCAAATGATCTGGGGACCCTGTGAAAGCCCTGCTCTATTTTGTCACTCCTTTTTGAAACTCACTGCTTCCTGGACATTTAGAAGAAAAATAACCTAGGTCCTTTCTGGGCCTACAAAGCCCTGCATGGTCTGGGTCCAACCCACTTTCCAACCTTAGCCTCCCTGCCCTGTCCCCAGTCTCACTGCCTCCAGCCACTCTGGTTTCTTTCTGCACCTCAAATTTGCAAAGCCTGTTGGCGGGGTCTTTGCACATTTCCTTGCCTGGACTGCTTTTACCTAAATCTTTGTATGGCTGGCACCATCTGAATATCATGTCCTCTAAGGGGCATCCCTGACCATTTTCTCTAAAATTCAGTAGTTTCTTACTGTCACTCTCTGTCACATGGGCCTCTTTTTTGTTTTCTTTTGCAGATTTCAGTATCTGAAACCTTCTCATTTATTTATTTGCATTTCTTGCTGTCTCTACCACACGAACATGCTGAAGATCCACATGAGCTTCTAGTATGGTATGGCCGAGGCCTTAGTAGAGGTGAGGCAAGGCTGGGGAGTCGAGGTGCGGCACAGCCCTGGTGGCCTGGCAGTGCCTGAGAGAAGAAGTTACACTGAGGTCGGTCTCCTCCTTCCCCCAGGAGGCCCAGGGTTGTTGTTAGGAAGTAATGAAATGATTCAGTCATGGAATCTAATCATCCCAGCCTCTTCCAATCTCAGAACCTTAGCATCTGAGCAGCTTTCCAGCTCAGAACCTTTGACACTTGGAGTTTTCACATGATCCAATCTTCGCGTTAGAATCTTACAAAGTAGACTCTCACTGCCTTATTTATTTAGCAACACAGTGTTCCCTTTGGGCCAGACCACATTGTACAAGGCTTTATAAATGTGAACATATTTATTCCTCATTGTAATTACCCCTGTTTTGCAGATGAGGAAACTGAGGCATGGAGAGATTAGGTAACTAATTGTCAAAGGCATTGATGCGCCAGGAACCCAGCACCACAGGGCTCCTTGATCCTTCAGCTGTAGAGGGGAAGCCCAGCCTCACCTGACCCCTGCACAGAGCAGCAATCCCCTTCCCATATCCTTACAAAAGGGTCTTTGATATCTGTTAGGAGTCCCCCTCTGGTGAGCTCTCTCCTTATCCGGTCCCCAGCTACCTGTGATCAGATAGTTCTCATTGCAAGGAAGATTTTCTTCTCACAAAGTGTAAAGTGCTGCACCTCCCCAGTGAACAACACCCAGGAGGTGACAAGAGTTGTAGTTCCCAGAGCTTCTGACCTTGTGGTTTCATGCCTTTGGTAGCTTCTTTTTCTCCACGGGGTTGGGAACTCCGTGGGTCAGGTAGCCTTGGCACATACTGTTGAACATATGAATGAATGAATGAGTGAATGAGTGCACAGTGACCACATGAACACTCAGTGTTCTTGAGCTCCTTGTCTCTCAGAAGCACCATGCTGCCACTTTCAGGGACATCGGGACAGGCCCCGTGTACTCAGGGAAAGGAGACACACTTAACCTCTCCAGTAACATGAATACGATGATGTTTGTGCACACGATCATGGAGAATCATCAGAGATCTAAAGCATGTACAGTTCCAGAGGTGGACTCAGATCATCTAGTCAAACCTCTCCATCTACCCACTTAGGAGACTGCACTGGGGAGGGAGAGGAGCGAGCCTTACTTAGCAGATGGACTTCCTGCTCCCAGCAGGCTGCCATAGCCTTTGCCTAAGGTCCAGAGCAGGGGAAGGCCCTTACTGGGGCAGCTGCTTCCCCTCAAGCACCAGTTTCTTGGCCTCTGCCTTGGGGTGACAGTCCTGGAGGCACGAGGCTGTGCCTCACACTTGAGTGACGTGGAGGAAGCTGACTGGTGGAAGTGGGTTGGGTGCTCTGGTGGTAGGGATGGCTTTCTGGAACCAGGGCCGGAACCTGGGCCCTTTTCTAAACTTTGGGTGAGGGCTTCCAGTTCCTTGTGGGAACAGTCTAGCAATCCAGGTTTTGGGGCTCTGTGGGGGGCACTGGTTGGGGTGAGCATGCCTCCACCACACTCAGATACGCACATTCCTACACATTCACACAATCGGCTGTTCCACTACTACCCCTGACCCTACTCTGCCCTATCTCTGCCAGTTTGGGTTGCTGCCCAGCTTTTCGTGGACACGATCACAGATGCCTTGACCTGGACCTCCAGGAGCCAGGCACGCAGGAGGCCTGTCTGCCAAGTGTGCATCCACGCACATGACCCACAGGAACACATGCACACATCCTGCCACCCTCAGAGCCACATGCCTGTGGTACACCCCTGCACACCCTTCCAGGAAGCCGTGCACAGCCATGTGCTGGCTCACGGGTGTGTTCTCACGCTCATGATACTCATCCTGATCCTCTGCACAACCCCTTCCTTGCCTGCCTATGCATGTATGTGTTTGTACACATAGGCGGGGGGTGCACACATGTTCATTTTCACCTGTGAGAATGTAGTTTCACATGCAGCCTAGCACACGATCCCTGCTGCACACTTTACACCCCTGTGTGTGCCCATACTGCCTGCATCTGCTTGAAGGGGTGGGCCGGCATCTCATTTCTCTCTTCCACCCTCATTCAGCATTGTTTCTTGAGCATTTACTATATCCTAGGCCCTGGCCAGATACAGGGGGCAGAAATAAGAAAACTGATACAGTCGCTGCCCTGGCAAGGAAGACGAGATATCACAAAATTGCTCACTTGCCTGATTACAGGGAGTGTGGAGGAGGAGGAACTACTTTTCCATAAGAACTTCCTACAGCATCATGCTTTAGATTTACTCCGGTGAATGGCAGTGGTGGTGGGGAGGAGGACAGCAGTGCTGGGAGGAAGTGACCCCTGAGCTGTCACCTGAAGTTTTCCAGATGAAGGGCATTTGAGGCAGAGGGAACAGCCTGAGAAGAGGCTTCGAGGCAGGAAACAGGAAGCAGAGGAGGTGGCAGGACTGAGGTCTTGGTGAGGGTATGAGCCAGGAGGAGGCAGGCATCGCGGTAGCTCTTCCCTGGCCTGTCCCCTTACCCCGTGGCCCCCCAGCCCTCCTGGCTCCTCTCTGAACAGCGGCCTTCCCGTAACTCAGGGCCACCCTACCTTAGGGCTGAAGTCTCTTGACCTGCCCCACTGGCTGCTTGTCTGGGAGGGCCTGCTGCAGGGTCGCTGCCCAAGACACCTGCGACTGTCTAGAAATCTCTGGAGGCCAGGCCAGAGCTGGAGTTCAGCAGTCAGCCTTCTTATTAAAGTTCGAGCTGACCCCAGCCTAGATTTCTACCAGTGAGCAGAGTGACCCTTGGGGGTCCAGAAAGTCGCCCAGAACCGCTGTCGCCCTCCCCCACAGAAGGCAGGGTCTGACTGGTTATTCAGATTTGCATGAAGGCCTTTGCTTGTTGGGAGGAGCTCCCTCATGCCAAAGGCAGTTATGCTGACACCCACAGAGTCCTTGCTATGCCAGGCACCATCCTAAGGATTCTGAACTAATGACTCCTGTAATTCTCGTAGCAGTCCTGCAGAGATACCATTATTACCCCCAGTTTACAGATAAGAACACAGAGGCTTGAGGATTTGTAACCATCCCAAGGCCCCAAGTTTGGCTGTCTGGTTCCAGAATCTGTATTTTTGTTCCCTGAGTTGTCACATTGCTCCTTTGAGGGTTCAGGGACCCAAGCTATGAGTTAGTTGAGCCCCTTCATTTTCTAGAGGAGGGACGGGGGCCCAGAGAAGAAGTGGATTTTCCAGAAGTTTCCATGGCCCTCACCTGTGTATGGCCTTGGGCTGGTTAGTATGACCTGAACTTCATTCCTGACCCCAAGCAAGGAAGAGATTGCCATAGAAGAATTGCTCTTTGGGGCCTGGGCGGGGTGTAACTGAGAAGGGACGTGGGGTGAGGACCGTTAAGTGTCCTGAATGTGTGCTTTATAAGAGCCAGCCAGCTGTCCTGGACATTCCCACTGCCCCTCTGAGTGTGTGCTGTGTTTCAGGATGTTCACAGACAGCCTCTTCCTTATGGGTGGTTAGGGACCAAGTGAGATGCTTGTCAAGCACCTAAAAGGGAATGTGCTCAGGAACTGTCATTGTCATCCCCATCCCATGATGGCAGAAGTTCCCATGGGGATGAGAGCTAGGGGTCTCCAGGGGAGCTGGAGGTAGAGAGAGGCCTGGGTTCAAAGCCTGTAGAAAATTCACAACTAAGAAAGTGTTGCCCATTCCCTAGATGAAGGCACTGAGGCTCCCCAAGAAGGTTCACTGCTGGAGTGTTGCAGGGTGGCTAGAAGTGGGGATGGGGGGGTGCTCCCGAGGGTGCAGGGATGGGGCAGTGGGAGGGCAGGGAGGGAATGGGGCTGCATCCCAGCTCCCCCGGTGGAGGCACAGACAGCCCCCTCCCACTTGGATCAACTGCGTCACAATGCAAACAACCCTTCCCAGTCCTCCAGCACTGCGGAAACCAGCCTAATTGGATCCAGGACCTTGGGGAGCCTTGCTCCTCACAGGAAGTTCCCAGGCGGAGTTTCTGAGGCTGGTCTGGCCAGGGTCTTGGGGGCGGGGGTGGGGTACAGCAGCTGGGGAGGGAATCTGAGTTGTGTGGGGTGGGGGCATATGGAGGGCAGAGGGCCATGGGAGGTGGACTTTGAGCATGTGGGAATCTCAAGGAGCCAGAAAGATGGGGAGCTGCAGCTTCTGCTTCCTAGACTGTGTTCTGCTTGTCCCCTCCAGGCCATCTCTCTGGCCCCACAAGGAAATCTTGACCACATTCCTCACCTGCTCAGGGCCTTCCTGTGGATCCCCATGGCCTTTCAGCTAGGCACCATTGCATGGAACTCTGGCCCAGAAAGAACTACTCTGGCCACCAGCTCCCACTTCCCCACAAATCCCTCCCTACACTGTACTAACTCCGGGCCAAACGCTGCCCTGTGCTTTCCTACTCCTGGACTTTGCATGTGCAGTTCCTTCTGTTTTCCCTCCTAGGCATGTTCCATGCCTTTGCACACAGTGCCCCTCTGCAGCGAATGCACCCCCTGCCTTCCTGCTCCTCTGGCAAACTTGTCTGCAGAAACTCGTGGAAAGACCCTCTTGCCATTGATTCTCCAAGATACAAAGGTGGGGTAGGGAGGACACGGGAATGTGTAACAGGTGACCCTATGTCGGCTGGGAGAAAGGTCAGAAAGTGGCCTCGAAGCTGAGACTGGAAGGAAGAGCCTCTGAGCCGTGGGGCCAAGAGAGCGAACAAAGAGTGGAACCAAGTTGCCTGAAGCTCAGGCTTTGCCCTGGTGGAGCTTACAGCTGGCTTGGGGACCTGACAGACAAGTAACCAGGACATTCACCCAGTGCAGTGGTACCTGACTTGAGAGGCCGTCCCTGAGGTTCTAGCATGGTGGTGTGGCCCCCAGGTGGGTGGCAGAACCTGTGCATGGCACACGTCTAGCTTGTTCTGAAGAGCCCGCAGGTGGTGTAGTGAGGCTGGAGGCCAGGCGTCAGGATGCATGTGACCAGCAGGACCTTCCTGGCAAAGGCCTTGGGTGTCCAGCTGCCAGGTTAGTACTGTACCCTCCAAACACTGGGGATCCAAGAGGGGTTTGCAGTGGGATAATGAGTGACCTGGGCAGGCTGGGCTGGCCCTCGCCTGTCCTTGCTGGAGCCGCTGGATGGGATGGGACGGGATGGGTTGAGAGTCCCTTCCTGACTGCTTTCCTGGCTGGGGTTGGGGGTGGGGCTTGGGTTCACTGTGGGACTCCAGCAAGTTCCTGCCCCTCCCTGAATCCCTCTCTCCTGAGTAAACTTGCAAGCTTCAGGCCTGAATCTGTTGTGGGGCTGGGGCAGGGGACTGGGGTATCTTGCTTTGCCACTGCTAGCTGAAGCTTTAGTTTTATTTGAAGGTATTTAAAAATACCTTCAAAAAGTCACATAGCTACCCTGCAAAAAGTCATAAAATAGGGAAATTTAATAAATAAAAATCCATTCACATCACTGCCTACTCCATGCCCAGAACGCCATCCCTATTAGCACTGGGGCATTTTCTAACCTTTTCTCTCAGCACCCCGCTTTTATAGAAATGTCATTGGTCTATTTATACACGTAACTTTAAATCTTCCACTTTCCCCCGACTATTGTACCGAGTATTTTCTAAATAACCGCAGTATTCTCTGATTCTTCTTTTTAATGGGTTCAGTGTCCAAGTAGAAAGCCTGGGCTCCAGAGGCCAGCGCTCTGTATTTGAGTCTCATTCTCATGGGGTGACCTGGGGCGATTTCCCTAATCTCTGTACCTCAGTTCCTGATAGGTTGATGCGCATGTTAAATGAGTCAGGGCAGTGCCAGTAGCACTGGCTACACTTAACAACTGTGGACGGTCACTGAGTAATGTGATTTACAAAGCTGTCTCCCTGTTGCTTAAAATTTTATCCCAGGTTTTTGCTACTGTAAAAAACCACTGACCCAAACAGCTTCGTGTGTATAACTTTGTCTATCTTTGGGTTGTTTTCCAGGGATGGATGGCCAAGAATGGGATCACTAGGCCAGGAAGTCTGAACATTTTTAGCGCTCTTGACAAATTATGGCCTGATTGTTTTTGGAAATGATTGTTCCAATTTACACTCCCACTGATAATACATAGGAGTGCCAATTTCCCCATACCTTCACCAGTATTGGATGTTATCGTTTTATTTCTTTTTGCTCTTTTGACAGGTGAAGTTCGTTTAATTTGACTCCCAGGGAAGCAGAACCATTGGCTGTGTTTATTAGCTGTTAAAATTGTTTTCTGGGCTTCTAGGCTTTACAGAGCACACACGGCCCCTTACCAGATCGCTTAGGAAGAGAGAGCCCAGATACAGGAAATGGGGAACAGGGAACAATGAAATGCAGGGAATCCAAGTGCCAGAGAGGGTGGAGGGCGGGATCATGAGGGAAGAGAGCTTTCTTCTGCCAGGCTGTGTCACTTGCAGTTTCCTCCACCTGAGGCTCATTCATTCATTCATTCAAGCACTTAAAGAGATATTGTATGGGCTCAAAATGTAAATGACTCAGTCCTGATCCTTTCCTCACAGAGCTTGTGTCCAGCAGCAGAGATGGACAGAAAATGCAGCAAGCGGTACTTCAGGGATAGAAATGCAGGGTGCACTGGGACAGAGCCGAGGGTGGAGGGGGAGCGGGCCATGCAGGCTTCCAGGAGGAAGTGGCCTGTAAACCGGCTGAAGGGAGAAGTTGGCATTAACCAGTGAAATGCGAACAGCTGAGGGAGCAAGAAAGGAAGTGGAGCGTTGAGGAGGATAGAGAGACTGTGTGGCTGGGCAGAGCATAAAGAGGCCCAACACACGAGGTTCAAGGTCAGCAGAATGTAAGGCTTCAGAAATCCTGACTTTGTCTGGAGGGAAGTAGGGAGCCATGGAAGGTACCAAGTAGGGCAGCATGATCTGACGTAGACTGTAGACCTATCACGGGGACTGCAGTAGGAGAACGGGACAGTGGATGAGGGTGGAAGTGGGAAAACCTGGGGGTGAGGCTCCAGCAATAGCTGAAGCCAGAGCTGAATGGTCCTAGACCAGAGCAAAGGATGGGGCAGCCTCTTTCCCCCCAGCCTGTGTAATCCTAACCAGGTTCGAGGTACCGGTCGCATGTTGCCTCTTGCAGGTGGCCCTCTCTGCACCCACTCCCCACCAGGCCATACCAGCCTGGAGCATGGGGCTGTGCAGGGCCTGGCATGCAGCGGGCACTCGGGTGTTACCATCAGCCGCCCCTGACCTTCCCCTGCTACTGCAGGCTCCCTCTGCCTTGGGCTACCAGCCACTTTGTTTCATTTTAAGAATAAATTTATTGTTTTCATTATAAAAGCAACTTAATGATATTACTGAGAATTTGGAAAGCACAGAAACAAAGACAAAACCCTAAACCAGTGGGGCTGCCTCCTCTGTGCCCCGGCCTCCTTTGAGCGTGGCTCTTGCCGCTTGCTTTCTCTGACGCATGTTTTATTTTTGCCTCCTAGTAATCATAGTGTCGGACTGTTCTGGGCCTTGCTCTCTCCCATTTGCTTCCTTGGGAGCTATTTCCCATGTGACCGACCACGGGGCCTGGGCACATTTTTGATGTGTGTGGGATGAGCTGGGCTGGGTTGGAGAGGGCTCTTAAGTTGCTCAAATGCCCATCCCTGCCCGCTGCGGTGGCCAAGGCTCCTACAACCCATCTGCACTGCCCACCTTCTTTGTGTCATCTCTCTGGGTCTCTACCTCCCCAGGTGGCAGGACCTGGGACATGGTGTCCCCCTTCCTCAATCTTCCCTTCCTGCCCCTATGTGGAGTTAGCTAGGCTGACCTCAAAGGCCATCCTCCTGGGGAAGGGTGACCCACTTTTAAATCCAGACTCAGTTCTGTAACATCAGGCAAGTTACTGAACCTCTCTGGGCCTCTGTTTCTTCATCTGTACAATGGATCTACTATAACAGTAAAAATTGGCTGTAAATAGCCCACCACAGTTCCCAGCCCATGGTAAGGAATCACCTTGAGCTAGATGCTGGCACAGGAGAACCAGCACCAGCCCTGGCTGTGAAGAGCTCAGTCTGGTCGGGGAGGATACCAGGTACAGTATCAGGGAGAAGAGAACCAACCAGAGTGTAATTGGCCCTGAAGGGTAGGACCAGATCTTGGTGGTATCTTAACTCCCACTCTTAACTAGCTGTGTGACTTTGGGCAAGTTGGTTGACCTCTCTGACCTTTCTTTTGTTAAGTGCACATTTGACAGTGTCATTGGGAAGATTCAGGGAGCTGAGTCGTACTCAGCACATAGGTATTGAAGTCAATGGTAGCTACCATTTATTATGATTATTGTTATTGTTATTCCCATATACAAGGTGCTGTTGGGAACACAGAGGAAGTGACTGACTGGGGGTTCAGGGAAGGCTCCGTAGAAGAGGGAACACTTGAGCTGGGTCTTGAAGGATGAGTAGAAGTTCACCAAGTGGGAAAGGACACTCTAGGTAAGGAGCCTGTGATTCCAGGCTGCAATCTGTGAATGAGGGGTGTGTTCTTTGGGGATTGAGGCACTGTGTTCACCCATTGTCCCTGCGCCCCATCACTGCTGCCCTCCAGCTCTACTTGGGTGGGGGAAGGTGCCTGCCACCTTCCTTCAGCAGCTGCCTGTGTCCTGGTGGTTGTGGCCTCTCACTCATGGCAGTTGCTGTGTCCCCATCAGTCCTGCTTGTGGCCACAGATCTGTGTCTGTCCCTTGTGTCCAGGTTTGGTGCTGTCTGCATGTTGCTGTGGCTGTGTTTGTCCCTGTCGGTATCTAGAGACCTCCCAGGCCACACTGCGGGAGCTGCCTGCGGCTTTAACCAAGTGGCCAGGCCTGTGTGGTCACTGTCCTCCAGGCCCTGGTGCAGCCCCTCCTTGCTCCTCCCTTCTCCAGAGCCTCCTGATGGGGACCCTTGTGCCTCTGCAGACCCTTCAGTGCCCAGCAGTCAGGGTGTCTTTGGGAACCACGCACTGCTCCATCACCTGCGCTTCCAGTCCAGACTCCAGGCCTGAGGCTCAGGGATCCACCTCCCTGGCCTGGCCCTGGTTGATGGTCCAGCTGCGTCCCCTGTCTCCCAGCAGCTCTAGGACACCTGTGTTCCTGTCCATACCACATGCTTCTCATCTGTGGGCCCTTGCTCAAGCTGTCACTTCTGCCAGCATGTCCCCACTGTCTCACCTTTTAAGTCCAAGGCAGCCCCCCACCCCTTCCCTGCAAAGTCTCTCTGATCCCCCCAGTCTGGGTTAGCCGCAGGCTTTGAGCTGCTGATCCCTGAAGTGGGGGCAGGGGCAAGTGACTTGCTCAAGATCACACAGCTAGTGAGTTGGAGCCAAGATTTGAACTGGGCAGGTTGGGCCCCAAACAAAGCAGGCTGTTCCACGGTCCCAGGACTGGTGGGGAGGGGTGGACGGGTTTGAGAGATTCCGGAAATGGTCTCCTGTGGATGTGGCTGGTAGGAGGCCTGAGTGGGGAGTGGAGGGGAGAGGGAAGTGCTGTGGGTCACAGTGTGTTTGGGCGAGTGGGGCTGTCCTGCTTAGGGGTGGGGTAACTAGAGGAGGGCCACGAGGAGGCCACGTCCAGCGTAGTCTGCTGAGGCTGAGCAGTCTGTGAGATGGCTAGAGGGAGGTGGCTTGAGGAGGCTCGAGGTTGGCTGGTACTTAAGAGAGTCCTAGAGGGGAGGCCGACCCAGGGGCTGAGGTGGGGAGAGAGGAGGCTCCTGCCCTGTCCTGAGGAGCCCAGCTGGTGGGGGTCAGGGGTGGTAGCTGTGGAAGAGACAGAGAAGGTGAGGAATCCCAGCGTCCTGGCACATAGCACTCCCCTAAGTGTCCAGGTGGCAGGGAGGCCATGGAGGATAGGACCAGAAGGTGGCCCATTGGCTCTGAGCAGTGGAGGCCACTGGTGTGTGGTGAGTCTCATAGGAGGCAGC
Organism: Erethizon dorsatum; assembly: GCA_028451465.1. Lineage (NCBI taxonomy): Eukaryota > Metazoa > Chordata > Mammalia > Rodentia > Erethizontidae > Erethizon > Erethizon dorsatum. Next base: position 109,688,768 of record CM051827.1, on the reverse strand, counting down.
TCTGTTTTGCAGAAGCCTTTGGGTTACTTGACTGTTCCTTCCACTCAGCTTGGAGGGAGGCTCCTCCCGTTGGCCTCCAGCTCCTCAGCACTGTCCTCAGCTTGGCCAGGAGGATGTGGCTGGTAGGCACGGATGGATGGACAGATGGGCAGATGGATGGACGGGTGGGTAGCTGGCTGCCAGCAGAATCTGATTTCCAGCAGCAGTCCAGGAGGCGTGTCGTTCATCCACCCATCTACCTTCTAGAACAAGGAAGGCAGAATGACAGCTTCTCTGCCCTGCAAGGATCAGGGCTCTAGGCCTGGAGCTCATAGTAGTCTTGGCTGTGCCCGTCTGCCCGACAGCCAGCCTAAGCAAGCATGGACGCTCAAACCCAGCCCTCCAGTTCCTCTGTCTCCCCACCCCACCCTGCCAGGCTCTCAGGCTTCTCCCTGACATTGGTGTCCTTTCTGCTTCATTGCTCCCCTGGCCCAGCATGCTTCCTGCTGCTTTCTCACCACTGACATCTGCCTCATCCAACACCTTGGCATGGCATTCAAGGCCCTGCTGACTGGCCTCTGTGTCCCTTAGCCCCTCACAACTCTGTGGCTCTTAGGTGCCTGGGGGTGGCAGCTCACCGCCCCAGGTCGGCCATGTGCTTTTAAGCTCCATGCCTGTGTTCATGCTGTCACTTCTGCTAGGAATGCCCCCTGCCCTGTCCGTCTGTCCTAAACGCACTCTGACCGTGCCTGTCTCCTGCCTCACATCCCCCTCCCTCTGGGCAAGGCCTGAGTGGCTTAGCCTGGCCCCAGCCACCTGGCCTTCACCTCTTGTCATTCCCAGGGGCACTGGAAATGCCACCTCGGAGGCTTGTTGGGGGCTCGTTGGACAGACTGGATGAGCACCTAGCTCAGAACATGTTCAGCCTCTGCTGTGCCCTCCTTGCATCTGACACAGAGTGGGGGACCCCAAGGCCAGGGCCATTGACTGGGTCATTAAATACCTGGGATCAGCCAGAGAAGGATGCAGGGAAATCAGGCAGGGGCTGTGTGGATGAGATTAAGTGATCCAGGGAAGACCCCTCTGGTCCTTGAGCCTGGCTCCCCAGCTGGGGAAGGGATGACCCTGCCTGCCCGGGGTGGAGAAGTGGAGGGTGCTCTACCCCAGCCTGGGACCCTGCTGCTTCCACAGCTCCCTGACCAGGGTGGGGACTCTGGGAAGCTTGAACTTGGCATTGAACTGAAGAGGAGGAGGAGAGAATGGCTCCCCAGAACTGTATCAGAAGCAGCCCGCTGCAGTGGCCAAGTAACGAGGTGGGGGGCAGCATGTTTCACCCCATTTTACAGATGAGGAAAAGTGAGGCTTAGAGAGCTGGCATCCAGCTGTGCAGCACAGTGTGGCCTCCTGTGTCCTGTCTATGTGTAGCCTGGAGCAAGGGACCTTCCTGATGCCCTAGTTTGTTCCTCTGTGAAATGGGGGTAAAACCTTGTCCCTGCTTACTATCCTCCTAGGGTTCTGGAGAGAAAGCCATTGAGTTCAGAAGAGCTTTGTAAATTGGGCACCATGAGAGAATCTTGTGGGACTGGCTTTAAAGTAATTCTGATTCTTATTCCTTCATTCGTGCATCCTGTCATGCAACTCACATTATTGATAACCTTCGGGCTTGGGTGCCCAAGGTACCCAGATGAACGAGAGAGGTGTATCCAATCCAGGCTCCTCCGGGGTGGCTCCCCAGTCCCTACCCCCTGATTCACTGTGCTGGAACCTCCTCACCCTGGCTTTACAGCTCAGTCTCTTCCACATTCTTCCCTGTGGAGAACAGCAGGGAAGGGACAGGTCCTGAGACTGCTGGGTGAGCAGATGCTCACCCATTGGGTCACAGCCATGCCATCCTGAGACAGGGCACGTCCACAAGTTACAGTCAGGATGCTTTGTCCTTCCCCTGAACAGCCAAGAGAATGGTGGACTGGACTTTGAGTTAAGCCGATGAGAGTGGGATTCCAGCTGTCTGCTAACTTAACAAGGCACTCCACCTCTCTGAACCTCAGTTCCTTTAGTTACAAAATAGGGATGACAAAAGTACCTGCCTTTCAGTCTCTCTGTACCTGACGCAAGGTAGACACTTGCTAACATGCAGAATCCTCACTGTTACTATTTTGAGTTTTTCTCTGGGCGGGAAGTCTCGGGCGTGGAGAGTCAGGGAAAACTCCAGGCAGAAAGTGTTTCTTGTGTTGTAGAGTTTGCACGGGGAGAGGGAAGGGCATTCCGGTGCCTGTGAGTGGCAGAAGCAGGAGGCTGATGGAGGAAAGGAGCTGTCTGGGCTGCCCCAGAGAATATTCTCTGACCCCCAGCCTGACCAGGTGCAAACCAATTCTGCCCTGTTCTGGAAATGCCTTTTTTTTTTGTATCAGGAATTGAACTCAGGACCTTGCGCTTGCCAAGCAGGTGCTTGTGCCACTCAGCTATATCCCTGGCTCTGGAAATACCTTTAGCATATGGATATTGAGCTATTTGCAGGTGGATATTTGCTTTACCAAGGACTAGGTTTACAAACCAAATTCCATAAAGGAACTGGCTTGAGCAAGTCTGGTCTCTGGTTGTGACCCTGACATCCTAGCCCTGTGGTCTTGGACAGGTCTCTTCTTCTCCTGTCTGCATCTGTAAAACAGGATAGTACCTCTTGTGCCTACTTTTCAAAGATCACAAGAGATAATTTGGATACAAGTTCTTTCTTAAAATGTTCAGATCAGATTGTATCCTGATTGAGGGTTTTCTCCTGAAACTCTAAGCCTACAGTTCCAATAGGGGCTTCTCAAGCTTGTAGGACTAGGAAGAATTTGAAGCTCTTTATTTTGGCCTTTCCTCTCAAAATACTGGAAGCGATTTCACTTAACCAACAAAACCAGGTGGGAATTTCTGTACAAGAATTAAGAGAGGCGCAAGAGGGAGCGAGACTTAATGGGACCTTTCTGTGTGGCACGGTCCCTGTAAATCACTTCTTGACTGACTTGAGAGTCACAGAAGACTCAAACCCCCTGGAAGATTGGGGTAGCCCGCAAGGCCCATCCTTCACGCTGCCCTGGTTGTAAATACCCTCTCACCACACAGGCCTGCCATGGAGCTTGCCACAGGTGAGGGCCACCCGTGGGATTGCCACACACTTTCACTAAACGGCCCCAAACTGCCCTAGCCTCAGGCCCCCACAAACCCTCCTAATGGGCAGCATTCTGATGCACGTCCTGGTAGTCGAATGGTGCACTGTCTACCCATGCCTTTTTGTTGAGGGTAACTCTCCAGAAGTATGATTTTTTTGAGTCAAAGGGCAGTAGTTGTTTGGGTCTGTAAATTGTCCTGCCAAACTTCCCTTCGGAAAGGCTGTACCTGGTGGTCCCAGTTTGCCCCCTGGACTCTCACGTTGCCTTCACTCAAGGGAAGGACAGGGGTTGGGGTGGACAGTTGCTTCTGCTCTGTGGCCATTTGCAAAATTGCTCTAGGACTCCCAGTTTGTCTTTGGATCGGGGAGGGACTTCTGTGTGGAATCCATGGGTCCGTGGGGTTGGTTCTGCTGCCCAGGGCCTCCTGGGAGATGGACATCAGCTTGTCAGTGCTGGGCTGGTGGGGTGGGTGGTGGGTGGCTGGGAGCATTCTGGTCTGGGTGTTGATCTTTGCTCTCTGGGGCCCCTGAATTCCAGACCTTCCCTACTGGAGATGTTCCCTAGCCTGGAGGGAGGCCTGCTGTGTCGCAGGGCTTAGGGTCCCATGCGGAGCAGCAATCCTGGACACTGTCCCTGACGTGTGTGAGTGGACATAGCTGATGGGAACTTACCAGTGACAGTGTCTCTCTCTCTCTCTCTCTCCCGCAGGATGGCCGAGCCTCGATTTAACAACCCGTACTTCTGGCCCCCTCCTCCCACCATGCCCAGCCAGGTAAGACCAATGTTGCCAATCAGACTGCCCTCCCCCACTGCAGCTGCTTTGTTTTGGGGGTGTGTGTCTGTGTGTCTGTCTGTGTGTCTGTCTGTCTGTCTGTATTGATATGATGGACCGGCAGCCCAGGGAAGCCCCCACAGCCCAACTCCTCTCCTGCCGGCAGCTGGATAACCTGGTCCTGATTAACAAGATCAAGGAACAGCTGATGGCGGAGAAGATCCGTCCGCCTCACCTGCCGCCCACGTCGGCCTCATCTCAGCAGCCACTCCTAGTGCCACCTGCGCCCGCCGAAAGCAGCCAGGCTGTCATGTCGCTGCCCAAGCTGCAGCAGGTGCCCGGGCTGCACCCGCAGGCAGTGCCGCAGCCAGACGTAGCACTGCACGCGCGGCCGGCCACCAGCACAGTCACAGGTGGGCAGCCCGGGCGGGACCAGGGGGCGGAGACGGGGCGGGACCTGGGGGGCAGGCGGGGCCAGGGGTGGGCGGAGACTGGGCCGGTGGGGGAGGGGTGGGGCCTGTGATGGGTGGAGACTGGATGGGGCGGGGAGGGTGGGCGGAGCAAGAGTAGGCCCTGGGGAAATGGGCGGGGCTGGAGAGGGCTGGACCTGAACGTGGGGCTTGGAGGCGGGGCTAGGTGGGGAGCCGTGAGGGTAGGGCCTGGGTAGATGACAACAGGGGCGCAGGGCCGGTAGTAGCGAGGAATGGGGGTAAGCTTGGGTCTCAGAGCTGGTGGGACTAGCCACAGGACTTCCTGTCTCTCTACTGGTAGACTCCCTCCAGTGGACTGGTCACGGGCTAGTCTCTGTCCGCTGGGGGCTCACAGGAAACCCAAATCAACATTAAGAACTTTGGGAATCCACAGAAGAAATTTGGCCAGATTTGGTGGAAGAGAGGCTTCCTTGGAAGAGCAAAATACAAGGAAATTTTACCAACCAACAAGGTCAGAGAGCAGGAAGGGGAAGCAGCACATGCGAAGGGAGAATGTATGTGGGAAGCAAGAGGAGGACTGATTTGGGGAGGACCAAAGATGATTGATGATAACGGTAATGTCAGCTAAGCACAGTAGCACCTGTGCTTACTACTATCATTTTATTACTACCAGCAGCTTTGTGAAGTGGGTGTTGTTAGTATTAGCTTGAACAATGGACCTTTTTTGTCTTGTAAAAACTGCAGCTTCATGTGCTTCATCCTTATTTCCCTAGATGGGGAAACTGAGGCAAAGAACAGTAAAGCCATGTGAAACCAAGCTTTCAGAGGTAGTAGGAATCAGGGGCAGGCAGTGTGCTTCCAGAGCTTAGGTGTTAACCCTTTTCTGGACGTAGTTCTGCCAAGGCTGAGAGGAAGCAGGCACCAGATAATCAAGGGTCCTGTGGGCCACATTTAGTAGTTCCGACTTCCCTGGGGCTCTTGGGGAGCCATGGAAGGATTTTAAGTAGGGGAGGGAAATGTCAGGTATGGGTTTAGAAAGCTGAGTCTGGCTTTGAGGTAGAAACTGGGTATTTGGGGACAAGGAGGGAAGTAGGGGGATCTTGGGGAGAAGATGGTGAAGTGGGCCAGTAAGTGGCAGTGAAAATGGAGAAAAGTGGACAGATCTCAGGTACAGTGGGAAGAAGAGTGGTGCTGGAGAGGTTGTAGGTGGCAAGGAGAGGAAGGACATGCAAGAGACTCCCAGGGCACGGCCGTGGAGATGGGGTCACGCTCGGTCAGAAGGATGGGTGCATGGAAGAGGAGAGCTCCGCCTTGGACAGGGTGGGGCTGGGGTGCTGATATCATGGGGAGGTGTCAAGGGGCTGGAGTGTCTGAGATCCCCCTTAGACCTGGCTTTCCCAGGAAGCCACTGTGGCCCCGCCTCCGCCACCAGCCAGATATCTGTCTCCTTTCTTCTCTCTGCCCAAGAATTGTGGGGCCTGGTGATCCTCCCTTGCCCCAGCTACACTCTACACATCTCCTGTTGTTATGATTTTATTAAATTTATTTTTTCATTATAAAAGTAATATTAAAAAAGCAATATAATCATATTAAGGGAAATTTGGAAAAAAGAGAAGCTAAGAAAAAAAAAATTCATAATCCCTAACTCCTACCCCAGCAGCTTAAGGAGCCTTTTGGTCCATTTCCTTTCTTTTCCATATTTTTTGTTTGTTTTTTTAATATGTGTGTGTGTTTTTCTGAGCTTGTGGTAGGGAGGGCTATGTCCATGATTTAAGTTGCTTTTCCTACTTGTTGCTCTAGAATAAACACATTTATTGCATTTTTATTGTAAAGGTAATAGCATAGCCATTATAGAAAATTTAGAAATGGCAGACATGCTGAATGGAGAAAAATTAGCCTCAGTTCTTTAATTGTTAGAATTGTTATATGTTTTCTCTATAATTTATTTTATTTTATCCTTTAATCACAGATATAAAAAATGGATGAATTCACCAGGTAAAAAAATCAAATAATATAGAAGCAGATAAACAAAGCATGAAAATCTCCTGTTATCCAAAAATTCTTCTTCCCCCCTAGAGAGAACCACACTTAGCAGTTCAGTGTGTCTTTTCTTCGATCTGTTCTTGTGCCTTGGCACACACATATGTTGTCTGTGGATTTGTACATAGTTTGAGTGTGTGTTTTTACAATAGATGGGTTCGTAATGTCTGTGATTTGCTTTTTTCACATGACGGCACATTTTGGCATTTGCTCTCTGGCACTGTATTCCAGCTCTCTTGTTAGGGTGGCTGTGTGGTCCTTCCTCTGAGGAGGTCCCATGTATGTCTGCACGGCCCCTGCTGAGGACAGACAGGTTACATCCAGTGTTGTCTGATCACAGTTGTATGGAAGGCCCTTGTACACAGTGCTGTGCACTGTGTGCGACTATTGCTTTATGGTAGGTCTCTAAAGTAGAATTGATCGCTCGGTCAAAAGTTACCTATGTTTAAAGTTTTGATGGCTATTTCCGGACTGCCCTCCATAAAGGCTGCACAAATGTACATTTCCACCATGAGTGTGAGACACAAAACGTACTCAAGCTGACTCTGGATATTGGCTTTTTTCAGTGGACAGGTTTTTGGTTTCTCTGTCCTTTTTCTTTCATGTGAGGTACATGATAGATACTGTCTTCATCTTTTTTTTTTTTTTTTTTTGTGGGTACCAGGGGGTCGACCTCAGGACCTCGTGCGCCAACAGGCACCCGTGCCGCTGAGCGATATCACCGGCCCCTTTTCCATATGTGGGACCCGGGAGTCGAACTCGGGCCCTCGCGCTTGCAAGGCAGGCGCTTATGCCGCTGAGCCATCTCACCAGCCCTGTCTTCATCTTTTTATCTAGTAAGGTTGATACTACAAATGTTTTTAGTCCCTTCATTTTTTTTTTTTTTTTAATGTGGGTTCTGGGAGTTGAACTCAGGACCTCGCGCTTGCCAGGCAGGCACTTATGCCGCTGAGGCATCTCACCGGCCCTCCCTTCATTTTTAAAAGCATAGCTAATTGTAAAAGTTTTTAAAAGTTCATTATCAAAGAATCAGAAAGCCAAAAAAGTTAAACAGACACTCTTTTAAATTACTATCTTCCATAATCATACTTTGGCACATTTAAAATTTTTTCTCTATGCATACATTTGCAGGTTTTTTAAACAAAGTTAATGGGAAGTTCAGTAGAGATTGCTGTTCACTCAACCCTTCCCTAATGTGTATTTCAGTTGCCTGTAAATTTTTGTTATTATAAATAACAGTGTTGAACATCTTTGTGCCTAAAGATTTTTCTGTGGTTAGAATTATTTCCAAAGTGTCTCTCTTATCTCATTCAACTTAGTCGTAAGTTATCTGGTGCATTTTACACATATACGTGCTTTCATTTAGTTATGCCTGGGAAATAATGACTAGGAAGGGAAGCTCAGTGATGCTGGGGTCACACAGCTGGGTAGCCTGGGCTGAGCTGGCCTCTGCAGCTCCTGTCATCCCTGCCCCAACCTGGTATCTTCACAGGTCTGGGGCTCTCCTCCCGGACCCCGGCTGTGAGCACGTCCGAGTCAAGTGCAAGCACGGGCACCGGCACAGGCACGGGCACCAGCACCCCGTCCACACCCACCACCACCAGCCAGAGCCGCCTCATCGCCTCGTCCCCCACCCTCATCTCAGGGATCACCAGCCCCCCCCTCCTGGACTCCATCAAGACAATCCAGGGCCACGGCCTGCTTGGCCCCCCCAAGTCTGAACGTGGCCGCAAAAAGATCAAGGCAGAGAACCCAGGGGGTCCCCCTGTCCTTGTTGTCCCCTACCCCATCTTGGCCTCAGGCGAGACTGCCAAGGAGGGCAAGACGTACAGGTGGGGGTCTTTGTGGGACAGGGTTCAGGGGGGTTGGGCAGGGAGCTGGTACTAAGCATTGGAAAGAGGGACCCTGGGGGCTATGGATAGAAGCTAAGGTCTAGAGGGGTAGGGTCTCCTGATGGGCCCTGCCCAAATCTCAGGCCATGTTAGGGGCCAGGGGCGGGAGCGGGAAGATTGAGCCTTCAGAGGTCATTTGGAAGTCCATGTCCTCCTCCCTTTAAGCAGTGCCCTGCCAAGTTAGAACCATCTGAAGAACTTTCAAAATGTGTCAATGCCAGGGCCGCACCTTCAGAAAGTTTGAATTAATTTTGGGGGATGGGGACATGGGGGAACCAGGCATTGATTTTGTTTGTTTGTTTTTGTTTTGTTTTGTTTTATTTTTGGCATTGGTATTTCTTGAAGGCTCCCAGAGGATTCTGACTACAGTCAGGTTGCGAAATACTCAGTATGCTAAGGCCTCCTTTCCCCACCATGGGTGTGGCCCTGTGCCAGCCCTCCTTGGGATCCTGGGCCTGTCTTCCGCAAGTGTAGACCTTTTCCCCAGGCTGCTGCAGATGTTCCCGAGATGTAGGAACTTCCAACCCCAAATTGGAGGGTGCCCAAGCTGGGACTTGTTTTCTTTCCCAGTGGACCTGTGTCCCTGGACTCCTGACAGGCAGGCTGTGTTCCAGGTGCAGGGTCTCTCTGATGTAAGTCTCCCCACAGATGTAGAGCAGGGGCTGGGGAGGTCTTCCCAGGTGTGAACCTGCCTCTTGCCTGCAGGTGTAAGGTGTGCCCGCTGACCTTTTTCACCAAGTCTGAGATGCAGATCCACTCCAAGTCGCACACAGAGGCCAAGCCCCACAAGTGCCCGCACTGCTCCAAGTCCTTTGCCAACGCCTCCTACCTGGCCCAGCACCTGCGCATCCACCTGGGTGTCAAGCCCTACCACTGCTCCTACTGTGATAAGTCCTTCCGACAGCTCTCCCACCTCCAGCAGCACACCAGGTATGTGGCCTGCCTGATGTTGCTCTACCGCAGCCCGTAGAGCACAGCACCTGTGGCCTGGTGCATGGAGCTGGTGCAAGGAGAAGTGAAGACCTTCTCTGCGTGCCTGTTGCCCTCGGGGTCAAGACCAAATTTGTTTGGTTGATCTTAGAGGCCTTGTATGATGTGGCCCTTGTTGACCTCGTTGAACTCAGCTCTCACTACTGCACCACCTTTTCATCCCCAGGTCTTTGCACGTGCTGTGTCCTTTTCCTGAGACACCCTGTTACTCTTCCCAACTCCTCTCCATCTCTTAGTCCAGTTTCCTGCCACAAGCTCTTCTGTGCCCCGACCCGGGTAAGGGGCCTGGCCTCTGTTCTCATAGGCCCTGTGCATCTGCATTACAGCAGCCGTGGGCTGTCCCCAACTGGCCTGTGTATTTGCCCACTTTCCCTGATATATTGGGAGCTCTCGAAGGCAAGGACTTGGTGTCCTCTATTTCTGTATCCCTACTGTGTGGCATATAAAAGCATTTTGGCATTCGTTAAATATTCGTGGAATAAGTAGAAATAGCTCATATAGAACATATGATTCAACTGTTTAACAAATATTTCCAGAGCCCCTGTACTATGCCAGACACCATTCTAGGTGCTGTGGATACAGCCAGGAGCAAAATAGTCAAAATCCCCGCCTATTGGGGCTTACAGTCTAGCTGAGGCTGTGAAAGGGAAACTCAAAGATACACATGCTTTAAAGGAAGAGAAGTTCTTGCAGAGGAGTGTAGACATCAGAAAGACTGGCTTATCAAATAAAGATACCATAGGTATTTAACGAAACAAACAAGGTTTCCAGATTTGCCGTTCATCTGTCAGAGGGGAAGAAACAGTTTAGCTTGCTCCTGTGATAATTTTCATTGCTGAGAGTGTGGTCCTGTGGTCGCCAGAGCCAGCGTGGTCAATGTCAGGGAGAAAACTGTGTTGCTGTGGAGTTTGTAACTTACGGACAAAGCTCAAAGTTTTTTCTTTTGAGGGACTATAATGCCATATAGAGGAAACCCATTTGTTGTTGTCATTGTTGTTGCCTGCATTGTCCTTGTATTCTTCATCCCAGGATGCGAAATGTTTTACCTTGACTATAGCTCTGACTTGGGGGCATGTTGTGTAGCAAGAGAAATGACTGCAGGGCAAGTTGGCAGTCTCTCTTCGCATTGCCAAGCCTCCTAAGGCATGGGCCTGACCACAGAAGTTTGTCTTAGCAGTTTGCTGATATTGTCATTACTTTGGTTTTTAAAAATTCAGCCAGTTTTATGTACACAGATATATGTGATAAGGTGTAGATTAATAAGCAAAGTCCTCCTGGTTGCGTGGTTCCTGGAGCATGTGGTACAAAGTCTGCAGAATCTAACTTCTGCCAGGGAACTTTGTCAAAATTTTAATCATTTGTGTGTTGGTGGGTGTAGAAAGAATTTTTCTTAGATTATCAGAGATCAGAACTCAGAACCATCCAATTCACCTCTGCCAGATTGTGTAACTGTAGGGGTACCCTCTTTTTGGAGAATCCTCAAGTTCATCAATATTCCTGGAATAGCAGGAATTGATTTTTTTAAAAACCACGGTCAAGACAGCGGCTGCACAAGCCAAGGAGCAGGTCCAGCATTTGCCAGAGGCCTGGGGAGGCCTCATTCTCACATAAGAAGTACCAGCCTGTCAGGCTTGTCTTGCCTAATTAAAGGAGATTTGCCTTTAAATGTGACATTTCTGGCATGGTCATGGTTACAAATTTGATTTACTCAATTATATCATGTTTGGAGGGAGGGCAGATTCTTAACTGAATCTGTACACAGAGCTAATGATTGTGAAAAGAAAAGAGATCACATTAAAAGCACTTTAATGTTTGTAAACAATTATTCTGAGTAGTTTTATAGGCTACTAATTATATATGTTGTTTTCGATAGGATTATTATTTGAAAGCTTACTTGATAAATTTATTAGTTGATGTTAATTTTTTTGTTTATTTGTTTCGAGACAGGATCTCACTGTGTAGCCCAGGCTGGCCTCTAGCTCGTGGTGATCTGTGATCCTCTTGCCAGGGTTATTGTTCCTCCCACCACGAATTGTAAGGTGTTAGTTGGAACAAGGGTCTGTTTAATGGATGTTTGATTCTACTTCTTTAAATATAACATCTTCAGTTGAGGATCAGAGATAGACCAAAGGGAAAAAAAGAGTTTTCTCATATGGCCTTTAGAAAATGGAACATTAAACACAGTGAAATCAGTTTCATCCAGTCCCGGGTTAGTCGGCTCACTTTGCTGAGTTATTTGCTTCTGGACCAAAGATTCTTGCATCCTGCAGGACCCGTGGGTGTCTGGTCATGGTGGTGGTCTCAGCTCGGAAGCCCGAACCCGTCATCTCTTCCATGAGTACGAAGAGCCAGCCGTATGTGCCCTGGCTCCTCGCGAGGCTGCATTCTCTTGCTGTTCCTTGCAGAAGACAGTAGCTCAAAGCAAAAGCCTTGAGGCAAATGTGAGGGGGAAGTGAGACTTGTCGATGAGGCTAAATGATTCTGGTCGACTTATTACCATAATCAACAACATCAGAAAGGAGGAGAATGAAGTCCTCCATTAGGTACAACGCATAATCAGTTTCTCAGATTAAGAACATATCATGCGCAGCAAGTGCGTTGCCCCTGTGTTCAAGGCCTTTTAATTTATCTCATAAAACATGGGTTATGATCGTTACTAATTAATTGATATTTTAAATCTAGAGGCCTTTTTTTTTTGCGGTGCTGGAGATTGGACTCAGGTCCTCATGAACACCATACATGAGTACATGTGCTCTACCACTGAGCGATGCTCTGAGCGCAAGACAATGCTCTCAATGTTTTTGTTGGTATTTATTGTGCCAGTCTCTGTATTAAAATAATTCTTTGATCCTCCTTCAAAAGTACACTAAATATAGATATTATATGACATACATGTTATTTATAATGTATGAATCCCCTTTCTTGTATCGCTAGTTTCATAGGGTGGCTGTCACTTTTGTGTTCAGCTAATTTAAAAATATAGAGAATACAAAATAAGGCCAGTCGTTTTGAGTATCCCTCTTTTTCTAACGCAAGGGATCAAATTTGTGGCATTGCTCTGTGGCCACGTGGACACGCCAAGAGCATTTGCATGTAAAAGACACCTTTTTGTTATTTTGTTATTCTGAGCTGGGGGCCTGGATTTGAGAAAGATGACAGCACAAAGTTGGCAGAATTGGCAAGACAAGGGCATTAGTCTGGTTGAAAGTAAATATAGTAGCAAATAATGGTAATGATTAAAAATTCTGGCTTTTTTCCCCCAGAAGTAAACTTTTTAAAAATATCATTTAAGAACATGGCCTCCAGCTCCCCCCAATTTTTTTTTTTTTTTTGTGGATACCGGGGGTCGACCTCAGGACCTCGCGTGCCAGCAGGCACCCATGCCGCTGAGCGATATCACTGGCCCTTTTTTCGTATGTGGTTACCGGTTGTCGAACTCAGGACCTTGCGCTTGCCAGGCAGGCACTTATGCCGCTGAGCCATCTCACTGTCCCCTAGCTCCCCAAAATTAACAGGCCCTTTAAGAAGAATGTTCCCAGACTCATCAGGCATTGCTCTGCATTCCAGCAGGCACAACTTTTTTTCCTCTCTCTCTTTTTCTTTTGTGTAATTTAAATTCGTAATGGCAGGAAACCAAAAAAACAATATAAAAGGATTATATCAACCTTTGGAAGGCCATTTATAAGTCACTAGGCATTGGTACATATAATTAAGCCAGTGTGTTCTAACTCACTGGCAGGAGATGGGTGTGCCAAATGCCCAAAGTCCCAGAACTCATTGGACAAACATTCAGACCTAAAGGAGTAACCCTAGTCTAAATTCAGTGTCTTCTGTTACTCACAGAGAACCTTTTCTATTTTTCTGTCACTTGGCAGGGAACCAGCCAGTCAGATCATGTAATTAATCAAATCCATCTTCCCAGTATTACTGCCACTAATGCAGGAATGAGAGAAGGTCATGTCCAAAGCAGAGCCAGCTGTGGTCAAGTGGTAGAGGCAGAGTTAGAAGGAGGACATGCAGGGTCCACCCTAGGAATTGAGAATGATGTGACTGGGACCACTGCCGGGGTGACATAGTTTCACGGCACTGGTGGACCAGGAGCATTTTTTTTTTTTTAATGCGGGTACCGGGAGTCAAACTCAGGACCTCGCGCTTGCCAGGCAGGCGCTTATGCCGCTGAGCCATCTCACCAGCCCAACCAGGAGCACTTTTGAGAAGACCTGCGTCGAGAAAGGAAGGCATAACATGTAGAGAAAAGTAGGTGACTTGTGAAGTGTGGCACAAGCCCAGACTTCAGAAGGATCAGACCACTAAATAATAAGTACCACATGTATTTATGAAGAAAATAAACAGAATATTTGTGTTATAGTTAGTCTGTTCATGGAGGAAAAACAGCAGCAGTCTCATGCAATTAGCATGTGTATTTAGGTCATCATGTCTACGGATGTCGGATGTCGCGATGCAGATGTCACGAGTAACATTGTTTCGGGAGGGAGTTAGTAAATTATAGGAAGAGCGTAAAGTTTTATCTGTTTGTGGAACATAGTGCCAGACAGAATGATGCTGTGTTTGTTTGTTTGTTTAATTCGAGGTGTAAAGTGTGTTTCGTGTTTCTCTCCTCCTGGTTGCACGATGTTAGCTACATGTGCAGTGATAACCGTAGCAGGGGACGGTGCCATTTTGTTTTCGTTTTCTGACAATAATGTGATAATAGCATCACCAACTTTTCCTTATAAAGAGCTCCCTTGTGCCTCACCCTGCATAAGGTGCTTTAATATACAAGGTGTCCATAAAGTCCTTGTGCACTGTGAACTTTTGTTTTTTTGTGAGAAAATGAATTTGAAAAATGCCATGGAGAGTGAATCGTCTAAAGGAATGGTAACTTTCACTGTATCTATTGTTATTTTACTTGAAAAACACAAGACGGCTAAAGCCATTCAGTAGTGAATACCTGAGAAATAAAAGTCAACTAGGAACATCATCACCATCATCACCATCACCATCATTATTGTAATAACAACCCCTATTCTATCTAGTGAATCCTTAATTTTATTTAAACATCAAATACATTCCCTCTTTATAGTTTCACAAAATCACTTACCTTAAATAGAAATTAGTGTGTTACAAACTAACACTGCAGCTGGGCGTGGTGGCACATGCCTGTAATCTCAGAACTCAGGAGGCTGAGGCAGGAGGATTTCTGTGAGTTAGAGGCCAGCCTGGGATACAAAGTGAGTTCAAGGCCAGCCTAAACTGCGTAGTGTGACCCTGTCTCAAAAACACAAAAAGATGGGCCAGTGAGATAGCTCAGTGGCATAAGCGCCTGCCTGGCAAGCGCGAGGTCCTGAGTTCGACTCCTGGAACCCACATACGAAAAAAGGGCTGGTGATATCGCTCAGCAGCACGGGCGCCTGCTGGTGTGCGAGGCCCTGAGGTTGACCCCTGGTACCCACAACAACAACAACAAAAAAGACAGAACAAAAACTAATACTGCAAAAATATTTTATGAACACTCTTTCTATGAAGTCATCTGATTGTTATAGTTCCTACAATATTTATTGTTATCATCCCATTTTAGAGAGGAGGAAATAGGCTCAGGGAGGCAAATTCGCTGCCCAAGGTCACTCAGCTAAGGTGGCACAGTGCCATCGTGCCGAGGAGTGACTGGTGTTGCAGGAAGATGGGAGGGGCAGGGATGTCGGCTACGGAAGGAGTTCATGGGGTGGAGGCGCCCGGGTCTTCAGGGGCCCTGGGTGGGGCTGGGCAGTAGGGCTGGAGCAACAGCTGGGGGCACCAGATTCAGGAGTTTTGCACTACCTGAGGAAGAGGGCCTGCCTGGGACCAGGCTGGGGGGCCCCCTAGGGGGAAGAGGCCCTGGAGGGAGGATTCTAGCTTGAGAAGGGAGGGCTTGAGCTGGCTGGGAAGCCCCATCTGAACCAGTCCCATGCTGCGTGCCATGCTCAGGGACAGCTCGGGGGTCAGAGGCAGGCCCTGGCCCAGTGGGATCCCCGCTGTGACCTGGGAGGCTGGTGGAGGTGGAAATGCCCTTGAGCAGCAAGGATGAGGTGGAGGTTGGAGAATCATCTGGGTCAAGCTCAAAGGGTCTGTGACCCTCCTGAGTCAGAGGAGAAGGCATCCTGGGCAGGGGAAGGACAGGAGCAAGGGCGCAGCTTGTGCCGCACGTGTCGGGCAACGCTTGTGAGATGCCGGCCGGGAAAGCAGTGGCAGGGGCTTTTAGAAACTAGTCAGAATGGGAAGGGCCTTGAAAGCTGGGGCAAGGCCTTGGGACCCTGTCCTGAAAAACGGAGACGGCGGAGGTTGCTGAGCAAGGCCACGGCCAGGTCAGACTCCTGTGGCTGCTGCTGTTACCGAGGGCAGGCAGCAGATATTGAGGTAACAGTCCAGGGTGGCGGCCGTGCAGATGGTCCACTTGGATGGCAGGAGGCCAGAGGGGCAGTTTGCTGTTAAGAGAGCTTGGCTGGATCTCTCAGGAAGGACCTGAAGTCCATGGAGGACAGTCAGTCATTCAGTCAACAAACGCTTCTGAAGTATACCTTAGGAACAGAGTTTGATTACATGGAACATATTTCTGTTGTCCTTGAGTAACTTCGGGAGAAGAAGCTCCCTTTCTTCATGCTAGGCCTATGCCACGCACTGGGGTGATGGTGGTGAAGGAGACCGCAGGAGTTCTTGCCCTCAGGGAGGCAGCCAAGAAAACACTGCCCAGACACTGACAGAAGTACCTGTGCCCGGCTCCCGGGAGCAGGTGTCGTGGCGCTCAGGGTGGCTGCAGGGGCTGGCCTCGTCGGGGGGTCAGGGCAGACTGTCCGGGGAAGGGACTTGCATCCTGAGGACGGGAGAGTGGGCTTAGCAGGGGAGGGGAGGGAACAGTGTGCTGGTGGAGGGAACAGCGTGAGTAAAGGGCAGGAGGAGGAGGAGAGCCCAGGATGCCAGCCTTGCTGGTGGGACCCAGGGGGTGGGGATGGCAAGGAGGGGCTTGAGCACAGTGGGAGGAGAGGACTCTGGGGGAGGCTGTGGTGGGGTTTAAAACAAAGCAGCACATGTCCTGGGGACCCTTAGGCCTCTCTGCCACCTGCTCCTGACCAAATTCCCCAGCCCTGGAGGGGGACTGAAAGGGAGGGGGTGCTGGCACCAGATGGAACTGGAACCTTCCTGTCCTTCCATGGTACAGACTGGGCAGTGGTCTGGGGTGATGTCTCAGAACATGTGACCCCATGCAGAGGAAGTGCAGGTAGATAGCAGCTCTCAGGCCTGGGCCAGCTCCACATCGCACATCTGGGTGCAATTGGTGGGGCTGCCCCTGCCCTCAGGATTCCCCATCTAGTAGAGGAGACACACACGGGCAGCCCTGAGAATGTGAGGGTCCGCACTGTGAGGCGGAGCTGTGATGTGCAGGGGGTTGGGGTGCCAGAGGTGGGGTGGTGAGCAACTTGCTCGGGGAGACTCCTCAGAGCTGGGCTCCATGATGGCTGGGAAGGAGGTGCGGCAGGGTAGAGGGCTGATGGGGAGAATCCTCAAATGAAGTTGCTGGATAAGCAGTCCTGACCAGAATGTGGGTATTTAAGAGCCATTGGATGAAGGGCTTGAATGACACACAGGAATTTGGACTTTTGGAGCCCTGTGTGACCCTGAGTCCGGTGCTGGGCCTGGCTGGAGAGGCCTTAGTTTCTTTGATGAGTAGGGGGGTGGGTACAAAAGACCCTGGCTGCCAACTTGTGAGGTTAGGTGTTGTAGGGAAGGACAGGGCACCACTTGGCCACATCTGGGTTCACCCTTCACACTCCTCAGTGGACGAGGAAAACAAGGTTCTGGCCCCGCTGGACTTTGGCTGCCTCCTCGCTTGCCACGGAGGATTTGCCAGGCTGGTGATCAGCACTGGGAGCCGCCCATGGCTGGGTGTGGTGTGCAGGGAAGGCCCCCTTGGCACGTGCAGACCCTAGAGCGCCACTCACTGATGTCACCACTCCGTCCATGCTCTGTCCTCACCTGGGCTGTTGGATAAGCATGAGCTGTCATCAGCCTTTGAGTCGCTGATCCAGTGTCACCTTCTCAGTGGGGCCCTCCCCCTCCACCCTGTTTAAAACTGCCCTTCTCCTCCCTGGCACTCACTGGGTCCCTCACCTGTTCTTCTTCCCACAGCACTCACACTTGTCTGTGTGATGCACTCACTTTGTGCTTATTGGTCATTTCTATCAGGCAGTACTTTCTGTCTGTTTAGTTCATGATTATAGTCCACGTCCTAGCATGGTGCTGGCACACAGATAGTGATGTGACCAAGGCTGAGTGAACCAGTAACAACACTGGCAAACATCTGTTGAACGCTGCCTGTGCCAACCCTGGGCTAAGCCCCTTACACACATTACCTGATGTCGTCTTCACGAGGCCTAGTGAGGTGGGGGACTGTGTTTCTGTACCCATTTTGCAGATAAGGAAACCAGTACTCAGTGATTTGCCCACCCAGCTAGTAGAGAGTGGATTCAGGATGAGAACCCAGGAATGCGGGGACAGAAGGAGCTCCCAGCAAGGACGCAGAGAGGCTGAGTTTCAGAGCCACAGTTCTGCATTCTCTGTCACTAGGGTGATTGTCACCATCCTGGACATGTGCCTGACATGGAGAGAAGACAGGAAATAGGAGTTGGGGGCTAATTCAAGGGCGATATCTCCTTAGGGAAGGAGGCAGGATGGGTAGGGAAGGTCCCAACAGTGCTGTGGTTCTGTTCTTTTCAGAGGGAGCTCTGAAAGGTGGGTGTTGTAGAAGAGAGGCATGGAGAGGCAGTCCAGGCAAGCACCATGGGATTAGCTGGAGGCTGCACTGGTCTCCGAGTGGTGCTGGGAGTGGGCTGGGTGCAGCAGGGACCTGTGGGGAGGAGTGGGGAGGCTTCAATCAGACTGGCAGTGGAGACCAGGAAAGGAAGGAAAGATGGTGACTATTGAAGTCCCTTGCTTGGGCTCACTCTCAGCTGTGGGGGAGAGGGTGTGGGTGGGGACTGACTGAGCAGCTTAGGGGCAGAGGTATGGCCCCTAAGTAAGTCAAGAGCTTGGGGTCTGGAGCTGGTCTGGGGGTCCCTGTCAGGGATCCCCCACCTCACTGGGCTGCCCATTGCAGAATCCACACAGGTGACAGACCCTATAAGTGCCCACATCCTGGCTGCGAAAAGGCTTTCACTCAGCTCTCCAACCTCCAGGTGAGTGCCTGCCTCCTGCCACCCCACAGGGAGCATAAGAAGGGGGTAGGGTTAGGGGAAGGACTCCCACCTTGTGACCCCCTGCTGTGCTCCCCACAGTCTCACCAGCGCCAGCACAACAAGGACAAGCCCTACAAATGTCCCAACTGCTACCGGGCCTACTCGGACTCCGCGTCCCTGCAGATCCACCTCTCAGCCCACGCCATCAAGCATGCCAAGGCCTACTGCTGCAGCATGTGCGGGCGGGCCTACACCTCGGTGAGTGCCTCTAGGGCCCAGCCACTGCCCATCCTCTTTCTCCTCCTCCTCTTCCTCCTAGCGTCATACTGACTCCCTACTTGTCTGACAGAGAAACTGCTGCCCAAAAAGGCAAGTGACTTCCCCAAGAGCAAACGCAGGGGAATGGCACAGCTGGGTTTCTGTGTTGTCCTTCATGTTTGGCTGCTCAGCTGAGCTCCCAGCGTCCTTCCTGCCTTTAGCCAGGGTTCCTGAGGCCCTGGGCTTCTCAAGGCAGGGGTAGGGGCCTAGGAACCTGCTCTGCTCAGCCCAGCCCAGAGATGCAACAGTCTTCTGCTGTGGGACAGCTGCAGTTCTCATTATGGCCACAAGGTGGTACGGTGACTTGGCCTAGAGCCACCCTCATCACTGTAGCAATCCTTCTCCACCCCTGCTTATGGAGGAGACTGAGGCTTGGAGGGGTAAGATGACTTGTCCAAGGCAGGTCCCACTGCTAGGAAATGGCAGAACTAGTCTCAAGCCCAGGCTCACTGCTGCACTGTCACTGGGAACACCAGCCAGAGGCAGGGCATTGTGCCTGATTGGGCACGCCAGGCCTGAGGTTCAGCTGGTGCTCCCCTCACAGCCAGCTGGTGAAAGGCTGCTGACCTGGCCCTGGAGAGTCATAGGTGGGCACTGCTGAGTGCTAAGCTGGTGCCAGTCAGCTCCTCAGCCAGCTATCTGTAGGGTCAGACTTGGCAAGGCAGCCAGCGCTCCCCCTGATAGCCACGCAATATCTTTAGAACTGATGCACAAGCCCTAAGCCCCTCTCAGCCCCTGGGTCTGTGGCTGGCGGCTACCAGCTGGCCCACCTCCAGTGGCTACTTGTGGGAACTACAGCCTCCCTGCCTGCTTTACAGTGGCACCATATTCTGCGTCTTGCCCCTGCCCACAGGAGACCTACCTGATGAAGCACATGTCCAAACACACGGTGGTGGAGCACCTGGTGAGCCATCACTCGCCCCAGAGGACGGAGTCCCCCGGCATCCCGGTGCGAATCTCCCTCATCTGAGCCCACCCGAGGCACCGGCCCGCTGGCAGACCCAACCCAGGCAGCACCAGGCCCCGACTCCCACGGGGGGCCCTCCAGGAACCGCTGAGCTCTCTCACGACCTTCCCAGCCTGCCAGGAAGCTTGGTCCCCAGAAGCCCTGCCTGGTTCAGCTCCTGGGGCCAACGGCAAGATTCTGGACTGTTTTGGTGGCATCCAAAGACGATCTCAGAGCACTTTGAACCTGTCGGGTTTTCTTTTTGTTCCCCACCCTTCAGTTGCTCCACTGTTTTTTGTTTTTTAAGTTTGTTTTGGAAATAACAAAAAAAAAGATATTTATTGGCCAGGATGTTGGTGCTGCTAAGACCGAGAAATTAAAAATTCAGACAGATGGATGCAGAGAACCAGAGGGCAGTGTGGGACCTTCTCCGGCCATGGCCTTGGGTCTTGAGGGAAAGCTCAGGCATGGGGTTCTAGACAGCAAAGGGGACCCCCAGGAGGGAGGGGTAGGAGGCAGCTGAAGCGAGCCCCTCAGCCCTGGGTGCCCAGCTCGAACTGTCCGAGCTGTGCTCTGGGCTTCACTGAGCAGAGGATGTGGCGGCTGTCAGGGCTGTCCAAGCTTTGGGAGGTGGCCACAAGAGGGGCCGGGAGATCTGCAGGACCAAAATGGTGCAGTGACAGGCTGGACAGCAGGCCCAGGAAAACGGGAGGGGGCGGGCTGGGTAAGACCTCGCCCCTCCCCCACTACCCTGACGACCACCCCAGTCTACCTCGGTGCTGGCCAGGAAACCTATCGGCTACCTCTCCGCCACCCCAGACTGTGGGCAGGGGGATGGGGAGGGAGTGGGCCTGGGACTAGGACCCCCTTCCAGAGTTTCCTCCAGATGGGGGCAGTGCCCAAGGGGGTTGTCTTCCCAGCAATGGAAGGGGAATCCCCAGCCCAGGCACCAGGCCCCTCAGCAGGGAAGGGATCCTCCAGGAGGAGGGCCCCAGGAGCAGACCCTGCCCCCAGATGGCCCCCACAGACATCCCCAATCTGAAAGCCATGCGTGTCCGTGTATATAGGAACCATGTACAGAGCCCGGAAAAGCCCCTCCACTTCCCCCCGGGAAAAAAAACTAGACAGAAACTCATCTATATATTCTGTATCTGGAGTTCCGTTTTGAATATTAACTGTGTTATTTTTATACACTTTTTAAGCCTTAACTCGCCATTGATTTACCAGTTTAACTTTCCTGGGGTTTCTATTCCCATGGGGTTCTCTGCCCCACCCCCACCCTTTGTTTGACTTGTCTGATATTCAGTATTGTAGTTTTTTGTCCGCATGTTACTACCCTGTAAATATGCTGTTATACATACTGTTAACACCCCTTTGCTTTTTTCTATGGGACCTCCAGGCCACCATATTTAGAACTAGTTACCTTATTAAAAAAGAGAAAACAGTCTGTTGGCTTCTCAGTCTGCATCTTGGTGGCAGGGAGGTGAGAGCAGGTGCCCATCCAACACTTCAGGAGAGAAGTTTGCATTCTATTAAAAGGAAAAAAAGATGGGGAGCAAAGTAAAAATCAAATGTGGGGGAAGAACACTAAAGGGGGCAAGAAACAGACATTACAACCCCTCTGCTCTTTGTATTTCTCTGTTGTGAAGAATAAACTACCTGCACCCGGGTGCAGCAGTGTGTGGTGTGCTGTGTGCGGGAGCGGGGCTGGGCCACCTTCCCACAGCTCCTCTCCTCCCCACCCAGACTTGGGAAGGAAGGAGATGGCTGCTTCCTGTGGGCCAGCCTCACCTCAGGTGCGGAACCAAGTGCCTTGTGCTGAGGTCATGCTGCAGTTAAGTGGCAGGGACATGCATTTACCAGGTATGTCTAGTTCTGATACACAGGTTCACCAATGAGTCTTACTTCCCCCGCTTCCCAAGGAGCACCCTCTAGGGGGCCATCATAAGTGCCTGATTTGTAGAAGCTGTTCTGGTGTTTGGGGCTGGGGGACAGGCCCAAGAGGCCTCTTCACATGCATTTATCCCCTTGGGAGGGGTCACCATTTTGATTGCCTGGAGGGTAATGCAGAAATCATTCCCCACCTAGGTTTATCGGGGCTGTCCCCGTGGGGGCACCTTGGGAGACAGAAGTGACTCTGCTTTGAGTCACCATGGAGTCGTCATTGGGAACTCATTCCTTAGAGCCCTCACAGTCCTGTGTCCAGACTTCTCTGCAGGTGACAGGAAGTCCAATTCAAATGAGAGTTTACTGGCTGATGGAACAGGACTGCGGTCCAGCCAGCTTCAGGGCTCTAAGGATGTGTCTCAGCGCTCTACCTGGCTCTCTCAGAGTCAGAAGCATCCTTGGGCTCCTGTGGGATTAACTCCAGCCTCACAGCTCCTGGGTTTCTAGCAGCCATCCTCTGTCCTGCTGGAAGCCCAGCAGAAGTCTTGAGTCTTCCTGGTTCTGAATGGAGTGAGGTGTGTACTGGTTTGGCTTGGACCTGGGGCCTGTGCTGTACTGGAGCAGAGAGAAGCCCCTACCTGAGGTACATCTCCCCAGAAGTGCTACCATCAGAAAGGAGAATGGATGTGGGGTAGCCCAGAACCAGCAAGTTTTGAGTAATGTCACAGGCCTCACCTCTTTCTCTAAATTGATCTCCCATAGCCTGCTG
This sequence comes from Erethizon dorsatum, assembly GCA_028451465.1. Classification (NCBI taxonomy): domain Eukaryota; kingdom Metazoa; phylum Chordata; class Mammalia; order Rodentia; family Erethizontidae; genus Erethizon; species Erethizon dorsatum. Next base: position 109,666,383 of record CM051827.1, on the reverse strand, counting down.
TGCCAGGAAGAGAGGGGCTCTAGCAGCCATATTGGTGTCACATGACCCCATCCCAGCCCCACCTGAGTGGTCAGAGATGGACACCTGACCCAGTGACTGCAGCCAGTGGTGTGCAGTGGCTGTCCCAGCTCATGAGAGCAGATGGTGCACACTTGCCTCTTTCCCACTGTGCATTCACTGAGTGTTGGTAGCTCATCATCAGCCATGATGGGATTTATACCATAGCAAGTAGCAAACACTACAAATCAGGAATTTTCTTTAAAGAGTCAGTTGCTAAACATTTACTAGGACACCATTGGATGAAGCTACCCCTCTCTAGTCAGGTTCTCCACTCCATAAATCAGGAGCAAGGTAGTTAGCTGGTGAGCTGGAGTGGCTGTGCTGGGTCAGACAAGTGCAGAATAAAGAGGCAGGGACAAAAAGAAATGGACAGAGGAGACTGAAAGCTAGCGATAACCTCTGTTCCCAACTCCCAATCTTCATCCTCTGGCCATGTTTAATTTCCTTTCCTGACATCCATGAAATTATGTTCCTAGTGATATGACTTTGAGATACTTCACCTCTCTGGGCCTGATTTCCTCTCACGTAAAACAGTAATTGATTTATGAGGTGGGTATGAAGACTGTGTGAATTACTACATGTGTAAGGTTCAGAACTGCCTGGCACATAGTAAGTGCCCCCCAAATGTACATGTTGTTATTGCTAATTACTGTTATTTGTCTTAGCCCTAGTGGATTCATGTTTTTTTTGTTTTTTTGTTTTTTTGTTTTTTTGGTCCTGGGAATCGAACTCAGGATCTTGTGTTTGCCAGGCAGGCGCTGTGCTGCTGAGCTATATCCCTCACCCTCATGTTCTTTTTGATCAGTGTCTTAGTTACTTTTCTTGTTATTGGGACAAAATACCTGACACCCACAAAGTAAAGGAAGAAAGGTTTATTTTAGCTCACGGTTTGTAGAGGTTTCAGCCCATAGTCCGCTGGCTCCAAGGCAGGGTGGCGTGGCAGAGAGACAGTGCAGAGGAGAAACAGTCCCTGGCAGAACAGGCAGGAGGCAGCAAAGTGGCCACGAGCCTGCCTTTCCCTTTTATCCCATTCAGGCTTCAAGCCTTTTGGGTGGTGCCAACACCACATCCAGAGTGGGGCTTCTGTCTTCAGTAAATCCATTCAGCCATACCCAGAACTATGTTAATTCCAATCAGTGGACTAATTTAGCACCACACGCCCTTAATCCCAGTATCACACACTTTAGAATCTAAGGCCTAGATCCAGCAAACTCCGAAAAGCTCTGCCATGAGCGCATGAGGCTTTGAAGGGACATCTAGGTATACACCCTAATGATCAGTGCTCCCTAAGGTAGGTGAAGATGTGGAGGAATTTCTGGGAATGGCATCTGAGCTGGCCTGGAGGGTGGGGCACCTGGGACAGGAGAAGATTTTGCACGCAGCAGTGACAACTGGAACTGAGAGTCTGATTTTCATCTGTTCACCTGGAGGGTGTCTGAGCACCCTTGTCCCTATGGGCCCAGGACAGGTGCTGGGAACAATGGTGAAGACCATGGATGTGGCTGCAGAGGGAGCTTTTTCTCCCTTTCAGTTTTGCCTCATACCTGAGTCCCTCTATAGCCCCTGCCCCTTCCTTAGGCCTGTGGGCTCCACAGAAGGGAGCCATTCTGCAGAGACTGCCTCCCTGCTCCACCCTAAGCTTCCTTGAACTTCCTTCCCTCCTCAGGAATGTCTCCATCACAGCACACAGCTGCCCAGAGCTGGAGCCATGGGTACTCCTGATCATGCCATGATTCCCATATAAAACAGGAAACCACTGTTCTTTGGTGAATCCCTTGTGCCCCAAGAATTTGCAAGAAAGGAAGCAGGTAGAGGAGAGGGTAAGGTGTGATTTCTGGAGCATCATGGCAAAGAGGACCACTGCTGTCCTCATTTTACATGTGAGAAAATGCCAACATAACTAAGGAGCTGGTCCACATCACACACAGGTAGATGAGGGGCAGGTTCACATTCAGATCTCACTAGCTGGTGGTCAGCTTCCTGTGGCCATGGGATTGTTAGGGTTGGTGAATGTTTCAGGGTAAGGTGGAGAATAAACATTTTCCCACCGAAGGAAGGTATGTGCCGGTTCATAGCCAGCAAACAAAGAGCTCTTCTTGGGCACAACTTGTCCATTCTGTTTCTCATCCAGACTCCAAAAGGCCTGGGTTTTGCTCACCTAGTTTAGGTACAAGTCACTACTTTTGAAGGAGTGATTCCTCCAACAGCATATCATCAATATCTGAACTTGCTTGTAAAAATTACCAGATTTTAAAAACCATCGTGGTTGGGCCGGTAAATAGCTGGAATGGCCACCATACTTGGGAACAGTGGAGACTGCTAAAAATACAAGGCCAGGGGCCAGTGAGATGGCTCAGTGGCGTAAGCACCTGCCTGGCAAGCACAAGGGCCCAAGTTCGACTCCCGGAACCCACATACGAAAAAAGGGCCGGTGATATCGCTCAGCGGCACGGGCGCCTGCTGGCGCACGAGGTCCTGAGGTCGAACCCCAGTACCCACACACACAAAAATAAACAAACAGAAAATAAAAATAAAAATAAAAATACAAGGCCAGCATGGATACTACACGGAGGATTTAAGAAGCTCACAATGAAATCCCACTCCCTCAGAACCTCCATTTCAGGCACAATATCTGGGGCTTCCTGGAGGGTCTGATTACTTCTGTCTTCTACTTAGAGCCTGTGCTTTTACTAATGGGAAGATGAGTCTGGAGGGCAGGCAAGGATGAAGGAACTTACATTACAGATATGGCGAGGTGGCCAGACTTTGTCCTATCATCTTGAGGCCACGAAATGTCACTTTTGCAGTCATTGACTCTCTAACAGAAAAGGCCATAAACCTATTTTGGAAGAGTTTATTATAAGATTACTCAAAGGTGGGCACAGTGGCACATGCCTGTGTACCTAGCACCTTGGGAGGCTGAGGCAGGAGGACTGCCCAGTTCAAGTCCTACCTGGGCAAGTTAGTGAGACCCTATCTCAAAGTAAAAAATAAAAAAAGGTCCTGAGGCTGTATAGCACAGTGGCAGAGTGCCTCTGGGTTTCATTCCCAGTACCAAAGAAATAAAAAAAAAAAAAATTACTCAAGATAAATACATACAGTCTCCCCGCTTATGGGCAAGAGAGGTAGAAAGAGCCCCATGTCAGGGATGCCTCCTGTGTTTCTCCCTCTGGTTCATGCCCCGGCCCCCCAGCAGCTGCACTGGTTCTCCATCGCTGACACCACGAGGACTCGATGACTGCGAGACACGTCCCTCTTTATATCACAGGCTCCTCGCTTAAAAGAGGGTTTGAGGTGAAGCTAAAACATCCGCTCCGGCGGCATCAGCCAAATTCAGTAAGGTCAGAGGTCACAGGTCTACAGCCCGCCTGCCCTAGGTCCTGTTGCTGCTGCACTTCGATCGCCTGTGAAAGTGAGGGACAGGCACGCGGGTCCTTTCATCCAACATTCCTCTGGCCTCCAGCCTGCCGCGCTGCTTCCAGAAGGGCCTCCCTGGAACTGGTCACAGGATCTCTCCCTCCTGTAAGTCCCAATCCACACGCCCCGGTGGCAAAGGTGCCGGGTTCCGTGGCGGCTGTCCTGGCCCCGCGATGGCGCTAGTCGCGCACCTCTGCGTACTCCTTGGGCGCCCAGAGCAGGCGCGGATGGCGGATCTCCGCCCGCCTGCCGACCTCCGGGCTCCAGCAGAACTCGGGCGATAGCACCTTGGCGGGCTTGTGCAGCCAGAAGAACTTATTGAGGTGGCTTTCGTCGTGCCAGCGCGCCTCGAGGCCGCGCGCGCGGTCCAGCCGCAGGCCTTGCGCGCAGTGCGCCGTCAGCCCGCGCAGCGCCGCCACGCTGCCCCCGAACACGGCCGCGTGGTAGTAGAAGTCGCCCTCGTCGAGCGCTAGCGCAGAGGCCGAGCGCGCGTCGCGCTCAAACGGCAGCAACCACCGTGGCCAGCGGTAGTGGAAGGCGTGCAGCTGCGCCACTGACTCAGCCAGCACCTCTGGCCCGAAGGGGCCAGTGAAATACTGGTCCACGTCCATGCAGAACACGAACTGCGCCTCGCGGCCCAGCCGCCCGCCCAGAGCCGCTTGCAGCGTGCGCATGCGCGCCATGGACACATCCTGCCAACGCCGCTCGCGCATCACGGACTCCACGCGCAGCTGACGGCCGGGGCCCAGCGCCACGCGGGGCACGGCGGCGGGCTGCTCGGTGAACACGTAGTAGACCACACGCTGGTCCACCATGAAGTGCTGCTCGGCCGACTCCAGGAAGCGTGCCAGGTACTTCTCCAGGTACCTGCCGGGTGGGCGCCTCCAAAGTCATCCTGGGTGGCAGCCCCTCCCCTTGCCAAACCCCGCCCGCGTCCGCGTCCTGTCCACACTAGTCTGTGGAAGTCCAGAAACCCCAGACAGACCTAGAACCTTTCGACCATGGTGTGCTTGCAACGTGTTTGCCACTCTTGCCCTGAAGAGAGGGGGCGCTGTGTGCCATCCCCTGGACGTGGGCTTTCCTCTGAATGCCCTGGTCCATGCAATACCAAGACAGTGACTTTGCTGGGCCTTGAGGGCTGGAAGTGTCTGCCTCTTTCCTACTCTGAGCCTTCGTATAAGAAGTCCCAAGGTGTGAGGAGACGCAGGCTAGCTGCGCGGAGAGGCTGGGTAGAGGGAGAAGTGCCCCACTGGGCACTCAGCATTTATTCTGCCACTTGAGACTCAGTCATTTTGGAGCAGCCAGGAGGCCTTTCTGATGAGCCTCGTCTGAATTCCTGATACTCAAAATGGTAAACTATAAGAATAATCAGTCATGTTATGCCTGTAATCCCAGCTCTCGGGAGACTGAGGCAGCAGGATCATTGCAAGTTTGAGGCCAGCCTGGGCTACAAAGTGAGTTCAAGACCAGCCTGAGCTGTATAGTGAAACCCTGTCTCAAAAAGACAAGAACAAAACAAAACAAAAAGAGTAGTCAGTCATTTTTAAATGATTGAGTTTGTCGTAATTCTCGTAGATAACCAGAGTGCTTGGAGCACTGGAAACTGTATTACTAGACCTTGGGATACTAGTAAGTCAAAATGCCTAATATTTTGAACACTTTTCCTGTGGTTCTAAGCCAACATGCACTGTCTAATTTAAAGAGCTCTAGTAAGTTGTACAATTACAACTTACTATATAATTGGTAAATGGTAGATCTAGGGTTGAACCTGGTTGTCACTGGAGTCTGGGCCTTTACTCTGCTCCTGGTGGAACTGGGAAATGGGAATTGGAGATCTTGGAGACCTCAGTATCACAGGGGCTTGGAACTCAGGACTTCAGGATCCTGGAATTTCAGTTCCTTGAGACCAAAGCCTCTAGGGCTGGTGCAGGAATACTCCTTGGCATGTTTAGTGGAAGTGGGGGCACTGAGGTCCTGGGAGAGGCCAAGGTTCAAGTGGCACAGCAGCTCTGCCCCCCATCCATGGGTCAGCCCTTGGCCTTGTTTGTCCCCTAGCTTCTCAGTTACCCTCCTGGCTTTTTTCCCCTTCTAGAGTGTGGGGGACAGAGTTGAGGAGTCTTGAGCAGTTGTCTGAGGTATCTGGTGACAAAATTCCTTCTCTAGCCTTTCAGATGTCTTTTCCTGGGTGGAGAGGAAGCCTTCACTACCTTCCACAGCAGGCTGTCCCACATTAGAAACATGTCTTTTATTGCCCAGGACTGTACCCTCTGTGCCTTAGAGTCATAGTGATTGCCACTCCTCGCCAGGAGTCTTCTTTGCGTTGCCTCTGGAAGGTGGCCACTTATCCTGGATCCTCCTCCTATCCACAGTGGAGGTCAGTGCCTCTGCCATTTCTTCTCTGCCCTCCCTTCTCCATACCTAGAGACTCCTCCATTGCCTGGGCCTTTGAGTTCCTTACTGACCTCCTCTCTTGCAGTGATTCTATCCTCCACACTCCTCAGTCACTTGCTTCTGTGGCCACTCCCTTGTCTTGGTCATCATCAGTGTCCCACCTTCCAAACTGCAGTCTCTCTCATACCACTGTGTGAGCCCTTCATTCTTTCAGCTCACTTACTCTGTTCCCACCCATCAGTCCTGCCTCACCAAGTCCTCTAACCCTGCCACTTCTCAGAACCTGCCACTTCCCATCCTTCTTTACCCAGCTCAGGTTCACTCCCTTGCAAACTCTTTCTGCTTCCTAGTCTCTCTCCCTCCACTAGAGTTCCCAGGCAGAACCTCACCACTTCCGCTCTGTGCCTGTGGCTAGGCTGCTGTTCCCTTTGTTTACCCATTTGCTCTCCCCTTTTTCTTCCCTCTCTCACCTGAGAAACTCCATTATTTCCTCACCACAAACCTAGTGGACCAGCCCTAGCCCCTAGGCAGATTTCTTCTAGGACACAGTCCTGAGCTCCTGGCTGCGTGTGCTGGGTGGGCTCTGTGGCATTGGTGTCCAGGGAGGAGGGGAAGGGAGAGGGTGCTCTTGTGTTCTTTCACCTTGGGTGTCTGGGACAAGGGGCATAGCTTGTAGCTGCACTTTGGGATCCTGTGGTACAGGGGAATAGGCTGTCAAACACCCCTGCACACATGCATACTCCTCCCACTCCCTACCTGGATAGTGCTACTGCTTTCCCCAGGCCTTACCTGCCTACCGCAAAGACAGTCAGCCCGATGGTGAGGTTCTGCCGTCTAGCCTCTCTCTGGGCTACCTCTGGGTCGAAGGTGCCATCCCAAATAATGGGGGCCTTCCAGGAGGTACAGGTCAGGACATCAGGCCGCTTCCTGGCCAGGGCAGGGATGAAGAGACAGCTGTATTCATCCACCCACTCAGTGCATGCTCACTGCCATCTCCCTAGTGCTGGGCCTTAGGTACCCACAGCTGCATCAGACCAGTCCCTGCCTCTGAAAGCCCCTAGCTCGGAACCAAGTCAGAGAGTTAGAGGCCTAGGAGACATGTGACCCAGTGGGGACCCTGGGGTTGATAGGTGCAGAAGCTGGCTCTGTGGTGTGGGAAGTGGGGAGGGCAGGGACATGGGGCAGAGCTCTGTAGGTTTGTGGGAGGAACGGTAGCTCCTTACCAGAGTTGAAGGACACCTGTGAAGTTGTCTCTCAGCAGGGCCATTGTGGCTGAAGGGCAGACACCCATGGGGATTAGGAGTTCCAGATGCCTGTGGAGTGGGGCCAGCAACAAGGGGCACACTCAGAAGGGACAGCCTATAAAGACATTTGCCCAGGTTGAGCTAGCCACCCACTCCATCCCTCGAGGAGGCACTTGGAAAGATCCACCTTAAGTCTGACCATGGTGGTCCCACCTCAGGTGCTGGAGGAAGGAGGCCAGTACAGGGATCCAGTACAGGAGCAGGACTAAGAGGCCAAGTGCAAGTACAGTCAGCCGCCAGAAGATTCTCTTCCTCACCCTGGGGGGAAAGGGCATTGGTAACTCATTTATTTGTACATACATACATAGATACCTACACACACAGCACAAATCATTTACATGCTATTCGTGCTTCATTTTATTTGTTATTTTTAAGTAAGACTGCATCCTGTTCATATGGTACAGAGATTCAAAGGGATGAAAGAATATATACAGCAAAAAGTCTTTGCTGTTCCTCCACATGGAGGCAGCCAATGTTATGTTTCTTATATGTCTTCCAGAGACACATATAAATGTGGTAGCAAGTACGCTCTTTTTCTTTGGATCTCTCACAGATGGCAGCACAATGGATATACCATTCTGGTTTTTTTTTTTTTTTTGGTACCAGGAATTGAACTCAGGACCTTGCACTTGCCAGGCAGGGGCTGTGCCACTGAGCTATATCCCTGGCCTGGATATAGCATTCTGCACCTTGCATATTTTGCTGTTATATCTTCAAGATAACTCCACTTCAGTACTTAAACGCCTCACCTATTTGCCCAGCTGCCTAGTGTGCTATGGGTCGGAGGTGGCATGATTTCCCTAACCAGGGCTTGTCTGATGAGCACTGAGCTTGTCTTTGGACAGCAGTGCTGCAGGGCATGACCTTGGGCAGGTTTGGAGGACAGTAACATTAGGGGTTGGGTGCTTAGCCTGGGTGCGGGTAAGGGTGACCCTGGTCAGGAGTATAGGCCAGAAGAGGCTACAGGGGAGTTTGTGGCTTGGTAGCTGGGAGTGAAGAGAAGTTGCTGGACTGGGTATGATCAGAAACTGTGTGTCCATGGTGGTCGAAGTCCAGGCTAGGCTGGAGTTCCTCCCACAGGGCTCGGGGGCTCCTGGCTTAGAGAAGGTGGTCTGTGGGATCTATCCATAGTAGGTTGTTTTCAGGAAGCTCCCTACATGTTGCAAGTCTCCTGGAGAGAAGAAAAAGACCACAGACCCTGGGCCCAGATCTCCATGTCTGAATCCCAGCTCTGCCACTTCTAAGCTGTCTGACCTCAGGCAAGGCCTTCATGTCAGCCTCCTTATCTGTAAGATGGGTGACAAGAGTACTGTCCACAGAGGGCCGTCATGGACTGTGAGTTAACATAGTGGCTAGATCCAGGCCTTGTACATTGTAATAGCTGGCTGATGGTGAAGATGGTGATTCTTCTTCCTAACAGACCCTCATCATCCCCTGGCAACCTCCTAGTTCCACTCCTTGCTCTATAAATCCTTCCAAACCCTGGCTCCCTCTGGTCTCTTTCAAGAAGGCTGCTAGCATCAGACCCTCCGCAGATCCCGTTTTTCCACTTCTTGGTTCCTCACAGGATGTGTCTAGGAGCAGCTATGAGAACCACCTTGCAGTTGTGTTTGCATCTACCTGGACACCATCTCAGACATGGCACCTTTTTCTGTTCACTTGGCCATGCCAGAAATCTGTGTGCACTCAGACCATTCTCCTGTACCCACTGTCTGCTGTCAGTTCCTGCATCGGGTTGAGTTGGCTTCCTTGGTCTCTGCCCACCTCCTGTTCCTCCACAAACCCTCCACAGGGACCCTGCCCGGCACTTCTGTCACCAGAACCGTTGCCACAGAGCTCTCCCTACTTCCAGTCATTCCCTAAGCACCCCCTGAGTCAGCTCATAAACTGTCCACCTCCCTTAACAGTATTTATGTCATACCAACAGGTAAATCCTCAAAGAAAAAATATATTTAGTAGGCAAATATATGGAAAAACTTTCATCCTTCCTAGTAACCAGAGACATACAAATTAGAACAAGGTGATAGGTTTTGCCTGGAAAATCAGCATTTTAAAAAAAGTAATGAAAATAGCCAAGCTGCTGGCATACAGGGCGATAGACTCACTAGTGAGAGTGCAAATTATGAGGGTAACTTTGGAAAGCTGAAATTGAAAGCTTTTAATATTCATCCCCTTTGATTTAGTAACTCCAGTCTCTGGGAATCTGTTCATGGGCGATGACCTTCGGTATAGAAAGTTTATACATCAGGATATCCATCGGTTTCTGGTCACTTGTGCGTTCAGACACAAATGCAGTATGCTAGGTCAAGGATTTAGAGGTAAGTGAGACTGATCTGTCTTCAGACCAGAAACAATGAGTGTTGTGAGTAGGGTACACACTGGTGTTATGAGGTCAAGCTGTAGGGTGGCACCAGAGCCTTGGCATTCAGGGAGGGGGTCAGGAAGATTTCTGGAGGAGGTGACCTCCAAGGTAGGGCCTGAAGGATTAGAAGATATGCAGGCAAAGGAGGCAATGAGGGGGAAGGGCAGTTCATGAGAAGGAAAGGTGAGCACAGGTGAGAGAAGGCTTGGCAGGTAAGTGGCACTGCAGGGGAGGAGATAGAGTACAGGTGGGGGTTGCTTCGAGCTGAGACTATAGAAGTCAGTCAGGGCCCCCACTCCATGGGCCATGGGGAGCCCTGGAGGGTTTCCTCCAGGTGTACCACAGTCAGATTTTTATTTGGAAAAAAAAAGTACTTGTGCTGAACTGTTGAGCCTGGACATGGTGGGCTGAGAGGGAGGGTGTGGCTGGAGATAGGAAGATAAGTTAGGAGTAAGGCTGCTACTGGGGGCAGGAAGCAGGGTGTTGGTGATACAGTAGGAATGTTAGGTGTTAGGCCATGAGGGCTGTAGAGGAGGAATGACTTGGCCATTGACTGGAGGGATAGTGCTGGGGGGCCAGGAAAGCAGAAGTTGTCTGCTTGTCTGGTTGAGGGTAGGAGATGGAGCCCTGAAGGCAGGCAGGCTTGGGAGAGAGTGCTGGGATTCACCAGGAGGGCACAAGGGACAGGAGGCCAGAGCCCTGGCGCAGAGAGCTGAGTGAGAATAGGAGAGATGCTGAGTGTTAAGTATGTGAGAAGTGCCATAGAGAAGTGTGTGTGTGTGTGTGTGTGTGTGTAGGTAACTCTCCCAAGAAGATAGTCGTATGGAGGAAGGAGATAGGATGGTTACTGGGAGGAGATGAGCGACTAGAAGTGGGTGTTTTGGGTACCGGGAGTCGACCTCGGGACCTCGTGCTTGCCAGCAGGTGCTTATGCTGCTGAGCGATATCACCGGCCCTTTTTTTCCGTTATGTGGGTACCAGGCGTCGACCTTAGGACCTTGCACCTGCCGGGCAGGCGCTTATGCCGCTGAGCTATCTCACAGGCCCGAAGTGGGTGTTTTGGACCCAAGGGAGACCAGCTTGCTGAGCCCAGCCTGGGAGACATCCAGAGAAGTGTTAGAAGTCCCAGAAACAGACAGTATCTGAGCCACTCAGGTGTAACTGGAAACGGTCTCACTGTCCAGCGAGAGGGATCTGCTGAATAAACTTGTCACTAAGACTTCACAGTCATATGCAAAAATGCTGACTCGGATGTGAAAGGAAAAAAGCAGGATTGAAATGGGGTGTGCACCATGGTGAGAATTAGCAAGAGTAAGAAACATGCGCCGGTGAGTGAAAGGAAAAACCTAAGTGTTGTATGAGAGGATTCTAGTAGGGAGTTTTCCCCTTTATTTTTCTTTCCAGTGTCTGTAATGTATATATATATATTGCTGTTTTAATGAAGGAAAAATGCAGAGAAAATAATTTACAAAAAAAGTTATTCTGGGCTGGTGAGATAGCTCAGCGGCACAAGCGCCTGCTAGCAAGCACGAGGTCCTGAGTTTGACCCCTGGTACCCACATAAAAAAAAAAAAAAAAAAAAAAAAAGTTATTCTGTGGTTTCCTGTGACCAAAGGATCAAGTCCGCATCTTTCAGGGCTGCCTAAGGAGCCTTCTCAGTGTGTGCCAACTTTAGCACTCGCCCCACCCCCACCCCCTTTCCTGCCCGTAGGCGTGGAATACTCCACAGTGGACCGTCCGACCCTGCTCTTGTAGCATTGTTGAAAAAGACAAGGGAATATGAACAACCTCAGTGAATTATGGATATCTACATAGTGGAGGTCAGCATGGCACTAAGGATGGTGTGGATGCTGACGTGCCAGAGTGTCCAGGAAAGGGCATTAAGTGGAGGAGGAGTAACAGCTCCGTTAGAGACAGATGTCATATCTGTGAGGGGGAAGCTCCTATGCCCGTGTCCATGCTTTTACACTCTTAAGGCATGTATATCCGTGCCCTGCAAGTGTGTAATCAAACGCGAGCCACCTAGGTAATTTAAGATTTTGTATCAGTCATGTATATTTTATATCAGCCAATATCAGCCATATATAACATGTTATATTATAACATGTTATATATTAACATGTTCCTGCTGGCTTGAACCACTGGGGATACAAATGGATCTAATCACTTTTATTTGTCTTTTTACTAGTAAAATTTAATCAGAGACACCTGGAAGCAAGACATATGAATTATGGCCCTGTCATGAATGTGTCAAAAAAGTGAAAAGGAATAGATGAGATTATCTTAACTTTTTTTTTTTTTTCTTTTTTTGCAGTACTGGAGATTGAACCCAGGGCCTTCACACCAAGCTACATCCCTAGCCCTTTTTAAATTTTAATTTTGAGACAGGGTTTCACTAAATCACTAAATTGCACAGACTGGGCTCCAAGCTTGAGATCTTCCTGCCTCAAGCCTCTCAGTGCTGGGGTTATAGGTGCGCTCCCTACTACCACTGACACACGTTAACCCAGCATAGCCAGAATGGCACACACCTGTACACTCCTGTCATGCCAGCCCTTCCATCATGTTTGATCTTCTACAGTGAGCCCATGTTCCTCCTGTTAACTCACTGTGTAGCTTCCATTGTATCAGGCATGCCACACTCCCAGCTGTCCACATCCAGTCCTCTGGCAGAGCCTGCTTGCTTTGCCAACCTCCCTGCTTCTGCTCTTGTCCCCTACAGTCCTTTCACATGCCACACATCTCTTCTTCAAAGCCTTCTGATGACTTCTCACTTCTCTTAGAGTAGGACCCATGCTTGTTACTCTGGCCCCTGCCCACGTCTCCAGTCGCATCCCATCCTGTCAGTCTTGTCCTCGTCTCCTGGCTCTGGTCACCCAGCCTTCCAGCACTGCCTGTTACCTGGAGCTCAGTTCTCTGCACCTCCTCTTTCATCATTTCTGCTGGTGACTCCAGCCCAGGCCTCTTGCTGAGCACTAGCCTCAGGTGTCATGTGTTCCCTAGAGAGCTGTGTCCCCCAGATGTCCCACAGATGCCTCAACTCAGTGCCTCTCATGCTGCAGTTTGCATCCCTTTCCCCAAACCTGGCTTATCATGGGGACCATGTGACCCTTTCTTCCTCGCCCACGGTGGCTTAGTTATCAGTTTCTATTACTTCTACCTCCTTTCTAGTGCCTGAGGCCTCCCTCCTGCCCACTTCCACTGTCCTGTTTGTCACTCACTGTCTCTTATCTGGATTCTGGAAACAGCTTCCTAACCTGCCCCCTAGTCTCAATTCTTTCTTTCTTTCCCTTTCTCCCTCCCTCCCTTCCTTCCTTCCCTTTTTCTTTTTTTTTTGGTGGATACCGGGGGTCGAACTCAGGACGTCATGTGCCAGCAGGCGCCCGTGCCGCTGAGCGATATCACCGGCCCTTTTTTCGTATGTGGGTTCCAGAGTCAAACTCAGGACCTCACGCTTGCCAGGCAGGCGCTTATGCTGCTGAGCCATCTCACCGGCCCCTCTTTCTTTTTCTTTCTTCTTTTTTTTTTTTTTTTTTTTGTGGGTACCAGGGGTTGACCTCAGGACCTCGCGTGCCAGAAGGCACCCGTGCTGCTGAGCGATATCACCGGCCCTTTCTTCGTATGTGGGTTCCAGGAGTTGAACTCGGGCCCTCGCGCTCGCCAGGCAGGCGTGTACGCTGCTGAGCCATCTCACCGGCCCTCTTTCTTCTTTTTTTGAGACATGGTCTTACTATGTAGTTCAGGCTGGCCTTGAACTCACTGTGTAGCCCAGGCTGGTCTCAAACTTTCAGGGATCCTCCTGCCTCAGCCTCCCGAGTGCTGGGATTACAGGCATGCGCCACCACGCCCAGCTTTCTTAATTATTATTGTTTATTGGTACAACTTAGATATACATAATGATCACATTCATCGCAGGGAATTTGTACCTGTATATATCTTTTTTTTTTTATTTTGTGGAAAAAAGGTAAAACAAAATTTCATAACAAAATAATAGGAGAATAACAATAGTTAATACATCATGTTATCTTTAAAGTAGTTGCTCAGGGTACAAGATATGGGCATAAAAATTTCTCCAATCGATATTAACACAAACTTTTCTTTTTAATGAACTAAGAGATACTAATAGTATAACTGACTTGCATTTTTTCCCTTTTTCCCTACTATCCTAACCCCTTTCACCCATCCTAGTTCCTTTTTCCTTTTGAACAATTTCTTCCCATTTCACAACATCTATTGTACATTTTAGACTTTATTCACTTTCAGTTTCTCACACTGTACATGAGATATCTTTTTTTTTTTTTTTTTTGTGGGTACCGGGGGTCGACCTCAGGACCTTGAGCGCCAGCAGGTGCCCGTGCTGCTGAGCGATATCACCGGCCCTTTTTTCATATGTGGGTTCTGGGAGTCGAACTCTGGCCCTAGTGCTTGCCAGGCAGGCCCGTATTCCCATTCCCTTCCCTTTCCCCCTCCCCTCCTTATAAAGCTTTGTTTCCATTTTACCCTTTTTTTTTTTATCCTTTTCTCATTTTTCTCCTTCCTTCATTTCCCCCTCCCCCCTCACTAGGTCCCTTTTCCTTTTGAACAGTTTCTTCACAATATCTGTCATACATTTTGGTCCTTATTTATACTTTCAGTTTCTCATACCAGAGAGACAATGGGATATTTACACATGTGTGTCTGATTTATTTCACTTAAGAGTATGGCCTCAAGGTCCATCCATTTAGCTATAAATGTGTTAAGTTTATCCTTCTTTTTGGCTGAGTAGTACTCTATTGTATAAAAAAAACCCACCATTTTTTTTTTATCCATTCATCGGTTTCCAGTCTCAATTCTGTACCCTCCCTCATGATGTTATTTAAGCTTGCCATGACTTTTTCAGTCTCCCCCCACCTTTGCCCAGATCATTTTTCTCATCCACTAATAATTCCTTAATCACTGTCTTCCCTCCTTTATGAAGCCTTCTTTGAAGTCTCCCCACCACACCCTGTCTCCAAAATGCTGTTCTGAATCTTTGCCAAACCCTTTTCTAGTCCTGGCCAAACTACGAGTTGACTGCCCATCTGGGCTGTGAGTTTCTGTTTAATAAGACTTTGCACTCTTGGTGCCAAATCCCGAAGCCTGCCTTATAACTGGTGGTATTGATAATCATTTGTTCAGTAAATGAACCAAGGAGTGAATCAAATGCTCTGACTTCACTCTTTCCCAAACTCTCAAATTGTTACTCTTTTTCTTTTTTTTTTTTCTTTCTAAAATTTAAAAGAAAAAGGCAGAAATGCACAAGGCAACCAATCCCTTTCCATATAATTCAAGTGTAACCCAAAGAGGGCTAAAGGGAGAAATGGTTGTTACCTCATCAGCAGCTTCAATAGCGAGAGCATCATCTATTTTTTAAATATGGAAAAATGAGAAATATGATTATGTAAATTAATTATTCCTAATGGAAAACTATTCTATATATTTTTACAAACATAACATACAGCAGCACTTTTTTTGCTTTTGTGAGGTTATGCTTCCTGAAGTTCTAAAATCTTCTAACAAAAAGAAATAGTTGAAGAGTTATACCTATACAAAACCATCACCTTTAAGAGAAAGAAGTATAAATTTATTTTATTAATGGTCTAGTTGGCCACATTTATAATCTGTGAATTGACTATATTTTGCTTTAAATAATGTAAGAGACTCTAAAACTGTTTGCTATAAATTTTTAAGAGTTAAATGTGCTCCTACTGATACACTATAAATACAGAAATGCATTTCCATGGAGGGGAATGGTCTAAATAAAAATGCCCATAAAAGAAAGAAATAAAGCATTTAAAATAACATTTATGGGGCCAGTGAGATGGCTCAGCGGCGTAAGCGCCTGCCTTGCAAGCGCGAGGGCCCGAGTTCGACTCCCGGATCCCACATACGAAAAAGGGGCCGGTGATATCGCTCAGCGGCACGGGTGCCTGTTGGCATGCGAGGTCCTGAGGTCGACCCCCCGGTACCCACAAAAAAAAAACATAAAAAAAAAACAAACAAAAAATAACATTTATGAAGGTCAGAAATTTTTGTGAAATAGAAATACAACTTACACAAAATAAGAAAAAATATGTTCACAGTCATACATTCCTACTAAGTAGAATAAAATAAGTCACTTCTAAATATTATTTTAGAATGTTACTCCTTTTCTTAAAACTCCATTTTCTTCAGGATTTGGACCATTAATCCCAGACACTTAATTGAGCCGAACCCTCTGCCTGCCTCGCGGAAATCTGACCACAGTCCCTAGCAGGAGGAGCTGGAATTATCTCCACCTTGTGAGGAGACTGAGGTGCGGAAAGGTTATCTTCTGCTCAGGGTTACAGGGCCGGTAAGTGGTGGGCTGAGCCCTGAGTTTACGTCTGTCTGACTCTAAAGCAGGGCCTCTGGTGTGGCATTTGGGTGCTTATGGCCTGGCCCCAGCCCAGCGCTGGGTTCCTGGCTGCTCCCAAGTTTCTTGCTGGTGTTTCTCTTGCTGCCCACTGCAAACTCCTTGAGGGTGGGCAGTGGCTGTGCTTTTCTGGCTTCCAGAAGCCAGTCTGGACTGGCAGCTGCCAAGACTGGCTGTGGTTCAGGGGTAGAAGAAAGCTAACTGCTGCTTTCTGCCCTTAGTGGCTGTGCTTTCTTAGCTAATGTCCCTCCTCCCCCACTAGGGTAGGCAAGCCAGTGTTTATCTTGGGCATTGGGCCTAAGCCAGGGGAGCCAGGCAGAGCTGGCTCTGAGTGGCCCAGGTGAGTGCAGTCAGCAGAGGGAGGGTGCAGGGTCCCAGGCCAGAGTAGGTCCCATGCCAGCTCCTTCCACGTGTCCCACATCCCATCTAGAACCCTTATCCATGGCGGCGCCTGCCTGACCCACACCCCCACATTCCTTGGTCCACTACTTTCAAAAGGACCTGTCTGCCAGTTCCACCTGCAGAAGGTGCTTAAGCATTACCTGTGTCCTGCTCCCTTTCTTTGCTTTCATGAAAGGGTACAGATCAGCTACTAGTCCTCAAGGAGAAGCAGGTTCCCAGTCCTGGACAATCGGTCTCATGGGGATAGAGCGCTCAGTATGGGAGGTGGGGGTGCATGCCTGGGCCTTTGCTCTCTGCCTTACCAAGGCAGTCTGTCTCACCCAGCTCTTCACTGGCTACACGACCTACTAGGATGCGGCTCCCATCCTTCACATGGCCCTTCTCTGTCACTTCTTCCCAGGGCCTGTGGCTCAGCTGGTTCTTGGCGGTCTAGCTTTTGTGCTTTCCCCTTGACTGTTTGGGCCACCAGACAAGACCCTTCTTAAATCAGCTGTCTTTCCCCTTCTCTCCACCCTCTCCCCTGGCAGTGCCCCCACTCACCTGAGTCCCTCCTTGAGGGCCATAGGGAAAAGCCAGTAGAACAGCCTGCCACAGACTTTCTCTGTTGAGAGTCAGGAAGAAATGACCTCTTCCAGTGGTGGTGACTGGGACAAAGCAGCTCCTTCCTGCCCTTTCCCTCAGGAACCACACCCACAAAAACAAGCAGAGATGGACTGCCCAGCAAGGCACCTGCTGGGGGGTGGGGCCTACTGGAGGAAGCTGACGCCCCTTGGCCAATCTGCAGGAAGAGGAGCTGGCCAGAAACAGCTTTGTATTGACCTCTCTTCCCTTCCCAGTGGCCTTTGACCTCTTCAGTCATTTCTGAAAGTGCCCAGGCTAGGGTGTGTCATTTCCTACTCAGGGAAAGTCCTGTTCCACAGAGAGCTCCAGCTGGAGCTGAAGAGCACTGGATGGACACCATGACCCTGGGCAACTCCCTCCTCCTCAGTAAAGTGGGGTACATAGACGAGCACAACGTGAGCTGGATAAGATCAGGGCTATGGAAGTTTTGTGAAGCTCACACTGGGCAAGTTTTTTAAAAGTGCAATTTGGCAGCTGGGCATGGTGGTGCATGCCTGTAATCCCAGCACTAGGGAGGCTGAGGCAGGAGGATCGCTGTGAGTTCGAGGTCAGATTAAACTACACAGAGTTCAAGGCCAGTCTGAACTACACAGTGAGACTCTGTCTCAAAAAACAAAAACAACAACAAAAAAGTGCAAGTGGTGTCCCTACAAGAGTCAAGAAGTTTAGTGGACCATCATCAAGATTTTAAAAGTAGGAAGGGGAAGACAACTGACAAAGATAGGTAGTGCATGCGTGAAATGTGTGTACTGAAGGTGGGGAAGTCCTTTGTAGAACTGTGAGTCATGATCAGGGGCTTGTAAAATTCGGTGTAAGAGTAAACAACAGAAGCAAATATATACTTAAAGACATGCCCTTCAAACTTGCAGTGGGTTGGGGCCTGTCATCCTAAGTGGAAAAAAAAACATGAGTATTTACTGTACAAGTCAGTCCCTCCTGTTCACCATATCCTTTTAATAGTTTTGGTTTCCTCCCTCTCCACCACACACTTAGAAACAAAACTTGGGTGGGGCCTGGTTTTCATTTTTTCCCACATAAGGAGACTTGGGTCCAGAAGATGAAGAGACCTGCCCAGAGTGCTGTGGGACCAGTGTGGTCCCGAACTCCTTAGCGAGAGGGAAAGCACAGGAAGACACCCTAGCTTCCCGCCCCCCCTCCCCGGGCTCACTCTCTGCCCAGGCAGCCTCCCTGGGCCCTCCCATTTCCCCAGGGTTTCCTGCCTCTAGGGACACCTGGCTTTCCAGGCCTTGGTCCCACTGGGGATAGATCAGTTAGTTTCTCCTCCTCCTGGTGGTAGCTACATTTTAACAGGTTCTTCAGAAAGAAGTTACCAAGATCTAGGTAGTGGTCCTCAAAAGTTATGCCTAATCTTTCTTTAGAGGTTCTTGTCCAGTACAGGTGGGGCAAGGTATAGAAACCCACATTCTTAACAGTTGCCTTAAATTAAAACCTAGCCAAGTGAGGCAGCTGCCTTCTCTCTATCCTGTGAGGTAGGTACAGATTTTGCTTCACACCAGAGGACATGCTCATCTTTAGCACAGTGCCTGGCCCTGGTGCACAGCCCACCCCAGCCACTGCTGGCTGCTCGCATCTGATCCAGTCCAGCCAGCTGGGGCCCACTCTTCTGCATTCCCATGTCCGTGCTGTGACCCTGCCATACTGCTTTGG
The DNA here is from genome assembly GCA_028451465.1 of Erethizon dorsatum. NCBI lineage: Eukaryota > Metazoa > Chordata > Mammalia > Rodentia > Erethizontidae > Erethizon > Erethizon dorsatum. Next base: position 109,647,746 of record CM051827.1, on the reverse strand, counting down.
CCTGAGATGCCCTTCCTTCTCCTTTGTGTAAGGCTGTGTGTCACCTCCTCTATCCTAATCCTAAAAAAATGCTTGGAAAATCCAGAGAAGTAAACCTATCCCAAGGGCTCTTCTGGACAGTGGACAGCTCCCCCCAAATCTGTTGGAGGGTGGTAGAATCCAGGTTCTGGCTCAGGTGTTCCTTACCACATGTCCCAGATGCAAGTGGCAGGGAGGTGCTCTGGACCTTCTCTAACGGGAATGGGGCTGGGACTCTTCCAGCAATCCAGCTGCCAATTGGTGATGGATACACTGTTACCAGTTAAGGTGGCCATGCCTTATCTTTACAGGTGAAAAGTAGCCATTCTGATAAAAAAAAAAAACAGGCATCTCTATAGGAGAAAGGCACAGAAGAGGCAGATTTTACAGATTTATTTTTAAAAAAACAAAAGGTTAAAAAAAGTCCTTCATTTCCAATCCTGCCTGGGGGTGTGGGTGGGGAACAGAACAAGCAGAGAACATGCCCATCCCTTCCAGGAAGAGTCCGACTCTTCCCCTGGGAGCTGGAGGACAGGGCAAGTGAGAGGCGGCCTTCGCTTTCCTGCCCAGCCGCCTCCTCACCCAGCATTAACTGCTGCTAGGAAGTTTTACAAGCAGAGAAATGTGGGAGTGGGATGTCAAAGGCTGCCTTCTTCACACATCCTGCCTCGACTGTTAGTTCTCCCCTTAGTTCTTGGATCCCACCATGAGGCTCCCAGGGGCAGCAGGCAGGCTGCCCAGGAGGCTCAGCCTGGCTCAGCCCCTGGGCTACACGGCCCCGCCCCGCCCACTGGCGGCTTCCTTAATGCTGCTTGTGAGACAGCGGGGCAGTCAGGGACCTCACGGTGTGGGGAGGAGCTTCAGAGACCTCTTGACATGTCTGGAGAGGAAATCTAATCCCGACAGAGGCTGCCCTTCTTTTCTATTCCCCATCCTCAGGCTGAGTGGAGTCCAGGACAAAGCACTAAGTGGCTGTTCGCTACAAAACACCTGGAGATGCCACAGGGCAGCTCATGGCCTGTCAGTCCAGGCTCCCACACAGTCACACAGTCACACACACAGCGTTAAGGCGTCTGTGCCAGCAGGCGTGGCCAAACTGGGTCCAGCTTCTCTCCACCTCCAGAGGGTATAAGGGGAGAACCCCCCTGTTGCTGCCAAAACAGGCTGAAGGGCGAGAAGCTGGCAACGGAAGGTTAACGAGGCCTGGAGGAGGTGGGAAGGAAGGAAGGCAAGGGCTTTCAAGGCCTCTACTCAGGCCTGCTGGCTGCCCTCAGAAGTAACCCAACTCACGTTGGAGAGCCCTGACCATAAACCCCCTGGAAAATGGGGGACAGAGAGAGGGTAAGAGAGTGGGGCTAGAGTATTGGGACTTTGGAGGAAGCCAGTGCTATCAATATTTACAAGCATAAAGCCCCATCTTCTACGCCCCCTGCCTCTCTGCCCCCCAAAGAAATGAAAGGCCCCTGAGAGCCATTGAGGAGGTACCCAGACCTCCTCACCAGCTGTGCCCCTACTGAAAGGCCCTTCCCTCTGACTGGCCCCATCTCTGGGCCCCTCAGGAATGTCTATCTGGCTGTGCCCAGCTGGGAGCCCTGGGCTAGACCCTGCTACCCTGCCAGCCCTAGGAGTCCTTTAGCATGCTGATGCGCGCGTAGATCTTCAGGGCAGGTCCCAGCTTGATGTTCATGGCACTCATCAGGTGGTCCTCCTTGAGCAGCAGCAGGGCTTGCCCATCAATCTCCTGGGCACGAAATTCCTCTGCGATCTCCTGGCAGCCTGGGGGTGCCACCAAAGACAGCATCAGTTAAAGTGACAGCATTCATCTGTGGCAGCCAGCCATATGGGGCAGCCTTTTCTCTGAGGTTTATCATTGAGGGTGGTATTGCTATTACTACCCTGCAGCTTATGAGAGGCTGAGTGACTTACCCAAGGAAGTCCTGATCCGGGCCTCCTTACTCAGGCCCTCATTCAGACCTCTACCTCCTCAAACTGCACTGACCCAGGTGGCCAATAAGGTGGTATAGAAGTGACAGTATGAGATTTCTGAGGTTGGATCATAAAGGGTACAGCGGCTTTCACCTTGTTCTTTTAGATTATTTTGGAATAAGCTGACCATCCTGTCATGAGACCCCCCTCTGGCAGCTCTCTGGAGAGGTCCACATGGAGAGCGACTGAGGCCTCTTCCCAAGAGCCAGCCCCATTTGCCATTGAGGGAGCCACTTGCAAGTGGGTCCTCCAGCTCCAAACCTTCAGATGACTGTAGTCCTGGCTGACGTCGCTGAGACCCTGATCCCTAAGCCAGAGCTGCTCAGCTAAGCCACTCCAGTTTCTTGCCCCAGGGACCCTTGAGATAAGTGGTTACTGTTTAAAGCCGCTAAATTTTAAAGTAATCTATATCGCAACAATAGATATCTAAAAGAGATGTTGGTATCTGGAAGAGGGGTGCCGTCATTAAAAAGCTAGATATGTGGGCATGGTCTTGGACCTGGCACTGGGCAGCAGCTGGATGGATGTTAAGGGATGTCAGTGAACAGTGAAGGTTCTTTGACCCATGAGCAAAAGCCTGACAGCCTCTGAGCAAGTGGCTGGGAAGCTTAAAGGAAATTAAAGAAACTGCTTTTTTTTTTGTGTGTGTGTACCAGAGGTCAACCTCAGGACCTCGTGCGCCAGCAGGCACCCATGCCGCTGAGCGATATCACCGGCCCTTTTTTCGTATGTGGGTTCTGGGAGTCGAACTCGGGCCCTCGCGCTTGCCAGGCAGGCGCTTATGCCGCTGAGCCATCTCACCGGCCCCAAGAAACTGCTTTAAAGATAAGAAGAGACAGGAATTTCAATTTTATCTTGTTAAATAGAAAATTTAGCAATATTCTTGGTAACATGCTAAGTTAAATGTACACAAGGAACTGAATGAACTAGTTGAGAAGATTTTTTTGTTTTGTTTTTGAGCCAGGATCGTGCTATGTAGTTTAGGCTGGCCTGGACTCACTGTGTAGCCCAGGCTGGCCTCAAACTTGCATCGATCCTCCTGCCTCAGCCTCCTGAGTGATGGGATTACAGGCGTGCGCCACCATGCCTGGCTCTAGTTGAGAAGATTTTTAGGCAGAATGCTGAAGGCATTCCTAGCTTGTTGCTGCTCATAGTAAAAAAGGGACAGCTGGGTGTGGTGGTGCATGCCTGTAGTCCCAGCACTTGGGAGGCTGAGGCAGGATTGCAGTGAGTTCGAAGCCAGTGTGGGCTACATAATGAGTTCAAGGCCAGCCTACACTGTAGTGTGAGACCCTGTCTCAAAAAAAGAAAAAAAAAAAAGCAAAGTAAAAAAGGGAGGAGAAAGTGAAGGAAAAGCTATGTAGCACAAGGGAGCCAGTATTTACTGGCTCTGGCTTTCTGGCTTTTCCAGATGACAAATGATGCTGGAATTATGAAATGGCGTCTAGGCCAAGAGCGAACCCAGGGAAAAGTCAATCCTTAGTTTTTATGTCTGCCTTGACAGACTTCCTACATTTCCACCCGACTCCCCTCACAGCCTACCCCAGGAGAGAGACGAAGCTGACTTCATTACCACCTCTGCATTTCCAAATGGTATTCAGAACTAAAGCTGTGGAATACCACTTGAAGAGCGTGTGTTCTACACTACAGCATAACTTCTTAACCGCAAGAGCCTCGTGGTTAGTAATCTCTGCACCCTAGCTCCTGAGCCATTAACTGAACTACGTGATCCCTCCTGGTAGAAGGAGGTGAGGTCTCCCTCCCCCTCATTCCTTGCTACTCCAGGCAGGCATGGAATTTCCAAGGACCTTACCTGGCAGAGAGCGGATGAATTCATAGACATCTTCTACGTTCCACTTGGTAGGCTCACTTGGTAGGAAGTGGTGTCCCATGCCTACCAGATCCCGCATGTGCATGTCAGGCAGCTCCAGGTCCCGCTGGCCTTGTCGCCGGCGGGAGGTGGAGGAGCTGGCTGAGATGGGTGACAGGGGTTCCTCATAGCTTGAGTTGTCTGAGCAACGGCTGGAGTCTTCCTGGCTGTGCGTCAGCTGCAGTGCAGCAGTAACTGAAAGGGGTACAGTGCCTGTTGGCTGGGGGCAGACAGAGACAGCTTTCTTCAGAATGGGTGAACAAACCATTTCTAGCAGCAGCAATGAGTGAAGGCAAGTGTTTCTCCCTTTTCTGCATGGTCCACTGCTACCTCTTGGAAGTTCCTGGATCAAACAGCATCTTCTGTGCTGTTTCCTTTCTGGCTCTAAACTGTCAGCCTTTCCCAGAACTGTCACATGTACCACAATGGACTACTGTATAATGATCTGATTTTATGTCTACCTTTCTTTTAGATGTGATATTTTATTTTATTTTTACTTATTTATTTATTTATTTATTTATTTTTTTGTGGGTACCGGGGGTCAACCTCAGGACCTCGCGCGCCAGCAGGCGCCCGTGCCGCTGAGCGATATCACCAGCCCTTTTTTTTGGATGTGGGTTCCGGGAGTCGAACTCGGGCCCTCGTGCTTGCCAGGCAGGCGCGTAGGCCACTGAGCCGTCTCACTGGCCCCTAGATGTGATATTTTAAACTAGGGCTCTATGTGAAATAGTAAGGCCCTGTCTCAAAAGTTTTAAAAAAATAGGGCTGAGGGTGTAGCTCAGACGTAGAATACTTGCCCAGCACACATGCATCCCTGGGATCAATCCCCAGTATCACAAACAAACAAAACAAAACAAAATTAAACTAGGCTAAGCTTTCCTTTAAGAATCTTACCACTATATTTTTAGAACCTTAGTGCCTAACAGAGTTCCTCGCATAGAGCTGGCACTAAAAGATATTGGGCATATGGAGGAACAAAGCCTAGGGTCTGCCTGCCTCTCACCTGCTTCTTGGTATCCTTGCTAAGTGTTGGCAGACTGGCTTTGCTGGCCCGGCGGCGGTTGTGGGTTGTGGCCCCTGCCTTCTGCAGCTTGCTCCGGTCTGAGTGGAAAAGTCCCACTCGCTTGGTGCATCCCACATTGTATCTGTCAGGAGACACAGGTAAAGTTAGCCGTTGGAGGGCTTCTATGCCCTAGGCAGAAGGAAAGCAGCCAAGTTGTCTGACAAAATCTGAGTCCATCTATTGGTTCAAATCCTGACTCCATCATTCACTGCTGGCTGTGCAACTTTGGGCAACCATTTAAGCTCTGGGCCTTACCAAGAGTTGGAGAGACGCCACTTGCCTTCTGAAACAGGTCTCACAATGACCTGAAATAACGTTGATGACATGTTTAACACAAAAACTTGTTTGCACGGCTGACTCATGGCTGACATACTCTAAATACTACCTGGTCAGTACTGTCAGCTGTCTTGCTGAAGAGTGGACAGGCAGAGCTTGACAAAGGGGTCCTGGCTGCTTCCAACACACAGCCTGATGACAGTGAGGCTGAGGACAGCGATTCTGCCTGAGCATGCAGGGAGCTGCTGCCTGGACCTAGAAATTTCTTCTCTTTTAGGGGCTCAGGACTTTAAGATCAGTTACTTCTTCCACTTGGTAAAAAGACCACAGAGAGTGGAGTTCCTTGTGACAATGGCTGCTCAGGTGGACTTGGGGGTAGGGGACAGCAGAAGACTGCTAACTCAGAGGAGCCAAAACGTGCATGTTTTGCCAACTAGAACAGAGATAGGCCTTACAGGGAAAACAAGGAAGCTCCCTAGGGGACAGTCAGGTAAAAGTTAATAATTCAGCCAAATTGTCACCATGCCTTGCTAACCTGAAACAAACAGCTGTGCTCAGCAGAATGCTATGCCTTTGTTGTTGCTCAACAAATCTGGGGCATTTGAGTCAGTTCAGGACTTCATTTCAGTAGAGTCCCCTGACCCTCAACAAAGATACTCTCTGTCTTGTGTGTTCGTTTTTCTATCAGAGTTTGCTGGCTCAAATCCGTCAACATAAGACTTTAGAATCAGATGATTCTAAATCCCTAGGTCTGTGATTTATTAGTTGTGTCATCTTAGGGACAACTACTCCTTTGTGGCTTAGACTTCCAACCACATATTACTGTTGGATAATAGTAACAACTGTCTTGCAGGGTTATTGTGAAATGAGACAATGCACATTAATTGACACCTTGCACATAGCAGGTTTTCAATAAACGACAGCAATTTTTATTATGATCATCAGTCTTCTAAGGTGGATGAAAGCTCACCTTGAGAACACTGTAACTAGTGCTGCAGTTCTAGGCGAAGCTTCTGGTGGAGGGCTTACTGTAAGGTGGTAGCTGACAAGGGGAGGCAAGGAGAATGGGTGCCAGTGGGACCCAGTAGGCCAGCCCAGTTCATGGGCTGCTTGCTTTCCTCAGACTCTGCTGCTCTCTCTGATCCACTCCTATGGCTTTTAGTTTCACAGACCCAGTGCCTTAGGGATGTAAAACTGTATCCAGGCAGCTCAAGGAAACAGGATGCTCTGTAAGCCACACCTATGGTCTTCTGGGGTGGATGATGACCAGAAGGAGAAAGAACGTATAAGCAGGATTCTAAGGTGCAGTCCTGAGGTAGGGGAAGGTTGGACAAGGCAGTAAGCTGAAGCCACTCACCTTTTTGCACAAGCCATGGAACAGAAGCGCTTGGACCGCTTGAACTTGTAGGCAAAGTCCACCCGGCCACAGAGCTCACACTTGAGTTTGAGGGGAGTACCCTCCTCTTTGGATTCTGGAAAGTATGGAAATGGGTAAGTGTAGAGAAGGATAAATTCCTACAGGCCTGCAAACAGCCCCACTACAGGGCTTCCCTGCTCTATCCTGCATCTTTACGTTCCTATAGATGTGACACGCAGCTTAGAGATGCCAAGACGTTTTCACCACTGCTTTTGAAAAGGCTGTCTCCCCACTGGGAAGTTCCCAAGGGTGTCTTGTGATAACCCTTGTAAACCTGGTATTTTTTTTCAGGTCCTGTAAACCTGAGGCACAACACAGACAGGACAGAATCAGCAGGCTTCATAACCACGCAAGGAAGGAGGAAGCTCACAGGAAATACTCTGGGTACTGTCATGACGGAGTCTCTGGGATTGTCCCACCCTGTCTGATTCATCTAGCTGGCTGCAGGCTTGAGTCAGAGAACCCTGCACAACCCGCCGGGAGTTAGTGTGCCAAGTATGGTCCTTGCCTGGCCACTGCTATGCCTCAGAGCTGGGCCAATCTGAATGCAGCCTCCTGAGGCAGTAAAAGAAAGACATGCTGGCCTGGTGCAGTCCTGTATTTATTTCTAGAAAGTTCTAATGATTCCCAAAGGAAGTACAACTCTTGAAGTCCTGTGATTGGCTGGAGAAGCAGGGGATAAATGGTTCCCCTTCTCCTGTCCCTGTTCTCTAGGGACAGAGGAGGTACTGCGGGAGATGCTCATTGGATGGAAATGTTTGTCAGTCCTCGACCAGAGTTCCTCCACAGACACTGAGAAAGGGAAGGTGTAAGGCCTGCTGTTCTGGCAACTGGAAGTCTTTCAGACAGGTCTGAGGCACCTACCTTGCAGGTAGGGCTCCTCCATCTCTGAGTCAGTGGTGGTGGTATGGTCCTGCTGTGGAAGTTTCTCAGGCAAGAACCCCTGTGCATACTTCTTCTTGAGATTCCCCACCAGCAAGGACGAGCGTCCCACCTACAGGACAGGTGACATGGAGGCCACAAGGGTTAGGTGGAATGGCTCCCTTGCCATGTGGCCTCATCACAATTACATGTATAAAGCATCCAGGCAGATGCCAGCCCTCAACACCTTCCCCCGACAAGTCAACATTCAAGGTACCCTGCTCAATGCCCTATCTAGCTCATGGGGGAAGAAGCAATGGACATTGAAGTACAGGAATGGCTTTGGTCTGTGTCCAGTGGATGGCTTAGGAGGCCAGAAGAGTATTTTTCCAGGTGTCTCAGGGCAGAGACAGAGATCAGGTTTACCACAGTGCCAGATCAAGTGCCAGGCCCTGGGGCAGGGCTGAGTCCGTGTGTGTACTTATGAAAGACAGACTCAGCACCCCTTTTTGGATTTCTTACTCTTCTCCACCTTACCACTGCTCCACTGAAGCCAGAGGCACAGGCAGACACAAGGGAGAGCTAGAAAAAAACCAAACCTGGGCCACAGAGCAAGTGCTCTGTGGTTGCCAGGATCCCAGATTTGCTTATTCACCTTTTTCATCCTCCCTTTGTGGCTTTTGTTCAGGCAGTGTAGTGGCTGCGTCACTTGATGTCTGACTCTAGGGCAGTGCTGGCATGGCCAGGCATTCTGAATCTACCCCGTGAGACCAGCTGCTTCCTGGAGTTCCTCCAGGAGGCAAGGGGAGGACCTGGTCTAGTGAGGGAAGAGATGCAGCAGGACTAGGGCTATTTACAGCTAGGTATCCCTGCTGGATTTGCCACTGGTGTTGGATGACCTCCAGAAGGAAAGAGGACAAGAACCTGTTTGTCTTTGGCATTTTTGAAGGGCCAGTTACCCATCTCAGTTAAGCCCAGTCTTCTGCTGACTGATCAAACCACCTATAGAGCCAAAGAATGAGCACAGAGCAGATGGCATCCTGAAGAGATGGGGTCTCCAACAGCCAGATAATGGCTATCAGAAGATAGGCTAGTATGCACCTGGCTACAGGCTCTGCAGACCTGCAGAGCAGCACCATAGCCCCCATAATCGGCTCTGGGGGCTTTGTGCACATAAAACGTCTTTGTGATTCTTTTATATTTCCTTTAAGTCTTAGGCTCTCATTGAGGGCTCCAGATTGTATATTTTCTGAAGACCTCTCAATCTCATTCACTTCCTCTTCAAGGCTCTGCCCCCAGAAAAGAGATTGGAGGCTGTGATCCTGCTCCCTCATTTTCATTTCCTATACATCTTGAAAAAACTGTACTAACACAAAGGTTCCTTTTGTTCTCTAACCGGCCAAAGTTTTGCCATTGAGAGGTTTTAGCATTCGAAGCTCAATGAGGTCTAATTTCCCCAAATCCATTATCTCTCACTGAATACCCCACAGTGAGAACTCTCTTCTAACCAAAGAATCACAGGTTACCAGGCAGAGACACACTAAGACTGTGTGCAGAAATTCCTAATCAAGGTTTCCTGCCAGTTATTCCTGATAACTGAGTGCTTCTAAACCTTGGTGAGGTACTCAATCCTAGGGAAAAAAGTAGTTCTGACATTTTTAGGGGGGTTAGCAAGGAAAGAACAAATTGTCCACATTTTCAGAAACTGTACATGGAAATGTAAAAATATTCTAATACACATCCAAAATATACTTAAAACAAAAACAAAACAAAACAAAAAGAGGGGAAAAGAAGTAGTCCGTACCGGGAAAGGCTCCGCCCCCTCCTGGATCACAAACCCTTCGATAACATGCGTCAGGATTTGGGGTTTCACAATGGCCTGTGGTGGTTTATTCTCACCATTCTGGGGGGCAGTGCCGGCGATGCTGGAGGCAGAATTTCCGTTCCCTGAGGTCATGCCGGGGCTGCTGAGGTCGGTCAGTGCATGAACAATGCCCTGCCCTGTCTCTGCACAAGGGAGAGTAAGAAAACAAAGCAGTAGAAATCAAAATAGAGGACAGGCCTGAGGAAGGGATATCAAGGACTCAAAGTGCACCTGGCTTTTGCTGTGCCACCAAGTGGCAGGGCCAACCAGGCAGTCCCCTCTCTCACTGACCTATTTAAAGTGGTACAGTTTCAATGGACACCATCAAATGTGAGTGTAATCACTTCTGCAATAACACAGCTAATCAGCTAGCAGTGTTTAATTTCCCAACAGTGCTAAGAACAGTTTAGCCAGGTTAAATAGGTAAGAATTCTGCCTTTGATGAGATAAAAACTTAGACAATATTGATTTGGACAAAGTAACATTCAGCTTGGAGGAGAAAATTAGTATTCAAGGTGACATCTAAAAAAGGATGCTAAAGTATGTATAGGGCTTTAGGGTATAATGGAGTTTGGCAGACACAGGTTAAGAGAACCTTCTGCGAGTTTCCTTAGAAGGTGAAATATCAAAGCACTGAACCCAAGAAATTGATGCCAAGGGAAATCGGAGGTTGAACCTCAGCAGACATTATCGTGTGAATCTGGACTATCCAGGGACTGGTTATTTGGAGCCACTGTATTAAGACATGCATATATTCTTTTCTACCATGGAAGTTGCTGAGTAGAGCCAGAATTTTCTATGCTGCTTCTGCTGGCCCCCTGCTCTCAATTAGGCCCCTAGCCTAGTGTGCATCTCCACAATTTCATTTCCCTCTACTTAGCTGGACCTTCAGCAAATCATAGACCCTCCCTCCATCTGTGAACAGCCTTTGCTAAGTCCTCCATGGGGTTGCTAGGCTTCCTGTAAGAGCTAACGGAGTGACCCCCAAAAGTTTGACGGGTCCTTTCCCACTCCACCACAGCAAACCTCCTCTCCTTCCCTTCCAACAGCATCTCTCCTGAGCTGCTGGGATTACAGGCATGTGCCACTATGCCTGGCTGAAGATACTCTTAGTTCATTTTTTTTTTTTTTTTTTTTTTTTGGCACTGGGAATTGAACTCACGACCTTGCACTTGCCAGGCAGGCGCTGTGCCGCTGAGCTATATCCCTGGCCCTAGTTCACGTTAAGGATCCAAACTATCACCATGGAATAGGAATTCATAGTGCCGGATTTTTTCCTCAGTGTGGGGAAATCAAAATAGACATACTATAGGACAGGTTTATAACTGGGTTTCAATAGGCCTTTATCCTCTCCAGCTTTTTCTTACTAGTAGTAATTCTGAGGCTCAATAAACCTCATTTTTGAATGAAAAAGCATATGATACGTCTTTAGTGCTCATTTCTCCATAATTCAACTACATGATAAATTTCAGAGCTAAGCAGAAGTCATTCAAGAGATGTGACTGATACACATTTTAAAAAATTTTTGTTTGACCCAAAGTCACACCAGCAAGTGAGAAAAATTCTCTTAAGTGTCTATATTCATTTGAAAATATTAATAGCTTTGGCTTTTCAGTAGAGATGGAAAAATCCCCACTTTTGGAATTAGTGTTTCTAAACTGTGAAGGCATTTGGGAACTGAAAAAAACTTTCCTTTCAATCTGTGAATGGGTAGGTAGGAGGACTGAGTTAATCCTATAATCAATCAAATAAGTTTCTGCTTTTAAATTTTAAATATTTAAGCCTGTATCTTTACAATTAAATTTCCCTGTTTTGCTTTCTAATATTTTAAATGTGCAAAGAACCAAATGCATACTTTATTTAAAACAGTAGATAAATGTTAAAACACAAAAGCTTTACATGAAGCTAAAATTATATTTTTAGGTGCTGTCTGTTTCCTCCTCATTAGAGCCTAGTGAAACACTCCCTGAGAGATACAATGAACTGTAGATCACACAATCACAAGATCAAAAAGTTGGCTTCAATCTCTTACCAATGCTTGAACATTCTTTATGATAGATATCCCAGCCTAGTGATTTTCTAGCATTTGTTTGAGTGCCTTTAATGACAAAGAAACTGTCACTTGAGCAGTATGTTAAACTACTTTGGGTAGTAGTTAAAAATCCTTCCTATTTTTAAGGAGCCCAAAATCTGTCTTCCAGTTAATTTCTGCCCACCCATTAATCTTGGCTTTGTTTCTCAAGATGAGACTAAGGCCAATCACCATATACTGATCACAATACACAAGCCTAGCCCTGGCTTTGAGATTGGTCTCTATCACTAAGTGAATTATAGCAAGTCATGGTCCCTCTCTGAGTCTGTTTCACCAGCTGTGAAATAACTGCTAATACCTACCTGTGTTGCTGTATGCAGTGCTTGGCTTCCAGGAGATGCTCAAGAAATACTCCTGGGGTCATGAAGGGTGCCACGCATGACCTCAGCGTGTCTTCTCTCCTCCAGGCCAACCCCCTCTGCTCTTTCAACTAACTATTCCTTATGTAACAACAGTGCAAGTTCATCAGCATCCTAGGTCTTCTTTGCTTGTATCTTTTAACATCAGGTGCCCAGTCAATACTGAACATAATCTATCAAGTATACTCATCTAAGAGATCTGATTGGTAAGATTTTTAACAGTCACAGTCCCAACTGAGAGCACAGGAAGAAGTACGTGACTCCCTTGTTTCATTTTATAATCCTTCTGAAATTAATAATGGTGTAAAATAGAATTCACTCTGCTCTGAATTCTAAGATTGCTCTCATCTGCCTTTCACTGATACTCATCACCAGACAGCTCCTCATATCCTTCCTTCACTGTAATCCCCCGTCCCATCTCCGTGACCTGTGTCTATTGTACCCTGGGGTTAAATCTTGAAGTCAGATACTTTTTTCATGCCAAACACAGATACATTCACCAGCTCAGAGGCTTCAGAGCCAGTGCTGTCTCTGGAAAGCAGACTTTTTGGAATCTGAGTTTAAAAAAAAAAATCTTAAGAGGACAAACTAATAAACCCTTTCACTGTATCATTAGAAGTCTTACTCTTCATTATAACCCTGGGGCAGATTACAGGAAAGACAGCATCTAAGGGGGCAGAGGAGGGTATTCTGCGAATAAAAACGCTTCACAGCTGTTTTGCTTTGCAGTTATTTTGTAGGCCAACAGCTCATCATCTGCATTAGTAACAAAGGAGTTTGGGGCTATTTCTGGAATGACCAAATACAATCTCACCCCCTGCCAAGCTCAGCACACTGAGATTAATTTAATCTGCTTCTTGCTCTCTCCCAGACTGCTTTTCGGCTTGGCTGGGGGAAACTTGCAGAAACCTGCCCTGCTGGCCTGCAAGCCTGATGCAAGAAACAAAGAAATACTCTGTGTCTGGAATGTGGTTCGGTACTCAATTCTCTCGACTAGTCCCATGGGTGAAAATGCTGCTGGGGGATCCCCACAGGCCTCAATTGCCTTTATACAGCCAGGCACCTGAAGTGGAGGCAGGACACTGAGCTGGAGGGGCTGGGGGAAGTAAAGCTGAGCTCCAGTGGGAAGCAAGGAGGGAGAAACTTGCCTTGAACTGAAGTTGACCACAGAGGACCAAGTGAACAAAACAGAACGTGCTGGAGAGTGTTACAGAATGTATGTCTCATCCAGGTCTCATTCAGTTTTGGCAGAAACAGCTCTTAAGTGTGATAAAATGGGAAGGACCACCTGATGTGAAATTACCTGCTTTGGGCTGGTTACCTCTACTAAGCAGAGCAAGGGGCTATAACTCAGTCACCTCTATACCTCCAGGGGCTAATCCAATGCCCAAGATGTGACAGTTGCCTAATACCTGCTAAAGTGGAATATATGGAATCCAGTCTCTGTCTTCATTGTCAGCATAGAGCACAGGAGTCCCTAATACCAAACAAGCAATGTGGTACCAGCTGAGATTTGCTGATTGCTTTCTGGGGTTGGAGAGAGGTTAGGCTGGTGACTGCCTACAGGTGTGGCATTCCTGGGTACCTAGTGATAAAGAATAGCTATTCTTTGGCCCGCTTCTTCCTGACACAGTGAGGATTTCCTCAGAAGAAGGAGATACACCATTAAATCTAATCCTGAGGGTGCAGTTAAGCACCAGAACTCTGGGTTCCCTGTCCCATTTTGAAACATTTATGGTAGACCCAGAAACCTGTCATGGGGGATGAGCTCTAGAAGCAGAAGTAGGGAGGCCTGAAAAAATGACCTTCCCCTCAGGACTGGTTGGTAAGCATCCAGAGAGGCTGCATTTTCCAGCTGGCTGAAGACAGAAGTCAAGCTGGTCCAGCGAGGCAAAATCTGGCCACTTATGAGCCAGTTCTGAAGCTCTTTATATGCCAGGTAAGGGAAAACCCCCTATCTGTTATGCTGGAATACAGTTTTGCACTAACATTTGCAAGGGGCAATACAGATGGCCTACTACGCACTGTTTGCCCTGTTTCATAGGCCTGTGAGATCTGATTGTGCAGGAAACAGAACCGGTGGAGCTTCTCCTTCTATCTCTGCAGCCTGTTCAGCCGATTTCCACCTTCTCTAGATATGAGAAGAAGGAATATTTTAATTTAAAAGATTTCCAACTATCCTTGCTTGGCTGCAGCAGGATTAAGACAGAACTAATGAAGTTAAAGAATTTAAGGGAATAGAGTAGGTGATAACATGGATTATTTTCTTATGGCAACTTCTGCTCAACAAATGGCAAAACAAGGCTGCCTATTAAAAACAGAGCACCTGCTGCAGGCCCAAGCATCACAGTGATGCTCACTGTGCCTGAGAGGTTAGCACTGCCAGTGAGTGATGGGGTGACAGCAGGGTTCCTAAAGAGCGGCATACTCTAGAGTAAGCCCCAGTGCAGCACCAGTTGACCGAGGTTATGAACCTTGTCCACCACAGGCAGCAGCAGATTAGACTGCCCAGTCCCAGCAGCAGGCTGGCCTGCCACACAGTATGCTCAGAGCAGAGTACCCAGGCCTATAGAAAGATCAAGGGCCACCCTTACAATCTCTTTAATCATACTGGACCCTCAAAGAAATTAGTGGGACTTTCTTTTCTTTTTTTTTTTTTTGTGGGTACCAGGGGGGTCGACCTCAGGACCTCGCGCGCCAGCAGGCGCCCGTGCCGCTGAGCGATATCACCGGCCCCTTTTTCGTATGTGGGTTCCGGGAGTCGAACTCGGGCCCTCGCGCTTGCCGGGCAGGCGCTTATGCCGCTGAGCCATCTCACCGGCCCTAGTGGGACTTTCAAAGTGCGGAAGCGTAAATTTCAAAAGCACCAAATTCTTGACATCCCTCCCTCCCCAGGACAGGGAAGGAATGGGAAAGGGAAGGAGAGGGAGGCAGCCTGGGGCTCTATCCTGGGACCCTCACAGAGTTCATCAATTAAAGAAATTCATTTGGTAAACAATCTTCTTTAAAATGCAAGTGTGGGCCCTAAGGTCATTCATTCACACCTTCCCACAAATCTCTACACTTAGATAAGCAGATTGCTCAGTTTAGGGACAGAGGTGTAGTGGGAGATGAGGGAATGGGGGGGGGTGAGTGTTTTGAATGACAGGGCATTAGCTCACACAGAGTCTGAGTGAAGGGCCCTGAATCAAGTCTTTAACTTTCTAGATGAAGCAACTTGGCCTCAGGGATGAGCTGATTTACCTAATGTCACAAAGGTAGCTAGAGGCAGCACTCAGAGCTGTAGAGTTCCCTGAGTGGGCTGCTCAAGTGGAGTACTGGAGGGAGGGCTGTGGTTAGATTAGCCATGGATGGCATGAGGGCACTTGGAAAAAGTGGACAGGGAATGTAAACTGTCTTCAGGGACATTCTGAAACAGAGGCCATGTATCATATGGGGCCTGGAGCATTCAGGCTGGAAAGAGAGGGATAATCTAGGTTAGTGATTCCTAGAATGGGATTCCTAAACTAATAGGAAGAGGATCCCTGACCATGATGCAGACTGTATGCGTTATAGGTATGCATTTTATTTTATTTTATTTATTTATTTTTTTTGTGGGTACCGGGGGGTTGACCTCAGGGCCTGGCGCGCCAGCCGGCGCCCGTGCCGCTGAGTGATATCACCGGCCCCTTTTATTGTATGTGGGATCCGGGAGTCGAACTCAGGCCCTCGCGCTTGCCAGGCAGGCGCGTAGGCCGCTGAGCCATCTCACCGGCCCTAGGTATGCATTTTAGAATCAAGGTGAGAGTGAATGTCATGTGGAAGACAGAACCATCGATAACACTCACCAAAGGAGCTCTCTGTGGTAGGAAAAATCATAGGTCACTTCCCATCCCAGGGTCCTCCGAGTACCAGAAGCAGGAGGGACCAGAAGAACCAGTGCCAAATGTTTATTAACCTCCTCAGTTCTGCTAAGGACAGAGCTGTCAGACATGCAAGACCTCCTGGCCTGGAGTGCACCCAGGGTATGGCAGTCACCCAGGCACCACTACCAGCCTGCCCCCAGAGCACCTTCCTCTGCCTGCCAAGAAGAGCAGCTTGCTTTGAATTCCTCCAGAGAGAAGGGAAGGAATACAGTGGCAGGAGGACCTCTTGGGGCACTTTGCCCAGCATTGTGGTAAACTACTCAGTCATGAAGCATGACCCCCACCCCCATCCACACCTGGGTTCACTACAGGGGAGGGAGTTGGCCAGCAGAATGGAGGAGAAAGTGAGTCCTCACTGTATTGCAGAATGACCTGGTTGAATTGGGGTTTCAGGACTGAAAAGCAGACATGCTTCTTGCATCTGAACCTTTTGGGCTAAGTATCTCTTGCTGAGGATTATTGGGGGCTGCCCTTGCTGGCAGCCATTACCATACAGCTGATTTTCATGCTCTCTCTCAGGACACTGGCAGAGAGAGCCCTTCTGACTCACCCACAATCCCCAGCTAAAGTGTACACACGCTGAATTGTAAATAGCTGAAAGTCTTCCAAGCTGCCACCCCCGCTAGGAGGGAAGGAATCAATGGAGCGAACAACCACCCTCCCCTATGTGGCACAGGACGATAGGAGCAATTCGGGGACTTCCAAGCAGCTGCTTGAACTGCCTCCCAGGCAGGCCACAGCTGAGCACCACTAAGAGGCTCAGGTTAAATGCAGCAGTGGTTTGTGTGGGAGCCCAGAGTGAGTTCCAACAGGCTGCCGCACCAGGAATGAGCTAGCAGTGGCTGAGGGGTCAAGGCAGAGTCTTCAGAGTTCTGCTTAGCCCTGCAAGGAAGGTCAGTCCATAAGACGGTATCTAATGCCCGGCCCATGGGCTCCCAGGTGGTTTCATATCACAGTCCCCTGGCATAGGTGACAGTTTCACAGGCAACAAGTCTGGGACCAGGGGAGAGGCTCTACAGAGACTCGCAGGTCACAGGAGATGAAAGGAAGCATGGCAGGGTGGGAAAGCACTGGCTCTGGGGTCAGGCCTGGGCTCACTGTGATGATCTGTGTGGCTTCAAGCATTCAGTATCTGCCAGGTCTTAGGTATTCCATCTTTAAGGAAAAGGATTGCATTGCCTATCTTGCAAGGTGACAGTAAATAACAGTTTATGTATATGACACACCTGGCACTAAAGTGATGGCGAAGTTGTGCTACATGGCAGTTAAGAATCGGGGATCAGGAAGACCCTAGGCTTCAATCCTAGTTTGTAATGCCAGCAGGCTACTCTAGGCCTCAGTTTCCTAGTTTGTGACTTGGGTTACTTTTGTCTGTCTTACCTGGCTGTGTGAGGATTCAGTAAGATAATGCAGCACAACACAGTGGAACAGGCCTGAGCTGGCCACAGGAGCAGCAAGGTCACTGAAAGCAAGCAACCCTTACCTCCCTATCACTGAGTCCAGCCTTTTCCTGCCCCAGAACAGAGCTGCTTTTCCCATAGCCCAAATAGAGGCATCACTCATGTTCCCCAATGCCTTGGTCTACCTTTGGGCATCCTGTCCTGTGACTTCATCCTAACAGAAATGCTTCTGCTCTTTAGTGAATCTCAATTCACTGTCAATAGCTATTAATCCAAAATAGAAGACAGATACCACATTCCCTTTTTATATAAATCTTTCATAAAGAGTCTCAGACTGATCGAGGAGACATTGCAGAACCCTAGAAAACAGAAAAAAAGCTTAACTTTAAGACAAATAACGGGCCGGTGAGACGGCTCAGCGGCTTAAGCGCCTGCCCGGCAAGCGTGGAGGGCCCGAGTTCGACTCCCGGAACCCACATACGAAAAAGGGGCCGGTGATATCGCTCAGCGGCACGGGCGCCTGCTGGCGCGTGAGGTCCTGAGGTCGACCCCCCGGTACCCACCAAAAAAAAAAAAAAAAAAAAAAAAAAAAAAGACAAATAACGGGCCGGTGAGACGGCTCAGCGGCTTAAGCGCCTGCCTTGCAAGCGCGAAGGCCCGAGTTCGACTCCCGGAACCCACATACGAAAAAGGGGCCGGTGATATCGCTCAGCGGCACGGGTGCCTGTTGGCGCGTGAGGTCCTGAGGTCATCCCCCCGGTACCCACAAAAAAAAAAAAAAAAAAAGACAAATAACGACTTTACCTAGGAAATAATAAATTTGTAGAACTTGTAGTGCTCAATGATTTAGTTTGTGAAATAAAATCAGTTTAAAAGGCTAAACTCATGGAAGGATTTTTGCCAGTTTACAAAAGAAATCTAGAAATGTTTAGTAAATGCCCCAATTATTTAATGGCTAATAACAAGGAAAGGTAACCATAATCCCCAATTTGACATTAATTTTGGTTACCAATGGGATCACTATCTTAGGTAAAAGGTAGGAGGTGGGATGGATGAGGCAGTGCCAGGCCTCAGTTGTGCTGCCTACATAATTTTAGGTCCAGATGATACTTATCTCGTAAAGCAATCCTTCTGCTAGTTTCTTCTCCTGGGAAAATTACCCTTTTTCTTCTTGTACCCTTGTCTAAGCTTTCAATACCCCTATTTGCCACCAGTCAACTGAAAGAATAGATAATACTGATTACTGGAGGCTTGGAAATGTGGATTAAATAAGCTTCACATTCATTTTAATTTAAAGTGTCATGTGATTTGGTTGTTTCAAATGCCTTCATACAGCTGTGTAGTTTTGGAATACGTATGGATGGCTTCAAATATACTAACGATACCAGTAATTATGCATTTTTTGAGATGTAACAGCCATGCAACTAGACCTTTAAAAATAACTCAGCAGTCATGAACTTAATTTTCTTGCCAACATTTTCAATATTCAGTATCAGTCCTGGTCCTCATCTACTGCAGAAGAGTTGGTCATGACATGGCATCTAACAGTTATCTTTTCTCAATAGAAATGATAATAAATTTCACTGTTAAGAAGAAAATCAGGGCCGGTGAGATGGCTCAGCGGCTTAAGCGCCTGCCCGGCAAGCGCGAGGACATGAGTTCGACTCCCGGAACCCACATTCGAAAAAGGGGCCGGTGATATCGCTCAGCGGCACGGGTGATATCGCTCAGCGGCACGGGCGCCTGCTGGCGCGCGAGGTCCTGAGGTCGACCCCCGGTACCCACAAAAAAAAAAAAAAAAAAAAAAAAAGAAGAAGAAGAAGAAGAAGAAAATCATCCAAGAAACAGACATTTGGTTGTGCTTTAAAGAAAGTCATAATAGCAAACTGGGACTTTCGTCAACATCTGGATTCATCTTAGAACTCTGGCAATTTGTGTTTAACAGCAATCATTTCTTTACCAGATGTAGAATGTTCTTTTCTTTTGGGCTTATCTGAACTAAAATGTCATTTGGAAATTGAAAGAATAGGAAAGTATGTCCTTTTTCACTAAATATAAATAACTTGGAAGGGGAAGGGGGAAAAAAGCATGCAGTTTTCTGTGCTGGCCTAGATGGTCTTATAATGAATCTCCCAGTAAGAGTTATTATTTAAAATATATGTTATGCGTATTATACTCTTTATCTTCAAAAACTAATAATTCTAAATTGCATAACTCTTGATTAACTATAAATCACCTCATTTCTTGATCGTGTCAATTATATCCCTCTTTTGTTACTGATGGGGGAAAAAAGTTCAGAATTTCTAAAAAAGTTGTCTTGGATAGACAAATGGTTGTTTTCCTAACAATTCCCAATATATCCATAATGTAAAGCAGAACTAAAGATGGTTTGCTTCTATCTTTATAAAAATCAAATCAATATTCTGGGGTAGCTAATAATTAAAAATTAAACATTTTAAATGTTAATGCTTAATATGAGACCTATGTCTATCTGACTTATGAATAAAGTTATCTTATGTGGCACTTAAAACCAGAAAACATATTCAGAGTCTTTGCAAATCATGACTCATGTTATAGTTCAAACCAGGCCATACAAACCTTTAAAACATAAATCTATACATGCTCAACCTCTACTGTGAGGGGTAGTCCAGCTTCTGGTGGCTAAATCACTGGACAGAATGATTTCTGTCACTTGTACAAAGGCCCCATCACAGCAGACTGCATAAGGCAGTCAGTCCTCACCTTGCTTTTCCATGGGAGTGGGGACTGGGCAGGTGGTGAGAGGGAAGGGCCGGCCCAGACACTGGATCTCACTTCAGGGTCGTCTCTGGAGGGGTACACAAAAGCCCTTCTCTATTACCACTTTTCTGAGAGTCCTTCTCCTCGTCCTCTTCCGACTGCAAAATGGCACCACGTAAAGGGAATAAAGGAGGAAGTCTTCATTTATGAAGACTCCTTATTCTCATGTCCTTCCTCTCCTCTCTATTAAGTATCTTTTCAGAAGAGAATCTTTTTGGTGGATGAGACCAAATGTTTGGAGATTAAATACTAAACAGCCAGAACTTTGAAAATAAATTTGGACTGACTCAAGAAGAGGGAAAAGCCCTTGGTAGTTTCAAACTAACATGGAGCAGTAGTACCAGAACCAGAACCACCATCCTATTCCCTAGTTTAAACTTTTATTTTACCTTGCTGATCCATACTAGCTGAAGTACTGGCAGGAGGCAGGTGAACTTTGTTTGGCAAGTGGTTATCAAATGCCTAATGAGACTTTCAGCCCAAAGGAGGATAGAGACCTAGAGGAAGAGTATAAGACAGTGAAGTCATCTGTTGTATACACACCGGGGAGGGAGAGAGAAATAAGGAGGGAAGGAGGTAGAGACAGACAGACAAGACAGACAGAGATAGAGATACTCCCAAGCACATGAGATCTTATTCTTAAACAGTGTATTTCCTTAAATAAGATAACCTAGGGAAGGAACAATCAATACAAGAGTATGCAAAGGCAGAGGCAAGAACAGTTCAATTTTATAAGATCACCTATCCATCTATTCCTTTTCACGTGGTTTATTCCCTCTCCCTCTGAAAGATCAGAACCAAGGGTTCCAAAGCATCTGAGACAGGAAATGAGTAAGACAGGAAAAAGGATGTGGTCTGAAAAAGAGTGGATTCTGGGACTGAGCCAGAGCAAGTAACAGGCACAGGGTCAGAGCTGGGGGGAAGGGGTCTCTGTGGCAGAAGAAATCTCAGTGTCAGTCAGCTTATACTAGAAAGTCAAAGACAGGAGTATGTTTATAGATTAAAACTACTCTCCTAAAACTGTCCTCCAGGGAGGAGTGCAGAATATGCAGAGAAGCAATGGATAGAGACCTGTTGGTGAGAGAATATGACTAGAACAGCAGGAAGAGAGTTGGAGTTTCCTCTACTTTGAGGGAAAAAATAATATATATGAAGTGTACTTGAAGGTAAATTAAAAATTAAGCCAGAATGTGGAAGAGAAGTGGAAAGTGACAAAGTGGGTATAGGAGAGAGCATCAACATTCTTTAAGCACTTATGCACCGCATGTCAGTAAAGTACAATTTGGGGGGAAAAAAGGAGGTGAAAACAGGAAATATTGCACATGAAAATGCAGTTTTACAACTAGAAACCAACTCGTGAACAGAGAAGTGGACTAAGGAACTACCCACTCTTTAGAGATTAAGGCTGGCAGAAAAGAGGCATCTGTTCTTCCCAGTGTGTATGGATAAGCCTGAAACAGATCTTGGGTGGGCAGAGAAGCTGGGCTCACGTTACAAACACTGCCTGGAAAGGGCAGGTGCCAGAAGAGCACCATTCCCCGTCTGCCAGACCCTCTGTGAAACAAGCCGGCCCTTGTCAAGGAGCCAAGCCAGAAGCCCTTGTCCCTGCCTCAGGCTCGAATTTAGGTGCAAAAATTAATAGTGGAAAAGTTATCCGGTGACTTGAAAGTGTGAATATTCCCAAACAATTCAGATATTGGGGTTATGTGTTAAAATCACTTTTACAGTCTCCACAGGCCTCCAACAATACTTTACCTAAAATAGAAGCCTGATAAAGGTGTATTAAATCTAACTGAATGCAACCATAACTGTTCAGCTGTGCTGGTACACTAAATTCAAGACAAAAAATCTCCTGCCTTGTAGTGAAAACAGCAGGGTATTTTCTAGACTCCAAATGATGTGATGCCATACATCCCTTGTTATCTAAACCTGAAGTGTAATCAATAGGCATTGTCACAGGTCTGCTGTCCTGTACCGAAGTAAAAAACGGAGGACGCAGGAATACAGGAACAAGAAGGCATTTCCTTGCCTCATTAGCCTGTAACGTTCATGCTGACCTAGAAATCTTGGCAGTTCCAACATTCGGGTAACTCAAGAGGGGAAGAAAAACCCCAGGTGAATGATAATTGGATTACCCCTTAATGCCCCAGTGCCAAATGGCTGAAAAAAGCCTAGGACTGTGGGGTCTAAAACAGTCAAAGTGACATTATTTCCTAAACCCAAAGCCTGAGTGAGACACTCGGGCTGACAAAGGGATGGGACAGTTTAAATTGGGGCTGTCCTAGAAAAATTGGGGACATTTCGGTGGATTTAGGTCCATGGTTTATTTTACAAGGGATCCTCTGGGCAAAGTATGCTAATGGGAGGGGATTAAGGATCAAGGATGGGAGATCTCCGAGGGGAAAGCTGTCACTGATTTGTAAAGCAGAAAAAAGTAAAGTGTGCTCTTGTAGATAGCACACTAACAAGGTAAACATTTTGGATATGGAGTAGTAAGGAAAAGAAAGTTGATCAGAAAGTATCAGTGAAATCTGTTCACGCAGCAAAGGCAGAACGGGGCTGGGAGGGTGAGGGTCTCAACGGGAATAAACTGGCATCCAACAACACAGTAGCCATAGGGTGAGGGGTTCATACCGCAGCTTCAATGGTTTGTAACCTGGCCTTGGGCAAATTATCTCGCTTTGTGAACTTCGATTAAATAGACAATTTCACAAACCACAAATCCCGGTTTTAATGTGAAGACCAACAAATGTAGCATACCTTCATTTGGCACAGAAAGAAGAGAAAACGCTCTTCTAAAAATGGAAGAGAGGACAGGCACGGAACAGCTTGTCCTTTTCCATCCAATAAGAAACCTCGTAAGGCTGAACTACATTAAGAACAAAACTCTCCAGCGAGGCCGCAGCCGCCTCCCGCATAGGTGTAGTCGATCCGCCGGGGAGTCGCGCTCCCGGGGCGGGCGCGGGCGAACGGGGGCCGGGACACACGAGGCTGACGCGGCGGATTCCCGGGGGTAGGCGGGAGGGCAGGCGGGTAGCAGGTCCCCGGGCTCCTCCCCAGCGCCGAGCCGGCGAGCGTCGCGGCTGGCACGGCCTGGCAGCCGAGTAGGCCCGCCGCGCGGCTGAGGGCGGTGCCCAGTCTCCAGCGCGGCGCGGCCCGGGCCCTCCGGCGAGCACCCCTCCCCCGCCCCGGCACTGACCTGTCCAGGGCCCGGCTGGGCCTGGCCGGGCGGGGCCTACGCAGCCCCACGGCCCGGCGCCGCCTCGCGCAGGGTCCCGGGCCCGGGAGGGCCGACTGCTCTCCGCCGGGAGCCTCCGAGCCGGGGCCCGGGGCTGCCGCGGCGCATCCGACCGCAGCGGCCTGGCCGGCCTCAACAAAGGGCGACTGGGGCGCTGGCTCGGGCGGGGGCGCGAGTGGCGGCCGGGGGCGCGGGTGGCGGCCGGGCTGCGCGCGCGCGGCGGGCGCTTGAGTGCTGCAGCGCCGCGGAGACAATGCGGCGCGTCCGGGAGGGCTCCCGCGGCCGCCTCCGCCGGGGGCGGGGCGGGGCCGGCGGGGGCGGCACGGGGCGGGGCCTCGGGCCGCGCGCTTCCTTTGTGCGGCGGGCCCCGCCCCGCGCTCTCCGGAAGGCGCGACGGGGCCCCGGCGCGGCGGGGGCGGGTCTCGGTCGGTGGAGGCGCGCGCTGGGCCTAGTGGTGCTGTCGCCGCTCCTAGCCGAAGTTCTCTCCAGGGGCGGATACCCTGTACTCCCTCCTCGACGGCTCACTATCTGTGCGGCCTCGGAGGCAAGGAGCCTAATAAGGATCGCCAGTAACTGAGGGCTTAGTACGCGCCAGGGCCTAATGCACGCAGCCCCTCCCTTATTGTTCACAGTAACCCTCCAAGTAGTCATTATTCTCCCCACTGGGAACCCGCATCCGAGAGGTGAGGTAATGACCGAAGTGACCCAGTCGTACCTCCATAAAGCGTGTAATCCCTGCATGTTAGGTTTAATGTGTTAACTGATCTACAAATTGTCCGCAGTGCCTGATGCACAGTGGGAGCCCAATAAATGTTAGTTTTCTTCCCAAAGCACTGGTTTAATCTGAACTGTGTGTGTGTGTGTGTGTGTGCGCGTGTGGGATACCTTCCTTCAGCAAACATACTAGGAGCTATGAAGGTACGAAGATCTTTGACCTGACGTACAATTCTCACTGCAGTAGCCGTTGCACAGATCGCAGTAAATTTCTACCCCTCCCCCATTTTTGTTTTAATGTGGGTACCGGGAGTCGAACTCAGGACCTCACGCTTGCCAGGCAGGCACTTGCGCCGCTGAGCCATCTCACTGGCGCTCCTCCCCCATTTTTGACCTATTTCTAGGTCCGATATTTCCCCATGCCTTTCTTAGTATTTATAAATATTCTCTATCATTCTATTTCTGTCTCTTCACCTGCTTTCTCCCCTTCTGGTCTCATCTCTTTTTAGTTCCATATTTTCCATTTATTTTATATTCCCCGAATGTTTACTTCTTTCCTTTTTCCCACATTCCTTTCTTTCTCCTTTACTTTTTCTGAATTTTCAAATCCCCTTTTCACTAATTTTCACATGTTCTTCCCTTCTCTGCCTCTGCATTTCTTACATTTACATTTTGCTTTACAAACTAACAAGGGATCGAATACTCAATTTCTCTCTAATCCCCAAACATGCACACACTTTCCTGTCCTCCCACCCCAACTTCCGCTGGTCCTTCCTGGAATGCTCTTTCCCCAACCTTGCATGTCCAGGTCCCACCCATCCTATAAGGTCCAGACTCAAGAACAGTGGTTGGCAAACTTTCTGTAAGGGACCAGGGAGGAAATACTTTAGACTTTGCAGGCCATATGGTCTGTCCCAACTGCTCCACCCAGCCCTTGGCCACGGACAATATGTACATGAATGTGTGTGTCAGTGTTCCAACAGAACTTCACTATGAACACTGAAATTTGTAACTCGGTGTTCTGAGAGTCTCTTATGAAACAGTATTCTTTTGATTGTTAAAATCATCAGCTTTCAGGCTGTACAAACAATGGCAATGAGATGGATATGGACCTGGGCCTATAGTTTGTCAACCCCTGCTCTATAGCAATGCCAAGTCCTCCCTGAAATCTATACTGATAATCTCTACTTAGCAGTAGAATTTCGCTCTTTGTAACTTGTAAAGCACTTACCTAAAATCCTTCTGAGGCATTTATCACATTTTAGCTTTCATTTTCATTTTCTTCCTTTGTAATTTTCATCTTTCCCAGCAGACCTTAAGCTCCTTGAAGGTGGGTACAGACCTTATTTCCCTGTGCATTGCCTCCTGTCCCACAGATGTCCAGAACAGAACAGATATTCAAACATACACAGGACATATGGGTATTTACGTTGTGGGTACTTGGCCATTGTTTCCACTATACAAGGCTTACTTCTCTCACAAGACAGATAGGACCTCAAGAGCAGGATGCTTGTTAGGTGTTGATCACCTTGATTACATTTCAGAAAGAGTTTTTTGAGAGCATTATGAACAAGATGAGAAAAAGTAGGTAAATGTTAGTTCATTCAGGGGTTGTTAGATAACAAATACTCGAACAAAGAATATTGCTTTCCAGCAGCCTGGAGACAAGGGAAACTGTACTGTGTAGTTTATGGGTGGCAACATTAAGCAGATGAGTTAGTATCATGAGTAACAGAATTCAGATATAAAAGATTCTTGCCCCACCACTTATTCTCTCTGTGCCTCAGTATTCACATCTTTAAAATTGGGATAAGAAAACTTCCTATCTCAGAGGGTTATTTTCAGGATTAAACGAAGAAATATATGGGGAGCCTGCCAGAGATAATTCAATAAATGTTTTCTATTAATTATTACTAATCTCTTACTAGGCTGGAACTATGGAATAAGTTCACAAGATAATATTTAGCAGATATAATTGTATTTTGGCTCAAAATATAAATCATACAAAGTGAGCGACTGAGGAGAGCTGGAAGATAAAGTGCTCAAGTAAAAAGTGACCTCAAAAAGAAAAACAGAACCCTGGAATTCAGTTGACATTGTCCTCTGAACCCACAGCATTGTTCTTGTGGGTCAGAAGAGTTAATGTGGGGCCGTAAGTGTAGCGGCCTAATGAAGGATGGTGAGGAGTTACTGTGCCAGGAGCCAGAGCTAGGGTGTGTGACATGGAGCTCCTTCAAACTGTTTTTCCTCCTCTGAATAATAGGAATAAAAATAGAACTGTTACCTAGCACATAGTAGGTGTTTGAAAAATTTTAGTGCCTTTCTATAATTCCACATGGATCTAGAAAATAGTCCTGCCTCTTAACAGGCTTATAAAGATTAGTGGTCTTTTATACTTGGAATTAATGTATTTTTTAGGGGTACTGTGCTTTCAGAGAATAATGAAAAGTACAACGTGGATAGACAAGCATGACCAGGTTGATGGGAATGGACGTCCTCACATGTTATAAGGAAGAAATGAAAAGCCTCAGGTCTTTAGCCTGGAGATTGTCTCTTTTTAATGGGAAGGAAATACAAGAGATGTGACAAGTGTCTGCACTGTATGAGATGGACTCTTATAATTCAAAAGATGGAATCATGACCAGTGGTGGCCAAGATCCAGAGGAACAGCTATTGGCTAAATTTGAAGAGCAACTTTCTGATAAAGTGATTCCACAGTAGCAGGAGCTGCTTGCTTGTCCTCCTCCCTCCCTTCCTTCCTTCCTACCTTTTCAGTGCTAGTGATTGAACCCAGGGCCTTACGTGTGCCAGGGTAGCTCTCTATCTGAGTCATGTCACCTCCCAACCTCTGGGCTGCTTTTCAAAATGATGAGCCTTTTGTCATTAAGAGTGAGCTAAGAGAGAATGGATGACCTCCTTCCCATCTTTTAATTTTTCTAGTGTCTTTTCTCCATATTCTTTTGCTTTCATTCTCCTTCATCCCATCCCCTATTCCTTATAAGACTTTATAACCTTTTCACTCTTATCTTGTCCCAAAATATTTTTCTCCTCATTTCTCCTCTGATTTCCAAAGTAAACTCTTTTTCTCATGCTTCTCTTCCTCCCCTCCCAGAACATACTTAGCATCATTACTGGAATTGCCTCCCTGAGTTGCAGACAGCCTGTGGCACAGAATGTCACTGAGATCTGGGCCAAGATTTCTGTACAAACTGGCAGTGAGGGATGGAAAGCGAGCGGATTGCTGCAGAGGCCAGAGATACTGCCATCTCTCCCATCAGGGTGGAGTGATCCAGCAGCAGCTCCTTAAACCCAGGCCATAGTGGAGACCGCTTGTAACTCACAGACAGACATATAGGGACCCCAGGGCTGAGCAACTTTCCTCAAAGATGCTTTCTGTGAACTGAACTCACTCTGAATCCCTTTCTAACTCCCCCTAGCTATTTCCCTTTCCTTTTACATAATGCAGCACCTTGCTTCCAATTTCAAGAACTCTCTCTCCTACTAAATGAAGGTAAGATCTGTAGCCACTGGGTCTCTGCCTTGACTTTCTACCTGGCACCTATACATGCACATACATCTGGCACCAATGACACAGGGACCTCAGACTCTGGTTCTAGAACTTTCAGCTCTCCTTTTTGTCTACCCGTTCACCCTTATATCTTCTAGGTTCCTTGTCTTTCTCCCTGATTCATCTTTTTATTTCCCTCTTGTTTCCAGATGCCCAGTTTCCTTGTTACCTTGTTTACCCTCCCCTTCTTGACACCCAAGTGCAAGGTGCCAGGGGATGGCAAGGAAGGCTGACTTCCTCCCCTCCCCCAGGGGCCCAGCTATGCTTCATACCGTGAGCTGGGGACTGCTGGATGTTAGGGCTCTTGGGTACAGGCAGGCTACCAGGCATGGCAGTGACAATGGCTTGCTGATGTGGTGATGGGCCTGACCGAGTCTCAGGCACACTCCTCTCCCCAGGCACCACTTCTTTCCAGTCATCAGGGGCACACTGCTGAGGCTGTTGAGGGCAGGACAGAAAGATCAGTCTGCTCATACAATGACTCGACATTCTTAGACCTAACCCAGTTTCCACGGAGCTTGTGGTAGCAGGCAAGGACCTTAAACTCAGTCATCCCCAAGTTAGGGAGAGCCCTGTTTTCTTTCTTGGACTATCCAGAGATGACTTCAACACTTAGACTACCCAGAAAAACATCTGAATGGAGACTAAGTTGTGGCTTCTCTGTTTATTCCTTGCACCTTGAGGTCAGCTTACTCACCACTGGCGAAGCAGGCTGTAGTTGTAAGATGACAGCTGAGGTGTGCTGGAACCTGCGCTGAGGGGTGTGGGACATGTCCTCAGGATGTCCATTCTGAGGCCCAGGGTCAGGCGTGGGAGGGTGACATTGCTGACTGCTGCCGGGCTTGTGTAGATGGGCAGTGGCACACTGGAGTGGCAGGGTGGGTGTAGTTGGGCCTAGTGGCATGGTATGGGCTTCTGAACTGGGCTGCAAGGCCACACTTGGGGGGACTGAGGCAAGCTGGGGTTGGGCCTGGGCTTGGGGTACAGGCCGTGGTGGCTGGGGCTGCTGCTGCAGCTGTGGCTGCTGCTGGATCACAAACTGGGGCTGTAGGTGCTTTGATGATGGCTGTGGGAGGAGCTGATGAGGCTGCAGTTGAGCATAAGCTGAAGGGGAAAGACCAGGTTAGATAGCACGGCTGGGCTGGACTCACCTCCATGTCCTTGACTGTGCCCCTCCCACAGCCACACAAATGGCTTCCCAAACCCAAGGTCTCTTGCTTTCATCCCTTTCACTTTTCTCCTGGAGAGCAGCCTGGTCAGTGTCAGGGCCCAACATTCTCTCTCTTCTGGATCTCCTCCCACAGAAATAGTTGTGCCCAACACTGGGCTTTTTGGTCTGTCCCTCAAAGTCCAACTCAGTGCTCAACTCCTCTAGGAAGGCTTCTCTGACCTTTCCAGCTATTCAGAAAAACGCTGGAGTCTAGGGAGACAGATTCTCTTTCTCTTCCATGCCCTTCTCCATGCCTTTGATACCTGCAACCTCCCCAGTGTCCCTGCCTCCCCCACCAGCAGACACAGGAGATCTTGGATGCCCACACCAGGCATACCAGGGCTGGACTACCACTTCGTTTTCTTAATGTTCATTTTTTAATTTTACAAACAGTGGGGTCTAGGAGCAGCTATTTAACCTCTCTGGGCCTCAGCTCCCTAATCTGAAAGCTGGAAATATAGTTTCTGTTCAGAAAGTTGTTGCAAGATAAAATGAGAGAGAAAAAAAAAACCCTACGAGAATAAAATGAGAAAAATGACATAATGTGCATAGCACAACGCCTGGCATCTGTCATGCACACACATTTCTAGCTATAATTATAAATACTATTTCAGTCTTGGTTTAGGTTCTCAAAATATCTTGGGATTACCTCTGTCATAATAATGTTTATGGCGGTGGGCTGTACCGTTTCTTATTTGTCTTCCTTTCCAGACCTGTGGTTGGAGACTCCAGTGTATGTCTTTACCCAGAACCTAACATTGTACCTGGCAGTAGATTGGTTTAACAACAAGAAGATAAACTTATTATCTTGATCTGGACTTTCTTTTGTTCTCATGTGTTTTTGTTGTGTTGCTAATTTTTCTTTCCTCATTTCAATCAGGCTGACTCTTTTTTTTTTTTTTTTTTTTTTGGTAGGTACCAGGGGTCAACCTCACGACCTCACATGCCAGCAGGTGCCTGTGCCACTGAGCAATATCACCGGCCCTTTTTTCGTATGTGGGTTCCAGGAGTCAAACTTGGGCCCTCGTGCTTGCCAAGCAGGCGCTTACGCCGCTGAGCCATCTCACCGGCCCCAGGCTGACTCTTTGAGGTAAGGACAATTTTTTTTTTTTTTAAAGCAATCCCTTCAGCATCTAGTTCCTGCTTTGTGTATTGTATGGATCCAGGAAATTCATCTCAGAGATTGTTTGTCCTCATGCAAATCGCTGCCTGGTGAGATCCAGGCCAGCTCAGGATGAGCCAGCTCTGCTGAATCTGTCCTGTCTAAGGCTGGCCCCAGAGACTACCACAGCTGGAGAGCCATATAAAGAGGCCGTGGTCTGCAAATGCATAGAGGGCCACAGCTGGAAACTCCCAAATAGATTTATACAGCCCAAGTCTCACAATTAGGAAGGATAAAGGCCAATTCTGGGTCTCAAACTAACATTTAAAAAAAATCTTGTGATACTACAGGTACTCAGATGTCAAACTGAATTAGAAGAAGTAGTTTCTTTCTTGAATTTTATTATTCCATGTAAGTTTCCAAGCATCTCATCATAGCCTAACATGGAAGGCCAAGCAGGATGACACCAGGAATGGAAAGGAAAGAACAGAAACAAGAAGCGTTGCAGAGGGAAAAGCACAGTGGCTCTTGGTGGATGGCTGCTGGAGCCGGGGATGGGAGAACCTGGGAGGCCCACCGAGTTTTCATCTAGATGACACTGATAATGGAATTGGAAAACCTGAACATCAGTGTGGTTTTGGAGACGATGTGTTGGGTCTGAGGTGATTGTAGAACCTTGGTGGAAACTGCCATCAGGAATTTGGTGATTAAAAATATTCCCTGACCCTAGTCTAAGCCCTGTCTTCTAATTCTACATGGGAGAGCTCAGAGGTTAACAAGCAGTACAGACTGTTCATCAGGCGAACTTGCTTCGTTTGATGGCCCATGCCTGTAATTCCAATACTCTGGGAGGCTAAAGCAGGAGGATCATAAATTCAAGCCCAGCCTGGGCAAATTAGTGACTTATCGAGACCCTGTCTCAAAATAAAACACTAAAGGGCTGGTGTTATAGCTCAGTGCAAAGGCCCTGGGTTCAATCCTCAGTAATGCAAAAAATCAAAACAAATCAGGTGCTGGGTATAGTGGTGCACTCCTGTAATCCCCCCAGTTGGGAGGCTGAGGCAGGAGGCTAACCTGCGCTACATAGTAAGTTCAAGGCCAGCCTGAACTACATAGCAAGACCCTGTCCATCTGAGGTGAGAGCTGGCAGTGTTCCAGGCCAGGGAAGCTAGGAGAATCAAAGGCATGTCCCACTACCTGCTGACTGTGTGGCTCGAGACAAGGGCTTCTTTCTTATCAAAGCTGGAGTTTTTTCAGTGGAACAAGAAATCTGGGCTAGGTGATCACACAAATCTCTTCCAGCTCTACAAGTTGATGGGCTGCCTATAGTAGGAAAATAGTTTTAAAATTCGGGCTTTATAAGGTGGTTCTACACTTACAGAGCATAAAAAGTACAGTTAGGGACCATACAGATTATTTTACCAAATGCTATAGTTTGAAACTCTTGCTAGCGTGTTAAAGGGTTGGCCCACAGGATGGTGCTACAACATTTAAGCCTCACAAACAGTCTTCAGGTCACAGAAGGCATGCCCTTGAAGGGGATCGTAGGACCTCTACCCACCCTCACTCTCTTTTCCTTCCTGGGTATGAGGTGAATGATGTTGCTATATCACGTGATCCTGCCATGATATGGGCCAAAACAAAGACACTCAGTCATGGACTGGAACCTCCAAAACGGTGAGCCAAACTAAATCTTTTCTAGGTTGATTACTGCAGGTATTTGCTGTAGTGATGGAGAGCTGACAAACATACCAACGGACTGAGAAGGGAGTTGCTGGCTTCCTGGCTGCCTATTCCTGTGCTTTCCCTCCTACCCATGCTTTCCCCTACTCGTGCTGCTCATGGAAAATGGGAGGCAACCATTTTAGGACAAATGACACCACTAAATACCCAAGCTGTAAATAAAGCTCATAAGGCTTAAATACATTCATAGATCAACCACCCAAAGGTTTTTCTGGAGGAGTGCACATCATTATCTTTTTGAGGTTAATGAAAAACAAAGACCATGATTTAACCTCAATATTATCCTGGGTCAAAAAATCCTTTTGTTTAGAGTAGCAATGATTTTCTAATTGATCTTCCTGATTCCAGTTTCTTCCTGATGTAATCTATCTTATAGAGTGCAAATTAATCTTCCTAGTGCACAGATCTGACCTCTGACTAAAAGCCATCAGTATTTATTCTCCTTTGTCTACTGTTGTCCAAAGCCACTGGCACTCAATATCTCTGTGCAATGTAAACTAATATTTTAGGGCCGGTGATATAGCTCAGTGGCATAAGCACCTGCCTGGCAAGCGCGAGGTCCTGAGTTCGACTCCTGGTACCCACATAAAGGAAAAAAAGGGGCCGGTGATATTGCTCAGTGGCATAAGCACTCACTGGCAAGCGTGAGGCCCTGAGGTCAACTCCTGGTACCCACATAAAAAAACAAAAACAAAAAAACCTAGTATTTTAATTTCTTTGACCCAAGCAATCTTTATTATCCCTTATCCAGAATTTATGCCTTTTTTTCATACAGTCTAGAGGGCCACAAATCAAATTCTACATATCCTTCCTTGACCCTACAGCTGACAGGACTCTTCCTTTCTCTGAACTGCTTGTGAGTTTTCTCTGCTTTTCACTGACCTCAGAATGCAGTGTGCTGGGCATTCAGTGTGAACTCTAGAATCAAAGTGCTTGGATGTAAATATTAGCTCTGCTGCCTACCAGCTGTGTGACACTGGGTAAGTTACTTGACCTTTGTGTCATCTTTAAAATGGGGATAAGGATGATATCTGTCTTATAGTTATTTCAGTAAATGAATAAGCTCCTTTTATAGGCAGAATTTATGTAATTCATTTGTTTTCCTCCAAAGTACCGTGAATGTAGTAGATGCTTAATCAGTCCTGCTGAATAAATGAATGACAACACTCCATTTGTGGGACATGTTTGTTCTAAAAAACTGGTTCTCTTCAGAGCCAAAACTTAGGTAAAATAGGTGTAACCCCATAGATCATTTGGGCCTTGCCAACATTCTGGCTTACCGCCAGTCCAACTTTTGTATATGGTCTTTCTGTAACTGATCTACTTATTGCACTATAACACTTCCTGTCTTCCTGCCTTTTAGGTCTCAGTTTCAGTGCTTCCATTTTCTGGAATCCCTTCTTCTGCTCTAGTGATCTAAGGTTCAAGGGTCTTTGGCCCAGGCTCCATTTCTACGTTCTCCCTGCCAGCCTTAACTCAAAATTGCGGGTGTTTCCTCAGAGTTCCTGCATGCTTTGCTGACTTGATTCATTTGTCACTTAACATGCACTCTATTACACATGTATTTCATTGATTCTTAAAAATTGATTATTCCTCCCATGCTAGCATCTTTGGAATTAGGATGCATACTACAATTGTTATGTCAGATTAATTGGCAGGGCTTATTTTTCTTAGAATTAATAAACTAATGGTACATCTTATAATCAGAGATGTCTTAGGTTAAATGAAATGGAAATACTTTTATTTTTGTGTGTATATGCTATCTTTTTAGCAAGATTGTATGCTTCTTCCTAAGGACAAATAGCTACAGCCCCCCCCCCGCCCCCATTCTCTCTCCTACTGGAAAGTTCATTGCTTCTAAGAAACACAAGGAATTGGTTCCATGAGACCTCAGGGGCAGTTTTGGAAGGTTGTATCAACTCTTTCTGTCATGATACAAGGGAGGGGCAGGTCCAGGGCCTCTGCAAATTAGCACCTTATTCAGAGGAGAGACTGCAGGCAATTCTCAACTTCCTGGCTGGTGCCCTAACCTTGAACTGCCTCCTTAGAATCTAAAGAGGCCAGTTCACTCACTGCTTTCAAACCAGTTTGTTGATAGTAACAAAAGGATTAACGTCTTCCAGGCAGGGGGTGCTGAATGTGAGAGATCATTGGCATGCCCCTTCACTGCACCCTCTGCCAGAATTTATCAATGATACTTGTAGGTCTTTATTGTTTCAAGGCTTCAAGAATACAGAAAACAGCCCACTGTTCCAGAAATGCCTTGAAATAATGGGAGTTGCAAACATCCCTCTCACAGGTGGCAGGCCTGCTTCTGTTCTTATTTTTCTAGGAGTCCATATAATTGACTGTAGTTTGGAGTTAACTGGGTGAGGGGGGATGCCTGTGGGAGAGGAATGGCATCTTTTTACTAACTACTATTTTTTGAGATTTAGCAAGTTAAGTGCAGATATATATTCAACCATTCATTCACCCAACAAACATTTACTAAGTACCTATTAGAGGCCACCTACTATGCTTGGTGCTGGCTAAAACATGCCCCTAGAATAGATTACAGCATAGTAAAAGAGAAAGATGGTAGACAGAGACTCTTGGCATAGTTTTCTAAATGCTATGATGGGAGATAAGCACAGATATTGAGAACACAGAAAAAGAGGATTCAGCTTTGGAAGGAGGGCAGACAGGCTTCCCAGATTCAGAGTTAGAAAGATGACAAAAGGAACAGCAAATGGGGAGACTTAGAAGCATGAAACACTGTGCTACATTCCAGGACCTACAGAGCATCCTGTGTAGCTGCAGCCCAGGGTGTCTGCAGGAAAGAAGCCAGAAGAGGAGGCATTTTTAGGTTGGATCTCAGGTGTGCAGCACATTAAAGAGGCTGCTCATCTCCAAAGATACTTCGTGTGATCAAGCTTCAAGGGTGACTGAGATTGAAGTTGACTAGAGGCCAGAGCTCCACATATAGGGAAATGTGCAAGGACATTCTTTATAGAAAGCCCTAAGGCAAGCCACATGAATTTTCCATGATGCATCCCTGCTGGGCTTATGGTCAGGAGGAGTTTGAGATGGGAAAGAGAGCTAGGAGAGTAAGAGGAAACTAGGTTATAAAAACAGGCTTGCCAACTGCTGGGCATTCTATGTGGTCCATATAAGTCTGAATGACTTTGGGCCTGCTTGGCAGCCATCTGGTGAAACTACCAAAACCCCTGTATATGCAGGATTCCTTGCTAAGCAGCTTGGACATTCAAAAAGAAATTAGTATCTGCATCTCTGCTCTGCCGTGCCCTTGGCAGAAGGATGGCAATATAGTGAAGTAGCTGCGAGTATGGGTTTTAGAGTCAGACAGATTTGGGTTTGAGTTTGGCTCTATAATTACAGGTTATGCAACCTTAGACAAATTGCTTCACCGTTCTGGATCTGACTTCCTGTTCTGAAGATGGTGTGCGTATCATATAAGGGAGCTGTTAATATCAGATGGCACTGCCTGGTACCTAGCAGATGCTCAGAAAATTGTAGCTATTCTTAAATTTCTGCCTGCTCTTTTATGTTGCTTTGGACATCTCAAATAATTTTTTATAATTTGAATTTCATTTATTAAATCAGACAGAGTCCCCATTATACTGTATAAGCAAGAACTGGGAGTAGTTTCCAAGCGACTTTCATGATCAGAAGGTTGAAGGAAAACTGACTTCATTTGACAGATGGGGCATGGTGACTTGCATATGACAAATGCTCCAACTGCTGATGGCTGAGTGAATTACTCGCCAGCAGCAAACACAAATGAATGCAGCATGCCTATGGTATGAGTTGCAAACTGTTGAGGATTTTGCAGGTAATCCTGGAGGAACAGACAGTGAGAAGGGTGTGTCCTGGCAGAAGGTAGGGAGGCAAAAGGTCTATGACAGGTCAAGCCAGCCTCAAAGGGGTAGGAGTGGGAGAAGAAACAGGAGCATATTTGCTTGGCTGTAACATAGGTTCTGTGTGAAGAAGCCATAGCAACCAGGCTGGCATGATGGGCAGCATGGGGAGGGTGTTGCAGACCCCAGTCAAAGAGCCAGTTCATCAGTAGCATCAACATGCCACTTAGGGGGCCCTTACTATGGATCAGACACTCCAACTGGTCAGGTAGGAATACAGATACGGCAAAAGTTTCTAAACATGAAAGAAATCTACAGTCCCTGAGGAAGATCTTTGTAATGATTATGAGTAGGATGTCCTGGAGATCAATTAAGTCTCATCCAGTCAGCTGGCCTTGAGCAAAGCAGGAAGTCAGCACAGAGGATATCTTATCAGAACCTGGTGATCACCTGATGATAGACGGTGGGAACAGGGAAGGAAAGAGAATGAAAGTCTATCATGACTTTCTCTGGGCTGGTCACTTTCAAAGGTTTCCTATTCATCTTTATGGGAAATGTGACCACCTCTGTTTTATAGATGAGAAAACTGAGGTTTACAGAGATTAAGCAACCTGATCATGATCATTAAACTTTCATGAAAATGGTCTGAAACCAAGTTGAATGCCGAAGCCCCTGCTTTTCCTGCTGGAATATTCTGCCTCTCTGGGGAATGAAAATGAAGTCAAAGTGCCTCTGAGCTTGTGTGCCTGGATTTCAAGAAGACTTCATGATTGTGGACAGTGGTTAGGAACCTGGGAAAGGGGACCGTTCTGTGGAGGAAGACTTCAGGGTTTTTATTTTGTTCATAAATTCTCCAAATGAAAGAAATTTGTATGTAAGTGGGCTGATAGCTGAGTAGAAATATCCTAGAGATAGTGAAAATCTATGGGGAGGGGGATGTGGGTAGGGATAGTCGCATACTGAGAAGCCACTGGCAGACAGGTGGTAGGTGTCTGAGAGGCAGGAACAGACAAGCTCTTCTAAGGGTGAAGCACAAAGGAGCTCAGACAGGGGAGAGCCAGTGTCAATGGGAGTGAGTCAGGGAAAAGGCAGGGAGAACAGGTCCCACCTACTACACATATGGTCACATGCGCAGGCAGCCATTCCACGCTCAGGTGCTTCTCAGTGCTGCTGAGACAAATCTCCTGCTCCACTTTTGAAACTGACTCATTTTTCAGAGCACAACTCAAATTTCCACAACCTCTATTAGAATTCGAGCTCTTGTTCCTCCATGGAGCCCCCATGGTGCTGAGCATAATGGTTCATTTAGCAGAACAGGTGCTAAATGAATATTTGTTGAGCCAAACTGAATAATTAAAGAAACAGAAAAACTTTGGAGATGGTAGCTAATTATTCTTTCTGAGCCATACCTTCTTCATTTGTGCAACGGAATTAAACAAGATATGGAGGTAAGGCTGTTAGTACAGTATCTGGAACACGGTTGTTCATTAAATAGTAATTATTATTATTAGCTGGCACAAACCAGGGAGGTGGTATAATAGAAACCTAAGAAGGAAAGAAGGAATGCTGAACAATTCCAAGACCCTTTGTGCACCACAGCTGCCTTTCTGCTTGTCTCACTCAACAGACACAGACGCACACACGCATGTGCGCACGCACACAGGGCTGCGCAGTGAAGGATGCTCAGCGCTCTATAAAACTCGTCCACGGATAATCCTCTGAGTTCCCCCCGAATATAAAAATAGATTCTGACTGTAGTAATCTAACTTTGGTCCTACAGTGGAGAGTTGAAATAATCTTTGTGGCTGGGGTCATGGTTTTAACATCAAAGTTGATGGGAATTTTGATTTACAGCTAGTTAGCAGGCCTACCTGTATGCTTTGCTGTTTACTGGATTCTTTAAGTAAAAAGTATGTCTGCCTCACAGTTTGGCGGCTGCTTTAGGAGGGAAATATGGTACCCAAGAATCCTAGACAAACAGAAATCTCTGCTCCCTTACATAAAACGTCCTCTGTGATAAAAACACAGCAGCTATGTGGCAGGCCTGCCCAACAGAGAACTCTCTCTTCAGCTGAGACCCGAGGTGGGTTGAGGGTACCGAACAAAGAACTGGCATCTGGAGGCATGGCTGAGTGAAAGGGCTCAGGATTTTCAATGGCCCAACAGCTCCCTTTTATCACAGCATCCCCCTCCCAGTCAGCAACATTCTCCTCACCTTTGGGCCTGAGTGGGTACCCAAAGCCTGGAGTTTATTATCTAGAATGAGGACTCCAAAAACCAAGCCTCCTAGCTGGAGCCATGGACTAGCTCCTTTGGGACTCGGCATTCCAGGGGACCCTTGCTGCCTGGCCCTCTTCTGCCCTTGGTGGTCCCATCCTCCTATCACTGAAGAGGGCAAGGCTAGCCCTTTTGCTTTCCTCTCCAAAGCCCAACCTCTTAGGTTCTGCTCTCCTCCCCTGCTCCCCTCCCCCACACCCATCCCCTTTCAGGGCATAAGGGACCTTTTCTATTTGCAGAGCCTAAAGAAGCTGGTTGCCAAGGTGACAGGAGTAGGAACAGCAGGGAGCTTGTTGTGGGGGAGGGGCTTTGCCCCCAAACAGCTGTCAGTGGGAGCAGTCCCAGATGGGACTAGAGAGTTTGCCTCTCTGGGAGGAAATACCCCCAGGAGGACACATTCCTCTTGGCTACACTGTGCCCCTGCCCAACTCCCACCCACCTACCCTCCCCATCAAGAGACTCCACTGACTACCTTGCCTGGGGGCAGGCAGCTGGCTCAAAAAATGCTCTGATGGGCTGGTGAGACGGCTCAGCGGCTTAAGCGCCTGCCTTGCAAGCGCGAAGGCCCGAGTTCGACTCCCGGAACCCACATACGAAAAAGGGGCCGGTGATATCGCTCAGCGGCACAGGTGCCTGTTGGCGCGTGAGGTCCTGAGGTCGTCCCCCCGGTACCCACAAAAAAAAAAAAAAAAAAAAAATGCTCTGATAACAAATAAAACATGCACAGTGCTCTGCATCTAGCTCTCTCCCTCACGCACACAAGCATGCTCTTCCCTCTAGCTGCCTTCTCCCAGGCTCATTCACAGTGGGCTGGCAGGGCAGGAGGCCAGAAGTCACCTTTGCCTAGGAGCTGAGGAGCCGAAGACAGGTGTTGCTCCGGGCTGCCCCCCACCAGGTCATAAGAATAATTCCAGAGGCCCTGAGCAGACCTACTGCTCCTAGGCCTCCCCCAGCTGCCTTCCATTTGGGAGGTGGGAGTGGGGGAGTGGAACCAAGGGCCTACAGGGAGGAAGGGGTGGGAGAGAAAGGAAGAATAGAATGGACAGTGGGAGGCAGGAACAATGCAGGGCACACTGGTCTGTGTCTCTGGGGTGAGGGTCTTTGTAGTTTTCAGCTCACAGCTGCTCCATAGAAAGTTCTGTGGGGCCGCTGGTCTCTGTACTGCATTACAGCCATGTACTGTTAGTCTCAGGCCACATTTAGGGCACTGGATCTCAAGCCTGTCACTGACTGGTGTTAACTTTTATAGCTCAAGAGGAGAGAGCCCACCACCTGCCTCTGCAAATCTGAAACTGCCTGAGGACCCCCAGGCTCAGCTTTGGGTCAGTAACTAGAAAGGCCAAGAAGGCCCCAAATCACAAAAAAAATGAGAGGGGCAACTTGGCTTGATGATTAAAGGGCACAGAAGCTGACTCGGGCAGATGTGGAGCTGGGTCCCAGTTCTGCTGCTCACTACCTCAGTGACTTTGAGGGCTTTATGTGTTAAGTTCTTGGGGGAACCTCCATGAGTATGTGTTTCCTCATCTGTAAAACGGATAAAAACACCTACATTACAGAGCTCTTTTGGAGGACTGGAGAAGTGGTGTGGATGAAGCGCCTTGCCTGGTAGCCAGCATGCGATGGACTTGCCCCTGGTGCTGGTCCCCTTTCTGTCCAGCTTTCTTGAGACCCCATATTGTTTCACAGCCATTAGAGAGGCCCAAGGATGGCTTTTGAATAGTCCTCAGAATCTGGGGGCTTAAGTTGAGAGAGAAGCTACACTCTGGCCAGTCAGGAATGGAGTCCTCAGGAATCCTGGGCCCTGACGTTGAGGATTAGATGAGAAGGTGGAGGTAGTGTGGCCTCGAGGTCTTGGCTCTAGCCCAAGCTGTTATTAACACATTATAAGATCCCTGAGTCTTCATCCTTTAAACCTCAGTTTCTTTTTCCATAAAAGAAAGAGGCTGGACCAGTCTCTAGAGAAAGCAACGCCGGACAGTGAGAAACACTGAACCACGAGGCCTCCGCAGGGAGGGGCTGCCTCCGCTCAGCAGTGACCACAGGCGGCCAGGCTGGCCTTCGCGATTTCTAAAATCCCAAAAAGGTGAATGAATGACTTCAGCTCGGTTTCTTCCCATCTAAGTGATATGTGCTCTACTTGTGTTTCCTCTCTGTCTGGGATGCTTTCTCTACTTTGTCTGCCAGGTTATTGCTCATCCTTCAGGACTCGGGTGCCAGCCCCTCTGAGGGACAGCATCTCTGATGCAGCCTGCTTGGCAGAGAGCTGACCCCACTGTACCTGATGCAGCGTTAGGAAACCGAAGAAATTTACTCATATATCTGGTTCCATCCCTTTGACTTTGTACTTTTTTAGATAAGAAATCATAACTTTGGCCATCTTGGTTTTTAATCTAGTGACAAGCATATAGTAGGTTCTCAAGAAAACAACGAAACAAAACAAAATACACTGATTGGGTTGTAAAATGGTCTGGATGAGGACAGAAGGTTAGTGGTTTTCTCAGGGATGGAACCAGAGTGATTCTCTCTTTAATACCAAGCCATATGGTCCCCCATGATATTTATTTCTGTGGTATAATGGCTTGGTCTTGTTTCCTGGACTGATAAAACTGGCTTCTAGGGCTCTTGGCAGATTTTCCCATGAAACACTACTTGTAACAGGCAGCTCTGGGGAAAGCTGAGCAGGCAGGGAAAGGAGTCTAGCCAGGGAGTACTGATTCATCCCCTTTGCAGAATCTGCCTTACAAGCAATTGGCTGGATTTTTTTTTTCTTTTTCATCATCTAGATTTAGTCTCAAGTGTCCTCTCACTGGAATGCAGTTCTTGGCTAGATGGTTCCTCTGCTCCTGCAGTGCTCAGAGCTTAGCTCACAGGATAGCACTGATCACACTATGCTGCCCTGTACCTGTCTGTCTCCCCATCCTGTGCCCTCCTTATCTCACTGACCTCTACACATTCAGAACTTGCAACATGACTGGGAAATATTCACCTACACGTGCCTATGGAATGATAAGAAAATGAACCTCTACCTCACCATCTCCCTGTGCGGTTCTTACCTGTTTCTGGCTGGCCCCTATCCTTTTTCCTGAGTCTTACGGAATTTCAAAATAGTCCACTGCCAACCTCCACTGACTCAAGATTAAGAGCTGTGCCTATGTGCTCCAAGATCCATCACTGTGCCACTGTGAAGGACTTGTTGTTCCTGTCCCTGTGGCTTTCTTAAAGTTAGACTCAAAGCATGTAACAAGCTGACACACACAAGATCAGGAGAGGGAGAGAGACATGTGGCTGAAATCCTAGCACAACCATTGGAAAAGGAAGGCTTGGAACCTTGCTTCTGACTCAGTGTCCAGGTTCCTTCTTCCCAGGGCCCTTACCTGGTGCAATGAGGGGGTGGGTGGCCACAGCAGGAACTGTCCAGCCGAGGCCAGCCCGGCCCTCCATACTCCCTGGCAGGCTGCTGTTGCCATCTCCTTTCTTGAGTGGCTCCATCACACTGTCAGCTATGCCAGGCTTGGCACCTGCAGGGGGACCCTGAGCAGTGTTTCTGCCCTGTGATGGGGTAGGCAGAGGCTGGCTGCTACCCGCTGTGGGTTTCAGGGCCAAGCTGGGCAGGACAGGCTGAGTGGGGGTGGGGCCGGAGGCTGCTGCAGCTGGTGTCTGCTGTGTTCGGAGGGTGAGGTTCTGTACCTGGAAGAGAGGGGTCGGTGGGAGTCCAGAGAATGTGGGTAGGAATAATGCCAACACGTAACTAGGAGAAGTTTGGGATGGATTCAGGAATGGCCTGAACATGATAGTGGGTTATAAAATCAGAGAGAAGGGGGGAGAGAGAAAAAGACAGAGAGAAAGAGAGAGAGAGAGAGAGAGAGAGAGAGAGAGAGAGAGAGAGAGAGAAGAAGGTGGTGGTGGTGGAGGAGGAGAGAGATAGAGAGACAGATAGAGACAGACAGACAGACAGAGACAGAAACAGAGACAGAGAATGAGTTAGGGACTGAAAGAGGAACCAGAAGCAGATGGAGTATCTAAAGAGGATGAGAAAGATCACTAATTGGGTCTGCCAGTCGAAGGCACTGAATTCTAACAAGTGACTGCTGCCCAGGCTGGGGCAGGCAGGGGCAGGGAGGCCGATCTCTCACTGCTGCTAGCCTCTCTCCTCTCCCAAGCTATCAGAATTGGATGCATACACCGAGAAATAATCTCCACATACAGTGGAGCATGGGGCTTCCCATGCTGGAAAAAAGCAGGGCAAAAGTGAAAGTTAACTGACTAATAAGGCCACCAGGCAAAGGATTACCTTGTCCTTAGAATAAGGTTAACTCTAGGGCTTTTCAAGATGCTCTGCATACTTATTCAGCCTGGTCCTTGGCGCCCTCTGCTGGACATATGGGGGCTGGGCCAGACTCTAACACCCTGGTTACCCAATCCTCCAGTTCTGGCTTCATTTTGGAGATGGGGTGGGGAGACAGAAGTGAGAAATTCTCCTTTCCCAGCTGCCCACAGGATCTTCACAGCGACAGTAGCAACCGTGTGCTCCCATCAGAAGGCAGGAACCCAGGAAACATCCTTATTTTCTCTTCTGTGCTATTTTCCCTGATTCCTAGCAGTATATGTGACAAGAGTGGGATTTTCCAGTCGCAAAGCAGCAACAAAAAAGCAAATTATTCCGGAGATGAGAGGGCAGTATGGGGCACTAAAGCCTCAAAATGTTGTCCTCTGATTCCTAGCTATATTTGAGAAGAAAATAGAGTCAAGGAGGGCTGAGGCCATCTGGATGGTAATGAAAGAGAGCACCTGCTTTCCTGAAAGAACCCAGCCTTTCCAAAGACTCAAAGCTCCTCCAGAGCTGCCCATCCCCAGCATCCTACCCTTCTACAGAGCTGCCCACCCCTCTGCCCTCCCACAAGCATGGGATCCTCACCTGGGCGGGGGTGGGGGGCCGGGCGGGGGAGCCAGTGCCGAGCTCAGGCTGCACAGTAGCGACGGTGGCCGTGGGCGTGAAGATGAGCTGAGGGGACAAAGGAACAGTGCCGCCTAGGCTCCTAGCTACCTGTACCAGGTTACCTCGCTGGGCCTGGAATCACAGGAAACGAGGTGCCTTTTACCTGCCCAATGTGAGCTCAGCCATAGGGCAGAACAGTTTAGCCAAAGTAGACATGAGGATGGCTAGGGAAATAAAAATAGGAGGCAAGAAAGGGCAGGAGTCCCAAGGACTGCTTGAATGTCTCAAGAGGCTTGTATCATGCTGACTTAGGCTGGGCAATGATGGTGTGGGGTCTGAGAGCTATTCTGGGGCTTCAGAACCCTGTGAGGGGTTCATCCTGGAGGGAACCAATATTCCTGGGACACACTGAAGTCGCTCTCTCCTCAGAGTCCTGGCAAGCAGGGACCTTGGGTAGATGCCTGAGGATTATTTCCCAGGTCTAAACTACCCTGACTCCAGGGCTAGGTTGGAACAAGACTCTCCTTCAGAAGGATTTAGATCAGATGTATGCTTTTGACCATTTTCTATTCAAATATTTACTCAGGGACCTAAAGACAGCAATGTCAGAAGAAGCAGATAGCCTGGATCTGTGGTTGCATCTCAGTCTCATCTGGAGGGGCACAGGTTATCGATGTTCCTTGCCTGGCACCTCCACCTGCAGGTGGGTCTAGCTCTGTGTCTGTGTGGATAAACTGGTGCCAGGGGGCTTTCCCACAGCTCTGTGGCAATGCATCTGGGCTTGCTCCTCTTTGTGTGTGTGTCTTGATTTTGAGGGGTGGCAGGCAGGTGTCAGGACCCCAGGGGGGCTGCTGAGCGGGACATGAGAATGACTAAAGTGAAGACACAGGCAGATTTGGGTGGGGTCACTGTGGCTGGCAGTTTGCTGGGGAAGTAGAAGTCTATTTTATGCTGTGTGTCCAAGAAGCATTCCCTGCGAATGGAGATGTGCCGCAAATGATGAACTCAGAGCCTTGAACAAAGGCATGGGAACGGGACCAGAAAAGCTCCAACTGTCAAGTTTCGGCCGTAAGAGAAAAGGGAGGGGCAGGACTGTGTTGTCTGCACGATGACGTGACAGGGAGCCAAAGG
Organism: Erethizon dorsatum; assembly: GCA_028451465.1. Taxonomy (NCBI): domain Eukaryota; kingdom Metazoa; phylum Chordata; class Mammalia; order Rodentia; family Erethizontidae; genus Erethizon; species Erethizon dorsatum. Next base: position 109,604,060 of record CM051827.1, on the reverse strand, counting down.
GAAAACTCCAGCCTGGGAGGTCGGAGATGTGACTCTGTGCTTGGAAGCTAACACAGTAACACTGCGTGTTCCTGCCTCCTGGGCAGAGTGCTGCTACTGACCCAGGAAATTCTTCTGAATCTTAGAGGGCCCTTTTCTCCTCTTAGACGCAGGTGCAAAGGGAAGAGTCCAGGCATGCTGTTGAGGCGTGTGCTGGGTGTACCTCTGCCCAGATCAACTCCCCTGTCCCTGCGTAGAAGGGAGGCCCAGCCGGGAGGGCAGTGGCTGTAGCAGCAGCAGCAGCAGCAGCAGTAGCTGGCTCTGAAACTTATCCCCTTGGGCTACAATACACCTTTGGCCCCTGAGGTAGAGGTGGCCAGTCCTTAAAGGACTGCCACAGGGGAGGATGGTCCCATTTCTGTGGAGCGCCTGGTATCTGTGCCTCTGCTCATCTTACAGTCTGAGTGCTGAGGACCATCTGGGCACGGAGCCCTGCACTACCTATCCTAATTGGTTCTGAAGAGCAGATTCTGATACTTGGTTTCATTCCGGGAGGAGAAGGAAGGAAGGGAGACATCCTGGGTAACTGTTTTAGCTTGGAACCCATCCTTCCTTGAGTCATGGAGCTTACAAAAAACCATGTCCCACTCAGCCTTCCAGCCCCACCCTTCTTTATTCTACCCCGTTTTTCTTGCCCCAGCCTCTCCTGCTCCACCCTCCTCCTCTAGTCTCCCAGCTCCCAACTTCTGTCTTTGCCCTCCCAGCCCAGAGGCAAGACCCAGGCTGTGGGTACTCACCATCTGTGCCCTGAGATACATCTGTGCTTGGCTTGCAGTCAGAGCTGGAGAAGATGTGTTGCCCAAGAGTACAGCCTGCTGGGCAAGGCCCGAGGCTGTGGCTGAATTGACACTCTGGGCCCGGTTAATAAGCTGGGCTGCTGCTGGAGAGGCTGCCAGGTTGATCTGGTGAGAGAGACACACGAAGTAGAAAACAGGAGGTTCTGAGGGGTGAACTGTGTCTGCTTCGTCTATTTATTGCCCTTCTTCCTTTTCTGCCCCTTGGTTTTACAGCCTCCTTTAAGACCATCTCTGGTCCTTGAGCCTGGGAGCTTCCTCTTGGCCTAGCTGCAGGGAGGACTGATGTTGAGAGAAAATTGAGCTAACAACAGAGCCTTGACTGTGGAAAGATGACAGGGTGTTAATATAAGGGTTAGAAAGAGGCCATGCACTATTTTTCCCCTTGGCAAGAGCAACAGACTCCAGCCATGATCCCACGTGGCTAAGGATTCCCCACAGCTGGGTCTAGGAACTCACGAGCATTTTAGGCAAGGAGGAAGGGGCTGGTCCAGAGCTGTGGACTCTGCTTGCTACCTTACCCTACTCACCGAAGATGACTGGGCTGGGGCCTGTGCAGACACACTGCTGCCAGAAGTACTCCCTTGTCTGTTAGCCACCAGGCTGGCCTGCAAAAGAACAAACTCCTGTCGCTAGTATCTCACTCCCCACCCCATTCTCCCAAGTCATTCATTCTTGGGAACTCATCTTCCAGGGAGCACCCTGGACCATGGTGAAGACAGCAGCCTCTGGAGCACAGTCCCACTTGCCTCACTCATGTGGTCCTGAGCAAGAGCCCAGTCCGTACCTACCTCGAAGGGTTGCTGAGAAGACTGAACAAGCAGAGTGTTGGCACTGAGCACTCTGACTGCCAGCCGTTACTACTGCTCAGCATTCCCAGCTCTCGCGGTGCCCCACTGCACCCACTCCACCCGAATATCTGGCCTGCCCCTCTGCTCTTGGCCGGCTTCTTTTCATCCTTCAAGCGTCAGCTTCAATGTTACTCCAGCACCCAGGCCTTCCTTGACCACCCAGTGCCATCCTCTGTCCTTCTTGGTCATAGCTTATCACAATTTAGATAGTTAAATAGTTTGTTTCCTTGTCTGTTTGGGTTCCTGTTGACTTGCTGTCTCCTGACTCTAAAGCTCCAAGAGGACAGACTCCACAGTGTATCCATGACATGAGCATTGTATGCAACAGATGCATCAAACATTTTGTCAAATGACAAATAAATGCATGAATGAATGTGTTCTTCTCAGTCACTGGGAGGAGAGAGAGCAATGCCAGACAGATGAGCTCTTGTGCGCGCTTCTCTAGAGTTGTGGTCCCTCCCTAGCAGTGTGGTGGTGTGGGTAGAAAAGGGGCTCTCTCAGCACCTCTTCCTTGGGCTGCCCCGGACAGAATTCCAGCTACTCTACTCACTAGCTCTGTGACTGACCTGGGGCCCTGTTCTTCACCCATGAATAGGACATGATGGCAGCAGTGCCTGCTTTGTGAGGTCCCTCTGAGCACTGTAAGAGGGTTGCATGGGGCATACTTTCCTCCTTTCCCTGTCACTCCCGCAACTTCAACCCAAAGGAGCCTTGGTGCCACGTTCCCTGTGATTCTCACCTGCTGTACGGCTGCCAGGCTCTGGAGCTGGGCGCTGCTGAGCTGCTGCTGCTGCAAGGCGGCTGTCTGCAGCATGAGGTGCTGCTGCTGAGCGGCATACATCTGCTGCAGGTACTGAGCCGCTGTGCTGGGCTGCCGGTGCAGTGCCTGCTGGATCACCTGGGAGGGCGGCAGGGGAGCTGGAGCCATCACTTGCCACACCACAGGCCCCTTCTGCAGTCATCCCTTGTCACCTCAGCTCTTCCTGGCTGCTCAGAGAGGTAGCGCAGACCTGTGACCACCACTCTAATCCATCACCCCTCTTGGAGTGGGAGTAGGGGGCAGGAAGACAGTTGTTTGCAGAACTTTATTTTGTCTATAGTGCCTGTCTTGGGCTCCTCCCTGACAGGTCTGCTTCTGCATCAGCTGTCACAAGGAGAGTCAAAGCACACACCACTGCTCTAAGCTACTCCTGGGGGAGATGGAGTCTCCCATGCCAGCTTGGCAGGCGCTCCTCTCCCCCACCACTCTGCAGCCTCAGATGAGGGTAAAGCTTAACAAGGCAGAACACCGAAAGGAGCTGGGAAGAAAAGCCAAGCTGCATGGGCCTGCTCCAGGTTCAGCAGCAATGGCAAAACTCAGACTCATGCCAAGGCAACTAACAGCCCCTGGAAGCAGGGCTTCAAGTCTGACCTGCTTCTGCTCCCCAGGTTCTGCCCACAGCCCCCAGAAAGTCCTAGCAGTCCGTGAGAAGGTGGCTTTGGCCTTGCAGAGCATGCCTATGCCACAGGGATTATACATTCTTTGATTCTTTCTGTCTCTTGCCTTTTCTGACCTTTGCTTCCTCTTTTTAGCTACTGCCTCCCATTCTCTGCACTTACTGGTTATTCCATCCTTCTTAATTGTGAGCAGCAGTCTCTAGGAAATGATAAAAGGCTATTTTTTAGTGCTCTACCACCCAAGGAACAAAGAAAAGTGAATGTCTTTCTGCAGCCCTAAGACCCTCTTGTCTTTTTCTCAGGAGGCTCAGGACATTTCTCTTCCTTTCTGCTCTAGCCCACTCACCCATGCCTTGCGCACTGGCCCTGACCAGGCTCTGGTCTACTTCCTGCTCTTAGTTTTCTGCAATCTGTGAGCCAGGGCCCTGGCCCTCTCTTCAGGATCTCTCTAGCCTAGTGTGATTCCTGGTCTGTTCTAGAACAAAAGCTCTGCACTCAGATTTGGGGGTCTGTGAAAACAGGGTGATATCACAGATCTTCCAAGGGCTCTGATATCTCCCCAGATACCTCCCACACCCCCAGTGCTTGTGCACACTTCCTTAATTCCTCTCTTCTTCAGGGTGCTTTCCTCACTGAGATCCTATCTATAGGAACTCTATTCTCTTTTTATTCCCTGCTGTTCCTGCAATGATTTCTTACTACCTAGGCCTTTCTGTCTTTCTTAGACTCCTGAAAGTGACCTCCCAAGCGACCCAGCAGCAGCGGCTGGTTCTGTGACTCCTCCTCACAGAGGGTGGCACTGAATGGAGTCAGGAGTAGCCCCCAGGGGTTCTGCCTGGGTGCAGAATACAACCTTGGCTTATTTCACTTGTCAGAGCAGGAACTCCTACCCCTTTTGTCTAGATTTCTGAGTGTGATAGAAGGCAGGCACAGTCTAATGCCAGATCCTGGAATCCCAAGCCACAGTACTCATGCATGAAGGGCCAGGGGAAGAGGCTGGGGCTGGGCAAGAGTGGGAGCCAGAAACATGGTTTAATTAAGTGTGAGGCAGAGATAACTGGGAGAGGGGACAGTCCAGAGTGTGTGATGGTCTCTTCTTTAATCAGATTTCTCAGGCTTCTCACTGTCTCCTGTAGCTTCTTCCCCATTCCCTTATCTGGGCCTAGAGCCAATGTAGAATGAGGTCATTCTTCTAGTATATCCAAACTGTAACAGCAAAGTTACTTAGAGTAAATATTTCTCAGCTGCATTTTCTCTTTTCTGCCCATGTTATCCAGGAACTGAAAACAGATATTGTTATGATTAAGAACACAGGTGTGGGGTGAGAGCTAGGTTCAATTATTTTGTCCAATGGCCTTGGACAAGTTATTACTTTCTCTGAGCTGCCTCCATTTTATCAATTATAGAACTGTGCCTAATAATAACCATTCTCAATGCTGGGAAAAAGATAAATGTACAAAACCGTAGTACAGTGCTGAGTAGAGAGCAGACAGCAATACATGGTCATACTTGCATTTTGAAACAGTGTATAGTCGCCTGATAGGCTGGCCTTGTGAACAGTGCTTTGCGAACTTTAGGAAAGCAAAGAAAAAAGCCTCAAAGACAAAGGACTGTTTGGGGCTTCTTTTTTGGTCTTCTGCCTTTGAGAAACTTAGATCTGTTCCTTACAGAGCAGTCATTTAAATAATGGGTTTGGGTTGTGGTTGAGCAGCCCCCAGTCATTTTTGGTATTTATCATTTTTTACTTGTCTGCTCTTTTTACCTTCACAAACCTATTTTCCCAAACAGCATTCAGGATCCACACCAAAGAAAGGGCCTTTTTTTTTTTTTTCCTGATTTGCAAAGTATTCTCCCTCTCACCAAACTTCCTTGATTTGGCCCACCTCGCATCACTTCCCCTCCTCTATGCACACATATATATCTACAAATTTGCTCCTTTTTGCTCACTTTGGAGCCCTTCAGGTTATTCTACAGGGCTGGCCCATACCTTCTCCTGGCCAGCCCTGTAGATGATTAATAGAATTCCTGGACAAATTAGAAGCTTACCTGCACGGTCTGCCGGTCAGGAATACCACTGTACACAGAAATCTGGGGCCCAGTGGGGCGGCCATTGCCACCACTGCTGCTATTGCTGCAGCCACTACTGCTATTGGCCCCGCTGGTGCTGCTTGTGGCACTGGCACTGCTGGACGTGTGTGGGACCGGCAGCTCATTCTCCATGGCCTACAGGGTGGCACAATCAGGGTGCTCAGATGATAGAAGAGCAGCCAGATGCTAGGAGGGAAGAGGCAGGAGTGAAGTGTTTAGCCAATGCTTATTAGAGAATGCACATGCTGTTCGGCCTCTATATTCAGGTGTTTTACACTGTGAATTCAACCACCCTTGGATGGAAAACATTCGTGGAAAAAACTACCTGTATTGAACATGTACAGAGTTTTTTCTTGCCATTATTCCCTAAATAATATGGTGTTACAACTATTTGCATAGAATTTTTTTTTTTTTTTTTTGTGGGTACCAGGGGTTCGACCTCAGGACCTTGCGCGCCAGGAGGTGCCCGTGCTGCTGAGCGATATCACCGGCCCCTTTTTCGTATGTGGGTTCTGGGAGTCGAACTCGGGCCCTCGCGCTTGCTGGGCAGGTGCTTAAGCCACTGAGCCATCTCACCGGCCCCCTTGCATAGAATTTATACCGTACTAAGTAGTGTAAATAATTTAGAGACAATACAAGTATATGGGAGGACGTGCAAAACTGCATCATTTTATGTAATTGACTTGAGCATCTGCAGATTTTTGTGTCTGCCAGGAGTACTGGAACCAATCCTCTGTGGACAAGGGAGGACTGTATGGGCATCAGTTCCCCAGGTGGCCCATCATGGGGCTACCTGTGAACCGAGGTTTCAAGACACAGTTACCACCAGAAGACGGGGCCAGACTTGGTTCATTAGGTGAGGTTTTAAATCAGGTCTGCCTGATTCTAAAGCCTGCAATCCGTTCCTTCTGCCAGCAGAGGTAAAACTAGCAAAGGAGACAGATTTCCTGTATTTTCTTCCTGATAGTGATCTTAGGGATCAACTTACCCTATTAAGCTCTTCATCTTTGAGATGAGGAAACGAACATCAGAGAACTTATTATCAGTCCATATGCCAGATGGTGACAAAAGTAGGACTGAAAATCTAGAAAATGGGCCTGGTGGTGCACACCTGTAATCCTAGTACTCCGGGAGGTTGAGGCAGGTTCAAGTCCAGCCTGGGCAACTTAGTGACTCAGGAAGACCTCGACTCAAAAAAAAAAAAAAAGTTAAAAATGTTTGAAGGGCTAGGAATCTACATCAGTGAGAAGGCCCTGGGTTCAATCCCCAGTACTGACAAAAAAAAAAAAAAAAAAATCTAGAAATAACAGAATGAGAGAAAAGGCAAATGAGGTAATAAAATAAATGAAAGTGTTATTCAAAAAAACTTTGAGTAAGTTTGGAATCTCTGTTTTCTTTATTAATTACATAGTGTGTGCCTTTTGAATCTAATGTAGAGCAGGAGACTTGAGTGATTTGGTTAAAATTTCAGGTTTTGGAATCAGAAAGACTTGGGTTTGCGTCTCAGCTTGTGCACTTTCTAGCTGGGAAACCAGGCACACTTGTCTGGCATTCCGTTTACTAATTTGGCAAATGTGATAGTCTATGGACTGCTGCAAGCATAAATTAAATGGTGATACAAAGTGCTTGGCAGGTGTCAGGCACCCACTGAGTGCTCCACAAGCAGCAGCTGTTGTTGTGGTTATAAATATTGCCCCCAGTCTGGTTCCCACTGTCTGGTTCCAACAGACCAGCTTCTCCCAAGATGGAGCTGGCAGAGCCTCTAGAGGCCTCTTGTCCCAGTCATTAATGAGGGCCAGAAATGCCTTCAGAAAGTTCACCTCCTGTGGCCCAGGCGTATAACCGGAAACTGCTCATTTCCTTGAGGCTATGTACCTGGTATGGACAGGGCTTAAGAAAGGACCGACCGGTAGGAGAGGCACACCCAGATTTGAGGTCAAGTTCCTCTTCTTTTCTTCTTTCATGCTATTTCCCAAATCCACATTTCTATGTATAAAATTTTCTTTTTACTCTTTCCTTCCCACATGTAACAATAATGATTCTCCGGCACCCAATCATAGACATTCAATCCCCTGCTTGTAGATCACACCAATTTAATAAAAGAAGAACATACAATTTTTCACATTAAAGAAAAGATTGATTAATGCGAAGACCCTGAACAGGCATTCATGTTCTGTTGTCATCTCTCTAATGCTAAGTTTGGGGGTTGCCGTTCCTAAAGCTGCTTTCTTCAGACTCGGTGGGGATTCACTGTGGGTTAGAAAAGTATAGGTGAAGGCTAAAAGGCAGAAATGCTGGGGGTCAGAAAACCTGAGCCATCACCAGGTGGCAGGCAGCAAATTGAGTTTGGCTTCCAAGGCGGTGTGCACCTGCAAACTGTGCACATGACCTGGCTCTTTATGCAGAGATTTCCCCCAACATTTATGTGTTTGCTCTGCCACAGGGCAGACCGCCGTCATGAATTCTCTTTGTTCTGAACTGCAGTGGGCCTCATGGCTACTCACTTGTTAAGGGTGTATATGATGACAGATGCAGGAATTAAGGACACAGCAAAGTCAGCAAGTATTTCCTGTTCCCTGCTATGCAACATCCACCTTATCTATGTTCCAGGGAGGGAAGGATAGGCAGGATGGAAAGTAATATAAAGCATAATTCCTGACCTTGCAGAAACTGAAAACTAGTTATCCAGAGGAGATTCAACTGCAGTTTTAAGGATCACTGAGCGACAAATCAGGAAATGATAGTTCTGTCCAAACATGGAATACCCCTTAGGATCCCAAGATCTTCTCTTGGTTCAAAGCCTTACCTCTCTCTCCCCAAATATTGACCAGCATTTCATTTCACTTCTTGCTTTTCATCCTGCTCTAGGAAATCTCAACTCAAGCATTCATAAAAAATAAAATGGAAAAACAGACTAGCAGTCACAGCAAATTAAAAGGATAGGACATCTACATCCTGGATGATTGAGCCTCAGTTCTATTTTTCTCTTTTGCAGCAGCTGGGCAGACATTGTGGACACTGTGTACTCAACCTTTGTTGAGTAAAAAGTCAGCATGCTAAAGGCAGCATGGCACCCCTTTATAGAAAAACTGCACAGGCAAGGACAGCCACTGCTTCAGGCAGAGGTGCGAGACTTACCTGAGCAGTGTGGGGCCGCAGGCACAAAGCACCTCCTGGATTCTGCCCACCTGTCTCCTTCCTGCTGCCAGCCAGCAGGCCTTTCCTTTTCTCTTCACGTCTGCTGCATTCGTTCTTGGCTCTAGCCTCCTCCCCACTTTGCTGGGTCTGTCTAACCAGCTGCTGCTCCCCTGGCCCCTGGTTTTGTCCCTGGTCCTATCCTGTCTCACACCTGCCTGCACTGTCCCCATAGGTCTCCTCTGGCTGTCTCCTGTGTGCACTCACCTCACTGTGCTCAGGCTCTCTGGAATACAAGCATGTCCCCCTTCCTCCGTCTCTCCCTCTCTATCTCTCTCTTCGTGTGAGCGATCCTGCCTGGTTGCTGCCATTCACTAACAGCTCTCTCTCTCTCCAATCGTACCTCTGCTGTCTCCAGCCCCTTGCCCTTGACCGGCCCCTCTATGGCTCCCTTGCCATTCAGGCTCCAGTCCTCTCTGATCTCAGGATCTCTGTCCCTTGAGCCCGATCAAGCACATTCTCTCTCATTTGTGTGCATGCACGCACACCGCACTCCCTAGATAGCGCATGCTCACAACATGCTCTGTCTCTCTGGCACGCTCAGTCCTAGCTCATGCTTTTGGTGGCTACAGCTGTCTTCCAACAGTGCTCTGCTCTCGCACTCTCCTGACTATTCTCTCTTTGACTCTCTCTCAATCATTAGTGCACAGGACAGACAGAGGGAGGGAGGGAGGGAGGGACAGACTCCGACTAGAGGAACAGGGAACTAATCATTTCTAAATGTGCAGTTTGGTAATATTTACTACACTCACAATATTGTGCAACTATTACCACTCTCTATTTTCAGAACTTTTTCAGCACCTGGAACAGAAATTCTGCACCTATTAAGCAATATTCCCCCATCTTCCTGCATAGGTTCTGGTAGCCTCTGATCTACTTTCTGTCTTTATGAATTTGCCTATTTTACATATCTCATATAAGCAGAACCATACAATATCTCTTCTTTTGTGTCTGGTTTATTTCACTTAGCATAATGTTTTCAACATATGTTGTAGTCCGTATCAAAATTTCCTTCCTTCTTATGGTTAATGTTTCAGTGTTTGTGCATAAATACCACATTTTGTTTGTCCATTCATCTGTTGATGAACATTTTGGGTTATTTCCACCTTTTGACTATGGCTATTATGAAAAAGGCTGCAATAAACACTGGCATGTAAGTATTTATTTGAATCCTTGCTTTTAATTCTCAGGATATGTAAGTAAAAGTGAACTTTCTGGATCACATGACAATTCTGTTTGGGAATGCGAATATCCAGCTGTACTTGCATTGTTTGTGGAATTACCACTGTGTGCTCCTGGGCCCACTTGGTTCCCCTCTAAACTGCTCAGTGTGGATGCTAAGTCTCCTAGGTCTGACCCTGCCTGCCTTCCTCACCTCATTTTCCACCACTTTTCCACACTATACTCCCGCTGGGCTCAACATTTTTTTCAATGGCCTGAAGCCTTGTTACTTGCTACCTCTGGGTTTATTGCTGTGAGTTACTCATGCTGCTCCCTTTCCCTGAAACACCTCCCTTCCGTTTAACCAACTCCTTAGATCTTCAACACAACCGAGTCTCTCTTGTGACACACACACTGAATGCAGCCTCTTCAAACTCTTTTCCTGCTTCCTTCAAATTCAGCCCAGATTTCTCCTTTAAGCCATCCGGTTAGAGGGCTGCTCTCACAGCTCTTGGTATTTGACTCTGTCCTAGCATGCACAATGAGTGCTGCAAGGAATTGATTTGCTTGGGGGGAATCTGTCTTCCCCACTGGATTCTTCACTCCTGGAGAACAGGGATCATGTCATTTTTACAGTGGATACCTGGTACTTCATGCCATAAATGCTTGTTGAGCAACATTTCTGGAAATGTATCACACTCCATTGTATTGCTCATCTGAAAGTGTAGTTTAATTTCCACCTCATCTGAAGAATTCTCCCTAACTAGTTTAAAACATAAACTACCTGTAATTTAGTTTCCATATCTCCCATTAATAATGTCTATACTATCAACAGTGATTATTTATTGAGCACCTACTATTTGTCAAGCACTACAGTGGATGGTTTATGTATACTTATGACCTCCCTTATGGAGTAGTTATTAATATTTCAATTTTGTCAATAAGAAATTTATCTAACTAACTTATCTAAGGTAATCACATAACTGGGATTCAAACCCTGCAGCTTCAGCCATAATCTCACCTTGAGCCATTGCGTCAATGACACTGAGCACAGCCCATGTCAGAGCATACTGGACTTTTAGAATTGGGAAAAAACTGAGATCGCTGAATTTAATCCCTTACTTATTAACGTCTATCAAACATTATATACTAACAAACAAATCTCTCTATATAATATACATACAAAAGATACTATGCAAATGTACTTATCAACCAGTTTAAGAACTTGAACATTACCATAATCTCCCCCATTTTTCTGTGCAAGAAGTGAGGCCCAATTTTGGAGTCCTTTGACTCTCCTCCAGAGTGATGGAAGGCACCCCAGAAAGCCTATTGGCCTTATGGTGGTGAGGACTTACTCAGCCAGAGGCTGGAATGTCCCTGAGGAGAAAGCAAAGCAAAGGTCTTGCCTTATGTCACATTCTCATTAGTCTCCTAGTGGCAAGGGACTTGAGTTTAGGACAATTAATTAGGAAGTGTGGGTCATTATAACAGTTTTTGAGTTTTTCTTCTAGTTTCATTCTTTGCAGCAAAGCTTTATATCTCCTCATTCTCACCTCCTCCTACCACAAGGCTCTGGGCCGATGGGAAGAGTAGGAGGCATCCTGGAGTTTCAGTGAAGGCCACTGAAGAGTCTGTGGATTATCATGACATCCTGTCTTCTAATATCCCACACTAGAAAACCTGAATCCTAAAACTTTCACAGTATCTGTACTTTAAGCATTTTACCCACTGCTATTGTTTTCTTTTAATTTCTACTCTCATTTCTCCCTTCTCTTCCTTCACACGAGTGCCTTATTTCTCCCCCAAGGCCACACATCGCTCTGCACTCCCACTGTGAACTGTAGCCAAATATCGCTAATGGCTGACAGCCAGAACGGGAAGTCTGTTTTTCTGTGGGTTCCAACTCACTGTGTGGTTTTGTGTGAGCCCAAGCTCTGAAGGGCTGTGATTCCTATTTCAGTCAATTCTCCCCTCCTAACCACAAGGGATCACTTTGAATGATGTGCTGACTGTAACTGGCTTGGATAGTGATCTTATTACAGGTCCCTGCCGCCCACAGGGCCTGAGACCAGCAGCTGGAGAAATGCTGATAGTTCTGCCTTCCAGGAGCCGCCAAGTCTAGGAAACACTAGGCCTTTGTCCCCAGGGTCAGGGAAATCCATTTGCTGAGGATTACAGCTGTGACAGTGTTCTAGGGGAGCAGAGGGGAAAGATACTGAAAACAGAGCTCTCCAAACCTAGTCTAAAGCCCTGGGGTAAGGCGGGTGATGGTTTTCTAATGGAATCAGAGCATGACAGGAAATGAGAGGTCTAGTCAGCTCTGTTGCTGGTATTATGCCTGTACAGCTTACATGTACAGAGTTTGAAAAGGCAAGATGATAAAGTTCCTCTTTGGTTGCCTCTCTCTCTGAGAATATAAGGTGATAAAAGACAAGGTTTCAACTCCCTAGACTTATGAGACCTAGGGGAGACCCCTCACATCTCCACACTGCTGCATGAACCTAAGTAGCTTGAATTGTATAGGTCAAACTCTGCCCCTGGCAAGAATCTGACCTGACTGACACACTGGGGACAGTCCAAATGGACTCACCTCAAACCTCCTCAAGACCTGCTCTCCCTCTCCCTAGACCTCTGCATGTTGCCACCTTTAGTGTCTTTAGAAACTGAAGTAAATAAATGAAGGCCAATGAAGAAGTGAAGGACATGCAGTTAAAAACCAGTCATTTAGTCCTAGCAATCAAAACAGAATGATACCATTGGGAAACACAAGCTAAATGTATATAACCTTTTTCTGAAACCTTACTATTTTCTTCATAATTTATAAAAGGTAAATTATATCACATATTTATATTATAAGCTGGTACAGGTTGGTAGAAGATTATGAAGAAGAAAAAGAAGGATTTGATCTTTTTTTGGACGGGACATATAGTTTGAGGCAGTTCTACACATGCAGAGTGTTTGGGGACTCAGGCACGAAGTGAGTTTGTCTACACCCAGGCACCTTTAGTCTCACTGCTTCAAAGGAGGGCAATATACATCCTGAATCTCCTTTGAGCTCTTAACCCAGTATAAGTGGTGTATTAAAAAAAGGTCATGTAAAGAGACAGGCCCATGCAGGGATAAGACAGCCATGTGAAAATGGAGGCAGAGACGAGAGCAATGTTGCCATAAGCCAAGAATGCCTGGAACCATCAGAAGCTAGGAAGAGGCAGGGAAGGATTTCACAGGGACTATGGTCCTGCTAACACCTGATTTCACATTTCTAGTCTTCAGAGCAGTAAGATAATACATTTCTGTTGTTTTGAGCCATCCAATTTGTGGCACTTTGTTATGGCAACCCTAGCAAATACTAAATTAAATTGCCTAGTACTAAACCTGATCAGCCAAAAGGTCAAATGAAACCAGCAAAAAAAGGGTGCAAGACATCAAAAAAGCCTTCTAATATGACAGCTTTTCATGCTTTCAGGCAGGAGTTCTCAAAATGCAGTCCCTTGGAAACTCTTCAAATATGCCAGTTTTTGGCCCTACTTCAAGACCTACCAAATCAGAGATTCTAGGAAGGGACTCAGTGACCTGTGACTTTACAAGCCCTCTGGGGGACTTTGATGCTCATAAAGTCTGAAAGCCACTGCTCTAAGGGGCTTCTTAATCAACCCTATTTGATTTTAAAAAGCAGCTGTCTTAAGATATGCAAGGTGAGATAAAAATATGGTAAAGGTTTAAATTAAAAAAATTATTACAGTAAAATACACATTGCCATTAATCCCCCTCAGAATATTCCCCTTAGCTTCAAACACCTTATCCCATCATTCTTGCCACTTTTTGAAGCAGTTCTGGAAGTCTTTTTTGTGGGTGTCTTTGGTTATGCTGTTCTGGCTGCCTAGATGTCCTGAATCAATTCAAAACATACACCTTTCATGGTCATTTTGACTTTGGGGAAGAGTCAGAAGTGTACGGTGCTAGATCCGGTGAATGAGGTGGATGAGGACACACTAATATTTTTATGAGTCTACCTTTCTGTTGGATGGTACTTGGCAACAGCATTCACCATATCTTTGATCACACTGTAAAAAGACACAAAAGAAGACTTCCAGAACTGCTTCAGAGAGTGGCTAGAATGATGGGGCAAGTGTGTTAGAAGTGAGGGTATTTTGAGGGGGACTAATGGCAATGTGATTTTATTGTAATACTTTTTTTATTTAAACACACGCCATATTTTTAATTAGTCCTTATAAAATGATCATTATGAAGTTCCTAAAAGAGGGGGCTAAAAGGTGGAGAGCAGTGGGATTGGGAGAGTCACCGAACAGATTCTTCCCTATTGAAGATCCTAGAACACCTGCCCATGGAAAGGGGAGAATGTTGGCACTGCTCATTCACTGATCTTCCTGCTTCTCTCCAGCTCCATCATCTATTGCATCCCGCAGGCAGCAGGTGCCAGGATCAGGCAACACTCTGTGTCTCATGCTTTTTTCCAGACTTCCTTCTGCCTGACCCACTTCCTATGCCCCTCCTGTACATCTCCCTGGCCAAAGCCTGGTCCACCTGTGCCATTCAGCCATGACGTCTGCACCTCCTAGAGGCTTCCTTTGTGTACCCCAACCTCTTCTGACCTGTGATAACAAAGCAGGTCATCTGATTTTGTTCATCAGTCAAGGACTCTTATTTTTAGGTCTCTAATTCTAACATAGTACCTGTTCAGCAGTTGAATGCTTGTTAAGTGAGGAATAAATACAGCTGGAAGCTCTGCTGGGAGATCTTATCTCTTGATAAGGACCTCCAGGTAAGATACTGGGGCACCTATAAAAATGCGATGTTTTCTAAGAAGGCACTTTGGAACTCACTAGCCATTAATTCCTTTACTCAAATTTGTTGATCCAGATTACTACCCTCAATAAACAGGGCCCAGCACATGTAAAATTTGGTTTGGGAAAGAGTGAGAGGGAAAATGAAAGGAAAGAGATGTTGAGTGATGGGTATGAGGACCAGGTTACTGTAAAAAGCATATGCAAGTGATCCTAGACAGGAAGCAAGCCTATGTTCTAGACCTAGCCATACCATTTTCCAGCTGGGAATGATGCATCAACATAGGCAGAGAATGATAATACCCCATCTCCCACCTCACAAAGGTTTTGCAAAAAATGAACCAACATAGACACAAGAAAGCATTTTGGAAACCAAAATTACATATATGCAAAATGTTATGAGTTCAGAAAAAGGAAGAGAAATTAAGTAATATGAAAATGAATAAACACTGTATGTCATGGTATATATGAATGCAACCCTGGCAAAGTTACTTAACCTCTATGTGTCTCATTTTCTTCTGCAAAATGGACAGAATAGAACAGTAGTACAGATTTCACTGGTTTCTTGAGTAGGGGAAATAATGCATTTAAAACACAGGACACAGCTCAGGTACAGACAAATAGGTTAGAATAGATGATTTTCTTCCCCTAGGGAAAAACTATAATTTTCCTTAATAATCTCAACTTAGAAAAATTTTTCTTGTTTCTAATGATAGAGTAAATTCTTTATGCTATGATCTCAGTCAATTCTTTTTTGTT
The DNA here is from genome assembly GCA_028451465.1 of Erethizon dorsatum. Lineage (NCBI taxonomy): Eukaryota > Metazoa > Chordata > Mammalia > Rodentia > Erethizontidae > Erethizon > Erethizon dorsatum. Next base: position 109,588,928 of record CM051827.1, on the reverse strand, counting down.
CACTTTTAGTAGAGCTATGCATTTTTAGGAATTGTAATAGAAGTTTCAGTAGCCAAGGCTACAAAAAAGGCTACTATAAAATCTCTCTATATTAAATCTGTCTCTCTATGTCTCTCTCTGTTTCTCTTTCTCACACACACACCTCACACTCACACACTCCTGTCAATTTTAGAGCTTGCCATTTTCTTCCATTTGAACTTGGCCTTGAACTGGCCTCACTTTGGGGCAACCCAGGGTAGGTGAGTCTTTCTTCCTGACAAGCATGATTTAGCAGAACAGGGTCATGGGAAGTAGTGGATTACTAGGCTTTCAGAATAACTGTTCAAATGCTAGAAATTGATCTAGAAATTTTTTTTTTTTTTTTTTTTTTGTGGGTACCGGGGGGTCGACCTCAGGACCTCGCGCGCCAGGAGGCACCCGTGCCGCTGAGCGATATCACCGGCCCCTTTTTCGTATGTGGGTTCCGGGAGTCGAACTCGGGCCCTCGCGCTTGCCGGGCAGGCGCTTAAGCCGCTGAGCCATCTCACCGGCCCTGATCTAGAAATTTTTGAGCATCCTTCTTTTCTTCCAACTACTGTGGCTCAGGTTTCTCTATATGTATTGCCTGACATTTTGTAGCATGAAGGGCTAGGTGTTTGCTGATTTTTATGAAGGGAATCTTTTTTTTTTTTTTTTTTTATCAATAGTGCCTTGGAGAAGCAGGCATTATGTTAGTGTGCTCTGTTCTCCTGTGACTATTGGTATGATCCTCCCAGAGCTGCTTTTAAGAGTGTAGTCTTTTTTTTTTTTTTTTTTTTGTGGGTACCAGGGGTCGACCTCAGGACCTTGTGTGCCAGCAGGCGCCCGTGCCGCTAAGCGGTATCACTGGCCCTTTTTTTTTATGTGGGTACCGGGAGTCAAACTCAGGACCTTGCGCTTGCCAGGCAGGCGCTTATGCCGCTGAGCCATCTCACCGGCCCTATAAATGATCTTTTATCCATTAAAAGGCCAGCATCCTTGGGCCTGGTACTGGTAAATAATAATACTTCTTGCCACTTACTCTTGTTTGGTCAGGACAAGAACTATAATATATACAATCTTGTTTATTCCTCACAATAATCCTGATGCAGGGATTATTTCTTCATTTTTTTCTCTCAAGAAAAGTGAGGTCCATAGAAGTCCTATAATTATCAGAAGCCAAAGAGGCAGAATTCCTTGCACTTACACCAGTCTAGGCCACTGTGAGCCAGTCACTTCTTTTGAAAATAACTGGGCTACTATAGCCTTTTATTTAATAGGCTGTCTTACAAGGGTTACCCCAAGTAGTTGGGTCAGTCCCAGCAAATCTGTCAGCTACAACTCTCCCAGGTATTTCCTGGTATCCAGAAATCACATTGGTGTAATAATTAGGACATGTAGGTCTTTCCTGTTCACAAGTATTTTCACATAAATTATCTGCACATCTGATTGGTCATATTAATACTGGTTACAAAATCACTTGGAATCATTTAATTTAAAAGCAACACAAAACAAAAAGCCCCATAGTGCTTTGGAGAGAAGAGATAGAGGAAGCCTGGCTTTCCTGGATGCTCACCAAATGCTAGGCACAGTGTCAGGGAAGCAGCATGATTTATGAGAAGAGAAAGAGCTGCTTAGTCAGAGAAAGCTACTTTGATTCCTGCCTTGGCCCTAGCTGGGAGAACTTGGATAGATTACTTAACCTCTGTGGGCCTCAGTTTCCTCATCTGTAAAAGAGTGCTAATTACACTGATTATTAAGAATTACAGTATTGGGAAAAGTAAATAAGAAAATGCAAGGAAAATACCTAGTACCATATGCAGCACAGAATAGATATTCAGTTAAAGCCAACCTCCCTTTATGTGCTCTACCTTTCTAGCATTGCTTTAGAGCAGTAATTTAAGAGGAAATAGATTCTGAGAGGTAGAGTAACAGCCATCAAATTACTAAGCAGCATAACCCAGAACAGTGTAAATCTAGAGTTCATGCCAAATGGCAGTATGGGAGTACCTTGAATGTGAAGGGACGACTCAAACCCTTGGGCTTCTAATCCTTGAAAACGATCAAATGTACTGTTAGTCCTGGTTTGGACATAAGCTTTCTACCATACTCCAAAAAGCTCCACTCTCAAAATCGTAGGAATTTTCTTCCTAAAAAAAGAAAGAAAACAAGCAAAAACAAAAATCACAAAAACCTTCACCTTCAGGTGAAATTGGAAGTGATAACCAGAAGAGACATAAGCCACAAGGTATGTGTGTGTATGTGTGTCTGTGCATGTGTGTGTCTCTGTGTGTGTCTGTGTATGTGTGTCTGCGTGTGTCTGTGTGTGTGGGTGTGTGTGTGTGTGTGTCTGTGTGTGTGTCTGTGTATGTGTGTCTGCGTGTCTGTGTGTGTCTGTGTGTGTGTGTGTCTGTGCGTGTGTGTGTGTGTCTGTGTGTGTGTGTCTGCGTGTGTGTGTGTGTGTCTGTGTGTGTGTGTCTGTGTGTGTGTCTGTGTATGTGTGTCTGCATGTCTGTGTGTCTGTGTGTGTGTCTGTGTGTGTGTGTCTGTGCACGTGTGTGTGTCTGTGTGTGTATGTGTGTGTGTGTCTGTGTGTGTGTCTGTGTATGTGTGTCTGCGTGTCTGTGTGTGTCTGTGTGTGTGTGTCTGTGCATGTGTGTGTGTGTCTGTGTGTGTCCGTATGTGTCTGTGTATGTGTGTGTCTGTGTATGTGTGTGTCTGTGTATGTGTGTGTCTGTGGTAGTGGCTCACACATGTACAATCACGTATGTATATATGTGAGAAGGGGGGAAGTGAAATACTAGAAGTTAGTGACTGCTAATTACTAGGTTGCATTTCTCACAGTTCTCGAAGTTTTGTCCAATAAAGATGCTTTAGCAATTCAGAGAGTAAGTGAACATTCAATACACATTCTTCTTAGGGCTATTTTTCATGCAATGATTGACTTATCAGCTCTCAAGTTGTTTGAATTAATATTAAGACTACTGTACATTACACTGTAAACTGGTGTACGACTTGAAATTTGAGCTTTCCTCTCTCCACTCCTCCATCCTCTCAGGGACAGTTCTTTCGGTAAGGCCCTCTCTACTGTGCCTGAGCCCACTGGTTAGAGGACTCAGCCATTCCTAAGGGTCTTTCTCCTGTTTTGCTTCTACCCTAGCAACTTGCATGGCAGTTGTTTTATAGCTCTGGATCACAAAGCAATTCCAGAGTCCCTCAGGCCTAGCTCTGGGGCCTACCCATCCTTACTCATCCTATTTGTCCCCAATAATAGCCTTTAATTGCAATTAACACTCTTTTCTAGCAGAAACAAACTATGAGCCCATGAGTCTGTGGTCAGCCCGTGATCTACTGTGATCACCAACCTTTTGCTTCCTTTCATTCAGGAATGTCCTATTTCATTTCATACTTGTATGTATGGGTTTCTCTCTTAGCATATCTGTTGGCTTTTAGCTTCTTTTATTTCTAACCCATTCTCTAATATTTGCAGGGGGAAACTATCTAAATAGGTAGATTCTCCTCAACACTCCATCCTTTTTAATCAAGTATGACTACTCCCTGCTCCTTTTCTCATAAAACTTAGGTAGTTGATTTTGATCATGAAAGGAGGCAGAATGAGGACTGCAGGGTACAGATTACAAGGACAGAAATTTCAGCTTAATAGAAAAAAGTACTTACTAACAACTGGAACTGTTAAGATGTGGAAGGGGCTGCTTCCTCAGGAAGCAAGTTTTTGTCAGTGGAGCTGTCCAAGCAGAAAGGGCAACCCCAGGGCAGGTATAATTCACATAACAGAACTGCTGGGATCTGTTTTAACACTGGTAGCATATTGTTCCATGAAAACCTTTCACTGGGCATAGAAATCCACTTGAAATTTTAAATTTTTTGCTTATTTTTTAACTGTTCCTTTTATGAACACTTTAAATGTTAGTCTTGCTTTTTAAGCTTCAGGGCAGCTCCCAACTGGCTTTCCTTATTTTTCATCATTAGTTACTATGGAAAAGAGTTAATGCCACTAGTATGAACTTTTTTTCTTCTTTTTTTGTGGTAGTGGCGATTGAACCTATAGAGCACCAAGCTACAGTCGAAGACATTTTTCAAAACTTTTCTTTTGAAATAGACTTGCTAATTTGCTGAGGCTGTCTTTGAACTTCCAATCCTCCTGCCTCAGCCTCCTGAGTAGCCAGGATAACAGATGTGCACCACCAAAACTGGCTCTTACAAACTTCCTGACTCTCTTCATCTGTTTAAGGTGGAGGAAACCACTGTTCCTATCTAATAGATTGGGCAGCCAAAAAGTAGCGAAATAAAATTAATCTTTTCTTGATTCCCAGAACACTTGCCAGCACCCAACTAGGTCATCCAACCACCACTAGTTTATCTATCCTTTCCATTATTTACTCAGCAACTATTACATGCTTGGTACTGAATGGATAAAGAAATAATTCAAATATCAACTCTGTTATTAAGGAAGTTAACAGTATAAGAGGAGAAATTAGGTATATAAAAGGAGTTAGACCGGATCCCACATACGAAAAAGGGGCCAGTGATATCGCTCAGCGGCACGGGCGCCTGCTGGCGCACGAGGTCCTGAGGTCGACCCCCCGGTACCCACAAAAAAAAAAAAAAAAAAAAAAAAAAAAAAAAAAGGAGTTAGAATGCTTTTTTTCTGTAAAGGGCCAGATCATATATAATTTAGGCTTTGTAGACCACATAAGGCCTCTATTATAAATTCATCTGTAATTTCTACCCCCTGCTTTTTAAAAATGTAAATACTATTCTTAACTTGAGAGCTTTACATAAACAGGTTGTGGGCTGGGTTTGGCCCCTGGGCCCCAGTTTGCCCAGCCCTGAAATGTAATGGAGTGATAACTTTCAGTTATATCAGTTAAAGTTGCATTTGAGGTGGGTCTTTAAAGAGGGATTTGATTGCGACTTTGGAAATATGGAAGGGGAATTCAAGGTGGAAGAAGATCATTCCCATTATACACTGTCTCATTTTATTTTTTTAGGGTGATCAATATCATCTGGAAATTTACTAAAAATGAAAAATTTTCAGGCTTACAGTGGTCCTCAAACAGCGCACATCAGAATCACCTGGAGGATTTGTTAAAAGATTGCTGAATCCCGCCCCAATTTCTTATGCTGCTGGTCCAGGGACCACATTTTGAGCATACTGTCTCAGGAGAAGGCTGGGGAAGGAGAGATGGAACAGAGATTGTTATCTACTTTAATGTATGAGAAAGCTGGGAGGCAGAATTGAGAACGAAGAGCTAATGAAAATCACTGTTAGAGACAGAAGAGGCTCTGCAGAGCACCAGGTTCATTACATTTATACCTGTATTCTGAAAAGGCTTTGAGCCCTTGTAAGTTAGTGATGACTTTTTTTCCTCCAGGGCAGGAACTCTAAGTGTTGTTAAGCTCACCCACTGAAGAGAGCAAGTCTTTGGGGGTGAGGGATGTGGTTGGGAGGATCCACTGAGTTTGAGCTACTGTCTTCTTCTGATACATCTGCATATTTTTTTGAGACAGGGTCTCACTATATAGTGCAGGCTGGCCTTGAACTCGCTAATGTAGCCCAGGCTGGCCTCAAACTCACAGCGATCCTCCTGCCACCGTGCCTGGCTTTGGGACTATCTCCTTTGATAAGGAAAAAAAAAAAAAAAAAAAAAAATGGCAGTGCTTCTATTTTAGCATTTAAATTAAGTGGATTCTAAAAACTCAGATGTGGAGCTCAGAGAGGCTGATCTGAGGAGAGGGGAAGCAGGGAAAGACATGCCAGGGAAAGTACACAGAGGAATCTCAGAGAAGGCTAGGGGCAACCAGACACACAAGGAGTCATTAATCTGGCAGACAATGAATGGGAAAAGGCAATTAGCTTGCCTGGGGTGGTAGCGAGCTAGTGAAGTATGCAGTATGGCAATGGAGGGTCTAGTGTAAGGGCAGGGTCACTGAGAGGGAAATGAAAGGGAGGACAAGACAAGGGAGGTTGGAGGTGGGGAGCCACCTGGGGCTAGCACGAAGGGAAAGTGCTCAGGATCTTTATGGATATTCGTCACCCCGTGGAACTGTGCAGGTGTGGCTGTTCACCTGCCAGGCTTCTAGATGTTGTTGTCCTTGGACACAATATAGAAAATGAACTAGGGGCTTTGGTTGTATGTGCACATGCACTCGCACACACACATGCACACAAACATGCAAATGTTTTTACAGCCACCTGCAAAGTCTAACCAGGCACAAGGGTAGACTGAGGACTGCCTGGCTGAACAACTTAAGGACCACATGGTAGAACACTGAAAGAGTTATAACAGACAGTTCTAAACTTCAATTTCAGGAGCTTCTTTCCACATTTTACAGCATGCTTGGTTTTCCTGCCACATGTCTCATTCACATATACTTTCTAGTGTTCTGTTCCTTGCAGGCACTCTGCAGCCTTGCTACTGAATTCTTACCTACCTATACACATTTTCCAGGCACAGTCACTTATTCACCCTCACTCAAGTCATCCTCATATATTAAATACTATCTTCTGCTCCAAAAAATCACTTCAAATGTCAAAGTTGCTTCCATAGCTTCTGTTCCTGCTGTCTGCAGGGCCCTGCCAGCTTTGTCATTCTCACAGAAAAAAAAAAAAGAAAAAAAGAAAAAAGAAAAAAAAATGTACGAATATTGGCTTGACTGAGTAAAGAGCCCAACATAAAGCAGATTGTCCTACCGTGGGATGCAGGTTTGTGGCTATGGTGTCCCCGCCTTCAAGACCATCCCATTTATCTCTCTTTGTTCCACTCACTCTCTCTTCCTGCACAATGCTGCAATCACACACATACTCTGGGTTGGAAAAAAAGAGGACAGCCTAATTTCCTGATGATTATGTTGTTACCTAGCAACAGCCAATCAGGGGCTGGGCTTTTTGTCTGCAGTATTTCATGCAAATAGTTTGGAGAAATTGCAGGGTAACACAGGCTGCTTAGTCTATCTTCTCAGGGGACACATTACAGAATACAACCAACCCAAAAGGGGACTACTGAAGCCAGGCACATGCTTCAGAGAGCAGGCCATCTGATCTCACTCCCTTGCCTCTCTGCCTGGTACCCTCTTATAAATCATGCATGTTCCATGGAGACAATCAGGGAAGCCAAAACTTGAAGAGCAGCTCATCGGCAGCTATGCTTACCCTGGGTCTCTGTGCTGACAACCTGACCCCAGAGAAATCTCTGATACGCTCAAAACCTTACTTCCTTCCCAGGAAGGTAAAGAATGTTGGCTGCTCTATAGCTGTCTATAGAGGACAAGAAGGAGAATCCTCTTCACTTCTCCTATTCAGAAAACAGCTAAAACCTGGCATTTCTCTGATTCAAGAGCCTCAGGCTAGCCTGTCTCACATGGAAAACCCTTTATTTGCAACTTCACTCTTTTTTTTTTTTTTTTTTTTTTGTGGGTACCAGGGGGTCGACCTCAGGACCTCGCACGCCAGCAGGCGCCCGTGCCGCTGAGCGATATCACCGGCTCCTTTTTCGTATGTGGGTTCCGGGAGTCGAACTCGGGCCCTCGCGCTTGCCAGGCAGGCGCTTAAGCCGCTGAGCCATCTCACCGGCCCCCTGCAACTGCACTCTTGTTGGTGCTAACAGGCAAATCCTCATATAAATGGTTCAATGAGACAAACCATATACTTATAACATTCCTTAAAGAGATTTGCTTTTCTTTAAACAAGTACTGAGCATTTGATATAAAACGCTGTCAGGAGCCACACACACCAACTGTGTATGGCTCGAGGACCAGTTCAGTCAGAGCTGGACGGTGCCGTATGAAGTGGACTCAGAAGACAGTCTCCGAGTCTGTCTCCTCAGGGGTAGCAGCCTGGCTTCATAGAGAAGGGATCAGATTTCAGTAGGTTTATTTGTTGTTGACCCAATGTTCAGTACTCCAGAGCCAATGAAGGCATACACTAGAACCTCACTGCTAGATAACTCTTAGTTAACCAGTTCCAACCAGCAGTCTGGTAAAGGTGCGTTGTTGGTTACATAGGGGCAATGAATAGTTAGATCAGCCCAAGTCATCATCAGGAATGGAAAACCAATGGACAATCTCTATCCTGTTGATTTGTAGCATTTACAAATTTGTAAGACAAGATATACTCCAGTCATAAGAAGGTAGTGACAGCTTTCCAACCTCTGACTTTCGCAACCTCCAGTCCAGAGCCACATTAGGGGAGCAAAGAAAAGAACTGTCAATCTGCCTTTGTTCAGAAAGGCAGAGTTAGGGAATCTGACTGGTGGTGGTAGTGGTGGTAGTGGTTGTGGTCAAGTTGTTGCGTAACTCTATTCCCACTGCAGTCCTCCAGTAAATTTCAGAAAATTTTCTCAGTTATGTGCTTTAGTCCTTGTAACACTGGAATACATAATAGAAACCCCATTTTATAGAGAGAAATCTGATGAGTAATTTGCTCAAAGTTATATAGTTATTGGTGAAATTGGCCAATATAAAACTGGTCTTTTGTCTCTGAAGCCTGCACTATCATGGCCACAGAAGGCCCCTCCCCAAGACTTTATAACAATAAAGGTAAAGGAAAAAGGAATGGGAACAAAAAGCTACTTTTCAAAGTAAGAAAAAAATACCAGCTTTTCACATTTATTATAGGTACCTGAAGGTCTTTCATCTGGACCTAATGTTAAATTTTCAATTACTCACTTTCAGTTGCATATTAGAACTACTGGGTGAGCATGTCAGAAATACCTATGCCTAGGTCCCACTCCTGACCAATTAATTAGGAATCTAATTAATTCCTCCCTCTTCTGAGGGAGGAATAGTGCTTTTTTTTTTTATTTGTCTTTTTGAGACAGGGTCTCACTATGCAGTTCAGGTTGGCCTTGAACTCATTTTGTAGCTCAGGCTGGCCTCAAACTCACAGTGATCCTCCTGCCTCAGCCTCTTGAGGGCTAGAATTACAGACATGCACTACTATGCACGGCAGAATGGTGCTTTTTAAAAGCTTCCCAGGAATAGCACAACTACTTTGGAAAATGGTTTGGCCATTTCTTTTTTTATTTTAATTGATACATAATATTTGCACTTATTTATGGGGTACAGTGTGATTTTTGATACATGTAAACAATTAGCATATCCATCACCTCAAACATTTCTGTGTTTCTTTGTGTTGGATTATTCAATATTCTCTTTTCTAGCTGTTATGAAATATACAATAAATTTTTATTAACTATAGTCACCCTACCGTGCTATAGAATACTAGAACTTAATCCTTCTAGCTAACTGTACTCATTAAACCACTTTTCTCCTCTTACTTTACTAGCCTCTGGTAACCATGATTTGACTCTACTTCTATAAGAAACACTCAACTTCTCATAAAAATGAAACATTTACCTACTCTATAGCCCAGAAATCTCATGCCTAGGAATTTATTCAAGCAAGATGAAAACATATTTTCATAAAATTCTTGTACAAAATGTACAAATATGTACAAACATGTTTATGGCAGCTTTATTCTTAATAGCCCAAAATCTGTCATATACCCATACAAGGGAATAAAAACAGAACAATATAAAGGAACAAACTATTGATATATACAATAATAAATGAATCTCAAAAATACTATGCTGAATGAAAGAAACCCCATATATTTTAAGGGTTTTATAAGAATTATTTAATAGGTACAAATACAGTTAAATAGGAAGATTAACTTCTAGTATTATATATAACAGTACAGTGACTATAGTTTATTGTATATTTCAAAATGCTAGAAGAGAGAATTTTGAATATTCCAACACAAAGAAATAATATATGAGGTGATGGATATATTAAATGAAACCGTATGTTCCATTTATATGAATTTCTCAGAATAGGAAAAGTTAATCTATGGTGGAAAAATATCAGAGCAGTGGTTGACTCTAGAAATAGTGGGAAGGCCGAGGGTAGGGAGTGGTTAGGAAGGGGCATGAAGAAACTTCAAGGGTGACCAGTAATAGGGATTTATATTCCAGCAGTGTATACATCTGTCAAACTTACAGAATGGTATTCTTCAGATTGGTGTATTTCATTGTATATAAGTTTTACCTAAAAATAAACAACACTTAACTCTAATAATACGTATGCTGAAGTGTTTAGGAGTGGAGTACACTGATTATGGTAACTTACTTTGAAATAGATTTTAGAACAAGACAAACTGGTGAACAGATAGAAAGATGGCTGGTGTTATGGTTTGGGTCTAGATGTCCCTCATGTGGTCATGGGTGGGACTTTTTCAGAGGTGGCCGAATCTACAGTGTGTGATGCTGGGATTAAGGGTGTGTGATTACTAAATCAGTACACTGATTGGCTTGGCACCACCCTAATTCTGGTAGCCTGGATACAACATAAGGGACAGAAAGAGACTTGTCTTCTCCCTTTTTGTTTTGCTATCTTCTGGCCGCCATGAACGATTTCTCCTCTGCGATGCCTGTCTGCCATGCCACCCTGCCTTGGAGCCAGCCGATTATGGAATGAAACTTCTATAAACCGTGAGCTAAATGAGCCTTTCCTCCTTTAACTTTGGGTGTTGGGTATTTTGTCTCAGTGAGAGAAAAGTAACTAAGACAGATGGATATGTGATGAGCTAAGTTTGACAAAAATGTTAGTTGTAAAATCGATATAGGATATATGTAATTTGGGGAAAATCTCCCCAGGCAAATCCTATGAGCAGTTATTGGGATAAAAGACTGCTTTCAATTTCTTAGTTGAAAAATGCAAAATGAAATAACATTATGCTCCTAAATCTGCAAAGATGATTCCAGCCACGCCACCCCTCCCCCAAGTATGTGAAACCCTGGAATAAATATCTAGGATGAAACAAGACTTCCCAGAATAAGGCTAAATCTTAGGGACACACTATGGCCTGCTTCACACTGGATTTAAACAGGACACATCATTTGATATGTGGTCTCATGGAATGGAGTAACTGAAATCAGGACAGTGCTAAAAAATCTGGACAATATAGTAACTACACTATTCTCTAAATTAAAAAAAGTCTTAACCTCAGTAGGTGTGAAAGTAAAGTACTTATTCACTACTCAGTATATGGCAAAAAGACCTCCTATTTAACCCCCGATTCTCCTCCAGGGCTTATACCTCTGGTCTTCTCAGACTCTGTCGTTTTCTCAAGCTCTGTTTTCCAGAAGTGCACAGGGACAGTACAGGTCCAGGCATTTGGAGAGGAAGAAGCTGCTGTGGCGCCTTAAAGGATCTCAATAGACAGCTGCTTTTAATGGGGTGGGGAAAGAGTGAGGGGAGGAGTTAAGGGGGAAATAATGCAGTCAAGTGCAACACGGAGCCTCTATTCCCTGAGCTGCCCCATTTATTCTGCATAATTGCTTCATTTCCACTGGCAGTGCATCTCCAAATGAATTTCATTCCTGGTGCCTTGGATATCATATTGATTACCAGTTTCATTGATCCCTATCTTGCCAATTAGCATATAAATTAGCCATTTGGGGGGAGGCATTAGGCAAAATTGAATTTTTCCCTTAATCTTCTTTCAGAAGGTAAATGAAAATAGATGTGGCCTGTTAAGGCCCATGGCCTTCCTCTGACACAAAGTGCTGTGTGAACAGCACTTAGGAACTCTCTTGTGGAGGGAGGCAGAAAGAAGGCCCGTGAAAGAAACCTTCCTACCCCTCACTGATGCAGCTGCCATCAGAACCCATTAAGAATTATCCAGAAAACTTGAGGCAGAGGATAGACTTGCAAGTTGAGATAATTTTCTTGGAGGACACAGCTGAGCTGACAGATGGCAAGGCCCTTCCCACAGAGACACAAGAGGAGGACCTGTGATATAGCAATCCCCGTGGTGTTTGTTTCCAAGGCTGGAATGGAGAATACCATTGTCTTCTTTGGTTTAGTGTCACGACTAGGAGTCTGGAATCAGAAGATCTGTGTTGGACACTGTGGAAATCAGTACGGAGGTTCCTCAAAAAACTAAAACTAGAAATTTCATTTGACCCAGCTATTCCCCTTCTAGGTATCATTCTGAAAGAGTTAAAGACATCATATTACAGTGATACATGCACATCCATGTTTATGGCAGCACAATTCATAATAGCTAAATGTTGGAATCAGTCTATATGTCTATCAACAGATGAATGGATTAAGAAAACGTGGACTTTATAAACAACAGAGTACTACTCTGCCATAAAGAAGGATAAACTTGAGTTGTTAATATGTAAATGAATACGCCTTGAGACCATAATATCAAATGAAATAAATCAGCCACACAAGATTGAGTATCGCATCGTGTCTCTTATATGAGAAACCCAAAATGTAAATAAAGAGCAAAATAAAAGATAGGAAGAAGGGAAATCTTTTCCAAATGGGAAGGAAATCAAGAGGTGGACGGAGTGAGGAGGGAGAGAAAGGAAAGGGGATGAAAAAATAATTGAGATCCATTATGTACATGTACCAACTCCCCACAACAAATGTAATCATTATGCAATGCAAATGTACTAATAAGAAATAAAAACTGGAAAAAAAGAGAAGGTCCATTTTGGAATGCCTGCTCTGCCTCTTACCAGCTGAGCAGTCTGGAGTATGTTATCCTCTCTAAGCCTTACTTTCGTCTTCTGCAGGATGGGGATAATCACAGCACCTATCCCATTGGATAGCTGTAAGGACTGAGGGAAAGAGGATTTATGTGGAGCATTTCATATGGGGCCTGGCATACAGTAGTTCTCATGGAGTCTTCTCTTCCAGCACTGCCAGGACCGGAGGCCACACAGGTACTTGACAAGGACACCTAATGCCAGGTTGCTCCAGAGGCAGCTGCTCAGCTTTGAAGTACACATTCGTCTAGACTCCCAGGTACTTAGGTCCCAGGAGAGGTCACAGTCCCTGGAGCAGCAGGATCACATCACTGGGAACATGCTGACAATGCAGAACCATGGCCCACCCCAGACCCACTGCACCAGGAACTGCCACGCATATGAGAGCTTGAGCACTATTTTGAGTCTTACACTATTAGAGAAGGAAGGGACTTGGGTGACCACTTAGTCAAAAGCCCACGCTCAGAAAGATCAGGCAGCTGGCCCACAGTGAGGCCATGGCACAGCCCAGATAAAGCTTTTGCTCTCCTCACCGGAGATTAGTCTAGATTCACGGTGGCCCTGCTGAGGTGGTGTCTCCGGCAGCATGGAGCTGTGCTCCCTTTCTCTGGAATGGTCTTAGTAGCAGCAGTTCTGATCCAGCCTTGAGATCCAGCCACTGTGGGCTTTGAAAGAAGGCTCAGCTCCCTCTGGGATGCTGTTGGGGATTAGGAGGTCTGGTTACTGCGATGACCTCACAGAAGATACTGAGGCAATGGAGGAGAGCCCCGTTGATGACCTCTGTGACCCTCTGCCCTTTGAACTCTGAATGTTTCCCACAAGGACACACTAGAAACTGTGGATGATGATGCCCACAGGCAGGGCAACTGGGTGGCAGAGGGACTCAGTGGTGGGGAGGTAAAGTGGGAGGAAGGTGTGTCTTTCACTGTATACCCTTTTGTATCTTTTGAATTTTGTTCTCTGTGCATGTAAAACGTACCAAAGAATTACTTAGTAAATAATACTTTTAATAAGAATGCCTCAGACAGATGGCAATTACAAACAATATCCCATCTGGCCCCGCCATTAGATCATCTATTCCACTTATGTCTATCTGCTCCACCCACCATCCTGAAACCTGAAACTTAAAGCACTGTGCAAAGATTCAGAGGCTGGAAAACAAATGAAGACACTCTGGTCTTACCTCAGCACAGTGAGCATGACTAAGCTGCTTCCTCATTAGAAAGTGGAGTGCTTTGCAACGTTTTAAATTATATTAAGTAGGTATAAGTATGATTTAAACCCCACCTCCACCCCATGGTATCACACTGCGAAGAAGGATTGGACTTTGCTCTAATGGGCTTGGAATAACAAGTAAAAATGAAAGGGCTCTTAGCGTGTTACAAACAGAGGATGTATCATATAATGTCACTTTTATTGAATACATGTTACTTAATGTATTCAATAGCTTAGCTGAGAGAATATATTCCAAAATGTTAAGAATGGCTGCTTTGAATGATAGGGTTACTATAGATTTTTATTTTCTCATTTGTGCTTTTCTTTATTTTCTAAATTGTCTATATATTTTTTAAAAATCTGGGCTCCAACATCACAGAATCCTTAGCATATAATAGAAGTGAAAGATAAAACCCCTGGAAAAGGATCCTTCTTTATCTGGACAGTGGGTCACTCAGGAGCTAGTGGCATAGGAATGCCTGCATGGGCCACGGTATTCAGACACCTGCTGCACCAGGGGTTGGAAGCATTATTGGTCTCCTAAATCCATATACCAGAGGCCTCCAGAACTATTTGGTATTTTTCAGAGCTAGAAGGCACACGCGGTTGGGAGGCACCAGATTCCTAGGACTGTCTCCTACCAGAGAGTTTAGGTAGCTAAAGACAGCTCCTGATCCAGATATTGAAGAAGTGTTCTTGGGCAAGTCAAGTTGACCTTTTCAGCCTCAGTTATTGCTGTTTGGCGGGCAGGTGAAAGAGACACGGACTTTGACATTATTGTAAGGCTGATGAAAATGTACATAAGGCAAAATGTGAACAATTCTACTGCAGAGATACGAAGTGAATGGTGCAGCAGGAGAGTGGCATGTTGGGGTGTTCGGGCCTCTGTCCTTCACTGCCAGCGTGATCTAGGATGAGGCTCTGCACCACACTGAATTACTATTTCCTCATCTACAATGGAAATTGCATCTCTTGAAGAGACACTCTGAGGAATGAAGCAGATACATGTAAAACCTCTGGAATAGTACTCACACACAGCAGACCTTTCACAGAAGAGGCTATAATTATTATTATTTTGGGCACAGAGCTCACTAAGGCCACCAGGGCCATATTATAATCACATTATCATCATTGCTGTCCCCTTTTCCAAGGAGCCATACAATTATAGGTGAGTGTATATCAAAAAGCTCAGTTATTGGCTCCAAGTTCTCCCCACAGGTGCCACACAAAGAGGCCAGTCTTTTTATTTGCTGTCATTGACCTTAGCATGCTTGCCTTTGGAGATATGCAAACAGCCCACATAGCTTCTGGTCAACTTTTCTTTCTTTTTTCAGGCTTCCCATGACCCAGTGGGTGGTTTATATCTTAGGGATGTGACTAAGTCCACTCTTTTGAAATGTCTGTAACAAGGCCCCTGCACCGTGGAATTTTGCAAAGAAGCTGGTACTTCTGAAGTAACAGGGAACAGGAGAGACTAAAGGAACAGAAATCAAATACCTTTACCTTGATACATATTTGGTGGGAATGTTCAGGATATATTGAGGGGGAAGAGGAGGAAAGAAGCTTTAAGATATTTACAAAATAATATCAAGTGAACATAACTAATCCACAGTTATGTCTAACTTTCACAGTAACTATGTTTCTGAAAACTGATATGTCAATAGTCTTATTTATAAGGTATGGCAGACTCAGAAATGAGCAAGAAAAAGACTGGGAAAATAAGCAAGAGATATAAACAAGCAATTCATCATTATTTGTAAAAACCCTAAATAATAAATTTATAAAAGATGTTTAATCTGCCTCAAATTTAAAGAAATACAAATTAAAATAGTAACTCTAGGATTAAAAATTTGATAATATCCAAGGCTGAAGTAAGATGTGTAATGCACTTCTAAAACTGCTGGCAGGAATGTAATTTTGAATATCCTTTTTAATGGGAAATTAGCAATAGATAATATTTTTAGGCACATTCTCTTTGACCTAAGAACTCTGTTTATAGGAATTTACATTCAGGAATACTTGGCTCTTAAGTTTTCAGATGTATGTATATTACAGCATTGCTCTTTCGTGCCATCCAAACAAATTAATGTCACTTTCATGCTACAAAGTAATTTGTATTTGGACTGGAGTCTTTTACTCTTCCCGGACAGCTTCCCTAAGACTTTCGTTTATTTACTATTTTTTAAATGTGTAGAAAAATGATACCACGACCCACTGATATATCTCCTCTTTCTGAAGACCAAGCACAGACATCTGAAGCACATTATTTCAACTTAGATCATTGATGTTCATTATAGCGTTGCTTGTCATAGCAAAAACCTGGAAACAAATCAAGTATTCATCAGCAGTGCAGCAGTAACATTAAGAATACCAGCAATGAAAGAGCAAAAATAATAGTGGCTAATACTCATTGAGCACTTACTCTGTGGTTGGCAGGCTCCAATGCTTTACTTAAATCATCACATTTAATCTTCACCACTTCTATGATGTAATAAGCATTGGATTTTTCCCATCTTATAAATGAAGAAAATGAGACCCATAGAGATGTCTACAGTCACTTGGCAGGTGGTAGAGCAGGATTTTGAAATAGTCTTGTTCTAGAGCTCATGTTCCATTATGCCATATACGCGTATCCACATACACATAACACATAATGATAATTCTGCATCAGTTAAAAAGAATTGGCCAGAATTGCACATGTTGATACAGAAAGACTTCTAAGACACATTATTAATTGGAAAGATCTAAGTTGGAATAATGTGCTTCAGATGTCTGTGCTTGGTCTTCAGAAAGAAGAGATATATCAATGGGTCGTGGTATTATTTTTCTCCACATTTAAAAAATAGTAAATAAATGAAGGCCTTAGGGAAGCTGTCTGGGAAGAGTAAAAGACTCCAGTCCAAATATAAATCACTTTGTAGCAATAAAATGACATTCATTTGTTTGGGTGGCAGAAAAGAGGGAGTGGTAAATGTGACTTTTAATACTGGTTTTCCTAAACTAAATTATTTCTTCAGTATGGTGAGGGAATAGGACCTGAAAGAATGAGAAGAGGTGATAAGAGAATTGGTATTAAATCTCAAAGGCCAAACCAAAGTTTAGATTTAAATGCAATACAGGTCATTGTGGGCTTGTTTATAAAAACAAGCGGTTGACATGATTATATATTTTTTGCAGAGGATTGTTCCAATGGCTACATATGCAATAGAACAAAGCTGCAGAACAAAGCTGGGAGAACATGTGTGGGTATTATAGTGACATGAGCATAAGATCATCAAAGTTTGGGTGCATCTTTAGGAAGGGGAACTAGGAAATGCAGCATAGCTGAAGTCTAATGTTTCAGTGAAACTTAAGCCATGTCATAGCTTTTGTGCATTTGGTAGCTACTTGCCCTGTCTATCTTCTCACTATTCTTGTACATTCTGAGTGATACCACCTTAGTCTAGGACCTCGTAATAATGTGGATGAGTCACTGAAAAAGGCTTCTAACAGGTTTCCTGTTTCCTGTGTCATTTCTCTAATTCATTATGGCCAGATCTACTAGTTTCATCTTTCTATAACACTGGCTTTACCCTCCACTGCCATAAAGCCTTGAATAATAGAGCTTTAGAAGAGGATTCATGTAACTTAGTGTGATAGTCAGTGACCGCTAATTGACTCTACCCATCCAACAGCCCTGTTCATTCATTCAACAAAGTATTGTGCAGCAATCATGTGCCAGGCACTGCTTGTAACACAAGGGGTACAAGAATGAAAAAAATAGATCAAGTCCCTTCCTTATAGAATTTGTATTCTAGCTGGGGAGACAGAAAATAAATCTCAGGCGGCATGAGAGAAAAGTAGAACAGGATCGAGGGCACGTGGGGCAGGGGGAATAGAGAAGGTTGCTAGTACAGAGGGTTGCCACAGACTGTCTCACCAATAAGGGATATTTGAGCAGAAACCTGAAAGAAACAGAGGGAGTGAGCTGTGTAACTCCCTTGAGGAAGAGCATCTCAGGCAAGGAGAAGAACAGTAACAAAGGCTCTTGACGTGAGAGCTTGTGTCACATATCATAGAATAGAAAGACCCCAATGTGGCTGAGCCAATCAGAGATGCCGAGTGGGGTATACTGAAGGTTACTCCTATGAGCAGAAGTTCTCAACTGAGGGCAGTTTTATCCCCAGGGAACATTTTGAAATGTCTGCAGACATTTTTGTTTGCCACTGGGCCCAGGGAACATTTTGAAATGTGTGCAGACATTTTTGTTTGCCACTGGGATCCAGTAGGTAGAAACCTGGAATGCTGCTAAACATCTACAACGCACAGAACAGCACCTCCTCCCCAACAAAGAATTATCCAGCTCCAAATTTTAGTAGTGTCAAGGCAGAGAAACCCCACTGTAGGGCCAGGTAGCCCTTTGGAGGGACTCTGGCTTTTACTTTATGTGAGATGGGAAGCTGTCAGAGGGTTGTAAGTAAAGGGGTGAAGTTTTCTAATTTATATTTTTAAAGTATCTGGTTGGCAATGGAGAATGGACTGCAGATGGAAGGGGCTGGGGCACAGATCTGTCAGGAAGCTTTTGTAACCACTAAGGAGGTAAGTAATAGTAGTGTGAACTAGAGTGCTATGATAAAAAGGAGTAAGAAGTGGTCCGATTCCATGTGTATTCTGAAGGTCGAACTGATAGGATTGGTTATTTCATCAAAATGAACTATAATCACTTGGTGTTTTTACTCTACAGTACCACAATATGCCAAGCTCATTCCTGCCTTTGTTCTTGCTATTCCCTTCTTCCTGCCCTGGTCTGCTTTTCTTAACTGAGCAAAGTCTAATCAGTCTGGATTTCAGGATTTCAAGCAAGAGCTTTTCTTAACCAAAAGAACCCTCTCTTCTCCAAAACATCTTCAGATTTTCTAGTCTACATTGCCCAATTTAACCTTCAATATTCTTTTCACAGATGTGATGAGATGCCATACTTTAAGGGGAAAAATGAGTAGGTACCTACTAGTATCACTTATGCAATATAATAGAAGTCCTAGCCACCATAGCAGGGCAAGAAAAAGAATTTAAATATATAAAGTAAAAACACAGGGAAGGAAGAAAACTTGTTCTTACTTGCAGATTACATAGAAAATCTGATTGAGTCCACAGCTTGACAATTAGAACTAGTAAAAGTTTTGCAAATTCCTGGCCACAAAACCAACATGTGGCAGTCATATGTATTTTTATATACTAGCGATAAAGAGTTAAAATGAAATCTTAGAAAGTACACTGTTTAGAATAGCAACAACAAGAAAGTACACTGTTTAGAATAGCAACAACAAAGATAAAGTACCTAGGAGTAGAACTAAAAAAAGATACACAAGACACTCAGGGGGTAAGTGATAAAAATTTAGTGAAAAACATTTAGGGAGGGTTGAGGGAGGGGAGAGGAAGGGGAGTGAAAAATTAAGATGTTTTATGTACATGTACCAACTCCACACAAGGAATGTAGTCATTATGTACTGCAAACATGTACTAATAAAAAATAAAAGTTGAAAAATATTAAAAGACCTAAATAAACAGATATACTACATTCATGGTTTGGAAAACTTCATATTATGAAGATGTTATTTCTTCCTAAGTTCATCTATAGATTAAGTGAAATTCCAATTTAAGTCTCCACAGTTTTAAAAGAGAAACTTGACAAACTGATTCTAAAATTTATGTAGTAATGCAAAAGACCAATAATGGACAAATCACTCTTCAGAGAAAGAAGAACTGCCCTATTAGACATCAAGCTCTGATCATTAACGGCAAGTTTGTTATTAACACTATCTGGGATAGACACTGTTCTTGACCTGCAATAGTGACTGTCCCTTCTTCATTTCATGATATCATACTGGTAGCTTTAAACCGATTATGGTGGTAGTATTCACACTACAGCAATCAGAAAATACTACAGACCAGTGCTTTTTGTGTATGGGACAGGAGTGGGAAGAGCCAGTTACTAAATATTTACCAGCACAATACTTAATGGAGTCAAACAGAGATTCTCAAAATACATCCACATATTTACAAACACTAGTTATATAACAGATAGGTTTATCATACCAGTAGAGAAAAAGCAGTCATATTTCATTAAATGGTATGTGAAAACCAGGCATTCATATGGAGAAATGAAATTGATATCCCATTTCGGAATGAACTCCACACTTAAGCATATTAAATTTTTAAGTGAAAAGATAAAAATATTAGAATTTTAGAAGAAAATGTGGAGGAAATCATAATGACTCCATAAAAAGAAAAATTTAAACTAGAAAATATTGATAAATTTGACTAAATTAGAGGGAAGAGAAAATGGTGAAGTAGTGATTTGCAGCCAAATTCAGCCTCTATGGATCCAGAATCCAGACAATGGAAGATAACAACTTGGTGAAGGAAAAAAAAAAAAAAAAAAAAGAGAGAGAGAGAGAAGTAGACTACCAGGATATAGCTGGAAAATAATGAGCCTTGAAATCTAGAGATCAAAAATGCCAGCCCCAGGCCGGTGAGATGGCTGAGCTGCGTAAGCGCCTGCCTAGCAAGTGCGAGGTCCTGAGTTTGACTCCCGGGACCCACATAAAGAAAGAAAAGGGCCGGTGGTATCACTCAGCAGCACAAGAGCCTGATGGCAAGTGCGAGGTCCTGAGTTTGACTCCTGATACCCACATAAAAAAAAAAAGCCAGCCCCAACCAGCCTATCCTTTCCTTGCAGAGTAGCCACTGAGCAAGAGAATAGGGATGGCAGGTAAGGCAAGGATAGTGCAATTGGTGCTGGTATTTTTTTTTTTTTAATGTGGGTACCGGGAGTCAAACTCAGGACCTCGCGCTTGCCAGGCAGGCGCTTATGCCGCTGAGCCATATCACTGGCCCAGTGTGGGCATTTTTGATCACTAGTTTTCAAAGCTAATTATTTTCTGGCTAGGTCTTATTTTTGGGGAAAGAGGGTAAAACCTACAGAGAAATAGCATAGCAGGATACAAATTCAGTAGAATAGCAAGACACAAAGTCAACGTGCAAAATCAATAGCATTTCTATACACCAATAATAAACTCAGGGAAACAATACCTTTCAGAATAGCATCAAGAAAAATTAAATACTTAGGAATTAACCTAACCGAGGAAGTAAAAGAACTCTACAACCAAAAATACAGTACTTTGAAAAAGGAGATTGAGGAGGACATCAGAAAATGAAAATATATCCCCTATTCCCAGCTAGGCAGAAAAAATATAGTCAAACTGGCCATACTTCCAAAACTGGTACACAGATTTAATGTAATCCCAATCAAAATACCAATAGCATTCCTCACAGAACTAGAGAAAAAAATCTTAAAATTCATATGAAACAGGAGAGACCCAGAATAACAAAAGCAATATTGGGCAACAAGAGTGAACCAGGAAGTGTCACGATATTGGACTTCAAGTTATATTACAAAGCTACAGGGATAAAAACAGTATGGTACTGGCACAAACAAACAAACAAACGAAGCAGGCCTGTGGGTAAATAGAATACAGGATGCAGAAACAACTCCAGGGACATTCAGCTGCCTGATTTTGACAAAGGGGCAAAAACTTATGCAGGAGGAAAGAGCCTCTTCAACAAATGGGAAAACTGGTTATACACAGGCAGAAGACTGAATCTAGACCCATATCTCTCACCATGTACTAAACTAAAATAAAAATGGATAAAAAATCTAAATTTAAAACAATCTGCTGGAACATGAAATAGGTAAAACTCTTGAATATATAGGTGTAGGCAAGCACCTTCTGTAAAGAACCCCAAATGCACAAGAAATAATACCTAGAATCAACAAATGGGATCATATCAAATTAGAAAGCTTCTGCACAATAAAAGAAACAACTAATAAAGTGAAAGAGGCAACCTACAGATTGGGGAAATTTTTTTGCCAGCTATTCCTTGGACAGAGGACTAATATCTACAACACATAAATAACTAAAAACAATTAGACCCCCCCAAATAAAAGATCCAATCAAAAATGGGCAATTGAAATGAACAGACACTTCCAAGAAGTAATACAAATGGCCAATAAATACATGAAACAATAGACAGCATCTCCGGCCATTAGAGAAATGCAAATTAGAATACACTGAGATTCCATCTTACTCCAGAAAGAATGGTTATCATCAAGAAATCAAATAATAACAAATGCTGGAGGGGCTGTGGGGAAAAAGGACCCCTTTTACACTGTTGGTGGGAATGTAAACTAGTACAACCACTATGGAAATTAGTATGGAGATTCCTCAAAAAACAGAAATTCTGTTCAATCTGGCTATTCCTCTTCTAGATATTTTCCTGACAGTTAAAGCATATTACAGTGATACAAGTGCACCCAAGTTTACAGCAGCACAATTCATAATAGCTAAATCTTGGAAGTGGCCTATATGTCCATCAACAGATGAATAAAGAAAATGTGGTATTTATACAAAATGGAGTTCTATTCTGCCATAAAGAAGGATAAACTTTAGTATGTGGGAAGGGGACCAACAGATGAAGCGGGGAGGAGTCAAAGGAGGGGAAGCCAATTTCAAAAAAGAATTGAGAGGTGTTATGTACCAACTCCCCACGAGGAATATGGTCACTATGTACTACAAGCATGTAGCAATAAAGAAATAAAGAAACAATTGACTACTTTAAAATGAAAAACTTTTGTTGGTCATAAGGCATCATAATAAGATTTATACTAAGTAGAAAAAAATCTGCATCATACATAATGAAAAAAGGATTTGTGTATGAAATATTAAAAAGAATTTATAATCCATAGGTAAAAGATACAGTACTGTAGAAAAATGAGCATTAGAGTTGAATTGGATTTTCTCTTTTGTGCATGCTCTCAGGCCAAATTTATAAAAATGTCACTTTATTAATTATCAAAAAAGTATAAATTAAAGCCACAGTGAGATAAAATTTCATACCCATGAAACTGATATCAATTTTTTTTTTTTTTTGTGGGTACCAGGGGTCGAACTCAGGACCTTGTGCGCCAGCAGATGCCCGTGCCGCTGAGCGATATCACTGGCCCTTTTCTCGTATGTGGGTTCCGGGAGTCGAACTTGGGCTCTCGCGCTTGCCAGGCAGGCGCTTGTGCCGCTGAGCCATCTCACCAGCCGCTGACATCAATTTTATAGAGTGACAATATCAAATACTGGGGAGGTTATGGAACAATGGTAATCCTCATGCAGATGGGGTAGGAGTATAAATTAATATAATCACTTTAGAAAACAGTTTGGTATTTCACAACAAAGTTGAAATACCCTTAGTGTACGACCTGGCAATTTATGTGTATAATATATACCCACCCTATGAAAACACTTGCACATGGTTCATAAGGTGACATGTATTATGATGTTCCAGGAAAAACTGTTCTTTTTATAGAAAAAAACTAGAAATTACCCAAATCTCTATCACAAACAGAATAATAAAAAATATTGTACACAGTAATCCAACAGAATGCAACAGTGAAAATGAATGAATGACCTACAATCTCTTGCAACACAGTATATTTCAAAAACATAATTTGGAGCAAAAGAAGCAAGACTCAGAATTGATACAGACTCATTCCACTTATAGAGTTCAAAACCAGCTATTACTAAAAATGTATACTGTTAAAAATAACAGTATATGTTTAGGGAATAATTCATGTGTGGAATAGGCAGGGGAAGAAGGACAATATAATCATGAAGGGGCAAACATATGTCTTCTAGGGTTCTACTTCCTAATTTGAGTGAGAGGACACGTAAATGTTGTCCATGTTATTCTTCAAATACTACATATACATTCTACATTCTATATAATTAAACAGTTAGTGATAAAACAAAGTTAAAAAATCATCTTATCTTAGGCATGTCCAACCTGTGGTCTGTGGTGTGGGCTGCATGCGGTCCTAGACAGCTAAATGCCCCCTAAAATCACAGATTTTCAATGTTATATGTGATTTTCAGTGATATTTTTCATGAATTTACATGGTGCTCAAGAGCAGACTGCCTAGAGACATAACGCTGAGTAGAAGAGGGCACAGCTCCCCTCTTGCTCCTGTCACACACGGTCAGTTGAATCGAAACCTGTCTGTATCAGAAGTTATACGCACCTATGTGACTTGGTGAGTAAAATGAAATGATTACCAATAAAAGTATTTCAACCTACCTACATGTGTGTGCCTGTGAAGACATGAGTTTATTCTTATTAAGCAGCCATGTATGTTTTCTTAATTAATTATTAAACTTGGGCTTGTATAATTTTGTGCAATGATTTATAAGTTGAAATATTTTTAGCACATGTGCTATAGGAAGTACAGAAATATATAAAATAATTTTTTGCTCACGATATTGTTATATTTACAAAAAATCACTAATACTAGAGATGCTATAATAAAAATTTTAAAGAACAATTTTTGTTAAATACATTAACTACAGTATATGTTTTATATGTGGCCCAAGACAATTCATCTTCACTCATTGTGGCCCATGCAAGATGAAATGTTGGACACCTATGGTCTACCGTATGCAAAGATACTGTGGATATTAAACTAAGATTGATCAGATTCCATCTCCACACTGCTAAAACTGCTTCCACTAAGGTCAAAGACATCAATGTCACTAAAGCTAATAAATGTATTCAATTCTCATATTTCTTGGTGTCTGAGCAGCATTCAGTACTGCTGACTCTTCTTCAAATGGAGTCTTACCTTAGCTTTCATGAAACCATATTCTCCTGGCTATTCCTCTTCAGCCTCCTTCACAGGCCATTTCATATTGGAGCTCCTTAAGGTCATCCCTGGAACCTAGTTTTGCAAACTCTAGATGCTCCCTGCCTATAGCTTCAATTACCATCCACGCAGCAAAGTTTTAAAAACTCCAGCTCAGAACTCTCCCCAGAGATCCAGGTGGATGAATCCCATTACCTTGTCAACATCTCTACTAGGATGTTTCAAAACAACTATACTTTAAGCTGTTAAAAATGAAAGTTATGATTTCTCTCCAAAACAGTTCTAATATTCTTTCTCAGTGAATAGCATTACCAGTCATCCTAGACAGTCTATTCAGGAAAACCAATAGTCTTTTCATTTTCTTCTATAGAAAAAAAGCACTCACTCCCCCCCCCTTTTTTTCCCTTGAAAAGGTTGAAAACAAGAGAAGTTTTTCTGGTGATGACTCTAAGTAGAAATAAAATCTTTCAAAAAAATCATTATTTGACAATTTAGGCTCCCTACATAGAGGGAACTCCATGAAGTTAGTTCTCTTCCCTCTAATTAAGAGTTTTTCCAAAATGCAACAATAATAATGTGTAATTAAAGCATTTTCCTCTCTCCTTTTTTAAACCCCTGTATACACATTTTCTTATCTCTTCCTTGCACTGCACTTTTTACCCATAACTGGTTCTTAGTTTCTGATTTTTCTTCATTTTCTGTTCTACTTTTTTCATATTTCCCTTAGTCCACTTCTCTGTGATTGAATCAAAACATGTATTTCAATCAATCAATATTTATTGAGAACCTACTATGTACACTGTGGGATACAGTGATGATCAAGATAAGATTCTTAATGTGTTTTATAACTGACATGGAGCAAAATGTTTTATATTTGACAGTCAGACAGTAATATGAGCTTAAAAATGTTTTATATTTGACAGTCAGACAGTAATATGAGCTTAAATTAGGAGATTAAAATAGAATGATTTGATGGAGAATAACTAGGTGGTTATTTTAGATTAGGTGTTCAGGAAAGGCCTTTCTCAGAAGGTAATGTCTAAAACTGAGATCAAATTACAAGGAGACAGTTACTGCACCCTTTGCACTAGTTAGTACAAAGACCTTAAGAGAAACAAATTTTGGATGTTTGATGGCTGCAGACAAGACAGAAATCATGTAAAATATGATGAATTCAGGGACTCCATCACACAGCTCTCTGTATGACTAGAGTAAGTTCATTCTTTTAGAAATGTATTATTTTTAATATTTGTAAGATCTATAGCAATGTTACAGATTCTGTTCCTGTTACTGGTTATCTATGTTTTTCCTTTATAAATCTTTATAAGGGTTAATAATCTTATTAGCCTTTAAAAAGAACTAACTTTTGCCTTTACAGATCCTCTTTATGGGAGGATTTTGTTTCATTAATTTCTGTTCTTGCCTTTTTATTTCCTTGCTTCTTTCTTTGGGTTTAATTTGCTGCTGCTTTCCCCTAACTTCTTGAGGTGATGAATTTAAAGCTATAAAGCTCCCTTTAAGCTTAGCTTTATTTATACCCCAGAAGATTTTATACATAGTATTTTTTATTATCATTCAGTTATTTTCTATTTTCTTTTGTGATGGGTTATATAGAAGTACACTGCTTACTTTACAAACAGTTGGTGTGGGGGTGTTTACAGGCGCCTGTTCCTTGTTCAATACTAACATAATTGCCCTGTGGTCAGGAAACATAATTATGTGTGATTTTAATTCTGTCAAATTTGTTGAGAAGAGCACTATGGTTCAATATATGGCTAATTTTCATAAATGTTCCATGTATGCTTGAAAAGAATATGTATTCTGCAGTTGTTATGTATAATTTCTATACGTTTATTAATACAATTTGATAATTGTTACTTGTGGTCGATTGACTAGTGCTCAACTTGTAACACCCAGCTGAACTAAATCAGTTTGGTGCTCGGTGTGGAAGGCCCACCTGAGGATTGTTGCGAACAGCATAAAAAGCAGAACTCGAGGGGAAGATGGTGTGCTGTTGATTCTCCTGGAGAAGCATGTTGTGCTGGCTTTCCTGATATGAACTCGGATGTTATCATCGGAGTTCAGGACCTCGTTTGTCACTGAGGATGGCTGCGGTTCTTTTCGGAGGGAGCTCTGGTCCTTACTTTGAGCGTCGCTTCCTGGCTTCAGTGCAGATCCCTCAGCCTGCTGGCACAGATCCTTCATCCTGCTGGCGCAGACTTTCTAGCTTCCACCACTGACCTTTGGGCCTTCCCAGCACAGATCCTTGATACAGACTTGCATGAGATATTGTCACGGGCTCTAGGCTTCCAGTTGGATTTGGGGGGGGGGCATTGCCATGGGCTCTAGGTCTTCAGCTGGACTCATGCAGGACATCGCTGTGGGATCCAGGCCCTCAGCTGGATTCTTTAGGTCTTTAGTGTGTGGACAGATCTCCTGCACTCTTTACATTTGACTCTTTGGGTGAATATTATAAAATAACCCTATAAATTATGTGTCCTATATTAAATCCTTCCTCTTGGTAAACCAAAACTACATTACTCAAATCCTATTGAAGTTTTAACTGCTTGTTATATCAATCCTGAGGAAGGTATGTAAACACAAAACAACTTAATAGTAAATTTGTCTTTTTCCTTGGAGTTCTGAAATTTTTGCTGTATATATTTGGTGTATACAGCTATTCATTTATTTTTGAAGAGATGGGGTCTTCCTACATTGCCCAGGCTGGCCCTGAACTCCTGGGCTCAAGTGATCTTCCTGCTTCTGCCTCCCAAGTAGCAGGGACTACAGGTGCATTCCACTGTGCCTGGCCAGATGCATATAACTTTAAAATACTTATATATTCCTAGTAAATAAAACATTTCTATTATTTTGAACTAATCCCTTTTATCTCTAGACATGTTTTCTGACTCAATGTAATTCTATCTATTGCAAATATAGCTATATAGGCTTACTTTTGGTGTGCAGGTGTGTCCCTTGTATATCTTCCTTCTGATCTTTTTGTTTGCTTATATCAGGGCTTCTCAATGTTGGCATTATTATTATTATTATTACTTTTGGTACTGGGAATCGGACTCAGGACCTTGCACTTGCCAGGCAGGCACTGTGCCACTGAGCTATATCCCCGGCCTTGGCATTATTAATATTAGGGCCAGATTAATTCTTTGTTGTGAGGGCACACTCTTGCACATTGTAGTTTACAATAGATCCCAGCTAGTTATGGTGATCAGTAACTCCAGAGACTGTTAAAATAATTGTTAAAGTAATTCCAGAGACTGTTAAATATCACCCTTGGGGAGAAAAATCACCCCAAGTTGAAAACTGCTGACTTATATTTTAGGTGTGCCTTCTATAAATAGCAGACCGTTGAATTATTTTATTCAGTATGATATTCTTTGTCTGTTAATGGGACGTTTAGCCCATTAATGTACTGGCAACTTATTTGCTTTTTTCTTAAAATGCCTTTGTGATAGTTAACTGTGGTGTCAACTTGGGTAAGAAACGCCCAGCTGATTGGTTTAGCATAGTTTTGGATGTGTATGGCTGATGGACTTACTGAAGAGGGAAGACCTACCCCGGGTGTGGGTGGCACCAACCAGTAGGCTTGTAGCCTGGATGGATAAGAAGGGAGAGAAAGAAGTCTCACTTCTGCTGCTCTGGAGGAGTTCCAGCCTTCATCACTGCCTTTGGACATCTATCTCCGGGCTTCTAGTTCAGACTCTTCAGCCTCCAACACAGACCCTCCGGCTTCCCAGTACAGATTCTAAAGGGACTCTGCAGTGAGCTCCAGGTCTCTTGCGCTTTTGACTGGATCATGCAGCTCTCCGGTATGCAGGTGGCCCTTTGCATTCTTCCATACCTGACTCTGCAGGTGGCCATTGTAAGTCTACCTTGTAAGTCATATTATATTTATACTTTTATGTATCTATATATCTTGTATACATTATTAAATCTTAACTAGTGAACTCTGATACAGCCTTTAATGTTCCTTCTTCAATACCTACCTGAGATCAATTTTCTCTCTGTCTATGCCCAATTATGGGAAGAAGAGAAAGAATGTATAACCTTAAAACTAATTAAGACACTTTGAAATTATTAAACCCTTCTGCAGAGCTGTTGCTAGCTATTTGGTGATTTTATGCAAATTAAAACAGGGTACCTCTTATGGGTAGAGGCTGCCCTACTGGCACATGGTTTGGCAAATGGAAGAACCTTTGTGGAAATTAGAAAAAGGTACCCCTTTCTGTGCACAGAAACAGCTCGGAGCCAGGCGCAGGCTCTGACAACTACAATGAGTAGATTTTGGCTTCTCTTACTCCCTTGGCAGGAGTTCCTTGTTCAACAAACAATCTGCAAAAAGAATTATCGAGGCCTCAGTCTTTTGGCTTCCATTGTCATTATTAAGAAGTTGGCATCAATTTACCTGTTGCTTCTTTGAAGGCAAATTATTTAACTATTACTGTTATTCTCCTGCCTCAGCATCCCGAGTCTTGGGACTGAAGGGATGTACCACCACACCCAGCTTACTTATTATTTTAAAAGACTTGTCTTTGGTTAGCTGCAGTTTTATTATCTTTTATTTAAGTGAGTATTCTTTTCATTTGCCAGCTTAGCATTCATTATGTTTCTTGAACTAGTACATGAATGTTTCTTATCATTTAAGGAAAATTGTCAGACATTATCTTTTCAAATATGCCTATTTTTCAAAATTCTTTTATCCTCTGGGACTTTCATTTATGTTACTAGGTGCTTTCACTCCATCCTTCAGGTCTCATACACTATCTTCCATATACTCTATCATTTTATCTGCTCTGCTGTATTCTAGATAATTTCTTCAGGACTATCTTCCAGTTTTGTCATGAGTTATGTATGATCTGCTGATAAATGTTCACTAAATTCTTAATTTTGGTTGTTTTATTTTTTAATTTTATAAGTTCTATTTAGTTCTTTTTCAAATCTGTTATAATACTTTTCATTGATTACTGCTCTTACAGATATTTTCAAGCTTATTTTAAAAAATCTCTTTATAAGTAGTTAGCATGGTTATTTTACAGTATGTCTAAAGATTATAATATCTGAAGGTTTTTTTGTTTGTTTGTTTTTTTTGATACAGGGTTTTGCTATGTAGTTCAGACTGGCCTTGAACTCAATATGTAGCCTATGCTGGTCTTGTACTCAAAGCTGTCCTCCTGCCTCAGCCTCCTGAGTGCTGGGATTATAGGTGTGTGCCACCACACCTGGCCTGAAGTTTTTATAAAACTTTGTCTATTGTTTCTGTTGGTTATTACTCATGGTATTTTGTTGTTTTATGGAAATAATTATATTTGTCTGTTGGTAATTATACTAGAAAAATATTTTAAAGATTTATTTGAATTCTACAATAATGGAACCATTCTCTAGAAAGGACTTTTCTTGGCTTCTGTCAGGAAGACACTACTAGTAGGGAACCATCTGGTCTAGGTGAAAAATTTGAGGTTCCCTGGTGTTATGGTTTAGATCTAAAATGTCCCCTCAAAAGTTTCATGTGTTTGGGAGATGACTGTATCATGAGGGTGCTACACTGATGAGTTCATAGCTTGCTGTAGGAGGTGGGGCCCTGGTTAGAGACAGGTCATGTGAGCATGACCTGCAAGGGCATTCTTGCCTGTGGCTCCTTCTCTCTCTTTCTGCTTTCTGGTTGCCACGGGGTGAGTGGCATTCCTTGTTCTGCCTTGGAGCCAAACAGTTTTGAAAGCTGACTAATACACTTGGACCACCTAAGTGATACAAACCTGAACTGCTTGGGTAAATATTTACTTCTAGACCATTCTCTCTCTACAGGAGTAGCTCTTTATAGTCCCACTTTCTTTCTTTCTTTCTTTCTTTTTTTTTTTTTTTTTTGGTCCTGGGGATTGAACCCAGGGTTTTTGCACTGAGCTACATCTTCAGTACTTTTTAGTTTTGAGACAGGATTTCACTCAGTCACCAACTTGCCTAGGCTAGACTCCAACTTGCGATCCTCCTACCTCAGCCTATCATAGTGCTAGGATTATAAATGTGTGCCCGCCATACCTGGCTTACATCTCACTTAAAGAGAGGGCCTTATCAGATTTCTTACCCAGGGTAAGCTCTTCGCTTTGATTCCTGTCTTCCTTCCCCTCTCAGATGAGCAAACACCCAGCTTGAATTCACAGGTATTTCTTTCAGACTAGCAAATACCTTCAGAGAAAGAGTTTCTGAATGCTCAGCTTACATTTCTGGGTTCCTGCTTTACTCTGGATTTTGACTCACTATTATCTTACTATTTTGTTAGCTCTTCAATATATGTAAGAATATTAAAAATAATATTGCTGTCAGATTTTTAGTTGTCTTCAGTGGTCTTAGGTACCTAGTTTACCATTACCAGAAGTGGAAAGTCCTAGATTATATGTGATGAAAAGGTGATGGAGATATTCACTAGCCTATTTTGGTCATATTATGTCAGACTCTATTTATAGGCAAAAGGAATAATATATTTAAATCATGAACCAAAAAAGAAAATAGTTTTATCTTGTGAGTTTATATTTGTACTAGTTTACTTTACATGGATATGTGTTCTCTTTCCTGACTAGACAGTAAGTTTTTGAAGATTAAATATTTGTTCTAGTTTTATAAATATCCACCCTTTATGTAGGACCTAGGTCAAAAAAATAAAGTATCAATCTACTTGCCTTCCTTCTCTCCATACTGGGGCTCCTGGAAGAGAACTAGATTCTCAAGAATTCAACTCTTCCCCCATCTCCCCACCTAGTTGTAGTAGAGCATTCATTGATTACTAAGAGGAACAAAAAGTACATCAAATTTAAATATTTAATCAGAGTACAAAGATATATCAATAGGTCAATGCAAATATAGTTTGATACTGTTCAATTATGTCCACTTAGAAGTCTGACTTTCTCATAAACTTACTACTGATGTAAGTTGGGAGAAATTTTAAATAAATACATCAAAAGCCATAGTATTTTATACCACTTTTGATACAGTAATTCCATGTTTATGATCTTGTTTTAAAAATAATCACGAAGTGTGGTAATGCACAACTGTACTCTTGGCTACTTAGGAGGCTGAGGAGGGAGGATCACTGAGCCCAAGAATTTGAGAACAGCTTGGGCAACACAGTGAGACTCTGCCTCAAAAAACAAACAAGCAAACAAACAAACTAACTCATGGGTATTCACAAAGATTTAACTGTCTGGATGGTCATTACATGAGGAGAAATTAAAAATTTTAAATCCCATCTGTAGGGGATTATGGACTTGTACCTTCATATAATAGAATATTATTATATTTAAGGATAAAAAATCACAATAAGGTGACAAAAGCAGCTTATAAAAGAGTATAAGGCAATGGGCCGGTGAGATGGCTCAGGGGCTTAAGCGCCTGCCCGGCAAGTGCAAGGGCTCGAGTTCGACTCCCGGAACCCACATACGAAAAAGGGGCTGGTGATATCGCTCAGCAGCACGGGCGCCTGCTGGCGCGCGAGGTCCTGAGGTCGACCCCCCGGTACCCACAAAAAAAAAAAAAAAGAGTATAAGGCAAGATTTTCTGATGTAAACTTAAAAAGCTAGAGGGGATATAAAACATGTTAACAGTACTACTTTGGGGTGCTTCATTAACAGGTTTTTTTCTTGGCTTTGCTCATTTTTTCCACATTAAATCTCCTATAGTGAAAATATATTACTTGTATAAGAAAATACAACATTGATTATTAAAAATAAACCAGAGTCCTGTTACATCCAATACATATGATCAGCTACCTCAGGCCAGCCCTTAAATCTGTCAGTGATCAGCAAAGAAGTTTATATTCTCCTAATTCCATCCTCTGCTCCACTTGAGCCATACACAGCTTTTTGGTCCTTGAGAATAAAGCATAGCATTCACTCATGAGTTGGTGGATGGATCATAGTATGTACTTATTGAATTGAACTGATTGCTGAGAACCAGAAATTTACCCACCTAATGGTGGCAGAATGTCAAATATTTAAAATGTGATTGCTTTCTACCAAACAATCTCCATTTTAAATGGTCCTTCTGGCCTTAAATTATCTTGCACACTCAAACTAAATAAAAATATTTTTGAAAGAATGTCCAAAGGGAAAACTATTACTATAATGAATTCATGTCATTATACATGAAGTATATAATGTGAGATCTGTGGTACGTCTCATAGTTTTGTGTAGTATAGTCCACAAGTATTAATTACTTCTGTGGCTGAATGGCCTGTCACACAGAAAGAATCAAACCTGCCCCCACTCCTTTACAGAGAAAAACAAATGCCTGGAATGAGCTGGAATTTCCAGGAAAAACATATCAGCTCAATTTGTATTCATCCCTGAGGGATTACTGCACTGATGTCATTTTTAATATGTCTCACTCTTCCCCCCCAATTGGCACGATGCCTCATCTCCTTTCCCAGCTGGCCCTGTGGCCTCTGCATACAGCAGATCGCCTTGTGACTGACTCTCTCAGGGAGCATGTGCAGAAGAAGCCCAGAGCCTCACTCCATGGGAACGGAAGAGACAGAGCTAAAGAATGGGCTAATATCAGCAGCTGAATGGAGAAGGTCATGCTGCTTCTGGAAGCTGACAAGGATAAGCCTGTAAATGAGCTGATGAGTGCTCTTTCTCAGGGTTGTCCCCAAAGGCTGTGTGTATAGAGAAGGATGGGCAGTGCAACTTCACACATGAGGAACAGGACTCCAAGGCCACTCTCCAACCACACATACTCATCTGCTTTATTCAATTCCATTTGTACAAAAGGTTTATTGAGTTAATGGGCAGACTATATCTTTAGGGATTAAGAGCTATGCAAATAATACCTAGTGGAAGACTCAATTAGCAGATGTCCTGCCAGTGTTAGTTCCACTTGTAGGACTAAGACCTGCCAAAAGGAAGAATGAATCATTCTTACCATATTTAAGCACTGATTTTTAAATGCCTTCTTTACAAAAATAATAGTCACTATACTAAAAAAGGCCTGGTAGTACCTAGTAACAAAATACACAAATACCTTTCTATAAAGAGAATTAACATATTATGGTCACAATTGAAGAGCAAGTATGATAAATCAAGGCACCATTGATGGTGGTACTCATTTTGTTTATCACCCAATGAAGAACCAAATCTTTATCTGAGGACTTCTGCTTACTATGATTATTACTCCAAAATATTTCTAAATATGGAGTAAAGTACATCTCAGTAACCATGTATTACCTAGCTGGCTTCATTGCCCAATATATTCATTTCTTCAAAAAGGACGGTCTCAAAAGAATTAGGATTATTTTTCTTTGAATTATAGGAGAAGTAAATGATTGGGAAGTTAGTATAAGTACTATGTTCTCCTTGTACTGGTTAATATTTTACTAAAATATATCTAAATCACTACTTAGGAAGTCTCAGTATAACCATTTGTTTTTTCCCAAAAGGTTATGTTATTGTTGATTACTATGTCTTTAACATATCATTTTTTAAATCGAAAGACAACTGGAGAATGAGTCTAGGGATTTTTTTTTTTTAAAAAGGAGAAAAAAACCCCAGAATTTTAAAACAAGATAATAACAATAATTAATACATTGCATATTGTTATCTTCAGGGTAGTTAATCAGAGTACAAGATATAGGCAAACAATAT
Source organism: Erethizon dorsatum (assembly GCA_028451465.1). NCBI lineage: Eukaryota > Metazoa > Chordata > Mammalia > Rodentia > Erethizontidae > Erethizon > Erethizon dorsatum. Next base: position 109,554,759 of record CM051827.1, on the reverse strand, counting down.
AAAATATATATAAATAAGATAGTTAAGATAGTTATACTGCTAGTTTCTCTTAGTTCACTGAAAAGAAAGGCTTGTGCTAAAGTCTAGAGATTTTTAACTACCTTAAGATACTGCCAGTTCTCAACAAATGCACAAAAATCCCTAAAATATCTCTATTTTCTTTTTGTTATATTAAACAGTTTAACATTTGAAAAAATCAATGTAAATCACCATATTAATAAGGATGATGATCTTATGATTATCCCTAGAGATGAAGGAAAATCATTTGACAAAATTAAATACCCAATTATCATATCAACTCTAAGCATTAGAAATAAGAGAAAGCTTCCTCAATTTCATAAAAGTGATGTAACAAAAACCCATAGCTAACATCATGTTTATTTTTGAAAGACTGAATGCTTTCTCCCTAAGATTTGGAATAGCAACTCAATATTATATTGGAGGTGCAAGCTAGTGCAGTAAGGCAGATAGAAAGGAAGAAAGATTGGAAAGACAGAAGTAAAACTGTCTTCATTTTCATACAATATAATTGTATTTGCAGAAAATGCTAAGGAACCTACCAAAAACCTCTTAGAACTAAAGTGATCAAGATCACAGGATATAACACCACAGAGAGATTAAGTAACTTGACCATGGTTACAATTACGGTTAGTAACTGGAAGAACCAGGATTCAAGTCCAGGCAAACTGGTCCTGAAGACATCCTCTTACAATATAATACTTATATGGTAACTTAAAAATCAAATTGCTTTCCCCCCAAGTACTGATGTGCACAATAGCCAAGATATGGCATCAGCCAAGGTGTCCATTAGAAGATGAATGGATAAAGGAAATGTGGTACATATATCCAGTGAAATATTATTCAGCCTAAAAAAGAATGCTATTCTGTCATTCATGACAAAATAGATGCAACTGGAGGTCAGCATGTTAAATGAAACAAGCCAGGCACAGCAAGACAAATACCACATGTTCTCACTCATATGTAGAAATGAAAACATTTGCTCTCAAATAAGAGAGTAGAATAGTGGTTATTAGATGCTAAGAAGGATGGGGTGAGGAAGGATAAAGAAAGGTTGACTAATGGGTGGTAAAACATAGTCAGGAGGAGTAAGTTCGTGTTCTACAGTGAGCACAGTGAGGTAACTGTAATTTGCAACAAGCTATTATATATTTTATTTAGAACTAGAAGAGAAAGCTTCTCTTCTCTTTGAAGGCTCCAAACGCAAAGAAATGATAACCATATAAGACAATAAAATGCTAATTACCTGATTTGATCCTTCCACATCATATACATGTATTGAATTATCACACTGTAGCCCATAAATATGTACAATTATGTGCCAATTAAATAGAAAAAAATAAAATCTAAACTGAAAAATTCAAGATACATATACACCGTAGAGTGAACAGCTTTCCTCTGGCATGCTATTCTGCATGCTGTTTTGACTTTGGAGCCAGGTGACCTTGGACTGAATTCACCTCTCCTCCCTTAAGTTGCAGGTGTTCGGTATTTTGTCCCAGCCACGGGAAAGTGGCTATTACATATGCTAACACCAAACATCATTTTTCCTGCTTTATTCAATTACCATTAGCTCTGCCCTAAATTTTGGTGAAGAGGAATAAAAAAACAAGATACAAGTCCAGAATCCTAATTCTGCATAGAAAAAGCATGACCACTGACTAATACTGAAAAATCAAAGTTGTAGCTGTAGTTGTTATATAGATCAGCACATTTCACACTGATAACTATGTGCCAGATATATGTTCCCTACTTAGCTCCATTACCAATAAATGATAAATATTCAAGTTTCGCATAACTTACCTTTAATACTAGGAAACAAAATTTGAAAGAGTATTGATGATGCATCAGGAACATCACTGTTGTGTATGAAGGGTACATAACATGCTCACTGATAAATTCAGAAACAGAATTAAAGACTAGTGTAGGCTTTGAAAGTAGGGCTGTAATGCTCAACTAGCCACAAACTAAAGTGAAATCTCTCAGCATTTATGTCTTCATAGGAGAAACTCAGGGTTATCATCAGGGACTTTATATATAGAATTTTAAGTACTTATACTTCAGGTTGCCTGTACCATTAATAATAAATAGGATAACTAGCATTGCTAAATTATCAAACATTTATTGAATTTACTAATAGTGAAACCTGAAATATAGCAGTCCACCAACACTGGACACCAACCTGTAGGCCAAGAGAAGCTACACCAGGAGCCTGAGGTAGCTTCACCATAAGCCAAATCAAGGCTGCAATAAACAAAGTACAGGTTGGGCATCCCTCCTCTGAAAATACAAAACCCAAAATGCTCCAAAATCTGAAACACTGAGTTCTGACATGACATATCAGCGGAAAATTTCATACCATGCAACTTCATTTTGTGCACAGAATAATTTAAAATTCTGTATAAAACTGAGCTTCTGCACAGCAAAGGAAACAACCAATGGAGTGAATGGGAAAAACTTTTCGCCAGCTATCCCTCAAACAGGATTAACATCTAGACTAGACAAAGAACTCAAAAAAATTAGACCCCCCATAAAAGATCCAATCAAAAAATGGGCAACTGAAATGAATAAGTGCTTCTCAGAAGTACAAATGGCCAATAAATAATTGAAAAAATGTTCAACATCTCTGGCCATTAGGGAAATGTAAATTAAAATACACTGAGATTCCATCTTACTCCAGAAAGAACGGCTATCATCAAGAAATCAGTTAACAAATGTTGGCAAGGCTGGGGTTGGGGGATAGGAAGGAACCCTTCTACATTGTTGGTGTAAATGTGAACTAGTACAACCACTATGAAAATTAGTATGGATATTCCTCAAAAAGCTAAAAATAGGAATTCTGTTCAACCCTGGTATTGCTCTTTCAGGTATTTTTTTCTGGAAGAGTTAAAGACCTATTACAGTGATACATGTGTACCCATGTTTATAGCAGCACAATTCATAATAGCTATATCATGGAAGTGGCTTATGTGTCCATCAACAGATGAATAGATAAAGAAAATATGGTATTTATACACAATAGAGTGCTATTCATTTGTAGTAAAATGGAAGCACCTTGAAATCATAATGTTACATGAAATCAGATAAGCTTAAATATTGCATGGTTTCTCATATATGAGACACTCAAAATATAAATAAAGTGCAAAATAAAAGATAGAAAATAGAGAGATATTTTGTACATGGGAAGGGGACTAAGAGTTGGAGGGAGGGAGGAAGGGAGGGAAGGAGATGGACAAATAATTAAGATGTGTTATGTACATATACCAACTTCCCACAAAGAATGTAATCATTATGTATTGCAAACATGTACTAGTAAAAAAAATTGAAAAACTATAATGTTACTGCTGACTATGCGTATAAAGTGTATATGAAACATAAATAGATTTCATATATAAAGTTGGGTCCCATCCCCAAGATATATCATTATTTTTATGTAAATATTCCAAAATCCAAAATACTTCTGGTCCCAACAACTTCAGATGAGGAATACTTAACCTGTAGTAGATGTAGGACCTTAGACAGAATTGCACAGCAAGGAATCAACTACAGAAAAATTATTCTATGTCAAATATGAAGGTTCTTCATGAAAATCATAAGTTTAAAATACAGAGTTACAAACAGGGTTACTAAAAGGCCTGGGCCGGGGATATAGCTCAGTGGCACAGTGCCTGCCTGGCAAGCATGACGTCCTGAGTTCGATTCCCAGTACCAAAAAAAAAAAAGTCTCTCTGAATGATAGGTTAGGTATGGTGTTGTATATATATCCTTTTCAGTTAAACTGGCTGATGTATAGATAATAATGTGCTGTCTTCACTGCTTTATTATTTTGATTTACTATATGTAAATTATGAGTTTCAAATTATTTTTGGAAAGAAAGAAACTATGATTATCCATCAAAATTCTGCCTTTTGTAGCCCATAATACATGAATACAAGATGAATGTCACAAGGTTGTGTTTATAGTTTATTTATAGCTGAATTGTGGTGCTACTGAAGGTAATGCTGCCTGGCATTGTAAAAGATAGCACGGTGTAGTAAAAAACTTAAACTTGTCATTTAGAATCACTGGATCTCAGCTTTTCATTAAATATCTAAGATATACAACTAAAAACTGAATTCACAAGGCTGTTAATGTTGAGATACTTGACATATTTAAGATGCTAAATGAAAGAGCCTGCATTCATTCTCTCTCTCTCCCTCCTTCTCTCTTTCTCACCCCCCCTCCACACACACATACACAAAATGTTAATAGTTGAGGTTGCTTTATTACTCCATATAACTTAACCCAAGGCCAGACTGTCTGGGTTCAGGTTCTGGTCTCATTACTTACTAGTCGTATGACTCTAGCCAAGTTACCTAACTTTTCTGTTCTTCAAACTTCCCATCTATAAATGAAATAATAATAGAACTCCCCTCATACAGTTGTTATGAAGATTAAATGATTAAATACACTTCAAAAGCTTATACCAGAGCCGGGAAGATGGTGAACCCTACATACAGGCTTGCTGAAATTATTATCCCTATTGTGTTAGTTGTTATCTCATAATATTCACCCTCCAAATAAACTAAGCAGTACAAGTGACTATCCTCATTGCATTAGATCTCTGCCTCTTCTGCCATAACAAATTAGTATAAATTTAGTGGATTAAAATGACACAAATTTATTCTCTAACAGCTCTGGAAACCAGAAATTCAATATTAGTTTGGCTGGGCCAAAATCAAAGGTGTACCAGGGCTGCACTCCATTGGGTGATTCCAGGGAAGAACCTGTTTGTTCTTGATTCTTACAGGTTCTGGTAGCTGCCAGCATTCCTGGTAGGTACATCACTCCAATCTTTGCCTGTGTGGTTACACTGCCTCCTCTTTAGATGTGTTTTCCTCTGCTTCTCTCTTATAAGGACATTTGTGATTGGCCAACCCAGATATCCAGGACAATCTCCCCATGTCAAGATCCTTTACTTAATTATATCTGCAAACACCCTTTCACTATAAAGGTAATATCTGCAGGTACCAGGGATTGGGTGATCATTGTTCAGTCTACTAACTCATCACTGGGGTAGATTGATGTAGTGTGGAAATCACAACATAAACATTTGTTTTTAAAGGATATTTAGCTCTGTCCACAATAGACCTATTAATACAGAGCACCCATATTCCAAGCCACAATTCATTCACCTGGAGGTAGGTCTGCACACTGTGAGCATAGAATCCGCAATGAAGTGTAACACTATAATGGTAACATGCAAAGTCAAACCTATAAAATTAAGAGAGTCACCATAAACTTTGGGGGAGGGGAAACATCCTTAGAAATAGAGTGGAACTCCTTGTGATTCAAATAAAATAGCTTTTTAAGACCACTAGTAGGAATCAAGGAACTTGGAAGAAACTAGATTTGATGATAACAGTTATGACTAATGTATCTTACAGAGTTGTTGTGAGTAAATAAGTTCTCATATAATGCCATAGCTGGATAATTACCATATATAGCTGCTCAATAAATTGTATTCACATTATGTAATAATAATAATAATAATAGCACCTTCAATACAACTCAATCATCTGTTTAAGTAGAAATATTGCCTAATATTCAACTTCTTTATTTTCCAGAGTAGGAGAGTTACCCCTTTGAAGGCTGTGATACTATGAGGGAAAGGCACTGTACAGAAAAAGTAAAGAAAATATCCCAGTCTGATACTCTTTGATGTATATCCATCCTTGGGGAAGTGGGAATAGACGAATTAAGAAAGGGCATCATAAGCTAGCAAAGGACAGGAAGTAGGGCCCAAAGAGTTCAATGTGTGACTAAGAGGGCTAACATACAGTACTTGAGGTTTGGGGGAAGCAAGAAGGAAAAATTAAGAATTTAAGTCTACAAAAGGTGGTGCAATAGATTCATTCATTCTCTACAAGAATTTATTAAATTATTAGAACTTTGCACTTTGGAGAGATGATGGCTGAGAAGAAAGAGTTATGATGGGGCACTATAATCAGAAAGAATAGAGGCAAGGCCAGCACAAGCCAGCTCACTTTTACATCCCTGAACATAAGCACTGGGACGGAGACAAAACAGAGGGAAAGCTGAAACCTGAAAACTCAAGGAAGTATGTGTTTAGTGAAACTAAAACACTGCAACAACTCTAAGACATGGATGGTGTGTTGTTTCTCTCAGTATATCCAGCAGTTAGCCTAGTACCTGGTATGTCATCCACAAATCAGGTTGAATAGTCACATTCAACAGTAAAAATATTGGCAGTAGGTGAGAAGTCAAATTAAGAGGTTCCTTTCTAACTTCATGGTGCTGTCTGTAGTCCCACTTTTGTCCAAACCATCCTCCACATTGCTGATGTGCTCTTCCTAAATTTTTTTTTTTTGGGGGTACCGGGGGGTCGACCTCAGGACCTCGCGCGCCAGCAGGTGCCCGTGCCACTGAGCGATATCACCGGCCCCTTTTTTGTATGTGGGATCCGGGAGTCGAACTCGGGCCCTCGCGCTTGCAAGGCAGGCGCTTATGCCGCTGAGCCATCTCACCGGCCCTAAATGGCAAATCTTGTCATGTTATTCTTGAAGTGCTTTAAACTCCATGGCCACCACCATATAGTGTAAATCTCTTAGCCTGGCAAACCAAGCCTTTTGTGATTTGAGGCCTTGTTGCTGTGGCTATCCTACTCATGCTATGTTGTGGTCCTGCTGGGCTGATGAAGTTCCCCACATATGTCCTCTCTCACCCCCAGATGCCCTACTTGTCCACACACTGCTCCCTGTCTGCCTGAGGAGCCCCGCTTATCTTTCAGTCATCTCAAATATAATTTTCTCCAGAAAAATTTCCTGACATTTCTACGCAGAATTAAGTGATCCCTCCTCTAAGGTTTCAAAACCATTTGCTCATGCATCTTTTATGGCACTAACTACATCATTAATGTTTCCATGTCTGTCTTCCTTGTGATACCTCAGATTGGATTCTATTCATTTTTACATCCCCAGCCAATTGAATGGGATAAAGAAGTTTTTAAAAAAATACTTGTTGAAGAAATGAATAGATTGTAAGCCCCCCCCCCACCAAATAAAACTAAAGCTTAAATATTCAGGCGCGCAAGACACAACAAGATGCTCAAAGCCTATGAGAAATTGGTAAGATCGCCTCTGTAATTAGAAAATTTTGTCATGGTTGACAGCGCCAATACTGCCCTCCAACTTCTGCTATCATAATCAGAGACAGGGTTTTGGGCTGGATATACCACAGGCCTAATTCAAAAGGATATTGCCTGTCTTACGTTATTCCCAACCATTTCTCACATTCACTTCGCCTTCGATAAACTGATTTCATTTTCATGTGCTTTAAGGTCTTTCGTGAAGTAACGTTTTTTCAAAATGTTCCAAAAGCCAAGTTCTTCCCTCTTACTTTATTCTCATTTCTTTCTCTCTTGCTTAGTTGAATGGAAAACTTCAGTGCTAAATCCAGGATGAGAATAATGAGTCCGAACGTACTGAATATTTGTGGGGAAGTTATTATATTTCTTATGCCTCAAATTTCTTTTCCTTCAGATAGATTCAACTCCACTATCTGGAAGGTCATAAGAAGGAATAAAAGGTAAAAATTTCATGGTATTTACTACATACCTCACAGGTATTAACCCACCAAATTCTGTAATTATTTGAGGTAGGAGTTACGATGATCTGCATTATGCACAAGAAGATGGAAGCACAGAGTAACAGGTGAAAAGGAATGAAGATTACAGTTAAAGTATGGCAGAGGCAAGGCTGGAACCCAAGCATTCTGGCACAAGTGTCCCTGCTCCAACCCTTCCTCCTCTACTTCCTTGCAGAGGAAAGTGAAAGCTATGCTGTACCAAACAAAACCCTAGCATATTAAAGTATAAAGGGGCTTACAATTATATTTCTTTTCAGAGAAGTACAATCCTTATTTGTAATTGAACACAAAAGTGGGAAAAAAAGGAAAGGAGACCATGAATGGTAGACTTCAGAAATGGAACAGTGTTCCGAATTTCAACCCAAATACATTTTACAACCAAGACTCTAAACCATCCATAGTTTATAGTTAAAACAAGGAGGATCTCTTGTGATTTTAGCCATTGAGGAGATGGATGTGTCCTTTGCTGATACTCTAACTACAATAAAGATGACATTGTCACTGAATGAACATCCACTGTTGGAAATGGCTCTTCTTAGGAGCAGCAACCAAAGTATAGAAATATGGCACAATAAACACTTGTGTTAGGTTTTTTCTACAGAAACAAAATTGTATTTTTTGAAAAAGGCATTAAATAATTAAGCTCATATCATTCTCTACTCAAAAAAGTAATTCAGAGAAAAATTTAAGGAACATCCATTAGGTGTAACCCATTATCTTTAAATGGTTATCAACCTCTTATGATTACATTCCCTTTTGAACAATGGGCCATTTAGAAAGTGCTGAATAAATAATTATTGAATAGAGTAATATTGTCTTAGAGATGAATTCATAGAAATTCTGTTTCCAGATGGTTCCTTAAAAGGAACAGGTGCTGTAGGACAGTCATCATTTGCCCTAGAGAACTCCACTGCCCTAGAGAACTTACTCCTCAGGTCTCTTGAAAAGTCTCCAGTCTCATCTGTCTGTACCCATGGTTTCTACATCTTCTCACATCAGAAAGAACAGAGAAAGATCATGTTACATTGCTTCTTCAGGCCTGTGTAAATTCCTGAGAAGTTCTCTCTTCTGTCAGGAAAAGTTGCCCTGGCAACCATATTTACACACTCAAGTCCCTCCCCTTCTTTGATTCACTGCTTGATATAAAAATTAATGTGCACTGAATTGCTGAAACTTACAAGTTGCCCAGTCTAACAGACCCACAAAATTTTAGACTCTGGTCTCTGCCCCAAACCTCCTTCTTAAAGAACCTGTTCATTTTCTTTAGAAATCTGAATATAACAATTTTTAGTTCTAATATTTTAAAATACATTTAATATGTAGTCTGCATGTTTCTGGTTACTGCTAGGGAAAAGAGTATTCTCCCAAGGACATCTGGCCAATATCAGTTAAGAAGATAAGAACAGGGGCCGGTGAGATGGCTCAGCGGCTTAAGCGCCTGCCCGGCAAGCACGAGGGCCCGAGTTCGACTCCCGGAACCCACATACGAAAAAGGGGCCGGTGATATCGCTCAGCGGCACGGGCGCCTGCTGGTGCGTGAGGTCCTGAGGTCGACCCCCCGGTACCCACAAAAAAAAAAAAAAAAAAAAAAGAAGATAAGAACAAAGAGGTACCTTAGTTCTGAGTAAGCAAGTAAGCTAAGATAAAGCACTGGAAGAGAAGAGTTAAGGACCAAGACAAAAAGTCTAGGTTACAAATGATGAATCAGGGCTAAAGTTCTGGGTGTTCAGAGGTCAGCACTCAAATAACAGTTATCCAGAATGGATTTTTATTAATTTGTTCACCAAATATTTATTAAGCAGCTATTAGTGCTTGATGTTGGAAATAGAGTGGTGAATAAGCCAGACACAGACCCTGTCTTCACAAAGTTTAAAGTCAAACAGTTGAATAGTGAACCAATGTTGACTTTAACACTGTGTGATTTCTGTTAAGGGCTAGAATTGGATTTAAGTAGGGTGGTATAGGGATTTACAGATTAAGTCGAAGTCAAGAAGTCTTCCTTAGAGTAGGTAAATCAAGCAGTCTTTGATACAAACAGTAGTTTCTTTATACTTTTAACTTTAATCATAATGACACACAAATGTATAGATGGAGAGCTGATGAAGGGTATATTTTATCATAGGCCACAAGGCTGGATATTTTGCAGTAAGAGTTTTCTAAAAAATAGAGTGAAAGAACATAAAGGTAGGAGCTATTCTTAAGCTTATTTAATAACCATTTATTGAGCATCTATTATGTTCAAGGACTAGTTTTAGGAATTAAAGTTATATGTATGAAAAAGACAGCATCCCTAGAAATTACAACAATGTAGTTCAGTGTTATGATAATATGGGAAAGTACAAAGGAAGATCAGAGAGAAAGGGTAGTGATTCATAAAAACCAAGCGGGAAAATGCTTCTAAGAGGTAATGCTTGCATTGAGCCTTAAAAGATAAATAAACTGATTGCTTTAAGCTAGTAAATGTTTGGGTGATTTGTTATGCAGCAATAGAATACTGTAGTACCTTATGGAGACTATATACCACAGCGCAAATAGAAGACTATGGAGAACACCTATCTGTTTAAATAAACTTTACTTCATGACATATGCTGAAAATCTCTTAATATTTTTAATCTCACATAGTCTTAGGTTTACTTTGTCCATGTTGGAAGTGGAAAATAAGAAAAAATACTCAGAATGGGAAGGAGACAGGTAATGGGAGGAAGCAACACAATCTTAGTCTTGTCTGATTTCCTCCACAAGGGAACTTCCACAAGGTTTGTTCTCAGGGGACTTGGTCAAGTGGCCAGTTAGTGTGCTATTGGTCAGTACTTGGTTAAATCATTAGCCAGGGAGTTCAGGAATGGGAGGAGCAAGAGGGTGAGTAAAAATTGTTTTGACAGAGAGAGCAATAACCATGAAAACCAGAAAAATCTAATTTTTTATTAGTTCCAAGTAGTGATGTAAAGCCAAAAGGACAGAAAATTAAGTGTTATGCCTTTGATGATCCGTGTGGGTAGAGGAAGGAATGGTGCAAGCAACAAAGGCAACAGCAGAACATGAGTATTCCAGACAACTGCGGTAAACAGGGCCCTATGGTTCAAAGCTGCTGGGTAGCACATAGTTTGGGGGTGAAAGGGTGGCATCAGTCTGGTTAAAAAGCACCAAGTCAGAGCAGACAAGTTGTAGAATACTCATTCAACTTCAATTTCTGCTTCAAGAAATTGAAAAATAGTCTCCCTAGTTTCCCTGGAGCAAATGGGTACATCTGACTACAAAAGAAATAGAAATGAATTTATGTTTTATTTACATTAGGAGTAAAACAGCATGAGAACTGTAACTCTATCCAATAACACTCTTGAAATATGACAGATGTTTCCAGACATCATTCTGACTAAATAATTCCTTCCTCCTTTATTCTCTTATACTGCCTGGGTATCTACTTAAAATTTAAAATATCTCCCTCTTGCCCTTAATTTTACCAGACCCAAGGGTTCCAAAATGAGAGGAACATAGGAAAATGATGACAGCAAGGACTCTGGGCCACCTGGCCAAAATGAAGGTTACGCATGAAATGCTTTCCCAGCTTTAGGAAGTAGTGATGATATTTTCAGGCAGAACTGGTTACACAGTCTGTGGGGTCTACTACAACATGAAAATGCAGGACTTCTTGTTAAAAAATTATGAAGACTTCGTGACAGAAACAACAGAGCATTAAGCCAAGCATGGGGCCCTTCTGCACGAGTTGTATGGCCATGAAACTGGCCCTGCTGTCAAAGATGGCACACATGGTCCTATATAAGAGCTTTAGAGTCAGAGCTGGATCTAAACCCGATCTCTGGCACTCATTAACTATGTGGCCCTGGGCCTAGGCAATTTATTTCACATCTTCGTGTTTCCAAGAGTTTATATAGTTAGACTCTAGTATAGTAAGGATTTAGTGGAATAATGAATAGGATATATACAACATGATTAGCATAATGCCTAGCACATAGTAAGCATTCAATAAATGGTAACTATACTATTACTGTTCAGTGTAACAGTGTACAGGTAGTTCATAAAGTGGTAAGTTTAAGAAATGAATTGCTATTAAGGATATGAAAGAGAATAATATTTTAGAACAAAATAATGAAGCAGGTAAGGAAGACTAAATCTTTTGACTGATGCTTTTTCTAACCACTTTCCTATTTCTTTTCTTCATTTCCCTGTCAAACATACAAAGGGTCATCTGCATGTTGTCTCCATTTCTTAGCTGTACCTCACGCTACAATCCTCTTTTATCTGGCTTTTAATATGTTCCCCCAAGCACAATAGAAGCAATTGCTTCCTAAAAGTTGCCACTGACCTCCTATTTACTAAATATAATGGACATTGCCCAAGTATTCTGTAGAATCTCAAAATGCTGACCAATTTCTCTAGCTTGAGCCCCTTGCCTCTCTTGATGGCTGTGAGCCTGCACTCTGGTGGTTAACAGCATATTTTACTGGCCAAGCAACCATCAGGTACACCATAAATGGTGGTGAATAGGATGCATGTGTTAGATGAATAAATTAGTTCTTTTATTTCTCTGATATTCCTTGTTTTCTAACACAGTAATTCCCTTTCTTCTCCATTTCTCCTCAAATGTGGCTAAACTCTAAGCTTTGATCTTTGGTCCTCTATACTTCTATTTCTATGGTGCTACCCATGGTAAACTCAGCTAACCATAAAGTTTCAGTGATTAACTTCTCTGCATAAGACTCTTTGATTCCCCCTTAAACACTAGCCCTCCCGTTCCAAACACTTACGGGGCATGGCCACTGAGAAGTTCCAGTATCTTCTCAAGACAGCATTTAGCTTCTCCTCCCTTAAACTGGCTTTCCTTTCTGTCTATCCTATTTTGATAGGATTTTCATCTGTGTGTCTTACTTTTTGCTAATCCTTTACCACAAGTAAAGACTACATTTGATGCTAGTTTATCTCTAGTCATTCATATCTAATCAATCACAAAGTCTTATTTATTTTTCCTTTATAATACTTAGTGGATTCATCTCTTATTTTCACTGTCGCCCTATTTCAATTCCTTATCCTCTCACACTAAGACCATTTAAATAACCTACTAGTTGGTTGTGGAGTTCTCTTTCTGTCCCTGCTACACTCCATTCTCCATATTTCTGTTGAGAATCTTCAGGACCCATACTTCCTTAATCAAAATTCTTCACTTTCTATCATCTACAGGATATAATCCCCACTTCTTGTTTGGCATTCAATGCCTGTTATAATCTGACTTCAGGAAACTTCCAATTTTACAACTTCTCTACTTAAACCTTCTGATCTTGCAAGACTGACCTCATCATTTGGCACCTGAAACTTTCTTCTATATTCTGGCCTTCTGTTTCATGAACATGAGTTTTCCTGTCTGAAATTCCTGTCCATCTTCCTTCCAACAGAATTCACCATGGCTCTGAAAAAGCCTCTCTTGGTAATCATAGTCCATGATGATCAGTTTCTTTCTCAACCCCTATAATATCACATGTTTAGCACCTCAAAAATGTGCTAAATTAGTGCTCTGCCTTTGTGATTTCATTTAGTCCTCACAACTATGAGATAGGTAGCATTATTACAGATGAAGAAACTGAGGTCAAATAACTTGTCCCAAATCATGTAGCAAGTGACTAGCAGAACTGGAATCCAAATTCTTGTTAAGCTGAGAATAACCCCCATAGGATAATACCTCTTTCATTTTCCTGTCTTCTTCAAAGCACAAATGCAGCACAGTATTTGCACACAAGCAGATGTTCAGTAAATATGTTGATTGAGAAGATACTTAACTACCACCCATGCTTTTCTAGTACTCACAAACTTGTCAGTCTTAGCCAAGCATGTTAGGTACCTGCATCATCTTTTTACATGCCTTAATCTGTAATATCGTTCGAAACAGCAGATTTGCCAAACACTCACCACAATTCATTCTAAAAATAAATTTTGGTGTAAGTAAAGCTAAATTGCCTATTTCTGATTCAAACATTAGGTGATTTCAGGGGATGAAGTCTACTTTACTTCTGGGCCCATCCTTGTTGTACTTCTAATAATCAGGAAGTAAAAACAGGCTGGCTGGTTGACAGCTTATGAGGTAAAATGGAACTTATAGTTCTAGGGATAGATACTAAGGCACCAGAACAGGATTTTCTCTCCTCTGGCAAGACCTCGGTAAAAGAAACCATACAAAGTGAATCACTGGTGGAAACTGAGATTAAGAGAAGAGGATAGGGCCGGTGAGATGGCTCAGCAGTGTAAGCACCTGCCTGGCAAGCGCGAGGTTCTGAGTTCGATCCCCAGTACCCATAAAAAAAAAAAAAAAAAAAAGAGAAGAGGATAATAGTAAGGAGGGATAGAACAAAAAGGAGGTGGCACTAGAAACTATCCAGGAGATGGCATGGTCCTCTGCACAGTTGCTTGAAGCTGTAAGATCCACTGCTGTTCTAACAGCTGTCACCATGTTCTATAGCAGCAGAATGATTCATGGTCTGTGTTGAACTGCTTACTCTGACCCACAGCACAGTCCAATCCTCTCTTAATCCAGATCCCTCTAGCATCTGATCTTATTACTCATTTCTCTAGGTCTCACAGTTACAACATCCAGCATTGCTCTCTTATGACCAGCATTTTCTTTTTATATGGTTTAGATTTGCCCTGAGATCCTGCCTCCAGTGCCAAACATTATGGCCAGTTTTTAGGTCCTGCACCTTGGAGCTACTGTAAACTGCCTTTTTTTTTTTTAACACCCCCTTGTTGGCCTCTTTCTTGGAAAGATGTGAATGAGGTTCAGAGAAACTGATGGGAAAAGAATAGGGGAGAGAAAAAAAGAAGAAAAATACTACTGGAAAATTGCAATGAATGAGAAGTTATAGATAACTTTTGGAAAGTTACCTTATAGAGAAAGGAAAAATGCCACAGCTGCAATTTTAAAGCCATTCTCTTTAAGTGGCTGCATTCACTCTGTTTTCTCAGCTTTGGTTTTCCTTCCTGTTCTTTCCATCGTCTTTGCAAGGCAAGCTCCTATTTTCATCCTTCAACATTTTGCTTAAATGTGTTTTCCCCTATCTTCTACAGCTAATTGTTCCTTCTTCTGTTCCCACTATTTCTTTGCATCTCCAAGACATAGCAGAGCGTCTGGCATATACCAAGTATTTGTTGTTGTACGATAAAAGACATCAAGAGCAACATGGAAGTCATTTGCAAAAATCAATTTGGTTTCTGGTACTTTTCCTGCGTAACCACATTTTCGCTTGATTTTGAGGAAGGGACTTTAGACTCATAAAGGAAGCTATTGGTATCACCGGCACAGTAGTTGATTTTCCAATCCCACTGGTGATAGAAACATTTTCTCCTCCACACTAAAACTCTCAGGGCAAGCTTAATAGTAGCGGCACATTCCCCATCCTATCATTTCTATTGCAGTGAAAACTAAATTACACTGTGAGCCTAAAGCTGCCACCACTCTTAGTGAGTTGGGGGAGGGGGAATAATTAAAAAACGACACTTTTGCAGAAGACCTCAGAGGGGCAGGGGGAGGAAGATTAATTTAAACCTTGCCTTATAAGAAATTTGTTAGAAACTCACGTAAAACAGCTGCTTCTTCTGTACATGACAGACCCGATCCAGGTGTCCAGCAGTGACCTTTTCCCGTGGGTGTCAGGTCATCACCCAGCACAGAAAAACAAGGGGCCAGTGCCTTTCTCGAGCATCCCTCCTTCTCTTGCCTTGGGGCCTGCTTTCCCTTAAGGGGACTGTCCTCTCCTCCCAGCACCAACCCAGTTCCCTCTGCTGGTGCTACCACGCACCAGTCTTGCCTTCTTCCCGCAGGGGGCCCCCAGGGCTCTACTCGGGGTCAAAAGTGCCGGCTGCTGGGCTGTCAGGCCGAGGCTGAGGAGGGGGCGCCGCGCTCAGGCCCCGCCGCCGGCAGGGTCTCCCCGTACCCTTAGGGACAGCGGAGGAGACGCAGACCTCGCGAGGCCACGGGCGGCCGAGGCAGGCCTCTACGCGCGGCAGGGCTCCCGGCCTCCGAAGGCGCGCGAGTGCAGGGACTTGAGCCGCTTCCCCGCAGTCTTCTGCAAGCTGCGGCCCCAGAGCTCGCTGCAGCCCTCAGCGCCTCCCCGGACCCGGGCGCGCCGCGGCGAGCCAGTCGTCGGCCCGGACTGCTGGACCAGTCCTCCAGCCTGCCGGTGGGTGTCCACCGCAATGCCCCGCCTCGCGCGGCCCAGCCCGGCCGCTGCTCCCGGCCGCGGCGTGACAGCTGGGTGCCCAAAGGGTTAAGCCGGCAGCGCCGTGCCGGGCATCCCCCGTGCGCTGCCTGCCGGCCGCGAGCCGGCCCCAGCGCGCACGCGCCCGCCCGTTACCTGCAGTCGCCTTCGTGCTCCTCCTCCACCTGGCCGCTCTCTCCCGGGGGCCGCCCCTCAGCCCGCCCCCTCGGCTCGGCGCTGAGCACCCTGCCGGCTTCTCCGACGCGGCCCTGGGAGGAGGGGCGTGGGTGATTAACATATATTAGCATAACAGCACTTGTCACGTGGCCGTTTCAGCCAATGGTCACTCTGGCAAGGCGGGGATTGGGCTGAACACGCCTTGGTGCTGCTCCGGGCCTGAACCGGTGGCCATGGCAACGGCGGGCGGGCGGGGGAGTGGGGAGGCGCTGCAGCCCTGTGGCCTCCAGGGAATATCTGCCCTACCTGAGCTTCGCGTGGCAACACAATACTTTTCCCACTCCGCGTACGGAGAGGGCTGAATTTGGCTCAACCAGGAAGATTCAGATTCGGCACTTATTGAGTAGGCACTTAACCAAGTGCCTAACACTTATCTGCAAAATGTGATTCTCGGGATAACCCTCTGATGTCTGTACTATTAACCGCACTTGACAGTAGGGAAAGCGGAGGCTCAGAGAGGTTAGGTCACTCATCCAGTCACGCAACCACGCTATACAGCAAAAGTGGAGCTAGATCTGAGCCCATTTCTGTTCCTTAGCCCCAGGACTCTTCTGAGTTATTTTCTCCAGTAGGGGTCCCCCAACACCTCCTCACAATTCCAGGTAGACAAGTAGTTGAGAAAATCCTCATACAGAATCTGTACAGTGCCTGTTTCCTTACAATGACCTTTGAGGTTAGTACAACAGTTATGTCCATAATACCGATAAGGAGAAACGAGGCATAGAGAGGTGATGTGACCTGCCTTAGGTCAAAGCTATTAACAATAATATTTACTATAATTTATATATGTTCAAACTCAATACTTTAGAAACTTTTAAATTCAATCTTCTCAACACAGTGATAATGTTGTGACCATTTTACAGATTAAGACACTGAATCCTTGGCAAGTTAAGCAAATTGCCCAAGGTTACACAGCTAGTATGTAGCAGATTTAGGGTCTGAATCCAGTTCTATCTGGCTCCAAAGCTAGTGTCATGGAGTCTCATTGTATCAGGCTAGTTTCATTTAGGCTTGGGCATTAGAACCCCTTCTCTCATAGAACTTTCAAGATGTGACTGTGTGAGCTCTTAATCCTAACTAGAATAAATCTTGTGACAAGTGACATGTTAAGGTCACAGAGGCTAAATATTGAAAGAGCAAAAGTCATCAGGTTGGGGCCGGTGAGATGGCTCAGCGGCTTAAGCGCCTGCCTGGCAAGCGCGAGGACCCGAGTTCGACTCCCGGAGCCCACATACGAAAAAGGTGATATCGCTCAGCGGCTCGGGCGCCTGCTGGCGCGCGAGGTCCTGAGGTCGACCCCCGGTACCCACAAAAAAAAAAAAAAAAAAAAGTCATCAGGTTGGTAGGGGCACTCTAGAATTTGTTTCTCCTTTTTTACTCCCTGTGCACTTGATAGCTCACCTAAAGGCAGAGTGTTCACACACACATCTGTATATAGACTTGTTTAGCTTAGTGGTAATTCAAATGTCAAGTACTTCGTATGAATCACTGGACTGGGTCCTATGGCTGAAATGAAATAAACTATACAGGCATTTTACAGGCTTATCAAAGGCAATTTTTAATATATGTACATTTTGCCTTACCAGATTGACTTAAAACCCAATTTCTTCCTTAACTGCGAGTATCGGATATCTCAGAGTATAAGTATAGAGGCAGACGCACTTAAGTTAATATCCTGATTTGGCTGCTGGTCGGCTGTGTGAATTTAGGCAAATTATATAACATCTGTATGCCTAAATTTCCTTACTTGTAAAATAGGAATGTTATGAGAATTAAATGAATTAATGTACAAAAAGCATTTAGTACAGGCCCTGGCCCTGGGTAAACCTCTATAATTGCTCGCTGTTGTCATTTCTGCTATTGTCTCAGGAGCTTGCCTCAGACTACCTCTGTGCACAGGCTCTCTCAAGGCTTCTTAGCTGACTTCGGAATTCTGAATCTGCCTCCATCCTGTGGCACATTAAGCAGCCTGTTGTGGTGGTGAAGGCTTGTTATCTCTCCAAATGACATTCTCTCTTTCGGGGGCCATAAATAATTCCTGGACTCAAAGGAGCTGGTTTCTCTTGCACATCTCCTAGCACCAAATTACCGGAGTGGCTCCTTGCAGAAGGGGACTTGACAAACAGTGGAGCCATAAGTCAGGCTCCTTGAAGCACTTTTATGAGCGCCTTAATGAGGGAGATGAGCTGTCATCAGGAACTTGTCCCGTCTTTCCTGGGCACAGGAAATGAGCTCTTTGTGCTCAAAGGGTTTCCAAAGCTGAGGAGCAAAGAGTTTTCAGGAAGTGGGCTTCGGATGAGAATCTGTGACTCAGAGAGACCCAGGGTTAAACAGCCCCCATCCTGCCATTCAGCCTAGAGGGTCAGATTACTCATGGTCTTATAGCAGCAATAGCACCAAAGGGTGGCTTGTGGGTGTGTACATGTGTGAACACTCCTGTTCCCCCAATGTGTACACTTTAAGCCTCCCCCATCAAACATACTGCTGTGTAGAATAATGGTTAAGAGTTAAAACCAGATGTGAATCCTGTTTCTGCAACTCAGCTGTCTGTGTGCCTTTAGGGAAGTTGCTTAACCTCTTCCCATTTCAATTTCTGCATCTTCAAAATGGGACTAATAACAGTGCCTGTCTTACAAGGCTCTTGTTAGGATTAAATGAGTTGCTAACACGAAGTGCTTAGAACAACCTTGTAGTAAGCACTAGAGATGCGTTTGGTGATTAAACAAAAATGGGTAAGTCCAGTACAAAGTACTTTCTGTAGAGATAACCGCAGCTTTAGGTGAGGTGCCCTAGACCCTCTCCCAAACACTGCTGCTCTCCAACCCTTCTGACTTGCATATACGTGGTGCCCAGGAGTAGGAAGAGAAGGTCCTTGGGAGCTCTAGTTTGTACCCTGCACTGCTAAACTAGCTGTGTGTGCGAACTTGGCCAATTTGTTTCACGTCTTTGAGCTACATTTTTGTTATATGTAAAGCGATCATAACTTCCTCCTGGAGTTGTTCTGAGCATTCTATCAGATGGTGTCTGGAAGGATGTGCTGAGGGCCTGAAATGGACAGAGGCCCTGCTTGATCCAAATCAACAGCTCTTTTTTTTTTTTTGTGGGTACTGGGGGTCGAACTCAGGACCTCGCGCTTGCCAGGCAGTCGCTCACGCCGCTGAGCTATCTCACCGGCCCTCAAACAGCTTTTACTGAGCTGTTTCTGGGGAACATCTTTGCTTTTCTTTCTTTTTTTTCCTAAGCATTGTATATTTTTAAAAATTAATTTTATTGGTACATTTTAAACATGCATAATGATCACAGTCATCATAGGGAATTTATACCTGTACATAATATA
The DNA here is from genome assembly GCA_028451465.1 of Erethizon dorsatum. Lineage (NCBI taxonomy): Eukaryota > Metazoa > Chordata > Mammalia > Rodentia > Erethizontidae > Erethizon > Erethizon dorsatum. The sequence continues at coordinate 109,535,319 of CM051827.1, read as the reverse complement.
TATTGATTCTTTTCTTTTTCCCCAATCCCTTCGCCTCCCTTCAACCCCTCTTCCTTCCTTATTTAAAAAAGCTTTGTTTCTATTTTTCTCTTCTCTTTTTTTTTCTTTTCCCTTCAAAAATGAGAATAACTAATACTTATTGGGCACTTACCCTGGCCTTCTGCTGTACATGTCATCTTATTCAATCCTCCCACTAAGCCTAAGGTCCAGGGAGATTAAGTAACTTGTTTAAGATCTCAATGGGTGTCAGTGGCAGAGCCAGAATTCCAGCCAGGACTTATCTGATTCCCAAGACCATGCTGATAACCCATCATGCTGCATACAGACCTCCAACACCAGCTTGGCTCTGAGAACTCAAGGAATATGTGCCGTTACATTTCTTCAGCATTCCTCCCCTATCCCTCTACACACTCTCTTCATCACTCACCAGTGCCTTATATAGTAAGTGCTCCATATATATTTACTGAATGAGTGAAAATAAATGACAGTATCATCTTGTAATGATGAAAGCTCTTTATTTTTGGGACTGTCCCTTGTGGGAAGAAAAGCAGCTGGCAACCCTTCTCTTCACCCCCAGAATCCTCTCTGCTAATAATCATGTGGAAGGCCTCCTTTCTTTGCCCATGGAAGAATCAAGAGTCTGGGTTTTCTGAAATGTGGAATAGACACAATGATGACTCATCTTTAGTGTATATTTGGAGAGATGTCAGGGCCACTGGAGCTTTCTAGGGCTCTGGTAATATGCTTCAGTAGGATGATTTCCAAATATAGTTATGGTATTGGAGAGGTGTATTAGTTTCCTAGGTCTGCCATGACAAAATACAGTACCACAAATTAGGTAGCTTAAAAAAAACCAAATTGATCCTTGTACAGTTCATGAGGCCAGAAGTCAGGTGCCACGGTGTCATTAGTGTTGATGCCTTTTTAAGGGCTCAGAGGGGGTCTGTTTTGTGTGTCTTTCCTAGCTTCTGGTGATTGCCAGCAATCTATCGCATTCTTTTGTGGATGTATCAGTCTAATCTCTGCCTCTGTTGTCACATCTTGTACCTCTCATGTCCCTGTCCAAATTTCCCTCTTCTTATAAGCACATTAGTCCTTGGACTAGGGACCACTCTAATCCAGTATGATCTCACCCTAACTTGATGACATTTGCAGAGACCCTATATTTCCAAATAAGGTCACATTCACAGGGACTGGGGGCTAGGATTTGAATATATATATTTTGGGTACATGATTCTAACCACAACAATATGTTTGAGGTAGAATGGAGAGGAGATACAAAATGAAGAAAAGAGGATGAACAGAAAGGAGGAGATGGTCTGTTAAGGGCAGATCATATCCACAGGGTGGAGTGTGACCATTGGGATCAACCTTTTACTTCTTGACTAATTCTGTTCTTTCCCAAAGAGGTCTGCAGCTTATAGGCTTACAGTATCAGAGCTAGAAGAGACCTCCGAGATTCACTCATTCACTCCACAAACATTTATCAACCACTCTGTGAAGAGCTAAGCATTCAGAGAGAAAGATATATCCGAGGAAAATGTGGTCCAGAGGGTGGATGTGAGTTGTCTAAGATCACACATCAAATTAGAGTATAGCCAGGAACAGAGTGGTATCCTGGGCCCTAATCTTGAGCTATTTTGATGCCTACTAGGAAGGCTACCTATCTCCCTGGGCCTGACCTCTGGTGCACAAAGTTTTTGTTTTTGTTTTCAGATCTAAGTGTTTAAAAACTGTGTTTTTGTGCATTGCCAACTTTCCCAATCTCCTACCAACTGATCCAGTATTTGAAAGAGTTGGGAGTCTTGGACAGGGCTAGAAACATCCCTTCTGTGTAAGTGAGATCTGGAGGCCTTTCTTCTTTTTGATTCAATTGTCTAGTCTTAGATACATCATCTCTAGGTACAAAAGCAAAATTGGGAATAAGGGAACTACTTGGGGAGAGATCTTTTTTTTTTTTTTTTTCCCTCAGTGTTAATGGAGAAGTCATCATGGAATTGACCCTTAGAAACCATTTCTTCAATGAATGGAAGCACATCTCCCCAGTTAGTGCTATGAGCTATTTCTGTCTGCTTCAACAGCCCATGTTCAGTGACTGTGTTTAGTTGGTTTAAAATAACTGAATTGCACTCTCAGAGTCAGAGTTACTTTGACATAAACATTTCATTTGCCACTACATCATTAGAAGACATGGTGATTCGATCCTAATACTGGTGGCTGATACCAAAATTGTCCTGCCTGGAGCTGTCATGTTGTGAGATATCGGCCTGGGGCAGTGAGGCTGAAAACTGGGGCAGGCCGGGTCAGAGATGGGGTCAACCCAGCAGGAGTTGTCAGATCAGAGCAGGGGTGAGAAGGAGGTCAGATGGGAGATCAAAGTCCAGGAACTAGGGCAGGTACAGTCGGTCCTGCCTCTCCCCAGTTGGGGCCTGGAACCCATTGGAAAGATGTCTTACCAGCAGATCCTCTGAGCAGGCTTTCTGTTCAAGGGTCTCAGAGGGTTCTTTGTAATTGATCTGGATTTGAATTTCTCCCCTCACAAAGGGGATGTAATCAGTCGACATTATTCAGTAGGCCTTATAGTCGCATAATCAGATAAATTTTAAAATCATAGAAACAGCCTTGCTTGTTCTAACTACATGGCCCCAGGCTTTCCACTGATTTTTTTTTTTTTTTTTTGTGGGTACCGGGGGGACGACCTCAGGACCTCATGTGCCAACAGGCACCCGTGCCGCTGAGCGATATCACCGGCCCCTTTTTCGTATGTGGGTTCCGGGAGTCGAACTCGGGCCTTCGCGCTTGCAAGGCAGGCGCTTAAGCCGCTGAGCCGTCTCACCGGCCTCCACTGATTTTTATATAGACAGTTTTAGGTCTAGTTCTGTCTGAGCATCAGAATAGCCTGTGAAGTTGTTAAGATACAGATTCCCTGCGCCTACCTCTAAGTCTGATGTGGCTGCTGACCTCTTGAAAGGCAATGTGATGCAGTGGCTGAGCGTGGAGACTGTAGAGGCAGACTGCTTAGATTGCAATAGTTCTGCCACCAGCCCAGAGAACTTGGGTGACTTTCTTAACATTTCTGTGCCAATATATATATATTTTGTGGGTACTGGGAGTCGACCTCAGGACCTCAGGACCTCACGCTTGCCAGCAGGTGCTTGTGCCACTGAGCAATATCACTGGCCCTTTTTTTCCTTTATGTGGGTTCCGGGAGTCAAACTCAGGACCTTGCACGCCAGTAGGCGCCCGTGCCGCTGAGCGATATCACCGGCCCTTTTTTCATATGTGGGTTCCGGGAGTCGAACTCGGGCCCTTGCGCTTGCCAGGCAGGCGCTTACGCTGCTGAGCCATCTCACCGGCCCTCTGTGCCAGTATATTATCTATTACAGGGAATAATATTATTCATCTCATTGATTTACTATGAAGATTAATGATTTAATACATGCTAAATCTTAGAATACTAAGTGCTCAATAAATATTACTTACTATTTGTATTGGTCAGCTTTTCATTGCTGGGACCAAATAACTGACATACACATTTATTTTTAATTTTTTTTTTTAATTTTAAAGAGAAAAACAATAAAAACAATGAAACAAAAATTTAAAACAAGGTAATAGGAGAGTAACAATGGTTAATACATCACATGTTGTTATCTTCAAAGTAGTTGCTCAGAGTACAAGATATAGGCGTGAAAAATTGACCAAACAATATTAGCACAAACCTTTCTTTTCAATGAACTAAGAGAAATTAGTTGTATAACTATCTTAACTATCTTGTGTATATATATATATATATATATATATATATATATATATATACTTTTTTTTTTCCTTTTCCCTTCCTTCTTTTTTCCTTTCCCCCATCCCAGTTTCTCTTTCCTTTTGAACAGTTTCTTCCCATTTCACAATATCTATTGTGCATTTTGGATCTTATTTACTCTTTCAGCTTCTCACACTAGGGAGACAATACAATGTTTACACATGTGAATCTGATTTTTTTCACTTGTCAGTATGGTCTCAAGTTGCATCCATTTAAAGAGGATTTATTTTTGCTCACAGATTCAGAGGGTTCAGTCTATGGTTAGCTGACTCTGAAACAGAAACATCATGGTAGAAGGGCTTGTCAGAGGAAAGCTGCTCACCTCATGGCAGCCAGAAGCAGAGCACAGGGAAAGAGTGCCAGTGGGAGATATATTTTACCAAGCATCCCCTCAGTGACCCACCTCCAAGGGGCCCTGCCTACTAATAGCATATTCAGCTATAAACATTACTCATACAGTGATGAGTATATTCATCCCCTAATGAGTTTAGCAACCTCATGATCCAATCACCTCTCCAAGAATCTCTTAATCCAGTCAAGTTGACAATGAGCTTAGATGTCACATATTGTTAGCTTCCTTTTCACCAAGCTCTACAAGAGATTTAGAAACACACTCTTTGTTCATTCATTCATTCATTCATTTTTTGATTTTTCTATAAATACATACCAAGTACTCTTACCTGTCAGGATTCTTTTTAGACACACACAATCCTTTCCAGTTTATAGCATGGAAATAGCATGGAACCAATATTGAAAGTACTGTTCCACTCACTGCCTTCGGATCTCTGAACCCTCATTGGATTTTGAAGCTCTGGGCTTCACCTCTGGTGTCCAAAGGCACAGTGACTTTCATTTCATAACCTTAACATGGAACAAAATGGAAAGAACATAGGAATCTATAGAGAGCCCTTCCCAGACCTTGTTGTGGTCTGGGAAGTTTATATTTGTAATCCCATGCATGGAAAAGTTATTGGAATTCTAGCAAGTTAATTCTAATCTACCACTTCCAGTAAAACCCATGGTGAGAATAAAGACACTAAGGCATATTTGTAGTTGTGGGGAGCCAAGAGGGTCCTAAGTCCAGGTAGGGTGATGATTAACCAGAACAAAGGCCTCGATCCAGGGCAGAATCTGGGTTTTATTCATTCGTGAAGAAGGAAGTGGCTTGAGAATGAGTGACGGTGAGAATGGCAGGAAGTATATGAGTGCTGTGAGCTGGTCTAGGTAGGAGGCCTGAAATCACCTCTGCAATATGCAGAGGGAAGGATATGCAGAAAGAGTAATCTGCTTAACACAATACAAGATAGTATCTAATGTTTTGGGGTTGGTGCTTCAGCTCTGATGTGTAATCTTTTATGCCCTAGGAAGTCATACTCTCTTATCTTGAGGTTTGATCCCAGCCCACACCTTGGAGCATGGCTCTCCCTCCTGCCTGGCTCACACATATTTTTTGGGAGCTATAGGGTGAGGAAACACTGACCTGTTGACTTGCTTCAAAGATACACATCAGGACCTCAGCTAGACCTATTTGCATTGCTTAAAGCCAATTGAAGTGATAAGGAAAAGTCCTGACCAGCTCTGTGCATATCAGTACATGGAAATAGGGCCAGGTTTAGCCAAAATGGAGATAATTGCTCTTCTTTCAGGGAGAGTAGTCCAGGTGGTCCTTCACAGGAATCATTTGGATTTAGTGCTCCATTTTTTAGTAAGTGATATTGCAAATTGCATGTAGAAGGCACCTTCTGTCTAAAGCCTGCATGATCTCTAGAAATGGCCTTGTTCCTCCTGTATCTACAGGGCTGGGAGAATAGCCAAATATACATGTAGTTCTGCCTTCAGCCTAGGCCACAGATGGTGAGTCAGGATGGGCACCTGCCTAAGCTGAGCCAATCACATCCTGTTTTCAAGTCCCTGAAGCCTTTCTGCCTGACTCCAGTTGCCTTTCTGAATGGATATTAGCAGTGGAAATTTTCCACCAGGCTGCAATTAGAAAGAAAAATAAAGCCAATGTTCACATTTATCAGAGGACTAAGGTTCCAGATTGCTTCCTTATTCTGGCACTCAGAACCATCTCCAGTCTTGGGTCCTGTGACACATTTTTTATCCTTTACTAATCCTTCCTTGTGTGTAAATCCGATGTAATGGGGATTACTTGTTCCCTGCTGCCTGGAAAGACCCCAACAGCTTGTCCTTCCCATGCTCAAGATTTTTTGTTTCCCAAGGGCTGCTCAAGAAATAAGCAAATTCAAAGTTTCTGGTCTGGCATTCTTGAGATCAGAAAGCCCTAGCCCAACTCTAGAGCCTCCATCTCCACTTTAAGTGAGCTTTTGGGTTAGGCAATTTTACAAACAGAGAAGAGGAAAGGGCTGGGAGTCTTGTATACTAGTTGGATGCTTGGCCAAGTTTTCATGGAAGGGACTTGTATTTCTAAATGTCCTTACAGGAATCTTCTGGAGAGCCATAGTTTCTTCTGTATCTGTCATTCCCAGTACTGTTCTTTTCCTTCAAGTCCACGATTTCTCAGGCACTAACGTACTTTCCACCTTGAGTCAGATTTCCCCCACACACCCGGAATTGGTGACGAGGCCTCATCTGTCCCTCTTGGGTCTGGGTGGAGGGAGTAGGGAGCAGGAAGGTGAAGTGCAGCAATTTGTATCCTAACATTATTGAAGCTTCGGGGCTTCACTCACCTTAGGTGTGCCTCTCCTGTATGCCACGGAGCTGATGTATGTTACCTTCTTCTGCACATCTTTTGCTCAGTTAGGTGTATTTTCCTCTGTTTTGTGGATGGAACTGACAATTAGCTGTTTTGCACCAGTACAGCATCAAGTGCTTATTAATTTGGTGAGATGGCTTCCTATTGATTTCCAGCCTTCTAAATACCCTCCTCAACCTCCCTCAGAATCTCCCAGACTCTGCAATTTCCAGCGACTAAAAGGTTAATGCTGGCCTAGCAGAGACCTCCGGATGCTCCTTTAGATCTTAGGCTTGGACACTTGGCATGCTTTCCAATTTGCTCCTGTCTGTGCTGTACTTGGTAGGTATTTTAAATATCCCTCTTATTTACAGAAAAGTTTTAAAGAGCTTAACTAACTTCATTAGTTTTTTACTTGGTCATTCATTCATTTAGCAAAATTTTGAGGGCCCACTTTTGGCCTGCCCTGGGCTAAGTGCTGAAGCTATAATGCTGAACAAAACTGACATGAAGAGTCCAGGTTGTTAGAGAGACAGATGAAACATTAGGAGGTAAGTAAATGAATAAATATAAACTAGTTAAGCATCCCTAATTAGAAAATCCAAAATCTAAAGTGCTCCAAAATTCAAAACTACTTGAGTACCAATGTGACAGTACAAGTGGAAAATTCCACACCTGACCTCAATGGGACAGGTTGCAGTCAAAACACAAGCACAGTAAAAAACTGAAAATATTGCATAAAATAATCTTCACACTATGTGTATAAGGTACGTATGAAACATAAACCTTGTGTTTGGACTCGGGTCTCATCTTCAAGACATTTCATTATGTACTATATGCAAGATTCACCTCTCCCCACATCTGAAATCTGAAACACTTTTGGTCCCAGCCATTTTGAGCAACGTATATGGATTTTGTACTAGTGAACTCTGACTAGTGCTACAAAGGGAAAGACTACGGTGATGCAAGAGACAATCATGCAGAAACTCATTTTTTGGGTGGAAAGACTCTAAAGGACTTTAGGGAAGAGCAGTTCAGGCACAGGGGCTCAGAATACATTGATATGAAGAATCTGGCATTAGGTGAATGTGTCTAAAGCCACCCAGCTGAGAAGGGACAGGGCTGGCCCCTGGGCCTGTGTCTGTCTGATTCTAAAGTCTATGTACTTTTGTTCCTCCTGGATTATTTTACTCCTGCTCACTTAGCCACCTTTACTAAGATCTTTGGGAATGGACCACCTGCAAATCACTGTTCTGATCTGCATATTACTGCTGCTCTAACTATACCATAAAAAATTCCTTTCTAATACAGAGCATAGCAAGAGGCCTCCTGCCACCTTAATAAGTAAATCTTTCACCAAATTGAGCCATCAAATCTCAAGAGTCACAAAAGAATATCAGAAAACTGCATAAGGAAACTTGAGAAAATACTCATAAGTGAAATTAACTGGATGCACATGTGTAAACATCGTATTGTCTCCTTAGTGTGAGAAAATGAAAGAGTAAATAAGATCCCAAACATACAATAGATATGGTAAAACAGGAAGAAACTGGTCAAAAGGAAAGAGAAACTGGGATGGGGGAATGGGGAAAAGAAAGAGAGGAAAAGAAAAAAAATTGTGTATATATATATATATACATATATATATATGATAGTTAAGATAGATACACTACAAATTTTGCTTAGTTCATTGAAGAGAAAGGTTTGTGCCAGTAATGTTTGGACAATTGAATGCTGATATCTTGTACCCTGAGTAACTAATTTAAAGATAACAATACATAAGGTATTAACCATTGTTAACCTCCTATTATGTTGTTTTGAAATTTTGTTCTACTTTTTTCTCTTTATTTTATTTTATTTTATTTTATTTTACTTTTTGTGGGTACCGGGGTCGACCTCAGGACCTCGTGTGCCAGCAGGTGCCGGTGCTGCTGAGCGATATCACTGGCCCTTTCTATGTATGTGGGTACCGGGAGTCGAACTCAGGACCTCGCGCTTGCCAGGCAGGCGCTTATGCTGCTGAGCCATCTCACCGACCAATTTTTTTCTCTTTAAAATAAAAAAAAAAAAAAAAGAAAGAAAAGAAAACTGCATAAGGAGAGTTAAACCCTGTGTGTGTGGGTAAGGGATGGGGCAGAGCTTTTCCTCCTTGGCTGCACAAAATGATGTCTATTTCCGGTATTAGCTTTGCCTACAGCTGAAGTCAGCTTTATTGCATGGTCTCCCTGCAGCACCTCAACCCCTGAGCAGAGCTGAGTAGTCCTGGGATGCCTAGCACCTTCCCTCAGGGCAGGCAATCTATAGGCAAGGGAGAGGTAAGAACAGAGGAGCACCCCTCATGAATTTGAGCCAGATGATGGCTACTTACAGAGCAGAAAGCAAGGAAACTGGTCAAGAATGAGAGGCGACAGCAGATATGCCACGAACACATGTCCTGGCTGTGGTAGACACTGCTAACTGCCCCCCAGTATCCCTTATTCTCATTGTTAGTAAATGTTCAGCTGCCTCTTGGTGGGTGGAGGAAGGGGGAGAGACAGAGTCCAGGTTGGGGTGTTTGCCAATTTCTGTAGTATAGATACTCCCAGGGCTGATTTCCAGGTGATATTAATGAATACAGAATGGGGTGGGGTGGGGGGAATACATGTATGGCTCTCATAAGCCTATGTGAGCCAGCTCCAGGTCACCACTGAGTTATCTACTCTGTGTGTTTACCATTAAGACACTCCCTCTGAGTTTCATCAGGATAGGTGGCTACCTGACTAAGAACTACATTTCCCAGCCTCTTTCTATTAGAAATGGCCATATAAGTAAAATCGAGTCAGTGGATTGTGAATAGAAGTAATGTGGGCAACTTCTGTCACATCCTTAAGGAGCCTCAAGTTGACCCTACTTATTCTCTTTCCCCCTTCCCTTAGCCATGGACTCCACGGGGGCCAGTAGGACCAGTGAACTGGAAAGAACCTGGATCTTTGGACAACCTCCTGGAACAGAGCTGCCTAGCAACCCTGGGCTACCCATGTACTTCTGTACCATTTTGGAAGAGAGACATCAGGTCAATGTGTATCTTAAAACTTGTGTTTTGGAGGCCTGCCTTGGTGGTATGTGCCTCTAATCACAGCACTCTAAGAAACTGAGGCAGGAGGATCACAAGTTCTAGCCAAGCCTGTGAAACTCGGTGACTTAACAAAACCCTGTCTTAAAATAAAAAGATTGCTCAGTGGCATAAGCGCTTGCCTGGCAAATGCGAGGTCCTGAGTTTGACTCCCGATACCCACATACCAAAAAAGGGCCGGTGATATTGCTCAGCAGCACAGGCGCCTGCAGGCGTGCGAGGTCCTGAGTTCAACCCCTGGTACCCACACAAAAAAAATTATAAAATAAAAAATTAAAAAAGGGCTGGGGTGTAGTTCAGTATGAAGGCACTGGGTTCAATCCTCAGTACCCCAAACAAACAAACAAATGAACAAACAAACAAAAAACAAACAAAAAAAACTTGTATTTTGGAGTCTCTTTACTATGGCAAGTCGGCCCTAGAGCTACCTGAGAACTGATTCATTTTGTGAATATCTTTACCACAACCCCGTCCTCTCTTTTAAAGTGTCCCAAATGATTCTCTCTATATAGTAATAAAAAATGTTAGTGTTTGTTAGACCAAACTACAGAAACCATCCCAAAATATCAATGGCTGACAACACCAAAGATTTGTCACTCAAGTTGATTGACAGCTGCAGGTTATTTAAGCTTCTGCTTGACATGTCTTCACACTCCAGGTCCCAGACTGAAGGAGCTGCCTCTATACCAATTTGAAGACAGAAGGAAACATGCAGTGGGTAAGTCTTGCAATGGCTCTTAAAGTTGCTGGTCGGATGTGGCATAAATCATTTCTGTGTATATTCAATTGGCTGACAGAAGCCGAGAGTGACACCAAGGAGCCAGTGGGGTATACTCCTGCCACAGACAGGCACTGCAAATTATGTTGGAAGGGCAGGCATGGGTAATCCTTTTACTGAAAATCCAGCAAACCATATGGAATAGTAATACTCTACCTAAAAAATGCAAAGTGAAAAACATGCGTCCTGTCTGGGCAGGCATTATTATTATTGTCATTTCACAGATGATCATAGTGGAGTTTAAAGAGCTACATGGTCCTGTGGTCTTCTGTATGATTTTGGAGCTGAAATCTCTAAGAAGCTCTCCTCAGTTTCTCTTCTGTGGGTCAAGTTGTCATTAATAAAATGTTGTGGATAATGTAGAATACCTTCTGGCTTCTGGAGTCTACTTTTGGAAGCCAAGCCCAGGAGTTTGCAGAGGACTCACTTTAAGCTCAGCATGTAGAAAGAGAACAGAGGGCTGTAGACAGAAGTTAGGGGGGCTGGTCCAGGGGCTCTGCCACTAAATACCTATTTAGAGTCAGAAAGTTGTTTAATGTCCCTGGGTCTCAGTTGTCTGTGCATGGAAGGGTTAGCGCATGCAACTAACATCTTTCCTGGGTCTTAGTCCATTTTCTCTTGCAATAGCAAATAATGTATAAAGTAAATAATTTATAAAGTAAAGAACAGTAATTTATAAAGAACTATACAGCTCATAGTTCTGGAGGCCCAATAGCATGGTACCAGCATCTGTTTGGCATTTGGTGAGGGTCTTTTTGTTGCATCCTAACATGGTGGAGGACACCACATGACAAGACAGGGCAGATGTACTTGGGTATAGCTGGGGTCTTTCTCTTTTACTAAAACTACTGCTGCCATCACGGTGGCCCTACCCTTGATCTCATCTAATTCAAATTACTTTCTGAAGGTTTCACCTCCAAATATCATTGACATATATGTTTGAAGATTAAGTTTCCAAGACGTGAACTTCTGGGGAGACACATTCAAACCATAGCAGGCTCTAAGAAGTTAATATCTAACTTTGCTATTCCCAGTAACTCTTCAGAAGCCTTGTTCTTTAAAACTACCTTGGAAGACAGTCCTGATAAACTTCTCATCTCTGTTTGTTCATTTATTCATTCAACCGTACAATCAAAAGTAGATGGCATGTTCTTTGGGCCAGGCTTTGCTGGAGGTGCAGGAATGGCTCAGATCCAATGGCTTTGTTTCCAGGAGTTCACAGTTTATTGAAGGGAACACACGGAGATATGGATAATGGTAAACTGAGGCAAGTGACCTACCTACAAAACAGGGTGGTCTGGGATATAAAGGAAGTATACAAAGATGCTGTATCACATCTGGAGGACACAGCTGCCTCAGCCTCAATGTGGTGTTAAGTGTGTGTGTGTGTGTGTTGGGAGGGCAGTAGGGAGAAATGGGGGAAGAGCAGGCAGAGGAATGAGAATGATGAATTCAGGGTGAGAATGATGAGTTCAGGCTGGGAACTGTGGGACATGTGAGAGGAAGTATCCGACAGGCCCATGGACATTTGGGACTGAGGCTGGAAGGAGGTATAAGTTTAGGTTGTGTGTTGGGGGACGTTTGCAAATAGATGCTCACTTTGGCCACAAAGCACATGTTCATTGTTGCTGGATGTTGGTCCAAGATCAGGGCCCTGAACTCCCAGCAGCCTGACCACACAGGGCAGCCACACACACCAACATTTCCTGGCAGGGGATTGACCTCTGGTGGGTGTACCCATGTATAAGTTGCCCCTGAAGGAACAAACATACAGCATCAATTCCATTTTATGGCCTTGTCTGATGCTGGAACACGTAGAGAGGGCACCAGGTCATCCCCAGTGCAGTGGAGACATAAATCAGGCAGCACCCTGCTTCCTGAGGCCCCAGCCAAGGAAGACAGGACCTGCCCAGCTCTAACTGGGATCAATTACAGTCTATTCCTCTGCCTGCCTGAGTTACTTCCACAGAATTTTGCAAGCAGGGTCCCAGGAGGCCCTAGGAGAAGCAGCTCTCAGACTGTGTCTATGACAAGATGCAGAGCTCTAACTTGGACAGGATGAAGGGGAGAGAGGTATGTGAAGAGGGTAAAATTAATGATAGTGAAACAACAACCTCTACTTACTTTCATTGCTGCAACAAGCAAGGCACATGCCAACCACTTTACACAATTATTTCATTTCATTTCATTTTATTTATTTATTTATTTTTTGTGGGTACCGGAGTCGACTTCAGGACCTCACGCGCCGGCAGGCGCCCGTGCCACTGAGCGATATCACCGGCCCCCTTTTTTTCTTATATGGGTACTGGGAGTCAAACTCAGGACCTTGCGCTTGCCAGGCAGGTGCTTACACCGCTGAGCTATCTCACTGGCCCAATTATTTCATTTTAGCCTTGCAACAATCTTCTGAGGTAGTGTGTGTTGCTGACTTCGTTTTACAGATGAGGAAACTGAGGCTCGTGAGGTTGGGTGACTTGCCCAGGGCTACCCACTTAGGGAGTGGTGGAGCCCCAAATTCAAACCCAGGTCTGTTTGCCTCTAGATGATGAGTTCTAAAAAGATGCTGCAGGCCTAGACAAATCATTTTTTGGAAACACACAGCTTTGTATCAAAGCCTGGCGTTGCCACGTCCTCATTAAGTGCTCTGCAGCAAGTTACTGAATTTCAGAAGCTTCAGTTTTCTCTTCTGTGAACTGGGAAAAGCAGAGTCTGCCTTGGAATATTATTAGGAAGACTGGGAATAACATATGTAACTACTTGGTAAGCGGCAGTGATATTACCATCACTGCCATCCCTATTCTTGCATCTGACTTTTTCTCACCACTGTCAAGTAGATGAGAGAATGTGTGTGCCAAGGCCTCTATGAATGAGTATTTGGAAATCTGAGAGTGATTTGGTGTGGTTTAACATGATGGGAAGGGTAGAGTAAGAGAATTACAAGCAAAAAAATAGAAGGAGGCAGATCATACCAAGTGACTTTATAACCATAATAAGGATTTAAGGGCATTAGTGTGAGGTCAAGTGGGAACCATTGAAGAATTTTATCCAGGTAAAAAGTGAAATACTTGGCCTTACACGTCCTGTGCCAGGCACTAGGTTTACAGAGAGATGTTTTAGGCAGCCCATCTTGCTCTTTCTAGTACTGTGGTAGGATCTAAGACATAGTAGGTGTTAAAATAATATTTACTGAGCACATTTGCCCAAAGTTGCTAATTATGAGAAACAGGTGTACACTCCTACTAGCTGAGTGGAAGGTCACGTATTTTAAGGATAATTGTGGATGTTGTCTGTGCAAAGCCAAGAGCAGAGACTGGATCCTGGAAGAAGGTGGCTGTGGGTCCTTTGCAGACAGGATGCATAGGTCACCAGCGATGTAGTTTACCTGCATATCCCATCTCTGCTTCTTTCCTACCTGTGGAACCCTCTCTTTCTTAGTTTTGGTTTCTCTAACACTTTTGCTTATACACGGTCCCTTATAGTCTCACTGGCTTTTTCTATATTATGAACTCTTAGTCTGAAATTTTTTTGATAGTGCATTGTTATTACTATCATTATTATTTTAGTTCAAAGTATATAATAGAGAATCTAATTAGCAAAGCCCACCTTTCACACAGCCCAAGTCTGGATGAGGAAAGTATGTACCTTTGAATAAAATCAGGGTTCTGGGAGATCAAAATAATGGGGGGGGGATGTTGTTGGGACTGCAATCAAAAGTGACCATTGTGTTACACAAATAATTATCTTATCTTAAATTGTGAAAATTTCTTTGAATAAGAGGTATAGGTTGCTATGAGAGCGTGACAGGAAGACCTAACTTAGATTAGGTAGAGGTGGGAATTTCCAAAAGGCCGATGGCTTGCCTGCTCTTGAGTCAATTACTTAGAATACAGGGTAAGTTGCTGTAATAAAAAGTCTCCTAACATAGAACAGCTTATCTGAGATATATGTTTGTTTTTCTCATATGGCTAGTTTGACTTAGTGGGTTTATGTGAATTCCCTTAAAATGAGGCCCCCATCTCTGGGTTTACAGCGCCAAGTGTGTTCACATCCCTGTGGCAAGAATTCAGACTGCCACGACCAACTGCAGGAGAGGATGGGGAATGGAGAGTCCTGCTGGGCATCCATGTTCTCTATTAAAACCCAGGGAGGTACTGAAAAAAGAGAGAAAGAGGGAGGGGAGCTCACCGAGGGCAATTTCAAGTCCCTGTTGTAGGTTCTCTGCTCTTGGGGGAAGCGATGAAGAATGCAAGTGGCATTAAATAGCTAAATTCAGTAGGGAAGTCCAATAAAATGAGAAAAAGGTGTCCACTGAACTTGGTATGAGTGAAGTTCCTAGGCTCTGAAGGCAAGGAGTCAGGTCACAATGGGTTGAGGATGAGAAGTGAGGAAATGGAACCACAAGTAGAAGACAATCTTAGATGAAAAGATAAAGAAAATGTGGTATTTACACACAGTGGAGTACTACTCTGCTATAAAGAAAAATAAACTTGAGTCATTTGAAGGAAAGTGGATACACTTTGAGACCATAATGTTAAGTAGAATAAATCAGACACACAAGCTTAAATATTCTCATATAAGAGAAACCCAAAATATAAATAAATAGCAAAATAAAAGATAGCTAATAGGAAGTAGGAAGATAGATCTTTCTCAAAGGGGAAGGGAATCAAGAGATGGAGGGAGGGTACATAAGGCAGGGAAAGGGAATGAAAAAGGAGTTAAGATGTATTATGTATATGTACCAACTCCACACAAGGAATGTAAACATTATATACTACAAACATGTACTAATAAAGAACATGATCTGGATAAAAGAGTAACTTGGAGAAGAAGGGAAGGAAAGAGAGGCAGAAATAGTCAAATCTAGAACAAAAGAACAGAAGTGGACTTTATTTTCCTCCCTCCTTCCTGGTCTGGGAATCCAACCTGGACCTTGTACATATTGAACATACGCTCTACCACTGAGCTACCCTCCCAGCCTTGCTTCTCTCTCTGTATCTCTCTCTCTCTCCCTCTCTCATAACTGAGAATATTTATAGACAAGAAGGAATATTTTAGTGGAGGAGAGTTTAATGAAATGAAAAAGAGGGCGTTACCACACTGTACTGGAGAAAGGTAGCTCTCAGAGCAGACAGAATCATCCCAAATATGCAGACAGCAGCCTCGAGCAGAGTGAAGCATTTCCTCTGCGATGAAGGGAAGGCAGTGAGGATGGATGGTGAGGCGATAACATTTGTGGATGTGGGGTGGGGAAGAGAGTCCAGCCATTCCTGCCTGAGAGCACCTTTCTCTGAGTGAACCAAAAGGGAGGGGATTTCTGGCACAGAAGAGGCACGCGGCTGAGT
The DNA here is from genome assembly GCA_028451465.1 of Erethizon dorsatum. Lineage (NCBI taxonomy): Eukaryota > Metazoa > Chordata > Mammalia > Rodentia > Erethizontidae > Erethizon > Erethizon dorsatum. Next base: position 109,519,575 of record CM051827.1, on the reverse strand, counting down.
GAGGGATAAGGGATCTGCGCACTCATGGGAGGATTCAGTCTGATTCAGTCAGATATGTATATATATATATATATATATATATATATATATATATATATATATATGTATCTACCACCATATATATCTCAATATGTAGCTTTGACTCACATATTCAGAGATTATCAAAACCAAACTAGTTGAGAGACAAAGTAGGGGTGACTTACAGAACCAAAGGCGGGGGGGGTGCTTCTCTGGGCTTTGGGAAGATCCTGGTTCCAAGGAAATGGACAGTTCCATTCGCAGTGGTGGCTTGGTCCATAGCATGGACATGGGAAGCACAGATGGAAGGTAGAATTTCCCTGGCAGTGGTGGGGTGGGGAGAGGGAGAGGTAGGAATTCTAGAAACTTAAAAAAGAACTGAGTCCCAGCATTGTCTCAGATGGGGTTAAAATACTCCTATCTGCATCTAAATTATATTATGATTTCATTTGGGGAGTGTAATACTCAGAATCCCATCAGAACACAGGTGACACAGTTGGAGTAATTCAAGAAAAATTTAATGAAGGGTCAAATTCTGGCCCATTGTAGAGTTTTGATCTCTAGGGCTGTACAAGGGTGTGGGTAGGGTTTAGGGAGACCACAAGAGATGGTACAGAGCCTGGAGTTAGCAACAGCAAAGCTGCTACCATCCCTAGATCTGAAGATCTGAAAGCAATTTCTTGAACTCAGAGGAAGCTTCATGGAGAGGGCTGAGATCGCCAGCTGAAGAATGCAGCAGCCCATGGCATCCTAGGAGGGGGAAGTCAGAGGAACATATACCCTATCTTCATCTTCCTCCTGCCCTCCAATCTCCTGCCAGGGCTCCTATTAGCTACACCCCACAGGGAGCCAGAGAACATGTGAGCTCATTGGTGTAGTTGCTAGAGGTCAGCTATCTGGGCCCAGGGCAGGGTGGAAGAAGGTGGAGAATATGTCTGAGGGTGGGGAAGGTAAGTGGAAGAACACAGGAAGCTTCTATGGGATTCTACCTTGCATACATGCACCGTGGGCTCAGTATCCTTACCTGAATATCTGACTACTACCTGTGATGTTAAGAGGAGAGCAGGAGGCCTTACCTCCTAGGGTGGCATCACTCTCCATTAAGGAGAAATGTTTTCATTCTGATTTACAAGATAAGTGAAGAAGAAGCATCTGAGAAAAGAACTTGAACTGTATCAATGATTGAGGTATAGGTATGAACAAGTATGTTTGGCAAACTGGGAAAGAAGGAGATAGTGACTGAAAACAAAATCATGGGGAAAAATATGAAGTAGAATCCATTCAACTGGATACCCAGTGTGATCGACAGAATAAGTTTCACCCAAAAGTCCACATTCTATTCCCCAAAACTATGTCTCTATTGCCTTACATGGCATGTAAGACTACAGATTTGATTTAAATTAAGGATTTTGTGATGGAGAGATTATTCTGAATTATTTGGATGGGCCTAATGTAATCACAGATACTTATAAGATGGAGGCAGCAGGATCAGAATCAGACAAGAAGACAGGACAGATGCAGCCATTGGAATATTATGGGGTCAAAGCCAAGGAATGTAAGAGGCCTCTAAAAGATGGGAAACACAGAGAAATGGATTCTCCCCTATAGTTTCCACTCCAGAAGAAATGGAGTTTGCTGGCCCATTGTAGACTTCTGATTTCCGGGGCTGTACAATAATATATCTGGGGCCGGTGAGATGGCTCAGCGGCGTAAGCGCCTGCCTTGCAAGCGCAAGGGCCCGAGTTCGACTCCCGGATCCCACATACGAAAAAGGGGCCGGTGATATCGCTCAGTGGCACGGGTGCCTGTTGGCGCACGAGGTCCTGAGGTCGACCCCCCGGTACCCACAAAAAAAAAAAAAAAAAAATATCTGCACTGTTTTAATCCCCTAACTGTGTGGTAATTTGTAACAGCAGCAATACAAAACGTCCATATCTGGCTATTGTCATCGTCTCTGAAACACATCAGAGACTTGGTAAATAAGGGGTGAGGGAATTGAGGAGCCTGGAGTGAAGGCTAAGACTCAGCTCAGGATCTGAGGAATGGATGTGGGTTGTGTCCAGCATCCGCGTGTCTCTACATGGGGGGGAAGAAGCCATCTCTCTCAATTACGTACCACTTCATGAACACCTCCTCTGTGGGGGCAGAACACAGCGGAGGGAGACCCATCTCACTATTCTTTTTGGAATAAAAGCAAGGGCCAGATCAGGGCACAGGTGTTGATCCAAGAGGGGTGGCAAACAGCAGTCCCATCAAGAGACAGTCCAGGGCAAACTGTATCATGGGCACCTGCCCACACGGGGCAAAGGCAGAGTGCAGGAGGCAACAGGAGGAGCAGCTCTGACTGGCCCAGGTAATTCTGTGAGCCCTGAAGACACCAAGGAGCAAAGCAGCCTTGTGAAGATTCTGAGTTCTGCAGTTCTGAGTCCTGGGCTGGGGGTGGGGCAGAACTGAGTCAGCAAAATGTGTGCCCAAATGATATTGTGACTTCATTCTTAGGAATGAGGCCCATGGCCTCCAGTTTATACGTATAATACAAACAGAAGGAGCCTGTTATGAGTTAAGTTGTGCCACCCCCAAAAGATATGTTGGAGTACTAACCCCCAGTACCTCAGAATGTGACTTCAAAGTTAGGGTCTTTACACAAGGAATTGAGTTAAGATGAAGTTAAAGAGTGGGTCATAATCCAGTTCAACTGGCCTCGTTATAAAAAGGAGAAATTTGGACACAGAGATTGACAAGTAGAGGGAAGACAATGTGAAGAGACACAGAGAGAAGATGACCATCTATCTATAAGCCAAGGGGAGGGGCCTGGAGCAGGTCCTCCTTCACAGCCCTCAGAAGGAACCAGCCCTGCCTACACCTTGTTCTGACTTCCAGCCTCTAGAACTGTGAGCTGACACATTATATCTGTTGTCTAAATCACGCAGTGTGTGGTAATTTGTTATGGCAACCTTAGCCAACTAATACAGAGGCATTCTTTCCTGTTCTGCTTCCTACAACTAGGGATGGTTTAGGGGACTCAGGGAGCTGCTGGGTGGGGAATCAAGAGGAGGACAAGGCACTGTTGGAGCAGCAGGAAGAAGCAGCTGTGCATGCCGTGCCCAGCAGGGGAGCAGGGGAGCACTCACTGCCCTGGTCCCTGGCAGTGTGGCTGCAGGCATCTGCAGACAACAGCTGTGCCTGACCAGAGCAGCTGTGTGAAATTGGGCTTGGACCGAGGGATAAGCTCTGCAGAGGCATGTGGAAGGACCCTGGGGTCAGCAAAACTGCAGGCTGATGTGGGAACAGATTCATTTCTTAGCATAAGTGAGGTGTACCCTGGGAACCAATGAAACTCAGTGGGGACACTTCATAAGGGCCTGGAGATGATATGATTACTCAAAATCAATTTCACAAACTACACAGGTTGTCCTAACTCCTCCCCTCTCTTCTCTTCCATCAGCAGCTGGCAATGACACCCCTCCACCTCCCTCTTCCATCTTCCAGAACTTCATTGCTCTAAGTCCCAAGCCCTGCCTGTTTCTGGGGAGTAGCCCCAGACCTCAGGCCTTTAGGGAAGGAGAAAGAAGGTCTTCCCACAGGAAAGTTTGGATCTTTCCTTAGAAGTAAGCCTGTAATTATTGAGAAGGAGATATCTGGGAATCCAGGTTCCTGGGGCCCAGGGAGGAAAAAGTAGTTCAGGCAGAAGGAACAGTATGGGAAAAAGCAGAGACGTAGTTAAGTATAACATGTTGAAGAAGTTCTGTGGGTGGTAGCAAGTGATGCACATGAGGACCTGATAGAAGACTGGGTTTGAGAGGAAGTGAGGACCAGGTTATGACTGCAAGGTGTTCCACTGATTCTCCTTGGCACGCTGGAAGACCAGAGCCTGCCCTGAGATGACATCCTTTTCTAGAACACTTGACTGAACTCACTAGATGAATAACTCAGAATGTCTCCTGACCAATGTTCCATTTCTGTAGATGGTTTTCCAGTGTGCAAAATCCACTTACAACTTCCCAGTGTTCCAGGTGAATAACACACACAAAATAATAGCTTTCATTTGGGCAGGATTTGGCAGGAATAACCCGTCTCTGCTCTATTCAGCATTCATGGGACAGCTAGAACCATCAGGAGGGTCTGTTACTCACTACTTTAGCTGTGGATGCTGGAATCTACATGTGACCTCTCCTTGTGGCCTGGGCTTCTTCAGAACATAGTGACTGCCTTCCCAGGGTGAGCGTCCTCAGAATGGGAGCCAGGTGGCAGTGTAGCTAACTTAGCCTTGGATGTCTCATTGTACTGCTTCTGCTGAAGTAGAAGTCATTAGCAGCCAGTCACCGGGATCTGCTCATGTGCAAAGAGAGAGGAAATAGAATCAATCTTTTGCTAGGAGGAATGTCAAAAACATTGCAAACACGATTTAAGACAGCCCACTCTAGGAAGTAGGCTGGATTATCTCAGCATCACAAAGAAACCGAGTGACTTGCCAAGATCACACAGCCACCAAGACCCAGAAGTAGGTCTAACCACAACATGCCTTACATGCTCACACATCACATACCTATACATGCACACACACCCCACATGTGCATACACACATGTACACATACAAGCGCCTCCTTTGCTTAGCACTTTACATCATTTAGTGTTGCCATTTGGACAAAGCACAGTCATTTTAAGCTTAACACAAGAAAAGTTTAACTCTTAATTTTCCCAAACCTATTCTCCCTTAGTCTGGGTATCATCCTTAACACATGTCATGTCAAACTCATCAGTCAGTGCTATTAGTTCTATCTTCCAAGTACACTCGGAATTTAACATTTCTGTTTTTTTAGAGGAGAAGTTATTTATTTTGGCTCATGATTTCAGTCCATGGTCACCTGGCTTTGTTGCTTCTGGCCTGGTGATGAGGCAGAACATCACGGCAGGGAGAGTATGGAGCAAAGTGGTTCCTCACGGTAGACATGCAAGTGAGAGAGAGAGAGACACACACACACACACATACACACCCACACACAGAGAAAGAGAGAGAGACAGAGACAGAGATAGACAGAGACAGAGAGAGACAGAGAGAGAGATGGGGAGAGAGAGAGCGAGACAGAGAGAGAGAGAGAGGAGAACCCCCAGCCCCCCCACCAGTCCTCTTCAACCAGCTTTTGTTAGACAATGAAGAAGTTTTTGGAGGGGGTCACAGAGAGAGACAGAGACAGAGAGAGACAAAGACAGAGAGATGGGGAGAGAGCTGGAGATAGAGATAGATAGCCAGGCGTGGTGGTGCACACCTGTAATCCCAGCACTCAGGAGGCAGAGGCAAGAGGATCGCCATGAGTTTGAGGCCAGCCTGGGCTACACAGTGAGTTCAAAGCCAGCCTGAACTACATAGCGAGACCCTGTCTCAAAAAACAAAACTAAACTAAACTAAACAAACAAAAAAGAAACAAAAAAAGAGATGGAGGGGCAGGGACAAGCTATATATCTATGTCTTAACTCCTTACCCAAGTTTATCACCATGGTTCAAGCCAATGTGATCATATGCCTGATTTATTGCAATAGCTCCTCACTTACCTGTCTGTTTCTGTCCTCACTTATCTACCACTTCCTGCTCTCATCATAGTAGCTTGAATGGCGCTTTTATAGTATAAATCAGATCACGTCACTCTTCTGCTCCAAACCCTACAATGACCCCACTACTCATGCAGGATAAAAGCCAAAAACAGTCTGTAGGTCCCAACCTTAACTGCATGTTGCCCCCTAGACCTCTCTGGCTTTAACTCCTACCACTTTCCTGATTCATTCCCCATCAGCCACCCTGGCCTTCTAGCTTTCTTTCCGAAGAGGCCAGGCAATTCCCATCTCAGGGCCTTTGTACTTGCTGTTTCTTCTGCCAGAGTACTGCATAGCTCCTCTCCATTCTTCAGGCTTCAAATGCCGCCTTGCTAGGAAGATCATCCTGGATCATACTATTTAAAATTTGCAATGCTAAGGCCAGTCATGGTGGCATATGCCTGTACTCTCAGCAGTTGGGAGGTGGAGGCAGGAAGATCACTGCAAGTTCGAGGCCAGCATGGGCTACATAGTGAGTTGAAGGCCAGACTGAACTACATAGTGAGACTCTGTCTCAAAAAACAAACAAAAAAAATTGTAACACTATCCCCATTCTTGTTTTTCTCCATCCCTTATCATTGCTTTATCTTTTTCTATAGAACCCATGATTTCAGTACATATTTACTTTAAAAAATTGCCTGGTGTCCTCCATTAGAATGAAACTCTACAATCTCAGAGATTTGATGTTTCGTTCAGTGCTTATTCTACACTGCTTAGACTAGTGCCCACAGTTAGCTATTTTTTGTTGGATAAATAAATGAAAACCACAATTGTGCTTTTGCCCACTTCTCCTTATATTTCTAAAAGCTATGCTGTGTGTGTTTATAGCTTTTATTAGTTCACGATGATCCTCTTTAATCTCAATGATTTGGCCTTAAATTCTATTTTGTTTTCACATTATTATTATTATTATCATCAACTTATGGTGTTTTCATTGTTGGAAAGACTTCAAAGTGTTTTGTTTTATCTTAGGTTCAAAGTCATGCTATCTGCTAAGAAAATAGGATGGGAGAACAGAATTTCCCAGTGGCCTAGAATTGTTTTGTCTCAGACTAAAAGTTCCTAAAGTGGTGACTCATATGCAAAGCATCAGTTTGTACCATTAACTCATGGTTATTAAACTGTAATACACACACACAACAGAGGCAGACACATCTACATGTCAACTGATCTCCTCAATCACAAACACAAAATCCCCCTCACAAATGGGCAGAGCTTACCAGACAAAGGCCAGACTGAACTGTGGGTGGAAATGAGTGGCTCTTCTGGTGAAGGTGGGGTGGGAGGAAAGCATAGGAGAGAGGAGAGGAGAGGAGGGGAGATCAGAGGGGAGGAGAGGAGAGTGAATCTGATGGCATAGTAGAGGTAGGTGGCAAGAACCAGCTCAGGTAGGGCATTGTGGGTCAGAGTAAGAAATAAAGTTTTATTCTAAATGTGATGGGGAACTACTGAAGGGCTTAGGCAGGAGAGTGAAGGGATGTGGTCTATATTTTAAAACCTCACTCTGGGCTAAGCAGGGAGAATGGGTTGCAGGGGCAGGACGGAAAGCAGAGAGACAAATCAGGAGACTACTGTCACGGTTGGGAGAGAAGGGATGGCCACATGATCTAGGGGCTTAATGAAGGGGATGGGGAAAAGAGCAGATTCTGGAAGGGTCTGATGTGGTGTCAACATGTCTTACTGCCAGGGATGAGCACAGAGAGCAAGCAAGAGTGACTTTCAAGTTTGTGCACTGAACAATTACGTGGACGGTGTTGTGCTATGTACGGAAACTTCCTCTAAGATAGAAATGCTTGGAAGGAACCGGTGGGGCAGGCATGATATTACTGGAAATCAAGAATTTCTTTTGGCCAAGTCTGAATTGCTTATTTTGATCTCCAAGTGAAGATGACAAGTAGGCAGTTGGATGTCAGAGTCTGGAGCTCATGTTGAGGGAGTTTGTGAGAATATTTGTGTGAGTGGGAGAAAGGACAGAGTAAGGGAAGTGTAATTGGAGTTAAAGGGAAGCAGTGAGAATGTTGAAACCTGTTAATATGTTGGTAGTTGGCTGATGTTTAGATCTTCTGGGTACAGTTTTGTGAGGGTGACCCTGACTTACTCAGGAAAGGTATTATTTAAAATAAAGAACTAGTTAATTTTTTTAAAATTAAGCTTATCAGTACAATTTAGATATACAATAATTATCACATTCATCATAGGGAATTGGTACCTGTACATGGTATTTCTTGCTTCTTTTTTCCCCATTCTCCTCCCCTCCCTTCAACCCCTCTTCCCCTCATTTACAAAGGTTTGTTTCCATTTTATCCTTCTTTTCTCAGTTTTTCTTTTCCCTTCCTTCCTTTCCTCCATCCCCCTCCTTAGTTTCCCTTCCCATTTGAACATTTTCTTCCTATTTTCCAGTATCTATTGCACATTTTGGTCCTTATCTACGCTTTCAGTCTCTCACACCAGAGAAACAATGCAATATTTACACATGTGTGTCCGATTTATTTCACTTAAGAGTATGGTCTCAAGGTGCATCCATTTACCTAGAAATGTTTATCCTTCTTTACGGATGAGTAGTACTCCACTGTATAAAAAAACCCACATCTTCTTTATCCATTCACCTGGTGATGGGCATTTGGGCTGTATCCAAGATTTAGCTATTACGAACTGTGCTGCTATAAACATGGGTATACATACATCACTGTGGTATGATGGTTTTAATTCTTCTGGGAAGATACCAAAAAGGGGAATAGCTGGGTCAAATGGGACCTCTAGTCCTTGTTTTTTGAGGAATTTCCTCACTGATTTCCACAGTGGTTGCACCAGTCTACACTCCCACCAACAATGGAGAAGGGTTTCTTTTTCCTCGCAGTCCTGCCAGCGTTCGTTATTGGTTGTTTCTTGGTAATAGCCATTCTTTCTGGAGTGAGATGGAATCTCAGTGTTGTTTCAACTTGTAGCTCTTGAATGACCAATGATGTTGGACATGTTTTTATATTTTTAGTTGCCATTTCTACTTCTTCTTCTGAGAAGTCTGTATTCATCTCAGGTGCCCATTTTTGGGTTGGGTCTTTAAATTTGGGGGGAGGTCTGATTTTTTTAGTTCTTTATATGTACTAGATATTAGTCCTTTGTCTGAGGAACAACTGGCAAAAATGTTTTTCCACTCTGTGGGTTGTCTCTTCACTCTGTTGGTGGTTTCTTTTGGTATGCAAAAACTTTTTAATAATAAGAGGTTTCTGTTGTTGATTCTTTGTGATATTTCTCATGCATTTGGGGTTTTGTTCATGATGTCTTTGCCTACACCTATGTCTTCAAGAGTTCTTTATTCTCTCTTCCAGCAGGTTTAGTGTTTCTGTTTTAATATTTAAATCTTTGATCCATTTTGATTTTAGTTTAAGCACTGGTTAATTCTTATTCTTCTTTGCACAGATATAGCCACCTCTTATATATGTCAGATGAAAGGAGGAAAGGAAGAGAGAGAAGATAAGGGATAAGAAAGAGAGGAAGAGCTGGGTGCAGTGGCGCATGCCTCCAATCCCAGCACTTGGGAGGCTGAGGCAGGAGGATTGCTGTGAGTTTGAGGCCAGCCTAGGCTACAAAGAGAGGGGGAAAAAAGGAAGAAATAGCAACTCCCCTCAAACAAAAACACCCTCACACAGTTGCAAAAATACAAAATCAATGCATCCTCGCAGTTCCATTTATTTTGCAGTCTGAGTTCCATTGCAGGTCTCCAAGCTGGTAACACCTGCACCCCTCCATGATTTGCTCAATTGTCTGCTTGTGAGTAAGGAGACTTTGTCAATCGGATGGGCTTCTAGGCCCACTTCCTAGCTGCAAACCTCATTTTGGGCACAGCTAAATGTAGGTTTTTGTGTCTCACCCAAGATATGACCACCTCAGTTAATTTGGGGAGGAAATGGTGCAGTATAAGTGTCCCAGCACCCAGTTCTCTGCTGACTTCTTCCAGGGCCCTCTTGGTCCTCACTCCTTTCCATGCATGGCAAATCCCTGTCACCTCTGTATTTTCCCTCTGCAAGCCTTCTGCCTAATGTGTCACCAGATGTCTTCAAGCCAGGGTGCCATTCTTTGTCTTTCCACCCAAGCCATTCCTTGGACATTCTTCCCAAAGTTGTCACTCTCTAACCCTTAAACTTGGTGGAGCCTCAGGGTTTGCTGCATTAAGTAGTCCCTGGAAGGGGATGGTGGGGTCTTTTGTGTGGGTGCCTGTCAGTGGGTGGTGGAGAGTGTGCAGAATGTCCTGTGGGCATGATGGTCCTAGTGTTTAAGGAAGGAACGAGCATGTACTTACTTCTGGGTCAGTCTGGTCTTGTCTCTCTCCATGGACCTGCCACTTGCAGACACTGCTCTTTGGTGCAGCTCCTGCACCACTGTCTTTTTTGGACTCAGATCCAGATCCCTAATCAGAATGGCACACTTGTTTTCAAATTCCCCAAGGGCCCACTGGTATTCTTCCATACACACTCTTTGGCTTTCAGTTTTATGATGCCCTAGTTTACAAATATCTCACTCAATGTGTTCCTCTTAGCAGGGAGGGTAAAAAGGTTGGGAACCTATTTTGTTGGTCTGGCCACCACTGAAATGCCAGCTCCCTCCCTGGGTGTAAGGGGTGTCAAGGTCCAGGAGCACTCTCGCTTCCCTTTCTAAACTCCCCAGATACTGAATTTTGGGCCAGTGAGTTTCTTCTTTTGATATTTATAGTAAATGAAAACTATAGCACTCTGAAAAAGGAAATCAAAGAGAATACTGGGAAATGGAAAGATATCCCCTTTTCTGGATAGAACCAATATTGTCAAAATAGCCATAATACCAAAATCGATATACAGATTTAATGCAATCCAAATCAGCAAACCAACAGCATTTCTCACAGAACTAGAAAAAACAATCCTAAAATTCGTATAGAACTAGAAAAGACCCAGAATAGCAAAAAACAATCCTGGGCAACAAAAGCAAAGCAGGAGGCATCATAATCTTGGTTTCAGGCTATATTACAAAACTACAGTGATAAACAAACAAACAAACAAACAAACAAAAAACAGTGTGGTATTGGCACAAAAACAGACAAGCATATCAGTGGAACAGAACAGAGGATGCACAAACAATCCCGGGTACCTTTGGCCATCTGATTTTTGACAGAAGGTTAAAAGCATATGCTGGAGGAAGAAGAGCCTCTTTAACGAATGATGCTGGAAAAACTGGTTATATACAATGCAGAAGATTGAATCTAGACCTATATCTCTCACCATATACTAAAATAAAATCAAAATAGATCAAAGACAGAAGCACTGAATCTGCTGCAAGATAAAAATAGGTAAAACTCTTGAAGAGGTAAGCATAAAGACTTTTGGGATAGAACCCCAATCGTGTAAGAAATAAAATCAAGAATCAGCAAATGGGATCATATCAAATTAAAAAGCTTCTGCACAACAAAGGAAACTAATAGAGTGAAGCAACAACCTAAAGAAGAGGAAAATTTTTTGCCAGCTACTCCTTGGGCTGAGGGCTAATACCTAGAATATATAAAAAAAATTAGCCCCCCCCAAATAAAATACCCAGTTAAAAACCAGGCAATTGAAATTAATAGACACTTCTCAAACGAAGAAGTACAAATGGTCAATAGGTATATGAAAAAATGTTCAGCATCTTTGGCCGTGAATGAAATTCAAATTAAAACAATACCGATGGCAAAAACAAACAAACAAACAACAACAACAAAAAAACAGATCCAAGGATCAGTGCAACAGATTAGAAGATGCAGAAACAACTCCAAACATACTCAACAACCTTATCTTTGACAAAGGAGCCAGACACCTTCACTGGAAGAAAGATAGCCTCTTTAATAAATGGTGCTGGAAAAACTGGCTTTCTACATGCTGAAGATTAAAACTAGACCTATAACTTTCACCATGTGCTAAACTAAAATTGAAATGGATCAAAGATCTAAATATTAAAACAGAAACACTAAATCTAGAAAAAAAAGACAAATCAAGGTATATCATGTGCAGGTACAAATTCCCTATGATGAATGTGATCATTGTATATACCTAAATTGTACCAATAAACTTAATTAGATTTAAAAAGAACACAAAATCTGCTGGAAGAGAGAATAGGTAGAACTCTTGAAGACATTGGTGTAGGCAAAAACTTCATGAACAAAACCCCAATTGCATGAGAAATATCACAAAGAATCAACAACAGGGACCTCATCTTATTAAAAAGCTTTTGCACACAAAAAGAAACCAACAGAGTGAAGAGACAACCCACAGAGTGGGAAAACATTTTGCCAGTTGTTCTCAGACAAAGGACTAGTATCTAGAACATATAAAGAACTGTAAAAAAAAATCAGACTCCCCAAATTTAAAGACCCAACCCAAAAATGGGCATCTGAGATGCATATACACTTCTCAGAAGAAGAAATAGAAATGGCAAATAAATATGTTCAACATCATTGGTCATTTGAGAGCTACAAATTGAAACAGCACTGAGATTCCATCTCACTCCAGAAAGAATGGCTATTATCAAGAAACAACCAATAATGAACGCTGGCAGGATTGCAGGGAAAAAGAAACCCTTCTCCACTGTTGGTGGTAGTGTAGACTGGTGCAACCACTGTGGAAATCAGTGTGGAAATTCCTCAAAAAACTAGGACTAGAGGTCCCATTTGACCCAGCTGTTCCCCTTTTTGGTATCTTCCCAGAAGAATTAAAACCATCATACCACAGTGATGTATGTATACCCATGTTTATAGCAGCACAGTTTGTAATAGCTAAATCTTGGATACAGCCCAAATGCCCATCACCAGGAGAATGGATAAAGAAGATGTGGGGTTTTTTTATATAGTGGAGTATTACTCATCCATAAAGAAGGATAAACATTTCTAGGTAAATGGATGCACCTTGAGACCATACTCTTAAGTGAAATAAATCAGACACACGTGTAAATATTGCACTGTTTCTCTGTTGTGAGAGACTGAAAGCATAGATAAGGACCAAAATACATAATAGATATTGGGAAATGGGAAGAAAATGTTCAAATACGAAGGGGAGCAATGGAGAAGGGAAGGGGAAGGAAGGAAGGGACAAGAAAAAAAGAAGGAAAAAATGGAAACAAAGCTTTGTAAATAAGGAGGGCAAGGGGTTTGAATGGAGGAGAGGGGAATGGGAAAAAAAGAAGCAAGGTATATCATGTACAGGTACAAATTCTCTACGATGAATGTTATCATTATGTATATCTGAAATGTACCAATGAAATAAAAAAGGCAAATAAAAAAGAAAGAAAATGGAGTTGACTTACAATTTTTATTCTTTGACTATTACAAATGATTAATTTTTTTGGTTTGGTTCATTTTTGACCCATTATATAAATAAACTTCCTAATTCCAAAAAACAAAATAAAACAAACAAACAAACAAAATACTGAGATTCTATCTTACTCCAGAAAGAATGGTCATCATCAATAATTCAAATAATGAGTGCTATCAAGGCTGTGGGGAAAAAGGAAACTTCTACATATTGATGGGAATGTAAACTAGTACAATCTCAAGGAAATCGGTATGGAGATTCCTCAAAAAATTAAAACTAGAAATTCTATTTGACCTAGCTATTCCCCTTCTAGGTATCTTCCTGAGAGAGTTAAAGACATCATATTACAGTGATACATGTGTACCCATGTTTATAGCAGCACAACTCCTAATAGCTAAATCTTGGAAGTGTCCTGTATGACAATTAATAGGCGAATAGAAAAGTAAATGTGGTATTTATACACAATGGAATGTTGTGTTGTGGCCCAAGAAGACTCCGACCAGCGGGGCCTCCCAGGGGCAAGAACGCGAACCCGGGCGACGGTATGGGGATGAGAAAGAAGACACACACACACACACAGATCAGGGAAGTCGAGCGAGAGAGTTTATTGCGGAAGTGCCAGGGCTTATATCTCTTTGAGGGAAACGGTGGGAGGGTCTAATGGGTGACGTAGGATCAGGATGGGCGGGGGGGGGGCGCATGCTCAGACGTGAAGCTGGGTCATTTATGGCTCCCCACATATGCTCCTTTTTCTCCAAATGAGAATATTGCCGACCATGAATGTTTGTATGACCCTGAATGTGGCCTGTCTTAGGTTGTGGAGGTTACTGCAAGTCTTTTTGTTTTTACACATTTGATTTTTCAGGCCTTACCTGTCATTGAGCTAACCACTAGCATCGCCAGCATCCCAGCGAAGAGTGGCGCTCTGTCTTAGGTGGTCCTGAGAGTGTTAGTGACTTGTGATTCCATCTTACCCGTCATTGGCCGACATTCTTATATGCTGGGGCCTGAATATCATCATATAGTTCGGCTTGTTTGTACTCATCAGCATCTGTTTTTACGGCGGCAATGAGTCTCTTGAATAGGCAGGGACCAAAGGTCAAGGCGAGGACCACAACTATAAGGGGGCCAAAAAGGGGGGCAAGGTAGGGGAGCACAGTGGAGAACCCGGCTCTGGGGAATAAGGCTTGCGTTCTGGCTATTTCTCTCTTTTTAGGGCATCATTTAATTTGTCCATAGCGCGTGGGACAACACCAGAGGAGTCAATGTAGAAGCAACATTCTTCTTTGAGGGCCGCACAGAGGCCCCCCTCCTTGAGGAATAGTAGATCCAAGCCGCGCCTAGTATCTTTTGGTCCCCCCAGCGCCTGAGTGTCCACCTGAATGAAGCATGTTGATGATTAGCGATGGTCGCTGGGAGCATCACAAGAACATACAGGAAGCTTGACGGGAACATCTATAAAGGAAAAATATTAACCCTCAGGGGCGCCTCCCTGGGCAGGTTTATTAAGTTGTTTTACAAGGCGCTCGGGTACCCAGCGTGCATTGTGGTCAGCCTGAGAATAGATACAGGCTGAGCCCCTTCCCCATATGAGGACGGGGTCAGGGCCATGCCATTGATTAGTGAGGGGATCTTTCCAGAGGGCTGTGGCGAAGGAGGAGGCTGTAGAGGGGTGCCAGAAGCGATCGGCAGCGGAGCGATTGTTTTGGTCTAGGGAAAGAAAATTGATGATAAGGAGGGCATGGTTGAGGATATTGCGGGGGGATCCTTTGGTGGGATACCATGTGACCGTCGAGAGCTTGGAAATGGTTATTTTGAGTTTTTGATTTGCCCTTTCGACGATACCTTGGCCCTGTGGATTATATGGGATCCCTGTACTGTGAATAATGTTAAGGTGTTGACAGAACTCAGCAAAGGATTTGCTGGTATAACCAGGGCCATTGTCTGTCTTGAGCCTTGTAGGACAGCCCATATGGGCCATAGCTGCGAGCATGTGGGCGATGACATGTTTAGTTGTTTCCCCCGACTGCAGGGAGGCGAAGATGTAGCCACTAAAGGTGTCAACAGACACGTGGACAAACCTGAGTTGTCTAAAGGAAAGAATATGAGTAATATCCATTTGCCAGAGGGCGTTAGGGATGAGACCTTTGGGATCGACCTCCAAATTTGGGGAGGGCAGGTGAGTGATGCATTTGGGGCATTGTTTAACAATTGCGCGGGCTTGTTCCCTAGTTATTTTGAAGAGAGTGCGCAGCGACTGGGCATTAAGGTGGTGTAGGTCATGCGCAGCCTGTGCTTGAGAGACATTGGATGAGGAAGGTCGAGTACGGGGAGTGGGGAGGAGCATGGGGAAGGCAGATGTGGATCGAGCAGCTTGATCTGCGAGTGCGTTGCCTGAGGCCAGAGGCCCAGGAAGACCAGAGTGTGCGCGTATATGGCCAATGAAAAATGAGTGTGTGCGAGCATGGATGAGTGTCTGGAGGGTGGCAAAAAGGGGGACGACGGAAGTATAGTGAAAGAAGTTGGAGAGGGTCTCCAAAAGGGGGACGGAGGTGGCCAGGTAGTGACTATCGGTGTAGATATTTATGGGAGTGTTAGGGAAATCTTGGAAAACCTGAATGATGGCCTGGAGTTCAGCGTGTTGAGCTGAGAGACCAGGTGTTGGAATGATGATGGGGTTATGATCTAGGCATGTATAAGCGGCGTGGCCGGAGGAAGAACCATCTGTGAAAATTGTGGTTGCGTTAGCGATGGGGGTATAAGAGGTGATCTTTGGAAAGATATGTGGGTGGTGGGAAAAAAAGGTCAGGAGCTTATTGGGGGGGGTAATGATGTTGTGTTTGGCCAGGAAAGGCAGCAAGTGCAATGGCCCATGTATCAGAGGTCTGTAGGAGCCAGGTGAGTTGGTGTTCAGAGTATGGGAGGATGATGACATCTGGCTCCTTATGATAATAGATTTTAGCTTGTTTGCGGCCCATCATAATTATCTGGGCGATGAGATCATAATATGGATTAAGGACCTTTTTTGGGGAGACAGACAGATGAATCCAGAGGAGGGGCGCATTTTGCCAGAAGAGGGCGGTGGGCTGTATAGGGGAGGGGAGGACAATCAGAGTAAGGGGTTGCATATAGTCAATGTAGGTAAGGCTCTGGGTATTGATTGCCTCTTGGACATGTTGGAGGGCCGTACGGGCCAGCGGTGTTAGGGATCGAGGAGAAGTAGGACTTGGGTCTCCACGAAGGATGTCGTATAAGGGTCTAAGCATGGATTTGGGGATTGCCAAGGACGGGAGAAGCCAGTTGATATCACCTAGAAGTTTTTGGAAGTCATGGAGGGAGTGAAGGGTGTCAAGTCTAAGTTGAGGTTTTGGTCCATGAATGGTAGAGTGTGTCAGCTGAAAGCCAAGGTAGGTGTAAGAATCTGTGAGCTGGATTTTATTGGGGGTGAGGTGAAGGCCAGAATCTCTAAGGAGGGTTTGTAGGTGAGCATAACATCGATAAAGTGTATTTTCATCAATGCATGCGAGAAGGATATTGTCCATGTAATGGAACACATGCACAGAAGGCCAGGTTTGGCGAAGGGGTTGAATGGCTTGGCCTACGAATTGTTGACAGAGAGTTGGCGAATTAGCCATGCCTTGAGGGAGGACAGTCCACTGATAACGGGAGGAGGGTCCCTGAAGACGGGGGGCGGGAACAGTAAATGCAAACCTATGTTGATCTTGAGGATGTAAAGGGATGGAGAAGAAACAGTCCTTGAGATCGATGATGATCTTATGAGAATTAAGGGGGATGGCGGAGGGGGTGGGTATACCCGCCTGGAGGGAGCCCATGACAACCATGGTCTTGTTGACAGCCCTAAGGTCTTGGAGTAGTCTAAAGCTATTATTATGTTTTTTGTGTATTACAAAAATGGGCGTATTCCATGGGGAGGAGCTGGGAACAATATGGCCCTTTGTGAGTTGTTCCTGTACCAACTGCAGAAGGGTGGAATATTTGGGGCCTATGATGGGCCACTGGTCAACCCAGACAGGATCATCTGAGAGCCAGGTGATCTTTTGTGCATGAGTTACAGGAGGATCAGTGGTCCCAATTAAAAATTTTGAGGATGGAGAGGGGGCTCAGAGGGAGGATCCTCATTAGGAGGACTATCATCGTAGCCAAGGCCATGGCGGGGAGCTAAAGGTTTAGGATGAACGGGGGAAGTGATGCCCGAAGAGTATTTTCCGAGACCTTGTCCGGGGAGGTAGCCTTGAGCAAGCATCTGTTTAGTGACTATAGCATTGGGGCTATGCATAATGAGTTGCATCTGTGAGAGAAGGTCCCTGCCCCATAAATTGAGGGGGAGGTCCCGAACAACGAAGGGTTGGAAAGTTCCTGTATTATTTTCTGAGTCACGCCATGTAAGGGGGGTGGAGCTTTGATAAGGTTGTTGGAGGTATCCCAAGCCTTGTAGGTGGGTGGCCGAGGGCCTCAGGGGCCAATGTGAGGGCCAATGTTTATGGGAGATGACGGATACGTCGGCTCCCGTATCGATGAGCCCACGAAAGGGTTTGTTATTGATAAAGAGTTTAAGCATGGGCTTATCTTGAGATATGGCTTGAGACCAATAAGCCTGGGAGAGACCAGGGGGAACGGGCCGACGATGTGTGGAAAGAGGAGGGTTGGATGGAGTGGGGACTTGGGGAACAAGGACCAATTGGGCAAGGGGAGGGAAGGTGGGGATTAGAGTGGGGCCAGTTGAGACAGAGACAAGGAGGTGGATATGTCCTTGAAAGGTTGGATCAATAACTCCTGGATGTATGAGTATCCCTTGAGTAGCTGTGGAGAATCGACCTAGTATAAGGCCCCAAAAGCCCTTTGGTAGTGGACCCTTAACATTGGTGGGAACTATATGTACCGGGGAGGTGGGCTCTAATACCATGGGGGTGGAGGCACAGAGGTCAAGTCCCGGGCTGGAAGGTGTTGCCTTGAAGAGGTCGGTAATGTGGAGGGATTGTGTGTTGACTCCGTAGTCCCCTGAGTCAGAAGAGGGTTTGATATCGGGGCCTGGGGAGGGCCCCCCGAGAAGTTTTTTGGAATGGGGTGTCCATCAACAGTATATCGGGACTTGCACTCATTTGCCCAGTGGAATCCCTTTCGGCATTTAGGGCAAATGGTTTGAGGTGGGGGCCGAGATGGGGGTAGAGATGATTGTGGGAGGCCTGAAGGTTGAGGGGGAGATGGGAGCGGGGTGGCTGTGCGAAGAGGGCAGCTCTTTGAGAAATGTCCTGGTTGGTGGCATTTGAAGCAACGAAGGTGGGCGGGGGTTTTTTTATTATCATGTGGGCCAGCTATCTGTAAAGATAAGACCTTTTGTAGGGTGTTTTCGAGTGCAGAGGCAAACATTACTCCTTGTTGATATGAGGGGCCAAAGTCTGCACACAGACGGATAAGCTGTTCAATAGAGCCTGTATGTCGATGGGGTCTGATAATGTCTTGACAAGTGGGATTAGCATTTTCGAAGGCGAGTTGTCTTATGAGAGAATTGTTATTTTCATGTTCTCCGAAAATGCGATCTGCAGCCTCGGTGAGCCTGCCAATAAAGTCGGAGAAGGGTTCAGTAGGACCCTGCCGAATTTTGGTAAGAGAGGTAGGACCCTCTCCCTTTGATGGAAGCTTGCGCCAGGCTCTACTTGCGGCCAGGGAGATTTGGGCAAACGCCTGAGGGTTAAGGCCCATTTGTTGTTCATCAGTGCAAAAATCACCCGTTCCGGATAACATGGCAAAGGTAACTGGGTTGGGGGGCTATCTCTCTTGGTTTTGTTTGGAGATTATTTCACATTGATCTAGAAAATTAGACTTCCAGAGTAGAAAATCACCCCCAGAGAGAGCGGCCCTTGCCAACACCTTATGTTCATTTGGGGTGACCCATCCCTGGGAAAGGCTGTCGTGGACCGCAAGGGTGAAGGTAGCGGTGGGGCCAATGGGTGACTGCCATTTTGAGTTCTTTGAGGGAATTTAAAGGGAAGGGAACCCTGGCGCGCTGGGGCGGAGGGGCCGGTTGTCCCTCCGCCTTGGGGGCCTGTTGTACCTCTGTGATGGGGTATGCATGTAACTTGGGAGAGGGCTGAGAAAGAGATAACTTATAATTAAGATGATCCTGTTGAGCCTTACGTTCAAGTAGGGAGATGCGCTCCAGAAGCGAACTGAGAAATTGATCTTGCATGGGTGTGGCAGTAGGTGCAGGGTGAAGGGAGGGGAAGTTAACTGAAAAGGCGGGCGCAACAAGGGGAGGTGGGGGGGCAGAGGACAGCGGTATTTGTGGAGGTAAGGAGAAAGGCGGGGGGTCAGGAAGAGGGGGGTAAAGTGCAGGAGGCTGTGTGGGCTTAAGACATGATGACAGGCCATCGAATGGTGGGGACCCAGGACAAGATGGCGGGCGGAGGTCTGTTTCATAAGATGGCGGGTGACTATTGTTAAAGAAGGCGGAAGTGGGTACGGGGGAAGTAGGAGAGCAATGGCCATCTTTTTCTTCTGGCATCTGGAGAACTACAGAGGGTGGAGGGCTAGGGATAGGGGTATCGGTAATTGGGGGGGCAACCAGTTGACCCAGTGGCTGAGCCGGAGCCTGTGATGGTTGAAGGTTATTGGGCTGTGTCCGTAATAGTTCTGAAATTAGGGTCCAATAAGCGAAGGCTGTGACGGGAACCTTTTCTGGCCCGAAAACCCGATAATAATCTTGGAGTGCGTCACCCACGCGGTCCCAGACCCTGATGTTAATGGTGCCCTCCAAGGGGAACCATGGACAAACCTTATTTATAAAGGAAAAGTAATCAGTCATTTGCCGCGGGGTGACTTTTATTCCCCTCACTCTGAGCGCTTCAGAGACCCCTTTAGTAAAAAGTTCGTGCTCGGAGAGGTTTTGTCCCATTTTGCACCCTGTATGCTTACCGTGATTCAGACGCGAAGAAAGGAGTTGGCGTACGGATCACTGAGAAAGGAATCTCATGAAAATGAAACTAAAGACCGGTCAGTCATTGGCATTTATTGCCCTACAGGGTGATCCCTCATAGGATCCATCTTTCCCGGGCCCCACGTTGGGCGCCAAATGTTGTGTTGTGGCCCAAGAAGACTCCGACCAGCGGGGCCTCCCAGGGGCAAGAACGCGAACCCGGGCGACGGTATGGGGATGAGAAAGAAGACACACACACACACACACACAGATCAGGGAAGTCGAGCGAGAGAGAGAGTTTATTGCGGAAGTGCCAGGGCTTATATCTCTTTGAGGGAAACAGTGGGAGGGTCTAATGGGTGACGTAGGATCAGGATGGGCGGGGGGGGCGCATGCTCAGACGTGAAGCTGGGTCATTTATGGCTCCCCACAATGGAATACTAGTCAGTCACAAAGAAGAGTATATTTGAGTTCTTTGTAAGAAAATGGATGTACCTTGAGACCATAATATTAAGTAGAATAAATTAGACACACAAGCTTAAATATTGTGTGGTTTCTCTTATATGAGAAACCTAAAGTATAAATAATTTAAAGAGAAAAATAAAAGATAGATAATAGGAAATAGGAAGATAGATCTTTTGCAAATGGGAAGGGGATCTACAGATGGGATGGAGAAGAGGAGAAGGGGGAAGGGGAAGTGAAAGGAATTTAGATGTGTTATGTACATGTATTAACCGCCTACGATGAATGTGATCATTATATACAGCAAAAATGTACTAATAAAGAGTCTTGATCTCAGAGAGCGGTCTGTGCTGATGACAGAGATTTGTTAGTCATTGGCAAGGTGAGGGTATTTAAAAACAGGAGACTGGAGAAGACCACCTGAGAGGATGCAGAGGAAAGAAGAAAGCTTGGGGCTTCCTGGGAATATGCTCATGTTTGGGAAAAGTCAAATGGGAAGCAACAGATTGGAGAGAAAAGGTACAGAAGGCAGGTTCAGTCTAAACTAGGGGTCCAGTGGGGTCAGACAGAGGTGACAAGTGACAGCTGCAGAGAATAGGTGAAACTTGTAATACTTCTCAGCGATTCTTGGAAAAGGGAACCTAGTAAGAAACCTAGTTTTCTGAGGCCTTGCGGGTCGAGGGCTCAGATGGTTGCTGCTTAAACATTAAAGGGAAGCATGGCTTGCAAGCAGGAGAATTAAGAGAACATCAGGGTCATCCCTCTTTTCATGGGATAGTTGCCCCCAGCTACTATGATTCTCCCAAGTACAAGGAATTGTCTCCTCTGCCTTTGCATCCAGTGCTCAGCTCAGAATTTTTGTGGCCTGAGTGAGGGAATAAAGTGAATGTCTACAGTCCTGGTACACTGTTTCAAAGGTGACAAGTTGAATAATGAAATCTGCAAGCCAAAAGGAAAGGAGCCCCCGAGAAACCAGGACTCCTGAGAGCACAACCTGCTAGCCCTTTCTGGGGAGGGAAGACTGGTGCGGTTTGCCACTTTCCTGAGCAAGAGAATGCTTTGCTTCTCTCCCTAAAATGGTGTAAACCTCCATAATTCCCAGGCAGAGTACTCCATAAAGCCCACAGTGGATCGTATGGAAAAGGATTTCTCAGAAGACCCCAAGAAAGGAAAATGCTGGGTTTTCCTCCTCTGAACTCCCACAGTGGGTCCTGGAGAGGAGTGGGAGTAGAACATCAATACCTACAGGCAGCTGGGGATATAGCTCAGCGGCACAGCGCCTACCTGGCGAGCACGAGGTCCTGAGTTCAATTACCGGTACCAAAAAAAAATTGTAAATACAGGCAGTGGAGGAAGGAACTTAGGCAGGTGTGCTGGGTGGTGATGGTGGGGTTGGGAGGGAAGTGGGACCAGATCAGGAAGGGCTGGAGCTTCTGCTTCCTTTAAGGTGACCTTAGATATGAATTCAACCTGATATTCTCTGGGTAGGGGTGGCTGTCACCAACCGTGAGACAGAGCAGCAGAGATGGTTGTTCAGGAGAGAGGAGAAAGTTGAAACGGACAGGAGAGAGAGAGCACTGTGTGTCTCCGATGGACCCACTCCCTGGCTTTAGATAACCTACACCCTTCCAATAAAATCCACCTGGGCGTTCTGAGTGTATTTCCATTTCCAGACATAAAAAGGACTTCACTCTGACACCCTCACCTCAGCCTCCTCTTAGCCTGAGCACTTACACTTCCCCGGAAGGCTGCTGCTGTGCCCCTCACTCTTCTCTGGAAATTCTGCCCGGCTGCCCTAGCTACATTCCTGTTTGTTTTGCAAAATCAATGAAAATATCATTTCATTCTATGACCCGTGTTTGGGTTCCTCTGTCTATCCTTGTACTGTGTAAAATATCAGGAAACAAGGGCCTTTCTTACTCAAGGCAGTTTTGGAATTAGTCCTGAAAACACCAAAGCCACAAAGGTAATAACAATGGTGAAAAACTTGTAGTAAAACCCCAATGGCCCCCTGGAAACCCAAATGTGGAAGTGACAGCCAAGACGTCCTCACCTTCTTCAGAGGAGGAAATTGCCTGGGGACCTCAGCAGGACTTCTGTGGGCTGCAGCTCATCATGTGGGGGACTGGAGGAGGGGTGAGACACATACACACAAAAACTGGGTCCTTAAGATCAGGAGAGTGAAAAATATGGTGCATAGTATGTTCTCAACAAATATTTGTTATTTTTATGAGCAAAAGGGTTTCTGGAAAGCCAAAGTGGGAGGGACGGGAATTTCTGGGAAGTAGAACACTTCTTGTTCTATTGTATAGGATACTTACCAGGATGTCTGATAGTTTTTATGAAAAATTAGCATTGGGATAAGAACTAAAGCAAGCTCAGGCATGTGAACTGGTGGTGGTGGAGTTGGGAATGAAGTGTTTCTCCTTTTAATTTATAATTCTGATATGGCTATGCAATGGAATCGCTGAACGTTTATTCTGAGTAGAGATAATATTTTTTCAGTTGACAACTCATGGCAAGGACCATCACTTGGGTTTGTTGGAAGTCTGTCCTTCAGGAAGCCAGGAGCAGTCAGTGTGAGAAAAAAGAAGCTGTGGGGACAGGGGCCCTAGAGATTATGTGACATGTGAGGATTCACTGGGCATGGAGGGAGGAGAGATAGGCAAATGGAGGGAGCAAAAGGCTCCTCCGGAAAGCGGCCCCTGAACCAACACAGACATCTATTTTCACTGTGTGTTGTTTCTTATTTCATTTCATGGGTTATATATTCACAAGGCTGGTTTCTCAGTTCTCTTTCTTCCTAGAGCAGATCTCTGGGTAGCCCTGGCCAGGCGACAATGTGAGAATTGGTGACTTTAGTTTTTTACACAAATCCCTCACACTACAGCCCAGGGAGGAGATGGTGAGACCCTTGTTCTGTGGAGTATGGGGTGCAGAGGGTGAGGGATTGGGAATGGGTCTTCTGGGCTCTTAAGAATCTCACTTCTAGGGCCGGTGAGATGGCTTAGCAGCATAAGCGCCTGCCTGGCAAGCGCGAGGTCCTGAGGTTGACCCCCGGCACCCACAAAAAAAAAAAAAAAAAAAAAGAAAAGAAAAAAGAATCTCACTTCTAATGGTTGTGGGTGGAGGCTGTTTGTTGTCACCAACATATCATCTCCACTTAGCCTGACAGTGGCCTTGCGTTCTGATCCCAGCTCTGCCACCTGCCTGCTTGCTTGGGCCTAGAAAATCTCCTCCCTGGGTCTCAGTTTCCCCTTTTGAAAAGAAGGGTGTTGGACTTGGTGAACTCCAAGGGTCTTTTGGATCCATTCAGTAAGTTTCTGAGATCGCTGAAGGACTGCTGGAGAAAGAAGAGAGACATGAACAGGAATTCCAAATAATTTCCCATCAAACAGCTTTCTGGGGCTGGTGAGATGGCTCAGCGGCATAAGCACCTGCCTGGCAAACGCGAGGTCCTGAGGTCGATCCCTGGTACCCACAAAAACAAAACAAAACAAAACAAAAAACCCACTGCTTTCCTTTTCTCTTACCGGTTGGGGAATTAGAGTAAACCAAGATAATTTTCTGGCTACTATAACAAGGGAAAACTAAGGCAGTACACTTCTAGTATTTCCTTCCTTTCTACCTGACTTCAAATTACTATTTTCACTTTTAAATAAGCAAAAAGCCAGATAGACAATCATCAAGAGGGTAAAGTTAACAGTTTCATATTTTTTACATGAATGCTCTCGATTATGTCATAGGTTGGGACACAGTCAGACACGGACCTGGGCATCACATTATATTACAATAATCTGTTTTGTATCCCTCTCCCCATAGACTGTGGGCTCCCCAAGAGCAGAGACTACGACATATATAGCTGTGTAATACTGATAAATATTAGATGGTTGAGGTGGTTCTTTTTCCATTCCTGACTTATGATCAGTTGAGAAATGTGCCAACATCTGATATTAGAGACTATGTATTAAAGTTGCAGACATACGGGCTTCCTAACAGCAAACTTCAGAATTAGTTTTAAGCATTCAGTTAAAGTCAGTGAAGAGAATCTATAGTTTCTACTTGTGGAAGGTGTGTCCTAACAAAACCTGGAACATGAAAGAGCAGATTAAAACGTGTACTCCCAAAGGGAAAGGAAAGAGGAAGCCAGAGGGG
This sequence comes from Erethizon dorsatum, assembly GCA_028451465.1. Lineage (NCBI taxonomy): Eukaryota > Metazoa > Chordata > Mammalia > Rodentia > Erethizontidae > Erethizon > Erethizon dorsatum. Next base: position 109,495,110 of record CM051827.1, on the reverse strand, counting down.
TACCCAGTTAGAGCTGTCTTCCTCAAATTCGTCATTAATGTAAGTCCTACTTCCTCCCTGAGGATAGGTGATGGGGTGAAGGTCATCCAGGAGTTATACTGATGGGGGTTCCTTCACATGGAAGAAACATCAGTAGTAAGAAGCATTCTCCCCTATGAATTCAATGAACTTCATACAGAGCAGTGGATTCTTACCATCTTTTTGGCTGTCTACTATCCATCTTTCTATGTTTCTTTTAGGGGTAGAGGGGTCATTCACACACAGGGAAGTAGAGCCTGCTTTTCTATAAAGAAGGTGAAAAATGACAAAGTCTTGCCTTTTCAACTTCTCCTGAGCTGTAGTGCAGATACATGGACAGGTATTTACCAATGAGGTGCACATAAGGCTGACTTTAAATTTTAAGATATGACTTAGAAAGGCAGGAACCAAGGAGACTCTCTCTCTCTCTGATAATGGGACAGAGGGGGAAGAAGGCAGTGACACCTGGCTTTTAGTCTAGCAGCTGTTTCAGTCTCATTTCTGGCACGTTAGTCCCTGCAGCAGCAGAAGTGATGTCCCCTCTAGGTCAATTCTGCAGCATGATTTGGGGTGTTATTCCTGGCTGTGCGGCTGTTAGTCCTGGTTCTCAATCTCCCTGAAGATTCCATGAGCTAATCAATATCCTTTTTATAAATATTTCTGCTTTAATCAGCCAGAGTCAGGTTCTATTGCATATCAACAAACCTTGACTGATGCAGAAATTTGTACACAGAATTGTTATTGATTACAGATCCTCAGGAAAAGAGCAGTCTGAGAATTGGATATTTGGGCCTGTTTGGACCTAGGGCTGTAAAAATCCAGCTGTTAGCAATGGGCCTCTGACAGATGAAGCATACGCTGTTGAAACCATTGATTAAATTAAAACTTTTAGTCACCTACAATGAAGTGTCCATTAACAGCAAGGCTCTAAGGCTGAGGGGTCATTGCTATGTGGCAGTGTGAGTGGCACAAAGATGTCAAGGACTATGAGGTGGGTGGTTGCTTCTAACTATGTTGTACAAGGTCATATCCTAACTCTTTAGCTCAAATGTTCACCTAAAAGCTAAGGACTTTTTATGACTATTATTTAAGAATCTCAAATTTCTCACAGAGGTAGGAGCAAAGAGGAGTTCAGATCACCAGAGCCTGGGTCCCAGAATCAACCAGTGGAAGCTGGGAGTATGACAGGCCTGTTCTGCAGTATTTGGAGCCATGGAAGAGTTGCAGCTGCTGTTGTAGATGCCACCAAAGCAGAGAAGGAGGGGAAGAGCTATCCAGGCTTCTTCCTTTCTCCTCCAACCTCTACATGAAAGTCAGAAAATGTAACTTTCAGTCATCAGATTGCCTATGACACAGAACAGAGGAGCAGGAGAAGAATGGATCCGAAAAGCAGGAAAATCATCTTCTTGGTAGTCCAGCGATGGAGAACTAAAGTCAGATCCCAATGCACTTGGAAGGCAATTATAGAGTCAAATCTAAGAGGATAAGCAAATAGGGATAAAGTTATGTTGATTCATATTTGCAGAACCTAAGGCATAAATGTGGAAATAGACTCTGAGGGTGCTAGACCAACAAGGGACTAGTATAATTTTAGATTGTACTGAATTTGTCAATAGGAATGCATTTTCTAGAGAATCTTATTTCATTAGGCTAATTTGAGTACCCAGAGCATTCTAACCATTTGCTTGATTGGTTGGCTGAATCTTGGACTAGACGATGATTTACAAAATAAAGTTAAGATACTAGAATTCCCTGGTGTGAAATAGAAGGGAGACTGGAATACTGAGTGCATTTCTATGTGCAATGTTTTTCTTATTCCCAACCTGTATTCCCGGAATGGACCCAAAATACAATCCTTTGTGAAGGTTTTGACAAATACATTAGCAAGGGGAGCACGGTCACATTTGAAAAACACTGTTGTGGTTGTTCTCTGTGAGGCTAGGAACAGTTGTAGGACACTATAACTGAAAAGAGGTCCCTGATTTCCATAGGGATAACAGGTTCCTAAGGTGATAGACTCCAAGTAGTAGCACTTAACCAGCAGAGGCAAGATGGACATTATTACCAAACAGGATTAGGAAAGAAGTTCAGATGCTAGATAATAACAAATGCTCAATACTGCCCTCTCTTGCCTATCCATTGACAAATTTCTTTCTTTTAGTACTTAAACTTCAATATAAACCCTTTACCAACTAAAATATAACCAACCATTTTTTGTTGTCTTTTTTTCCCATTTGTTCAATGGGTCATTTTCCTCTGGCTGGTCTCAAAATTTTATCGGTTATTTTCAACATTTTGATTATGCCATTCTTTTTTTCTTCCAGCTACAGATTTATTGGGTAAGGAGGGTGATGTTGTTAGCAGATTGACGACATAATTTTGACCTGACCTGGATCAGCCCTTGGTGCTGTCCCTGGAGATAATTGAATAATCAAATTTTCCCCAGTTTGTACAGTAGCATCCCCTGCCTGTGGGCCCTGGAATCTTCTCAAAATGTCCAAGGAGTTTTAAAGAATGTCTTTATTGCTTCCAGTAGGGTTTTCCATAGTCTTCGGATACCTTTGCTTCTGGGGGCTGGAATCATTCACTTCTGCAAGGAGACTTCATGTGGGAAAGTGGCCTTTGGACACTGAGATTTTATACAACAAACTCTGGTTCCCATCCAGTGCCCTATTTCGTCTATCTATCTATCACCTATCTATCTATCTATCTATCTATCTATCTATCTATCTATCTATCTATCTATCTATCTATCACCTATCATCATTTATCTATCTATTTTTAGTCCATGTTTGCAGAACATAATGATTACATTTATCATGGGGAGTTGGTACATGAACATAACACATCTTAATTCTTTTTATGGTTTTCTTTGTGTTTATCTTCCTTAGGATTTCTTGAAATTCTTAGTACTGTGGGTTTATGATTTTCATTAAATTTGGAAAAATTTTGGTTCTTACTTCTTCACATTTGTCCTCCTTCTTGTTTCTGTAAGATTCCAATACATTAGACTTTTTGATATTGTCCTAAAGGTCACTGGGGTCTTGTTCATTTTTTCCTACATTTATCTTTCTGTACCTCACTTAAGGATAGTTTCTATTTCTAGGTCTTTAAATTCACTAATTATTTTCCTCTGCATTAAATTTTATTCAGTGAACTTTTAATTTCAGGTATTGAATTTTTCAGCTCTAGAAGTTTCATTTAGTTAAAAAAATCTTCTTTTCTCTTTTCATTATATTTATACTTTCCTTTAAGTCACTGAGCATATTGAATATACTTATACTAGCTAGTTTATTGTTTTTGATAACTCCATCACCTTTCATTTCTGAGCATATTTATATTGATTGATATTTTTCTTGGTTATATGTCCTTTTTTCTGCTTTTTCATGTCTTATAATTTTTATTAGGTGTGGACATTGTAAAGGTTACATTATAAACAAGATAGGTTTTTTTGTTTTACTTTAGAGTACAGTACTGAAGTATTTTTGGGCAAGCAGCCATTTGCTGATTATCACCATAATTCAAGACTTCCTTTCAAGCCTATGCTGTAGGCTAGTTTCACCCTATTGCTAAGATGTAACCTAATTGTTCCCTATTGAATGCTCTGGGTGTTTAACAATGTCCCTCGTATCTGGCTACTGGGACTTAAGCATCTCCCAACTTGAACTCTGAAAATTATTAATCTTATGGCTCCCCAGTAGTTATTCTTTACTTAATCCTGTGGAGTTTCATCCTAAACATGTCATCAGCTAAAAATCCAAAAGGACCTCATGCAGATTTCTAGAGTTCCTTCTCTTTTTTGGTTTCTCCCCTCCTGTACCCTGACCCACAAATTGCAGTTGTCTTGACCCTCTGTTTTCTCAGCTCAGTAAGACTGTTGTGCTCTGCTTCCTTCTTTCTCTGTGCTGGGGATCAGTAAATACCTACAAGTAGAAAGTCAGGGCAATGATAGAGCTTGCCTGGTTTTTCTTCCTTCTCTCAGGTATTATCATCATATATTGCCTATGGTTACAATACGTCCCCTCCAAAATTCAGATATTGCCAGTATGATAGAATTAAGTAGGTTCTTTAGCAGGTGATAAGACCATAAAGTCCCCTCCTTTGTGAATGAGATTAAGGCCCTTGTAAAAGAAGTTTCACACAGTGTTCAGCCTTCTTGACCTTCTGCCTTCTGCCATGTGATGACACAGCGATCCTCCTCTCTTCTCTGGAGTACGCAGCAACGAGGTACCATCTTGGAAGCAGAGAGCAGCTCAGCTCACCAAACAACCAAACCTGCCAGTGCCTTAAACTTCTCAGCCTTCAGACTGTAAGAAATTTCTGTTCATTATAAAATGTCTACACTGTGATATTCAGCAGCACAAATGGACTGAGATAAATTCTTAATGTCTGAAAAGAGTTGTTTCACACATTTGGTCCAGTTTTATAGTTGTTCATGGTAGGAGAGCTTGTTTGGTGTGAGTTACTGCATAATGGAAAAAATAGGAATCTCTTTATTTTTTTAACTGTTCCTTTTGTAACCTTTAGAGGTTGTTTTCTGATTCACTAATTTTCATCTTTTGTTGTTTGATTTCTAATGCAGATGTTTAAGGTTCTACATTTCCCCAGCAGCTTGCTTTAACTTTATCCTAACAGTTTTACTATGTAGTTATTTTTGTTATGGTTCAATTAAAACACTCTCTAGTTTTTAATATGATTCTTTCTTTGGCCCACAGGTTATTTCCACAACTAGAGAGTATTTTAAGGAACAGTTAAAAAAATAAAGAGACAACCTAACCCTAGCCCTAACCACAATTATGAATCCTTTGCTGAACCTGTGTATTGTAAATACTCTCTGGTGTGTGGTTTACCTTTTTTACTGGTTAAATCGTAGTTTTTAGTGAACACAATTTCTTAATTTTAGTAGAGTCCATTATGAAAACATTTTTATGGCTAATAATTTTTGTGGCCTACTTAGGAAGTTTTTGCTTATCTCAAGACCATGAAAATATTTTGTTTTCATCTACAATTTTTGTCCAAAATTTACTGTTTTATTTTTTAGTTAGGCTTATGATGTATCCTGAGCTATTTTTAAAAAATTGTTTTTTATTATTTTAAAATATATTTTATGAGTGCCCATTAACTTACAAGATATTGGTTTTTAGTGTAGTATTTTTATACATGCAATGATATATTTTGATCATATCTATCTCCCCATTATCTTTTCTTACACTGAGTTATCTTTGATGAAGACATGTGGAATTAAACAGGTGTCATTTTTCAAATCAGGTAACTAAATATGATCAGTTTTGTTTCTGGACTATATTCTATTCCATCTATCTATAAATCTTTGTGCCTTATTTTGCTTTAATTTTTTTTCAGAGTTCATTTTCTAACCTTCTGCTGCCAGTATTGCTGCCTTTGTTTCATTTATCCCTCCATATCTACTTGCTCTTCTCCATTGTGCTGACCTCAGGGAAGTTGACCTGAATGGATTACATCAAGGTTTTCCTGTGTCTGATTCTGGGGCCAGTGGAGTATCCTGGGGGGAGGTTAGAGGGAGTAAGGAAAGATCAGGACATTTAGGGTCTTGTTTTCCCTCCTATGAGGTTCCCTCAGGTTGCGACTTCACCAAATGTCACTGCTACTCTCAAAGCAGCAAAGCCTATACATTTTCTGTCCTGGATTCTGATAACTTCTCCCCATCATTAGCTCATAAGTTCTAGAAGAAGTGACAGTCCTACGCTTGCTAAACCTGCCTGGGTATCTGAATTGTCCCTTAGTAACTCCACACCTGATAATACATTTGTGATCAGTTCCTTTTCACATAAAATTCTTATAAGATCCTAATTTGAATGTACTATTGTCTATTGAGACCCTAACTAACGTGCTGGTATATTAGAAAGTTTTAAAAAATGTATCTATTATTCAGCATTTTTGCTAAGTATTTTTAGTTTTAATAGAAATTCTGGGATTTCTTTTGTAAACAATCAGAGCATCTTATATATGGCAATCTTTTGTGTTTCTTCCTTTTTTTATTTTTTATTTTTATTATTATTATATCTTTTCAGACAGGGTCTCACTATGTAGTTTAGGCTGGCCTTGAGCTCATTATGTAGCCCAGGCTGGCCTCAAACTCGCTGTGATCCTGCTGCCTCAGCCTCCCAAGTGCTGGGATTACAGGCATGCACAACCACATTCGGCCTGTGTTTCTCCTTTTAAAGTACTCTTAATTTCTGTTCTTTTTATTTCTCATTTTCTTGGCTTAAGCCCCCATTATAATGTTGAACAGAAATAATTATAGTTGTTTTATTCCTGGTTTTAAGTTGAATACATCGGGTTGTTCACTATTAAGTATTACATGTGTTGTAGATCTGTGACAGGTACCCTTTTGTAACTCAAGGAATTCTTCTCTTTATTATTTTTTAAAATTATGAACAGATATTGACTTGTATTGAATGTTTTACTGCATTTTTTCTTTTTCGTGGGTACTGGGGGTCGACCTCAGGACCTCACGCGCCAGCAGGCACCCGTGCCGCGGAACGATATCACCGGCCCTTTTTTCGTATGTGGGTTCTGGGAGTTGAACTCGGGCCCTCGCGCTTGCCTGGCAGGTGCTTATGCCGCTGAGCCATGTCACCGGCCCCTTACTGCATTGTTTGAGATAACCATAAAGCTCTTTTCTTTTTCTCTTTCTTTACTCCAGGGTCCTGCTAGTGCATGTCAAAGACAAGGCCGTGGAGACCTTCATTTCTTGCCCCAGCATGGAAGGGGCATAAGAATCCCTTAGTACTCTCAGGTGAAGCTTGAGCTTTTTGGAATCTCCTGTGTAGAGCATTACAAGTTGTCTACAGTGGCATAATTTTGATGTACTACTTTGTTTACAAAATATTTGCTCTTTTATTTGCTTAAGAGCTCTTTTCCTTTAGGAGTTAGAGAAGGATGGAGTAAAGGAAGTGATGTGAAGAGAAACTCATTCCATTTGTAATTTGCAGTGATCCTATGAAGCTGGTGTTAGTATGCCTATTTTATAAATGAGGAACCTGAGGCTCATAGAGTTGAAATGCCCTCCCCAGGATACTGGCAGAGAGATATCCTGGCTCTCTGGCTTGAAATCTTATGCTTAGAAACACTGCTTGCTTTCTCACTACAGAGAAGTGAGACTTGGGCCCTACCACTAGTGTAGTTCTTCTCCCTGACCCGTGGAGCCTCAACTGTAAGCGTCTCCTCCTATCGTCCCACCCTTCCGTTCAGTTCTCCAGCAGTTCTACCACTGGGAAGCATTGTGGTCCTCTACTCTGCTCCCAGACCTCCTGTGCACACCGGGAGGGGTGTACCCCGCCACTGCTGTGAGTACTGGGTATGTGCATGTGTGGAGGGGTAGGGTGGCCCTGGGCTCCTCTCCGAGAAAGGGACAGGAAGTGAGAGGGGCTCCAGTTCCACTTCTCTGTGGACCAAGCTGGAGCCAGGATGGGTAGGCACTTGCTGCTGTCTGGTCTGCTCCTGATCCTTCCCCTGACTGCAGGCTGGAATGCTTCCAACTGCCTGGTGACAGAAGGTGCCAGGCTGCCCCTGGTCTCCAGGTTCTTCAGAATTTGCTCCTTGGATTCTTGGCTGCTCCTCCTTGTTTCATGCAACTCAGTGACCAACTTGACACAGGCCTTGCAAGCTGTGCCTCAGAATGCGGAGGGGCTCTGCCTCAGTGGTTCTGTTTCTGTTCTGCCCCGGGATGCCTTCTCTACCTTGCCTGGGCTCAAGGCCCTGGGGTTGAGCCTGCATCTCACCCAACTCCTGCCAGGAGCTCTCCAGGGATTAGGACAGCTTCAGAAACTCTCTTTCATGTCTTCTCCTAAAAATGAATACCTCTTTCTACCCTCTGGTGCCTTTAGTGACCTGAGATCCCTTCAGAAACTCCAATTCTTGGGCCCCTGCCTGGACAGGAATTTGAGTGTCCAGTTGCCTTCCAGTCTACAACAGCTGGCTATCAAGTACAGTTGCCTTCAGGATGTGGGGGAGTTGGCTGACATCTTCCCAGACCTGGTACACGACCCCTCCTCTGGGGATGCCTGGACCCTGGACATGTTGGATCTGTCAATGAACAAGAGGCTGAAGATGGCCAGTCCTGGGGCCCTCCGGGGCCTCAAGGTAAGGACTCTGTACCTGGACCACACAAAGATGGAGGCAGCTGCAGTGGTGGGACTGGGGCTTCAGAGGCTCAATGCTCTGTTCATGACATTCACTGCCATGGCTGAGCTTCCAGCTGACACAGTTGCCCATTTTGAGTTGCAAGAGCTGAATTTGGAACAAAATAAAATAAGAGACATAGCTCCGGAAGCCCTGGCTTCCTGCCATAGCCTGAAGAGCTTGGATCTTCAGTCTAATGACCTCACTAAGCTGCCACTGGGTTTCCTGGCAGCCATGCCCAGGCTTCAGAGACTGAACTTGGCCTGTAACCAACTACAGATTGCCACCCTGTGCACGAATGAAACAGAAGCTGTGTCAGGACTGTGGACCCTCAATCTGTCCAGCAATCAGCTGCACACCCTGCTCCCAGCCACCTTCTCCTGTCTGCCCAACCTGCAGGAGCTGCTACTTCAGAGAAACCAGCTTGTTTTCTTGGATGGACAGGTATTCCAGGGCCTAGGGAGGCTAGAGATCTTGGACTTGAATAAAAATCCACTGGTAGAGCTGAGTGAGGACTGGTTGACTTCTCTGCCTTCACTGACGACCCTCAATCTGCTGGACACTGGCATTTTGCTGAACTCAGCCTGGGGCTTCCGGGGTCCAGAAAGCCTGAACAACCTCAGCCTACAGCTTCCCTCTACCCCTGCTGGGATGACATTGTCCTTGCCCACAATGCTGACCAGCTTGGAGCTTCATGCTGGCTCAGGCATGAAGCATTGGAAATTGTTGCCTAATGTATTTCCAGTCTTGCAGACTCTGACTTTAGAAGGCTGGGGACTACAGCTGGGGACCCAGAACATCTTCAAGATCTTCCCTTCCCTTCGTCAACTCTTCCTGCTTGGCAGTAGTTTGGAGGCCCTCTGCTCCCAGAACACCTCCAGTTTCTTCCTCTGGCAGCTCCCCAGACTCCAGTCCCTGAGGGTACGGGGGGATGGGCACAACCCCAGGCCCTGCTGCATCACAGGGCTGCCCAGCCTTCAGGAGCTGAAGCTGGAGGCCTTGAAATTCAGATCACAGCCCCGTCCAGTGCGGCTGGAGGAGCTGGTGGGTGAGCTGCCCAGGCTTCAGGTGCTGCAGCTGGCTGACACGGGATTGGAGACATTGTCAGCTGCTGCTTTCCAGGGCCTCAGCAGTCTCCAGGTCTTAGTGCTAGACTGGGAGAATGGCCTGGTGCTGGATGACAGCCTGTGGGAACACAGTCCTCAGATGCCCCAGTACATGTACATTCTGTCTTCGTCCTTGGCCTGCCAGTGTGCCAATGCCTGGGTAGGTCCCTGGCTGGAGCGGTCCCCCAGAACATACATGTACATATCAACAAAACCCCTGTGCCACTCAGAAGTAGGAGAGAGATCCAAGAATCCCCTTTTCCCCTTTCTCTGGAGTCACTGCCCTAAGACTTTGGAGTTGGAACTCTTTTTGGGCAGCTCTACCTTGCTGTTTCTGCTGATCTCCTTACCCCTTCTCCAGGAAGCCAGGAACTCCTGGGTCCTCTATCTCCAGGCCTTGTTCAGGGCTTGGTTCCAAGGTATGAGGGGTCGAAGGGATGAGGGCAAGAGGTTCCTCTATGATGTGTTTGTGTCCCACTGCAGGCAAGACCAAGACTGGGTAATACGGGAGCTGCTGCCTGTTCTGGAGGGCTGCCCTCCCGCTGGCCAGGGACTGTGCCTCTGCCTCCCTGAGCGAGATTTTGAACCAGGCAAGGATGTGGTCGATAATGTGGCAGACAGCATAGCAGGCAGTCGTGTAACACTCTGTGTGCTGAGTCATCAGGCCCTGCACACACCTCGATGCCGCCTGGAGCTCCGCCTGGCCACGTCCCTCCTGCTGGCTGCCCCCCACCCCCCAGTGCTGCTGGTGGTCTTCCTGGAGCACATCTCTCGCCACCAGCTTCCCCGCTACCATAGACTGGCCTGGCTGCTCCGCCGAGGAGACTACTGCTTGTGGCCCAAGGAAGACGAGAAGGATGGCTTCTGGGCTTGGCTGAAGAGCAGGCTGGGGAAGCTTGGGTTAGTCAGGGTAAAGGCACATGTGTCAGAGTGTGGGGGCAGGAAAAGCAGCCATGCTGGCAGGGAGAGAATGGACATGCGTGAGTTGTGAGGTTGAACTCAGTTTCCAGGAGCAGGGGGTGCTGTGGGTGCAACGAGGACCAAATGCTGGGAACACAGACTGTGAGAGGCTGTAGTGGCTGAGTGAGAAAATTGGGGGATGGCAAGTGGTCATGTGGTATGCTATGTGATCTCAAGTTCTCCATATCTTCAGTACGTTTATTAAATCTATGAAATGATTGGCTTCGTGAGATTTTTTTTTTTTAAAAAATGGAAACCCGGGGCCGGTGAGATGGCTCAGTGGCGTAAGTGCCTGCCTGGCAAGCGCGAGGGCCCAAGTTCGACTCCCGGAACCCACATACGAAAAAAGGGGCCGGTGATATTGCTCAGTGGCACAGGCGCCTGCTGGCGCGCAAGGTCCTGAGGTCGACCCCCAGTACCCCCCCACACACAAAAAAATAAAAATAAAAATAAAAAATGGAAACCCACATGAGGCAGGGGGTAAAGGGACTACTGAGTCACAGAAATTGTAGCCCAGAGTAAATAAGGCAGGAGGGATTCATGAGGCATGTGGGGGAAGGAAGGAGGGTGGGCTCTGGGCACTTCTAAACTGTGGAACTTGGGACGAGGCCAAATTCAACATCTTTGAAGGATAAAGGGTCCCTTCTGTGATCTGGGGTTATAGAGGGGTTGGTGGCTGAGGACCAAACAGCTGGCCAGAAGACAGCAGACTGATTACCCTCGGTTGGAAACATTAAGCTGTGTTTACCTCTGTCATGCTTTTGAGCATGACAGCAATACTGTCACTCTGAACACTCTTCTGAAGACTGCCTTTCCCCTGGGAACCGCCTAAGCATCCCAAAGATTCAGCTCAGCCATCACTTTCTCTAGAAACCTTCCCTGCCGTTCTGGCCTGGATAAGTTGTTCCCCTGGGCTCTCTCAACTTTCTGCATCTGTCTGTCACAGAGGACTGACCATAGGCCCAGGAGCCCCTAGTGCAGTGGTCTCCAAAGTGGGGTACACAGAGTGATCCATTGGGGCACGAAAAGAAAATGTTATAACTTTTATTTCTCTCTTTTTAAAATCTCACCTTATTCTAAGACTAGACTGTCTGCTTTGTAGCCATATTACTTAATTTCTCTTCCCTTGGTTTCCTGTTCTGTAATATGGGAAAGCATTACGCCTTCCCCAAAAGGATTTGGTGAGGATTAAATCAGCCAATATGTTTAAAGCACTAGCAGCAGGAACTAATAATGCATGTAAATGTTCAATAAAATATATGTGTACAATAAAATAAATAAATACACAGATGTTGGAAGTATATGCTTCAAAACTCAAAGGAGTGCTTGATTGGGAAAGTTTTACTCATGGGAATGCTTGATTGGGAAAGTTTAGCGATCAGGCCCTGGAGGCGGGGACCAGATTTGTTTCATTCATCTTTGCATGCTTGGAGTATAGCGCAGGCCAAGATGAGAGGGAGTTCCAATAAGTAACTGGACAGAATGTTTACAAACTAAAATCTCATGGGTGCTGCACCAGTGAGAACCTAGGTCTGATTCAGGCTCTGTTGCTTATATCCGTATGACACTAGACAGGGCACTTTGCATCTTTGGAGACTTTCTTAGTTTTTCTCTTGGGTAACATGCCAGGCTTTAGTAACACGAAGTCCCAGGGAAACCACAGAACAATTCCAGGCTGTCTACAGGGTGAGGGGCGCCATCTTGTGTCCTAATGGTGTTTTTCTTCCACTGCTATCCCTCTTCAGTGCAGCCTGAAGCAGAAGTCCTTACCTAACCCTGCAAAGCTGCCTTCCCAACTTTAGAGCCTGACACTCTCTCAAATGTCTCTAACCCACTTAGCACCCCATACAGCTGTACTGTCTTTCCCTTCCCAAGCCCTGTCCTCTCTCTGCCTTTGGTCTCTTATTTATGAAGTGTCAGAGAGGAGATCTTTGGAGGTACATCCCAGGGGTTCAAACTCTGCCATTTACTGCCTCCATAATCTTGAGGAAGTCACTTCATCTCTCTGAACCCCACCCCTTCCATCTTGTAAATTGGGGGTAACAACACTAACCTCATAGGGTTGTTGTGAGACTTCAACAACAAGGAGGGTTAATAGGGTTGTTGTGAGACTTCAACAACAAGGCGTGTTAATAGGTTGCTATTAGGTTCACTGAGTAAACTCACACTAGTTGTTACTAAAAATAAGCTGGAACATGGTTCACAGAAGAGAAGGAATTTGAACTGGGTTATTAAAACTAAGATACAGGGCCGGTGAGGTGGCTCAGTGGCATAAGTGCCTGCTTGGCAAGCGCGAGGTCGTGAGTTCGACTTCTGGTACCCCCATACGAAAAAAGGGCCGGTGATATCGCTCAGTGGCATGGGTGCTGGCACGTGAGGTCCTGAGTTCGACCCCCGGTACCCACACACAAAAAAATAAAACTAAGATACACATTTCTCCTGATTTTAACACTAGCCAACATGTAGTGAGCCCCTACCATATGCTAGGCACTGTCAATTTGCTCAAAATCTCATAGTTATCAATAAAAACAACTGTAGCCAATGGTTATACATATGCTGAGCTCTTTACATACTTCCTCCCAGTTAGTCCTCTCAACAAGCTTGCCAGGAAGATGCTACTATCATTCCCATTTTCCAGATGAGGAAACTAAGGCACAAAGAGGTTAAGTGATTTGTTCAAGGTTTCACAATCAGTGTATACAAAATATACATCCTGTTTGAAATAAGTCTTATACAGAAGCAGCAGGACTCCAGAGACTATGCTTTAACAATATCATCTAATTTAATCATTACAATCCCCTGCAAAGTAGGTTCGGTTATACTACTCGCATTTTACAGGTGAGAAAATCGGAGACAAAAGCATTGCAATAGTTTAAGGTCACACAGCTAGGAAGTAGGTGGATTAGAGTTTGGATCCATGTGACTATAAAACCCACATTCTCAACCCCATATTAGATGGCTCATATCTCAAAGTATTCACAAGGGTACAAAGCAACGGCATATTATAAGATTTTTCTGTAATAGTGATTCACATTCTTCTAACACCCACGAAGTGCCCAGCGCTGTATAAACTGATTTACATAATAATTGCTAACATTTATTGCATATTATTAGGATCCGGGCCCTGAAATAATCGTTTTAGGATTATCATCTCATTGCAACTTCACCAAAAGCCGGTGACATGGATGCTACAATTGTCCTTATATTTCAGGTGAGGAAGGAGAGGGTCAAAATTCATCCAATCCACGCAATTTAGCTGAGCTGAAAATTGAAGCTGCAACTGTCTTCCTGTCTCCTACCCTCCACCCTGGTCTCCTCCAGTCACCCTTTCCTACATCTGGTTTCTGCTCTGATCTCTCCCGGTCTACCGAATTCTCGGCTTCCCCTCACAAGGCTCCGCCCCTTAGGCTCTGGTGCCCGCCCACTGGGCGGTGCCGTTATCACGGAGCCAACGGAAGGGGTCCGGATCGCAATAGGCCCCGCCCCAGGCGTTGAACCTGTTTCGATTCGTTCCGGTGCCAGAGTTGTGGGAAGATGACACATCTATTGGTTGACGATACCTCAAAGGCGGCACACGGAGGGAGCCACCCACCGGCGCTCGCGCGGTTCCTTCTGGGAGTTGTAGTTCCAGGTGCCCCGTTCCCGGGGTGGCGCCGTCCGGACTCCGCGCCCCAGCATTCTCTGCGCGCGCCCTGGAGCACTTCCGCCCTGTTGTGAAGTGGGTGTCTTGGTGGGTGAGTCCGGGTGGCGGGGCGGGGGCAGCCGAGACGCAGGCACTGGGCTGGAGGCTTAGGAAGTGGTGATGTCACAGGGGGCCGGGGAAGGTGAGAGGGGCAAAGAAGCTTCTATGTGGGGGTGGAGGGTGAAGGGCGGTCAGAAGGTGCAGCGTCCGGTGATGGCAAGGGTCATAGAGGGGTCGGGGATGAGGAGAGAGAGAGAGGGCCTTGGGAGTGAGGCAGGTCTTAGAAAAGGTCTGTAGGAAGGCGGAGAGAACGGTTTAGGAGGCGGGAGAGTCACATTAGGGTCTGGAGAGCACAGAGGGAATGATAAGAGGGTTCTGAGGCCCTGGCAAGAAGTGAAGATATGAAGGCCTAAACTGGAAGCCTGATCTTAAAAAAAAAGTGTTTTATTTTCTACCTACCCGCCTAGAACAAACATACCTAAGTTGATAGCCTCTTTAATGGTTGTTAGTTACTTCTAGAACCCAGTGGGTGGCACTGGCCATTGTGTTCTGCCCCAAACCTGCACTTCTTTCATTACGCCTGGTGGAAATGAATGGCATTGTTATCCACTTTACCTACCTATCTACTTTATCTGCTGATTCCTCTTGCATTCGTCCACATCGACGGATCCTCACGTCTTTATTTGTTTAATGTCTTTAATTTGTCCCTTTCATGTCAGGGCTTTTGTCGAAGTCTCCTTTTCACTTTTCCAGTGCGGACAAACACACAGCAGCCAGTGTGACCTATTTAACCCACAAATCTGATTGTGCTTTCTGCCTCTTAAAAACCTATCATCACTTGTTGAGTTATACCCAGACATCTTAGCTTGCATCTAGACCCTTCATAAACTCCCTTTGCAGCCTAATCTTCATCCACCCCATGCTTCAGGGCTGTCCAGTTTCCTACTGTTTTCTGGGTAGGCCTTTTGGTTTACCACCATTATACACTGTTTTCTCTGCTTAGAATACTTTTTCCCCCAATTCTCTACTAAGAAACCCACTCTTCCTTCAAGAAGCAACTCAGCTATTACTTTATTCAATTCCCTTAAGCGAATTAAGTTATCTCTAACCCCCAGTTCCCATAACTTATCTTACTATATTTACCACATTCTATCATAATTATCTGTGACTTAAAACATTTCTTCCACTAGACTATCACTGGACAGGTATAATTGTGAGTCATCATTTCCTCACTGCTCAGTCCAAAGCAGTATACACTTGATGTAAGTCAAGTAAATACTTGATGTAAGTCAGTAAATACTTGGTGAATGTGTGACTAGAGACCATTAGGGTGAGCTTTACTGTACTGGGATTGAAGACCAGTGGATTTCCAGGGCCATGAGTTTCAGTGTTCTGCCTTCCAGAGTTGTTTGCTGGAAGTTGAGGCTAATTCAGAGCCAATGGAAATTTAAACCAAGGATAGCAAATAACATGGAATATATACTTTCACTTCTGTTTCCTATGTACCTGACAGTCACGGTTTATTGGTTACAGTATGTATTCATGTGGAACTCAGACTCCTCAGCATAGTGCTGTAGACAGCCACTTCTAGTTGACTGAAGTTCTTGCTTTAAGCAAGACTTATTTGCTCTCCCTGGTTTAAACCCTATCCTGTGAAGTTGGCCTGCTTTAAGCCATAGCTTAGACTATCAGCCAAATGGGCCTGAAAGCCATTGGGAACTTCCAGTTTCTTTTTATTTGGAGGCCACAGACTAGTCTTGGCCTTTCTGCTGGGCGTGGGGAGATTTTTCTCTTCCCATCCTATACACTGGTATGGGTCACCTCTTCTCCATTTCCATACTCCCAACCTTAGGACTCAAGATGCTTTTCAGCTTCCCTGTGTTTTAAAAGGGATCCTCATCTTGATGATTGTTAGCACCCATCTTTCATCTTTTGGGGGTGGGATCTGTACCATTTCTAGGTTTTCCTGGATATTGAGATCATTTAGCTGAAAGGTCGCAAAGTGGTAGCCCATGGTGAACGACTTCAGCCATCATGCTTTATTTAATCTCGTAGTGTTTGAAATAAATTTGAGTTGGCTTCTTTTGGAAAAATTGGAAGGTCTGGGTATACTCCTGATCTGTATTCCCCTGGAACCTGTAGTTATTCACAGCTTCCTCCCACTTCACTTCACTTCGAGCATGTGCTCATTTGCATTCCCAGGCCCCTGTAGGCATGTAAGCTCATAACCACTGATTCTAGTTTCCCTTTCCCCTTGTTCTGTACCCGTCATACTAACTAGGGAGTCTGGGGTGACTGCTGAGGAGGGTCAGGCTGTAAGCTGCAGTCTAAATAGACGGTTGCAGGGCAACCTGAGCTGTCCAAAGTCACACAGCTGATAAGTGGCAGGAGTGGAACTAGAACCCCAGTCTGCTCACTCCTGCCTTAATGTACTTTCCACTCTCATGTACCATGTTCTCAGAAGTCTGGATGACTAGCAGACCTGCAGGAGGCTCTGTGATAGTTAAGCAAAGTGGAGAAAACAGATCTTGGGCTAGATTCTAATTACCATTTGCTAGTTGTATAATCTTAAGTGAATCTTCATAGAATCTCAGTTTCTCTATATGTAACTGAAGATGTTGTGGGACTGTACATTATGAGATAATTACATAACTAAAGTCAGCACAGAAGGTGAAAAATCCCGTTTAGCCAAAAATTGCAGCTTGCAGCTCTTTTGGCAAGGAGCCATTTCAGAAGTCAACACACTTATCTTTCAGTAAGCTAACCAGCACAGCCAGATTTTCTTGTGTGAACGTTAGATGAAAGAGTTGAGTTGTTAGGAACTGTGCTGTATGAAAGACAGTCCACTCACACTCAGTGGAAAGAGACACTTAAGGGAACTCAGACCAGACTGGGGAATAACACAGTCATGGGTATCAGCACCACATACTTAGTCTGGAACAGACACATGGTAAATAGAACAGGCTGCGCTACCTAAATTTTGCTCTTTTCCCCTTCTGGTCTTTGTATTTAGAGGAAGTTACAGGTAGTGAAATGCAGTGACACACTAATGATACTCTACTCGCCTGGAGGATTTGGTGAGAATGTTTGGTAGAACACTTAGCACCATGCCTGGCACTCCGTAAATATCTACTCTTGGAGGGTGCTGATCTTAGTGAGGCCTGGGTGTTCCTGGTAGCTTCAGGACTAAGGAATGCCATTTTCTCATCCATTTTCTCTTGGCAACCTCAGTGCAAGTCACCCTTATGGTGGCTGACTGTGTTGACTTCTCTGTATTCACAATAGGCCGCTATCCATGTTTAAGAAAGGAATAGAAAAGATTAGCATAGAGTTCCTGGGCTTTCTGATTTCTGTTTGAAACTAAACTTTGGACTTTTGGGTCTTCCTAAAAGAAGATACCTATTATCTGGGCTTTAGACCTGGGAAGACTGCTATTGCCTGTTTTGTTGTAGTGTCCTCTTTATGCAGAAACAGATGTCTTTGCTTGCTTACTTACTGTCTCACAAGACTGTAGCTTTCATGAAGACAGGGATTGTCTGTCTTAGCTACTGTCGGGTCTGTAGCTCCCGCTATAGTAGAGTGTGAGTACTAGTAAGCTAGACCAGAGGTCTGGTCTAGTTTACTAGTACTCACACAGTATCCATTAGAGCAGTAGTTTAAAGAAAAATTATGAAAGGTTAATTCTTTAGTTTAATACAAATTGTGGATCTTCCATAGTCCATTAGGCTCTTGATATACCAGATTCACTATTTTAATAAAAGGCAACGAAACTTTTTAATGGCCCTGCTATCAGATATTGAGTTGAGGACTGGATACAGGATAAAGTCGGATAAGTACTGGCCCTAGAAATCCAGTCTAATGAGGTTTTCAGATCTTGGAATAAGTAAGTCTAATAGTGTAGGATAACATATCTTAGAGGTATGTACCAGCCACTTTATTTATTTATTTTTGGTACTGGGAATCGAACTCAGGACCTTGCGCTTGCCAGGTAGGTGCTTGTGCTGCTAAGCTATATCCCCGGCCCACCTGCCCCTTTATGAAAGAAGAGAGGATCAGGGAGGCAATTTTTAGAGAGCACAGAAAGGGGCAGGGCATGACATGCATATGTCAGGACACTTTTATCAGAGGAAGTGACATTTGGGCTGGTAGCTGAAGGATAATCAGGAAGTTGCCTGGTAGCTATGAGTTGTGCTCCTAGCATCTTCCTAAGTATGTGAAGGTCTTTAGGACAGCCTTTATTTTTTTAAGATCACTTTTGCCTTGTTTCTATACTGGGCAATCCAGATGGCCTAAAATGCACTCACAGTTCAGCTGTGTTATTGCCTCTTAGAAGCTGCTAGTAGCCTCCTTTGAGTGGGCATGTTTTATGCCATGTTAACTTGTTACAAAGTGCTTATTTTCTCAGGTAATCCAGCATGGGCACCATCAGGGAGGCTGTAATTTTCTTGGGGATATATATATATATATATATATATATATATCTTTATCTATATCTATCTATATATATAGGGATATATATATATCCCTCTAATACAACATATAAAATGGTACATGTCATAGAGAGATGGACATAAAGAGAAGAAAGGAATTCCTCTGGCATGAGCAGGAAGGTCATTTATTTTTTAAAGACTACTGTGCATAGAAAGGGATTAGTTATAATCCTTGCTTCATGACACAGCATCATTAGTTGATCATTCATGACTTCAGTATTTGCTCAGTGCTTCCTCTGTGTGCTGAGCACTGTACTAGGTCCCTCTGGAAGCTTATGATGTAGTGGATAAGATAATTATAATAAAGAATGGTCAGGGTTATGGTAGAGAAAACATAAGATGCTGTGGAAGTTTGTGGCTGAGGATGGAATCTTGTTTCAGGGAACAGGGAAGTTCTCGAGGAAAAAAACTGGAGACCTATCTAGGTGAGAAAGGGAAGAGACCACAAAGGAGAATACAGTATGGTGGGAGAGTTCTGTGAATCGCATGTTGAAATCACAAGCTGTGTAGTTGGAACCCCTGGACTAATGGGAGCATGATGAAGAGATGAAGTTGGACATTTGGACAAGGTTTGCATTTTATTCTGAGGGAAAAGATAACTGAAGGATATTTGGCAGGGAAGCGGTATGGTCACATTTTGATCTAGTCTGGTTGTTGTGCAAAAAACGGACTGGGGACTGGGGTGAGGGTAGTTGAGGCAGGCTAATCAAGTGCAGGACATGATTCTCTGGACCAAGGGGTGGCATTGGGGATGAACATGGTAAGAGGTGATGAAATGGTTGTGGGGCATCTTGGAGAAAGAGGATGGCCAGGTTTCTGGTGTGGGCCATTTGATGGAAGGTGTGCCTTCACTGAATGGGGATCTCCGGAAGATGAACGGTTTGGCAAGAAAAATTGATAGATTCAGTTTTTGACCTATTGAATTTCAGGCACCTAAAGGATACTCAGGGGAAATGTCCTGTAGGTATTTGGATGTTAGGGTCTGGAGACAGCCCTGGCTGGAGTTTCGAGAATCATCAGTTAGACATCATATTATAGTGATACAGGGATACTAATGTTTATAGCAGCACAATTCACAGTAGCCGAATCCTGGAAACAGCTTGTATATCCATCAATGGACTAAAGAAAATGTGTTATCTATACACAAGGAATACTACTTGGCTATAAGGAAGGATAAATTTGAGACATTTGCAGGAAAATGGATGCACCTGAAGAATATAATGTTAAATGAAATAAATCAGACACACAAGCTTAGATACCATGTGGTATCTCTCACTTGAGTAAGGCAAAGTAAACAGAGCAAAATAAAGGTTTGATAGAAGGAAAGATATTTTGCAAATGGGAAACCGAGGGCAAGGGAAGTGGGGAGGAGCAGGGGACATAAAAAGATTTAAGTCGTGTCATGTACATGTACCAAATATACACAATGACTGTAAACATTATATGTCATAAATATGAACTAATAATAATAACAAAATAATGAAAATGGAGAAAGGAGATTTAGAGATGGAGGGAGGTGGGTGGGGATGGGAAGGAGAATAAAAAAGAATCAAGATATGTTATGTACATTTACCTACTCCCTAAAATGAATGTAAACTTCATATATTGTAAACACGTACTAATAAAAAAATGGTGGTGAATAATCCCAAATGCGTGGGAGGACCAACAGGGAGTATAGACTGAGAAAGGGATTTTGCAAGGAGAAATTCTGTGGAACACCAAAAAGGCCTAGAAGAAAAGGCCTTATGGAGGGGATGACATTTATGTATTTATTTTTTTAAATTAATTAAGTTTATTGGTACATTTTAAGTATACATAATGATCACATTCATCATAGGGAATTTGTACCCATACATGATATAACTTGATTCTTTTTTTCCCCATTCCCTTCCTCTCCCCTCAACCCCTCTTCCCCTCCTTATTTACAAAAGCTTTGTTTCTTTTTTCTTCTTTTCTCATTTTTCTTCTTTTGAGGGGGTGACATTTAAAACCCAATTGAGGGAAGGACAGACTTTGTATATGTGCAAAAGGAAGGCTTCAGGGCCAGATCATGGAGGCTGGTGCTAGGCTGAGGTGTTCAGGCATGTCCCAAAGGATTTAACACTGTGCTGTCTTTCTCCAGAGTGAGCTGGCTGCTGGCTTTGTGCCAGGCTGTAGTCCTACTTCCTGCCTACAGGAAAAGTGCATTGCTAAGCATCCCTGTGCCTTGCAATGGTGGTGGACGGTATTGAGGGGTGTGAGGAAAGGGAAGCTCCTAGGTCCTTTCGCTTACTCTGTCCTTTGTTTTTTACTTTCACAGCCTTGAGGAGCAGTCTCTCTCCCAAAAGCCCCTTTAAGGACACACCATAGATGCAGGAAGTCATTGAATGAGGACAGCACCGCTGAAGTGAGGCATCCAAGCCAGACAATGGCTGTGGCCCTGGAGTCTGAGGCTCTAGCCTCTCCTCCACCAGAGTCTGAGGACCTCCTGATTGTGAAACTGGAAGAAGACTCATGGGGATCAGAACCCAAACCCCAGAAGGACTGCGATCCTGTCCCTGGTCCTGAGGCTTCCCGTCAGCGCTTTAGGCAGTTCCAGTACAGGGATGCGGCTGGACCCCATGAGGCCTTCAGCCAGCTCTGGGCTCTCTGCTGTCATTGGCTGAGGCCAGAGATCCGCCTCAAAGAACAGATCCTAGAGCTGCTGGTGCTGGAGCAGTTCCTGACCATCTTACCCCAGGAGGTGCAGAGCTGGGTGCAGGCACGCCATCCTGAGAGTGGGGAGGAGGCAGTGGCCCTGGTGGAGGATTGGC
Source organism: Erethizon dorsatum (assembly GCA_028451465.1). Classification (NCBI taxonomy): domain Eukaryota; kingdom Metazoa; phylum Chordata; class Mammalia; order Rodentia; family Erethizontidae; genus Erethizon; species Erethizon dorsatum. The sequence continues at coordinate 109,473,899 of CM051827.1, read as the reverse complement.
ACCGAGAGGCCCAAGCTGCCCAGCAGCGGGTAAGGCAAATAGTCTGTTCTCCAAAGAAACCTCAGCCAAGGCAGGAGAGCTGTCATTAGGTTAATAAGTGCCCCAAATCACAATAATAATAACAATAATTATTGAGCAACTGGTATTTTCTGAGCACTACTATATAGCAGGTATGTTATAATTTCTTTCCATGTATTAACTCAAGTCTTGTAAACAATTTATGAGATAGATACTATTATCTTTATTTTACCAATGAGGAAACAGCAGCAGAGTAAAGAGAGGTGATTTGTTCAAGGTTGCATAGCTACTAGATGGAAGAGCCAGGATTTGAACTCCAGCAATCTGAACTCTAACCACTTGCTTGCTTAACCACTGCTCCAAAGTACCTCTCAGTACCGTACTGAATAGTATGGCTAATCTGTATTATGTTTTATGTGTAACACAATCTTTATGTATGTGACCTTTTTGGATGGTTATAGCAGTAATGTAAGTTGATAGAAATATTATTTTCCCCATTTTTGAGATTAAGGCTCCAAAAGTCAGAGGATTCGCAAATGTCACTCGGTGAGCAAACCAGAGCTTAACCCTTAGGTTCCAGAGTGATTGTTCTTTCCGCTACAGACAGGTCTGTTACCTGCTGTCCATGGGAACGAAAATACCTCTGAGTTGTGAGGCCCAAATGAGGCATTAACTGACATTTTTTTGAGCACTCATGTGTCAGACACTGTTCTAAGCTTTTTATATGTATCCTTCATCTAATCAACCCAGCAATCCAGGTAGGTACTATTATCATTGCCCTTTTTCAAGTAACAAACAGAGGTAAGTAAATTGTCTAAATTTATGTAGGTGCTAGAGCTGAGAAAAGGGGAGTGAATGTATTGTGTATTTAGCATTTACAATTTCAACAATTTACAAGCAGCCCTGAAGGCCTATGATGTAATATATATTTCTGCTATGACACATTTTGAATCCCAGCATATGTAGAACAGGTCCTTTTAGCTGGCTGTGAATTGAGCCAGCCATCTATAAACTTCACCTTAACATAACCCTTTACTCTGTACTTGTCAAGGTCAGAAATTCTTGTGATACTATATTAACCACTTTTTGTTGGGAGAAATGTTAGGTCTGAGAATATGTCCTTCAAAATGGTAGGGATTTTCTCCACATTTAAAATGTAAAGCTCTGTACAGATGTGAGATTGGGGCAAGGAAGGGATAAGGTCTGTGGCTTTCCCTTTTGGATTCCTTTACAAATCAACTGAAGATACAAAGGAGTAATATTTAGAGAACTAAGTATGGGAGCATGTGCCTTATTTTAATATACCTCCTCATTCCCCTATGTTACTCCTTTTAAAGAGACCAACCATTTGTCTTAAGTGTCAGTGAAGAAACAAATGGAAGTCTAAGGACTTCAGAGCTGGAAGATAAAGAAGTTGAGACCAGAGATGAGAATTGACTTAAATCAAGGTCTTTTTGATTCTTCCTCATTAGGGATGAGAGAGTTGAACTAGTCCAAAAGTTCCTAAATCATGCCCCCTGACCTGACCAAATGTTGAATTGCTTCTAAATTGAGAAAAAAAAAATTATGGAGTCTGCTTTACTATAAATTTTTTTTTGTGACTCTCGTTTTTGTTTTTTAACTTTTCTGCCTGGTCCTGAGTACTCACAAATTTTAAAACAAATAGATAAATAGCTTATCTCAGGCGCATATGTTATAGCTTGTGATCTTATGTTATAAGGCATATGACTTAGTTATATTTTCTGTAGGTAAAATTTTTCCAAGTCTTTATGAGGAGATAAAGTATATTATATGGTCCTCAAAGTTAACTATCAACTGAAAAGAGATTATTGCCAAGATATCCTAAAAGCAATCTTCCAGCTCTGTTATTTTATTATCTTTAGCTCATTTCATCTGTTGTCACCATATTACAGAATGACACTCTTCATCAGGGGCACAGGTATCTTTAAAAAGTACTAAATATTGTTTTAGAGCAGTTTTAGGTTCATGGCAAAATTGGCCCTTCTTTCGTCTCTCCCTTTATTACCATCCCCCATCAGACTGGTATATTCGCTACCATCAATGAACCAATATCAACACATCATTATTATCCAAATTCCATAGTTTACATTAGGGTTCTCTCTTGGTGTTGTCCATCCTCTGAGTTTTGACAAGTATACATATAAAGATGTGTATCCACGATAGTAGTATCATACAGAATACTTTCACTGCCCTAAAAATCCTCTGTGCTCTGCCTGTTAATTCATCTTTCCCCCCAACCCTTGGCAACCACAAATATTTTTACTGTATCCATAGTTTTCCCTTTTCCAGAATGCTATATAATTGGAATCATGTAGTATGTAGCCTTTGTAGATTGGCTCCTTTCACTTAATCATATATATTTAACTTTTCTCCATGTCTTTTTATTGCTTCATAGCTCATTTCCTCTTAATGCTGAATAATAGGCCATTGTCTGGATGTACTACAGTTTATTTATCCTCTCACCTACTGAAGAACATCTTAGTTATGTCTAAGTTTTGCAGTTATTTATAAAGCTGCTTATAAATGTCCATATGCAGATTTTCATGTAGGCACAGTTTTCATTTCATTTGGGTAAATACCAAGGAACATGATTGCTGGATCTTATCCTAAGAGCACATTTTAATTTTGTAAGAAATTGCCAAGTTGTCTTCTAAAGGGGCTGTACTGTTTTGCATTTCTACCCGCAGTGAATGAGAGTTTCTGTTGCTCCACATCCTTACGTAGCATTTAGTGTCCTGTTTGTATTTTGGCCATTGTAATAGTGGTATAGTGGTTTCTCTTTAATTTGCAATGATTGTTGATAAGATATTAAACATCTTTTTCATATTTTTATTTGCCACCTGTATGTCTTCTTTTGTGAGATGTCTAGGTAAACCATATTTTAATTGGGTTGTTTTCTTATTATTGAGTTTTAAGAGTTCTTTGTATATTTTGTGTAACAGTCCTGTATTAGGTGTGACTTCTGCAAAGTTTTTCTCTCAGTCTGTAATATCAATTGTTTTTTTCATGGATATTGCCCTTGGTGTTGTATCTAAAAAGTCATCCCCATACTTAAGATCATCTAGGTTTTCTCCTGTTTTATCTTTTAGGAGGTTTGCATTTAAATTTAGGTCTCTGATGCATTTTTAATTAATTTGTGGGAAGGGTGTAGAGTCTGCCTAGATTGATTTTTTTGCATGTAGAGGTCCAGTTCTAGCATCAGTTGTTGAAAATACTACTGTTGCTGCATTGTATTGCCTCTTTTCCATTGTCAAAGTTCAGTTGACTGTACTTACATCTGTTTTGAGTCCTCTGATTCTTTTCCATTGATCTTTTTATTCTTTTGCCAATACCATACTTTCTTGATTACCATGGCTTTATAGTAAGTCTTGCAGTCAGGTCGTGTCAGTTCTTGAACATTGCTCTTCTCCTTCGATATCGTATTTGCTATCCTGGGTCTTTTCGCTCTCCATATTCACAAAATAACTTGTTGGGGTTTTAATTGGGATTGCATCGAATCTATAGATCAAATTGGGAAGAACTGACATCTTGACAGTAGTGAGTTATCCTACATTTCTGTGTTTTTTTAAGTTCTTAATATCTTTCATCAGAGTTTTAGAGTTTTACTTCTGTAAATTGGTAAATATTTTTCCAGGGGCTGGGGATATAGCTCAGCGGTACAGTGCCTGCCTGGCAAGTGCAAGGTCCTGAGTTCGATTCCTGGCACCAAAAAAAAAAAATTGCCAGAATTATACCTAAGTATTTCATTTTTAGATAAAAATGTAAGTGATATTTGCTTTTAATATCAAATTCTACTTGTTTAATGCTGTATGTATATAGGAAAGTGATTGACTTTTGAGTATTAACTTTTTTTTAAATTTAAATTTAAATTTTTTAAATTAAGTTTTATGAAAAAAATAGAACAAAATTTCAAAACAACATAATAGGGTAACAATGGTTAATACATTACATATTGTTATCTTTAAATTAGTTACTCAGGGTACAAGATATCAGCATTCAATTGTCCAGACATTACTGGCACAAACCTTTCTCTTCAATGAACTAAGCAAAATTAGTAGTGTATCTATCTTAACTATCATATATATAGTTATATATATATATATATATATATATATATATATATATATATATAATTTTTTTCTTTTCCCTTCTTTCTTTTCCCCATTCCCCCATCCCAGTTTCTCTTTCCTTTTGACCAGTTTCTTCCTGTTTTACCATATCTGTTGTACATTTTGGATCTTATTTACTCTTTCAGTTTCTCACACTAGGGAGACAATACGATGTTTACACATGTGTGTCCGGTTTATTTCACTTATGAGTATTTTCTCGAGTTGCATCCATTTACCTATAAAAGTCTCCAGTTTATCCTTATATATGGCTGAGTAGTACTCCATTGTATAAAAACACCACATCTTTTTTATCCATTCCTTGGTTGATGGGTATTTGGGTTGTTTCCAAGATCTGGCTATTACAAATTGTGCTGCTATAAACATGGGTGCACATATATCGCTGTGGTGCGATGTTTTTAATTCTTCTGGGAAGATACCCAGAAGGGGAATAGCTGGGTCAAATGGGACCTCCAATCCTAGTTTTTTTAGGAATCTCCCCACTGATTTCCACAGTGGCTGTACCAGTCGACACTCCCACCAACAGTGGAGAAGGGTTTCTTTTTCCCCACAGCCCCTCCAGCATTTATTAGTTGATTTCTTGATAATAGCCATTCTTTCTGGGGTGAGGTGGAATCTCAGTGTTGTTTTAATTTGCATCTCTTGAATGATGAGTATTAACTTTTGTATCTTGAAACCTGTATCATGTATTGGTTCTAGGAGTGTTTCTTTCACCACCCCAGTTCTTTTGGATTTTCTCCATAGATGAACATGTCATATGCAAACAAAGTCAATTTTATTTCTTCCTTTCAATATGCATATCTTTTATTGTCTTTTCTTGTCCTATTACATTAGTTAGGACTTCCAGTAAGAGATTGAACAGTCGTGAAAAGGGACATCCTGTGTTCCTGACCTTAGTGCAAAAGTTTGAGTTTCTTACCATTAAGTAGGATGTTAGATATGGGTTTATTGTAGATGTTCTTGATCAAGTTGAGGAAACTCCTTTCTAGTCCGAGTTTGCTGACGATTTTTATCATCAGTAACTGTTGGATTTTTTTTCAAATGATTTTTCTGCATTTATTGATGTAATCATATGATTTTTCTTCTTTAGCCTATTGAGGTGATGGATTACATTAACTGATTTTCAAATGTTGGACCAGTCTTGCATACTTGGGATAACTTCTACTTGGTTGTGATGTATAATCTTTTTATACATTATTGGATTTGATTTGCTAATATTTCATTGAGGAGTTTTCCATCTATGTTGGTCTAATAGTATTCTTGCAATGTCTTTATTTGATTGTGGTGTTAGAGTAATGCTGGCCCCACAAATGAGTAAGGAAATATTCTTTCCCCTTTTGTCTTCTAAAAGAGACTACAGAGAATTGGTATAATTTTTTCCCTTGGCAGAATTCACCAGTGAACCTGTGAGCCTCATGCTTTCTGTTTTGGAAGATTACAAATGATTCAATCTTTAAAGTAAATATAGGCCTGTTCAGATTATCTGTTTTCTTCTTGTGTGAGTTTTGGCAGGATATGACTTTCAAGGAATTGGTCCTTTTCATCCAGATTATCAAATGTGTGGGTATTGGGTTATTTATAATATTCCTTTAATATCACTTTAATGTCCTTGGGATCGGTGGTGATGTACTTTCATTTCTGATATTAGTGATTTGTGTCTTCAGTCTTTATTTTCTTAGTCTGATTAGACACTGGCTCAGCCTTTGCAATATCCCACATTTTTTGTAAATTGTATTTTCATTTTCATTTAGTTCAAAATATTTAAAATTTTTTCTTGAAGTTTCTTATTTGACCCATGTATTATTTAGATATATGTTATTTAGTCTCTAAGTATTTGGGGATTTTCCAGTTATGTATTTTTCTGTTACTGATTTCTAGTTTAATTCCACTATGGTCTGAGAGCAGATATTGTATGATTCTATTATTTTAAATTTGTTAAGGTGTGTTTCATGGTCCAGAATGTTGTACAGCAAATAATGTTTTGTGCAAGCTTGAGAAAAATGAGTATTCTTCTGTTGTTGGATGAAGTACTTCATATATGTCAATTATATCTCTTCTATTTTACCTGATTCACGTGTCTAACTCCCCTCATTGTTTGTTTATTTGTTTGTTTATTGAGACAGCATCTCGTCTCGCTTTGTAATTCAGGCTGGTCTTTAACTCATTATGTAGCCCAGGCTGGCCTTGAACTCATGGTGATCCTCCCTCTCGTCTCAGCCTCCCAACTGCTGGGATTACAGCCGTGCGCCACCATGCCCAGCATCATAGTATGTTTAGTTCAGCTGTGTCTTTACTAAATTTCTGCCTGCTAGTATTTCTATTTCTAATAGAGGGATTTTAAAGTTTCAAATTATAATAATGAATGAATTTTTTTCTCTTTACAGTTGTGTCAGTTTTTGCCTATATGTAATATTTTGACACTGTGTTGGTAGAAGCATTAAAAATTAAGTGCATGTATAACCCTTATGTGTATTAAAGATTGTTATGTACCCTGCATCACTTTATAATGCCACTTTAATTAATTAATTAACTTACTTAACAGAAATTTATTTTCACACTGTTCTGGAGGCTGCCCGTCCCAGATCAGCATGTCAGCTGATTTGGTTTCTTCTGGCCTCTCTCCTTGTCCTGGCAGATGGTAACCTTCTTGGTACATCTTTTTACATGGCTTCTCTCTGTGTGCCAGTAATGCCACTTTTAATCCTCGATAACTTTTCTTGCTCTGAAGTCGCTGCGTCTGAAATTTATATAGTTTCCCTGGCTTTCTTTTAATTAGTGTTAGCTTGGTATATTTTTCCCTTTAATTTTTATCTGTGTGTCCCCCTCCCCAATGACTGACTGGATCTCCTGGACCTTTTAACTCTCAGGATTGTCCACACTGAGCCTTTTGCAGTTCATCAATTACAGTTTAGTTTATCTGACTCTGGCACTAGTTCCCACAGGTTTGTGCTCCGGTAAGTTGTAGTCCTCTGAATCTACCTTTCTTAATTTCTCCTGTTTCGAGGGCAGCAGTGTACTTTGTGACCTCACTTGATGGATTCAAGAATTGTTGACTTTTCAGTTTGTCCAGGTTATTACCTGTTAAGATAGAGTGGTACTTCTAAGATACTTGCTGAACTGGAAAGAAGAAGTCTGTTCTACTGATTTTTTATCTCCTCATTATTACTTGAATGTACTTTTTTCTGTGTCTACAGTTACCATTCATATAATCAGAATCTTTGTTTAGGAATGGAATAGTTGGAGGAGCTGGGGCTGAAAGTAAAGATTGTTGTTTAGTCACTTAGATCCTCTATAGATTATAAGTACATAAAAGCCAAACAACCTATTTTTCATGCTTATGAATTGTTTTTTTGTTTTAGTCACAGAAATGTTATGTAATTTATCTCTATGAATTGAAAATGTTTTGATCAGTGGCAGCCTCATTGAAATACTTTATGGCCTCCCAGCATTGACTAAGATAGTACTCATCTGTTATAAATGCTGGTCTGTTTACTGAAGTCAGTCTGATGGCTTCCTCATCATGCTTGAAGCCCTTTACAAGCTTGTTAAGCCCTGGACCACAGTCTTACTCAAAGTAACATTCCTTGTCCTACTGAAGTGGGCCTTATTGAACTGACGATTGGGAATTTTGACCATCTGTGTGCAGGAACTAGAGCGGGGTGCAGAGGAGACCAAAACGTTAAAGGCAGCACAAGAATCTCAGCACTTCCGGTTGCAGCCAGCAGATCACAGGCCTGAGGGACAGTCTCAGAAGCAATGGGTGAAGAATTCATGCTCTGACCTCCCTGAGCATCTAAATGCCAAGATGGCTTCACACCTCTTAAAAGAGAGTGGTGAGTACCAAGAATCTGGGAAAACTAGGGAATGAATTGAGAAGTAAGGAAGGGTACCTGGGAGGAAGGATGTGGAGAGTTTAAGGCGAAGGACAGGATAGTGTCTGATGGACACGCTTACTGAGAAGTAGGATAAAAACGCATTGTAAAAGAGGAGGAAGTTCTCAGCGATGCCAGCTAGGGCAGCAGATGCAGCGGATTCAGGCTGGGACTGAGGCTCAGGGGCTCAGGGCAGGTATCTCACATGTGTCACACAAGCCAGGCTTAGGAGCGCTGTTCCCTAAGAGTAAAGTTGTTATTGAGTCTGGTCATTCATTTCTTCCATAGATTGTAACTACCTAAAAGGTAAACAATCTATATTTTATGCTTTTGAGTTATTGTTTAATGTCACAAGACTTTTACCTAATTTATCTCTTTATGAATCAAACGTGTTTTGAACAGTGGCGGTCTTGTTGAAACACTTGTGTATCCTCCCAGTATTCCCTAGAAGGGAAATAAAGAGGAGATCTGCACTGGCCCTGGGGTAGCCTCAGTCTGTTCCAAGTGTGACTTTTGGGAAGGTGGATGTTAGAGGGAGGTAGTTTTTTTTTTTTTTTTTTTTTTTTGTGGGTACCGGGGGGTCGACCTCAGGACCTCGCGCACCAGCAGGCGCCCGTGCCACTGAGCGATATCACCGGCCCCTTTTTCGTATGTGGGTTCCGGGAGTCGAACTCGGGCCCTCGCGCTTGCCGGGCAGGCGCTTAAGCCGCTGAGCCATCTCACCGGCCCTAGAGGGAGGTAGTTTTTGAGAACCAGAGCTTGGGTTTCACATACTTTTCTTTTCCTCAGCTATCCTCACTCCTCGAGTCCCTACTTTTCCAAAGATGGGTAGCGTTGGAGATTGGGAGGTGACAGCTGAGTCCCAGGTAAGCTGCTATTTGTTTTTCCCTTCTTGTTCTTACTACTACTGTACTGTTGCCCTCCAGGGCTCTTCCTCACTCCATGGCATCCCCACAGCAGAAGGGCAAAGGCATAGAGTGTTACTTTTGTCCCACCCTCAGTCTGCTGGGCTTCTCCTTGCTCGTGCTGCTGCTTGTGATGCTAAGCCCTCATGTTTGAGAGCCTTCTCTTGTGCATGTCACAGGAAGCCCCAGGCCCTGGCAAACATGATGAGAAGGAGTTCTTCAAGGACCCCGCAGGAGATGATTGTGGGAACAGCATGTGTCTGGGTAAGGAAAACATGCCCTTCCCTAGAGCAGAAGACATCCAGTTTCTGTGGTTCCCAAGGAGTGGTGCGCCACTCTCTCAAGAATCACAGCTCTGCATTCTCTGGAATTTCAAAGGTAGGAAAAGACTTGCTTTTTATAGCCAGCACTGTTAGAGCAGGGAGAGAGTTGGTCCAGATTGAGGGTAGCAGGATGGTTTCCCAGAGCTTGCCCTGTTGAAGATTATCACCTTCATTTCCTCAGGACAGTCACCAGGACCAGGAGCTGGGCCCAATCTACTGCCCCAGAAATCTCATCTCTTCCACACTAAATGAGATCTGCCTCTCAGGGGCAACTCAAGTGGAGTAAGCCCACAAGACCAACATATTAATCCACAAAGAAAAATAAATATCACAGGCCTCAAAATATTTAAGCCCACTGAATCAGCACAGACTCCTTTTTTTTCTGTAGGCATACCTGCATGGGAAGCCAAACTAATAAGCCGTTTCCCCAGGGAGCCTGTGGTCACTGTGTGGGGAGTTAGGCACAAGGATGGGGTAAAATAGAAGAGACTGGGCAGTTCTGATGCACAGTCAGGTTAGATACTAGAAGCTTGTTGGCTACTTGCTTGACAGTGTAATCCCTTTTTGACCCATGCTACTGGGTTGAGGGGGTATAATGTTTAAAGAAACAGGCTTGGGAATGCTAACTTAGTATCAGGAAAGATTCTAGGGCAATGGTGGTCACAAATTTCCTAAGATACAGTTGTGTGTCTCCCTCCCCCCATGGAATTCAGTCTGTTTGGGCCAATTTAGGTCATGTGTCTGTCTGTGAACCAAAAATAGTTACTGTTTCCTATGGTGTATTTCATAACAATAACCATAAAAAAAGCAAATGAGTGAAGCAAATAGGTCACTTCCTGTTTCTGGTGAGGCTTGTGTTATGTCTAGTTACCTTTCCCTAACCTTCCAGACATTTTAACAGAGTAACGTGAGAATCTCTCATCAACCTCTTTCAGGGGAAGGATATAAGTTTCAGGGACAGTTTGGACAAACCTGCTGCTCAATAGATCATTTCTACTCAATCGTTTGTCTTTTTTCTTTTGTATAGGAATTCCAGTTTTGAGACCAAGTGCCACTTCCCAGCTAGAGCAAGGACCAGAGTTCTGGGATGTAAACCTTATAAATTCTGTGAAAAGAAGCACTGCTGACTACAGACTGGATAATGACCCAACAAAACCAGCTCAGGCACTGGCCTTAAAGGACTCTAGAGTCTGGGAAGAACAATACCAATGGGATGTGGAGGACATGAAAGTGTCAGGTGTTCACTGGGGCTATGAGGAGACCAAGACTTTCCTGGCAATCTTGAGCGAGTCTCCTTTCTCGGAAAAGCTTCGGACTTGTCACCAGAACCGCCAGGTGTACCAGGCTATTGCTGAGCGGTTAAGAGCACGGGGCTTCCTTCGGACACTGGAACAGTGTCGCTACAGGGTCAAAAACCTCTTACGGAATTACCGGAAAGCCAAGAGCAGCCACCCACCGGGGACTTGCCCCTTCTACGAGGAGCTGGAGGCCCTGGTGAGGGCTCGGACGGCCATCAGAGCCACAGGTGGCTCAGGAGAGGCTGTGACACTCCCCAGGCTGGGGGATAGTGATGCTGAGATGGATGAGCAGGAGGAAGGGGGCTGGGAGCCTGAGGAAGCAGTAGAAGAATATAACAGTGCTGGCCTGGCAACTGATGAGTCTGCCCAGGGGCCCAGGATTGCAGGTGGCGCAGCGCTGCTCCAGAGTCGTATTGGTAAGAACGTAGGGTTTAACCAGGTGCAGATTCCAGTCTTACCAGGCAGGCTGCTGGTCCCTGAATTGATGCCACTAGAGTAAAGCATTAAGTTCCTTGAATCATTTTGAACTCTCATCTTCTCTGTGACTGGGTCTTCTTGCTCAAGTTTTCTTACTTATAAAAACAAATATTTCTAAAGCCTTCAGCGACCTTTGAGGATGATCATAGGTATCACATGAGTGAACTTCTAATGCTTATGATTAGGTGTTTTTCTTAATGTGTACGAGCACAATAGCCTGTGACTTCGCAGATAGGAAATTTAGGTAAAGAAAGATGGTAAGTAAAATCCTGAACAGATAGAGCAGAAAACATGGCAGTGTAGACTTGAACAGTCAGTGTGTGGCAAACATGTGGTCATTGTAAGGTAGAATCTCTGGAGCCCAAGAAATGACGTATCTTGTTTAGAGGTACAGAGGTGGGAGCAGAATCCACGGCTCCTGCCTGCCAGTTTCATGTGGTTTTCCTGCCCCATGTTGCCTCCCTGGGTGGTGTCCCTTACCTGCCGAAGAACTGAGGCTAGATTGTCTCCTATTCATTCTTCCATAAGAGGAAAGGGCATCCTTAGTTGGACTCATTATTTGAAATCCATTCATATCTTTGGTCTTTAGGGATTTTCAGCTTCCATGATTTGTTAAAGGAGAATTCATAAAGAAGATAGAGGATATGTATTGCTTGGATATAGGGAAAATCTCATGGATCCTAATTACTAGACAGCTCAAGCTAAGGGACTTGGGTCACCTAGTAGAACTGAAAAGTGTGGCCATGTAAGTCCTCCCCTTCAGCAAGACTTAAAGTGTTAATAGAATCTCTCAGAAGGGGTGGGGCAGATGCTCTGGCTGGCTTTTCTGGTCCATCCTTGAGAAGGAAAGGTATGTTCCCAGGCATTTGGGCAATTTCTGGGATGCCTGTGTTCCAGGTGTTTAGAAGGATAGGTGACCCTGATCCTTGATGACCTAGGCAAATCTCAAGTCTTACACCTCTGAACTCTTCACTCCTGACAGCAGGTGTGCACTGGGGCTACGAGGAGACCAAGACTTTCCTGGCAATTCTCAGTGAGTCCCCATTCTCCGAAAAGCTTCGTACCTGTCACCAGAACAGCCAGATATATCGGGCCATTGCAGAGCGGCTGTGTGCACTGGGTTTCCTGCGGACACTGGAGCAATGTCGCTACAGATTTAAAAACCTCCTTCGAAGCTACCGGAAAGCCAAGAGCAGCCATCCACCAGGGACATGCCCCTTCTATGAGGAGCTGGACTCACTCATGAGGGCTCGGACTGCAGTCAGAGCCATGGAGACTGTCAGGGAGGCAATAGGTCTTCCTAGGTCTGGGCAGCACAGTACTGAGGCAGATGACCAGGAAGCCTGGAGTGAGATGGCAGACGAAGATGCCATCAAACCTCCAACCCCATGTCCTAAAACTCCAGACACTGGTAAGCCTGGAGTCACAAGATGTCCATAAAATCCATAGGTGTGTAAAAAGGTGGGGAGCCAGACTCAATATATTTTGACTCTGGGCTAAAAGACAGAATGGGATTGAGTAGGAAGAGGATTTGTGCTTTGCTCAGATTATTGTCTTTAGGTTTATGTGGTCCCCCACATGATGTAGTCTAGCTTTTATTGGGAAACGTGAGCTGTGAGGGAATTGATTCAATCTTGTAGGACATAGAATCTACTGAATGTACTAGAAGAAGGAAGGAGGTAGTTATTATTTAATACTGACTGGCTGGGGAGACTGATTGGCTGACTGCTTGGGCTGGGCCTCATGGTTCCTTTGGGGCTATGATGTCCTAGACTGTGTTCCTGAGTTACTCAGGTTTAGAAATGCATGTATGCCCCAAAACTTGGTCAATTTCACATTAGTCACATTTATAAGATGTGAGATTTAAGATACTAATTCATTTTGGCCATATTCATGACACAGATACATAAAATGCTAACTAATGAATGAACAAAAACTGCATTTCTATCCATTCTTTTAGGTTTTGAGTTGGGGCATAAGGATGAAGACCAGATTTCAGAGCAGGACATTTTTGAGGATTTACCTGGAGCCTTACCAAAATATACTATAGAGGCTGTTTACTCCCCTCATGATTGGGGAGAAGACAGTGAAAATGAAAATGAAAATGAAGGTGAGGGAGAATGGGGTAATCCTCCACGAGAACAGTGGGAAGAGTCTTCTTCTGAGGAGGATTTAGAAAAACTCATTGATCATCAAGGCCTGTACCTTGCAGAGAAACCCTTCAAGTGTGATACGTGTGTGAAAAGCTTCAGTAGGAGCTCTCACTTCATTGCCCACCAGCGGATCCACACAGGTGAGAAGCCTTATGCATGCCTTGAATGTGGAAAAAGCTTTAGTGACCGCTCTAACCTCAATACGCATCAGAGAATCCACACTGGAGAGAAGCCCTACAGATGCCTTGAATGTGGAAAAAGCTTTAGTGATCACTCCAATCTCATCACCCACCAGAGAATCCACATGGGGGAAAAGCCCTATAAATGTGGGGAGTGTTGGAAAAGCTTCAACCAGAGCTCAAACCTTCTGAAACATCAAAGAGTCCACTTGGGAGGAAGTCCTGACCAGTGTAGTGAGATTGGAGAGAGCATTGGTCAAAGCTCATCTGTTAGTGCTCACTGGAGGGATTCCACAGCAGAGATAGCTGAGCCATCTCATAGTGTTAGGACGAACTTGAGCTCTCCTGCACCCCACAGCACCAACTCAGGTGAGAAACTGTATCAGTGCTCTGAATGTGGAAGACGCTTCTCAAAGAGCTCTGCCCTCATTAGTCACCAAAGAATCCACACAGGAGAGAAACCTTATGAGTGTGCTGAATGTGGGAAAAGCTTCAGTAAGAGTTCCACCCTGGCCAACCACCAGCGAACCCACACTGGGGAAAAGCCATATAAGTGTGTGGACTGCGGGAAGTGCTTCAGTGAGCGTTCCAAGCTCATCACCCACCAGAGAGTACACACAGGAGAGAAGCCTTACAAATGCCCAGAGTGTGGAAAGTTCTTCCGGGATCGTTCTAACCTCATCACTCACCAGAGGATTCACACGGGAGAGAAGCCCTATAGGTGCAGAGAGTGTGGGAAATGCTTTAACCAGAGCTCCAGTCTTATTATTCACCAGAGAATCCACACTGGGGAGAAACCCTACAAGTGCACAGAGTGTGGCAAAGACTTCAACAACAGCTCCCACTTCAGTGCCCACCGGAGAACCCATGCAGGTGGCAAAGCATCGTAGGAGACCTCCTCCCATAACAAAAGAGTGATACATGTATATTTACATCTCCCAAGATCATAAGACCTAAACTAGCAAGAAATCTTTCAGTTTTTAAGCTTGGTGTATACCCAGAGAAAAATCCTGGGTAAAATCCAGGTAATTTGAAAGTGAATTACAAATACTAAGGATCCAGATTTGAAGGCACTTTGTTTCTCAAGTGTAGCTTTTTGCCTGTTAAAATCGCCCCCCACAATCCTCAGGCTATCGTTATATCTGCTGTTGCATAAGAGCTTTATCAGTATCTGAGCCAGACTGATGACTTAGGGGATTAGAGTTAAATCAGTGGCCTGGAGCAGTGATTTCAGATCCTGCTGTGCCTTCACACTGCCCATGTGTGTAAAACCCCTCCCCGCCATCTCTCACACATGGCACTTTGCAGTCAGGGCATATCCTCACAGGAGAACTTTGAGACTGGTGAGAGAGGGGCATAACTGGAAATCAGTGGCCAAGAGTAGTCCACCATGAGTTTAGCAATGAGTAGGAACAACAGTGGCATCATTACAAAATCATTATTAATAATAGCAAAAAGACCCAGTATTTATTGAGCATTTGCTTTTAGGCAGGCTATGTGATAAGCACTTTATATGTATCATTTAATCCTGGTGACAGCTCCAGGAGATAACTATCAATTTCCTACTCATTTCCCAGGAGAAAACTGAGGCTTGAGAAAGTTAAGGTACTTGTATTGGCCACACATCTGAAAATGAGAGAGGCAGAATTCAGCCAGATCCATGTGTTTCCAGCCTCTGAGATGCTTTCAGTGTCCCACTGAGTTCCCTTTCAAGTTAGGACAAGTAACTCAGGTGCCAAGATCTCAAAATGTGATACTCACTTAATAAATTATCCTTTTGTCAAATACGGAAACTGAGAATCCCTAAAGATGAAAGGACTTGGGGTGTTCAGAATTGGTTGTAGTGCTTTGAGTGAGGCTGAGCTATTATTATCAAAGTGTTGGATGTAAGTTGCCATTTTTGTAGTAATATGGCTGAGAGATATAGGTGGGTTGAGACTGGGGAAAATATGTAGCCAAAGTGATGTGTCTTCCAATAAATAGTGCTTTGGCTATGGAAGTGGGGTTTAAGAGTTTCTTTTCCTGGGGTTATTCCCGCTTCTCATTACACTTGGTTCCCCTCCAGTGCTTACTCATCCCTGTATTTTGGCCCCTCTGGGTCCTTCCCCTTATTCCTGATCCCCGTACCAAGACTGAGGTAAAAGAAGTTGGTGTGTGGTCCTCCTGAGAGAAATGTGAATACAATTCCACACTCTAGGTTCATGACACTTCTTTATCCCGAGCCCTCTTGTCCCCAGGCTGACCCAGTGCTGCCCATTGAGACTGGCTTCACACACACAGGAGGCCTCCAGAATTGCTTCTTGAGAGGGGTTTAGAAATGTTGGCCAGGGACTTTGGTTTTCATGGGATTTTAAAAGAAAATCCCTTTCCTAACACCCACTTGTAACATTGGGGTGACATTCATACCCTGGTTATATCATGGCCGTGGGTGGTACCTAGCAAATAATAGAGGTGCTGGAACCTTGAAGATAGGGACTTTATATTCACATGTGAGGGTGTAGGTAGAGTTTTGCTACTCCCGTAGAATGAGGTCATTCCTTAATCCCTTCCCCTGCTCCAGAACCTCCTTCCCAAGAACTAGTCCACTTGAGGTCACTGTCAACCTTGTCCCAGTTTACCTTTCCTGACTCACCTTATCTCTGAGGGTATGGGGCCATGGGATGAGTCTAGGATTGAAACCAGCAGGTGTCAGTGACTGCAATAGATGATATATAGAGTACTGTGAGGACCAACAGGAAGGGTCCCAAAGGAGAGAAGGGAGCCAGAGAAAAGCACTGTGTGTGAAATGGCATGGATTCCTGGGGGGAGGTGGGAACCATAATAAGCTTCTTAGCACGTTTGGGGCATATAGTGGGGTTGAGTTTGAGATTGGATGGGGCCTGGGGCTGGGTCAGGTGTGAGTGGAGCTTGAATGTCATGCTCAGGGTGACATGTTGAGATATGTACTGTGAAAATCTAACAGCTAGTTGGAACTTGGATATGCTGCAGTTAGAACCACTGATGGACATTGTGATGTTCCAGATAATAAAAGGCAAGGATCTGAACTAGAGCAGTGGCCACACTGAAGAGGAGGAAATGTAGTTGTTTCAGAGTCAGAATCCACAGCAGGGAAAGCCTGGGGTGACTGGGTAGAGCATGTGTCATTCAGAATTGGGGACGCAAGGAAGAAGCACAGATAGTGCAGGAGGGCAGAATATTATAAGTTTACTTTGAGATATTTTGAACTTGAGGCACCTACTAGACATCTGTGCATTTATGTATCTGGACCTGAAGTTGTGGGAGAGGTTACGCCTAGAGAAAAGGATTATGTTCAAAGCCAAAGAAGTATTGGGCCTAAGACAGAACTTGAGAAGTACCAAAATGGGGAGGAATATGCCCCTCAGAGGAAATCTGGATCACTGCCTACTCTTACTCCTAACATCTTTTGGCTCCTGCCTCCCTTGTGGCTGATCCCTGAGTTCTCAGAGTAGTCCTGAGATTTTTTTGGAGCCTTCACTATGGAAACCAAGCTGAGCTAACTATGCCTGTTAAGATGTTAGCCCTTTCCCCACTGAGTGTCACTTTTCCCTTTGTTCTTGTGACTGTGCTGGCATCTCCTATTTTCAGTGGACAATTCAGATCCTTATTATCTATCACTCCTTTCTCAAAAGTCTTAACTGTAGATTCAGCCATGAAAGCAAGGGCAGCATAAACTGGGAACAAACTGGACGCAAGTGTTCCCTTCCTCTCTGTCTACTGGACTTTTCCTTTGGAAGAAGCATTCTTCTAGGTGACACCATTGCCACCTTGCTGGGGCTCCTAGGCATCCTCCAGCAGGTCTTTGCTGCTCGAATAAACTGACATCTGGTTTTACACATCCTTTTCTTGGGAAGTAGATTCAGTCTGCAGAATAATGGATAGATCCTCAAGCCATGTGGCCATGGGTCAGACCCTGGTTATGGAAGATGGAAGCATAAAGGCTGCCCTGGTGGGGGGTGGTGTTTTATGTGAGCTGTTAAAGGTGGGATCATCTCCCCAGCAGCTGCATTTCCTTCAGTACCTTCCATCCTCTGTAGCGACCAAGAGGCCCCCACTTTCCACATACTCATCAGGAAGCAACAGACCCAAATGTAGAGGCAGGGAAGTGTGGACCAAGGCTGCTTTAGATGCTCAGAGTTTCCTTAGGCCTGGGCCCCAGCATTCAGCTTATCATGATGGCTCCATATCCTCCTTCCCAGAACAGAGTAAAGCAACTGACACCATCCCCCCTCCCACCCACCATGCTGAAAATGAAGAGTCAGGTTCCCTTCCTCCCTGCCTCATGTTCTGGGCCCCAGGGGGGATAGCTCTGTGCCTACAGGCCAGAGAAAAGAGTTCATGTTTCATCGCTTTGTGGAGAGGAATACCTCCCTTTGGGGTGGGGGTGCATCTGAAGTGATGAATGCAGTGATGGCTGGAGTGGAAGTGTGTGTGACAGGTGCCCTTTGTCTTTGTGCTCCAGACTGCTGTCCAAGGTGTGCCTTGCTGTTTTGTTTATTAACCACTGTGTAGAGGTTGGTGCCTTCCAGATCTGTCTCCCACCCAGGCCTCTCAGGAGCCCAGCTGCCTGCTGGGCCAACCCTGCTTCAGTGACTCATGGGTTCCCCCTGCAGCCATCTTCTGCCTCTTCCCCGATTCAGCATGTGCATTTATGTACGCAGTGGCTCACACACAAGCCTCCTTCCCACATCTCCAGCCTCCTTATGCACTTCTTATACACTCGGTCTCACCTCAGACTCAGTCCTGCCTCTGGCTTGGTCCCACAGACACACATTCTCCCTTTGAGGGCATTTGCCATTGGGCACTGGAGGCAGTACCTAAAGCCAAAATGAATCCTGTGGAACATCTGCTTATCTCAGGTTGGATCCCATTCTTCCTTGCCCCTTAACCATTCTTAAACCCCTTCCCCAATTTGTTAAGGGGTCAGTGCTGCCTATAGGGGAGTTTGGGCAGGCTTTGCAGGACAGCTGGGATTGGAACAGGGACCTGAAACGGGATGATGGGCATAGACTTATTCCTCCTTCAGCCCATGGCTGTCTCTCTCAACATCAGCATTACTGCTAGCATGTCTTTAGCATCATTTTCAGCCTCACTGATTTTTGGCCAACTGGAATATGTTTCAGGTGGGAGAAGACATGCCCCTTCCTGCTTCATTGTTCTTTCCTGCAGCTGGTAGATGACCTCTGCTCCTTTTTTCCCTGAGTCGTATCTCTCAGGTGGTCTCTGTCAGGACCCCATCTTGAGAAGGAAGCCAGGAGCTCAAGAGGCCCTGGTTCTTCTTGGCATATGACCAGCTCTCCCATCCTCAAAGCTGACAGCATCTTTAGGAGCCACTTGGTTAAGTCAAGAGCCTCAGAACAGTGAATGGCAGACAGATTCCAATTAAATAATTATACCTATACACACTGAATAAGTGAGCAAGGGATTCACACTGACATCGATGTCCTACCCAGGACACAGATTGTCTTTGCATGTAATGATTTTGATCATGTCTGCCATTATACAATAATATTTATTTCTACAGTCACATTTATTATTCACATTTTCGTTGTAGGAAAGTACCCCATTATTGTGCCACCTAGAAGGTGCAGGCAACAGGAAGAGAGATTAGGAAAACAAGTCTCTAAGATGGCCCTGGAGTGGTGTTATGGGCTTGTCTAGGCCCAAGAGGGAGAGGAGCTAAAGGGTAAAATCTTGAGTCATGGGGGCTCAGGAAGCCCAACTTTGGTGGGATGTGACAAAGGCCACACAGAGGGGAAGCAGGCTTCTGTCTTTCACCTTGAGCGCTGCTTCTGTAGAGTACCTTCTGCCTGTTTGGAGACAGCAGAGACCAGCAGGAGGTCTAAAGGGCACACCCTGGAAGTGGGGGTGAGAAGCTTCTTATAAAACCCAAGGGACCAGGGCAGGAGAAGACTCCTATGTGGACAGCATCTGTTCAGCACCACGCCTGAGGGCCCCAAATCATGCCTATTTCTGCAGTTTCCCTGAAATAGTTGGGAGACATGAGGCTTGCCAGGCTAAATTCATGCTAACCCCTTCTGGTGTGTCTTGGGAAAGAGAAAACAGGTACTGTGTCCAGGGACATTTCTTGGTGAACTAATTTCTTCTGGAAACTAAACATTTGTGATGGATTTTGGTTCCCTTTAATTTTGGCAAATTAAAATGAATTAAAGTGAAATTAAAATGAATTAATGTCTGGCATCCAAGAGGCTCTGAGACTTTAGGTCTAATTTTGAAAAAGAAAATAGGCTCTTTGGATTTGCAGGTTGTGCAACTGACTTCATCTCATCTGGCTTTGTTTTCTTTTTCCTGTTGTATTATGTACACCTCCTAAAGCTAATCAAATTCTATTTTGGGATAGAGTGTCCTGATTAATAAATTATATCAAACTACTGCAAAAAAAAAAAGAAAAATAACTGGTTATAAATTTTTCTGGCATCTTCCTTGTTATACCAAAAGGGTGGAGTAATGCAGGAAGGGAAATCATCAAAACACAATGTGGCCGTCAGGGAGATTGGAGCCCAGGATCTCAAGACCCTTGTGTTGGAGGGCAGTTTCCTTTTCTTCTTTTCCGTAGTTCTTTTTTTTTTTTTTCACTTTTTTTTCCCAATCTGATTTTATTGGTACATTTTAGATATACATAATGATCACATTCATCATAGATAATTTGTACCTGTATATGATATAACTTGATTCTTTTTTTCCCATTCCCCTCCTTCCCTTCAACCCCTCCCTCCCCATTTATGAAAGTTTTGTTTCCATGTTTTCCTTCTTTTCTCATTTTTTTTTTTTTGCTTTTCCCTTCTTTCCTTTCCCCCCCCTCTCCCTTGGTCCCCTCCCCATTTGAACATTTTCTTTCTATTTCACAGTACCTACTACATGTTTTGGTCCTTATTTACACTTTTGGTTTCTCACACCAGAAAAACAATGCAGTATTTGCACATGTGTGTCCAATTTATTTCACTTAAGAGTATAGTCTCAAGGTGCATCCATTTACATAGAAATGTCTCAAGTGTATCCTTATTTCTGGCAGAGTAGTACTCCATTGTATATATAAAAAAAACCCATATCTTCTTTGTCCACTCACCTATGGATGGGGATTTGGGCTGTTTCTAAGATTTGGCTATTACAGACTGTGCTGCTATAAACATGGATGTGCATATATCACTGTGGTATGATGCTTTTAATTCTTTTTGGAAGATTTCAAGGAGGGAAATAGCTGGGTCAAATGGAACTTCTAGTCCTAGTTTTTTGAGGAATCTCCACACTGATTTCCACAATGGTTGTATCAGTCTACACTCCCACCAACAGTGGAGAAGTATTCCTTTTATCCCACAGCCCTGCCAGCATTTGTTATTGGTTGATTCTTGATGATAGCCATTTTTTCTGGGGTAAGATGGAATCTCAGTGTCGTTTTAATTTGCATTTCTCAAATGATCAATGATGTGGAACATTTTTTCATATATTTATTTGCCATTTGTATTTCTTCATCTGAGAAGTGGGTATTCATCTCGGATGCCCATTTTTGGATTGGGTCTTTGAATTTGGGGGGCCTGATTTTTTTTTTAAATTCTTTATGTGTTCTAGATAGAAGCCCTTTGTCTGAGGGACATCTGGCTAAAATTTTTTCCCACTCTGTGGGTTTTCTTTTCACTCCGTTGGTGATTTCTTTTGATGTGCAAGAACTTTTTTTTTTTTTTTGTGGGTACCGGGGGGGGTCGACCTCAGGACCTCGCACGCCAGCAGGCGCCCGTGCCGTTGAGCGATATCACCGGCCCCTTTTTTTTGTATGTGGGATCCGGGAGTCAAACTTGGGCCCTCGCGCTTGCCAGGCAGGCGCTTACGCCGCTGAGCCATCTCACCGGCCCAGAACTTTTTAATAAGATGAGATCCCAGTTGTTGATTCTTTGAAGTACTTCCCATGCAGTTTGGTTTTTGTTCATGAACTCTCTGCCTACCCCTATGTCTTCAAGATTTCTACCTATTCTGTCTTCCAGCAGATTTAGTGTTTCTGTCTTAATATTTAGATCTGTGATCCATTTTGATTTTAGTTTAGTGCATGGTGAAAGATATGGGTCTAATTTTAATCTTCAGCATGTGCAGAGCCAGTTTTTCCAGCACTATTTATTAAAGAGGCTGTCTTTCTTCCAGTGAATGTGTTTGGCACCTTTGTCAAAGTTAAGGTGGCTAAGTATGTCTGGAGTTGTTTCTGCATCTTCTAATCTGTTCCACTGATCGGTCTATTTTGTTTTTTGCCAGTACCATGCTGTTTTTATCACAGTAGCTTTGTAGTATAATTTTAAGTCAGGGATTGTGATGACCCTGCCTTGCCTTTGTTGCCCAGAATTGCCTTTGCTATTCTAGGTCTCTTCTGGTTCCAGATGAATTTTAGGATTGTTTTCTCTAATTCTGTGAGATATGCTGTTGGAGTTTTGATTGGAATTCCATTAAATCTGTGTAACAATTTTGGAAGTATGGCCATTTTCACTGTTTTGATTCTTCCTACCCAAGAGCAAGGATATCTTTCTATTTTCTGATATCCTCTTCAATCTTTTTCAGAGTACTGTAGTTTTCAATGTAGAGGTCTTTTACTTCCTTTGTTAGATTGATTCCTAGGCATTCACTTTTTTTGGATGCTGTTATGAAAGGTATTGTTTCTCTAATTTCTCCCTCAGTGAGTTTGTTATTCATGTACAGGAAGGTTATTAATTTTTCAGTGTTGACTTTGTATAGAGCTATGCTATGGAATTTAGTTATTAAATCTAGAAGTCTTTTGGTGGAGTTTTTGGGGTCTTCTATGTAGAGTATCATGTCATCTGTGAATAATGATAATTTAACTTCTTCCTTTCCTATTGTTATCCCTTTTATTTCTTTCTCTTGTCTAATTGCTCTGGCTAAAGTTTCCAGAACTATATAAGAGTGGTGCCAGTGGACATCCTTGTCTTCTTCCTCATTTTAGAGAGAAAGCTTTCAGTTTTTGTCCATTTCATATGTTGTTGGCTCTTGGTTTGTCTTAGATGGCTTTTATCAGATTGAGATAAAGACCAGCTATTCCAATTTTCCACAGGGTTTTTATTGTGAATGGGTGTTGGACTTCGTCAAATGCTTTTTCTGCAACTATTGATGATCATGTGGTTTTTGTCCTTGGCTCTGTTAATATGGTGTCTTACATTTATTGATTTACATTTGTTAAACCATCCTTGCATCCCTGGGATGAGTCCTACTTGGTCATGGTATATAATCTTCTTGATGATTTGCTGCTGTTTGATGATTTTTCTGTTTGCCAGTATCTTACTGAGGATTTTTGCATCCTCATTAGGATGTTCATTAGGGAGATTGGCCTGTAGTTCTCTTTCTTGGTTGGGTCCTTCTCTGGTTTTGGTATCAGGGTAATGCTTGCTTCCAGGGAAGTATTGCTTCCCTTTCGATTTCATTAAAGAGTTTGAGAAGTAATGGTATTACGTCTTCTCTAAATTTCTTTTCGAATTCAGCAGTGAATCCATCAGGGCCTGGGCTTTTCTTTGTTGGGAGGTTTTTAATTACATCTTTGATTTCATTGATTGATATTGGTTTATTTAGTATTTTTATATCTTCTTGATTCAGCTTTGGTAATTCATATGTATCTAGGAATCTGTCCATTTCTTCTGCATTTTCCATCTTATTAGGATACAAGTTTTTGAAGTAGGTGTAGGTGATCTTCTGGATTTCTGCAGGGTCTGTTGTGATTTCACTCTTTTCATTCCTAATTGTGTGGATTTGAGTCTCCTTTTTATGATAAGGTTGGCTAAGGGCTTGTTGATTTTATTAATGTTTCAAAGAACCAACTCTTCAATTCATTGATACTTTGTATTGTTTTCTTAGTCTCCATTGCATTAATTTCTGCTCTGATCTTTATAATTTTCTTCCTTTTTTTTTTTTTTGTGGGTACGGGGGTTGAACTCAGGACCTCACGCGCCAGCAGGCACCCGTGCCGCTGAGCGATATCACCGGCCCTTTTCTCGTATGTGTATTCCAGGAGTCAAACTCAGGACCTCGTGCTTGCCAGGCAGGTGCTTATGCTGCTGAGCTATCTCACCAGCCCCCTAATTTTCTTCCTTGCATGAGCTTTGGGCTTGGCCTGCTCTTCTTTTTCTAGAAGCTTGAAGTTCAACATTAAGTTGTTTATTTGAGCTTGCTCTGTTTTCCTGATACGGGTATTCACCACTATAAATTTCCCTTGTAGGACTGCTTTTGTTTTGTCCCATAAGTTCTGGTATGTTGTATTGTCATTATTGTCCATTTGTAGAAACTGTCTAATTTCTTCTTTAATTTCATGTGTGACCCATTGGTTGTTCAGGAGGGTGTTATTTAATTTCCATGTGTTTATGAAGGTCTTATGGTTTCTTTTGCTATTGATTTCCAATTTTATTGCACTATGGTCTGATAATATGCATGGAATAACTTCAATTCCTTTGCATTTTACTTAAGCATCTTCTATGAGCTAGTATGTGGACTATTTTGGAGACTGTCCCATGTGCAGCTGAGAAGAATGTGTATTCTACTGTGGTGTGGAACAGTCTGTAGACATCTATTAAGTCCATTTGTTCACAATTTTGGTTCAGTTCTAATATTTTATTGTTGATTTTTTGTCTAGTTGATCTATTTGTGGCAGTGGGGTATCAAGATCCCCCAATACAATTGTATTAGTGCTTATTCGATTTTTCATGTCTGTTAATATTTGTTTTACATAGTTGGGTGCATTGGTATTTGTTGCACATATATTTATGATCATTATCTCTTCCTCTTGGATTGTACCCTTTACAAGGATGTAGTGACTTTCTTTGTCTGTCTTAATCAGTCTTGGCTTGAAATCCACTTTGTCTGCAAATAGAATAGCTACCTGTGCTTTTTTCCGGGTTCCTGTTGCATGGAGTTTTGTTTTCCATCCTTTGACTTTCAGTCTATGAATTTTTTTGAATTAAATGTGTTTCTTATATGCAGCATATTATTGTATCTTGCTTCTTGATCCATTCTTCTAGTCTGTTTCTTTCGATTAGTGAATTGAGACCATTAACGTTGATGGTTATAACTGGTATGTATTGACATCCTTGTCGTGTTATTTTCCTGTTGTTAGTGCCCTTTTTTTCCCCCTCTGTTTGATTGTTTGCCTTTCCTGGTGGATTCATTCCGTTGGGGTTCATGGAGTTCGTAGTCCTTGTTATCTCTTTCTAGAATATCCTTCAGAACATTTTCAAGTGCTGATTTAGTGTTCATGAATTTCCTCAGGTGTTCTTGTCATGGAAGTATCTTATTTCTCCATCAATTTTTTTTTTGTGTGTGTGTGTACGGGGGCTCAAACTTAGGACCTTGCATGCCAGCAGGCGCCCATGCCACTGAGTGATATCACTGGCCCTTTTTTCTTGTGTGGGTACCGGGAGTCGAACTCAGGACCTCGCGCTTGCCAGGCAGGCACTTATGCCATTGAGCTATCTCACCAGCCCTTCTCCATCAATTTTGAAAGATAGTTTTGCAGGGTACAGAAATACTTCACTCCAAGCTCTCCTTGACTTGAATGTTTGTGTTGAGAAGTCAGCTGTGATTCGAATAGGCTTTCCTTTATAGATTATTTGTTTCTTTTTTCTAACAGCTTTTAATATTCTATTTTTTTTTTGTGGGTACCGGGGGGTCGACCTCAGGACCTCGTGCACCAGCAGGCGCCCGTGCCGCTGAGCGATATCACCAGCCCCTTTTTCGTATGTGGGTTCCGGGAGTCAAACTCGGGCCCTCGCGCTTGCCCGACAGGCGCTTAAGCTGCTGAGCCATCTCACCGGCCCAATATTCTATTCTTGTATTGAATTTCTGGAATCTTGACTATGATATGTCGTGTCTTTTTTTGGACCCTGGCTAATTGGAGTTCTATGTGCCTCACTTCTCTGTATGTAAAATTCTTTTTCTCTGCTGGGAAAATTTTCTGCCATGACATCTGTGAACATGTTCTTTATATCATTTGTGCTATCTCCTGCTTTTTCATTGACTCCAGTCAATCTCATGTCATTCTTCTTTGCGTCATCTAGCAGCTGCTGGATTGATTTCTCATGGCCCCTTTCTATTTTTAAGAAATTTTTTTTTCATGATAGCTAACTGCAAACCTGTCTTCTGTGTCTGAGATTCTGTCTTCACATTGGTTTATTCTGCTGTGGATACTTTCAGTGGAAGTTTTAGTCTCCTGGATATCTGCTTGAATCTGTTTTATGGATTCCATTTCTTTCCTGTATTGGGCACTCATGGTTTCCATCATTTTCTTTCTTTCTTTTTTTTTTTTTGTGGGTACCGGGGGTCGACCTCAGGACCTCGTGCACCAGCAGGCACCTGTGCCGCTGAGCGATATCACCAGCCCTTTTTTTTTTTTTTTTTTTTTGTATGTGGGTTCCAGGAGTCAAACTGGGGCCCTCGCGTTTGCCAGGCAGGCGCTTACGCCGCTAAGCCATCTCACCAGCCCTCCATCATTTTCTTAAGCTTCTCTTTTTTTAAAGTCTGTATCTGCTCTAGAGTAACTAAGCATGTTTTTCAGTGTGGTCACCATCTCTGTAGGTATCTGAGAAATTATTTCAGATTTGACTTTTTCTAGAGCCTATTCATTTTCTTTGTTGTTACCACTTCAGAGAGGCCAGGTGGATTGCTTTTGGATTGTCCTAGCTCATTGAACCCTGGGTTTGCCTTTGGTGAACTGGATGTCTGGGGTTGCACCTTATGTGTCTTCTCATTTTCTATTTTTTTATTTTTAGTTTAATTCCTGGGTTGATGCTTATAAATTGCCTATGGTGAGTTGCTTTATTGCTAGTATTTAGAATCCTTAGGAAATGACTACTTCTCAGAGGTGTCTTCTATCTGTAGCTGGTTTTTGGTTTTGAATCTAATGCAAGATCCTACCTCTTCAATTTGTTGGAGATGAGAAGTTGTTGCCTGTTTGGCCAAACCCCTGCTTCTTTGGCACTTGCCCACAGTATTTTCTATGACCCTTAGGCAATCTCAGTCTTGGTATACCAGGAAGAACAGCTGGTTAGAACAATTATGTTACTTTGGCTAAAGTGATATAATCAGCAATGACGATAGCATCAAATACAGCCTATAAAATGAAAAACTGAGGTAACCATTAATTTGCCACCTTGAACCATATGAACTAGATTTGTGGTTATATAAGAAAATCTAAAACAAATCAGAAAATTGTATGTAGTATATGAACCCTCAACATGCCAATTTTTCCCTCAGGGGGAAAATTTAAAAGGGGCTAGGGGAAAAATAGAGAAAAAAGAAGAGGACGAGATTAGAAGCAAGGCTGGAGGACAAAGGAGGATCATGCAAATGTTGGGAAACTGGTGCAGAAGAAAGGAGGGAAAGAGAGAAGAAATAAAAGGAAGAACAGAACAAAATAATGATCACAAAAAAACTAGAAACCATATTCACACTCATATAAAAAGATCAAAGAATGAAGAAAAAAAAAAACAAGAGAGAGAGAGAAATAAAAAGTCCACTTCAAGGTTTGTCTCTGCTGTCACTGGTAGACAGCATGTGCAGACAGAGTCCAGATCCCAGCGAGCCAGCAGTAGCTTTACATCAAGGTAGTGGGTAATCTCAGTGAGCCTGCACCATTTTTTTCCCTGAAGTTCAGGCTGGTTTCTGGCTGTGAGGCTTGGACCAGACCTATTCAGCCTGCAGCAGTCAGCATACCTTCTGCAGGCTTGAACTCAGCTGGGAACTGCTAGATGGCCCCAGCAGTTGTTCTGAGTTCTGAGCTCAGTTGGCCCCTCTCCAAGATGGCTTCTGGTCAATTGCCCTCTCCCATGGGACATCCAATTCCACAGCATTCACCACCAGCCAGTACAGTCCTCCACATCCACTGCTCCCTTCCACTGCTGCATTTCTCCATAGAGGCCTCTGGGGTTGCCAGTAGTCACTGCATTTTTACAGGTGTGAACCGCTCCTGTTACACAGAGTTCCGACTCATAGTCAGGAGAAAGTGCTGCCTGCTATCTCCTTCTGCATTGAAGTTTCTCTCTTCACTCTCGCTGGGGGCTTCAATTCTCACATCAGATCCTTCCTGGGTCCAGGGGACCCACTTCTCTCCTTCTGTCCCCTCACATTGTTGTATTCCAATGTCTGGACAGCAAATCTCAGAGTGGCTTTTTCTCTGCTGCTTACTACTCCATCATCTTCCCAGAAGACCTTCCACAGTTCTTCAGACATGGCAGATGTGCGTAACCTGACCATCATTGCCTCTTGTCCATAACAACTAGCTTCTTGGTCTGTTGGCCTTCTCCACACATATACTTTGCTTTTGTGCACAGGATCTTTGTGCTAGGGAACCTGAGGTATCTGGGACCCAAATAGCCAAGGATGGTTATCAATGAAAAGAAAGCAAGGAGTTCCCAGAGGGCTGCATCTTACTGACTCCTCTGATTTGCTCCCTGACTCAGGAACAGAGCTGTCCCACTTTTTACTTGAAGGGCAGAGCTGGAGGGTTTTTGTGGGAGTTCTTTCCCCTCTCTTCTCTACCATTTTCCTTGTGGTAACATTCAGAAGACTTTGTAGCTCAAGGTTGAAGTGTCCTAATAAACTCATTCTTTTATCCTTTTCAATGGGATGTAGACAACCCAAGATCCTCAAATTCAGAACCTGAATTGGTGGGGGAGAGAATTTGATATAATTTTGTTCAGAATCCACTGGTAACCTGTTTCTTTCTGAAGGAGTCAGAATCTCAAGTGTATGTGGCAGTAGTGGTTGCCATGTGCTAACATTCTGTGTATCCTGGGACAGAATAAGATCTGGGTGGAAATGGTCATGGTCCCCCTGTGGAGCAAGCCCTGGGTCTTGCTTACGTATTTTTATATAACTTCCTTCTAGCAGTTTCTGGGCTTTCTTTCCTGGAACACAGGCATAAAGGGCAAGTATTAATGCCAGGGTCCATGGAGGATGGCCAGCCGATCCAGGCAAGAACAAGAACTCTGCTATCTGAAAGGGATCGATCTAGACAGCAGAGAGCTAGTCAGGGTCAGTACACATGAGAAGCACTAGGCACACCCTACAGGACGTGCCTCATCCACTGTGCTGGCCATATTAGCCCTCTTATCAACAAGCAGCTGGGGCTCATGTGGCCAGAAATTTTGGGCTGTACCAGAAATCTGAGTGGCAGAGTCACTCAATCCTCAGGCAGTGGGGATCCTCAGGTAAAGCTGGGGCACCTCCTGGGTTGAGGTCTGGAGAGGAGGAATGAGGAACCTGAGACTCAGGTGGCTGGTGGAGGGAACTGGGTCAGGGTCAAAGGAACTATTGAGAGAAAAGAGGGGAGCAAACTGGAAAGGGAGGTGAGTGGATAAGGAGGATAGAGCAACAAGGAAGAGGAGCAGAGGACAGGCAGGAAGGAGGTAATCAGGATTGGAAGACAAAGGTAAAATGTAGAAATAGGGGCCAGCTGTCTGGGTGTCCAATGAGTGAGCCCAACAGCTAGCCAGGAGAGGTGGACACAGCGGACACGGGGCAGGTGGAAATGAAGAAGAAAACAGAACTAGAGCAGGGCAGGGGCACCCAAAACAGGAGAAACAAGTGGTAGCTTCTTCCTATTTCCCAAGTGAGACAAGCCAGTTGGACTGCTTGGTTCAGTATTCTTTAGCTTTCTTCTATGAGCTGGCCTCCATGGTAACCAGATCAAGAATTCTTGGGGTGCACTGTTCAAGATGGTAGCCACTAGCTATGTGTACCTGTAGAACTTTCTAAATATGGCTAGTCTGAATTGAGATATATAGTAAGTTTTAAATATACATCAGACATTGAAGATTTCTATGAAAAAAAATCCAAATTATCTCAATACCTTTTGTATTGGTTACATCTTGAAATGATAATATAATGGATATGTTAGGCTCAATAACGTATGTTATTAAATTAACTTCATCTATTTCTTTTTGCTTTTCTAAAGCAATTCCAAGAAAAATTTAAACCACATATGAATTTTTGGATTGCATTGTATTTCTGGTCTTAGCACTGGTCTAGGGCATTGGAACTGGGAAAGACTCTTGATGAAGCAATTAGATGCTAGGGGCTTGTTTACACCCGCCAGGTACAGAGCATTTGGATGAAGATCCAGGTATCAATGCAGGGCTTTCCCCATAAGTGCCAGCTGGCCAGATGCAGCTTGAGCTGCCCTTCTGTCATCATCTGAGAAGCATGGACAGTGTACCTGCTGCCCCAAATCTACCTCTTTCCATGAGCCCAAGCCTTTATGGCCCACCTGTTATGGCTTTTCTAGGGAAAGACATTAAATGATGGGCTGTGTGTATGAGACGAAAGCAGCAGCAAACCTGAGAGCTGGTCATTGATCAAAGAGCTGAATTTGGTGCTGGTAACTAGGAATATGTTTCTGATACCAAAGTAGGATGAAGAAGAGAAGTTAAAATCACAGTCCTCATCTATATGTCATACCACTGTTTTCAAAATCTCTTTGAATTTATCTCATTGAAAGCTTATGTGAAGTTTTCAAGGTAAAGATGCTACACTCAGATAAGGTTCATAATAAGAACTTGTCCAGAAGCCTACAATCCAATGAACGTAGAGGTAGAGTAGCAGAAGCCTTTCAACTAGACCTCCTGGGTGCTGGTTCAGTGCTCTTTCTACTCACTAGTCCACAATAGAAAGGACTAAAAGAAAGGTTGTTGACTACTAGAGTGTACCTTCCCCACTCTTGGGACTTTCCAGTGTTGATTTACTCTTGGTTTCTGTTGGATTCTAGAGTGTGGATGATGGATTTTGTTGCCTTCCCTAGACATACAGGCCAGTAACTGTCTATCCATACAGACCTATATCCTGTAAGGGCCAAAGTCTACCCCAACACCGCCCACCCTATTGTGCTGAATGACCCAACTCTTGTTCCATGCCCAGTGCTGTGCGTGTATCTTCAGGGACTGCTGCTGTACATCCTTTTTCCTGGACCTTGTCTTGCTGTCCATGGAAAAAAAGAGAGACCTACAGATGAATTTGATGACATGTTGAGATCATTGTCCTTCACTCCTCCTTCCAGTGTCAGGAGGATTTGCCTTTACCCAGCCTCCCACACATTGCTGATTGTATTGATCATCTCTTCCTAATACTCAGGGCTGCTCTTTCTGTCTCAAGCCAACCTCTTCAGACTTCTGTTCACCAGACCCTTTGAAGTCCTGCTCCCCATTAGCCAATCTGAAAATGTCCATTGCTTCGCTTAACCCTTTCTGTACCTACCTGTTCTGTGGAAACAGCTTTCCCTGTAAACTCCTGCTTCCTTTGGAACTTGCTTGTTTTCTCACAGCGGAGTGCCTTTCAGTGGGGAAGCAGAGTTGCTGTCCTCTTTACTCCTCTCTGCTGCCTCCAGTTGTTACTTTTCCTCTCTATTCATTTGACCAATAATTCAGGGCTAGTATCTAAACAGAGCCCAAAGACCTTAGGTGGATAACTGTGATTTCAGCTTCACTACAACTCAATGAGATAGTGTCGTTTTTATTCCTGTGTTACAGAGGGACCAGTGAGGCTCAAGTTAGAAACTTGCTTTAGGTAACATGGTTAGTTAAGTGGGAAAGCCCAGGTTCTAACTCAGGTGTAGCAGTTTGACCCTAGGCTACACTCTGAACCAGCACTCCACCATGAGGTTGTTTTGGAGCCCCTGCTCTTTGATGCCAGTGCTATTCCTTTGCCAGTATTATTCTTCTGTCTGTGTGAGCTCCCACCTCCTGGACATTCTCCTGCATTCACTGAGACTTCCTCCCCTGGCTAGCTGTCCTTTGCATTCCAACTCTTGCCACCATCATGAATGATTCAGGTGTCCACAGGAGGGTCATCTGGATAGCCTACTTTGACTTATGGCTGCCTCCAGCATGCTAATTCAACCACATTTTAGTCCTGAAAACACTACCTCTGATATCATCATTCAACTAATCTAGCCACTGATCTCTTTCCTGAGCTCTCTCTCCTGAGCTTTATTAATTGCACAATTAATTATTTGGCATCTCCTCTAGAGCTCAGCATGTCCACACCAATTTCCTTGTGAACCTGCTCTCCAGCACTCCCACCCACTTCTTTTTTTATTCCAGTAAAGTATATCATTATTCATCTAGTCACTCAAGCCAGACATCTGGGAGTCACCCCTGAATCTTTTCTCTCCCTTGCCTCAACATCCAACCAATCCCTGAGTCATGTGGAATATGACTGCCAAAGATCTCTTGACTCCATCCATTTCTCTTCATTTCTATTGGTACTGCCTTCATCCTGGTGGCCATCACTCCCACCTGGTTGACTGAAGCTGCCTAACTAGTTTTCCTATTTTTACATTTGGCTGTCTTCAACCCAAGGTCCAAAAGTAGCATGTCCTATTACTTGACTTCCCTTTGAAGTGCATGATTTTGCACTTGTCTTCTGTCACACTGTACCTCCTACTTTACCACACTTTGGCAACATTGGTCTCCTTTCAGTTCCTCCAACAGTCTGAGCCCTTCCCAAACTTTGCACATGTGGTTTCTGCTACTTGGAATGCTCTTTTATGCATCAATCACCTGGTTAAATCCCACTCACCTTTTAGGTTTCAATTTAAGTCCCAGAAATCTAGTTCCTAACTCCTACTCCAATCTGTATCATCCCCCACCCATTATTTTCCTCATTACACTCATCATAATCTGTTATTCCATGTTTATTTCATAGTGTCTATGCTGGTCACTGCTGGTCACACTAGGACCACTGCAGTTTTAATTAACTTGCTCCTCTCATGAAGCCCATGTGTCTCCGGCTTTGCCCAAAGATAATTCTATTTCCTTAGCTTCTTCTCTACCTGTGCACACAGTAACTTAATCAGTGATGACATTCCTATGATGGCATGAATAGATTTAGGAATGGATGTCCCAATTTGTGCCAATGAGAAGCAAGACTGAGGAGATTCACTAGAAAATCCATTTCTTCTTTTTACCACGTTAGGAAAAGCCTTTCTGTAACCAAGCCACACACATAGTACAGAGAAGGGAATCCCAGCCAAATGAAGCTGGAGATACTGGCTAAGCTGATCCCAAAGCCCACCTGGTTGCTGGGCTTTGTGAGCCAATACATTTTCTTGTAAAGTTAGCTTGAGCTAGGTTTCCTCTTCTTTGCAATTGAGAAATAAATATATCTAAGGAATTTTGATCTCTGGTTCCTTCTACTCCTCTATCCTTTATCCTTACTTTCTTCCTGTCTTCGTATCCTTTTCCACCCAGTTTAGGCCAAAATTGAGAATTTCAGCCATTCCTAACAATATCCTTGTATTTCTTACAGCTGTTTTTTTTTTTTTTTTTTTTTGTTACGTCTGCCTAGCATAATCTCAATCATGAAAGAATCCAATAATGAAACTTTTGTCTATTAGTCAGCTTTTTGTCACTGGGACAACATACTTTTAACACCAGCAAATTAAAGGGGGAGAGGTTTATTTTTGGCTCACTGTTTTAGAGGTTTAGTTCATGGTTATCTGACTTCAAAGCAGAAAAGTCATAGCAGAAGGTCATGGCGGAGGAAAGCTGCTCAACACATGGCATGCAGGAATAAGGCAGCAGGAGAAGATCCCAGATAGGAAGGGGCCGGAAACTAGATATAGTTCTAAGGTCACACCTCCATGATCTGCTCAGACACCTAGTAGTGTGTTATACTATCTTTTACCCATTCATGTTGACAAGATTAATTGTTACACTCTGTATTACCTCCATTCATGATACTGACTTTTGCAGAAAGAAAAAGCAAACATAATCCGATATATTAGTACCATAATAAATTAATTATCAGGTTACTAAACAATGTCCAACATTGTAATGATGTTGTTTATGACAGCAATATGATGATAAAACATTTCATCATTGAAATATTGTGATACAAATTATAGTACTAGCAGGCAATGGAAAACTAGGCAGTTATTCATTGCGTGCTAATCAAAACAGGCACTAAAGAATAATCCAGGTTCCATCAACTAATGAATGGATAAAGAAAATGTGGTATATTGTATATACACAATAGAATAATACTTAGTCTTAAAAATAAGAAAGTCCTGTCATTTGCAACAACATGAATGAACCTGGAGGATACCATAATAAATGAAATAAGCCAAGGACAGAAAGACAAATATTGCACGATCTCACTTACAGGTGGAATATAAAAATGTCAAAATTATAGAAGTGGAGATTAGAGGTAAGCAGGATCTCAAGTGGGAGTGACTGGGGTGACATTAGTCAAAAAGATAGAAATTTTTAGTTAGAAGGAATCAAAAAATCTACTCAGTAACAATATATTGTATACCTGAAATTTGCTAAAAAAGTAAATTTTAAGTACTCTCACCACAAATTAGTAATACACATGTGAAGTGATTCATATACTAATTAGCTTGATTTAGCCATTTGACAATGTATATGTACTTAAAAACATGTCATACACCATAAATACATACAACTTAAAATTTCCCTTTTATTTACTGGTTATCGAAATAATGAGCTGGCTCCCTAATATTTTTTATAAGTAACCAATGTATTTTAAAAATATATTATTATAAACTTATAAGCTCAAACATATTTGCTATGTTTCTGTCTTCTTTTTTATTGGTGCTCAAAGTGTTCCATATTTGTCCAGTAGGAGCCTCTTGAGGTTAACTCCTGAGCTCTCTTGATAAGACTTTATGTATTTCCTCTTTTCTGGGATGATATTTTATGTTTCCTTCGGTAAGACCTAGAATTAACCATTTCTCCAAAGAAACCCTGGTTATTTTAATTTTCAGAAATAGTATTTAGAAAACACAGTTTGGTTGTTAAGTGTGTCCCTTGAAACCAGAATGTGTCTTGTTTCTAGGTCTGTTCAGTTGACAAAGCTGTATGTACACATGTATGCATATATGTATCTCCTAGTTTTGTGTACATATACTTTATATGTACATACATGTGCTTCATATATATCTAAGTAAATACACACATATGATTTAAAGATATATACATCATAAGATCGTAATGGTGTTTCAATTTCAAATTCAGGACCATAGAGTTTTACTTAACTTCATCTACCTAACATATTAATATCATTTGTCAGAAAAAATTCCACTTCCCAATGACGCTAACAAAATAATATACTTTTCCTCATATCACACAATATAAAAATAAAACACCAACACCATCACCACCTATATAATTTCTGAACAAAGTTAATTGCAGTTCTTTTTGACCTTAGTTATGTATTCCTGGGGAGATACAGTTAAATTATTGTACTTTAAAATTCACTCAAGGTAGTTGTTTTGTGGTTATTCCAACAACTCCATAAGAAGATATATTTGTTTCATTTTGTTCTCAATTTGTAAATTTAGTTCCTTTCTTCTTCTATAAAGAGTAACAAAATATACACCCTTCTACCCTCAGTATTTTTCCGTCATGTAATATTACAACTTGAGAATCAGATTAGCTCTTGGGAGTCTTCTTAATTGTCCTTTTTTTTAACTTTGGAATTTCAATTTGATCCCATTTTGAAGAGGCAATATATTCACATAGTTCAGAACCTGATATATATATATATATATATATATATATATATATATATATATATGCATTATTTGTAGTGACTCAAACCAGAAACAATCCAAATGGCCATCAATAGCAGATGGAAACAGTGGTATATTCATGCAATGGAAATCATATAACAATAAAAATAACAAATTACTCATGCAGTGTTATGGATAAATTCCACAGATATAATTTTGAAGCATAAAATTATACTATATGATTAATTTATATAAAGTTCCCCAAAAGGCAAACTAATCTATGGTGTTAGAAGTATGATACTGGTTACCTTTGGGAGGGAGAAAACACATTACTCCTGGGGTTCTGTTCTATTTCTTTTTTATTGCTGATCTATCATTGTGATATAAAATAATTACATTCATCTTGGGGAACTGGTACATACACATATCACATCTTGATAATATTGCTTCCTCTTCCCCTGTTCCTCCTTCCCTAGATTCCCGTCCCATCTTCACAAAATTTACTTCTTTGTTTCCTCCTTTTTCTCTTTTTATTTTGCTCTTTAAATTATTTATATTATGGGTTTCTTATATAAGAGAAGCCATGTAATATTTATCCCTCTGTGTCTGATTTATTTCACTTGGCATTATGGTCTCAAGATCCATGCATTATCCTACAAATGACTGAAGTTTATCCTTCTTTATAGCTGAATAATATATATCACATTTTTTTATCCACTCATTTTTATTCATTCATCTATTGATGGGCATGTAGGTTGCTTCTCTAATTCAGCTATTATAAATTGTGCTGCTGGGCCGGTGAGATGGCTCAGCGGCTTAAGCGCCTGCCCGGCAAGCGCGAGGGTCCGAGTTCGACTCCCGGATCCCACATACTAAAAAGGGGCCGGTGATATCGCTCAGCGGCACGGGCGCCTGCTGGCGCGCGAGGTCCTGAGGTCGACCCCCCAGTACCCACAAAAAAAAAAAATTGTGCTGCTATAAAGATGATCATGTATGTATCACTGTAATATGATGGCTTTTAACTCTTTTGGGAAAATACCCAGGAGAGGAACACCTAGGGAAAATGGAATTTTTAGTTTTAGTTTTTGAGGAATCTTCACCCCGGTTTTCTTAGTGATTGGTTATACTAGTTTATATTCCCACCAACAATATAGAAGGGCTCCTTTTTCCTCGAAGCCTTGCCAGTATTTATTGTTTTTTGAGTCTTTGATGATAGTCACTCTTACTGAGGTAAAATGGAATCTCAGTGTTGTCTTGATTTGCATTTCTCTAATTGCTAAAAATACTGAACCTTTTTTTCATGTACTTATTGGCCATTTGTACTTCTTTAGAGAAGTCTCTATTAGTTTCAACTGCCCATTTTTGATTTGTTCTATCATTTTGGGGTGTCTAATGTCTTTTGCATTGTTTATATTTTCTAGATACTAGTCCTTTGTTTGAAGAGTAGCTGGCAAAAAATGTTCCCATTCTGTAGCAGAGTCAGTGTTTCTGTTTTTGTATCTAGGTCTTTAATCCATTTTGGTGAGAGAGATGGTCGAGATTCACTCTTCTGCACTTGGATAGCCAGTTTTCCTGGCACCATTTATTAAAGAGGCCATTTTTTCTCTGGTATATGTTTGTCAAAAATCAGATGGCTGAAGGTGCAAGGGGTTGTTTCTGCGTCCTCAATTCTAGTCTATTGTTCAACATGTCTATTTCTATGCCAGTACCATGCTGTTTTTATTATCATAGTTTTGCAGTCTAACTTTAAATACAGAATTGTAGTGCCTCCTGCTTTGGTCTTTTTACTTAGGACTGCTTTGGATATATCTGGGCCTTTTCTGGTTTCATGTAAATTTCATATATATGTATATTTGTAATTTTTTTTGGTAATATTGGAAATCTTTCCATAATCTTAAGTCCTCTTCAACCTCTTTTTTTTTTCAGCACAATATAGTTTTCATTATAGAGATCTTTTACTTTCTCTGCTAGGCTAATTCCTAGGTATTTACTGTGAATGTTCCTGCTTTCTTTCTTGGTTCATTGTTGGTATATAGGAACTCTATTGATTTTTAAAAAATTTTTTATTTTTAAATTTTATTTAATTATTAATTTTTTTTGTGGGTACCGGGGGTCAACCTCAGGACCTCGCACACCAGCAGGCGCCCGTGCTGCTGAGTGATATCACCTGCCCATTTTTTGTATGTGGGTTCTGGGAGTCGAACTTGGGCCCTCGCGCTTGCCAGGCAGGTGCTTACGCCACTGAGCCATCTCACTGTCCCCAAAAATTTTATTTTAAAGAGAAAAAAATAGAACAAAATTTCAAAACAACATAATAGGAGGGTATCGATGATTAATACATTGCATATTGTTATCTTTAAATTAGTTACTCGGAGTACAAGATATTGACATTCAATTGTCCAAACAATATTAGCACAAACCTTTCTTTTCAATGAACTGAGAGAATTAGTAGTATATCTACCTTAACTATCATATATATATATATATTTTTTTTTGCCTTTCCCTTCTTTCTTTTCTCCATTCCCCCATCCCAGTTTCTCTTTCCTTTTGAACAGTTTCTTCCCATTTTACAATATCTCTTGTACATTTTGGATCTTATTTACTCTTTCAGCTTCTCACACTAGGTAGACAATATGATGTTTACACATGTGTGTCTGGTTTATTTCACTTATGAGTACGGTCTCGAGCTGCATTCATTTACCTATAAAAGCCTCCAGTTTATCTTTCTTTATGGCTGAGTAGTACTCTATTGTATAAAAATATCCCATCTTTTTTATCCATTCCTCAGTTGATGGGCATTTGGGTTGTATCCAAGATTACAAATTACAAATTGTGCTGCTATAAACATGGGTGCACATTTATCGCTGTGGTATGATGTTTTTAATTCTTCTAGAAAGATACCCAGAAGGGGAATAGCTGGGTCAAATGGGACCTCCAATCCTAGTTTTTTGAGGAAGCTCCACACTGATTTCCACAGTGGTTGCACCAGTCTACACTCCCACCAACAGTGGAGAAGTGTTCCTTTTCCCCCACAGCCCCTTCAGAATTTGTTATTGGGTGATTTCTTGATAATAGCCATTCTTTCTGGAGTGAGATAGAATCTCAGTGTTGTTTTAATTTGCATCTCTCAAATGACCAGAGATGTTGAACATTTTTTCATATATTTATTTGATATTTGTATTTCTTCATCTGAGAAGTGTGTGTTCATCTCAGATGCCCATTTTTGGATTGGGTCTTTAAATTTGGGAGGTCTGATTTTTTTTGTGTTCTTTGTATGTTCTTGATAGTAATCCTTTGTCTGAGGAACAGCTGGCAAACATTTTTTCCCACTCTGTGGGTTGTCTCTTCACTCTGTTGGTGGTTTCTCTTGCTGTGCAAAAGCTTTTTAATAAGATGAGATCCCAGTTGTTGATTCTTTGTGATAGTTCCTGTGCGATTGGGGTTTTATTCATAAAGTCTTTGCCTACACCAGTGTCTTCAAGAGTTTTACCTATTTTCTATCTTCCAGTAGATTTAATGTTTCTGTTTTAATATTTAGAACTTTGATCCATTTCGATTTTAGTTTAGTGCATGGTGAAAGATATGGGTCTAATTTTAATCTTCAGCATGTGCAGAGCCAGAGGCTATCTTTCTTCCAGTGAATGTGTTTGCCACCTTTGTCAAAGATAAGGCAGCTTAGTATGTCTGGAGTTGTTTTTGCATCTTCTAATCTGTTCCATTGATCTTCAGGTCTTTTTTTTTTTTCCAGTACCATGCTGTTTTTATCATAGTAGCTTTATAGTATAATTTCAAGTCAGGGATTGTGATGCCCCCTGCCTTGCCTGTGTTGTCCAGAATTGCCTTTGCTATTCTAGGTCTCTTCTGGTTCCAAATGCATTTTAGGATTGTTTTCTCTTATATCTTTGATTGGAATTGCATTAAATCTGTATAACAATTTTGCAAGTATGACCATTTTCACTGTATTAGTTTTTCCTACCCAAGAGCAAGGGATATCTTTCCATTTTCTGATACACTCTTTGATCTACTTTTTCAGAGTACTGTAGTTTTCAATGTAGAGGTCTTTTACATCCTTTGTTAGATTGATTCCTCGGTATTTCACTTTTTTGGCTGCTATTGTTCAAGGTGTTGTTACCCTAATTTCTCTTTTAGTGAGTTTGTTATTCGTGTACTATTGATTTTTGAATGTTGACTTTGTATCCAGCTACACTACTGAATTTGCTTATCAAATCTAGCAGTTTTTTAGTGGAGTTTTTGGGGTCTTCTATGTAGAGTATCATGTCATCTGTGAATAATGATAATTTAACTTCTTCCTTTCCTATTGTTATTCCTTTTATTTCTTTCTCTTGTCTAATTGCTCTGGCTAAAGTTTTTAGGACTATGTCGAATAACAGTGGAGACAGTGGACATCCTTGTCTTGTTCCTGATTTTAGAGAGAAAGCTTTCAGTTTTTGTCCATTTCATATGATGTTGGCTATTGGTTTGTCATAGATGGCTTTTATCAGATTGAGATAAAGGCCATCTATTCCAATTTTCCATAGGGTTTTCATCATGAATGGGTGCTGGACCTGTCAAAAGCTTTTTCTGCATCTACTGAGATGATCATATGATTTTTGTCCTTGGCTCTGTTAATATGGTGTATTACATTTATTGATTTACGTATGTTGAACCATCCCTGCATCCCTGGGATGAATCCTATTTGGTCACTGTGTATAACATTCTTGATGATTTGCTGCATTCTGTTTGCCAGTATCTTACTGAGGATTTTTGAATCTATGTTCATTAGGGGGATTGGCCTATAGTTCTCTTTCTTGGTTGGGTCCTTCTCTTTTTTTTTTTTTTTGTATCAGGGTAATGCTTGCTTCGAGGAATAAATTTGGGAGTATTGCTTCCCTTTCAATTTCATTTAGAGTTTGAGAAGTAGTGGTGTTAGATCTTCTCTAAATTTCTTGTAGAATTCAGCAGTGAATCCATCAGGGCCTGGGGTTTCTTTGTTGAGAGGTTGTCAATTGCATCTTCAATTTCATTGATTGATTTTGGTTTATTTAGTATTTTTATATCTTCTTGAGTCAGCTTTGGTAATTCTTATGTATCTAGGAATCTGTCCATTTCTTCTGCATTTTCCATTTTATTAGAATACAATTTTTCAAAGTAGGTGTATGTGATCTGCATTTCTGCAGGGTCTGTTGAGATTTCACCCTATACAATACATTCCTAATTGCGTGGATTTGTGTCTTTTCTTTCCTTTTTTAAATAAGGTTGAATAAGGGTTTGTCGATTTTATTTAATCTTTTAAAGAACCACCTTTCTGATTCATTGATTCTTTGTATTGATTTTTAGTCTCCAATGCATTAATTTCTGCTCTGATATTTATAATTTCCTCGCTTGTACAAGCTTTTGGCCTAGCTGCCCTTCTCTTTGTAGAAGTTTGAGGTTCACCATTAAGTTGTTTATTTGTGCTTGCTCTGTTTTCCTGATGTGGGTATTTACTGCTGTAAATTTTCCTCTTAGGATTGCTTATGTTGTGTCCCATAAGTTCCAGTATGTCGTACTGTCATTATCATTCTAGAAACTGTCTGATTTCTTCTTTAATTTCATCTGTGACCCATTGGTTGTTCAGGAGGGTTTTATTTAATTTCCATGTGTTTAGGAAGTTCTTGTGGTTTCTTTTGCTATTGATTTCCAATTTCATTGCACTATGGTCTGATAATATGCATGGGATAATTTCAATTCCTTTGCGTTTACTTAAGCAGGTTCTATGAGCTAGTATGTGGTCTACTTTGGAGACCATCCATGTGCAGCTGAGAAGAATGTGTATTCTGATGTTGTGGGGTGGAACATTCTGTAGACATCTATTAAGTCCATTTGTTCAAAAGTTTGGTTCAGTTCTAATATTTCATTGTTGATTTTTTTGTCTAGTTGATCTGTCTTTTTGTAACAGAGTGGTATTGAGATCTCCCAATACAATTGTATTGGTACTTATTTGATTTTTCATGCCTGTTAATATTTGTTTTATATAGTTGGGTGCACTGGTATTAGTTACGTATATATTTATGATCGTTATCTCTTCCTCTTAGATTGTTCCCTTTACAAGGATGTAGTGACCTTCTTTATCTCTCTTAATCAGTCTTGGCTTGAAATTCACTTTGTCTGCAAACAGGATAGCTACTCCTGCTTTTTTCTGGGTTCCTGTGGCATGGAGTATTGTTTTCCATCCTTTGACTTCCAGCCTATGAGCTTCTTTTTGAATTAAATGTGTTTCTTGTATGCAGTGTATTGTTGGATCTTGCTTCTTGATCCATTCTGCCAGACTATGTCTTTTGATTGGTGAATTGAGATCATTAACATTGATGGTTAAAATTGATATGTACTGACTTATCCTTGTCATGTTATTTTCATGTTGTTGTCTCCCCCTCTCTTTTTTCCCCTCCCTCTGTTTGTCTTGCCTGGTGGATTCC
This sequence comes from Erethizon dorsatum, assembly GCA_028451465.1. Taxonomy (NCBI): domain Eukaryota; kingdom Metazoa; phylum Chordata; class Mammalia; order Rodentia; family Erethizontidae; genus Erethizon; species Erethizon dorsatum. The sequence continues at coordinate 109,432,530 of CM051827.1, read as the reverse complement.
TTCTGTTGGGGTCGATGGAGCTATAGTCCTTGTTATCTCTTTCTAGAATGTCCTTCAAAACATTTTGGAGTGCTAGTTTGGTGGTCATACATTTCCTCAGATGTTGTCATGGAAGTATTTTATTTCTCCATCAGTTTTGAAAGATAGTTTTGTGGGGTACATCAATATGGGTTGAAGGTTATTTTCCTTTAGAACTTGAAATACTTCACTCCAAGCTCTTCTTGAGGGTTTGTGCTGAAGAGTCAGCTGAGATTCTGATGGGCTTTCCTTTATAGGTGATTTGTTTCTTTTCCCTAACAGCTTTTAAGATTCTACTCTTGTGTTGAATTTCTGGAATCTTGACAATGATATGCCTGGCTGAAGTTTTTTTTTTTTTTTTTGATCGTGGCTAATTGGAGTTCTATATGCCTCACTTATCTGTACGTGAAATTCTTTTTCTCTACCAGGGAAGTTTTCTGCCATGACATCTGTGAACAGGTTTTTTTTTTTATATCATTTATGCTATCTCCTGCTTTTTAATTGGCTCCAATCAATCTTAAGTTATTCTTTGCCTCATCTAGCAGCTGCTGGATTGATTTCTCATGGTCCCTTGCTATTTTTAAGAAATCTTTCTCTTCATAATCACTAATGACAAGTCTGTCTTCTATATCTGAGATCTCGTCCTCACCTTGGCTTAATCTGCTGCATATACTTTCAATGGAATTTTTGTTCTCCTGGATATCTGCTTAAATCTGCCTTATGGATTCCATTTCTTTCCTATGCTGAGCATTCATGGCTTCCATAATTTTCTTAAGCTCGTCTATATTTTTTGTCTGTATCTGCTCTAGAGTCCCTAAGCATGGTCTTCATTGTGGACATCTTCTCTGCAGTTATCTGAGAAATTATTTCTGGGTTGATTTTTTCCAGAGCCTCATTCAATTGCTTTGTTGTTACCACTTTAGAGATGCCAGGTGGGTGGCTTTTGTATTATCCCACCTCATTACCCCCTGGGTTTGCCTTTGGTGAACTGGATATCTGGGGTTGCATCTTGTTTAACTGTCTTCTCATTTTCTTTTCTTTCTTTAGTTTAATTCCGGGGTGATGCTTAGAAATTGCCTATTGTAGGTAGCTTCATTGCTAGTATTTGAAACACTTAGGAGATGACTACTTCTCTGAGGTATCTTCCAGGTGTAGCTTGTTTTTGGGTTTTGAGTCTGTTGCAAGATCCTACCTCTTCAATTTGTTGGATATGAGAAGTTGCTGCCTGTTTGGCCCAGTCCTTGGTTCCTTGACACTGTGCCACAGTATTTTCTGTGACCTTTAGTCAATCTAAGTCATGGAATACCAGGAAGAACAGCTGTTTAGAACAATTATGTCACTTTTGGCTATAGTGGTACCAAAAGCATCAAACACAGCCTAGACTGAGCTAACCAGTTATTTGACAGTTGTGGTTATATAACAAAATCTAAAACAAAACAGTAAAGTATATGCAGCATACAAGTCCTTAATATGTCAATTTTGCCCTCAGGGGTTAAAATTTAAAATGAGTTAAGGAGAAAATAGAGAAGTAGAAGAAGAGGAAGGTATTAGAAGTAAGGCTGCAGGACAAAGAGGGATCACGCTAACTTTGGGAAACTGGTGCAGAAGACTGGAGGGAAAGAGGGAAGGAAGGGATAAAAGGAAGAGCAGAACAGAACCACAACCACAAAGAGGTTAGAGGCTGTATTTACACTCATATAAAAACAAGATCAAACAATGAAGGAAAAACCAATACCAAAAAAAAACTACTACCACCACAACAAGAAACAAATGAGAGAGAGGGAAAAAAAAAAAGAAAAAGTTCATGTCCAGGTTTGTCTCTGCTGTTGCTGGTAGACAATGTGTGGCGACAGAGTCCTGATCTGTGCCGATCTGTCCCAGCAAGCCAGCAGTAGCTTTTTGGCGGGGTAGTGGATAATCTCAGTGAGCCTGCACCTTCTGGCTGAGAGCAGATTCATTCAGCCTGCAGCCATCAGCACACCTTCCATGGGCCTGAGCCCAGCTGGGAGCCATAGATGGAGCCCGAAGCTGCTCTGAGTTCTGAGCTCGGCTGCTGCCCCCCTGCAAGATGGATCCCAGCCCATTGCTCTCTTGCGCGGGAGGATTGAGCCCTCAGCACTCACTGCCAGCCAGTGCAGTCTTTCACGTCCACTGCTCCCCTGCACTGTCATATCTCTCTGTGGAGGCCCCTGGGGTCACCAGCAGTCACTTTGTGTCTGCAGGTTTGAACCGCTCCTGTCATGCAGTGAGTCCCAACTCAGGGAGAAGGCGCCTGCGGCTATGTCCTGCTTCTTTGTTGAAGTTTCTCTCTTCACTATCTCTGTGGGCTCCCAATTGCACTTCAGATCCTTCCAGGGTCCAGGGGACCCACCTCCTCCTTCTTGTCTTCCTCACTTTGCTATATTCCAGTGCCTGGATGGCGACTCTCAGAGAGGCTCTTTCTCTGCTGCTCACCACTCTGCCATCTTGGTCCTCCCCCCTAATTTTCGCCTCCTAGGTGGAGAAATTGGAACCCGCTGCACTGCTGGTGGGAATGCAAAATGTTGCAGCTGCTGTGGAAAACAGTGTGGAGGCTCTTGCCACTCTCCCGAGAAACCTAGACTCAGGATGTTCAAAATCAGAAGTGCAGCAAGCTTGCTCACTTACAGAAAAGGAATTTAATCTCCCACTTCAGCAGGACAAGTGCCTACTGGATGCTGCCATTTTTACAGCCAGCAGGATGCTCTATTGATTTTTGTGTGTTGATTTTTTATCCTGTCACTTTGCTACAATTGTTTTTTAGTTCTAAGAGTCTTCCGGTAAAGTTCTTTTTGGGTCTTTTACATAATGGATCATGCCATCTGCAAGTAAGGATAGTTAGACTTCTTCCTTTCTTATTCATATCCCTTTTATTTCATTTTCTTGGCTGATTGTTCTGGTGAAAATTTTGAATACTATATTGAAAAGGAGTGGTGACTCATTGTCTTTTTAAGAGCTGTATAATACTTCATTTTTTGGGATTTACTCTGATTTGTGCAAGTAGTCTGCTTCTGATGTCATTAAGGTTATTTTTAATCTTTTGCTTTTGTAAACAATACTGCTGAAATATTGCATATATATTACTTTGGATTTGAGGGTTCATATCTTCAGAAAAATTCTTATAAGTGGTATTGTTGGGACCAAGGGTAAATAATCATGAAATTTTGTTATATATTGTCAAATTACTTTCCATAAGTTGGACCACAGGAGAATTAGAGTGCTAGTTTCATGCATGTCTCTTTCAAGCTTTTGGAATTTTGCTGATATTATAGCTGAAAAATGGTATCTTCAAGAGTGAAACTGAGCACCTTTTTATGCATTTAAAGGTCTTATGTTCTTTTCACAGTTGATTATTTTTGCTCATGGTACTTAAAGTCTTATTTTCCTCAATTGTAAGAGTTCTTTACATATGAAGATGTTTGCATGTTTCAGGTTTTGCTTCAAAAGGAAATATGTTCTCTCATATTGAGTTTCAGGTTTGATGTTTACTCATAAAATTTCTTTATGATTATTTTGATTAGGTGTTCTGCAACCTTACTCTCATTTCCTTGATCCGTCATGAACTGAGTGTGGTGAGTTCAACTCTTATTACTTTCTATATTGTTTTGCACCTCCTAGTTTCTACTTTATGAAAGTGGCTGCTTCTTAATTTGTACATAGTTATTAATATTTATATCATGTTCATTGTGAATCATCTCCTTTAAAACATCCTTGTCTTTTTTAATGCTGGTGGGCTGAATTCTATCTCATCTGGTATCAAGATGGTGATTCCAGTAGTTTTGTTTCCACATGCCTGATATTACTTTACATTTACCCACTTTAACTCACTTTGTTTTAGGTATGCTTTTTACAGCACAGAATTGAGGTTTACTTTGTGAGCTAATCTGAAAATCTTTTCATTTAATGACATGATGCCTATGTTTGTTCTCAGATCTGCCATAAAATTGTATGTTGGGTTTACTTTATGCATTTGTCATAGTTACTGGTTCTTCCACAACTTAAGTTTTGGGGTACTTTAAAAATAATGTATTACAATAGCATCAAAAAATTAAATACTTAGGAATTAACCTAACTAAGGAAGTGAAACATCTCTGCAATGAAAAGTTCCCCATCCTCAAAAAGGAATTGGAGGAGGACATCAAAAATGGAAAGGCATCCGCTGTTCCTAGATAGGCAGAACCAATATAATCAAAATGGCTATACTTTCAAAACTGATATACAGATTTAATGCAATCCCAATCAAAATACCCATGGCATTTCTCACACATCTAGAGAAAAGAATCCTTAAATTCATATGGAACAAGAAGAGACCCAGAATAGCAAAAGCAATCCTGGCTAGCAAAAGCAAAGCAAGTGGCATCACAATCCCAGATTTGAAGTTACACTATAAAGCTATGGTGATTAAAACAGCATGGTACTGGCACAAAAACAGGCATGTGGATCAACTGAACAGAACAGAAGTAGAAACAACTCCAGGCACATACAGCTATTTGATCTTTGACAAAGGAGCCAAAAACATACACTAGAGGAAAGATAGCCTCTTTAATAAGTGGTGCTGGGAAAACTGGATATCCACATGTAGCAGATTGAATCTACATCCATATATCTTACCATGTACTAAACTAAAATAAAAATGGGTCAAAGACCTAAACGTTAAAACAGAAGCACTCAATCTGCTGGAAGATAAAATAGGCAAAACTCTTGAAGACATAGGAGTAGGCAAGGACTTTTTGAACAGAACCCCAATTGCACAAGAAATAACATCAAGAATAAGCAAATGGGACTACATCAAATTAAAAAGCTTCTGCACAGCAAAGGAAACAACCAACAGAATGAAGAGACAACCTGCAGAATGGGAAAAATTTTTGCCAGCTATTCCAGGGACAGGAGTAATATCTAGAATACATATATATAAACAATCTAGACTCCCCAAAATAAAAGATCCAATCAAAAATGGGCAACTGAAATGAATAGACACTTCTCAGAAGAAGAAGTACAAATGGCCAATTAAAAAAGTTTCGACATCACTGGCCATTAGAGAAATGCAAATTAAGACTACTTTTAGATACCATTTTACCTGAGAAAGAATGGCTATCATCAAAAAATCTAATAATATAAATGTTGTTGAGGATATGGGGGTAAAAGAACTCTTCTACATTATTGGTGGGAATGTAAACTAATACAGCAACTATGGAAATCATTGTGGAGATTCCTCAAACAACTAAAAATAGAAATTCTATTTGACCCAGTTTTCCCCTTCTAGGTATGTTCCCAAGAAGTAAAGTCATCATATTAAAGGGATACACGCATACCCATGTTTATAATAACTAGATCTTGGAAACAGTGTATATGTCCATCAACAGACGAATGGAAAAGGAAAATGTGGTATATATACACAAAGGAATACTACTCTGCCATAAAGAAAGATTAACTTGAGGAATTAGCAGGTAAATGAGTGCAACTTGAGAACATACTGTTAAGTGAAATAAGTCAAACACTCTAGCTTAAATATCCCATGGTTTCTCTTATATGAGAAACTCAAAGTATATATATGCAAAAGAGGAATAAAATAGAAGCTAGATAAATAGGTAGTGGGGAAAGGTTCAGATGGTTCCACAAATTACCTATTCCGTTGTTTCAAAAATATTTTAATATATGTGCTAATTTGTTTCATTTGTACAACTAGTTTCTCTTAGTTCATTGAAAAGAAAGTTTTGTGCTAATATCTGCTTGTTTCTTCTTTGTAAGAATCTGTTTTATGGATGTCTTGTACTCTGAGTAACTACTTTGAAGATAACGACATACAGTGTATTAACTATTGTTATTCTCTTATTATTTTGTTTTTTCATTAAATAAAAAAATATGTGTATTAGTATTTGACAAAATTTATATTTTTATTCTAGCGATTACTTTTATGACAATATATTTATAGGATGCCTAGGGTCCTCTTTTTTCTACTTACATTCTTGCTATTCTTTTAGGTTTACATCAGTGGTTCTCAATGGAGGTGAGAGGAATGTGTGTGTGTGTGTGTTTCAGTTTTGTTCCCCAGAGGACATTTGGCAATGTCCAGAAACATTTTTAATTGTTATAACTGGGAGAGGGGTATATCTAGCGGCTGGAGGCCAAGACTGCTGCTGAAGATCCTATAGCACACAAGACAGCCAACAAAACAAAAAAAAAATTATCTGACCTGAAATGTCAATTGCTCTGAATTTGAGAAATTTTCTTTAGATATCTTTTGACTCCTACTTATTACCTGTGTGGCAGTGGATGATTATATTTATTTTATTTTCCTCTTTACTTATTTCCATTTTGTAGAACACATGGCATTTATATATGTCCATCTTTATCTCCATCATCATCATTATTATTTTTTGGTACCAGGAATTGAACTCAGGACCTTGAGCTTGCTGGGCAGGTGCTTGTGCCACTGAACTATATCCCTGGCCCTCCATCATTATTTGAGATTTCAGTATATTCAATTGTTGCTGAAATTCCCTAATTATCCCAAGGCTGGATGCAACTTGCGCTCTCATTAGTAGATTCTTGGGGAATGGTTGCTAAGAAAAATAGTCTTGAGTTTTTGCATATTTAATATTTTGTTTTTGTGGTCTTGATGCTTAAAAATCACTGCGTATAAAATCCTTGGCTTGTACTTTCTTTCTATTTTGCCTTGTGTGTTGCTATTAGGAAATCTGATGACAACTTGATTTTCTTCCCTTCACAAATGACTTATTTTTTGAAACTATAGGCCCAGGCAAAATTTTATTTTTCTTTAAAATCTTATAGTTTTACTGGGATATTACCATTCTGGGGTAATTTTTTTCAGAAACGTAGTGAGCCTTTCAATATATAGGTCAAAGTTTTCTTTTAGTTTTTGAGAGTTTTCTTAAAGTATAATTTTAAATATTTGCTCTGTGTCTTTTATTTAGGTTTCCTTCTTCAAAGGCTTCTATAACTTGACTTTTCTGTGTTGTGTTTTACTTTCTTTCTCATTTGTTTACCTCTTCATACAAGTATTGTTTTCTTAGATATTTTAATTTCCTTTCTATGTGACATTTATTACATTTTTCTGTATCTATAATTTATGTATTGGATACTTCGCAATTTGGTCTTAATTTCTAAAATGTTTGTCCTTTTCATAAGCTCTTATTTCACTCCTTGTATGTCTATTTTTATTTGGAGTTTTGGAACTGATTTGTGTTGTACTTTAATATTTGCAATTGCTTGTGTATATTTAATTAATGCTGAGATGCTTTAAAAATATTTCTCTCCCTTCTTTACTTTTTTAGGGAAGTATTTTAGTTAGTTATATTATACTACTCATTTGAGGTACTTATGAAATTTATAAGAATTTTATTCTTATAGAAACTTAGAAGATATGTGGATGCTTTATTCCGGCCACTACACAGTGTATCGGATTTTGCTAGACCAGTAATAAGGGGTGATTCTATTGGAGTGAGAGACAGTGAAATGGCTTTGGTTGGTTATTTGATTTCTTAGTTCAAGGGCACTGTCTTCTCAGTGGTTGATGGAGATGGTGTAGGTTGTCTTCCAGGCATTGTGGTTTGGACTTGCCCCCTCTTTCTATGTGCTTCTTAGAAAGCTTGTCCTGGCCTTATGTTAGGGGGTGAGTAGAAGTTTTCTGCTATTTTCCTGGTAAAGTGTTTGTATGCTGGAGAGAACTCATTCTAGACTTCTACTTCATATCTTCCTTTTGGCTCTCCATCACTCAATCCAATGGGGATTTGTTTGCACAACAGTCTAATCCCTGATCCTGAACCCTGCCAAGCTACCTGAGGTCCCAGTAGGATGGCTAGGTCCACCCAGCTGGTTCCATGTGGCAAGAGATAAATACCAGACATCTTGTCCTAGACAAAACACCTATATTGAAACTGGGAAAGTTGATATGAATCAGATTATTGAGGTGACAAGGAGGGGCAACAGTTCAAGCTGAAGTGAGGGGCAATGGAAGTCAGAAAATGGGAGGTCATCTGGGCACATTTGTCATATAAAGTGACGACTCCCGACACATGGATTTAATGATTTCTTGCCAGTCCTCCTTAGCTTCCTGTTTACTGACAGTCTTGCCTTGACGATCCTCTGAGTTAGCTTTTCTCTACTGTAGATTTTGTGCTGCCTTAGCACACCTGCCTTTTAGACTGTAACCCTTTGACACTGACCTTTGCACTCCAGGCCAAACCCCATCCCTGAAGAGGAGCAAATTCTTCGTCCCCAGGTTCCTGTCTTGAGCTTACTTGGGCTCCACTATTAAATTTTTAATATTTTTAAAATTGTAAAATACACATAACATAAAATTTACCATCTTTACTATTTTTAACTGTACAGTTCAGTAGGGTTTAGTAAATTCACACTGTTGTGAGACCAATCCCCAAAACTTTTCATCGTACAAAACTGAAATGTTGTGCCCATTAAACAGTAACTCCCCATCCCCCATTCCCCATAATCACCATTCTACTATCTGTATGGATTTGACTACTCTAGGTACTTCAGATAAACGGAATCATTCAGAATTTATTTGTGACTGGTTTATTTTACTTAGCATAATGCCCTCAGGGTTCATTCATTTTGCAGCACATGTCAGAATTTTTTTCCTTCTTAATGCTGAATAATATGCCGTTGTACATATATACCACATTTTGTTTATCCATCCATCCATTGATGGACATTTGGTTTGCTTCCACATTTTGGCCATTGTAAACACTACTACTATGAACCCTGGCACACAAATATCTCTTTGGGATCTTACTTTCAATGGCTTGGGATATATATCAAGAAATGGAATTACTGTGTTATATGGTAATTCTATTTTTAGTTTTTTGAGAACTACCATATTATTTTCCATAGTGGTGGCACCATTTTACATTCCTACCAATGGGGCACAAGTGTCCCAATTTTTCCACATCCTTGCCAATGCTCCTTGCCTTGACTTGCATTGCTTTACTTTGCTGTCCTGTCCTGTCCTGTAGTAGCCATCCTGATGGGTATGCAGTGGTATCACATTGTGGTTTTGATTTGTATTACTCTAATGGTGAATGATCTTGAGCATCTTTTCAAATGTGTTTGTTTTGGCCATTTATATATTTTCTTTAGAGCAATGACTTTTCAAGTCGTCTGTAGGAGTTCTTTATTCTGGATATTTTATAATCTGTATATAGTCTGTGACTAGCAAATATTTTCTCCCATTCCATAGATTGCCTTTAACTCTGATGACTGCTTCTTTTGGTATGCAGAGGTTTTTCATTTTGATAGAGTCTACTTTATCTATTTTTTTCTGTGTGGCCTGTACTTTTGGTATCTTATCCAGATCTTCACCAAATCTAATGTCATGAAGTTTTCTTTCTATGTTTTCTTGTAAGATTTTCATAGGTTTACGTCTTCTGTTTAGGTTTTTGGTCATCTTGAGTTAATTTTATATATGCTATATATAATATCATTTTTGCTGGGACATGCAGCGGTGGCAACATGCTGTAGATAAGAAAAGAGACTTTTCCACATTTCCATTCTTGGATGTTCACCTAAAACATGTCTTTTCCCTTTGTCCAACAAACACTTGCCATGAAAGAGGCCATAAAAATGTAAGAAAACCAGTGCAAAAATTTATATTTTATTTGAATTCAAAAAATTTAAAATTGCTTTCAAATTCAGGAAAGTTCCATAATGCAGGACCCCAGAGGGGGAAGCCTCATATACAGAGACAGATAAATTAAATTTATATACTGCAGACAAGCCAAGAAGGTGTTTGTAGATTACATATTTACAGCACTTGATGTTTTCTGAAAACCATATTTATACATTTTATTACATTTACAAAAAAGGCTTTCACTACTCTTTACCTACAATAATGAAAAAAAATTTACACCCCTTTTTCTTTCCTTTTTGGTACTGTACAAACTTTATATAATAAAAATATATCTCTGTACAAAAGATTTTTTTTGTTTTACTTTTTTTTTCCCCTCATGGGATGGCGGTAGTGGGTATGTGGTGTGAAAGGCGGCAAAGGGCCTAATCTGCCCTGCTTCTGTCCAAGTCTCTGGAGGTGGAGAGAAAATGCCAGAATGGGGAGAGGGTGCTGCACGGCAGAGTGCTGGGTGCCCAGCAGCCTGTGCTCCTTGGGCACCTGGTGGACTCACAAGAAAACACAGGGGAGGGAGTGGAGCAGGGCTGGAGGAGTCCCCGGGTGATCAGCATGGAAGAAGGGAAGGAGCAGCAGAGAGCTTCCTGCATGTGTTCCAGGAATGGAAAAGGATGAGAGCAGTGAGTGTGTTTCTTTGGACTGGGCCTCTCCCACCCAGCCTGGGAATGTGGTGTCCCAGGGGATGGAGGCAGGAGTGGGCTCCCACCATTGCCAGGCTCCGTTGTATCTGCTGGAAATGGCACCTCTCACTTTAGCCCATCTTAACAACAGCCAGATCTTTTAATTGTTCCAACCCAGAATTGGGGACCAGGTGGCCCTCTCCCCCAACTCATACACATTTCTGTTTGTTATTTCAACATGTCATACAAACAACTGAGGCTGGCATGTCATACCTGCAGAGGGTATAAGCCCATGGGGACCTTCCCAAGGACAGGGAAGGTGGTTCTAAATGCAATACTTTGATTCCTAAACTTGTGGGCTTCAGAATGATACACATATGGAATTCATTAATGATTCAAGCACAATGAAACTGTCAAAATAAATCGAAACCACTTTCAAGGAGGTGGATAAAGTGTGACTTTCATTCCTTCTGTTCTTTTGATTCATGAGCTGTCAGCTCCTTTGTCCTGCTGCGGTCAGGGGCTTCTGGGAGCCAAGAGGCCAGCACCAATGCCAGGAGGCAGGGATGGGGGTGGGGTGGGCTTACTGGGTTGCTGTCCTGATGCTATCCAGGTGGACAGAGCAGAACCCAGATGGGACACAGGTGTCCCTGTCTGCCAGACCTGGCCACAGGGGTAATGTCAAGACACACCTACCCTTCCCTTTCTTTGGTGCCCCTTCTAGGCCTGAGTTTCTGGAAGAGGGTGCAGTGGACTTTGGGGTCAGAATGATTTGGGTCTGCATACTGACTCCACTCTTACTCACTCTGTGGCTAATGCCTCTTTACCTTCCTGGGCCTCAGTGCTCTCATCTATAAAATGGGAGTATCAATCCTGTATTGATTGTGTTGTAAGGGCTAGAAATAATATACCTAGGTGTCAGGCACAGAGAAGAAACCCAGTACGCGGCAGCTATCATTTTTTGGGTGCCTTGTGTGTCCTCTCCAGCACCTCCCTCCTGCCACCAGATCTGTTACCCCTTTCTGGGTCACAGACTTGTTTTCTCTTCTCTTGGTCATTGGAACAGCCAGATGTGGACTTGGGCTCCTGGCCAGATTCCTGCCCTCTTCTCTTTGACTCACTCTTCTAAGAGCTGCCCTGGACCCAAATGATTTTTAACTCACTTGGTTTAGAACTCAATACAATTATGTTTGAAAAACTAAAGCAATTGGTTGCCAAACTATTTCTGAAGATTTTTTCCTGTCTCCAGGGTCATCCTTGCTGTTACTGTGCAGATGGGACCATCCATCTGCAGAGGACTGCTTTCCGTGTGCATCCCGCTAATGCATTCCCAGTGTCCTCAAACATGGGACCAGTGAGGAGCGTGTTGGTTTGAGAGAGCTGATTATGCCCACCATATCTTCTCTGGGTTTGTGGGGAGCAGGGCACAGGTCATCTTTTACACGCACTTATGTTTTTAAGCCTTTGTTGTCTCTTCCATAGGACACAAATGAGGGAGAGGTGTGTGTTTGTGTGTGTTCAGGCCTGTATAGACACACACACACACATACATGCATGCACACACACACCCACAGGTTGCTTTGCTATTTTAAATCTATAAACTTCCTTTCTCTGTCTGTATCTCCTCTTCCTTTACTGTGGCAAGCCAGGGCAGAGCAGGAGACCTCTCCAGGATGGCAGGTGTAGATGGTGGCAGGGTGGGGCCTGAGTCCCAGCAGTGGCAGACACAGGCAGAGAGACAGACGAAGGGCACTGGGCACTGTGCTCAGGGAACTCCTTCCTGCCCCCCTGGGAGCTGGGGACAAATAGACCGCAGAGGAATTGGTTGAAGAAGAGAGACGGGTAGAGTAGGATGGCAGCAAAGGTAGCATGAGAAGAGGCAAAGCCAAGAAGGAAAAAAGGGGAAAGAATGAAAGAAAATTAGTTCACTCCATCTTTTTATTCTTCCCAAACTGTGGCTGGGGAATATATTTTTCTGCCTGTGGTCTTTTTTCCCTCATGGGCTAACTCATCCAGCTAGGGATTGGATTGTAACCCAGTAGTTATTAGCTGTGTGGTCTTGGTTAAGTGCATGGATTTTTAAGCGCCTGCTTTCAGTTTTCTCATGTGCAGTGAAGATCTTAACAGCGCCTACCTGATAGGTGGATGGGATTCAGTTGGGTCTGTGAAGTGCCCAGCTCAGTGCCTGGCGCACAGTGTGGCTTAGTGCACAGCCCTCTCTTCCTGCCTGTGCTTGTGCTGTGGATATGTCGCCCTGTTATACCCTCATGTGCCCAGGTACCCATCTGTCCCCTACCCCACAGCCTGCTTCCCATCCCCCCATCTCACCAGCTGCTGGAGGCGGGGCTCTCAGTGGCGGCAGTGGTAGCAGCCAGGCCTGGGGGCTATACTGCGGTACACACTGTGCTGACTGTGAACTCCGCCTCGTTGGCCATGATGTCTGTGGGTTGGATGTTGCGGTCATACATGGGGTTCTCAAATGTGGCTCGGACGTTTGTGTTCTCATGGCCTGCATAGCCATTGAAGGGAACTTTGGGTCTTCTCCTGGGAAAGAGAGAGTGACTATGACATAGAAAGACACAGAGATACTGTACAGGGGTCCAAAGGGGGAAAGGTGGTAGAGGGACCCTTTCTTCCCTTTAGAAGGCTGCATACACCCTCCCAAACCAAGGAGGCTCCGGTGGTTGTGCTGGTGGCCCTGCTGGCCGGGCTTATTTGTCCATGGTACCTGTGCTTGTAGAGATAGAGCACAAAGCCGGCAATGATGAGGGCGATGAAAGGCACCAGGATGGCAGCGGCCACAGAGCTGCTGTTGGAAGCAAAGTGGCGGCCAATGGACTCATGTTCTGACTCCAACAGCCTGCGGTCTGCAAAGTCCCAAAGCATAACGCTCAAGTCACAGATGCACAGCCTCAGGTGGACAGTCCCTGTTGGCCACTCAATGCCACACATTACAGGGAAGTGTCACCCAGTCCTGCTTGGCTGGCAGAGCCCTGCCACCTACCTTCCCACACTGGAATTCCCCGGGAAGGGCCCTAGGCTCCTGCCTGTGCTGGTTACGTCCTATCCAGCATGGGCTATATCCAGTCCCAGGGAAGGTGACTGTGGAAGGACCTGGAACCATGGCTCCAGCTGAGATCTTAAAGGACTCAGTCCATTAGAAATTTCTATGCTTCTCATGGCCATAGAATCCTCTTACCAGACGGAGCCAAAATATAGCACAGATGAGGGAGAACTGCTCAAGCTGGGGCGGGGCTGAAGGTTCCCCTTCTGGAGGCTCTTCCTTCCTCCTTCCATAAACCCCCAGATCTTGAGGGCCCAGACGAACACAATCAGACTCTGTGGCCCCTGAGAGCGCCTACCTAACCAAGGGGACTGGGGCTCTGAATGGGAGAGGGTTGCCTCAGGGACAATAAGTCAGTTGTAGAGCCCAAAGGACCTTGACCTTCGGGGGTATTAACAGTGTGTTGGGCTGTGGGGGTTGGGGGAGTGCCTCCCAGTATTTGAAGGGCTGCTGCACGGGAGAGAGTGTTCCTTCTCCATGTGGCCCAGGAAGGCAGAGACAAGACAACTCTGGGGAAGAGAAGCGAGGAGGGGGAACCATGGGAGACAGAATTCTGTTATAACTGAGAGCTTTCTGGTGGTCAGAGCTATGAGAAAATGCAATAAATTGCCCTGGTAGAAGGGGTCCTGGAAACTGGAGGTGACAATGCCCAGGGTATAGAGCAGGTCTCTAACATCGATAACTGCCTGCTATCCGGGCAATGCTCCTGAGAAGCCAGGACCCCTCCCCACATCACTCTGAACCTGGGCACATTGGATAAAGATGCCAGGAAGCAAGAAAGGAGAGGAGCCTCCTTAGTGCTCAGGTTTCTCATATGTGACATGGGGACCATGCCAGCCTTCTAGGACTGGGCTCAGGAGGAAATGGCATCATGAGGCAGGGCAGCCCTAAGAACCTTCACTCCAATGCTGTAGGGTATCTCTGGGCCTTGAGGCTGGAGTGATGCCTGAGGGACCATCCCTGTAACTCAGCTCAAGGCTGAGCATGGCACTGTCTGGCAGGGTTGAGTGTGTAAGGTTTAGGTGTTTGGTTCTGGACAGATATGCCATGGCTTTTATCAGAATCTCAGACCATGACCCAAAGGCGGATGAGAGCCTGTCTCAGATGCTGTACCTTGCCAGCCCTCCCACCACCCCACAACATGCAATTTCTCTGCCACCCCCACGAGCTCACACTTCAGCAGGGCAGATGCTAGTTACCAAGTCTTTGAAAGCCGAACTGCCCAAAGCCTTGACCCTTGACGGAGCCCTGGTAGATGAAGGTGCCTCCAGAAGACTCTGAGGAGACCTGTGACAGTGGGGAGCAGAGAGAGCAAGAGGCAAGGCATGCTAGAAGGATCCAGAACTCCTGCTGGCCACACCAGACCAGGCTGGAGACACACTCACAGGTACATGCTGCCAAGCAGGCTGGTATCCCCCACTGACTGCTGCTCCAGCACACAGACATATGACCCTCTGCCCACACCCTGGCAAGGGAAGAGTGAGACTGACACGGGGGCTGCAGTGCCTGCACAGTATGAGGTGGGGAGATGATGTTATTTTCTACTGGCCAAATCAGTCTTTCTGGGCTTCAGTTTCTCATTTGTAAAACAGGAACAATAACAGTATCCATTGGCATAGGGTTGCTGTGAGGATCGAATGAGTTAATAGAGATAAAGCACTTATGGCTTAATTAATAGCCCTTAGATACATGTGAGCTATTGTTACTTTGCTGAAAACTGACTTTTGGAGCATTGTGAATCAAACAGAAGCTGATTAAAATATGCCTTGCAGATTTAACTTGCTTTGGAGAGCTCACCACAGTTTCAACAGCTCTTAGTTTTGGGAGTAACTGGGGATATAATAACTCCACCCTGTTCCCTCTGCCTCTAGTCCTCCATGGAGCTCAGACAGGTAGGTTGTGCCTCAGCAGCTGATGTGTGCTTCGAGGAGTCTCTACTACTGGCACAGCTCCCAACCTGTGTTGTGGGGTAGCCTCTGTCTAACATGCCATGGGCCGACCTCCTCACCTGTCCCATCAAACATGCCCTGGCTGGCTGTCAAAGGGGCCCCGATTATTTGCTGTCATCCTAGGAAGTAGCTCCTTCTGCTCCTGTCCCCACAGCTCCCTTCTGGTCTTGCCTCTGGCCTGCACTGCTAGTTCTGGGCCCCACCTTTGACCCTTGTCCTCTCATACCTGGCAACCCTCCTGAATAGTGGAGTCTGTTGTTTCTGCTCAGCTTTTGGACTGCCACTGTGGAAGCTGTCTGGTACCCAGATACCCACAGAGACCCATAGATCACCTCTGGCATACCAGGGAACTGACAGTAGGTGCCAGGCCCTGGAGAAGCCACTTGGTTCTTCAAATGCGTTTATAATGCAAAGTCACTCAGACATAGTGCTCCACTGGCTAGTCCTGTCCCCAAGGAGGCACAGTGACTCCTTGTGTCTTTGCTACTCTGGCCCACAATGACCTCTTGCTCCTTTCTATCCTCCCTTTTCTAGTACCAGGAATCCAAGACAGGTACACCATGGATGTGGTAGGTGACACTCTGCTCAACTCTACCACCTATGAAAAAGGATGGTACAGGCAGAGGAGCATCACTGGGGAACTTGGTTTTACCTCAAGAATGTCCTAAAATGTAATGGCTCACAAGGGAGTACAAGAAATCCTGTCCCACCTCTATGTCCTGGTCTCTCAAGCTGTAATAACCACCCACAAGCTGCATGCTCAAATGTGAGCAGACGTTCAAAGTAGACATTAGGGACTCACCACCTTCTCCCAGCTCCCTCCTACCATGACCTTTAATTCACTTACACACCAACCTCCAACCCTGGCTCCCAGAACTTGTGACTCTCCCAAACATGGTAACCAACTGGATTCTGAATGTTCTGGCCCTTTTTATATTTTCCATTGTCCACTTCATTAGCAGATAAGGACTTCCTTGCTTCTAGTTCTGGCCCCACAAGAGCTTCCTCTATGTTCTGTGTTGTTCCTGGGAGTTTCCACACCCTTCTGTCCTCCTCTTTCCTGCCAGGGATCAGGGAATCAGGATGGCGTAGAGTATGGAGAGGTCAGTTTGCTGAACTTACATGTCCATCTAAAGCCCAGTGATCATCTTTGAACTTATTCACAAAGACCTCTTCAGGCCCTATAATCTGGTAGACCTGCAGCAGGAGATGAAAATCTTCTTTTTTGTAATTTCCTGGGAAAACAAAATTCAGAGAATACATTTGAAAGATGTGCAAAAAATCTCAAAACACAAATTTATGGGCCCTGGGTATGAGTGAGGGCCTGAATGCAATTTCACGGGTAACTATTGATAGAAACACTCCCTGCACACCTGTAAGGGGGTGAATATAGTGTTACCTGTGAGTTCGTGTAGGCTGACTGTGAGTATATGCAAGGATGTGTGTAATGTGTGTTAATAACTGGATTACTGTATAGAGATTGATCCTGTTTACACATGCACATGGGAGAATATGATTTTGTGTACTTTGATCTGTCTGTTTATGCATGGATATGTTTACAATTCAGGGGGTGCAGGGAGGCATGAGGGCCTACACATGCGAGTGTGTGGGAGTGTTTATGCATATGTGTCGGAGCACGTAAGTGCACACGACCATGTAGCGGTGTGTGTGTGCACGAGTGGACATGACTGTGTGTGAGGCAGTGGATTAGTATATCCTTTCACTCACTCATGCATTCACCTCTCTATCTCTATTCAAGGAACAACTGCTTTCTAAGATATTTACTTTTTCTGATTAAACAAAATTTAAAAATTGGGGAAATTTTGAAAAACGCAGAGGTACATGAAGAGAAAAATGTCTCTCCTAATGTCACTACTAAGCAACAACCACTGTTAACCTTTTAGTGTAAATACTTCTAGTTTTTTTTCTTATAATTAAATTTTTTTCTTTAAAAGTCTGGAGTCATATTTTATATACATTATAGTGGGTGCATTTCCCCCTGATTTGGAGTATTTTATCCAGTAGATATTACACAATTACAAAACCCATTTTTTATGTTTGAGAAATTTTCTATTTTCAGCTTTTTATAATACAAATAGCTCTCTAAAGTAATCACACTTTATTCACAAATGTTTGACTCACTCATGTCAATTTCTTACAATAAAAATCATTAGAAATGTAATTAATTAATTCAATCATCTTCAAGGGTCTATTGCCATTTTTTTCTAGAACTGCACTATTTTAAACTTTGACTCTTACTGCTATGAGTCTGACAGCACTAAGTTTTATCACTTTAATTTTTTTTTATTTTTAAATTTTTATTTTTGTGGGTACTGGGGGTCGAATTCAGAACCTCGTGCGCCAGCAGGCGCCTGTGCCGCTGAACGATATCACCGGCCCTTTTTTTGTATGTGGGTACTGGGAGTCGAACTCAGGACCTCATGCTTGCCAGGCAGGCACTTACGCCGCTGAGCCATCTCACCGGCCCCAGGTTTATCACTTTAAAAGTTGAGTTTGATGGATACATGGAAAATGATATTTTGTGTTTATTTTTAATTTTTTGATAAGAGATATATTTTCTTTTGTTTATTGATTGATTGAATTTGGGATTCTGGAAATCTGGCTTTCCTTTTGGTTCAGCTTCAGATCTATCAGTCTGTCTTCTTTTTGTTCTTTACATATTAATGTTGTTAATGTTTATCATCTAACCACTTCACTAACCTATGGTCAAAATGAACATAAGCCTCCTCCTCCCTTTGACCACCAGACAAGTCTGAGCCTCACATGACGATATGATGTTAAGCCATTAAAGTCATCCTGGGAGAAGTATGTGCCCATTGCCCTCACTGCTTGCCCTGCTTTTCATGGGCATGGCCTCCTCCTTACCAGCCAAGTGCAGCTCCACACCACTGTGGTCAATCATGGTGGCATTGACCTTGCTGTTGGCAACCTGGAAGCCGGTCACTCTAAGCATAGCTGGCTGCTTCTTCCCTTGGTACTCATAGGCCCCTTTCCATAGGAAATTCTTGGCAAAAACATCCCCAGGAACTAGAGGAATTGAGAAACACATGTAAGAAGGACTTTGTGTGTTGTTGGTATAATTGAGGCCACCTGAGGACTGAATCCACCTCACTCACTGAGGTTGTTTTCTTTCCCACCATCTAACATGTGGGGAGGATGGTAGAGTGCTGTGGTCCTTTTATGAACCTCTTGTATCTCAGAGTAGATGGATGGAGGGAATTGAAATCGATAGGTTAAAGAGATATCCACACTTCCATGTTCATTTCAGCATCTTCCACAAAAACCAATGGAATCTACCTAAGGGCCCATCCACAGATGAATGGATAAAGAAAATGTGGTATGTATATACAATGGAATACAATTCAGTCCTTAAACATAAATACATTTTCTGTTATTTGTGACAACATGGATGAGCCAGGAGAACATTAGACTAAGGGAAATAAGGCAGGCACAAAAACTGCATGAGCTTGCATGTGTGCAAGCTAAAAAAGTCAAATGCACATTAGAGAATAGAATGGTGATTACCAGGGACTGGAAGGGGAGGGATGGGATGGGGAGATAGTGGTCAAAGGGCACCAAGTTTTGGCTGGACAGGAAGAACAAGTTAAAGTTATTTATTGCACAGCATGGTAATATAGTGAACAATAACATTTATATTTCAAAATTGCTAAAAGAGTAGATTTTAAATGCTCTCACCACAAAAACAAAGTGGGTGAGTTAATGGATATGTTAATTATATTTATTTAGTTATACTAAAACATATAAATGTATCATACACCTTTTTTTTTTTTTTTTTTTGGGTACCGGGGGGTTGACCTCAGGACTTCGCGCGCCAGCAGGCGCCTGTGCCGCTGAGCGATATCACCGGCCCCTTTTTTGTATGTGGGTTCTGGGAGTCGAACTCGGGCCCTCGCGCTTGCCGGGCAGGCGCTTAAGCTGCTGAGCCATCTCACCAGCCCGTATCATACATCTTTATATGTTACCCCATAGATACACACATTTATCGTTTGTCATAAAATAAAATACTACAAAAGATGAAAAGAGGGAACTAGAAGGAAGAGAGGAGGAAAAGGAAGGAAAGAGAAAAGGGAAGGGGTCTAAAAGGTGGAGAGAGGGAAAAAAGAGAGGAGAAAGCTAATGTTAGCACAGTGTGGTGTAGAGGAACATTAGCTTATGCAGACTGATCTGGATTCCGGTCTTAGTTCTGGTACTTATCAGTTTCTTGATCATCAGCAAGAATCTTAACTTTCTCACCCATAGGGGCCACACCTGTAGTTCTGTAAACCTGGGGGCCGCCCCACCTACCTCAGCAGGGTTATCGTAGGGCTTCAATGATCTAACAATGTAAATTATGTGCTACACAATGTTAAGCACATAACATCACCTAACAAGTGACAGCTAGTAACATTTTTATTTATCCTGGTAATAATTCTCTAAGGCAAGAATTTTGATCCCTATCTTATCAAATGGTAACTGAAGCTTAAGAGATGATGCTTATTTGCTCAAGGACACAGCTGGTCAGTGACCTAAATGGCCCTGAACTGAGTTTATGGGCCAAGCCAATCCAGTCTTGTTTCCCATTTAATACACATGCTAATGTGATGCTATTGTGTGGATCTGGAATGTCCCCCAAAGACACATGTGTAAATGCTTTGTGCCCAGTGTGGCACTACTGGGAGGTAGTGGGAACTTTAAGAGGCATAGCTAGGGTTTTTTTGTCACTGGGGACATGGCCTTGAAGGGGATTGTGGGACCCTGGTCCTTCCTCTTCTTATCTCTTTCACACCTGGCTTCTAGGTGTATGGTCTTTCCCCACCACATGCTCCCACCATGAAGTGTTGCCTCACCATAGGTCCAAAAGCAATGGGGCCAACCAGTTATGGACTCACCTCCAAAGGCATGATGCCAAATGAATCTTTTCTCTTCATAAGTTGATTATCTCAGGTATTTGTTACAGTAATGGAAAGCTAACTAGCTCATGTCAAAAAAAAAAAAAAAAAAAAAAAAAAAAAAAAAAGAAGGCCCCCAAAAGAATGTGATAGTCTATAATAATTTTGTATTGGTCATGGCATAACTTTCATTCTATGTCCAGTTCTGGATGTGATAGCGAAAGAGTCAATACCTGTCTTAAAGAAGTAACCATCTCTAGGGAGCTCCTGGGCAGGACCTGCATCTATTGTCTGTCTGTGTGAGCACTGGTTGCAGAGCTTGGAGCTCAGGACATGTTTCTGGGTGGCCCTGGCCCTCTCCTGTGGATGAGGTTTCTGCTTCCTCTAGGCTCACTTCCTCCTGAAGGCTGCTTGGGTAGAAAGGTGGGCAAGCAAACAGACTTGAGTCTGTTGATGGTTTTCATGCCCTTCCTCCAGCCACTCAGTAATCCATGTGCGTGTTCCTGGCTAAGGGATGGGAATAATACCAGTTTTTTTAGCCAACAATCAGGACCATACATACCCAAGGGTTGGGCAAGTGGTGGCTCTCGGGCAGTGTTGATGGGTCTTCCACTGGGCCGGACCTCTGCTGGGGAAAGAGAATGGAAGGAGACAGGGTCAGCCTCTGATTCACGCTCTCTTGGAAAGGTAATGGCTGCCTGACATTAGGTCACTGGGTTCTCTGACATCTTGCTTTGGACTTATCTTCTTAGACCAGGCTGGACATGAATTGTTTTGATGGTCTGTTGATGCTATAGGCCTGCCTCAGAATAATAAAATACAAAGAATTATATCAGTTACAGTTAATGAAATATTAAACAAGGCATTGGGATATAGTCATATATGTGATTCTTTATTAATGTGTTAAATAATGGGATAATAGGATCTATCATAATCTTAAAGTAGACAGGAGAAAAAATGAAGATAGAATTAATGTTTGATCCATCAATCCTACTACTGGGTGCATGGCCAAAAGACTTGAAATTAGTATGTTGAAGAGATGTTTATGCTTTCATATTCATTACAGCATTTTTTCATGGTAGCCAAGATATGGGATCAACCCATTTGTCCATAATTTGTATTTATATGTACACACACACACACACACACACACACACACACACACAAATACTAATCACAAGAAGGAAATCCTGTCCTGACAACATGAGAATATTATATTAAGTGAAATAAGGCAGGCACAGAAAGTCAAATACTGCATGAACTCACATTTATGAGGAATCTAAAAAAGCCAAACTCATAGGCGCAGAAAGTAGAATGGTGGTTATCAGGGTGTGGAGCAGTGAGGAGGTTGCATTGCGAAGATTTCAGTCAAGGATACAAAATTTCATGTAGATAAGAAGAACAAGTTCAAGATTTGTTGTATTTGATGCTGAATATAGTTAACAATGTATTATGTACTTGGAAATTGCTGAGAGCTTTTAAGTGTTTTCGTATAAAAAAATAATAGTTTTGTGAGACAATGGATATCTTAATTAGCTTGATTTAGCCATTCTGCAATGTATACATATATCAAAACATCATTTTGTACACCATATATAAATCAATATGTGTTAAAATAAATAACTGAATGAAAACACTCAAACCACGAGATACCAATTTACATCTGCCTAAGATCAATATACACAAAAAGATGGACAGTAACAAGGTAGGCAAGAATACAAAGGAACTGGAACCCTGAGGCATGGCTGGTGGTAAGGTAAAATGCTGCTGGCACTTTGGAAAAGTCTGGAAACTCCTCAACATGTTACACATGGAGTTACCATTCCACTCATAGATATACACCCAAGAGAACTGGAAACATATCCATACCAAACATGCATATGTATGCTTGCAGCACCTTTATTTATAATAGTTGCAAAGTGGAAACAACTCCATTGTCTAACAATGGATGAATCGATAAACAAAATGTGATATATACATATGATGGGGTATGACTGAGCCATAAAATGAATGAACTTCTGATGCCGGCTAAAGCATGGATGAATCTTGAAAACATTATGTCAGGTGAAATAAGCCAGACACAAAAAGACAAATAGTGTATGACTTCTAAAATGAGGTATTTAGAATACACAATTTTATGGAGACAGTATAATAGAGGTTGCCATGGCTAAGGAAAAGGAGAAATGGGATGCTATTGTTTAACGGGTTTAGAGTTTCTGTTAAGAATGATGACAGTGGTGATGACTGTATGATAGTGAATGTACCCGATGCCACTGAATGTACAATTAAAATATTATATTATGTACATTTTGCCACAATAAAAATAATGAATGTACTTTTAAAAGAAACTTATACCACTACCATATGTGGAAAACACATAGAAATGATAAATGTTTGAAGAGAGAGAAATTTCTCTGATTTGTTCATTACATACTGCCATGCTATGCCTCCTAAATATGTACAAATATGTGTCAATTAAGATATTTTAAATGAGAAATGTAATCATTATGTACTGCAGACATGTACTAATAAAGATAAAACTGAAATAATTGATAAATAGAAAAAAATAAAAAAGTAGTAATTTATAGAAATAAAATTTATAATAATTCATACAATGAAAGTATGACAATGTTATTAAATTCTATCTCTGATCAAGGCTTTGGCCATGAAGCCTTCTCTGTGTTTGAAGGGCAGGGTGGAAAATTTGTTAAGAGCCAGGACCGTAAAGTTAGAGTACCAAAGTTTAGATCAGTGGTGGTGAACCTATCGCATGTGTGCTGCAGCAGGCTTTTTGTATCACTGAATGCTCTAAAAGGTTTGCCATCACTGGTTCAGACCTTCAGCTCTTTCCTTTTACCAGCTGGTGGCTTTAGGCATGTTGCTTAACTTCTCTGTGCCTCAGTTTCCTTATACATTAGAGGTACAACCAGCACCTGCCTTATAGGGTGCTCATGAGGACTGAGTGAGTTAATACAAAGTGCTTAGAACAAGCAGGTGCATAGGATGAGGGCAGCACTTGTCAGAGAGAGGTCAGTGCTATTTCAGTACCAAACTTAAGGTGGGACTCAGAAATCACCTTCTCCAAGAAGCCTACCCTGACTTCACTCCAGCCCCAGCACCCTCCTCCTCATTCCCCCAGCACTTGGTGCATCTCTGTGCTCCTCAAAGTTGTGTCTGAGAATGTACAGATCTCTGCAGCTGTGCATGAGCTCCTTTAGAGTAGGGCTGTGTCCTTCACCTGCAGATTACCTCTGCCCAGGACAGGCACGACACGGGCACCATGTGCCATAAATGGCAACTGAATGGGCGAAGAAGAGGGGGAGGAAATGACAATTGTTTAAGGAGGTGGATATGTTTACCCAGATTTGAACATTACAGAATGTATATGTGCTTTGAGATATCATATGGGACCCCATAAAAACGTACAATTTTTATGTACTTAATTTTTATGTTAAAGAAGAAGAGAGGGAGGGGTGTCTGCGATGCCCTGGGTGGGTACTGGTTATTCAAGGTTTTGATATGCGCTCTGTGCTCCTCCAGTTTGATGGAAGAGGGAGCTTCCTCTGCTGCTCAGGTTTCTCCCCAGGCTGTGCTTAAGTGAGATGACAAAGGTGAAATTTGGGATGCATTCAATAGGTGCCCCTGACAATGCCCTGGTTTGTTTCCTGGAGATGTGACACCTCAGAAGCAGAGTCCAGCTCCTGGAAACCTCATTGCCACCTTCCTTTGGCTCTCTTTCAGCCCATGCTCCGTGTCCCTCTGGCCTCTGCCCTACAGTGGCTCCCTGTGGCCTCACTCACCCAGGCAGATGGGTGGTTTGCCGGTCCAGCTGCCGTCTGCTTTGCAGGTGCGGTGCTCGGAGCCACCCTTGAGGGAGAAGCCCTCTTGGCAGGAGTAGATGAGTGTGTAGCCCATGGAGGGCAAGTCCAGGGCCCCGACACTGGCATGGGTTGGCGTCTCTGGCTGCTTGCAGTGGTGGGCTGAGAGAGAGAAAGACATCGTTAGACCTGAGGGGATGAGTCTTCAGGCCTTTTCCATCATCCCCCATTTCTAGATGGAACATTCTCTTCCTCTCTTTTCTAGGCCCTTTCATGCCCTCCCCAGGCTCTTTCCTGAATGTCATGTGGCTGTCTAAGGGACAGCCTGAGGGAAGATGAAGTGACCATGGTCAAAGCCTGAAATTGCCATGTGAGGCCTGACCTTATAGTTGTTAGTTTTTGCTGCCAGTGGATAATTCACTGGATGGTTTTTTATTTGGCAAGGCACAGGAATTGCCTTCAAATTCCATGAGGCAGCCCAAAGGAATAAGGATTCAAAAGAGATCAATATCCATCCAGATGGGAAGTGGTGAGCATTCAAGCACATCTTGGTTGCCCCGCTGGGGCAGGAGGGTGTTGGCAAAGTCTGGGGTGAACTCACGGACACAGTCGGGTGGGGTTCCACTCCAGGTCAGGTTGGGAAGACAGGTCCTCGTGGTGGAACCCTGAAGCAAGTAACCTTTCTGACAACGGAAGAGCACTGTGCTTCCAACCTGCAGCAAGGATGGAAGAGGCCAGCATCACCCTCTACCCAGCGACACTTCCCAGCCCTGTCCCATGGCCACTTACTTCCCATGTCCCAACTCCTACTCATGCCAATGCCTTGGGCTGCAGTGAAAAGCTTCTCTGCCTGGTTAAAACTTACTGATCCTTTGGGCACTCGATGTCACACCTCTTCCACAAGGCTTATCTCGTACCCTGAGCTAGATCAGTGCTCGGATTACACAGTGGTGGTGGATAGAATCAGAAGACCCTAGATCTAGTTTCTGGCTTCTTCTACTCTAAACCTTAGTCTTCCTAAGTATAAAGAGGGATGGCCATTGTGTCACACTACTCAGAAATGTTGTGACACTCAAATGCCATAGTGGAACTGAAAGCATTTTATACAATGTGATCATCTATGCAAAATCAAATTTCACTTGAGTGTGTCCCCTTCTTTTATGAACCTGTAAGTCCCCTCAGGATAGGAGACATGCTTTCCTTACAGATGTGGCCCCCAGAATCTGGGGCTGTCTTTGTAAATATCTTTTGGGCAGAGTTGCCACTCTCCCTGATTCTCCCTCTTCTTGGTTGTGTTCCTTGCCTCTACCCCCACCAGCCTGAGAGTCCACTTGGTATTCCTACAGCCATCAGTTTCATCTCTGTCCCTCCTACCCATCTGGTTTAATGTAGCCAGGCCAATTCCCAACATTGCAAGTTGGACTGCACTACTTCCCAGCTCAAATGCTCGTGCATCTCTATTATACATGGAAGCACATTCAAATGCGATGTAAAACCCTTCATTTCTATTCCCTTCTTCCATGCCCAACCTGCTTCTCTCTCAGATTTCATCATGTGATTCAGTCAATGGCACCTTTATCCACCCAGTTGCCCAAATCAAAACCTTCATGTCATGTTTGATTCCTTCAGCCTTCAATCCAACCTCTTAGTTCCATGGAAGAGCTCTGTATACACAGTGTACTTGTAGCCCCCACTTCTCTCTGCGTCCACTCTCACTACCCTCACACAAAACCACCCTTGTCTTTTACCCGAATCATGACAACACTGTCCTACCTGTCTAAGAGCTTCTATTCTTAACCCCTCTCTTCTCCATTCTTGACTCAGCAGCTGGAGTAGTATTTCAAAGGATGAATCAGATTGAGTCTCCTTCGATGACATTTAGAATAAAACCCAAAATACTTACATTGGCCTCAGGACCCTGTGTGAACCTGGCCCATGCCTTCCTCTTTGCAAAAATCATTATGTGACCTCTGATGCATACAAATGAATACAGTAACACATAGAGATATTAAATGTAATAATAAAATGAGCACCTTAAGTGGAGAGTGCTGTGCAGCATAAGGACTGGGATACCATGGGCTGGACTGCATGTGCCCCTTCCCCCATCCAACTCCCAGCTCCTCTCAGTAGTAGCCACCACCCTGAATTTTGTGTTTTAAATTTCTTTGCTTTGTTAAAAAATAATTCTATCACATATGCATACCTGTATCTCTAAACAGTTTAAGAACTTCTTACTGGTTTTAATCTTTATATCTAAACTCAATATCTAAATTCAGTAGTACATTTCTAAGATGCATCCTTGTCATATAGAGCTATAATTCATTTATTTTCACTGCTGTATAATAATTTATACTATGAATGTACCACAGTTTTTTGTTCTGTTTTGTGTTGCTTCCTTCATGAATGTGCAAGAATATCTCTGGGCTCTGTTTCCAGGAGTGGAACTCTTGAGTCCCAGTGTGTGTGAATTTTGAACCTCAGGAACCATGCCAAGGGGCTTCCACTTCCTTTGTCCAGTTTCCAAGGCCCCTTCCCTTTTCCCCTGTCCCCATGAATGTCCCTGGTCCTCTGACACTGAGAGTGACAGGAAGGGAAAGGAGGGAGGAAGGCCCGATCTGGGCTGATCTCATTACCTGGTAGCCCTGGGAATTGTTCTGTATCCCGAATTGCGGCACGCCAGGATCAGCACACATGGTTAGTGTGGGATCTGGATGGGCGAAAAAAGAGACAGACTGTATGGTCACTGACATATTCACTGCCTCCTCTCACTGACTGATAGATGTGGGACAGAAAACAGAGCTCTGGCCTGACACCCCACCTCCTGCAACCACCATCGACCTCTGAGCCCAGCTGCCATTCCGTTCCCCAAGCACCTTAGCTCTGGCTGCTCTGTGGAGCTCAGAGCACGAAGACACACTCTATTGCAGATGAGACCACTGAAGACCAGGAAGGGAAGCCATCGCCTCAGTCCCCAGAGGTCACCTACCAGCCAGGACACTCATGCCCCAGATTTAACTCACCTATGCAGCTGGGCTGTGTGCCACTCCACGTGCCATCTGACTGGCAAAACCTCCGCGGAGAGCCCACCAGTACCAGAGGGGGATGGCAGGAGTAGGACACAGATGACCTGTAGGAGAAGCCTCGGTCCTCTCTCCTCCCATGGGGTGGAACCCCAGGATCTCCGCAGAACACAGCTGGGGAGACAAAGGGAGAAAGCTGGGTCCAAGTTATTTCCCAGAACCCGCTCTTTCCTGCCTCCACCCCTGCCTTTGTTTTTGTTCCGTTTTTCTCCAGGTTCCACTTGAATTCTGGAAACTGGGGCAACCCCAGCAAGTACTTAGTGCTTCTGCCTGCCTCATTACTGTGGCAGCTGGTGGGACCTTCCTCTTCTTCCCACTGCACGGAGCTTAGTTATCACCCAAGTCATGGACTAACATTTCAAGAAGTTTAGGACATTGACATGGGGCTGGGGTGTAGCTCAGAGGTAGGGAATGTGCTCAGCATGCTTGAGGCCTTGGGTTCAATCTCCAGCAGCAACAACAACAAACAGAGAACACTGAGAAAAAACAAGTTATAATCCCATTCTCTAAAACTTTTCCCCCATTTTATGCATAATCCATTCTAGTCTTCTCCAGTGTGAATACAGTTGTGCATGACTGCAATTGAATGTCCATATGATTGCAAATCTTTCTTCATTCACTTAATATTATCCCGCAAACATTTTCTATGTTTATAACCTTATCATCATTTACTGGCTACACAATTTTGCATGAATGGCTGTACTGCAATTACATTTAAGCACAAAGCTTATATTAGGCACATTTTCTTATAAAGTTACATATGACTTTTCCTTCACATGTGTAAAATTCTTAGGAGAAATTTCTAGGAGTGGACTTTCTTCAAAGATTTTCTCTTCAAAGTTATTATCTTCAAAAGTTTGATAATTTCTCAGCTTTCAACGTGTAGTGTCACAATGCGGCATAGTGGGTAGTGTGAGTGTATCCATTTCACTTAGCTCATGTTAAAATTAGAGTGCATTATGAAAATTCATGACTAAAGGCAAAGCTTTCATGACATCACTATAAGCATCACATTATGCCATGATGTCAGGGTGTGTGTGTGTGTGTGTGCATGTGTGTGTAGCACACGTATGTGTACATAAAGTCCTGAGGGAAGCTGGACTAGCCTGTGTCCTGGAAACTGATAATCTAGACTGAATAGTCAGAAGTCAGTCAAAAGCCAAGTTAATCAGAAGTCACCGTATCTGGGAAGAGGCAACTGAAAGAATAAGATATGCCAATGGCTGACAAGTAAAGAAACAGCAACTCAGCCATTCTAACCAGTAATGCAAATTGAAGCCACGAGATATCTTTAAAAACTCCTCAGGTTGATAAATATTCAAAATATTTGACATCTATTGTTGATGAGGGTATAAGCTAAGAAATATTCTCATAGCTGCTGGTGGAAACATAAATTGGAACGCCCTTCCTAGAAGGCAGGTCAGGAACATGTGTTAGGACATGCAGGTGCCTGCCCATTGGCCCAGCATTCTCACTTCTAGAACTTTACCACAAGAACAAAGAAATGTTATTTTCAAGGATACTTATTCAGAATCCCTTCCAACATGATTACGTGGAGATAACCTAGGTTCATCACAAATGAAGAGTAAGCAAATTGTGGTATATACAACAAGGGAATTTTTTAAAGTCGTTAAACATGATAGGTAGATGAGTATGTATTATGGAGACAGAGTTTGCAGAAAGATTGTGGTGGCTCATCAATGAACACAAGTTATAGAATAGTGTGTACAGCATTATCCATTTATAGACATTCATATACATATCACTATACATGCAAAAATGCCTTGTGATCCACGTGGAGGCAGACTGCAAAGTTTAACTGTGGTTGTCTTGGGGAAGTCTTACTTTCTTCTTTGTATTTTCAGATATAGGATATTTTAAAAAAGTGACCATAATTGATCGTTTAAAAACAATTTAGGGGCCGGTGAGATAGCTCAGCGTCATAAGTGCCTGCCTGGCAAGCGTGAGGTCCTGAGTTTGACTCCCGGTACCCACATATGAAAAAAGGGCCGGTGATATCGCTCAGCGGCACAGGTGCATGTGTGTGTAGCACACGAGGTCCTGAGTTTGACCCCTGCCTGGTACCCACAAAACAAAAACCAAAAAACAAAAAACAATTTAGTTATTTCTCAAGAGGAAAAATAAAGGTATTGGGCCCACGTACAATCCCAAAACCTCCTAACCTTTAAATGGTAAGCAAAGGTTGGTTAACCATGATCCAAGGGCCTGTGTCCACTATTGAGTTGCTGTCCCTAATCTCATTTGAAATTCCCAAATGGAGGCAAATTTTCAAAGTGTCAGGAGTGTATGAATAGCTTTCTGTGCAATTATATAAACATCAACTAGAAAGACAAAATAGGTCCTACTGTTTGTCCAAAGCATGGGCATTGAGAAAAGCTCCCAGAGCCCATCTGTGGAGTGTGTCAAGAATAATCATACTGTAGCCTGCTTCTCTAGGGGCCTCAGTAAGTGTAAAGTCCTGAAATGGAATTTGGGCTCTTAAGAACACCAGAAAATTGTGGGCTCCCAGAAGTCTCTCCAGTATAGGGCATTTCCCGCAAAGACAAGCCTGTTTCCAGCCCTGATTGTCCCCAGATCTTTGGGTACCATCTCATCTAGGCAACAACCCCTCAGGTGTTTCTTGAAACACCTCTTTGTCTCTGGCTTAATTTTCTCCCACTGTGACTCCAGACAGTGTCCCAAACCAGAGTTCAGTAAAGGTACAGTATTCTCATGATCTTCTTTTAACCTTCCTTGCTCTCTAATAGTGTCTTTGACAAAGCTCTTCCCTGATTTTGGGGGGGGGATATTTATTTCAGGCTTTCCAGCAGCAGAGCTCTGAGGAGGGAAGTAGGGGAGACGTCTTAGGGGGCCTAGGCCCTTGTGAGCCACTCACGGAAACACTGAGGCAGCTCCCCGGTCCAGGATCCATTTCCCTCACAGGTGAGCACCGCAGGCAGGGAGAGCTGGTATCCTTCCAGGCAGGCGTAGGTCACACTCGAGCCCCACATGAAGTCAGACCCCAGCACTTTCCCATTGGGGATGAGCTGAGGTGGTTTGCACATGATAGCTGCGGGGAAGATCAGAGCAGGCTGAATCCTAATACTGTCCAGGGGAAACCAAACCCTGTCACCACCACTGGCTACTCTGCTCCCAGCTGAGAGCCTGGGCCAAAGATCTCTCTTTCTGTGGGAATTCTGGTCCTTTTGTATCAGAATAACTTACAATGCCTCCTCTCCAGTGTGACAACCCTGTCCTCTCTGCTCAACCCTGGCCCCTCTCAATGTCTGAAGCCCAGGCCTTACATTGGTCCCTTCTGATTCCTTCTGAGCTGATGTTCAGGACCAGTCCTCACCTTGCACACCCCCTGGTAAGATGTTAGGGTGCCCTGTCACTCCTTCCCTTCTAGACATTCAAGGCCCATGTCTCACTTGTGTATCTTCGTTGGCCCTCTGTTCATAGCTTCAGCCCTCAGACGCACCTTTGCAGACTGGCTTGGTACCATTCCACGTCCGGTCCTCCGTGCAGCTCAGCACAGACACCCTGTGTGACTCCATCGTGTAGCCAGGGACACACTGGTATGTCACAGTTCTGTTGTACCTGAAGTCATTGCCCAGCCGGAGGCCATTGGCCGGAATCCCAGGGTCACCGCAGTTTATGACTAGGATAAGAGACACACAGCATTGTTTGCTCCCAGGCTCGCACTGTTTCTCAGCATTCCAGTACCATCTCTGTCACTCCTCTGTCCAGGAGGAAAGTGGCCACATCGGGGATGCTCTCTGCTTCACAGGCTTCCAGGCGGGCACTGCTCATCCTAGAGGCCATTAGACCGCTCTCCCTGCACGGGCCTTCGACATCCCTGCTGTCCACCCCCATAACACCCTGATGTCCACCAGGAGATCGGGCTATGAAGACCACCCTTGTTATTCAAACCTACTTCCCCCCAGGAAGTATGCACAGGCTTCTCTTCCTCATGAGGCTGGGGCCCAGGGAGTGGAGGCTCTCCAGACCGAAGCGTCTAAGATGTGTTAATAGACCATTTAAAACAGTTTGCCTAGGGATGCATTTTATAACCTGCTGTTCTCCTTAGGAGACCGCTATAGGCCAACCAGCCTGGAAGCGGTGTCTTTCTTACCGTCTATGCAGTGGTCATGCCTCTGTTACAGAACCAAGTGAGGGTGGGTTTGGTGGACTGTGGTCTCAGGACAAAAGTGAACCCGATACAAGAGGTCAGATGAATTTGAAAACACAGATTGCACTTTGAAAGGGAGAATATTATCAGATTACACCAACCTATTTCTTCCCTCCATCTGGGCTCCACAGTGACTGGCTTTCTAAGGAAGAGTTTGGGGTACACTTGAGAGGACCAAGAAAGGGGAGCCGTGAGGCTACAATGTTTTGGGCCAGGCCAGGGGGGATGGGTCCAAGGAAGAGAAAAAGGTAACAAAGTTGGTTGATGGTGGCTGCTTTAAAGTGGAAAGAGAATAAGACTGAGCCCTGGGGTTTTGCCCTAAAAAACAAGCAAACAAACAAACAAGCACCCAAGAAACTGGCTAGAGCCCGAGAAATGGTCAATATATCTTCTCAACCTCTCTGAGTCTCAGTCATTCCATATATGAAGATGGGGGACACAGTAGCTATTTAATGGGGTTGTAGAGAGCATCAAATGACATAGGCAAATGAAATAAAGCATTAACTCTGTGGCTGCCACTTGTTCAATGAGTAGAGGCTATTTGTGTGCCCTCATTCAGGCGCAAGTCCCCTCTACTCCAACTAGCGCTCCCACTCTCCCCTGGACAGCCTTCATCTTTGACAATAGGGGGCATCCTGCCTGGGCCACCATTTACCATGGAGCCCAGAGAGCCTGGGCTCTCACCTGTGCACTCAGGGTCACTGCCTGTCCAGGTGCCATTGACAGAGCAATGTCGGCTGAGCAGGCCCGTGGCGTAGTAGCCTTCCCGACACTCGTAGACGACGGAGCTGGAGAAAACCAGGCCATCACTGAACAGGACTCGTGCGTTGCTTGGAGTCCCAGGGTTGCCACAAGAGATTACTAGGAAACCAAAAGAACACATTATTCACACAGTGGTGGGTGCCGCCTGGGGGACTGAGAACTGCCTGGAGTTGGAACCCCACGTGCCATGGAAGGACCCTGTGGATGAAGAAGGCCTCATGCTGCTTTCATATCTGATCATTTCACCCCTAGAAGGCAGAGACCTGTATTATCTTTTCTTTAATTTCTAAAAACTTCTATATTTTTAAAGAAAAAAGACTAAAAAAAGACTACATTTTTATCATCACTCCTAAAATTTTAAACAATTCCTTAATATTATCAATATTCAATCAGCAATTAATTTTTCTTAATGCTCTCTCCTTTTTCTCAATGTTAATTTTACAAAGTATTGAGCTTCATTGTGGCAATTATATTAATTTTACAAAATATTGGGTTTCATTGTGGCATTTATATGCATGCATATAATACATTTTGATTATTTTTTAGAGTTGATTTGTTTGAATCAGGACCCAAATACGGTCCACACTTGACATTTGCTTGGCACCTCTCTATGCATTTGGATCTGAGATTATTGTTCCTCTGCTATGATTTGTTGCAGAAACCAGGGCATTTGTCCAGCAGCTCTTGTCACTTTCTGGATTTTGCTAACAGCATCAAAGGAGGTGATGTTTCACAAGTTCCTGTATCCCGTCTAGTTCCTGTTTTACTTTTTGGCAAGGGCGCTTTTTAGGTGGTCTTATGTCTCTCCCGTTGCATTGGATCAGGAGGCATGGAATGTCTGGTTGTGTTCTTGTTCATGATGCTGAGGCTGATGAATGGTCCGGGTTGGCTCGCCTAATCTGGCATTATAAAAGTTCCCATTCGTTTTTACTTAATAGTTGTAGCAGCAATAGATGAATGTTGAACAGGTTCATGACTTCATTAGAGGTCAGAAAAATGGTGTTAATCATTCTTTCTGTATAAATTAAGAGTTCATTTTTTTTTTTTTTTTTGGTGGGTACGGGGGGTCGAACTCAGGACCTTGCGCGCCAGCAGGTGCCTGTGCCGCTGAGCAATATCACCGGCCCTGTTTTTGTATGTGAGTACCGGGAGTTGAATTCAGGACCTCGCGCTTGCCAGGCAGGCGCTTATGCCACTGAGCTATCTCACTGGCCCAAATTAAGAGTTCTTTATTAAAGAAATCTCCCATCATCAAATATTTGCTTAATCTGAAATACAGTTCATACAGGAAGGCTGGGTAATACCTTTTCTTTTTTTTTCTTTTTTTTTTTTTGTGGGTACCGGGGGGTCGACCTCAGGACCTCGCGCGCCAACAGGCACCCGTGCCGCTGAGTGATATCACCGGCCCCTTTATTCGTATGTGGGTTCCGGGAGTTGAACTCGGGCCCTCGCGCTTGCAAGGCAGGCGCTTACGCCGCTGAGCCATCTCAATTTGTTCCCTAGCACGTTCTAAAGGTGGCCAAAGAGTATATTTAGGAATTATTTTGAACTCAGGTATTTAAACTTATTTAATATGTTGCCATCCATTGCTATTCTCATTACCAATGTTCACATTATCCCATCTTTGGCCAATAGGAGCAACTTTGAGTTGGATCCTGAGTCCCTTTCACATGACCCCAGTTATCTTTGATAGATTCCTAGCTGGAGTGATAAGATATGCCACATTTATTTTGTATATTTCTTACCTTAGCCCTAGAATTGGCCATTTCTCCAAAGAGCCTGGCTCCTTCTAATGGAGAATAGATTTTCAGACCACCATCTGAGCACTAAAAGTACTCACTGCTACTGAATACTTATTGACCCTAGACTTTTAGAGTGGCTAAAGCTAGGAAAATACCTTTTTAAATTGAAAACATATTATGAATGTATACTGATATTGCCAGTCCAAATTTAAGATCAAGGGTTTTCTCTTAACTTCTTTATTTTTCTACTATAACTCTTTTTTTACTAAAAATCTTGGTTCTTACTGACAGTAAATAATTTGTATTTATTTTATCCAATTGTATGGTGACATTTCATATGTAATAGCTTCAGAATAGTAATGTTAATATTGTAACTCACAGTATGAGTGCTAAAAACAGTTTAAGAATTCTTTGCAATTCCCTTTGTCCTTAGGATAAATACTACAGTCAAATTCCATTTTTCTCAAGGCAGTTGACCTAATCTTCTGGGTTATTAAATTACCAACTTGATACATGTTTAGTTAGGTTCCCTTGTTTCCATTAGGCTTTTGATATTTAAAGAGTGCATGTCTCTAAACTTAATTTAATTTTGTAAGTATACACAACATTTATGTGAGCCCAAAGTGAAATCGAGAAATGATTCCCATATAATTGGCATGACAGGCCCCACTGTTCATTCATTCAACAAATATTTGTGCTGCTTAGGAATACAGAATACAACAATGAACAGGTTATGTTCCCTGTCTGTGAGGGTCCTCTATTCATAAGAAATCATCTATAAAACACAATGGATTAAAATATGACATAGTAAGTGTTATATTTGAAGGGGAAAAAGCACTAAGAGGAGAGCAACTGATTGGGGCTGGAGATACGAATGTGAGTAGGCCCTCTAAGGATAAGTAAGGGCTCATCAAGAGAAAGCATAAGTGCTGTACATGTCTTTGTCTCTCTATCCCTCCCTTTCTGCACCTCTCTAAACATTCACTTTCATGTCCAAACTCTGAGCTGGTAACTGCCTTCATCCCAAGATCTGAATGTCATCCAAGAAGATGCATGCCACAGGGATGTTTATGAATACACCAAATTCGCCTTTTGCATTACACTTTCCCATGACCAAAAACCTCTATTGACGTGCCTACAAAGTTCTACCAGAACCAGCTTTGCAAATAGCACCTCCAGAAAAGCAGGACTTTGGGCAGACAAGTGGGAGGGGCTCTGACTCCATCTGTTTCATTTCTTGGGCAGGTGTTCCCTGAGCACAGACCAGGATGCCTCCCCTTGCTGGGCAGGACAGCTCCCCACCTCAGTTTCCAGCAGCCTGATCTCAGAACAGCTGCCTCTTACCCCTTCAGCTCACTCCCCCTGGGACTAGTTCTCTGGCAATGCTTTGGTGTTATGGGGCCTACGATCCATTGATCCTATCACTTTCTCACTATCTGCTACTCTACACATAAACCTGCTCACTCCTTGCCCAGAGTAGATGCCAAGACCCATCATGGCCACTGCCTTGGCCTCCCGATCATTTCTCTTGCTACTTTCTGCTTATATCCAGTTGCCTGGTCAAACCCCAGCCCTAAACCCAATGCACTATCTATCCCTGCATCTATGTAGCAAAACACAGTTGAACAAACATGGCCCTGAGATGACTGCTCTTGCTTTGAATTACTGATCCCCATCTTAAATCAGCCCTCTGTGCTGCCCAACAATGACATCCTTCTCTATTTCATTCCCATTACTGTGCTAGGTGATTATTTCTTATCAACTCCTCCCTCTTCCACATCTTCTCATGCAATCTTACCCCGGCTGTTAGGAGTGTGTGGAAAAATATAATTACCCCCATCGGTGCTGCTTCACAAGGCACTATTGAGGACCTAGATTATTTTTAAAGGGTTTTTAAAACATTGCACTAGAAGTCTTTTGGCACTTTGAATATTTGTTTAACAGTTTCTTCTCTTAGACTGTAACCTCTAATGGAAAAAGGTGTATGTCTTATTTTGTCCAGGCTGCCATAATACAATAGCCTGGGTGGCTTATCAACAGCAAATATTTACTCTTATGGTTCTAGAGGCTGGGAAATTTGAGATGAAGTGGTTGACAGATTCAGCACCTGGCAAAGAGCCTCCTATCTGCTTCATAGACGGCGCCTTCTTGCCGTGTCCTCCCATTGGCAGAAGGGGAAGAGAGCTCTTCTCTGGGGTCTCTTTTATCTTGTCTCTCATGAGAGCTCTGATCCTCATGACCTAAACATCTCTCAGTGCTATTACTTTGGTGATTAGGTTTCAGTGTATGAATTCTGGAGGGAGACAAACATTCAGACCATAGCAATGTGTCTGTCTTGGTCACCATTACATCCCCAGGACACACCACAGCATTTGGCACATAATTGTTGAATGAAATTGTATGGGAAATGAATGAATTCATGGGCTAAACGTAGCTTATTTTTATTTTTTATTTTTTGCTTATTCCCTTTTTAGGTGAGGGTGGGAATAAATATGTTCATCTTGGATTACTAATGAAAATGAATGTGAGCTATCTGCTGACATCTGCTACCCACCAGGCCACAGGCTTGAGCAGGGCCATGGGTTTTCTCTGTGAGGCAGGTGGTTGGGAGCAAGATGGGGAGGGGAGGAGAGCGCTGGGGCTGGGCAAAGGGGAGAAGCAGAACGGTCACATACATTACCTCCACACTCAGGCTGCGTGCCGCTCCATGAGCCGTTCGCTTGGCAGGTTCGTTCTGACGATCCCCGAAGCACGTGGCCAGCTTCACAGCTGAAGCGCATCAGACTGCCTGGAACAAAGCTGTCCCCCAGACGGATACCATGGGCTGGGATCCCCGGGTCACCACACACACCCGAGCTGGTTCCTGTGGAACAGAACCAAACAAGCCCCGTGTTTTTTGCGTGTAAGGAAGGGAGAAGAGGAGCCAGAGGAAGAGATGGGACCATTGCTATGGGGAAGCAGTGGTCTCTATGGATGAGGGAGGCAGCAGCGGACTGTGTGTCCAGCCTATGGCACCTTGACAGGCTCGGCCTCACTGTAAATAGTCAGAGACTACTAAGGTGGGGGGTGCTGGGAGAAGTCCTGGGACACACACAGGAAGGGATGCAAGAAAGCAGAGGAAGGGCTCTGAGGTGGAAAGTGTGCCCTAGTTCTTCGGCCTGTGCCAGTCTGGAATTCCAGTGGTCCAGTCAGGCCACATGTCCTCTTCCTCCCTTTACCTCTTCCCCACCAATAACTGCTGATCCCATGGCTCCAAATCCATTCTCAATGCTACTGTCTTGGCTTAGACACTCAACATTCTTTTGCCTGAATGATTGCAAGTCTCCCAACTAATGTCTCTTCCTCCTAAACTCTCCCTTTCTTTATTCTTCATTCTGTACAATGAAAAACCACTGATCATCTGATTTTTTTTTTTTTTTTTTTTGTGGGTACCAGGGGTCAACCTCAGGACCTCGCGCGCCAGCAGGCGCCCGTGCCGCTGAGCGATATCACCGGCACCTTTTTCGTATGTGGGTTCTGGGAGTCGAACTCGGGCCCTCACGCTTGCCAGGCAGGCGCTTAAGCCGCTGAGCCATCTCACCGGCCCCGATCTTGTTTCTTTTCTGCAGAAACAACTCTCTCAGCTTCCCAGTGCTGACAGGATAATGTCTGAACTCCTTAGCATGGCTTTATCTTCTCAACAGCTGAGATTGACCTTGTCCTGGACATGCATTTATGTATCTTCTATTAATTTTTTAAAAAGTTTTATTTTATTTTTAATTGACAAAAAGAGTTGTATATATTTATGGAGTATAGTGTGATATTAAGATACATATATTGTGTATTTCAAAATAGAATGAGAGGGTTTTAAATGTTCTTACCATAAAGAAATGGTAAGTATTTGAGGTGGTTGATCCTGGTCCTTTAATCAAGGATTCCCTACTCACAAAATATACATACATAAGGGCTCTGGATTGAATGCCTTAGGCCTGCTGATTTTGTTTTTGCTTCGTTTCCTGCCTTGTGCTATGTTCCCGCATTTACTTGGCTTCTGCTTTGTAGAAACTTGCTCCATAGAGTGGTAAGGACCCAAGAGAGAGAGCAGGAAGTAGAAGAGAGAGCCACAGGACCTAGTGCCTGAGGAAGCCAGCATGCTTCATATATAGAGACAGAGAGGGGACTTTGTTAGGTCAGATCAGACCCTGAAGAAAGGCCTGAGGAAAGAGGAAGCAGTGATGAAATAAGTAGCAGCTGGGTGAGAAGATAAGGCTTCCAACTGTTGTGGAATCTATCTCCTCATGAATCCACATGTGGGCACAGTGAATGGTAACATCTGAGTGACCACATTTAGTGGGTTGGACTGAAAGATGTTTCAGTCATGTTTACTCTGCCACTTACCCTGTCGGTCTCTTCCACCCTCTCAGTCATGGAGTTACTTCCTTTCCTAGTCTAGTCTCAAACGAAGAATATGATGTAACCTCATCTCCCCAATGCTGCTCCCCACCAAAGAGGGGAGACTCATTCAACTTTTTTTTTTTTGTGGGTACCGGGGGGTCGACCTCAGGACCTTGCACGCCAACAGGCACCCGTGCCGCTGAGCGATATCACCGGCCCCTTTTTCGTATGTGGGATCCGGGAGTCGAACTCGGGCCCTCACACTTGCAAGGCAGGTGCTTATGCCACTGAGTCATCTCACCGGCCCCTCTACTTTCAACTCAAATATTTGAATAAAGAGAGCCCATCACATTCGGCTAGATTCCCAGGATGTAGTTCATGCAACAGAGAGTTGCGGGTCCCTCGAAAGCAACCTTGATGGTGAGAAGCTCTGACTCCCATACTGCCTTGCTGACTTCAGAGGGCTAACATTATTCCAGAGTAGTCACAAGGGTGAAGCTGTGCAGTGCTAGGGGCTTGTTCTGACAAACAGCACCCATTTCAGTGTTGGGGGCCTCTGTTTCAATGTTGTAAGGCAGTAGTCCCCAATCTCTTTGGTACCAGGGACTGGCTTTGTGGATGATGATTTTGTTCATGGACCAGGGTTGGGAGTGTGTGGTTTCAGGATGATTCAAATGCTTTACATTTATTCTGTACTTTAT
Source organism: Erethizon dorsatum (assembly GCA_028451465.1). Taxonomy (NCBI): domain Eukaryota; kingdom Metazoa; phylum Chordata; class Mammalia; order Rodentia; family Erethizontidae; genus Erethizon; species Erethizon dorsatum. The sequence continues at coordinate 109,393,621 of CM051827.1, read as the reverse complement.
TTCTACTCTTTTAACATTAGGTTCTCGTAAGCTGTACACAACCTAGATCCCTCGCATGTGAGTTTCACAGTAGGGTTTGTGTTTCTATGAGAATCTGATGCCACTGCTGATCCGACAGGAGGTAGAGCTCAGGCAGTAACGGAGTAAAGGGAAGTGAGCGGCTGTAAACACAGATGAAGCTTTCCTAGCTGGGCCCACCACTCACCTCCTGCTGTGGACCTACTTCCTAACAAGCCATGCCATGGACCATTATTGATCTGTCACCCAGTGGCTGGGGGCCCCTGTTATAAGAGAGCCCATAGGGGCAGATAAACAGATGGCAAGTCTTTACTGAAGAGTATATCAGCAAAGGTGGTGATATTGGAGAGTTGGGCAATGAACTTCTCAAAGTGGTCCTCAAAATTCTGGAATCTCTGCCTGCTTATGTGGCCCAGGGGTTGATGCCTCAAGCACTCAGGTGATTTTGTTAAGCATCATATGGGCCCCTGATTGTTCAGAATGAGGCTTAAAAACCTGGAATTCTTGACTGTGTTTTTCATAGTGTTATAGACAGCTAAGTTAGATAGAAATATTATAGGCAGTCAGATAGGGCTGGGTCCTCAAAGGAGCCAGTGCAGAAGACGAGATGCCTTGCAACTGTGGGGGAGACAGGCACCTCTGCTGAGGGCCAGACCTCAAGACAAAAGATAAAATGAATGCACACACATACTTCCTAAGGATAAACATCAGGGATTGATATTCTAAATAGGTATCACCTCAAGGAAGCCAGAAAGAGCCACTGACCCAACCCCCTACAGGAAGAGCCCCTGTTCTGTATTCATGCCCACATGCTACGTAACTTGCTTCCCCATTTGATCCCGATTTAATCAATTTTACCTAGACAATTATACTCGTAATCTTATTGGTTGACCATAGTTTTGTCACACCTCATGCCCACTTTGTGATTTCCCATTTTTTCTGACCTTGGACCTGCCCCACCTTCTGGTTTTGCCCTATAAAAATCCCTAAAAATGGTAGGGTCCTTCGCTACCCACTTGGGCCCCCTCCTTTCTCTCTCTCAAACAGAAGCTTTCTTTCCCCCAATAAATATATTCTGCTCTTAACCTCCATTGTTCCTAAAACCCATTCTTCAATTTCAGAGGACACAAATTCGTACTGGACATCTAGCAGGTTGGGAGTTTCTTTCCCCTTTATCCACAGGACTGGTAGGAAGATGCTGCTACACAAGGTGACATCTGTGACTTTCAGGAAGGGAGGAACTATATTGCCTTTGCCCATTGGTGCAAACTTAGAATTACTTCCTGACTGCCTGTTCTTCTCAGCTCTCATTTTTATTATTTAAGGAATTTAAAGTTCATTCATTCCTTAACATTTATAGAATCCCTTCTAATTCTGTCCTCAGAGGCCTCCAGGAAGTAATGAGCTTTGCTCATGATTCTGATCCCCTAAGCGTCTGTCATGTTTGATGGCTATGTGTGAGATAAGACACTAGCTAATCTTAAGGTTATTCAGGATCAGGGATTAAATCATTGAATGCATGTCCCTTAATGAATGGAGTCCATGTCCCCTACATGTTCCTTTCTTGCTTCCTACTTTTTCCAGCTCCTGAGGTGTTAGCTTGTTTCTAATCTCACTTAATGGACGTCTGATGTTGCCAAGGAAGCCTCTTTTTCTGTATATTCAGGACAAGCACTTAGCAGGTCACAGAGTAATGAAACCTCAAAGTTAAAAGGGGTTTGAAGGTTTTCTAGCTTAGTTCTCTATTCCAAACAAGAATTAGCTCTATAATATTTCCAGTAGGTATTTTTCCAGCCTCTGCTAACACAACTCTAGAGAAGGAAAATTATAGTCTGGGCTGAAAGAGACTTTCCCTTCTATGCTGTGGGCCAAGAGAATGACCTCATAGCTGGGCTCTCTAAGCTAAAGGGCAGGAGATGCTTAGAGTTTTCTTCTAGTTTCTTTTGCCCCTATTCTGCTGTCTTCTTTCCATGGAGAACACAGATCTCCAAAATAGATCAAATGGGCTTTAAGAACATCACTAGCTTGATGTCCTAGAGTAATGTCTAGAGGAAGGAGATTTATGCAAAGATTAACACAGAAGGGACAGGGAGAATGCATGCTTGGTCTCCTTTCCTCTTTGGAATGCCTCTTTCTTCTGGAACTTGCTCTGTGGATATCAATGTCCATGACCTTGTCCCTCCCATGCTGTCCTCCCTAAGTCACTTCTACCATAAGCCCCAAAGAAGAAGCCAGGGGCCCAGATAGCAAGGCTTCTTCTGTCACTCATGGGTCATATGTAGTCCTACTTCATTCATTAATTAGGTGATTAAGGAAATTTATAAGGGAAAGGGGCCAAAGTCCTGGTGGTCACATAGGGTGGTATGTCAGTCTTAGGAAGAAATGGCCCTTTGAAACAGTGGCATTGGAACACTTTCCCTTCTGGGGAGACCTAATAAATACCTGATTTGATTTTCTGATAGGGTCCTAAGTCTTGGTAGACAGGCTTATCTGGGAATCTCAAACTGCAAAAACAGGTGCACATCTTATGGGTAGAAGTCTTCGCTGTTAGAAGGAAGTTGGGATCTTTGCCTCTAGAAGAGATCTGGCATGAGAAGGGGCAGGGGATAATTTCAATGCCAAGGTGGGCTCTCTGAGGAAACTCAAGCTACATGAGCAGCTATCTTCTTAGGGGTGACATTCTGAATGGGACCCCTTCCTAGGGCCAGGCAGGTTTACCTCAAAGAATACAAAGCCATGGGTAATATTATTTTAGCCTGGTGGTTTCTTCTATTGGTGGCACAATTCACTTTAGAATATTTTGTTCTATCATATGACATTACAGATGAATTCATGGTCTGGAGAATATGGACATGGGAGAGTTGGCTGTTACCTATAGTTGATATTTTCTAGCATGCCAGTGTTCTCATAGAGATTAGCGGACAAATGAACTTATTAATAGGAAAAATCTGGGGACTGATGTCTCCAGGCAATAGGGGAGAAGACTATACCCAACTAGGCAGCCAGGACATGGGACAAGTGGGGACAGCACTGATGAAAAAAGAAGGGGAAATAGCCTACAGCCCGGGAGTCTGAAACATGGAGGAAAAGAACACAGGAGTGGGTTTGGCCTGGGCTGTTAACAGGAGGCTTAGACTGTCCCCAGGAACCCATGGAGTCAAGTGTCTGGACAGGACTATGGCCTGAGGGGGTCCTTATAAAGTTGTGCCCTCCCTAATTTTGCTCTTGGCTGCACGGGCTTGGCCAGAGCTGACTAGGGGGGTGAACTGGGAGAAGTCCACAACACCTCTTCTAACTGCGCTTTCTTCCTGTGAGGGAAAGCACAAGATTCCAAAGGTGTCTCTTGCTTTTACTCATCCTTTATACTTCCACCTTGGGAGCTTGTCCATTTCCCATCAGCCAGTTTTCCATCAAACCCTCCCCTAATGCCATGCTCCATACCTGAGCAGTGGGGAAGGGAGCCAGTCCAGTGTCCATCCAGCCCACACATGCGGGTGGCATTTCCCACCAGAGTCCTCTTGCCAGTGCAGCTGTAACGCACGACTGCCCCCACGGTATAGCTGTCTCCAGACATCTGGGAATAAGGTGGAGAGCCTGGATGGCCACAAGACACCACTGTGGGGAAGAATAAACATCTCAGTAATGCTGCATACAGACAAATCCTCACTCCACACAAGCTAGGGAACCAGCCCTAGCTGGAAACCCACTGTTTCCAGATCTGTGAAGGGTAACACCTGCCTGGCAGGTAAAAGGTATGCAATAATGATAGTTTGTTCCCTTTCTTGCCTTTGTGCTCACCTCTCCCCATTTCCTCACTGCCATAGGACGTATCCGAGACGGCTCTAGGCAGAAAGATGGTTCACATAGTAAATAAGACAAAATAGGAGACCTGCAATTCTAGGGCTATCTTTACTGGCTGCAGTTCCAGAATGAAGACCAGTTACAATCCTTTTCCAACAGCAACTTACAGTTGCCTCGTCAGTTGTCCCTGAATTGTCCTCTTCACTCTATAAGTTCCCTTTCCTGCAACATGAGAGTGTGACTGAAAACCAGTGATAAGATTAGGACACCAGAATTAAGATGTGCAGGTTGGGGTAGGGGAAAGGTGTCATCATTGCCTGAGTTGGCCTTCCCATTACTGTCACAGGGTGATCTTTTCATTTACCTGACACACATTTACTTAGTGTGCATGAAGAGATAGACACTGTTCTATGTGTTTGTATGTATGGTATTGTCTCAGTAACAAGAAAAGTGACTATGACTGTCATAGGAAGCCGCTGGAGGGATACGAACTAGTCTACATTTTAACAAGATCACTCTGGCTGCTGTATGGAGAAAGGATCAGGGTGGGGCAAGAAAGAGGGGGCTGTTGTAGTAGTTCAGAAGAGAGGGTAATGACTTTGACAAAATCCCAGGGTGTGGTGGGAGGTCCTTGTAGTCATAATTTGTATCCAGAAAGGGCACAGGGCACAGCATGGATTCTGACCAGCACAGGGACCAAAGGATAAAACCTGGCCTGGGCCAATGCTGTTGGTGATGATAAAATTTTAGCAGGGTACAGGTAATGGCATGATGAGGTCTTAGGTGCTTTTACTTCTCATTGTGGTCTTAACATGCGTTCAATACTCTTCCAGTGCTCTTGTAGGTTATGTGCAAAGACTATCGCTAACAATTCCTCTCATCAGTGGGTGGAGCCTGATTCAGTGGGTGGAGCTCTTTGAATAAGAGCTCACCTTGTGACCTGTTCTGCATAATGGAACGTGGTGAAAGTGATCTTGGGCTAGTTGCAATCTAAGAGGCTTAGCAATTTCTATCTTCATTTCTTCAAATACTATTGCTAACCATGTAAGGAAGTTGGGCTTAGACTACTGAATGATAAAAAAATTGTGTGGAGAAGGACCACATAGAGAACAATCACAATGCCCCAGATGACAACCAGCACCATGATTTTGCATGTAACTAAGACTATCTTGGATCTTCTAGGCCCTGTGGAGCCACAACAGCCAATAAATGTGGAGCAGAGATGAGCTCTCTTTACTCAACCCTGCCTGAATTGGCAAATCGTAACCAATAAAATGGTTATTGCTTTATGCTACTATGTTTTGGGGTGATTTGTCACACAATAAATAACTGAAACAATGACTATGACATTGGAGATCTTGAGGGTGAGGGATTGTATACTGTATAAGGGAAAGATATGAACTAGGTGACTGGAGGGCTGACTGTGGTACTCCGTCTGCAGAGGTGACCACCAGCATTTCTTCCCAAAACTGCACATGCATGCCACTCCTCCTACTTCAAGAAGTACGGTCTATGATTTCTCCTCCCCTGGAAAGTGGGCTAGCCTTATACTACTTTGATGGACCGAATGAGATGGAATGAGAAATTCGGAATTCTTAGCTCTGGCCTGGAGAGATCTGATAATTTCCTCTTTTGTTCTAGGAACCCAGCCTCCAAGTGAAGAAGACCACACCATCCTGCTGGAGCAAGTAGCCATACGGAGAGATGCCACATGGAACAGAAGAGCCTCCTCTCAGTCGGCAGCTAACAGCCAGGCACCGAACATTGTCTCCAACTATAATTCGAGTGATTCTATGATTGCTTATTAGAGATGTTTGGACTTCCAGAAATTGTCCATTTTTAACTCTCTAATAGATTTTCAAAAGAACTCTGTTTAATGGGACGATAGCATATATACAGACAGACACAACAATAACCAGTGCATGGCTTAATGAATTGCTACAGAGTCCTAATTCAGCTTCGGGGGGCCCAATGAACCATCCTTGCTGTGGTGGTTAATTTTAATAAGTCAATTTGACTGGGCCAGAGGGTACCCAGATATTTGGTCAAACATTCTAGGTGTATTAGTGAGGGTGTTTTGGGGGGCAATATTCACACTTAAACAGGAAGACTGAGTAAAGCAGATTTCCCTTCCCATGGTGAGTGGGTCTCATTCAATCCTTTGAAGGCCTAAATGGAACACAAAGGCTGAGGAAAAGAGAGTTTGTTCTCTCTAGCTAACTGCCTTGTTTTGACATCAGTCTTCTCCTACCTTCAGACTTGGTCTTGTGCTGGAACTTACACTCTGGGTTCTCCTGGGTCTCAGGCTACACCATGAGCTCTCCTGAGTGTCCAGTTTGCCAGCTGGAGATGTTGGGACTTCCAGCTTCCATAATCGTGTGACCCAACTCCTTATATCTCCTGGTGTTTACTTCCTACTGATCCTAATTCTCTGGAAAACCCAGAATAATATATTTGCTAAGCTTTACCTGAATTTCTGATGACTAGAACTGTGAGAAAACAAAAAAGTTGCTATTTTAAGTCACTAAGTTTAATAATGGTTTGTTCCTCAGCAATTGATCAGTAATTCAGTGAATTTCAAGAATTATTCTACTTATTCTTGAGACAACCTTATAGTGGGCACCATTTTTGTCTCTATCTTACTGGTAAGAAGAATGAGGCATGGTGAGGCAATACATTTTCTTCTTCTGAAAGAAATGGAGTCCCCAACTATAATTCAAGTGATTCTATGATTGTTTATTAGAGATGTTTGGACTTCCAGAAATTGCCCATTTTTAACTGTCTAATAGTTTTTCAAATGAACTCTCTTTAATGGGATGATAGCATTTATACAAACACAATAATAACCAGTGCATGGCTTAATGAACTGCTACAAAGTGAGTGCACTCATTACACTCAGCTCATCACTGTCCACATCAGGAAATAGAGTCATCTGGGGCCTCAAAAGCTCCCATGCTCTGAAGCCACCTATCACTGCCATCTCACCTCTCCGAAGTAAACTACTATCTCAACTTGTACATCATTAGTTTTATTTGCTTCTGCTTTTGAATTATACAAACAGAATTGTACAGTACGTATTTTATATTTGGCTTTTTCCCCCCATCAATATTCTGTTTGTGAGAGTCAGCTATGCTCTGTGTAGCACTAATTTGTTTATTATCATTGCAATATAGCAATGGCTGGCAAACTTTCTCTTATGAGCCAAATAGTAAATATTTATTTATCATCTCTGTTGGTTTTTGTTCTTCTTTTTTCTTTTTATGAAACTTGTTTAAAAATGTGAAGGGGTCATAGAAAAAATAGGCTGAATTTGGCCAAAGTTTGCTGACACCTGATATATGGTATGCTATTTGTATTAGTTATCCATCACTGTGTTACAAATAACTCCAAAACTTAGACAGCAATAAGCATTTGTTATTGTTCACAGTCTCTATGGGTCAGGAATTGGGGATGGCTTAGCGGGGCAGTGGTAGCTCAGGATCTCTCATGACATAGTGAGGATGTCTACTGTCATCTGAAGGTTCCCCCCAGAGTGGCTGATCCAAGAGTAGACAGCGGAGTTGACAATGTCTCTTATGCTATAGTTTTGGAAACCACACAACACCACTTCCACCATGTTCTGCCAGTCATATAGACCAACCATGGTACAAAGTAGGAGAATATTGCATAAAAGCAATGAATACGGGAGGCAGGGACATTTGGAGCCATCTATTGTTCCACATTTTATTGATCCATTTCTTATTGATGAGCATTTGAGTTGCGTATGGCTTTGGACTTTTATGAATAATGCTAATATTTTGAACATTTCCTAAAAAACACATAAATTTTTGTTCATTTCTACTGGCATACATATGTACATACTGATATTGGCTACTCCTCATGATTTGTGGACAATACCTTGCTTTTTCTTTTATGTTGTGCTTATTTGGCTTTAAAGTTTTTCTTTGGGGGATTTATGGATAATGTTACATTTATGGTACTATATAATAATCTCTGAGAAAACATACATAATGCCTGAATTGTTTGTTGTTTGTTTGGTCTATGCTACCTGGGTATGTGTAAAATTAGCAGAGCATACTCTATTGTTTTATTCCTGTTCTTGGATTTATTCTTTTAAAAGAGGAAGAAGTCCACAATAATAATGTTTGTGACAAGAGATAAAACAATGACAACATCATTTGGCTGCTGTGAATAAAGAAAAATGAAAAAGGATATATGGTAACAAAAAGAGAAACAATTTATGTTCAGAATATATTTACATAAGAATCAAGGCAGTGGAGAACAAAGAGAATGTGAATAGCTGATGCTGTATTTCTCAGCTGGTCAATCTAAAAAACTTTCAAATGTTTTTAATGTTCCTGCTTATGTCCAAATGAGACCTCTCTGGGTCATTCCAGTAACTCTGTCACTGCTAAGTGCAAATGAAATTTAAATATGTATATGAAAATAGGCAAGACAGGTACTTAGCAATCCCAATAATGACAGACTTTCTTGCATTCCATTGAATGCAAATACAACAGGGCATTAAAAAAAAAAACCTATGAAGTTGTAATTAAGCCAAAACCAAAAATATAAATCATCAGGTGGTGGTTGGACATGGGCTATGCTGGATTCTACAGCGAAAGGGAAAGATCCCTATCCTGAGTCCTATAGCTTAAGTATGAGAGTCGTATTTGTGACACTGTCTTCCAAAGCTCATCAGCTGGGAAATGGCCTTTGATAATAGCCCTGAATCAGGCATTTTTATTTGTCTCGGCACATTCATAGCAATTAAAGCAGTTTGCCTTCACCTGGGAGGAACACATGATTTCCATTAACTGGCTTGACCTGGAATATGTAAAGTCCTTTACAATTTGCCACAGTCCTATTCACAGGTACTTTGAAATTCTAAATGTGGAAATGTGTTTGGTCCCTGAAAAAATACGATAATTGTGAAATATCAGTGAATGGTTTCACTGGGAATCACCTGGGCTCAAAAGAAAATAGAGACAAATTGGATTTCATTAAAATTAAAAACTTTCATACATCAAAGGACACTATCAAAAAAGTAAATACACAGCCCACACAATGGGAGAAAATATTTACAAATCATATATCTGATAAGGTATCCAGAATACAAAAAGAACTGTTACAATTCAACAATACAAAGACAGACAACCTAATTAAAAATGGACAAAGAACTTCAATCATAGAAATTTCTCTCAAGAAGATATACAAAAGGCCAATAAGCATATGAAAAGATGCTCAGCATCACTAGTCACTAGGAAAATGCAAATCAAAGCCACAGTGGGCCGGTGTGATGGTGCACCCCTGTAATCCTATAGGCTTTGGAGGCAAGGTTTGAGCCCAACCTGGGCAACTTAGCAAGACCCTGTTTCAGAATAAAAACTAAAAAAGGGCTGGGGGTGTCAGTCAGTGAAAAGGCCCTGGGTTCAACCCCCAGTACTTAAAATAAATAAATAAATAAATAAATAAAAACAAAAAACAAAAAACAAAAACACACACACAACACAAAATCACCCCAAAACAGGAGATACTACTTTATACCCACTAGGATGCCTATAATGAAAAAAATGGGCAATAACATAGAAGTGAGCATGTAAAGAATCTGGAATTCTCACATACTGCTGGTGCTTAAATTTTAAAAACATTACAGTAAAAGACATATTGTCATTAATTGCTCTCAAAATACCACCCCTTGTTTCGAACATACTTATCCCATTGTTCTTGCCAGTTTCTGAAGCAGTTCTGGAAGTCCTCTTTTGTGAGTGTCTTTATAAGGTATGATAAAAAAAACAGTGAACGATGTTGCCGAATGCCATCCATTAGGAAAGCAGTCTTGCAGAAATATTATGGTGTGTCCTCATCTACCATATTTGCTGGATCTGGAACCTTGTGACTTTTGGCTCTTCCCCAAAGTCAAAATGACCATAAAAGGTAAACAATTTGAATCCATTCAGGACTTTAAGGCAGCCACAACAGTGAAACTAAAGACACTTATGAAAGAGGATTTCCAGAACTGCTTCAGAAAGTGGCAAGAATGAGGGGATAAGAGTGTTCAAATCAAATGGCAGTATTTGGAGGGGTGTTAATAGCAATATGATTTTTACTATAATAAGTTAAAAAATTATACATTCACCATATTTTTCTATCATACCTTATAAATTGTGCAGCCATTTTGGAAAACAATTTAGCATTTCCTCAAAAAGTTGAGCCTAGAGTTACCATTTGACTCAGAAATTTTAGCCCTGTGTTTATACCCAAGAGATTGGAAACATGTTCACACAAAAATGTATACACAAATGCTTATGGCCTTATTCAAAACAGCTCCAAAGTGGAAATGTAATAGCCAAAAGGTGGAAATGTCCAAGAACTGATGAACAAATAAATGTAGTATATCCTTATAATGGAATAGTATTTGGCCATCAAAAGGAATGAAATATTGATACATGCTAAAGCATAGATGAACTTTGAAAATTATGCAAGTGGATGAAGCCAGACACAAAAAACCACACAAATAATTAATTTACATGATATACCCAGAGTAGGCAAATCTATAAAGACAGGAAGTAGATGGGGTTACCAGGGGATAGGGTGAGGGTGGAGAATGGCAGATGACTGCTAAAAGGGGGTCTTTTGAGGTAATGAAATGATTTAGAATAAGATAGGGGTGATGGTTGCACAACTTCTTATGAATATACTAAAATTATATAAATTATATGTGAAAGTCAGTTATATGAAATGGAATCATTTATGTCCTACTCAACTAAAATGGAGTTAAGAGGCCACAGAGGTTGCATACAACTGCTCGAACAATGTCTCATGAACCCAGTCCAAATCTGCAAGGACCTAACCATACTTCCAGATTACAAATCCTACCTAGCAACTACTTGATGGGTCCTAGCCCATGTGGAAGCTGCTTAGTCATCATGGCAATGGCCCAGCATGGAGGAGAACCTAAAAACAGCAGCATATCATGCACTTCCTCCTTCTTCTTCCCACCCCAGAAGGAACTCCCTCCCCCTCACTTTCTGCACACACCAAATATCCACCAGTCACCTTCTGTAATGTCACCTGGCCCTGCCTCTCCAAACTCCGCCCCTAGCCAAGCCCAATAAATACTTTGCCCTGCAGTCTCCCCCTCTGAGGGTTTCACGCACTCTACAGGAGCCCTCCCATGGCCCGTGTTAAAGGCTTTTCTTAGTTTCCTTTCTTTGTCTTTACTGGCACCAGACCTAACACTACTGACAAGCCAATCAGAATTGCCAGCTCTTGTAAGATGCTGGCAGTGCTGATGAAATTTTCAAACTTGCATAACCTCCAGACATACCAGAGTCACCCTAATCTGTGTGTGTCCCAAATTGCAATTCTACTTCTTTGTATTATTCCCAAATGGATTTTTGTGTGAGATTCATCTCTATTTTCTTCAAGCTGACATAATCTTTGAAAGAGTGAATTATATTTCACTAAAGAAAAAGAAAGAAAAATGCAAGTGGATTAAATCCTCCATGTAAAAGAAAAGATAGATTTAAAAAATCAAAATTTATGTTTTTTACATACATAATAGTTGAAAGCAAAACAACAGAAAAATCCATCTTTTGACTGAAGAAAGCTGGCTATAAGTTATATTAATAGAATTACATATTAATTAAATGAACATGAATATTAACATCAGACAAATTAAGCTTTGAGGAAAAAAGTTAATACAAAGAGGGTCATTTTATTATGACAAAAGCTTCATTTCACTAGAAGACACAATAATTTGAAACCACCAGGGGTTCTGAATCTCAACTGGCACCACTATTTAAACACCAAACAATTTGTCGGTCATATATGGGGTTGGATGGCCAGGTCAGGGTCCTTGGGCAAGGGAAATATGGGCAGTGAGCGTCTGTGCCAGCATCCACTATACCAAGAGTCACAGGGCTTGTAAACTTGTAATGAAGTCACCCACACCGAAGCCTGCAGAATGTACATGGTGCACCGAAGACAGGTGCACTGGTGCGTGGCTGTGACTCAGTAGCCACTGATCTCTCTGAAGTGGGGTGGGGCGAGAGCACTCCACAGGATTCCCCTTCAGTCATGAGGAGAGTGCAGCGGCCAACGCCAGCAACCAGATGTCAGGATCCTGAGTGCATTTCCCTCTTTCCTTTTTTTTCATGTTGTCCCCGCAACTTTCCCTTGTTATCACTTACTGAGTAGTAGCCTCTGTGTATGAGATAGTAAACTAGCACTTCCTGTGGATTTTCCCATTTAATTGTCTAATAACCCCATGGAATAGGTTATGACATCATTTTCATAGATGAAGAAACAGGAGCTCCGGGAGGGTAGCAAACTTCCCCCAAACCACAGAGCTTGTTAATGGGTGAGGCCAGAGTTCACATCCAAGTATGTGTTCCTGCAAGTGACTGGCGTTTCTACTCAGTCCTCCAAAGGGAAGGAGTTTGTGCACTGTCTTTCTAGAAAAACCAGGCAAGGGTAAAATGAGGAGGTGGTGTAAGGGAGCCATTTCAGGGGGAGGGGACCCCTGAAGGCTGCAGAGGCCATGGCAGAACTAGGGAGGAGAGGAAATGGCCTTTCACCAGGAAGAGTGCATATAAATTGGCATAGCAATGAACTCAGTAGGGGCTCAAGAAGGGTCTTGGTACCCAAGAAGCAGCCAGAGCACCTGTCATGGTGATGCAGCGTGCTTGCACACACACACACACACACACGCACACACTTGCACACACAGAGGGAGAACTGTTCTTTGACACGGACCACCCCATCAGTCACTTCCAGTGGATGTCTACTTACGGAGACACTGGGGCCGGGGGCGATCCCAGGTGCCGTCTCCCTGGCAGCTGAGCACAGGGGTGCCCAGAAGATAGAAGCCGTGGTTGCACTGGTAAGACACGGTGGTGCCGAAGCTGAACCTGTGTGGGCCGCTGGCGTGGACCTGGCGGATGCTGTTCTCTTGGTGCCCAGGATCTGTACAGTTGATGACTGCAATTAAATAGGACAATCAGAGGCTGAAAGCTGGATATGAGGGTTTTCTCCCACTTTTAAATCTTACACTTTTCTCAGAAGTCCAAACAGGCGCATGTTCCCAGCACAGCAAGATTTCCAGACCTAAGCTCTGTGATGAAGCAGATCTTGCCTGGGACAATGGACTGCTCCTGAGGCTGCTGAGTGTCTACCCAACCTCGGTCACCAGGTCACATGCCCAGCGGGATGTCACCTTTCTAGCGAAGCCTACCCCTGCTCCTGGACTGGCTTACTCCTCCCAGTGCCCCTGTGCACACACTTCTCTTTCTGACTTTCCAGCCAGGGCTGTGATTTGTCTCAAAACATGTGTCCCTTGCGAGCATGACTGTCTGGCCTGGTCCCTTCACAGGGTGGCGCCCACTGAAAATCTCATCCATTGTAAAATTGACTCATCTGAGCTAACTTGAACAGCAAGAGGGCTCTTTTGGAAACTGTTTTTAATCACTTTTATGAGTATTTTAGGGAGACATTAATATCCTGGAGGATGAAATTGACTTTGAAATGTTAAAGTGTTTCCGAAGAAGCTTAACTAAAAATCAGACTGTGATTTTAGAATAATGACAGTATTATTCATAACCCATAATATGTGCACTTGCTTTCAAAACACCATATCCATTATCTTATCTGAGTCTTGTACTAATAAAATAAGGTGGGCAGGGAAGATATTTTTTCCCTCTTGCATAAGCCTTTAAGGTATAAAATACTTTTACCTTTGATGAGCCTGTCTGAGGCTTCATTGCTTTATTGCTGTAAAAAGCCTCCCAAAGCTTTACAAACTACTTCCTAAACAGTCCAAATAGAGCCAGAATATCCTCTGCCCAGTTTGCTTCTTGAGTCTTTTAAGTTTCTTCTCTATATCTCTTGTCCCTCATTCCCTTCATTTCCACCCCGAGATGCCTCTATGTTTTCATTTTTTATTTTAACTCTGTTGCTTTAAAATTTTTTTCATCAAGAATTGTGTTTACAGGGCCAGTGAGATGGCTCAGCAGCGTAAGCGCCTGCCTGGCAAGCGCGAGGGCCTGAGTTCGACTCCCGGTACCCACATACGAAAAAAGGGGCCAGTGATATTGCTCAGCGGCACAGGCGCCTGCTGGCATACGAGGTCCTGAGGTCGACCCCCGGTACCCACAAAAAAAAAAAAAAAAAGAATTGTGTTTACAAAGGAACAGCAGCAGCTATTTTACAGCTATAAAAGCAGGACCAAGATGTTGCTCTTGACCTTACTGAGCAGCTACATAAATGATACTACTTTCAGATTTCTTACGTATGTGAGAAAAATAAATTTCTGTTTGTATAAAAGAGAAAGGTGCTTTTAGATGATGATGATAAATTATTTCTTTAATGAAATGCAAACAAGAAAACTTGAAAGATAAAACTGAGTTTTGCTTTCTTATATACCCAAATGATAAAATTTTACATCGCTGTATCTAAGGGTTGAGGAAGTTTTCAACTGTTCTCTCTGCCCCATCTTCCCTGTCTGAGTTAGAATAACATCTGGATTGAATTCTCTGGCTTTTGCTCCTGGGGTACAGAACCACAGATGGTGGATGTGGTGGGGAGGAGTGGGACAGGAAGGGAGACTCACTTCTGCAGGTGGGCAGCATGTCACTCCACTGCCCGCTGGCCAGGCATTGGGACCTAGCAGCCCCTTCAGCCACATACCCAGGGTTGCAAACAAACTTGACCACATCATTGAGGTTAAACTGGTTGCCTTGAGTGAGACCATTGATGGGGTTGCCCGGGTGTCCACAAGTAATTGCTGTAACCAAAACAGAAGACAGGTAAGTCCTCCCATTATTCTACATTCCCCCAAATTCACCCTCTCTTCCCTTGGCACGACATCCGAACTGGGTCTCAGGGTGAGTAGGACTTTGCCACGTCAGTGGGGTGGTGGGAGAGTGAGGATAAGCTTGATAGAGTTTGCAAACCCGCTGATATCATGTGCAAAGTATTGGCATATGCAGCCCATTTGGGAGAGGATTTGTCACTTTCACCAGATTAGCAAAGGGTCATGACACCTTCCCATGAGGTTAAAACTATGTATCCAAAGTGAGAGAAAAGTGGCAAGGATTACAACCTTTGAGGAGTATCACCTTTTCAAGGGTAGCTAGACAAAGAAGCCTGCAAGTGAAGCTGAGGAGTAGTCACAAAAATCATACAGCAAAGCTCAGCAGGAGGGGTGGTGTCACAGAAGCCAAGGGGAGAGTGCGAGACACATCAGATACCCCAGACAGGTCAAGTAAGATAAAGGCCAAAAAGAATCCATCAGATCAGTAGGATCACTGGTGACCTGGAAGTATCCCCTGTCAGGTTGGAACTCATGCTATCTGCTTCCCACACATTCCCAGGTCACAGGCCCATTCAAGGAGTGGCAGGAGCAGGAGCCACTGCTGCCACCGTGTGCCATCTCCTGTCCTCGACACTAGTTCCTTACTGCTGTCTGGGTCTTGAGCTTGCTGTCTGCATCAAAGCTTTGGTTGCCACATACTCAATTCCTGCCCTGCAGCTCCTGGGCAATGGGGTCCCAAGGACTCTGCACCATGGCCCAGGACTAGGGCTTCTCTCCTGTTCACTGGGAGGTTCTTTCTGGCTGGAGCAGAGAAGTGGTGGAAGCAGAACTCAGGCTGCAGTGGCTTTTGCTGCTAAAGAGGGAAGAAGTGGAAGCAACTAGAGTGAGCAACTTTTCCAAGAAGCACAGCCCCACGATGGTTAATTTTATGTGTCAGCATGGCTAGGCCATGGTACCCAATACATGGTCAAACATTATTCTCTATGTTTCTGTGGAGATATTTTTTAAATGAGATCGACATTTAAATCAGGAGACACTGAGTAAAGTAGATCACCATCCATAACGTGGATGGGTCTCCTGCAATGAACTGACGGCCTCAGAACAAGTCTGACTTCCCTGGAAGAGGGGTTTCTGCCAGCAGATGGCCTTCAGCCTTGAATAGCAGCTCTCCCGTGTCTCCAGCCCTCCTGCTGCCCTGCAAAGTTTGCACTTGACAGGTTCCACACTTACACGAACCAATTCCTCAAAACAAATTTCTCTGTCCACAGACACACACATCTTATTGGTTCTGTTTTTCTTGAGGAAGGATTAGGCATCACTAGGAGGAAAGGAGCAGTCCTCTTGAGGCATGGACACTAAATAAGGGCTTGAAGGTGTGGGCTCTGGCCCTAAATTTCCTGAAGGTGAGATTAAAGCACACTCAGTTCACATTTATCCACAATGCCCAGCACTGTGCTTGGCACCTAGCAGGTGGAAGGACATCTTTATTGAATACGGTCTTCAAGCTGAAGGAAGCAGTAAAAAGGCAAGAACAGTGGGACAGAGGAGAGCGTATCAAATGGACTTAACTCTTCAGTAGACGGGGGAAAGGAGATCCAGAACTAGGTTGGTGGGGGGTGATTAGCCTTGGGCCAGGAGAGAGATCCTTCTGCTACTGAGGGGTGGGACACTGAGGGTGGATGTGGGTGGGGAAGCAAGAAGTGGAAGGTATTATTGTCTGATGGCTTCTATCATCTCTGCAAAGTAGACAGGAAGATTATATGATTAGCTAATAATTGTTGGGGTTTAATATATATTATGTCGTTTAATCGTCAGTCTTCTGAGGTAGGCACCATCACTATCCCCAAGGGAACACAGACTTTCAGAGGAATCAAGGGGCTTGTTCAAGGGGCACCATTTCTAAGCAGCTCATGTGAGATCTGAATCCAGCAGCTCTGATTGCAGGTCATCTTAATGATTTACTTTTAACTATTTGCCAAGAATCTAGATAGAGTATCTTTGAAAAACAAGTGAAAATGTAAAATAGCTGGGTGGAGATTGGGTGAGACATGGGAGAGGAAATGCAGAAGAGAGCTGGAAAGCAGAGAGTCCAGATGATACTGGAAACCTTGATTTTATGTGTGATGGGGCTAACACAGCATCTAGCATGGAGCAATACTTATAAAATACTTGTTCTTATCATTTGCCTTCCTCTTCCAGTGAATACTCAACTCCATGTCCTCCAGAAAAGAATGGGGTATAGCATAGGAGGTCCTGGATCCTGTGATGTGACAAGGTGGCAGCATCACCACGCTGCCATCATTATCATTGTCACCATGCCACCTGGAGCAGCAGCATTCTAACCTTTTACATGTATTCATTTATTTAATGCTCACAATAGTTCCTGATGTACCTGCTTTTCAAAGATGACAAAACCAGGACCAAGTGAGGGAAGCTGCCTTGTCGGCAGTCACGTAGTCACATGGTACCTGACGGTGAAGCTGGGGTGGAAACTAGGTAGTTGAGGCCCACACCTGAGTGGCTGACTCTCTACTGTATTGCCTGGTAACATGGCCCAGGCCTGAAACTGAGTGTTCTTAGGCAGAGAAGACATTCTTCTTCCAGACACCAGCATTCCTCATTGTTAACACACTGTCTCTTCATATACACTCGGTGCTCATTTCCTGAAGACATTTACATTTGTATCTTCCAGCAGAAACTAACATGTTTTGTTTAGATACACGTGAAAGATTGACTGGATATAGATGGGTCTTGCTCTGTAAACTTAATACTTAAGTCAGTAAGACTACTTTTCATACATTCTTATAGAGCAACACTCATTATTTCATCACCATATGTGGAGATGAAGAAGTAAAAGCAAAAGCCTGCCTTGTACAAAATTAAGAACAAACCTCTGCATTTAACATAAAGACTCACTTTAGGGAACTTTAAAAGTGAGGAATGGGCCGGTGAGATGGCTCAGTGGCATAAGCGCCTGCCTTGCAAGCGCGAGGGCTCGAGTTCGACTCCCGGATCCCACATATGAAAAAGGGGCCGGTGATATCGCTCAGTGGCACGGGTGCCTGTTGGCGCGTGAGGTCCTGAGGTCGACCCCCCGGTACCCACAAAAAAAAAAAAAAAAAAAAAAAGAAAAGTGAGGAATTTTCTAAATTGTTTCCAGGCAGCTGATGAAAATGGTGGTCACCCTAATCCCCCCAAAATGCAAATTAACAAGAAGAACAAACCAAAATACAGAAAACCCACTCCTGCAGCATAACTGTAAGACAGAGAATGCTCTCAACCTTAAATTAGGTAGAGGCAGAGAAGCAAACCGTAATCCCAGGCACTTTGGGCCCGAATCATTATTTAAAACTATCACCATTACAGAAATGAAAGAAGACCCGAATCTATAATAAAGAAGACCCACGGAATACCTAGCGAAATTGTCTTGGAATAGTCAACTCTGAGGTGTATCTTAGTAAAAATAATTAGACTTTAAGGATAAAGAAAAAAATAATTAAGACCCCTGGAAAACCACCATATGACTTCATAAAAATAAAATTAAGCTAAAATTAAAAGTCGAATAAATAGAAATAGTAGAACGGTGGTTACCAGTGGTAGAGAAGTGGGGGACATGGGGAGATATTGGTTAACAGGAGCAAAGTTGCAATTATATAGCATGAGTAAGCCTACAGATTTAATATACATCATAACAACTATAGCTCATAATACTGTATTATACTGAATGGAAAAAGTCCTAGGAGAGTAGATTTCAAGCATTTTTACTGCATACACCTAAAGGTAAGCATGTGTGAAGACGGATATGTCAATTTGCTTCACTGTAGTAAATATGTCAGTATGTATATATACAAACCAAAACCTGTTGTGCACCTTGAATACATAAATAAGAAAAATTAAGATGCAAGATGCCCCCCCAAAGAAGTAAAATGCAAAGCAAAATAACAATACAATGTGGAGGAACATTTTTTAAGAAAGTCAAAGCAATAATTGGTGAACAAGGATTTCATGTCCAATCCATCTGTATTTCAAAATTTAAAGTACAGAACAGTTTTACATATGCAAGAAATTGGGGGAAATTATGCAAAAGATCTTACTGAAAAGTCTACTAGAGACTGAGCTTGACCCTATTAAGAGTTACTGGAAAATCTTCAGCAGTGTTAGTGAGCTTTTGATATACTGAATTGTAGATCTAGGAATAAAATGAAAATCTGTGTGTGGGGGACAGAATCATAATATTTAAACGCTATAATAAATGTTTCGTGTGCTGAAAAAGTAGAAATAATCCAGGAGGAGAGATGAAAGAAAGGAGGAGAGATGAAAGAAATATGGAATAAGCTCATTAACTGTTGCATAACCAATATATAAAAGCCAAGGGATGCTCTTAAAATTGATAAAGTAGATAATAAAATGCTTAATAAGACAACAAGGGTCTAATGGCATTAAATGTTGTAAGTATAAAAGTAAGCAACAGAACAAAAATCCGAAGTTTTCTAAATGTCAGAAGAAATTTTTTAAACAAGCAAAGAAAACACATCGTACAAAGATATATCATAGATATAATATTTTACACATAACTACATAAAACATGACAGAATTAAGGTCCAACATATCAACAAATGTGAATGAGTTTAACCTACCAAAAGAAAAATTTTCAAGTTGGCTCACCAGGCAAGGCGAAACTTACTGTGCACATAAGAGTTGTACTTAATTTAAGAGATTCGTCCCTCATTAAATGGATAATCAAAGGTATACCAGGAAAAAGGGTGAAAGTAGGAGTTGTAAGCCTAATATCAAGCAAAGTGAAATTCAAGTTAAAAAATATTTAAAGTGATGAGAAAGACATTTTTAAAGGCTAAAAACACACTTTGCCATGGAGATACAATAGTTATAAATATCTAGGCCCCAAATAACATAGTGACTACCTTTATGAATCACAAACTACAGAAAATACAAGGAAAAGTGGAAATGCACTAATAATAGGAAACTTTAAACTTATCTTTAAACTTTAAACTTATAACAAAACAGGCCAAGTAGGCAAAAAATAAGAATGCAAAGCACATAAACATTATAATTTATAAAGCATGTATCTTAGGAATATATATAGAGAGAGTTACACCATAATACCCTTTTTCTCAAGTGCACATGGAGCTTTCTTAATAGTTGATCAAATATTAGGTCACAAAGAAAGCATCAGTAAATTTTATGATGTAGAAATATTATATACTATGCTATAAAATTACAAACAAACACAAAATAAAAGCAAAAAGATCCTTCCACCTAGAGATTTTAAAAAAATCCTTCTAAAAATCTCCTACTAGAAAGGGAAATTAATGCCAAAATTATGGAACTTCTAATAAACAATAAACATTCATTAGTAAAAGGTAGAAAATACAATCAAAACAGTTGATCAGATGAAATCTCAGCTTTAAATAATTATATCATCAAAAATCAATACAAATAAAACAATGAAAATAAGCAAATTAAAGTCTCAGCTCAAAGCTGGAAAATGAACAAAAAGTCAACCAAAAGAAATTTCAAAGAAGAACAAAGGTGCAATGAATGAATGATGGAGAGACTGGAAAACAATAGATGCACTGATTATATCTTTGAAAAAAAAAAAAAAAAACTTTCAAAACCTCTAGCTAACCTAACCAAGAGAAAAAGGGAGAAAGTCCAGCTGAGGATGAGCCCACAACTAGGGAGAGGGCTGACATACTTACGCACACAGAAAGGGGTCTTGCCCGACCAGTGATGGTCCTGCTGGCAGATGCGCACAGACATGCCAATGAGGCGGAAGCCGGCGTTGCACTGGTACACCACGCTGCCCCGGTAGTTGTAGTTCTCCCCATTGATATGTCCATTGACAATGGGTTCAGGAGTCCCACAGTGTCCAGCTTTGGTGGTGGGGTGGGGAGAAGATAGTAAATTAAAGAGAAGCTTCCAGAATGGAAGTAGTGCTTGGTTGGGGGGTGGAGGGACAGGGATGGTGAGGAAAAGGACAAAGTACACAACCATCCTGCACTTTCTTCATCTCCCCCTTAGGGTTGTGATCCAGGAGTGACTTCAGGAATTCTAGACATGATAGGAATGGTGTTGAGGACTTGATAATCCTCAGTACCAAGGCGTACCTCAAATGGCCATTCATTTCTGAGATTTAGTTCTGTATCTGTACATAAATGGGGAATTGTCACTGTTTCCTGCCTCTGGGGTTGATATGATTTGGATAAATCCTCCAGAGGCCTATGTGTTGAAGGTTTGGTTCCAATGGAGCAATTAGAAGGTGGTAGAACCTTTCAATGGTGGGGCCTAGTGGGAGAAAGTTAGGCCATGGTGGGGGATATATCCTTGAAGAGGATATAGGGACCCCATCCTTTCAATCTCTCTCTTTGCTTCCTTGAGGTGAGCAGTTTTAGCCCCTCCATTCCCACTATGATATTCTGCCTTGCAGAGGATCAAAGATAAGAGGGCCAAGTGACCATGAACTGAAACCTCTGAAACCATGAGATAAAATAAACCTTTCTCTTTAATAAGTTGATTATATCTCAGCTATTTTGTCAGAATGTAACAGAGGAACTGTCCTTTTTCTTATCAACGAGCATCTACTCTACAGGAAGCACCATGGTCTAATTAAGACTGTCAAAGCCTCGTTGTGTTGAAAACAATCATGTAAAAACAGATGGTTTGGCCAAATTCATCTTTCCTGTTTGAGTGGTACCTAGGTGAGTTTTTATTAAGTAAGGTATTCCTGGCATTCTATTGGCTCCTTCACCAGTTTCCTTTGGTTCTGTGTGGAAATAACCAGTGACTTTGACCTTGACAGGGGGCTGACACAGAGGGAGAGTGGCATTGTTCATCCAGGACAGACCACCCAATTTGTCCTGGTAGGTTTGTGTGGTTGAGATCCTCTTTTGGAATTGAAGGGTCCCAGAAAGGAAAGAACTTAGAAAGCTCAGGCAAGGAATAGATTAGCCATGGGGCAAAGGGACATTTTTGCCTTTTGTAAGCCAGATTGTTTTTATATCCTTTCTCATTTGTTTAGTATGTACAAATGTGTATAT
This sequence comes from Erethizon dorsatum, assembly GCA_028451465.1. NCBI lineage: Eukaryota > Metazoa > Chordata > Mammalia > Rodentia > Erethizontidae > Erethizon > Erethizon dorsatum. The sequence goes on along the minus strand of CM051827.1, from coordinate 109,371,928 downwards.
ATACACATACAAATACACATTATGTCATTTATACATATCTACATATACATTTTAAAATACTTTGCTAATATAGTATGTAAAAAAATTTTAGGTATGTTACAGGAATGTGTCTCTATAAGGTGGAGGCTGGAGCTACCTCATCATGCCAGGGCCAGTGAAAAGGAATTGTTTTCTGAGAAACCCCTCAGAGGCCTGCCTCATCAGCTTTGACATTCTTCTCATTCTTTTGGGTGTTTCAAGAGAAGCCAGTTCAAGGTTTTAGTTGGGGAAGATGACCAATAGTTGGTGCTTGGAGTGCACCTTTTTTGCAGTAGGTAAAATAGTACCATTAAAGGCGGGCGGGCAGCCCTGGGAAGCCACTTACCCAGGCAGCGGATCTCTGAGCCACTCCAGAGCCCATTGGCCAGACATTCACGCACCCTGGAGCCCACCAGTGTGTACCCAGAATTGCAGGAGAAGATGGCGGTGGCTCCATAGACCGAAAGCGTCCCAATGCGGTGCCCACTGGGAGGTGTGGGGAGCTCTCCACAGGAGATGACTAAAGGGATCACAAAGTGCTTGGTAAGCAGGCCCCAAGAGCAGGGAATGTGCTGCCTCTGATGATCAAGGATAATGACAAAGTAAATTTTGTTTAATTTCCCTCTCCTGGAAGTCATGACCAGCATGTGGGTAGTGACGCTTACTTGTGTGATGTGACACCTCAAGAGCAGGTGTCCCCGGCAGCGCCAGAGGAGCTGTTGAAATGCTCAGCTTTACTTTAGAGCCATGGCCCATAGTCTTTGGAGACAGGGCCCAAATGTGTGTATTTTTAAAAAAATCCCTCAGGTGGTTGGGGGTGCGCCCTGTGGTTAGGAAGCGATAGCAATTCTCAATATCATTGTCCTCATGCTCCTTCTCAACAGAGCACTGCTGCTGGCCTCTGATTGACATACGAGGTGAGGCCCAGTCACCCAGGCTGCATAGCAGTGAGGCCGTTCCATACCTGTGACCTGCACTCTGCCACACACATGGGTATATTCCACTGCGGGGTCCACATGCCCTTCCTCCCTTTCTGCAGTGATCCTAAGAACACTTCCCAATTAACCTCTGTCTCCGACTTGCTTCTCAGGCACCCCGACCTTTGAAACTACATTAGAGAATCAAAGGAAACCACTTCACGATGGAGAAGGAGAGGCAGACAGACTTAGGCGGCTTGTCCCTTGTGCTACTCTCACTCCTCCTATAAATGCCCCTATTACAGATCTTGTCACACACCACATCATCATTGCTTCCTTGTCTCTTTCTCTCCTGAAGGCTATAAATTCCCTGCAGGCAGGAGCCATCATCTTTCACCTTCATACCTCCCCAGTATCTGGCATATAGTAGGGGCCTAATGAACATGGATTAATGAATTAGTGCATGTGCACCTGAACAGCTTATTAAAAGGAAGATTTTAATAAGATGACAAGATGCTAAGAGAAGCAGGAATTTTCCCAGCTTCTGATTTGAGGTGTTTCCAAAATAAGGCATACCGGGGTGCCTGGAGATACCCATCTTCTCCCTATCCCCGATTCGCCCCGTGTATGAGATCAAGTAGGAGGCTGTGCACAAACTTCCCTCTGGGGCTTACTTTGGCAGGTGGGCATAGAGTCCCCAAGGCTCCATCTGCCATTGGCCTGACAGCGGATGACCCTTTGGCCGGTGTAGTAGTAGCCAGGGTCACAGATGAGCATCAGCTGGGCCTGATACTGGTACTGGGTCTCAAAGATTAGCCTCCACCGGCCATGCTCCACACTGATGCTGCTGATGTCAGGACAGGTCACAGCTGGAGAAATGAGGAACAAGGAGGGCAGTTAATTCATTGTGGAAGACATTGGAGAAGTCCAGAGAGGGGCGCTGGGAGACTTAATGTAGTAATGATGAATCCAAGACTCTTTGGTCCCTTGGCAGGTCTGGTAAATGAACAACACCAGTTGTGGGGAGATGTGGCAAACCAGGACAGATTTGCCAGAGCAAACTAAAAAAAGAGGGAGGAGGTACTCAGTCAGTGTTGGTTACTGGATGTAGGACTATATGTTCCATTTGGTCAGACCTTTATTTTTCAAGAGAAGCCAGAAATCTGGATTTTTATTTAAAATTTCTTGATTTTAAAATATTGAGAAGCAATTGAAAAAATATTTTATACAGCCTAGGATAGGCCAAACAAAAATTGAGGCCAATAGTTTTGGACTAAATGTGGTCCATTAGGCTGTCAATTTGTAGCTCTGGCCTGAAAGTTGTCATTTCAGTTTTGTGACCAAGAGGAATTCGTGTACACTCTCTGCATTTAAAAAGGAGTGGACCAGGTCATTCTTAGTTTCTATGGTGTTTCATGGAAACATGTCAGGACACAGTGGTTTACCAGGGCTATGATAGTAATTACCAAATGGGAACCCAAGCTGGTAGATGCCAGCCACAACCCTCTCCCAACATCCCCCAACATCCGTGTACATGCCCACCCCCATTGTTGGGCTTTTAGTTCTGTCCTTGCAGGGATATTTTCAGCCATTTACTCAGGCCCTCCTTATGCCCACCTCCACTGCCCAAGGACTCACGGACACACTGTGGGGGGACATTGCGATTGCTCCACAGGCCTGTATCGAGACACTCTGTGGTGGCCTCAGCGTTTGCCTGGAGGTGGTAGCCTTCACTGCAGCTGTACACGGCCTTGGTCCCCACGGTATACTCCTTGCCAAACACCATTCCATTCTTGGGGGCATCAGGAGCACCACAAGAAAGAGCTAGCAAAGGAGAAATAATGTCATGAGCATATCTGGCTCAAGATTGTGCTCTGAGAACATATTTTGATCTCTCTTTTCCACCTAAGGCCCTAAAATAGCACAGTAAAAACAAATAAAAGGCAAAAAACCCCTCATAATAAAAAGGAAAAAGTGAGCACCATCAGCAGAGACTCCAGAAAAGATCATCTGGAAGATGGAGTAAAGACAGGAGCATGCTAAAAGAGTAAATGGAACTAAAAGGCTGTAGCTCAAAATATATGAGAAGAAAAAAAATAATACGAGAAGGCCTTAGGGTGAGGTCAGTTCGTTTTCATCTCAGCCCACAAATACAGCGTAGAGGCATGCAAGCATCAACTCTCCAAACAAAATAGAGCGCCTCCACCCCACTTAAGGTGCGGGGAGAGAACTACCTTCAAAAAACTAGAGCTGTTAAGGTGGGTGTTGGCATCCTAGAGGAAAGCTCCTAATCCTACAGTTGAAGCCCAAAGACTTAAATCTCTCACCCAAAAGCCTGCCCCTCTACATGATCGTCTCTGCCACACACTCGGTTTAGCTTCTTATTCATGGGATGGGCCTGGTGGGCACAGAAACTTGACAGAGCAGCAACAAAGGTAATCTACCTTTTACCTTTGGCTAGGAAAAATCAACCTAGCCTTTACTTTTTAGATATGAACAATCAAAGATGACTACACATGTAAAGAAAACCAGTAGTGTCAATTTGATAAGCAAAGATAAGATTAAAAATAGAGGAGAAAAGTCCCCTTAGGAAATAGCTAATTCAAGAAACAGAAGATACGCAATCTTTGAACTTTAGTAGTATCTTTTTTTTTTTTTTTTTGTGGGTACTGGGGGTTGACCTCAGGACCTTGCGTGCCAGCAGGCGCCCATGCCGCTGAGCGATATCACCGGCCCTTTTTTCATATGTGGGTTCCGGGAGTCGAACTCGGGCCCTCGCGCTTGCCAGGCAGGCGCTTACGCCGCTGAGCCATCTCACCGGCCTTTAGTAGTATCTTGAAGTCAAGGTGACATATGGTATTCACAAAATGTGAACAGAGTGCTTTGAAAAAGGCACAACAAAAAGAAGACAAGAAAAAGCTCTTTCAAATTAAAAATATGATCATTAAATGTGCATCAAATAGAAGGGTTGATGATTAAAAAGTAAAGGAAACTTCCCAGAATATAGATCAAAAAAGACAAGAGACAATAAATGGATTAAAAACAAAGGGTCAGTCTAGAAGTTTCAACATCCAACTGTTCAGTGCTCCAGAAAGGGAGAAGAAAGAAGGTAGATGAGATGGACTTACTGTAAATGAAAATTTCCCAGAGTTAAAGAAAGACACAAATCTCCTTAGATACAATGCCATGAGATTTCAGGAACCTAAAACTGCATAGAGATTTCTACAAATTCCCAGAGACAGAAAGGATGTGACATTACTGTGAAGGGATGAGAATCAGACTGACATCAGACATCCCCTCAGTGACACTGGGTGTTTGAAGAACATAGGAAAAAAACTTTAAACTTCTGAAGGAAATTATTTATAACATTAGAATTTTATCTGGTCAATCTACCAAGCATGTGTGAGGGCAAAAATTATGATTTTAAGATATTTATAGACTCAGAGAAATTTACCTCTTGCAAATCCTTCCTGAGAAATTTGAGGTTATTCTCCACCAAAAAGAAGGTAGACATGAAGAAATGACAAGATATGGGATATAAAACATGATAGCACTAATTTGGGAGTACATATTAATTTCTTTCAAAGACCATACAGTCTACTCTTACCTCAGTAATGTATATTCTTTCTATAAACATAAAAAAGAATAGATCTGGCCATGTTGCCACACTAATTTCTCTGAAAGAAATTATGTACAAACTATATTAGCTGTCTGATGGTTCAGAAACTGTTATAGATGGTAAATTAATCAGAATCAAAGTACCCACTACTGTTCCTCCTATGTTACCCTCTCTAAGTACCCACTACTGTTCCTCCTATGTTACCCTCTCTAACAACTGGTCTAGAGCTCAGAACTCCTTCACTCGGAGATGCAATAAGCTTGGGTGAAGGAAAGTCCCATTGATACTAACAATGATGCTACTAGATACTACTAGAATTTCCAAAACCAAGAAGAAGTATTAGGCTAGGGCTCCATTATGATATGAAGTTGACTGTTTGGGGGAGAAGGATTGGAATACCAACAAGGAAGAAGGATTCAAAGGCTGGATGTGGGACCAAAACAGAAGGATCTGGAACTCAGAAGAAATGAGGAAATAGAGGTACTAGGTCAGCCAAACTGTATCAGATCAACTAACTTTCCTTCCTTGAACACTTTGGGAAGAAATACCAGATCCCCCTGATGTCCTGCATGGAGAGCCAACTTGGGGAAAGTGAATCAAGGGGGTGGCTACAGCCTCTCCTCATGGCCTTGGCCTGACCCAGCTTTTGTGGATAGCAAAGAGGACAGATGATAACCTGCCAGCTGGAGAGACTGCAAGCCTGAGTCTCATGATCTCCATGCCAAACTATAGTCCCCAACCCAGAGGTAATGAAGACACTGCTCTGGGTAGGAGAGGAGGAGATATGAGCACAAAATATTTGTGATGGAATGAGATCTCTGTGGGAGACTATGTAAAATGAGGAAATGGACTGGAGGAAGAATGGAGGGTGGAGAAGTTATGGTTGAGAAGTAGCAATAGAGAATGGGAAGAATGCTAGGCCCTTCCTGACCCTGAGCAATGTGGGAAATGGCGTTAGGAGATCGAAACCCTCCACATGAAAGGGCCACAGCACACAAGCTCTCAGAAGAGCTACATTGTCCTTGAGAAGAAAGCGAAGAGAGCTTTTTGGGTATTGGAGGAGGAAGTGGGGAGAGACTTCTGGATAATGAGTGAGGTGTGCACTCGCTGACCGTGGGACTAGGATACCAGAGGAGGCAGAGGGAATGGCAGAGAGGGAGGGCATCAGAGGAAGCTCCTGGTGGTGGGCATGTAGGGTAGTATGGGGCTAAGTGGGCAGAGGCCTGGGGGGGGGCTTATTCTGTGTCGCGACATAAGACAACACAGACAAGAGGCTTCCCGCTGGAGGTATGGAAAGACTTGTCCGTGTTGATAGAGCTGGGGACACGGAGACTGAAGCCAAGTTGCTATTTGTGGATGGTCAGTTCTCTGTGACCTTTGCTTAGGGCTTACAATAGTGTATTCACGACATGTTGTTTTTGTTCTTTGGGAAAGTGCGGGCGCAGGCCAGGAGGTTGTGAAGATCAGAAATTATAGATGTCATTAAAGCTATTAATGTCATTTAAACCCTGGGAACCAAAGAAAAACAAAATCAAACAGCAATGTAATTTCCTCTTTTTGTCTATATAACCGGCAAAGTTTTTCTTCTTTTTAAACACAGTACATAATGCTAAGACTATGGGACAAAAGACGATTTTCATGTGCCAGTGGTAGAAGTGTAAATGGGGACAAAGTTTTGAGATGGCAATAAATATCAAAAAGGCTATAAATTGTGCACATGCTGTAATTCAACACTCTCATTTCTGAGAATTTATTTTAAGGAAATAAATGTTTCTAAGCATAAAATTATAGTTTATAGTAACATGAAATATAGAAATCCAAATTACTCACAGTAGGATGATAACTTGAATAAATGCCATGCAACCATCGCAAATAATGACAAGGAATTAGATTTAATTAGATGAGAGATGTTAACAAAACATTAAGAGTTCTATATGCTGATTATCCATTTTTGTATAGAAGACCAAAGGAAATGCGCTGAAATGTTAATGGTACTGATCTCACGTGATAGGATTACAGTTTGTTTTTACTTCTTTTCTTTTGCATTAGCTATAGTCATAGCCATCATTTTTTTTTTCAGATTTCTAGTCTGAATGTATATGACTTTAAGGGAAAAAACACACATAAATTATTAAAGGTAACGCACGCAAACTGAGTGGTACAGTTCAAGTGTTTGATCACTTCACGTGCATAGGAGGGCAAGCCCAAGCCTTCTTCTGGGAGCCTTCCCTAGCTGTCCAGAAGGAGGTAGGTCCCTTCTTATCACTGGGCTTCCATAACACTGTATACATCTGACATAGCACTTTCTCACTCTGTTATTTTGCTCACGCACCCATCTTTGCATATTCCTGAAAACACAGGCTGCCTTGCCCATGTGTTGGAGATACTATGGGTCCTCAGTGTTTACTGAAAGAGCGAATTCATTATGAAACCCAGAGGAAACCCACATTTGGAAGTGATTGGGCCTGAAACAAACTCAACATGTGTGTTGGATCCCAGCCACCTTGTGACCCCCCTTTCCCACCTGCTTCTTACCTTGACAGAGAGGAATGGCCTCGCTCCACAGATGGTAGCCCTGGGGGTGCCGGGTACAAATGGCCATGCTATGTCCCACCAAGCGGTAGCCTGAGTTGCAGCCAAAGTGGATGGAGCCACCGGGCTGGGTGCTGGTCTGGCCAAGAAGGTAGCCATGGAGTGGAGCCCTGGGCAGGCTGCAGTAGGGAGCTGAACAAAGAGTTGATGCTTAGGGAACCAAGCACAAATAGGAAGACAGACACAGTCTTTCATGATGGGCCCACCCCTGTGTCTCTCCCCATTTCCTTGTCTTCACCACTGCCAGGTGCTCTGTTAGTTAGGAAGGTCTGAGCGTTGATATTGACAGCCAGTCAGTATAGAAGGCGAAAGTGCAACAAAGAAACAAAACAAAACAGAACAAAACACTGCTCCATGAAGCACTGAGTCCCCTTTGCTGTCTAAAGGCAGCAGTGATTTTATGGCTCAGTTTAGGCTCTCCAACCCCTTGGGCTCATGGGCAGTCTTGGGAAGTAAAACCCCAAGGGATTGGTTCCCCAAAGGCGTGACTGCAGGGGTGTCTGCTTTCTGATCTTAGAAGGTCTGTGACTTGGGACAAATCACATAAGTTTGCTTAGCTTGAGTTTCCTTCCCTGTAAATTGGGACCCATAGTACCTGTCTCACAGGTGTTTGGACAGTTTATATCCTTTATGTATATAAAGCCCCATGCACAGCACAAGGCACTCAGCACTACACAAATGGTTGTCTTTCTTCTTTTTGTTGTGTAGGGCACTCATGGAAACCCAGGATATAAATTTCTCTACAAGGTTCATTTCCCCTCAACATATGGCTTCATTTATTTAAGAAATAGACACTCAAGATCTAAGTGCCAGCTGTTGTTCTAAGTTTTGGGGAAACGACAATGAGGAAATCAGACAAAAGTCCTGCCCTGAGAGAACTCACAGTACAGACCCTCAAGGCAAGCTCTGTGAGGCTGTGAAAGAGAGATGACCTCAGAACCACGGAGGAGTTCCTGGCTGGATCTTCCAGGAAGACTGGGGTGGGGCACAGTGGGCGAAGCCATACTTATGTGCCTCACAGTGAGTGACTCTGGCCTCTGGTCTGGGGTCACACCCTTTTGCAGGTAGAACTGGTGTTTTAAATACCTCTGTGCCAAGCCAAATTGTCTTTCTCCTACTTTGCCCTCTCTGTCTTGTGTGTGTTGAATCTATGCAGGGACAGGAATCTCAGTTATAAAATACACAATCACAGTGACAGATACACATGCAAATTATATGTGTCTACCGTATTTTAATTATTAAGTACTACTTGTTGCAGCATGTAATCAATTCCCTTTCTATGTGGTGTATGTACTGTAATTACCACTGACTTATTACCCCAAACATGTGAGTCTTTGAATGTCAACTCTTTAATAGCTTTTAGTTTCTAATTTAGCAAGCAGGGTAGGGAAATATCATATTTCCTTTTTGTCTGAGCAGCTGCCAGGAATTTAGCCCAGGTTGCGCCTGAGAGGTACCTAAGGTTTCTTTTTCATCATGAGGAAACTGAGGCCCAAACTAGTTAAGTAAGCATCTTGTTTGATAATCCGATAGCTAGATAGTGACAGAGCTGATCATCAACTCTGAGCCACCCATTCATGAGGCCACCACCCCTACAATGTATGCATCAGGGAAAGGAGAGTTTGTGCAGAAGAAATAGATCCTGAGATAGGAAAACTGCATCCCCTCCCACATTCTGTTCAGCTTCATCTGGTTGGCTTTGCCCTGGAAGCCACACCAAAGGTTCTTTAGGACTCCAGCAGGCCCTCTTGCAAGTGGGAGGCCCATGAGAAAACATGGATTGAGACAGTGGTACTTCAGGCAGTCCGTGATAATTTGGTATCCCTACCGATCCAGCTATTATTCTTTAAAAATATGTCCAAAATGTGTTTGAATGCAAGACAGATGCAGCCAGAGGAAGGGTGCTGGAGAGACACTGGTGCATGGCAGAACTCCCCGTAGTCTACAGTAATTCAGTTCTGCCTCCAACCTTGAAGGGTCTGGGTAGCAGTCAGAAGAAGCAAGGGCCTTCGACGTGAGGATCCAGTAGCTTAACCAGTTCTCCATTAACCTGAGCCATCATCCCTGTCATGGGAGCTCAGAGAAATTCAATTTTCTCCATCTTGTTATATTTTTGCATTCTTTATAGATTGTTGCCTGGGTCAGCTGTCTATAAGGCCTGGTGTTTTAGTTGACCCTGCCTTTAAGACATGGCTTATTATAAAAAGGAATGAAATCCTGTTTGTAGCAATGTAGATGGAACTGGGGGGACATTATGTTAAGTGAAATAAGTCAGGCACAGAAAGACAGATACTGCATGTTTTCACTCACGTGTACGAACTAAAACTGTTGACTTTATAGAAGTGGAGATTATGGGGATGGGGTGAGAAGAAGGGATAGAAATAGGTCAGTTAGCAGGTTCAAAAAATATAGCTAGATAAGAGGAAGAATTCTGGTGTTCTGCACCACAGCAGGATGACTTAGTTAATAATAAATTTATTTTATATTATGAAAGAGCTAGAAAAAGGGTTTGACTATTTGTAACACAAAGAAATGATAAATGTTTAAGGTGATAAATTTGGTAATTGCCCTGATTTGATCATTACATATTGTAGATATGTATGAAAATGCCACATTGTACCCCATGAATATGTACATTTTTTATGTTCATTGAAAAAAACTACAAAAATATATGGCTTGAAGAGCAGAAAAGTGGCTCCTGTTTTTTTTTTTTTTTTTTTTTTTCTCTTATGTGGGTACCGGGAACCGAACTCAGGACCTCGTGTTTGCCAGGCAGGTGCTTGTGCCGCTGAGCTGTATCACTGGCCCGAAGCTCCTGGTTTTAAAATACAGCCAATACTTTGCTACCTGCCTAATATCTGCCAGTTAGAGACTCTAGGTTTTTCAGGGGTTTTGCTAACATTTTCTAATTTCCTAAAGAGAAATTTCCAAAAGGATAGGATGGATGCCCTTGGGCTTTATGAGATCATGTATAATAGTTAAACTTATCCTAAAGACACAGGCTGGCAGCATGAGAGTGGAGAAGGCAGAGGTTAAATGTGGGGAAAGGACTAGAAGAAGAGGAGGTGGGAAAGTACATGGACCACTTGCACAGCTTTTGGTGAGGCAAATTTAGAGAAGGAAGCTGCCCAGCCCCCACAGGGAAGCTTGCCACCTTGGCAAGCTTCCTCTTGATGAGATGGACTATAGCTTATTTGGATGTTTTGGGTGGAAAAAAAAAACACCCTAAGAGGCCCAGGGGACATGGCTGTCTCTTGAGTGTGCAGGGTCCACTCACCTGAGTACCGAATCTTAAAGCCTTTCCGGTTGTAGGCGTGGTCAGATGACCAACGCAGATACACAGAATTGCTGGAGCTGGTGACAATCAGGGGAGCTGAGTAATTCCCACTGAGGGCTTTCAGCAGAGGACTTTGTCCTGAGGGACCTGGGTGAGAAAGACAGAGGCTTACAGACCATCCATGTGCTATAGAGAGCCATGGTGCGGACATTAGAGTGTGGAAAGCAGGGTGACTTGTTCAGTCAATAACACCCTCTCTTTGCATCCACTGCTTTTACTTGAGGGCTCTTTCCCCTGAGCCCAGATCCGGAACAGTGCCCTATGAAGTTCCTGCTTACCTACAGGAGGTTGTGAAATCAGTGGAAGAGCTCGTTTTCCAACTGGGAACCTCTTCCCCTTGGCCACTCTACTTCTCTTGTGGATGTTAAGGACAGCTTTGTGATGTAGGAATAATATAGTAGGAAGGTGATGGTATATAGAAAAGTATTTATTGATGAATAGATAGCAATAAAGCCAGAGAAAAAGGTCAGGTGTCAGTGTCCTAAGTAACAGCACTCTCCAACTTCCTTCCCAAGGCTCTTTGAGAAAAGCCTCCCTCTTCTCTTTTCCTACCGTAAGCACCAGGTATTGCCTCCTGAGGGTGCTGGTTCAAAGCAGAAAGCTGGATTATCCAGAACCCAGGATTTATCTCCTGGAAAGGACCTGAGTAAAGTTTACAATATGCTGTTGAGACACCTCTTGGAAGGTTGGCAAAGTAATGGACCACATTAAACAAAGTAGCGCCATTGGACTGCTGTAGTAAACCACGAAGGAGGGGCCCAGAGGCTCGGTGGAACGGTATATTTGAATAGGTCCATCAGGAGAGCAGAACCTTGCTGGCTGACCTTATTCCTCGGGATGGAGGAATTACTCAAGCAATCAGCAGCACTCTGGGGAGGGGCGAGCCCAGCACTACTGAGACCCCAAGTTAGAGCTGTCCTCTGTATGCTGAAAGTGATATAGGTTATCTGTCAGAGAACTGGGCTTGCTAGGACTGGTGGGGCTGAGAGGATCCTAGAATCCAGAGGTCAAGTGGAAGCACTTCACAGCCAGAAGCAAAGTTGGCATAATGACTACAATAGGCATGCAGGTTACAATGGCAACCGGAAGGGCCTGACCTGCAGGATCTAGAGAGATGGCTTACAGACATGGTATTCCTAAGGGCAAGATAGATGGGTGGCCAAAAACAGTATGAATATATGAGCAAAACAGATCATGTTTAGATAACCAAAGCATGAGGAAAACTGCCCATAAGGGAAAGTCCCAATCCCTTGCCCAGTTTGTAGACCCAGGCCAGGGCTCATTCTCCACTGCAGAATGCTTAACTGAATGACAAGCTAGGTCCCCATAGAAAAGGAACCTGCAAAATGATGAAATGTAGATAGCAGTGGTTCCTCTAGGTCTTTCCTCCCAAAAGCCTTAGCATTATTTCCTTAGACAACTGAATGTTATGGAAGTGAGAATGAATGTCTAAATACTACATTAAAGACTTTAGCAGATAGGGTGTAGATTGATGCTGACATCTGGAGATCCAAAGCACATCATAGATGCTCTGTTAGGGCAGGGGTACATGAGGGTTGAAACTTGTAATTAATGGAGTCCTGGCCCAGTTCCCCCTCACAGTACAATCTTAAACAAGGTAGCCTAGTTGTAGCAGCTGTGCCAGATGTTGTATTTTTATTAGAGCAGAGTAACATAGTCTTGGTTACATGGAATGCAGCTGTGGATCTGGAAATGCATTTTTCCCATATCCACCAGAAAGGAAGATCAGAATCACATGAGGTAGGCAGCAGTATACATCCAGAGTTTGGTATCAGAGCTGTGTTAATTCTCCTGCTTTTTGTCATAATATAGTAGGAAGGGATGGAGACCATCTGGACATCTGGCAGAATGTAGCATATTGGTTCACTATATTGAAGACATCATATTCACTCAATCTGATGAGCCTCTAGGGAAAATTAGTGTAGATGATTTTGTAAGTCTCTTTTGCTCCAGAGAATAAGAGATAATCCTACAAAGTTTGCAGTGAAAGTTTTAGGATGGAGTGGTGTGGAGCATGCAAAGATAATCCCTCGCAATTTAAGCTCAAACTATTGCACATTTTCCTCTCCTACCACTGGAGAACAAGGTCCATGTTTGGTAGAACTCTGTGGATTCTAAAGGGAGCATGCTCTTTACTTGGGAATACTGCTGTGACCCATTTATTGAATAACATTTCAAAGGTGTGAGCTTTGAGTGGGGACTACAGTAAGAAAGCGTTCTGTAACAGGTTCAGGCAGCTATACAAGTAGCAGCCATACAGTCCTTCCAATCTCATGTCTTGGGGTTTCTGCAGCGGAGAAATACATCATGTGGAGCCTCTAGCCAGCCTGAATAGGAAGACTGCAGGCCAGGAAGACTGTGGGGCAGGCTCCCAGGGGTCTGGAGCAAGTCTGTGCCACCTGCAGCAGAGGGCTATGCAGCACTTGACTGACTCACCATCAAAGATCTCAAACTCATCATACTGCTTCTCACTGAGGAAGTATTCCACCGTGATGGAGATGTTATACTCGGGCTCCACTTTCACCAGCCAAGAGCAGGTCTGGAACTGGGGGTAGCTGCCAGGGTAGCTCTGGCTCAGGATCACGCCTGTGGAGTCCGTCAGAAGCTCATTCGTTGGGCAGTGCACTTGGAGAAACAAAGAAATAATAGGTACATGGAGTAGAGATGGAACCAGCCAACACATTGGTTTTTCCCTGGTGGAAAAGACAACCCCTGGAAAACCAGTATTTAGGAACATTTCAACATGGCATCATCCCAGTCATTATACTGCTCCATACCATGGAATAACCTCAGATCCTGTGTCAGTGTTACAGTACTGCAGGGCTCAGTAAGTTCCTCAAACCCAAAAGGGTTAATCTACAAAATGAGTTTAATTTTACAAAGATAGTATAGGGTAGAGGTAAGCCCTACACTATCTTTTTGGGTGGTATAGGGATTATGGATTAGAGCCCATCTCGGCCACTGAATGCTTATGTGGTCTTCAACAAATTATTTCCTCTGTGTGATGGTTTCTTCATCTCCTTGCTCACAGGAATATTATATTATGTTATATCCATACTATATGAAATAATATATACATAAAGCCTGAAACATAGTGCCTGAATAACATAGACATGATGATGATAATGATGACTGCATCAGGAACAGAAAGGGTGAGCAGAGCTTGGCAGTGAGCTAATTAGCAGCATTAATACTATTACAGGAAAAGTGTTACACTAAGGAAGACAGTCAGTGTGGACCTTAGAAAAGGAGGAGGGTTGGCTTTTCTGACCTCCATGAGGGGGAGGGAAAATATCGTTTCAGAGGGGACTTGCACTTTCCAAACAGTGGGGAGGTGCTCTGTCCCGTGGGATAGGGAAATATCACAACAGCCTGCGGGAAGCTAATTGCAGGACCATGGATCCACCCTCACTTGCTTGAGTTGAGATCCCCAAAGCAAAGTTTCAAGGACTAAATCATTTCTTCAGTGCCCTCAACAGTAGCACAAGCCAGGTGTGGTGGTGCACACCTGTAATCCCAGCACTCAGGGGGCTGAGGCAGGAGGATCACCATGAGTTCAAGGCCAGCCTGGGCTACATTGTAAGTTCAAGGCTAGCTTGAGCTACATAGCAAGATCCTGTCTAAGAAAAAAAAAGAACAAAACAAAAAAAGCCCCACAGTAGTACAAGTACTCTATATAATATATTCTTGATATATTGTTATGAATATTGTACTTATTAGTATGAAATATATCTCCTTATCCCTTCTAATATGCTCTGAGTTAAATTCTATTTTCTTCTGATATTAAATTTGCTACACTAGCATATTGAAGAATTTGCTATACATTTTTTGAAATTTTTGTTATATGCCAAAGATGAATGGCATCTTTCTAGCTATAATTTTATATTTGGTGTTCTGGAATCTCATGGTGATCTTCTTAGGCTTAAAATCTTCACCAAGTCTTCCATGTTGTCATAGCAAGAGATATGCTTCTGGGAACATAGACTAATGACTTATCCCTGTCACAAAATTAAGACTTCGTTGGACAGGGTATTAAACCGAGGCATAAAAGAGTAAAATAAGCCAAGGAGTAGAGGAAGGTGTACAAGGAAGACTATGAATGTGCACTGTGGGAAGATTCAGTATTTTTAAGAAGGCAATTCTACCCAGACTGATCTATAGATTCAACTCAATCCCTTCAAACGCTACCTGGGTTCTTTGCAGATACTGATAGTCTGATCCTAACATTCATGTAGACATTCAAAAGACTGAGATTAACAAAGTAATCTTGACAAGGAAAGAAAAAGTTGGAGGACTAACATAATTTTCACTGCATGGTGCCAGGACACATGGGTATCCACTGGCCAAAAAGGGAAGTGGGGCCCCTATTTGATACCATATACAAAAACTAATTCTATATGGATCAAAAACTTAAGTGTAAGAGTTTAAACTATAAATTATTAGAAGAAAACACAGATGTAAATCTTCTTGACCTTAGACTAGGTAACAGTTCCTTAAATAATACACCCAAAGCACAAGAAACCAAAGAAAAATTAATTAGTAAAAATTAGAAAAATTAATTTAAAAATTAATTAGAAAAATTAATCACCAAATTAGTAAAAACTTTCATGTTTCAAAGAACACATAAAGAAAAAATGTGAAGAGATAACCCACAAGTTGAGAAAAATTTTTTTTTCAAATAACACATAGGGATTTGTATTTATAATGTATAAAACTCTGAAACCTTAATAATAAAAAGAAACCTGGTTTTAAAAATGGGTAAAGGACCTGAGGAGATATTTGTTATGATTTAGATCTGATGTGTGTCCCCCAAAGCCTCATGTGTTTGGAAGGTGATTGGATCACGGGGGCACAGTACTCATCTTCGGATTAGTGCACTCATGAGTTCAGAGCTGACTTGCTGTTAGGAGGTGGGGCCTTTTCAGAGGCAGGTCACTGGATGTGTGACCCGGAAGAGCATATCTTATTCCCAGCTCCTCCCTCTGCCCTCTGCTTCCTGGCTGCCATGACATGAGCAGTTTTCTTCAGCCAGACCTTTTCACCATGCTGTTCCTGCCTTGGAGCCATTTCGATTGTGAATCAAAACAAACCTCTCCTCCTTTGAATTGTGTGTGTTTGTGGGCATTTGTCCCAGCAATGAGAAAAGTGACTAAGACAATGTTTCTCCACAGAAGATATATGATAAGCACATGAGAAGATGCTCAAAATCATTAACCGCCAGGGAAATGCAAATCAAAACTACTTTATTCCCACTAGGATTGCTATAATTAAAAAGATAGATAATGATACATGTTGGTAAGAATGTGGAGAAACCAGAAGCCTCATACACAGCTGGTGGAAATGTAATATGGTTTAGTTACTTTGAAGTACGTCTTGGTAGTTCCTCAAAAGATTAGATATAATGTTAGCATATAGCCCAACAATTTCACTTCTAGATATACACTAAAAACATATCCATCTAAAACAGGTAAATGAGTGTCCACAGCAGCTTATTTGTAACAGCTAAAAAGTAGAATCAGCCCAAATGAGCAAGCAAAATGAGGTGTGTCTATACAATGGAATATTGTTTGGCAATAAGAAAGCAAATATCGATGCACGCTACAACATAGCCTTGAAAATACTATGTTAAAGTGAAAGAAGCCGGTCACAAAAGACCAGATATTGTATGGTTATATTTATATGAAATGGCCAGAATAGGCAAATCCATAGAGATAGAAATTAGATTCGTGGTTGTCTAGGACTACGGGGGTTGGAAGGAAATGGTGATTGCTAATGTGTGTGGGGTTTCTTTTGAGTGATGAAACATTCTACAGTTAATCATGACGATGGCTGCAAAACTCTGTGGCTATACAACCAGCTATTGAATTGTATACTTTAAATGGATGAACTGTGCTGTGTGTGAATTATATCTCAGTAAGGCTGTTATTAAAATAAAGTCTTTAAAGGCAAGAATGACGCTAAGTCCCAGAGGAATAGGGAGTAAAACCAGCAAGATCGGGGCCATGCAGACAGAGAAGCAGTGCTAGAGGTGAGGAACTTGAGGCTGGGGCAAACCAAGGAAGTTCTAGAGCAGGATGAAGACTGAAATTTACTGCTATTAAAGCTGTTTGTTTGGCATTCAGGTGCACTGGCTCAGCTCAAATAAACAGTGAATTCGTCACTGTACTGGAGCAGCCTAACTCTGTGGCTTGTGGCTTCTCTCTTCCTTACTAACAATTTGTATTGCAGGTTCCTTCTACTCTTGCCTTCCAAGGAATAGGGAAGACACTGACATATTTCTCCATAGGCCACTAAATATTTATTGTTGGTAGCAATAGTACTAGAAGCAGGAGTAGCAGTAGTTGTATAACAGTCAACATGGAGCAGTACATGGTACCAGGCATAGTTCTAAAGTGCTTTACATAATTAACCCACTTGATTTTGCAAAATAACCCCATGGCATTAAGTGCTATCATTACCCTCGTTTTATAGGAGAGACAACTAAGGCACAGGACAGTTGGATACCTTGCCATAGGTCAGGTGCCTCGTGATAGGAGAGTATTGGATTTGGTCTGAGCTGGGAGAGCCAGGTAAAGTGATTTCATCTTCTGCCAAAGTACCACAATGGGCTGAAGGCAGCTGTGGTCTCTGGGCTACCTAAATAGCACCCAAGACTCTACGCTGCACTCCTGCAGGGCAGGGTCACTCACTGGGTGAGCCCACCCATCCCTGAGGTCCAGAGTTTCCTCTTTCCAGTGCTCAGTATGCAATTCCAGAGAATGCTGGCGTAAAGGATGAACAACATAAATGTGGCAATCTGCAGCCCCAGACTTCAGAACAGGGTGGAGACCCGATCAAGAGCCCTTGCTTATTCCTCATTCACTCCCTTGTTCACCAAGCAACATTTACAGGTGGCCTCTTACTCTACGGGGCTGGGACTAAACTGAGAGCTGCAGACAGAAGAGGCATGAAGCTCAGGCTTGCGTGGGAGGAACTCAAGGCTCAAGAGACATGGCTCAGTGCACTTACCTTCACATACTGGGGGTGGGCCTTCAAACTGCAGGGAGGTTCCAAGTTTGCAGGTGAGGATTTCATTCCCCACCAAAGTAAAGCCAGGAAGGCACCTGTAGCGGACGATGTCACCTGTCAAGACAGATCAACATGGGGATTCTCTGCAGTCTGGGCAGGGCTGCCTGGCCTTCTTAGTACCTGGAATCCACTTCTAGGCAAGACAATCAGCAGTGGGCCATGCTCTGTTCAGACCTCTCTGTCTCCAATACAGCGGCCCAAGCAATAGCTTCCCTCCCGTGGGTCAGCTTTACTGAGACCACAAATATATTCATATTCTAAGAAATTCATCCTGTCTTACATGGACTTCTCAAGATCATGCTAAGTGGAATCACAGAGGAAAATGACTTTCCTAGCTCCTCTTCCTAAGGATGGCTAAAAGAAGAGCGTATTTTGGGTGGAAACCGAGTTGACAAAATATGAATACTGTTCTTGTTGCAGGGGTCTTTGTTTCTGTCTGCATGGGGGTAGGGAGGGGCAGACATGAGCCCTGCCACCCAGTGCCCCCACTGCTGCCCATCCTGGCCCTGCCAGACCCCTGCTCATGGTCCTTGCTGGTTTGGGAGGTGGTACCTATGTTGAATTCTTCGTTCTCTGTGACGACTTCGGCATTGGGGAGGATGGTGGGAGGAGGACATTTGGTGAGCGGATAAGCTGCAAAGAAGAAAGAGCACAAGTCAGAGTAAGAGCGTTATCCTTGGGACATGCAGTCATTCACGGATCCAAATCCTCACTTTCTCATTCCCCATTCATTTGTGAAGTAGATCTTTATTAATGAGTATTTATCAACACACAGGGCAAGTTTAGCCAAGGGCTACTTTGCTTATCTTCTGTCGTCCTTTTTGTTTGTTTGCTTTTGGTGCAAAACCCAGAAACTATATTTCATAAGGAATACTAAAGGACAGAGGATCTAAGAAGAAGCCAGTGACATCCACTAGCACTGGGTGGCGGAGGGGCAGATTGCTGAGTACCTCCTTTACACTGGCACTTGTGAAGGCTGTCACCTCTAATTCTGTCACTTCTAATTCTGACAACAGCTGATCCTCTGTGAGGTGCTCCTACCCTACTCATGAGCAAGTGAGATTCAGAAAGGTGAAGCTGTTTCCCCAAGTTCACACAAGAATTAAGCAGCACAATAGGATTCGAACCCAGGTCTGGCTGCTCCCCAGTCCATCATTCTTTCCACTGCTCAGCTTCTACGTCCTGTGTGTGGCTTCCATGGGCACACACTGGGGTGAGCATGCTTCCCTTCTGACCTTTGGCCAAGCACATCTGGCCTCTGTGGACTTTCTAAACTGGAGTCAGTGCCCCTGGGCAGAGAGGCTGGTGGGGTCAGGTGCAGGATGGGGTTCCCAAGGCAAAGGTCAGTGTGGGCTTATGCTTGGCTTTCACTACCTGGCACAGTTAAGAGCTGTATATATTGGTTGGCACTGCTACCACTGCCTCTGTTGCTATTTTTTATTTCCAAAAGAACTTTAATCCCTGTTATATTCTTTAAAAATAACATTTGAATATATACGTAATGTATTGCCATTAAAAATCAGATTATTCTATTAAAACAGTAGGAAGAAAATTAAACTTGTACATTGTCTTCTCAGAAATAGATTGTTAACCACTTACCTTGAGTTCTTACAATGTTTATTCTCTGCATACAAAAATATTTTTCTTTTACCCAATTTGCATCATATGTTATATACTTTGTGTTGACAGTTGTATTTGAAGAATTTTCCCATGTAATGAATTTTCTTCAACAATGAGATTAAAATGATTTCATAGGGTTTAGTCATGCAGGTTTACCAGAAATTGTTTCACAGGTACGCTATTGTTAACTATTTAGGTTTTCAAAACTTAGCAATTTAAGATTAAACTGTGATGAAATCCTTGCATACACTGATCTTTTATGATTTTCCTCTTTTTCTTTTTAAACTAAGAATGATTGAAGTCCATGCCCTTTTAAAAGTGTTGAATGTCAGTCAGTAATCTATGCTGGAAAACAGATGCTAACTAGGACCCCTTTCCATAATACTTTAAGACAGAAACAATTATAATGCACTGTACATCTACATCAAAATCCAGAAAAAATTAAAACACCATAAAATATTT
This sequence comes from Erethizon dorsatum, assembly GCA_028451465.1. Classification (NCBI taxonomy): domain Eukaryota; kingdom Metazoa; phylum Chordata; class Mammalia; order Rodentia; family Erethizontidae; genus Erethizon; species Erethizon dorsatum. Next base: position 109,352,274 of record CM051827.1, on the reverse strand, counting down.
ACGTATATGCAGCAAACCATATACTAGAAGCTGAATACTTAAAGTATCACTTTATGATCACCCAACAATTCATACGGCTATCAAAAAACGTGGCTGGGTGCATCACAACACATGTACTTTGTGGCCTGGACCAGAAACACTTGGTGCATCATGAGAACTTTTCAGCTGTAGGACTTTAGGTGTTTTATGTTGTAAAACACTATGCAGAGACAAGGAGCAAGTATGAAGGTCACAGTGGGAATGTGTTCAGGACGGGAGTGAGGTGGACCATCCCAGTGAAGAGTTCAGTGTGACGCCTCAGCCCGAGTATCAGTATCTAAGACACATCCCCGTGGCGGATCAGAGAGCTCCTTCCCAAACATTCACAGGGGATTCCGACGTGGTGCTAACTGCAGTTGGAATGTAACTTGGGACTTTTCCTGCATATAGTTTTATCTAAAATATTGCCTTATATTTCAGGAGCCTGACTTTAATTTTTTTTTTATACAGATGTATTGGCTGAAAGGTGTCACACTGATACATAGGCTTTATGAAGTGTGGGTTTTAAAACCTAAGAGGCACTTTAGAGGCAGCCAAGTGAGTTTAGTTTTGATGTAACGTGAACCAGGAGGACTGCGCGTCCACACGATGTGTGCTTCCATTTCTCTCTCTAGGGAAATTGTTGTAACTGATGTTGTCAACAGAGGACACTTTCTCGGGCACTAGGTGTCATCATTCTTCTGTCAACCCATTTAACGGAGTGGTTTCCTGCGGAGAGCTCCCCCCAGGTCAGGCACTGTGTTCAGGCTGATGATGCAGAAATAAACAACACATACGCAGCCCTCACCCTTCTAGAACTTCAAGCCCGAGGGGAAGATAGTCATCTATCTCAATCTTTGTCAACGTGACCAACAAAATCTGGCACTTATTTTGTTTTAATTGGCATTTGGTAACTAATTAGGTTAAACATTACCGATGTATTAATGGACTTCTGCATTTCTCATTTTAAAGGTCTATTCACACCCTTTGCCCCTATTTTACTACAAATTTGAAGGACTCTACGGATAGTCAAGACTGATCTTAACCTGTTAATTACATTTTCAGCTTATTATTTGCTTAATTTTATTTATGACACTGTTTTGATTTGTGGAAATATCACCCATGAATATAATGCCTCCATTATCCAGTCACCTTCCAAACACATGAGACTTTGGGGGGGGACATTTCAGATCCAACCATAGTACCCTGGTTCAGAAAAAAAAAGAAAAGACTGTAGCTAATTGTGAATGCCCTGGGTTCTGTCCTCAGTTCTGGAAAAAAAAAATGCAGATTATAATTCACTTTTTCCATTTAATGCTTTTTGCTTTGGATTATGCAATTTTAAAAAGTGTTACTATTGTTGTGTGTGTTTTCCTGATATATCACTGGTCAATTTATTTATTTGTTTACCTGTGTTGCTGGGGATCAAACCCAGGTTCTCGAGCATGGTAGGCAAGTGCTATGCCATTGAGCTACAGCCCCATGCCCATCCTTTTATTCTAAACTGTGTTTCTTTGTTTTAGCACAGAAAATGTAGTTGAGTATCATTTAGCTAAATTTAAGACTTTCTTAAAAGTAGGGAATTGGTCTTTCTTAAGTGTAGGGAATTAGACTGTAAGAAACTTCCATTTTTCTTAATAATTGAATGATTTTCTTTTACTGCTCTATCTTATTTTGTACTTTTTATATTTTTGTTTCTAAGGAGTTGCCTTGGCTTTCTACCTTTTATATTAGGATTACATTTTATTTTTTGTTTTCTTTTAGTGATGTTGAAATATTATGCTCCATTTAAAAATAATTAATGACTATAATATAGACTTGAAGTCTTTATATCTCTAGGTACCAAAGTCAGTAATTAAATGATATCTACGGATTTGACCCTCATGAAAGACAAAGACATTCTCCTATACTTCTATCAACTTGTTAATATAAAATTATTATTTTTAATATATTAGGAATTATTATATTTACATCCTACTTTGATTTTATATTTTCAATTATTAGACTTAACTCTACACTTGGCTAGTATCAATGTTTCTCATTTGCTCTTTTCTTTTTTACATCTTCTCCATTTTGAGTTCTTGGCCCACCCCTTGGGTGATTATGTCCTTGGGTAACAGTTCAGACTGAAACTAGAGTGGCCTTATATTTAAGTTTTTGGATCACTGCAAGTGACTACCTCTTCCCTTCACATGCAAGGCTCCCAACTTCTTTTTCCCTCTACGCATCTACAGAAATGTCTATTTTATTTTCTGTACTCTAGTGGCAAAAATCAGTGTGAGGATAGCCTGGCTTTGATTCATTTGAAGGACATTTTCTCAGTCTGGATTCTAGTAGATTTCTCCTAACCTCCATCCTTATAGTTTGAAAACATGGCCATGCTGTTTTTGATTTCTCCTGGTATATAATAGTCACCTCTCTTATTCTTTATATGTGGGATTTTTTCTAATCTCAGAAAAGTTGTATTCAATTCTCTTCCGTCCACTTATCTCTTTTCTTCAAAAAATTTTTTTCCCTCTGTATATTAGGTTTTCCCCCCTGGATTCCTACTGACCAGTTTCTGTTGATGTTCAAGTCTTGTCCTTTTCCCTCCTACTGTGGACATTTTCAGGTTTTCTACTTCTCTAAATTGTTTTTCTATGGTGATGTTTTGCTGTCTGTTGATTCTCATGCTGATTTAAATTGTGCTGTTGTATTTCTTTTTAATATTAATTTTTACTATCTAGCTCTTCTTGTAGATCAGACTTTTATTTTGAACAATCACAAAAGTATAGGAAAAGCTGGAAGCATAGCACAAAACCCTTTTTTCCATGAACCATTAGAAAATAAGTAGCCAAAACAGTGCCCCATAACCCCGGAATATTTTAGTGTGCATTTCCTACCATCACCTTCTCCCATGTAACTACAAAATGACTATCAAAATTGGAAAATGGACCCTGATACATCGCTGCCATCTAATCCTCACATCCCAGGCAAGTTTTTTCACTTGTCCCAGTAAGGTCCTGAGTTGCAGAAGGACCCAGCTCAGAGTCACACCTCACGCTAATTGTCATGTCTCCTTGGTATGCTTTGGACTGCAACAGTTCCAAAGTCTTCCCTTGACCTTCATGGTTTTTATATTTTTGACAATGACATGCAGTGAGTTTATTGTATGCCCCTCAATTTAGGTTTTTCAGATGTTTCCTCTTGCTTAGATTCAGGTCGTACAGTACATCTTCGACTGGATGGTCACAGAAGGGATGCTACGTTCCTTTCTCTGTATCCTCTCAGCCAGGGTCTGATTGCTGTTTGCCCTATTTCTGATGACACCTTCTAGTATCACTTGATTAAGTGGCATCTTCCAGACATCCCCACTGTAAAGCTATTCTTCTTCCCTTTGAGTTGTTGTAAAGGAAGAAGTTTGAAACTATGTAAATATCCCGCTCTCATAAAACAATTAATTAATTAATTTATGTCTGTATGAATAGAGTGTCTTGTTTTATTCAGTAGTTTCTCATTTGTTGCTATTATTTTTGTAGTTATTTTGAGACAGGGTATTACTCTGTTGCCTAGGCTGCCCATGATCCTCTTGCTTTAGCCTCCTGAGTAGCTGGGATTACAGGCATGTGAAAACACACTGGGATTTGTTATTCTTACTATTATATTAATAACTCTAGTGTTCAAATTATCAAAACTCCTCAGTGCACTAACTCATAGGATGGTCAGTAGGAGGCCCTTCAAGCCAGCTTCTATGTCCTTTTGACACATCTCTACCATTCCTTGGGTATTTCCTTATTTTCTGCCATCAGATGCTTCTGGCTCATCTTGTACTTTCTCTGTGCCAGCCTTGAGATCAGCTATTTTTTCAAGGTGCTCTGGTCTGTTTTTAGTGGAAGATGCTATTTAGAAACCAAGATCTGGTACTACAGGTGGTCACTGCTACAAGGGGGACTCTGCTCCAAAGCTCCTTTAGTAGGGAGAGCTGAAAACCTCCCCCTTACCCTCTACATATTGAAACCCATGAGCTCACACTGATAGGTCCAATTCAAATGGTCTAACCCCATTGGGTTTATAACTTGTTTTTTCAATATTTCTAACCCTTTTTTTTGACAGTGAAAAATCTGCCTCCTACTGTCCTTACTATATTGACTTATTTGACTAATCACCCATGTGGAACTAAGTCCTGCTCTACTACCACCCTCCCTCCTCTCCCACCTAAGCTCTGACTCCCTTGTTGGATTGACCCCTATGTGATGCCCTCAGCACTCGGCTTTGGCTCCCAGGCCCAGTGCAGATGTCTGTTCATCTTGGTCGGAGCTCTGATGCCCTATGCCAGTTCCCTCCCTGTACAGGTACTGTCTTGCCCCTCACGGCCTTCTACTTCAGTACGAGGCAGCACCTCAGCGTGGACTGCCTTCTCCCTTCTGCCACCCTGGCCTTGGCCACAATGGCTCCCAATTCCTCTCACCCTGCAGGTGTGGCTACCTGCTCTGCTTTGTTCCACCTACTGCCTTTAGGACTAAATTGTTGGGCCGGTGAGATAGCCCAGTGGGGTAAGCCCCTGCCTGGCAAGCGCGAGGTCCTGAGTTCGACTCCTGGTACCCACATATGAGAAAAAAAAAGGGCCGGTGATATCACTCAGCAGCACGGGTGCCTGCTGCCGCACAAGGTCCTGAGTTCGACCCCAGGTACCCACACACACAAAAAAAGGACTGAATTGTTCAGCAAGGGAAGGGAAGAGGTTAGCTCTCCTTTTACTTATCCCTTAGCCACATCTATCTTTTCATCTTTGCTTGCTGTCTTAACATCTCACCTTTCGTTGTTATCCATGTTATCCAGACTCTTACGCTAGACTTAGATGCTTTCCAAAATTTACTTCTGTTTCCAAAATCATATAATTTTTCAAGGACATTTTCCTCTGCACTTCAAATCCTACTTTCTCTTCTTAACTTTTTAAAAATATGTTACAAAATCTTTTCATGGGTCTCCTTAAATTATCTTTTATGGGTTGGATAAAAAATATTCCCCAAAAGGTTCGTGTAAGGTAGGGCTTTTTTTGTTTGGTCTTACTATGTAGTTCAGGCTGGACTTGAACTCACTATGTAGTCCAGGCTGGCCTCTATGGAGATCCTCCTGCCTCAGCCTCCCAATAGCTGGGACTACAGGTGTGTGCCATTGTGCCTTGCCACAGGTGGGGTTTTTGGAAGGTGACCAAATCATGAGGGTGCAAGGCTTCACAGTGAATTAACTCATAGCAGAACGGGCTGTTAGAAGGTGGGGCCTAGTCGGGGGAAGTAGGTCACTGGAGGGATAACCTGGCTGGGTATATCTTGTCCATGACCCTTCCTTGCTCTCTGCTTCCTGGCTGCCATGCGGTGAGCAGCTTTCCTCCACCAGGCCTTTCTGCCATGATCCTTCTGCTTTAACATAGGCCTAAAGCAATGGAGCCAGGTGACCGCAGACTGAAACTGTGAGCCAAAATAAACCCTCCCATCTTTTTTTAATTTTTAGTACTGGGGATTGAATCCAAGCATTTCACTGAGCTATATGCCCCCCTCCCCAAGTTTAGAGACAGAGTCTTGCTAAGTCACTAAGTTGCCCAGGCTAGGTTCAAACCTGCAGTCCTCCTGCTTCAGCCTCCCGGAGTGCTGGTATTCCAGGAGTGTGCCACCATGCTCGGACCCCTTTCTACCTTTAAATTGTTTTTCTCAGTTATTTTGACAAACAGTTGACTAACACAGTATTTTTCTTCCTTTCTGCTTCTCGATCCTCAGTTACTTAGGGCTAATGTTTGCCAATAGGAAGGCAAACATTCTTTCCTCTGCCCTTGCCCATTCTAGCTTGTCTCAAATAGCACCTCTCAGACCTGTTTTCCGCAATCATTCTACAGGAAGTAGAGTTCTTTGCCTTTTTGTTTGCTAGCTAAGCCTGTCCCTTGGTTCCTTCATACTCCTGATTACAATTTGCAAAGATTTTATTGTTCACTTGCTTGTTCGCTATCCCTTTCCTCAGAGGAAGAAAGCTTTATGGGGAGTAACCATCATACAGAACAGGAAGCACAGATAGTCAATAAAGATATCAAATAGGCTCAGTCTCATCATTAACCTAAGAGTGAGATGTCATTTCATGAATCCATCAGATTGGTAAAAATTTAAAAGTCTGATAAAACCAAGTGTTTGCACAGATACACAGCCACAGGAGTACTTCCTTGGTTTCTGGGAAGAGTGTAAATTGTTATAACCACTCTGTAACATGAATTTTGCATTATCTAGTGAATCTGAATATTTGAATACTTAAAAACTTACAATTCGGGATGGATTTGTACTCTAGAGAAACTCTTACACACGTTCATAAGAAAGAATGCACAATAATGTTCATATTGTTTGAAATAAAAGAAATTGAAGGTTCATTAATAGTAGGCCAGTTAAGCAACTGTATTTTCTGGCGATGGAATACTACACAGCAAGGGAAAATGCATTAAGTCTCATACATCGGCATGAACTTTAAAAACTTAATAGTGGGGAAAAAATAAGGTCACAGAAAAATATTTGCTATGGTTTGGATGTGGTTATTTTCCCCAAAGGTCCATGTGCTAGAAGCTTGGTCATCAGTGTGGCAATGCTGAGAGGTGGTGGAAATTTTAGGAGGTGAGGCCTACTGGAAAGTGATTAGGTCGTTGGGGCTGTTGCCCTTGGAAGGCATTAATGTAACTCCTGCTGGACCCAATTAGTTCCCACGAGAGCAGGCTGGCATAGAAGAGGTGAGCCTGGCTCTGGAACCTCTCTGCTTCCTGGCTCACCACACACAGAACCTCTGTGTGTTGCTGTGATGCCATCTGCTACGAAGCCCTCACCAGGGCCTGAACCAATGGGGCTGCACATTCCAAGAACTTCAGCCTCCAAAGCCATGAGCTAAATAAAGACCCTTTATAGATCATCCAGCCTGAGAGGTTTTGTTATAGCAGCAGAAAGCAGACATTTATAGAATGAGTTCATTTATATAACGGAAGTAACACGCGAAAATTAAACAACATGTATTTTTGGAGAAAGACACATATGGAATCAAGTTATAAAGAAAAGTAAGGAAGGATTCATCCACATTTCAAGATCATGGTTAATTTTAGGGCTAGGGAAGGAGATCACACTAAGAAGAAACAGGGGCTTCTAAGGTGCTCTTTGCTTTAGGGTCAGTGACGGCACTCGTTTTAGTCTTTAAACTCCATGTACATGTGACACACACTTTGTATACATATGATATTCTCCACAACCTGTCAAAGTTCCCTGAGGTGTGGCACGGGCATCTCTTGATTGCTGCTCAGCCTGAGGGCAGTGCCATTTTCTGGAGTGCCTTGGCCTGCCCTTGGCACTGCTCCTCTCTCGCCCTAGGCCCTCGTCTACTCCTCTGGTCAGTGAGGCCTTGGACCATGGTCTGAGCTGGTTCCTGAGGACTGTTTTCATCTATTCAGGCTGCTATAACTAATTACCACAGAGTGGTAGCTTACAAGCAATAGGAATTTACTTCTAACAATTCTGGAAGCTGGGAAGTCCAAAAGGTGTTGGCAAATTCATTGTCTGCTGCGGGCCTCATATAGGCTCACGTCTTTTCACCGTGACCTGACATTAAGGAACTGGCAAATGAGCTCCCTCAGGCCTCTTCTGTAAGGGCATCAATTTCATTCATTCATATGCTCTACTCTGATGATATGGTTACCTCCCAAAGACCTCACCTCCTAATACCATCTTGAGGGTTAAGATTTCAAAATATGAATTTTAGGAGAACACACTCAGACCATATCAAGGGTCTTTTCTGGGAGGAAGAACTCAGCGCCCAGGACACACTTAGAAGCAAGTGCCCTTATGAGGGACCTAGGATAACTGCAGGGAAGGTGGCCTGGGGTTGTGCAAAGTCTACTTCACCTGGTCCTGGCAGAGGTGAGGGCTTAGGAATAGGGACAAGCAGAGGAACAAAAGATCTGGCCTGGCAAGGTAGTATTACATCGGGCTGCCAATATCTAAATATTGTGTTAACTCTATGAGATTGGGTACTGATGTTATTCTGTTTCCGTGGATAACAAAATTGAATCTCGGGTGAAACGAGAGACCCAAGGTCACACAGCTCATGTGTAGCAGCGTCAGGATTTGAACCCAAGGTTCTGACTTTGGAGTCCGCATTCTGTTACTCTAGGGGAAAGTCATAGTGAGTTGAAATGAATTGCCTCAAAGCCTGGGTCCATTACTGGGGGAATAAGCATGTCTAACTGGAGTACTGAGGTCAACAGTGAGGGCAGAGTCTTGTCTCCATTCCCCACTCACTCTGGGCTTTAGCTTCTGTCTGTGGCCTTTACATTATTGTTTCCGGCTCTTCTCCACCACTGCCTCTTCCATGGGCTTGGGCTGAATGTGTTTAAGTTTCTCTAAGTCCATGTGCGATGACCACGCACTGTACAGTCCCACCAGAACAGATTCTGCAGAACTGAAAAGACCTGAGTATGGTTCCTGATTCTGTTCACGTGTTCTGGGCAAATCCTGGAAACTTCCTTTGTCTCTGTCTCCTCATTTATACGATAGGGGTAATAATGTCTATCTCATATCTCCAGAAGTTCTAGAGGCCACAAACTCCAAGCCCTTTATAGTACAGAAGAAGAAATGCAAGTGTCAAGCAGGGGAGAGTCACACAGTCACACACACCCAGCCCACAGTGAAACCAGGAATAAAATCCAGCTTTCCTGACTTCCAGTTCAAATATGTGCAAGGCTCTGTAAATTGTAAACATGGAGATCATTCCATAGAAGGTACAAGCCCATAGAGAAATTCCGACTTTTCTAGGTGGTATCTGCTTAACATGCATCAGAAAATATCAAGCTCCGTGACTAAATTTGGACTCTTAGAAGGAACAGGCGGCCATGAGTGCGAACCCACTCGATCTGTGCATGTGTATCCTCCCTGAAACTACTCTGCCTTCACTTGTGCCCAAGAACAGAGTATTCCTGGCAAAGTCAGTAGAGGCCTTGGATCTCTTTAGAGGGGTCTGTCCTCTAGGAAGTGCTAAGTGACCAGATGGGAAACAGGTAAATGGCCAAGTCAGCTTGTGAGCTAATGTGTCTGACGAAGCCTGGTCTTGTCACCCAGGATCAGCCTCACGTGCCTCTGTCCCCGCAGTGTTACAAGGAGGACCTGCATCGGGAGCTGGGAGCGCTCATGTAGGCTAGTCCTTTCTCTTATCCTTGGGGACTCTGAGGCTCAGAGAGGCTATCCACTTACTCAAAGTCACACAACTAGTGAATGATGGAGACAGGAGTCAAGTCCAGCCTTGACTCGGGAGCCTGCCCTTCCCCCCAGGTCAAGCTGCCACACTGACCAGAGAAGGCGATGGCGAAGATCCCACCTGTGGCCACATCATGGTGGAACTTGAGCAGGACCTGGTTGGTTGAGCTGTGCACTGTTTTCTTGGCCAAGCTTCGGGTGAAGACTCCAAGCTGTGGAGATGTCTGCTGTGGACCATCCCTGTGTGTAGGAAAGAAGGTTCTAGCATGTCACCAGTCATTGTGGCTGCACCTCCCCCTAGTGCCATTAATGGCCATAAGGGAGACCTGAGCAGGTAGCTGTGACTCCTCTTGCACCCAACACATTTTCCCCAGTGCCCTGAATAACTCTCTCGGACCTCTTTCAGCTTCATCTTCCAGCAGGGTCATTGGAATGGGCGAGACTCAGTCATACAAACTCATTCACCTGATCTTCCCCAGGCCAGCCCTGTCCATGGGTGCAATGCAGACACCATGGAGCAGGGCTGAGGTTCTTATCACAGGTCCTTTCAGTCTGAGGCAGCCCGAGGACAGGTCTGAGGAATTGGTATAGGAATCTCCTGTGCTATCCATGCAGCCCCATTTCCTTATCCTCCAAGCAAAGAGACACACTCCTGTTGCCTTTCTAGGCAAAGGCTTTCTTCCCTGGAACCATATCTAGCCCATCACATCTGTTCTTAGGCATCCATTATAAATTTAGCAGGAAACGAACCCAGGAAAGTCTGGTTACAGTTATACAACTTGGAAATTATGGAAAAGAATCCCACTTCCCCCTGATAGTTCTCAGATTGGCACTAACCTCCAAACAAAATTACTTTAAAATTACTTTATATCTTTGTCAAAGACAGTAGTTTGGGGGAAAAAAAAAAAAACCCTGCCTAGGAAACTGTACTTATCAACTAATAATTTGTATTCTCATTTTAAAATCAACTCAAGTTATATTTTATATAACGATATGACTCAGTGCTGAGCTGTCCAGTTCAGAAACCACTAGCACACTTAAATTCATTAAAATTAAGTAAAATGTAAAACTCAGCTCCTCAGTCACTCTAGTCCCATCCATGTGCTCAGTGGCACGTGTCTGGTGGCTACTATGTTGTACAGTATGGACAGAGGACGTTTTCATCAGAGCAGAAAGTTCTGTTGGACAGTACTGGCTCAGCCTGGTATTACCACAGGGACTTCACACAATTCCACCCCAAGCCTCTTCCATTAGTCTGGTTAGCTTATCTCAGGTACTTGTAGAATGTTGGGTACATGAGTTCTAGAAATACCGAGGAAAGCCTGTGCATCCACACCCACTCTTATCCACACAGCCACTGGCCCCAGGTGGGGAGCCCATACCTCCCAGCCCTCACCCTTCAAAGAGTCATAATGGTTAACTGGAGCTGAGCCTTAACCCAGTATGGAGCAACTTTAATGCTCCTTTGTAATTGCCTGTTGATGTGGCACCTGGCCCTACCAGACGGTGATGAAGTCTCCAGAGGGCTCTGTCTGCAGCAGGCTGAGGTTGAGGCGAACACCATGACCAATGGGCACAGTGATCAACCATACACAGTCCTGGGAGCTGGAGTATGGACTGGGGTACCCAGGGGAGTACACGGTGCCATTGGAAGAGGTGATGTTCCCGCCACAAGGGACTGCCAGGGAGGAAACAAACAGACAGATGAGAACTCAGATGACTTCCTAACATACCCCAGGTCCCAGCATCCTGCCAGGGAAGTTAGTTGGGGTGAGGGAGAGGGGCCTGGGCTGAGAATAGCTGTGCCTGGCTCCACCCAGCAGACCAACACCTCACACCCTGTCTGGCTCTCCAGCATTACTATAGGTGCCTCTGTGGGCCTCTTTGTCCTCTTTCTCATAGAAGAGCCTTGCCAAGAAGGAAGGGCACACAAAAGCTACCCTCTTTCTTTCTAGAAAAGGGGAGGAGCAGATGTTAGAGTCAGGACTGCAGTACTTTTGCTGGGAAGAGCTGAGAGATTATGAAAATTGTTCTCTTTCTTGGGTTTGTTCTTTCTAGAATGGTACTTTTGGTCTTGACTTATAGTTGATGATTTTTGTGGTGAGGCCAAAGTTGGGTTCAAATTCCAGTTAAATTAATTACTGACTAGATAATCTTGGACAAGTAGCTCAGTCTCTCTGAGTCTCTATTCTTCAAATGTAAAATGGGCCTAAGAATATGCCCTCACAGGATTGCAGTAGCAACTAGGTTTTTTTTTTTTTTTTGGTGGGTACCGGAGGTCAACCTCAGGACCCCGCGCGCCAGCAGGTGCCCGTGCCGCTGAGCGATATCACCGGCCCCTTTTTTGTATGTGGGTTCCGGGAGTCGAACTCGGGCCCTCGCGCTTGCCAGGCAGGCGCTTATGCCGCTGAGCCATCTCACCGGCCCAGCAACTAGGTTTAACGATGCATGTGAAATGTTTAGCCCAGGGCAGGGGTTGCAGCTCAGTGGTAGAGTGCCTGCCTACTCTACAATAAATAAGTGTTTGGCCCAGTATCTTGCCTATAGAGGCACACACTACATAGATATGATCCTCTTTCCTTATCTTCCTATTCCCCAGAAGCAGCACCCAATTTTAGACTCACTCTGACCTAGGCTTTAGGCAGGGGATGAAGAGGCGTGAAGCCTCCATGGTATTCAGACTCAGTTAACAGGGAAGAAAATGAACAGAGATGCGGGGCAAAAAATGCTCCAAATACCCTGGTCCACAGTAATGAGTGTTTCTAGCTGATGTGGGGCATCAAGCAAGCACATGGAGGGGGCAAATCAGACAGGAAAAATAATCCCAAATGGCTCCAGGCAGAGGACAGGACTCCTGCGGGCACAAATATATCCTGAAAGTGTGCACAAAAGCACAGCACCCCTCCATATATGGAGAAAAGGTACTCAGTGCCAGGCGAGGCCTGGGAGACAGTGGGGAGCTGGACTCTAAGGTTCTGTCTGCTGGGACACAGCCAAGAACACCTAGGTACAGGGTGGGGCGAGTCATCAACGGGAATGCCAAAGCATGTTGGGGGAGCCCCATCTGAACCCATGAGAGCAGAGAAGGGTTTCTGGTAGGATTCACACAGGACTCAGGCCTGAGGGAGATGAGGGCTAAGTAGGTGAGATAGGAGAGAGGAATGTTGCCCAAGGAAGAAACAACGTGCACCAAGAACCAGAGGCAAGAAAACATGGCACACTGGAAACACGGAAAGCATTTCACTTAGCTGGGGCACCCTATCTGTGAGAGGGGAGGATGTTGAGAGGCAAGCAGTGACCAGGCCACACTACTTCAGGGGCTGAAAGATGAGGGTGCTGTGATGTCTTTGGAGTAGGGGAGTGTCAGGAATACGTGATGGTCTCAAAGTCTCACTCGCTGTCTGGTGAAGAATGCAGTGAGTGTTCCAGGTGGCTCACTGGGGAGTGAAGTCAGACCAGTGAGGAGGTCCATCCTATTGGTGGCCCAGGTTAAAGTGGATGCCCTGGGTAGAAAGAGGTAGATGAAATACAGCTAGGATGTAGAAATCAGGACTTGGTGCATATGGGAGAGAAGAAAAAGGGAGGGTATGTGTATTAAGGGCTGAGTAACCAGGGGCCAGTTATGTCTGTCACCAGATGGGGATTTCAGTTTGATGGCAGAAAGATGATAAATTCAATTTTGCACAAGTTAGGATTTAGATGCCTCTGACCGAGGTGAAGATATTCAGTAGGCAATTGGATATACAGATGTGGCTGTCAGTAAAGAGATAAAGGTTGCAGGTTAAGATGCCATTTAGGGATGTGGGAGTGGAAGAGAGAAGGAAGATAGTCTAGAACAGCGATGGGGAACCTTTTAGAGATAACAAACAGCCAGCCACAGCACGCGTGCCATAGGTTCGCCATCACTGGTCTAGAAAAAAACTCCCCAAATAACACCATTTAAGGGGCAAAGAAGAGATGGCCATAGAAGCTGGTAGGAAGGTGGTGGAAAAGCAAGAGAATACGGTGCCAAAGAGACTAAGGGAAACAGCTTCTCAGGAGGTAGAGAGCTTCTGGCTCAGAGAGGAGACTGAGAAAGAGCTGCTCTTTTCTCTCTCTCATGACGTCATAAAAAGACAGAGTAAGAAGGGAATCAAGGGAACAAAGTCCATGACAAAGCTTGTCACATAGCATGTGACCCCCTAGCAATTCCACAGTGATCAATTATGCACAGGATAGTTTGGGGAAACTAACGGGAGTTTTATAGTTTTAGAAATGATGGCTCATGTCCCAACAGCAGGACAGCTCGGTGCTGCAAACAAGTTTTCTTTCTCTCTGGAGAGCTAATCCGGAGAATTCACGGTCTGAGCCACCTGTGGAGTCCCCCAGATTTCAGGGAATGCCTGTTTTACTAAGGAAGAAACTGAAGCTCCGATAGGCAAGGAATGGAGCCTAGGTTGTTGGATGCCACAGCTATGGACTTTCTCCTGGGTTACTGCCCCTACTTTCTGTCTCAAGATAAATTCCAGCTTCTCTTCTAGGAAAATGCTTGGCTGGCAGAGTAAAAAGGGAAATAAAATGAAACAGCAGTGTGCAGAAGGGGATAGAGGCAGCAAAGCCTCTTGGTTATCTTCATGCTGGTCTGGTTTAAGACTAAGACCCTAGAAAGTGCCAATTTCAGCTCCCTGATATTGTCAATCCAGCTCTCTCTAGATACATGTGGGAAGAGAATTATGGGGGGCAGTAAAGGAGGGAACAATAGAGCTCTTAGAAAGAGGGCTCATTTTCTTTTCCCTTTGGGAAGATGCCACAATTAACTCTACCTTTTACCCCTCAGCATACCACTGCGTTCTACATCCTCATGTGGCTTCCATCAGGTTAGCTCTTCCCAAGGGTTGGATCTGTCTTTTGCTTGGCTATGGCCAGGCCACATCTCCATCAGATTCTCCTTAGTGCTGGCTCAGGGCTCTGTTACCTAGGGGACTCTCCCTGTCTAGGATGGGTGACACCTACATGAAAGGATGATGGACCAGGTTTCAACTGGACTTCCCAGTACTGGTGATCCCATGGAGAAGAGAGGAATGTGGAATGTGGGGCTGCTCTGTCTCTGTCTCTGTGACCACCCCAGGAAGGATCACCAGTATGGAGGGACATACCTTCACACCTGGGTAGGGGGTGGTCCCAGTTCCGGTTGGTGCCATGTTGACATGTAAGGACAGGGTGGCCAATCAGTTGATATCCTGAGAGGCACTCAAAGGTCACTGATTGTCCAACATTGTAGCCAGCTCCCCTCACAATGCCATTTGCAAAGGGCTCTGGATCTGGGCACTCTTGAAGTTCATAGGCTGGAAAAAGATTGGGAGAAAAGGTCACTTTATTTTCTCTGGCTATTTTCTTCTCAATGAGAATATATTGGTGCAGCATCAGGTCTTGGACTCAGCTAGACCTTTGTCACTCACTAGGTGTTGGCTTTGGGTAAGTTCTATAATTTCTCTATGCCTTCCATTTCTTATTTGTTAAATGCTTATCATGAGGACTAAGTAGGTTAGCATAGGTACAGCCCTTTGCACAGCACTGGCACATGGGCAGAGCTCAATAAATATTACTTAATATTAGTATTTCCATGGGAAAAGAGGATCCAGGAAGATATTGCTAGGTTGAAGTGCCATCAATGCCTGTTTGTTTCCAGGCATTGGCCCGGGCACTTTCATGTCGCTTCTCTCATTTAGGTGATCAATATCACAAACTCAGGAAGCAGTGAGGTGAGGATGCAAATAGGGTTTTCGAGTTCTGAGAATTAGAATCTATGAGGATGGGCCGGTGAGATAGTTCAGTGGCATAAGCACCTGCCTGGCAAGCACAAGGTCCTGAGTTCGACTCCTGGTACCCACCAAAAAAAAAAAAAATCTATGAGGAAGGAAGAAATCTGGTAGGCATGAGCCAAACCTGTAGCAAGGACAAAAACCTTCCAGAGAGACTGGCTGGGCCCCGAGTGAATGTGTGACTGTTACACAAGCAAATCCCTCCACAGACCAGGAAAGCTGCCCCCTGAGAATGTGTGGGCCTGACTCAGAAGAAGATGTCTTCGCAGGAATAGCCGAGGGATTTGCTGAGCACGGGCCACAGAGCAAAGCATTCAACTAATTGGGTCCACAGGACAAAGAACATTCTCTGTGGCAGTAATTGGGCCCATTCTACAAAGGAAATCAGTAGTGGAAGGGATGGAATGTTCCCACAGGGGAAACTCTCTGTGGAAGTAGCTGAAACCAGATAAATGCTCCATGGAAGTGGATGCACTCATCACACATAATAACAATATAAACAGCGACGGCCTCAAAGCCTTTTCTTACGCACCCCTCTGCAATGGTGGCTGTGTCCCGTGTTTCCATTCAACATTAGAGAGGGAATTCTTAGTGGGAAGACCTGGGCAGGTTTCACTAGAAATCACTGAGGTAACTGGTGTGTTAAAGAACTGAGCAGCCACAGCGGGTGTGGGTGGCTGCAGAGACAGGGCCCTGTCAGCAGAGGGGGTGGGACCATCTGGCCATGAAGTCTTGGAGGAGGTGGGGAGCTCCACAGGCACCATTAGGACCATGGCACATGGGGAATAGAGGGCGTGTAACTAGGAGGGGAACATCCAGGCAAGTCCTGAAGGTGAAATGTGAGTGGATGAGTGGGTCTGTTGCAGAGCAGAGGTCCCTGTGGACATCGCTGAGCCTCTCATGCAGTCAGGCCGATCTCAGAAGGCATAGTCAGAACCCCCCTGCCACAGGGAAAGTCCTCTGAGGAAAGGTGGGAACCTCAGGCATGTGAAGCCTCATTGGGAGCAGCAGACACGTCACAGAGGGAAATGCTGACCACACTGTTGACGTGTCAAGCCTCAGAGGGCCAGCTGGCCCCTGTGCCAGGCAGGTTCAGCAGGAGGCTTCCCAAAGGAAGGTAGAGGCTGGCAGGGGTGGGGTCATCTGAGGCAGGGGCAGGGCTCCGTGGGAGTAGTTAAGTTTCTTGGGGGTAGAGGTGTGTGCGTGGGGGGTCAGTGGAGAATCTGAGGTTACCACCGAAGGACAATCTTCACAAAGAAAGTGGGTTTATCACACCAGGAGTGAGTTCTCCTGGTGTCCCATCTGAAGGACTTAGTGGGTGGACGGTGCCTGTCTGGTGTTAAAGGCATGGGGTAGGCCCAGAGTAGCTATTCCTGTTACAGTGGTGGCATTGCTGGTACACACTTAGATCTGTCAGGAGAAGCTTCAGCGAGAGAGTACTTGGGTGAGACTGTGTCTCCTGTATATTCACAGGTTGAAGTCTTAACCCCTAACATCTGAGTGTGCTGTCATTGCACAACAGGACCTTTCCTATCATACCTAAAATAAAATGAGATCACTAGTGTGGGCTCTAATCTAATGGGAGAGGTGTCTTTCTAAACAAGGGAAATTTGAGGAACCTCAATACTTTCAATGGAAAACATAATGGCTCTCTAACTTGCATTTCTAACAACAGTATGTAAGGTCTCTTTTTGTTCCTTGTCTTCATCAACATATAAGAGAAGGTTTCGAGTGTTACCACCGCAAAGAAAGGATAAATGTTTAAGGTGATGGATATGCTACCTACCCGGATATGATCTCACACAATGTATCAGAACATCACATTGTACCCCATAAATGTGTATAATTATTATGTCAGTCAAAATGGGGGTGAGGATGGAGGCAGAGACACAGGGAGAACACCAGTGAAGACGAAGCCAGAAGCAGCACTGTCCAATGGGGCCCAGCTTCTCTGGAGGCCCCCACTGGTGACAAGCCCAGCTATGCCCTCTGAAGTTCTCCCAGACAGACACGACCATTCCAAGGAGGGATCTCCTATATAACAGGCCCAACTGTGCCCACCTCATGGGACACCCTGTAAGGCTTTCCCTGAATGAGAAGCCCAGTCCTCACTCAATGTTCCTCTCTTACAAGGGATGAGCTCCAGGCCATACTTATAAAAAAGCCAGGTCTCAGAAAATGAGGCATGGTACTCTTTATACAGAGAACTTTGTAAAACATTACATATTCTTCCCCGGTACATATAACATATTGTACATTGAGGCAGAAAAATGTCTGGGAAGATCACATCAAAACAATAGTGGCTGCTTCTGGGGAATAATCATGGGTTTGGAAGCCAGAGTCAAAGACAGCTTTGGCCTCCCCTGTAATGTCTTTTTTCTTTTCCTTTCTTTTCTTTTTCTTTAACAAGGTGATTGTGTTGGTGAATTGTTTGTGTAATTAAAAATTAACTTTGAAGAAGAAAATTGTAAAAAAAAGAGTATAGTATGATCCAGTTTTGCTAAAAATATAATAGTATAGCTACAATATATAGATAGATAGATAGATAGATAGATAGATAGATAAATAGATAGAAAAATGGAGAAATATATATTGAATTGTTAAAAGTTGATACCTCTTCATAGGCTAGTGATAGGTGAGATTATAAGAGATGTGTGCTATAGCTTGAATGTTTGTGCTGCCCCAAAATTTACACCCCGAAACCTAATCCCCAGTGTGAGAGTGCTTGGAGGTGGGTCTTGGGAGGTCTTCGCTCAGGAATGGTATTACTGTCCTTATAAAGAAGGCCTCAGAGAGCACCTTTGCCCCCTCTACCAAATGAAGACACAGTGAGAAAGTGCTATCCCTGATGCAGGAGGCAGGCCCTCACCAGACATGGCTTTTGTCAGAACCTTGGCCTTAGACTTCTAGCCTCCAGAACTGCAAGAAGCAGATTTCATTGTTTATAAGCCACCCAGTTTATGATATTTTCTTATAGCCTGCTGAGCAGACTAACACAAAATGTGTTCGCAAAAAGATCTGTAATATTTTACCTTTTTTAATAAGTATGTACTAATATTAGAAACTATCTGAGAATGTAGGAGAAAGTCAGAGGAAGAATTTGGGAAAGGGATTAGAACAAAGGGTTCAGTCAGTTACACTTAGGTAGGCATCCGAGGGAGAGTCTAGGCTTACACAGGGCTGCTGTAGCGTACAGCTGCACAGGTCGGGCACAATCTCCACGGCTGGGGAGGAGCCCGAGTCAGAGTGGCAGAGTGGACGGGGCCTTTCTAGGGAAAGTTCCCCAGGAGGAGTGTGGATTTGTCAAAAGGTTTCACCTGAGGAAGTGCAGCCTCTATGAGCACGGTTTGGCCTCATACAGGAAACACAGCGCACTGTGCATGGCTCGTGGGGCAGTCAGGAGTGTCGCCTGAATCCTCCATTCTGTGCTAGGTGGAGCTGTGATGAGAGTCATCGGGTCTGACCCACAGCAGCAATACAGCATTTCAAGCCCGACGGTGAGTGGCTGGCTGGACAGTCCAGGAGCCCTGAGAAGGAGCCAATGGGCTGCTTCTCCAGGGAAAGCTGCTGGCTGTCGGGTCTGGACATTTGTGGGGCCTCAGAAGGTGCCGTGGGGAAGTCTGCGGAAGTACTGAAGCTGTCAAACCATGTTAGGTAGCCTGAGGGCCAGAGAGATGTCATCCACAGGAAGCCTTCACTCATAGCCTGTGCCCTGCTCCTTGCCCCTTTGCTACCCCCTCTACCCCCCATGGAAAGCTGGGAAGTTGGATAGTTGTGGGTAAGAAATGGGGGTGCTCCTGTCCTTACCCTGATACTCCAGCTTGAATCCTGGCCGGTTCTGGGAGTGGTCACTGTGGAAATACACGGTGGTCTCGTGGGACGTGGAGAGCAGGGAGCTCGGCAACTCACTTCCACTGAATCTGCCCATCATGCGGCTGGTCTCGTAAGGGCCATTCCGAATTTCTATGAAGTCATGATTTGGCTCAGTGGAGAAGTTCACGAACTGGATATGAGCTCCTGGAAGCAAGGTAGAGGCAGACAGTGCCCAAAGCCACACAGTCCTGCTGCAAGTGTGTCGCCCATGACAGCAGCTTCTGCCAGAGCCCAGAGTTCTCACCACTCACTTCCTGCCCATCCAACCAGGGCTCCTAGGACACGCTTTGAAAGTGCCAAACCAGCCCCTTCTGCCTTCCAGCAGGGCCAAAAGTCTATGATTCATTCAAAAGTAAAGGCATCAATCACCTCAAGTCTCCATTCTGAGTTTATTTTATTCAATTGAAAGCAATATTCAGGGTTAACACTTGGTTTAATTTGAGTTATGTGTCTACAATATTAACATAATTTCACTAAAATGGACTTTTTTCTTAAAAATAACAACCCCCACACTTATCCAAAAGGCCTGACCTTTAATACTGATGTTTTCTAGAACCTCTAAGATGATTCAGAAACATGAGGCTTGGAAGTATACATTATCCATTTGTTCCACGGAGAAGCAAAATGAAGTTACACTTTGGATCTTAGTGGGTTAATCAAGATCTCCTAGCAACATGACAGGTTAAATGGATCTAATTAAGCCCTTAATGTACATATTTATACACGTTACAGTGGTGCCTCGGTTCACGAACTTGATTCTTTCCATGATTCTGGTCGCAAAACAAATTGGACCAGAACTGAATCAAATTCAATGGTTAGGTTCAATGTCAGCCTTATGGGGAAATCTGATTTGGTTCTTGACCTGCAGCAGTTTGGTTTGTGACCAGAATCGCAGAGAGAATTGAGTTTGTGAACAGAGGTACCACTGTATATATGGCGGTGGGAACATTGATATTTGTTTACTGATGAGATTTTTCAAAATAAGATTATGATGGAAAATGCCACAGAAGAAATCTATTTAGTGAGCATAGGACAATTTCCAAAATATATTGTTAATCGTGAAAATCAGGTTGCAAAATTGTATGTAGAATACAATTCTAACTGTTCTATTGAAAAACTTGGAATAATATTCCTTCGGTACTCATATTAACTGAGTATTTGCCACACATTAGCTTCACGCTAGGCATCACACAGGATGGCTAAGGTCAGAAGGTCCCTGTCTTTGTGGGTGTCACAGTCTAAGGGTGGCGGACTAAACTAAGCCATTACTGATTATCTCTGCACAATGGGATTACAGACGGAGTTTGATTCTTTAAATGTGCTTATCTGTACTTTCTAATTTGCTTAGAATGTGTACCTTTGTGTAATTGTCTTTGGATCTGTGCACCTGACTACATAGCAAATAAAGACCTGGCATACAATGTTGAAGACCCTTCGTCTCCTGCCTCTCCTCTCCCCTCCTTTCCTCCACAGAAGCAGTCGCCATCACGAATTTGAAAGATACCCTTCCAGTTCGACTTTAGATTTTTAAATTTATGTCTGGGCTTATGTGCTTCAAATATTTACATAAATGATATTATGTTGTACTTACCATTGTTAAACTTCTTTTCACTCAATATCGTGTTTTTCAAGGTCAATCCATGTTAATGCATACAAACAGAATTTATTCACTTTACATACGAAGCAATTCAATCTTGTGAATTCCTCAACCACACAATTCACTCTCTTTCTAAGGAACATTTAGATTGCTTCCAAACACTTGTGAACCTGTGCTTTCCTTTCTGCAGCCCATGCGCTCTCCCACACTGAAGAGAGCAGTGGCTTGTGCACCCAGGAATCTCGAGGTAAGAACTGGCCTGTTCTCGCCATCTGGTGGCAGCAGAACGTACGCGCAGAGGCTCTTTACATGCTGAAACCCAGCGTGGGATCAGACAAGGTACTGGAATGCAACATTCACTGGAAAGTGAGGAATCCTGGCCTGTGTGACTGGACCTGCAGCAGTCTCAGTCCTCAGAGCTTGAATAAGAACTAAGACTTAGAGCGTCCTGGTGGCCAAACATAAGGGCTCACAGAGAACAGCATCCCATTTAAACTTCAGTTGCCTTTGCATGCTGACCTCTTCCCACCTCTGTCATCCAAGTTTCTGCACCAGGCCTGAATGCAAAGTGACAGGGGCTTCAAGACCCTTTTTCCTCAATGTTTCAAAATCTGGAGTCTCCCAAGCCTGCCAGCTGTTTCCACTTTGCACCCAGTTTCCTTTAGAAGATGGTACTAAATAGAAGACTCCGTCCTTTGAAGGGTCACCAGCCTCTCTCCTCCCCTCCAGCTAGGTTTACAGAAGCCCAGTTAGACCACTTCCTCTAATCAGAAGTCCCACTCTGGGCTGAATGTTAAATGATAAAATAAGCAATCTTCATATCTGAGGATAACCTCCTTAGGACATTTTTCTCTTGGAAGCAGAGCAATGACTTAGGCAAGATCAGTCTCCTCAGGTCCACGGCAGCACCTCCAACCTTTATCCCTTCAACAGATATTTGGGGTATAATTATATTCCTAGCAATTAAAATTTGTGTCCAGATTAATGTCCTCCACACCAAACAACCCCCATACCTGCATACTCCATGTCCTTCTGCCTGGAAAAAAAATTTATTTCCCAATTTCTAGGCCAGCTAAAATGTGCCTTTGAAGAATGCAAACTTAATTTCATATTGACCCTGGCTCAATTTAATTACAATGATAAATCTGATGTGGGAGTTCAAAGCACAACTTGAGATCTGGTCTTGGTAAAATAGATTGTGTTTTTCTTTTTTAAACATCCTTGGGTAATTTCTCATTCCATATCCTTGGATTTTAACTCACTACTCAAATGATAATCATGGCAACCCCTAAGATTTGTCCTCCCTATGCTTTCATCTCTGCCAGTCTTAACTGACCCTTGGGACTGTGTAAGAGGCAATAGGTGAAGAATAGAGAAGCGGAACGCTGGACTGACTTGGCCACTGAGACTGGACAGAGAGTTGTTTTAGCCAAGGAGGCTGCAGAGACTTACCAAAGCCCACAGGCAGTGCTATCTTCCAGGAGCAGTCCATGTTACTGGGGTAGTTGCCTGGGAAGCCGGGGCTCAGGATCACCCCCTCCATCTCCTCCACTGCTCCCCCACACTGCGCTGTGACAATGAGATGAGACGGGGGTTAGGACAACATCTAAGAGAAAGTACAGAGCCATGCTGATGTTTGGAATCTCCCTGACAACAGCCATCTTAAACTTCCTGAGTCGTAAACCCCTTTGGGAATCCAAAGGAATTTCCCTAAAAACTGCACACACGGGCAAAACCAAGTACATGTATCCAGGAAAGAAAGCACATCCTGAGATGGCTGCAAGTCCACAAACCCAAATTCTGGACTCTTGACCTTGAATAAACCCTTCACAGGTCAGTGGCCTTTTCATGGATGTGCAGGAAAAGTAACAGTGGTCTGCTCCAAGAGAAGTCTGACCATATCTCATGCCTACCTCTCCCTGCTGCCCAGTCCACTCTTCCAAGATTGCAGAAAAAGGACAAAGAAAGAGGAGGGGAACAGCTTGCACTGTGTTCCCACTCTGCCAGGTACCATTCCAGACTCTTTCCAAATATATCTTCCATGGGACAGAGTGATTGGAAGGTGAGCCCACCATCAGAAAAGTGCATGTGATTAGCACCCCGTGGGAGCCAACCACCAGGCCATGTGAGAGTCAGTGATCCCGGGAGGGCCTAGGGACATCTGGTTTCATGGTCATCTGACAACAGCGGCAGGGCTGGGGCTCAACTGCAGCTTGGTCAGTCGACTGGGTGTCTTTCACGCCTTGTGAGGACAGTTTGTAAGAGCAGAAGGGTTGGCCAGTCAGGGGGTCCAGGGAAGGTCATTGAGGAGGAGAGCCAAGGTCCAGGGAGGTGCTTTCCAGGAAGGGGTGACTCAGATACACCCGTGAATGGATTAGTGTAACCACCTGGGTTGAAATCTCCACCTCACTTTCCATGGGACTGTGGGCAAATCCTAAACCCTTCCGAACCTCAGTTTCCCCCAGATACAAAAATGGAGCTAACAACAGCACCTATCCTTCAGTGTTGTTATGAAGGTACTGGAAAGGACTGCAGCTCCCTTGGAACAGGGCTGGTGTACACAGTAAACCTATTGCCAATAGCAGCTGCTGGTGATATATTAACATGGTTTCCTTGGCCAGGTCCTTGTGGTATATACTGCGGGCAGTGCCAGTCATATTTTGACCTGCTGTGCACACCAAGGAAATCACAGAAACGATTCCCTCAGCTCATCTCCCTTCTTATCCCAAGGTCAGCCTTGTGTGTGGGGGGTACTTTATAGTCATAGAACCTTAGCTTTCCATTCTGACTGTACCACCTTCTCTCAATCCACAAAGACTTAGACTTTCAGCTGAGGATAACGATCCCTCCCCTGAAGAGCTGTCATGGGGAAACATAGACTATCAAGCCTGGCACATAGCAGATACTCAATAAAAAAGTTCATTTCCTCCATGCCTGACCTCACCAGAGATCTCCAAGCGTAGTGACCCCTTTTCTTTTACCCACTGATCTTATCATTATTGCTCAGCACAGGTTGAGCAATGAAACCAAGCCAATTTCTTGTTTCATGTGTGACCCTCTGTGTTGATTAGCAGATTTATCTGTCCTATAACAAGTCATAGGGAAAGCCTGAAGTGCCTGCAAATTTTATCATTTGGGGCCTGGTTGGTTGGACACCTGGTTCTTGTTGTCTGGAATCGCAATGGCCGTCATAACATTTTCAAGTGGGCAAACCTCTTGTAATTTTTCACTTGGTGTGCAGAGGGTTCCATAAGTCATGACAGCTTGGAATAAGAGTTAGAAATTATAAAAACATCAGTCTAAAACTACTGATGGGGAACAGATCCAGGGCATCAAACTTTCTTCTAACTTGAACTCGAACTCTGCAATATTCCACTGAACTCAAATTCCTAGAGAATGGATTTGCATGGGCTGAACATTCTGGGTTCTCTTACCAATACAGAGCGGAGGAGGGTAGTTCCATCGCCGCACGGTTCCAGGCATGCAGGAGATGTGGGCGTGGCCCTGGAGGAATCAGGAACAGGGTTGGGGTATTGGCCCCTGTGGGCACAATCCTCTGTACAACCCAGAACAGGCCTCGTTCAGGGCCTTGAGTTAAGGAATGAGATATGCAAAGATACATAGGTCCACTGTGGGACCGAGGACTGTGGGGGGAGATTTGGGGGAAGATAACTATTAAGCCATTACTAAAGAATTCTCATTACTAAAGGTTTCCTTGTGAGATTCCTTTAATTACTAAATTCCCTCATGGCCTTCAAAGGAAAATTTAATTTTACTAAAGCCCAATCAAACCTAACTTTGCAGGAACACTTTCAAGGCTGGCTTTTGCCAAACCATGAAAGTCAGCACAGTTTGTCTTTTGTGTAAATGGTTCCAGGAGGAGATGATGGTTCCCGTGGGAACTGTGGGCTGCCCCCTGTTCCTTGGTGACTTCAGCTCTGCTGGTGCAAAGCTGGCCAATCACATCTCAGGGGACACCTGTTCCTATCCTGAGGCATTGAGAGGAGGTACCTGGAGGACATATCCTGGCTCACACTGGAAAGAGACCACATCATTCACCAAGTAGCGCTCGCCGGTCTTCACACCATTACTGGGCACGGCAGGTTCCGGACAGCTGCTCAGGCCCACAGCTAGACGGGACACAGACAGAGGGAGAGGCAAATGGACAAGCCCAGCAGGCCAAGGTGACAGCAGACTGAGCTGTTGCTGGCAGTAAGGAGGGCAAGGGGCCTCAAGGCCAGAGCTTCCCAACTCTCTTCACCTTCAGCACACAGGAGAGATTCAAATATCTGCATAGCACAGAGGGTCAACAGACCAAAGGTGCCTGGGGCAGGAGGGCACCTGTCCAGGGACTCTGGGTGCCCTGCCCACCCACTGAGCTCAGAGCAGGGAGCTGAGCCCTGGCTGAAGCCCATCAGGCCTCTCTGTGGGAGCTGCTTTCACATTACTCCTGCCCCTGCTCCTGCCTTCCCTCCCTCCTCCTGTCTTAAGAGGGCAGTTCCTGTAGGCTGATATGCTGGGAGAGAGGCCTTAGAGAAGGCACAAAGGACAGAGAGCAGTTAGGAGACAGGGACCTCTGTGATGCCCAGAGCTTAGTACTGTCCCCCTCTCTAGGGCAGACTGTTCTGAGAGAAGTTTGCAGGTGGCTAAGATTCTCCATTGCCTTGTTTATTCTGCTGTGTTCAAGGTCAGACCTGCTCTTTCTGAGAATGGGACTGGTGGCTCCTCACCCTTTTCCTCCCATGGTCCATACCCACTGCCAGACCCTGTGACAACCTCCTTCTCATCCTCTGGCCCACCATGCCTCATAGGCAACTGATGCTCGTTAAAGTCTCTCCTCGAGGTCAGGAGTGGTGGTGCATTCATGTGATTCCAGCACTCTGGGAGGCTAGGCCAGAGGATCCCAAGTTTGATCTCAACCTGAGTAACTTAACAACTCAGGAAGATTCTATCTCAAAAAAAAAAAAAAAAAAAAAAAAAAGGAGGGGGTGGTGCGGGAGGTAGCTCAGTGTGAAGGCCCTGGGTTCATTCTCCAGTACCGTCAAAACCAAAAACCAAAACCCAAAGCGAAGCTCTCCCTAAGCCTCAGACCCTCCTTGCCCAGCACTCTGAAGTGTGCCCCCATGACCTTTAACGGGGGATCCAGCCTTCTCGTCTAGCCTCTGGGACCTTCATTATGATGTTGTCCAGGTCCCTTTCCAAGATCACCTCCACAGGCTCTCAAATCCTCCTCCTTCACTCCCTTTGACTTTTCAAATTAAACCTGTGTTCTTTTGGTCCTTATTATATCCCCAGCCAGCCTCGTACACAGTACTTCGCTAGGGCATCCATCTTAATCTCCCCGCCCCACTGCCTCCTCCTCCTTCCTGCCTGTCCACACCATCATCGCAGCAGCAGCACGCCCCAGACACTGAGCACACCCTGAGCAAGGCCAAGCAGGGAGTCACAGGCCTCCCTCCGTCCCCTTGAAGCAGACCCTAACTCCCATTTCCTAGACAGGACTCAGGCCAGGGGCCCTTAGTAAGCCACAGAGCTCGGATTCAGACCCAGCCCAGTCTGACCCTAGGTTTTTCCCCTGTCCCCAGGTTTCCTCTCTTCCCCTCTTGAAGATATCCTCATCCTGCTCTGAGTCCCCTCCTGGCTGACGCATGGAGGATAGCAGTGCAGCATCTCCTGAGTGGGGGCACAAGAGCTCACCTGCAGGTGTGGGCACAGAGAATGCACAGAATAAGTCCCTGGGGACCGGTAGACTGGAGGTGGCCCCTAAAAGACCTCTGAGGAGGCGGAGAGGTGGCTGCACACTGAGTCCTCCACCTGCCCCACTGCGGGCTTCTGCACCAAGGCCACGGGAGAGGAGGGCGAGGTGCGCGGCCTGTGTGTGGGTTTGCTCTGGGCATCTGTGAGACTTGAGGGTTCGGGAGAGGGCAGCTTCTGCCCTCTGGTAGCTCCTTGACAGTCACAGGCTCCCCTGGCAGCCCCCAGCTATCTAGTGCCTGCAGAGAGTCAGGTGCCGTGGAAAAGGAACGGGGAAGGATAGGTCATCCCAGGCCATCAGTCACCCGCCCATCTCTGCGCAGCAGCTGGCAAGTCCCCATGCCACATTCTGAGATGAGACTGCTAACTACATTTTTTTATCCTTCAGAGAGAAATTTATGTGCAATGAAATGCATAAAGTGTACATGCACGTGTTGTGATCTTCAAGTGTAATTGTCATTACTGCAGCTGTTTGTGGGCTGCATTTTAACATGTGCTTGCACCTGGGAAACCCAAACCCCTATGAAAACCTCAGAGCCTTGCTGTCCATCAGGAAGTTCCTTCCCATTCTCCCAGACGGTCTCTGACCTGTGTGTGCTTTTAGGAAGTAAATGTGATGCTTGGAATGAGGCTGTTTGGGTCTATGTCTAAAACCCCCAGCAGCTAAAAAGACCCCAAGGACACGGATTAAAATAACCATCAGACTGAATCTGAAGTACTTCATCTTGGCTGGCTTCTGGTGTTTTTCTCAGTAAAGCACCTCATTATTTAGTGGGGTGATCACAGCTTAGTGACTTGAGACCTGTTACTTTGAACGGAAGGAAAAGGAGATGCAGAGAGACAAGCAGAGAGAGCAAGAAAAAAAAGAAGAAAAATGCAGTAGGGAGGAAGATGAAGGAGAGGGACAGAGAATAGTCCATTCTAATTATCTTTACCCTGCACAGCTGGGTTTTTCTTAAGCTACGCTCACAACAAAGGAGAACTTACTTTTTATCATATGTAATTTATGAGTTTTGAAAGTGTATTGTTTCATTTTCATTTCAATTGAATAAAAATTAAATATGAGTCATAGCAGGAGATGTGACTTTATAGCACCCTTCAAAACCACTCACCTCTGCAATAGTAGTTAATTCTCTGTCTTTTGCACCCTCTTTGTACATTATCAAGAAAACATTCACTACAGGGTTTTGGCTCCTAAGAATTCCAGTCTCCAAATATCCCTGGGGAATGTTTTTCCCTAGCTCTTCACATCACAGATGACAGTGCATGAGAAATGCCAGCCTCAAGAACTGCCAGCTCCCTTGGTCAGACAAAACAGCAAAAGATGAGTTTTTCCTGGGAATGAGGCAGTTGAGTGACAAGGAGATTTAGGAAGAAAGCATATTTTTGGAAGAAGAAAGAACAAGCAATGATTCCAGGGAACATTTAGGTTTCAAATAAAAATATTAGATAAAGACACAAAACTGGAGAGAACAGAGAAGAGGGGGTAGAAGGGAAAATGTGAATGACTCAAGAAACCCAGGGTACTTCACTCCAGTGGGGCAGTGCAGCCTTAGCTCTGTGTGTGGAGGAAGGTCTCGGATGTCTCTGTCCTGTCCTCTACCCCCCAGTCTTTTCTGGAAGTTGCCCCAGGTCTCTCTCACTAATTTTTCACACTAATTTTTCCAGGTGATGGGCATCCTGGGAATCAGCCAGATCCTACTCCCTCGGCTACCTGGATAAAGTTCATTCTTCTAGGTGACCCAGATGAGCATCTGCATGACATCTACTGCTGACTCCATCAGGACTCTAGCACCACTGGAGCCTTCTATTGAATGGTCCCATGCTGTCACAGATGGTCAAGCCAACCATGCCTTCCCGTACCTCTTGCTTCTCAGGAAAAGCTAACTCAGGTATCTGCTTCTGCAAGGCCTTACCTGGCTGGGTTTAGAGCCCTCATCTGTATTTCCTTCAATTATCAGGTTGCACTAAAGTGACGGTTTCCCTTTCCATCTCTCCCCCTAGGCTTTGTGTCTTATTCATCTTTGCTCTATGGGTACCAACTCCAGGTCTTGGCACATCGCGGGTGCTCAGTTTCTTTGTGACATTCACCTCTCTGGAAGGTAGAAGTGACCATTCTCTCTTTTGAACCATTGCTCTGTCATCTAGAGACATCTGTGAGGGCAACATCCTGTAATGTTGAGATGCCCTTCTCTGTGTATCTGCCTCTCTCTAGAGGACTGGGAGGGGACTGACCCTCCTGGATCTTATTCAGTTGTAGTAAAACCCAGAAAAGCATCTGGCATGTTGTAAATGTTCCATGGTTATTTGCTGAATTCATAGGTAAAACATGCTACTGCCTGCCTAGTCTTTCCTACACCAGACATGGGAGGGAGTGGGGCACGAAGTTCTAGAATGAACGCAGCCTCCCTGGAAGGTACTTCATGCCTCAGAAGGTACAAGCACAGTTCTTCTCGTCAGAGATTCTAATCAGGACCACATAGGGATGGTGGGAGTCAGGATGCACAGGTTTGAGTCTGGAGAGAGAAGTCTTGTAGAAGAGCCATGAAGCTTCCAATGACATAAGAAACTTAGATGACAGTTATATCACAGTACAAGGGATGAGAGAGGCCAGTTTGTAGGACTGGAGAAGAGCACCTCCATTTTCTTACATTCCAAAGTCTATACTTGGGCTGAGGCCAATGACCTAGCCCCTTGCCCATTCCACATGTGCATATAAAGGGAACACACAGATTTTTGAGCATACAGGTTTTGGTCCTTTGGTGGAACCCAGCTTTCCCATACTTTCTGGCTGTGTGTGCCTGAGAAGGTTTTGGACCTTCTCTGAGCCTAAGCATCCTCATCCAGGTGTGTGGGAAGGCTTAAGTGGGATGGAGAAGGTAAAGCCTCAATGTAACCCCTGATCCTAGAGGGGACCCAGTAACCATTCATCACCACCCCAAGACCCTGCATTCTCACTTTTGTACTCCAGGTGGAAGCCGGCGGCAGACACGCTGATATCTGAGTAGAAGTGAAGGTAGAGCTGGTTGGAGGTGCTGTTCAGAAGGGCAGGCACAGTTGTCCCTGAGCAAGGAAACCAGAGTCACTGGGGTGTAGCCTTCCAGGAGCCCCCAGCTCCTCCCTGTTCTCACTTCTGCTGCACGTTGACATTCTACTCCCAAGATTCCCAAATTCCCCCTGTTATCAAACCCACTAAATGACAAACGAGAACCTTGAGAGTGCCAGGTTTCCAGTGGCTGAGGGAGGGGAAATTCCAAACCATTTCCCAGTGTCCACAGGAAGGGGAGTTCCTCAAGGTCTTGGGCATTTGGTTCCCTTCAAACTGATTCTGACATCTATAATTATCTGGGCAAATCAGCAGTATAGACTTTTACCTGGGGGCATAGGATTCTTTTTTATCTTGTAGCAGCATGGAGTTCAGGGCCTAGCAAATTTAGGTAATTGTCTTGGCTCTTAGGCAAAAACATATACCAAATTCAGGCAGAAGTCCACCACTGGAATGGACAGTGGTGTAGCCACAGTGGAAAGCAGTTTGGTAGTCCTTCAAATGTTAAGCAGAATTATTATGTGGCCTAGCAACCATTTCTAGGTGCATACCCAAGAGAACTGACCATACACGCTCACACAACCTGTAAGGGCTGCTCAAAGAAGTGTTATTCATAATGCCCCAAGTGGGAAACAGCCCAGACATCCATCAACTGATGAATGGATACAGTTTCATTTGGTGAAACTTGAAAACATTATGCCCAGTGAAAGAAGCCAGATGGAAGGCCACATACTTTATGACTGCATCTATATGAAATGCCTGGACTAGGCAAATCCACAGATGGAAAGATTGATGGTTGCAGAGGCTGGGGGTGAGAAGATGCAGAGTGGACAAATAGGTCCCTGGCTTCTTTGTGGGGTGATAAAAATGTTCTGGAATTAGATAGTAGCGATGGTTGAAGAATCTCGTGAATATACTAAAACCCACTGACATGTACACTTGAAAATGGTGAAATGTACAGGCTGTCATCATCGTTTGATAATGATGGTGATGATGCTGATATCTAGTGCAACCCGCCAGGCTGAAGTCCCAGCTTACCTGAGAAACTCCCCAGCATGGTCACAGTGTTATCCGCGCCGTCGAACACTTCCAGAGAGTCCCAGTTCTGCTCTGTGACAAAACTGATGACTTGAATCTGGGAGGGCAGAGGGATTGAAGTGTTGCTTAGGTAGCTGGGTCCCTCTCTTCCCTTTCCTCTCCTTCCTTCATATAGTTAATTCAATGTATCCAGTGCCTACTCTGGGCCAGACGCTCTGCTTCTCATAAAAGTAAGATACATTCTTTACCACCAGGAGCGCAATGTCCAGAGGGTAAGACGGATGTGAAATAAATGATCACAAGACAGGAGGATGCTTAGCAAAGTAAAGAACAGGGAAAAGAAGTTTAAGGAGCTGGAAATGCTTCAGTCTGACTTGCTTTCTCTTCATCTCTGGAATATTCCTTGGGTTTCCCCATTCCCCTGGCTTGACTGCCTCACTGTGAACCAGCAACCCACTAATGCCCAGGTGTGATCAGCCTGCCACCTCTATTGGCGTGCAGGGCTCTGGATCCTCTCCTATGCCTCACTCCACTTGGCTCTCACCCCTGGGCATTGGTTAGGTCCAGCTGAGCTTCCAGAGCTCAGTCTCAGGCATGCTGGCCCAGGTGGGTGCCTGGCGGCGCCCATGTATTGCCCGTGCTTAGTGCTCCTTCCCCTTGGCTGCAATCTCTCCCCTTCTCTCCCCATAAGCTTAAGTAAAAACAAAACAAACAAACAAACAAAAAACGCTTAAGCCATTTGAGTAACATTTCCCAAGAACCTGTCATCTTCATACTCCAGTTCCAGGCCCACCTCCTTCTTTAAGCCTGCCTGCCTGGTCCAGGCCGCAGCCTGCCTTTCTTCCTTCCTGAGCTGTCTGTCCCTGTCCTCATATCCCATGAGCTGCTGTGGCTCCCGTCTGTGGGCTGTGCCTTTTTAGCCCCGGGGGCAGGGACAGGGCTGATGTGTCTCCTTCTAGCTTGGGGCTCAGCAACATGTCCCACCTGGGGTCAGCCCCTGCTGAGGTGCCGCCTTGCTCCTACCTGGATGCCAGCACCTTCGGGGACTGCTATCTTCCACACGCAGTTGAGGCTGTTGAGGTAGGGCTCAGGGAAGCCGGGGGACAGGATGGTGCCCTTGCGCTCCGTGAGGTTGCCTCCACAGGGGACTGGGAGGAGAGGCAGTGCCTGTCAGACTTTCAGCTTGGCTTTGTGGATCTTCCAAGGAGTCTCCTGAACAGAATCCTCTCCAGGGCCCGGGCCTCTGCTTGTGACTCCTGCCCTCCTTTCCTTTCTGGCCACCAGTCCCGCCTTCTCTTCTTGACCTCCTCCGTGACCTCTCCCCAGACAACTCTCCTGTAGGAACCTGGATCCCTGCTCTTCCTTTCACAGGTTTCACCCAGCTCCTCCTGCTGCTGTGTCTACACCAACCCACAGGACCAGTGAGCCAGCTGAGTAGGACAGTCTACTTATGTCACTTGCTGGGAGGGACTGCTGTGTGTCATGGGGCATCTGCAGGGACTGGCTCTCCACCCACCCAGTGAGACAGGACCACCCAGCCCTTCCTCAGCTCCAGTTGTGCGGGGACTCACCCACGCAAGTTGGTGCCGAGACATTCCACTGTGCCAAGGCCCCGGGCACAGGGAGGCACTCGATCTCTGGGGACCCCTGCAGGGCATAGCCAGAGTTGCATTCGAAGCGGACAATGGCCCCCACTGAGAAGTCACTGCCCAGCCTCTTGCCATAGCGCGGTTCCGGCACAGAGCTGCACTGTGTGGCGCTGGTTCGGGGCACAGCTGCAGGAAACAAGGGAACCGAGGGGCAGGCTTCACTCTTCTAGAATCTGGGCCAGGGATGCACACACAATGGGACTGGAATACAGACAGTCTGGATGGGGCCCTGGGAGGATCAGGCCACTTTCGCTTAGGGCAAGGGCTGGGACTTTCCATGGGGAGGCCCATTTTACTGAACATAGCTGGACACACAAGGTTGTGGCACAATTTCTAGGAACCGTGGGGGTAATGAGACCCCCCTGGGCCAGGCTTTGGGCCTAGGCTTGTTCTTTGCTTCCCCAGTAATGCCCCTTGCTGCCCAGGGCCCCACGCCCCCTAACAAAGAGAATAGCCCTTCCTTCTCCACTTTTGGTGCCTTTGCCCTGCCTTTGGCCTCTCCTCACCATGCACCTAAGACCCCGACTAAGGCCTGGTTTTCATGACCTGCTCACAGCGGCAGATTGTGTGGGCCCTTAATAGAGGCCCCAGGGAAGGATTAGCCCCACACAGGAAAGTGCACCTTGTCCTGTGCAGAGTTGAATGCACAGGGCTCTGCTTAGAACTGGGGCCCTACAGAAGGGGATGTCCTGCATAAGGAGAGGCTGCGGCCTGTGGGTGAAAACCAGAATGCTCCAAGACATTGCCTTTCTGGTCAGTAAAGGTGGGGATGGACATGGTTACTGCTTGGTACTAGTTACTTTGTGAACTCTCTTTTAATCCTCTCAGTGAAGAACTAGTATTACCTTCATTTTAAATGTGTGCAGGACTCCAAGAGATGGAGTAGCTGGGGACCATCTTACTTCAGAGCCTAGGTTTCCCCCACACCTTTAGTGTATCTTGCAGATAAAACCAGGCTCCAGGAGTAATTGGAGAATGGATAGGGGTTGGACAGGGATGGGTAGGGGAAGGAATTAGCTTCTCATGTCTGATTTCCTTCCTTATTCAACATAAACTTTGGTCCAAGAAATGTCTGTTGGGTAAATGAATGTATAAAATTCAACTGAATGTCAGGAAATTGCCCCATAGACAAATAACTGCCCCAAACATCTTGAGAAAGAGGCTCAGATGAGGAGGTCAAAGGTCTTTATTTCCTGGGCCACAGAGTCACTGGGGAGCTATGGTACCCATGTCTACATACCTTGGTAGACAAAGTGGAAACCTCTGGCTGGTGCTGGGCCTTTAGCACTGAACTTAATGAGAACTTGATTGGAGGTAGCCAAGGGCAATGATTCTCCTGCCGAGATAAGAGGTGAGGAGGAGAGGAAGACAGTGAATACAGCAGTGAGGCCCAGCAGACATAATCCTGGCCACAAAGGAGGGGTAGCCAATACTTTACACAGCAATTCACTCCACACTGTAGGCCTTCCTGAAATAAACCCTCACATTTCACTGTACTCCACAGTTTAAAGTTTACAGAAGGTTTTTGCATCCATGGTCTTACCTTGGCCTGTAGTAACATAAGAGTGGCATGACAGAGTTCAATAACGTCACTTAATAGAGCAAGACAGAGAGGTTCAATAAGACTACATGATCTGCCTAGAAAGGAGAAAGCCGCTACAGCTGCTAAAGATCCCCACAGGGATGGGGAGAATGACTGTTACCAAGATGACTGGTGGTCTACTTGGAAAGCTGACATTGATCTGATCAAAAAAAGGCACTGCCTTCTGAGAAGAAGGGTACTGTAATCACCTGAGAGCAACTGGCCTTTTCCAGATCTCCCGTGGAATGATGGATAAGCAGTGTGACAGTATAATTAACTTATTGCTCAAGCTAGGATACTATATTAGTAATTATGCTGGGATAGCCAAGTGGAGGCTGGGACTCTCTCAGGCAAACCAGGATATATTGTCACCCAACCTGGACCTCAGGATGAACTGGGGGGAAACCTGCATGGGCACTGTAAGCTGGAGGAGGTGGGTGGTCTTTGTAGCAGGAGATAAAGGCATAGGTCTGCGTAGGTACAAGTGGGTGAGGGAAAGACAGTACCATTTGGCCCAGTAGCCATGAAACACAGTGCTGTTCATTGTCACCTTCTGTCAGGGACCAAGAGAGAACACAGTGTCATGTGGGGGCGTGGCTACAGTGCATTTCACCCTTCTGTGACCTTAGTGACCCTGAAAGCAGCTGCAGACTCCACCCTCAGAAAGGAAACAGGTGTTAAAGAAAACCAGGCTACCTCTCCACTGTGAGGAGAGCTGGGGTTCAGACCACCAAGGAGTCATGGGGAGCCATTTGGGGGTGTCCATCAGTGCTTCTAGAATCTCATGTGATGCTACCACCCTTATGAAGTAGAGAGCCTTTTGCACAGCGCACTTAGATTTACATGTGCCCAGACTGGCTAGGAGTCATTGCCCCAGCAAACTTTTGGTTGCCAGAACAGAAACAGAAACAGAAACAAAACAAAAACAAAAACAAAAACAAAACAAAAGCAATCATAGAGACAAGGCCCCTGCTTCATTGTCACTGCCCTTGTTAGCTCCTCTCAGTAGAAGTAGGTGGAGAAAATAAGATTCCTCTGTCTTCCCACCATTTGGTCTGACAGATGTGGATTAAGGCTCCAGAGCCCATGATGACTTCAGTCCCAGACACACAGACCTCCTTCTCCGTGGAAAGTGCAGAGTAAAATACTGGACATAAGAAAAAAATCTCGGGCTGGTGAGATAGCTCAGCAGCATAAGCGCCTGCCTGGCAAGTGCGAGGTCCTGAGTTCGACCCCCAGTACCCACAAAAAAAAAAAAAAAAAAAGAAAAGAAAAAAAAATCTCAAAGTTTTAAGAGAGAAGACCACTTTGAGAAGTTGAAACAAATATTTTTATGTGAAGTACAACAAAGAGCAGGCTAAAAGAAATCTCAGAAGTTTTTCAGTCATGGTTATCACAGTATTAAATCATGTAGGGCATGTGTAAAGTCAGAGAAGGATGTGCCCAAGGAAGGATCTAAGATGAATAAAAGCTATGGAGGAATGGGAAATGCTAACCTATGACTTCTGGATTCTGTGGAAATCAAACAGTGAAGTGGAGATGAAATTTGGGAAGTTCTTCTAGAATCCACAGAAAAAGAGTAAAGATTATCAAAACAATGAGAGAAATGATATGGAAGACAGATGAGAAAAGTCCAATAGGCACATAGGAAATTCCAGGGAAGGCAGGCAGAGAAATTGAAGGAGAAAAGATAATTTAAGAAGGAAGATACTTTCCCTAAGACTTGAGGTCCAGACTGCAGCTACTGCAGTCTGATTAGTGGAAAGAAACTCCCTCTACTACAGCTTGTCCTAGGGGGCTGTTTAATTTTTTAAAGTAAAGAAAAAATATGAAAATCATATGAACAAAAAAGCATAGGTTACTTACAAGGCCAGAAAATCATGTTGGATTCCAATTTGCCTGTAATATTAAATGTTGGAATAAAGTGGAATAACTGCTACAGTTTCAAAAGATAAAGTATGTGACCCATAATGTGATTTGCAATCGAGCTGTCACTTACATGACACGTCAGAAGGAAGACATTCTCATACATGCAAGGTGACAGGAGTACCATAGTTATGAGCCCTACTGAAAGAAATAACTAAAGTAGGAGAATGAAGGGCTAGCAGGGAAAAACGGAGCCAGGAAAGGATGGTTAACTTCAAGTAACTGTCGTCAATGAGGTAACAAAACTAAATGCGAATATCACAACTTGTCCTTATGCAAGAAATTGATAATTTTAAATAACTACTAAGAACATTAATATAAAAGCCCAAGTGGAAAAACGTGTCAATAAGTGATGGGTCAGGTATAAATAGAAAAGTGAGGATGCAAGACCAAAACAACACAAACAAAAAACCAGACACAAAGCAAGTTGACAGATATCAGGCCAAATATTTCACTTCTAGAATAAAAAAAGTAATCTTCTTTTAAAAAATGCTCTTGGAAGAAATGAGGGAAGACAGATCAGGCAAACACAGATACAAAAATTGTTAGAAACACAAGAAGACAAAAATATCACAATCATAGTGGGAGATATTTTAATAAAACATTCTTGATCACTGATGTATCAAATAGAAAAAAATGAAGATGTTAAGAAGCATTTCTTAGGCTTTTTTCTCAACTCCAGCACACCTCAGGGACAGGGACACAGTTCAGTCCCATGGCTCATTACCAGTGTTTCTCCAAATGAGGAATTAAGAGATTCTCTGAGTATGTTAATGCTGATATCTTTGGGTCTTACTTATCTGCCTGTCTTTCTGTCTATCTATCCATCCATCCACCCATCCTTCTTTTTTCCTATTTCTATTGGTCTTGTACACTGTATCTATACCTATATCTCTATCCACATTTACATCTATAGGTCCTAAATATCTAACATCTATCTATCATCTATCTATCATCTATCTATCTATCTATCTATCTATCTATCTATCTATCTATCTATTATCTATCGATCTATCTACCTGTCAATTTTAAAAAAGCATTCCACTGAAGAGATCCTGATTTACACTCTTGTTGAGCAGGTAGTGGTGGTGCTGAAAATCATTTGCTGGAGATTCCCTGATAGATCTGAACAACAAAAATCAGTAAGATTGATCTCATAGCTATTTCAAAGCTTATTTACTCCTACCAACAACTCTAGGGAATAGAATTTCTGCTCTGTATTTTACAGATGAGGAAACTGATGCTGAGTGAGGTCCACTGTTGTGCCCACCGTCACTTAGTGAGAAATCCCGAGAGCAGAGAGGAGAGTGCAGCCAGGTGACTGCAGAGCGGAGCCCACCCCTCTCTACCCTACAGAGAACACAGTTCTCTTAGGGAATTAAAAAAAAAAAAAAAAAAAAAAGTCTTTGGCTACTGAGAAGACCTCATTTATTTCTCAAAGTGGAAATGGTAGAGGCCACATTGTCTAACCACATGGCAATAAAAATAGAAATGAACACAAAATTTAAAGTGGCAAGAACAAAATCCAAGTTCTTGGCTAGGAAAGATGAGATATTCTTAGCCAACTGTTATGGTTTGTGTCTGGATGTCCCCCCCACAAAGTATCATGTGGTCATGGGGGACGAGCTTTTCCAAGGTGGCTGAATCTAGACTTTGTGATTGGTTCATTGTCTAGTGCTGGGATTGGGGGTGTGAGTGCTACACCCACCCTCGGGCATGTAGCCTGCATACAATATAAAGGAGGAAAAGAGGGTTGCTCCTCTCTTTTTGTCTTGTTGCTTTTGCTGTCTTCTGCTGCCATCAACAGTTCCCCCTCTGCCATGCTACCCTGCCTTGGAGCCAGCTGATTATGAACTGAAAACTCTACAAACTGTGAGCTAAATAAACCTTTCCTTCTTTAACTTTGGGTGTTGGGTATTTTGTCTCAGCAATGAGAGTTAAGTAACTAAGACACCAACTCTTGAGTAAAAGCATTGTGGGCTACTTAGAAAGTAATGGTGATGGAAATAGTATACACCAAAATTTATGGCATGAAGCCAAACCGAATGTATTGCTGTAAACATGCTGTGTATTACATGGGGAAAATAACAAACCAACCTCTCAATTCAAGAAGTTAGAACAAGAAGAACAAA
The DNA here is from genome assembly GCA_028451465.1 of Erethizon dorsatum. Classification (NCBI taxonomy): domain Eukaryota; kingdom Metazoa; phylum Chordata; class Mammalia; order Rodentia; family Erethizontidae; genus Erethizon; species Erethizon dorsatum. The sequence goes on along the minus strand of CM051827.1, from coordinate 109,314,616 downwards.
GTAATTTGGAGAACCAAAGGAGGAGAGAAATTATGAAATAAAGGCAGAATCTAATTAGAAAATCACAGCAACAAACTCCACCAAGGAAACTACAATTTTGATAAATTGGAGCAATAAAAAATTAAAAATAAATAAGATACTCCACAAAACCTGTAGTGTACAGCCAAGAAAAAAGGGGAACTATGAATACAGCATTCAGCATTATAAAGGCAGGGGCTAGAACCACTAAAACAAAGCATATTAAATATTATCATAGTATATTACATAAATTATGTTGCTACATTTATGAGAAATCATGGAATAAATGCTTTACTAAAAGATAAATTATCAACATTGAAATTAAAGTAATATGCAAGAATAGACCAGTAACCAGAGAAGAAAACAAAAGAAAAACCACCAAAAAGAGGAGGTACAATAACGAGGTAAATTTATTTGCAAATGACATTGCTTCTTACCTAGAAATGAAGAGTTAGTTGGCAATGTTGGCACTACTGTGGAGTGTTCAATGACTTTACAAAACCAAAAATACACGAAAAATGCCAGTCTTGGAATTTACTAGTGAAGAACAGTTAAAAAAATACAGTGAGGGGAGAGGAAGATCTATTTACAGTGGCAACAAAAACCATAACCAAAAATATAGATAAAATAGCTAGGAATAAAGTTAATGAAAAACAAGTACTGCTTAAATGGAAATTGTAGCACCTCCTTAGAGGTTACAAAAGATAAATAAATGTAGAGACACACACCACATTCCTGGAAAGAAGCGTGTATATATATATATATATATATATATATATATATATATATATATATAGAGAGAGAGAGAGAGAGAGAGAGAGAGAGAGAGAGAGAGAGAGAGGTGTGAGTTCTCCCAGTGTGATCCATAGATTTTACGAAATTTCAGTAAAAAATTTGATGTAATTTTTTAACTTGACAAAATATTTCTAAATTTTACTTGGAGGCAAAAATAAGCAAGAATAGCCAACAAAATATTTCAGGAAAAGAATGACCATGGGGATTGATAAGACCATGCACATATTTAAAATTATTATGACATTAAACACTATCATTGTTACAATAACTGAATCAGATACAAGAATAAACAGATACTTAAATGTGATGGATAAAAAGTCTGGGAAAAGACCCTTCATAAAATCTGGCATTTTGAGAAGTCTTCTGTAATTGGTTAGAGTCTCTGTATCAAATAATGACTCAAAATAAATTTTAAAGGTGCTAAGGCAAAAGGAAGCAAAAGAAAACACACTAAGAAGAAGCAAAAGGAGACACAGAGGAATATGTATTTGATCAGCACAAAAGCAAAGGAGAGAAATATAAAAGAAAACATTGGTAGATTTGATATCATGGGAAATTAAAATTTTCTGCCATTAAAACATACCCTGGGGCCGGTGAGATGGCTCAGCGGCTTAAGCGCCTGCCCGGCAAGTGCGAGGGCCCGAGTTTGACTCCCGGAACCCACATACGAAAAAGGGGGCCGGTGATATCGCTCAGAGGCACGGGTGCCTGTTGGCGCACGAGGTTCTGAGGTCAACCCCCCGGTACCCACCAAAAAAACAAAACAAAACAAAACAAAAAACATACCCTGAAGTAAATTAAATGGCAAATGACAAAATGGGGGGGGGATTTTTATAGCATATAATCTAGACAAAAGGTTGTTATTGTATATAATATATATGCTTATAATAATATGGAGTTCTAATCAATAAATACAAAAACAATGTTAATAGAAAAATCAACACAAATTAACAAAACAAAAAACTCATGGACCAATAAGCACATTATAAAAAGTTTAACACCTACCTAGTGATAAAAAGGCAAATTAGAAGATGGGATCCCATTTTCACTTTTCTTTTTTTTTTTTTTGTGGGTACCAGGGGTCGACTTCAGGACCTCACGTGCCAGCAGGCGCCCGTGCCGCTGAGCGATATCACCGGCCCTTTCTTCGTGTGTGGGTTCCGGGAATCGAACTCGGGCCCTCGCGCTTGCCAGGCAGGCACTTAAACCGCTGAGCCATCTCACTGGCCCAGCCATTTTCACTTTTCAAACCGATGATGCTTTTGGTTTTTTAATTACCTACTTTTATGAGAAAAAAGCATGCCCTCTTACTCGTTGCTGGTGAACAAAGTAGCAAGATCTTTCTAGAGAGGCATTTGATAATCTGCATCAAAAGCCTTAATGATCTCACATATCCTTTAACTTAGTCATTCTGCTTCTAGGTATTCTAAGGTAGTAGGCAGAGATGTGTATAAAGATATCTGTGTATTCACTGAATTACTATTCAGACGAGTAACAAAGTAGAAACAATATAAAGGGAATATAAGTGGAATTCATTACATAAATCTTAACTGTATGAGAGACTACTAAGCAGCATTTAAAAATGCTATTATAAAGAAAAAATAATGGCAGAGAAAAGTTCACAGTGAATATTTCAATAAAAATATGTACAGGGTTTTTTTTTTCAATAAAATACATAAAAGATTAGGTCTAAATAGATATAAAGATGGGAAGGAAATATACTACATCTTATCAGTGGTTCTTTCTGGGTGGTTTTTATTTAAGTTCGCTATTATAATTATTTTGTTTTGCCCTTAGATTTTCTGCAATGAAAATGCAGCATACTTATAATTGGAAAAAAAAGGTCGGGTCTGAACACAAAAAACAGGAGCGCGGAATAGGGTACAGGTGGGGTTCCCTGCTATGTATGGGTGCTCAGGAGCTGGCCATTGGAAGTGGGGACATCCCAGAGCATGACAACACAACGCTGTGAAGGCCCACTTGTGTCCAGGGTGCTTGCAGAGCATCACTCCTCGAAGGGGACCTGTGATGCCCTCAGACCACCCCTCTTCCCACACCAGCCCAGCCCTGGGTACCTGTGTGGGAGCCCGAGAGGGAGCTGAGGAGCCGAGAGTGCTGGCTGTGACCATCGTGCACCTCTACCACGTCATTGAGAGCCGTGTGGAAGAAGGCGAACTGGCCGAACACCACTGTGGAAGAGAAAGGGTGGGGAGACCTCGGTGCGAAAGACGGGTCAGGCCTGCCGCGGCACCGAAAGGCCAGAAGTCTGTAGGCCTCGGGCCCGGAGGGCAGCCCAGAGGGAGCTGTTGGTCCACGCGTTAACTGCTTGCTGGCCTTCTTACCGGCAGATTAACACATTAGCTGGAACACCTGGGCAAAGGGATGTGGGGAGCTGGGAAGGTCGGGAGTCGCCTTCTCCACAGGGGTCAAGACAACATTGAGGACCACACACAAGGACAGATTGGTGGTGGTGGCCCTGAGTTAACCTTATTCCTTTCCAGATTGCAGCTGCAGCAGCTAGATGAGGCCACGAAAGCACTTTTGGTAACACCCTTCATTTTCCACATGACCTCAGGACCCCACATTCTCTCTTACTTTTTCTTCAAAGACCCAGCTGATGAGGGCAGTCCCTGGATACAAGATATCCCTCCGCAGTTAAGAGGAATGAGGGTGGGGTGCAGCAGCCTGCCCCTAATGAGCAACTGTCTACCGAGCAGGGAATACCTCCACTTCATTTCACCCAGGAGGGAACATAACATGTATTAGGCACCTACTGGATGTGCACCATCTTCTTTGACTTTTCCAGAGAATTCATATTTTGTAGCCTGGGAAACTAAGGCTCCGAGGTTAAGAGTTCCCCAGGGGCACTCAGCTAATTAGGGAAAGTGTCTAAAAGTGGGTCCCTAATCAGATAAGGCCTAAGGGCTCTGCCATTTGGTGGGTATTCAGACCACCAGCCCTGAGTAGCAGGGGTTTCCTCCGCCCTCTCCTCTCTGCCAGTCACTGTGGAGGGGCGGGGGTCCTTCTGGCCCAGGGGAGGCACAGCTTCTGTCCAGGTGTCTTCCAGCCCCAGTTCATTCTGCCTGCACCTGTCACTCAGTTGGCGTGGTGCACTGAGGGCAGGAGTCAGGGCAGACCCTGCTCTACAGCCTCATCCCAGCAGGACTGATCTGCAGCCCCTTTATTCAGTCTGGGCTGTGCTGGGGACCCCTGGGGGTACTTGGCCTCTCACTGGCTTGGCCAGTTCCTCACCAACTCTGTACCCTGGCTTCTTGCCAGCCTCGCTGTGCCCTTCTTTCCTCTCATATCAGGAATGCCTTTTGTGTTCTGTTTCTGAGCATCAAATGCAGCTGTCCTGCCTGGAAGGCTGCTCTGCCTGGTGCCATGGGAGTGGATAACTAGGAAGACCCTGAAAAGGAGTTGCTCATTTGGAATGAGGAGAAAGAATCGGGAAACAAAACAAAACCAAAAAGCCCATACCATAGTCCTTGGGCACAGTGACAAAATACAAGCAGGTCTGTCCGCTGGTGTAATTCTGGGGGTAGCTGGGGGACAGGACCACTCCATCTGAACCCACATACTGTCCACCACAGGGGGCTGAAAGAGAAGCCACAGGGAGAGCCAGGTGATCTCATGGGCCTCTTGTCAACTGTCCATTCTCCCTTCTGCTCTCAGATGGAGCCTCTGGCCCTGGAGAGGCTGCTCTGAGATGGACAGCTGTAAGCACGGAGAAGGGGAGATTGAAGACACTGCCCCTGCCCTGCACAAGGACATCCATCCCTGGCTTGGCCCAAAACCCACCCTGAGGTTATCAAGGGTCCGCTTGGGCACATGTCAGCCTTTGCCCCCTAACTATTAACACTGGGCTCATTCCCCAAAGGTACAGCTTGGGACACACATCATGAGCTCCTGTGGACTACATGTGGGGCCCAGAAATGGCCAGCTGCCTCATGGCTAGTGGTTACACCTGGGCGGCTGGGGTCTCATGAGCAGGAGGCATATGTTGGTCCCAGACCAACTTACTGGGAGACACACAGCCCAGTCACCTCCTGTTCCCATCTCTGGTGCCAATTTCCACAAGGGTGGGGGGGGCTCGGCACCTGCCTCTCTTGCTCACTTAGGCTAGAGGGCCACTGGGCTTTTCCACATGATGGGGGCTCCGTGCACTCTGGAGCTTTTAAAGCTCTTTCCCACTCTTCTTGCTAGGACTCTGTGGTGAACCCAAGCCCATAAGGAGTCAGCTCATTTCATGGTCTGATTTTACCCAGTCGACCTCAGGGATGTCTCCAGGCCCAGGTGCAAGCCCAGGGCCTCCTTCAACTCCCTTCTCCGGGGGTGTGTTCCCTGGGGTGGCACATCTGTGGCTTCTGTGAGGACATGAGCATTGATTTGAGTAGGGACACTATGTAATCAGAAGAGAGGATATAGACAAGGACCAGAACACCTGGTGAATTATGAGCTGTTCCCATTCTCAGCAAACCCAAGTTCACCTGGCCCTGCTTGCAGGAGTCACCTTTGAGGACCATGTCCTATTCCCTTTCCCTTTTGCTCTGCATCTCTTGGTCCTCAGCAACCCCCCACCCTCTGCCTGCCAACCTGTGCAGACTGGTCGTGGGTTGTTCCATGCTGGCTTCCCGTCAGGCCCCAGGATGCAGCTGAGGGTGGAGGAGCCCTCGACTTCATAGCCCCCATGGCAGTAGTAGGTGACGGATGAGCCCAGCTTCAGGTCGGACCCCACACGTGTGCCATTCTTGATGGAGCCAGGGTCAAAGCATGACTCCCGTGGGTTTTCTGGAAAAAGACACATGTACACATGTGCGTGCGTGCGCACACACACACACACACACACACACACACACACACACACAAACAAATCATTAGTGGCCTATTTCCATGAGAAGTCCATGGGGACTTCGGGTTGCTGGTCCTATTTCCTTCAGATCCAGAAACTTCTCTAACCTCGGTTAGACATTCATGCCTGGATATCATATTGAAGCTTCCCCTCTTTTCCTCCACATTCTTGCTGTGACCTACAGAGGAAGGAACAAGAGCCAAACCCCCAGGCCCTGTCTCCTATTCTCACTTCCAAGGGAACTAAGTGTTGCTGTAATTGCTGGAAGCTGATGTCCCCAGCCCATGGTGGTGGGCAGGGTCACCATGGTAAAAGTCAGTGCTTGGGCAAAGCCCACCCCTCTGCTCATCTCTGACCCCATCCTCAGCTGGGAAACAGGGTGATGGTTTGCTTTTGGAGATAGCTCTTTCTCTTCCTTTCCATCTTCTGCCTCCATATGCTGTTGGTTGGGGGTGGAGCTGCCCAGTCACATCTACCCACTGTAGGCACCCTTGAGTACTGAGCACCAATACCTGGTACTGGATTTACCCAACGTTTTGGATAAATTGAAGTCCCCACTACAGTTTCCAGGGCTTTGTATTGGTTATTGAGTGTTTGCCGGTTTATTAGAGCAGCAGTGTTTCTCTATTTGGTCATTGATCCTTATGTATCTTTCCAACCAGGCATAATGTGGATGTATATAACAGTAATTTACTCTTACAGATGTCCCTCTGCACAAGGCAAGAGGGTAGCTGATGCTGCCTGAGGATTGGGAGTGCTAGCCAGGCCCTGAGTCTCTGGAGGATGCTACAGCTTCCCTCACCAACAGCAGGAAATCTGGAGCAGCTCCTGGCTTCCATTTGTCACCACTCTTCCTCAGTCCTCCTGGCTCCAAGATTGCTCATGGTCAAGAAGCTGACAAGCCCAGCTGGGCAGTGGTTGGACACAGCTGAGACAGACAGTATTAGGGACATGCTACTGAGTATCAGGCTCTCCCCCCAGTCTTGTGTGACAACTCCTATGCACTTCAAGGCTACCATATCTGAGCCTTCAACTTCGCCTTCTCTCTGGCAGAATCTGCTTTTCTTCCCCTGATTATAGCAAGTCTCACATTATCTTGGTAGTTAGGTAAATGTATTTCTCTTCAGTGGGTTCTAAACTCCCAGAGGACAGGGTCAGTCACCTAGTCCTCTCATAACCCCAGCAATTAGCACAGAACTTGGCACCAGTACTGTCTGTATTTGGCACATAACATGGGCTTAATAAATGGCTGCTGAATTGTTTGGCTGAACACTCCAGGGCTTGGAAAAAGAACAACCACATCAGTGTTTCCAACTACAGACTCTATTGTGTATTTACTCACATTTTAGAGGAAGACAAGCTTATCATCCCAAGCGTTACCACATTAATAACAATGATGAGGACAACGACAGTGATGATAGTCCCTTATGCAGGAATATCACCTTATAATTTCCAAGCACTTTTCAATTTGTTATCTCATTTGTGTCTCACAATACCCTCTGCAGCAGGCAGGGACGGGTATCCTCATGGTCAGGACACAGATGAGGAATGTGGTAATCAGAGAAGATAAATGCATTTTCCAAGCCATTCAACCATTGAGAGATAGAATTAAGACCGAAATCAGGTCTTCAGTCTGCCAAATCAGAGCTCCGCTGTGAATGATAAAACTAAATGACTAAAACAGCATAATGATGACAATAAATAAAACCCAAGCTCTTCAAGATGGAAAAATTAAAAGGACCAGCTTTTCCTTGAGTCTAATATATGAGGTCTATTTCCAAATTTTGTAATAACAAAAAGTTGGAAACAACAGCCCCAGATATTGAACCAGTAAGGAGCTAGTTAAAAGTTGTGGATGAGAACCAGCCACGGAAACATGAGCAGCCCGTAAAGCAGTAAGTCTGAATACTGATGTGGAAAGATGCCCAAGATCTATTGCTGATCACACACACACACACACACACACACACACACACACAATCAGATTACAGATCAGTACATATGACGTGATCTTATTCACATAGTACAGCTGCTGCCTATAGTCACTGGCTGCCTGTTTTTGTAAATAAAGTTTTATTTGAACACAGACCAGTTTACATCTGGTCTGTGACTCTTTTTTTTTTTTTAGCATTGCAACAGCAGAGATAAGCAGTGGCAACAGAGACTGTCTGGAGTCAAATATTTACTTCCTGGCACTTTACAGAAAGAGTTTGCCAACCCCTGGTATAGGACTGACATTACTTTATATTTATACAATATATCTGTAATGAGATAAAAAACCATTAATACTGGAACCGCAGGAGATGGTAGTATTACTAAGGGAATGCTATGCTTTACAGTATCTCTTATATGCTTCTACATTATTTGGTTTTACAACAACACATTACTTTTTAAGTAGGCAAAATGGAGATAATTCCATTTTGAATTTATAGAAGAAGCCCTATGACAGTGGTGGGGGTGGGTGGGAATCTTTATCACAGCTCCCAGGCCCACAGTAGTCTTCCAAGAGTTTGAAAGAGAAAACAGATACTTTTTAGAATCCCTCTGGTAAAAGTTGATTCACTGTGACCTTTCCTGAGGTCAGATTTTCAGATTTTTTTCATGCTTGTTTTGAGCTCTTCCCTCTGAAACAACCATCTACTCTTGCCCCAATCCTGTACCCAGGGCTCCTACTCGACTTCAAGGTCCTGCCTAAATGGCCCCTGCTCAGCAAGTCCTTCACAAACTACCATTCTGAATGGCTGCTCTGTTTTTCTTTCTCATCGTAGCCTGTTTTTTCTCTACTAACTTCTCACACTTTTCATGTCTGCTTTGTCTACTTAATTCATTATCTGTTTCTCTCACTCACCTTTGAGTTATACTGGGGTAGGGAACTTGACCGTTTAGCTCACCACTGTAAACTCAACTGTAGCACAGGGCATGCATGAAGTGGGAGCTCAGTAAGCATTGTTGGAGGAACCGACGGTCTCACATACCTGCATGGACGTCCTAGCCTGCCTCTGCCTCGAGGGAGACCACCACACGTGTTGCAGGAGAACAAAGGTTCTTCCGCTCACCCTTTCCACCAGCAGAAAGACAACAAGCCTCCCCAGGACTCCCCTTAGTGACTGGATCCTCAAGAGAGGATCCCCTCTTCGCTCTTTGTTTCTTTCATTAAAGGGCAAAGCTCCCCAGGAGGACGGATTGAGAAAGTCCCTCAGAGCAGTGTTCTAACAGAGGTACCTCTGGCATGACCGTGTTAGGACCACCTCCTAGGAGGTCGGCCCAGCCAGCTTCAGGGGACGACTGAACAGTCTTCAAAAACCCACCCTCTTTGCCTTAGAATTAGGTAGGCCTTCAGCGCCACATCTGCAGGAGAAAGACCTGCCAGTCTGGCTGTTGCTAGGATGTGAACTCCGTGGAGGTAGGGGCTTTGGTCCCCTACTCTGTTACCAGCATTTGTATCAGTGTGGGACACATGGCAGGCACTCTGTTAATATCTACTGAATGAACAAACAAATACAAGTGCCTCATCTGCCTTTGCCCCTGATGCCAAAGCCAAATCCTGTGATGCTGCTCAGTGGACACTTGTATTAGTTCTTGTCCCTCTGAGGACCTCTTGGGGACTTGGAACTCAGATAGAAACTGGGAAGTGATTCTGTGTCGAGAGTGATGCAGCCATACTTGTCCCAGAAGAATGAAGAAGCCAGGAAAATTGACTCCCAGATAGGGTAGTGTGGCAAATACTCTGAAAGCATCAGGACAGAGACAAATCCTGAACGGGAGATGATGTTATCTATATCTGATTTTCCCTCCTGACTCTGCCCCTTGGGTGTTTACACTTCGTGCCTGTGGGCTCCTGTTTCTAAAAATATTTTGTCTTTTTGTGTCACATTTGATTGAGTTTTTGTTACATGTACTGTTAAAATATAGAACCCTTTTTAGTTTAAATTGGGTTGGCTGTTAGTTGTTTTCTAATAATAAAGCCTTCTTCCTGGCTCAGGTGGTTTCGAGTGGGCTTCTGTTTCTTATATTCTTATAATAAATTACCTCCCAGCCTTTGCTGAGTGGGTCTTCTTTTTTTAATTTTCAAACTAAAATAATATCTTAGATTAGACCAAAGTGCTGCTGCCTCTCACTGGGGAAGCTGGAAGGATGCAGGAAGGGCTCCTGGGCTCTCTGCCCCAGGCCTGACTGGTTTCCATGGTGCTCAGCCAGCTGACTCCAGCAACATCTCTCTCTGTGGGGCTTTTGTGAGCTCCTCTCACCCCTCAAATCAGAACTCCTGAAGCCATAGCTCCCGGGAGACTCATCTCCTCGGCATTAGCAGAGCCTTGGATCTCTCTAAAAGGCAAGGAGACAAAGACGGTTCCTGGATGGGGGAGGCCAGCTCGTCACCTCCTGAGAATGTCGACCTGCCTACCATGCAAGTCTCACTGGGCCACGCCTCCATCTGCAGTGCTCTGTGGACCTGCAGGGGGTAAAGTGTCTGAATTCTTAGCCAGGGGCTGGCAAAGTATACAGGACATACACACCACAAATGTCTGTTCTAAATATCCCACACTAACACATATACATGTACAAAATATTATGCTTGCACTTTATGTTTTTAGTAAGCAGAAAGGAAAATGTCTTTGGGATGGAACAGAGTAGATCAGAGCATGTGCCCAGAACCAGGGCTGGGCTTATTTACTGTTCCTCCACATGGATAAAGAAACTGATGCTCAAGGAAGTTCGGCAGGTTGTTTTAGGCAGCAGAGTTAACAAGCGATGGAGCTCATTCCTGTGAGATATTGAGCGCAGGAGAACATCATCAAACCTGTGGGGTCTGATAACAAAGTAACCCATTCCAGGAATGGGTTAGGGAAAAGGAAAGTGTAGAGAATGCAGGGGTCCCTGGGTTCCATCAAATGACCTACGAGACCAGAGGCCCATGGAGACAGCAGAAGGTGGTTAACATCAGGGTGTGCAGCCTGGGCAAGCAGGCAGGCAGCTAAAGGTTCTCACCAGCCCCCACCTGACAGAACACACACATCTCTCCTGGTATTTGCGCTACAGATCTTAATTAAGTGGTGGAGGTTGCACTTCTTTCCCCATCCTGTCTCCTCAGTCATAAGCTGTCCTTCTACTCTTTGGCTGGCTCGGATGCCAGCTGGGAATGTCTTCTTCCCTGGGTTGTATTTTGGACTTGAGGGATCCCTCTAGATACCACTTTGGGCTGACCACTGAAGGTGGAAGGCACTTCACGGGGAAGAGAACTTGGAGGTGTGGCTCTCAGTCCTTGATTTCGGCAGAGAAGACCTGGAGAAGAGGAGGCCACAGCCAGGTAACCACAAACAAAGTGAGGAGGAAGCTGAGGGACTTTCTGCCCAGTAGCTTACTGTCCACAAGGAATATGAAATAAAGTCAGCTTATAAGGATAAGACTGACAGTGATGGGCCGGTGAGATGGCTCAGCGGCATAAGCGCCTGCCTGGCAAGCGCAAGGGTCCGAGTTCGACTCCCGGAACCCACATACGAAAAAAAGGGCCGGTGATATCGCTCAGCACCACGGGCGCCTGCTGGCGTGCGAGGTCCTGAGTTCGACCCCCGGTACCCACAAAAAAAAAAAAAAAAAAAAGACTGACAGTGATGACATTTAGGTGAAATTTTGGGGTCTCCACCCAGAAGACCCCAGGTGGGACAAGTCAGAAGCTGCTGTAGCTGTTACTAACACTTGGCTTGGGCTCAAGGGCAGCACCTGCCGTGGCTCCAAGTATCATGTTTGTGCAACTTTTTCAGGCTGTCCTCAGCCATTTGGGTGTGAGTTTTTCCAAGGGTACAGTTTGGCAAGGATGATACAATAGAAGGATTGGGGGCAGGGAAATTGAGGGTACTGATGAGAATTTGAACAAAGAAAGAATAATAAAAAAATTGTCATGATAACCCAGCAGAGGGGTTGGTGGTGGGTAGATCAACAGAGCTCCCAGACGGGGTGTAGGTCGTGCCTTTAGTTAGAATTCTGCAGTGTCTATGTCCTGATATCTGTGCGTGGAGAAGGTTGGGGACAGGAGGTTGACTGCAGGATAGGTGACTGGAGGAAGAAAGGACAGTAAGGTATCCATTCTCCAAGTCAGCCCCTTGAGACAAGAAGATGATAAGAAAAGCAGTCTCTAGTTTGTGCACCTTATATCTTCTAGAACTGTACTTAACAAATAGCAGACCACTAATAGCTATGAAGAGTTCAATGAGGTGACGGATATAAAATACCCAGGACAGTGGTGGCAGTTGGTACACACAGAATTAGCTATTATCATAATTAGTGGTATTTGTCAACTCATATGAGATAGTCCCAAACTTTGCCAGAAATATTTAATTAAGGGACATTTTAAAAGGTGGCTCAGGCCCTACATTATGCAAGTGGGAATTATGAGCCAGAAAATTTTTAATTTTAACCAGTAATGTGACCCCATTTGTATACACAGGCTGATAAGGAGTGAGTGAACTTGGGCTATAGTAATAATAACAAAATTCATCATCTCTAGAGCATTTTGTAGAGTGTTTAGTATATTTGGAGCATTACGCTAATATATCTATATATCTATATATCTATATATCTATATATCTATATATCTATATATCTATATATCTATATATCTATATATCTATATATCTCTACATAATATGTCTGTACAGATTATCTTTTATTTTTAACCTTCTGCATAATTTTTATTATCCCCATTTTTTGTGGATAATGTTCCAGGAGATAATAACTTGCCAAACTCACAAATCAAGCAAGAAATGGAGCTAGGATTTGGATAATGGGGTCTGGGATAATTAAGAAAGAAGAAAAGGTCAAGAAAAGAATAATGGAGAAGAATAAAGTGGAGTGCCCAAGAGCCTGGGACTCTCTCACTACTATTAATAACATTTGAAGATTACAGACGCTTGACATGTGCCAGGCACCATACCAAGGACTTCAGTGCATGGACTCATTGATCTTTACAACATTTCTAGAGGGCAGGAATTTTCCTACCATCACTTTACAAGTGAAGACATGGAGGTTTTGAGAGGTCACATAATTTGTACATGATCACACAACTGTTAAGTAGTAAACACGAACTTTCAATCCTGTTAATCTGACAGTCCGTGATCTTGGCCAGGCAGGGACCACAGCCTGTTTTTGTAAGTAAATTTTAATTGTCACATGACCACACCTATTCCTTTACATTTTGTGTAGGGCTGCTTGAGCTCTACGATGGCAGAGCTGAGTAGTTGTAATAGGTAAACCTAAAATATTTACTATCTTTACGAAAAAATTGTTGGCTCCTGCTTTTGATACCTCCATGATAGTATCCTGCTTGACTGAATTAATTCCCAGGTGCAATGGGAATAAGTGAATAGGACAGTTGGAAGGATAAGGAAATATGATTGGGGGTGGGCATGTAGCTCAGCAGTAGATTACCTGCTTAGTATGTGCAAAGCCCTGGATTTGATCGCCAACACTGCAAAATAAATAAATACATAAATAGGGGAAAAAAAAGAAAATGATGAAGTGATGAAGAAGTATCAGAAGATGATTAGCCTATGACAAAAAGCAGGAGTATATGGTCAAAGAGTATTCTTGGGATAGAGGTCCAAGCACAGTGACCCTAGGATCGGACAGGGTGTCCATATGGGTGATATGGTTTGGATATGAGTTGATGTGTGTCTTCCAAACGTTGATGAGATAGAGACTTGGTCCCCAGTGTGGTGATGTTGAAGTTGGGGAACCTTAAGAGGGGCCTAGTGGAAGATGGTTAGGTCATTGGGAGCGCTGCCCTTGGAAGGGATTAACATAGTTCTGGTGTGACCCCAGTTATAGTGAGTTGTTATGAAAAGGGTGAACCTGCCTCCTAAATTTTTCTGGCCTCCTGTCATGCTGTGTGATCTTTCCTACATGGGCTCCTGGTACTGTGATGCCATTCACCATGAGACCCTCACCAGAGCCACACAGATGGGCTGACATGATCTTGGAACTTCAGGCACCCAAATTTTGTGCTAAACAAACCCTTTCAATTTATAACACATCCAGCTTCAGGTATTTGTTACAATAAAGAAAGTGGACTAAGACATGGTCATCGAAGTTACCCAGGATGGTGGGAGAATTTGGGGTAGAGGAGATTGACACTTATCCTAGAACCCTCACTAAGGCATGGGAGGGACCGGGAAGATATTAGCTGATAGCTACGGAATGAGGTTATGAGATCGAGGTAGAGCCGGGAATGACCCTCACAGAAAAAGGAAGAAGAGGAGCACGATTTGGAAGTAGAAGTGAAGTACAAAGAGAATGCTGTCCCCCTTCTCTCCTTACCCTGGGGCATCTGAGTGTAGAAGACTAAGCCACCTGCAGGGCTGCAGGGGAGGCAGGTCCTCTGAAGGAGCAGCCATGCCAGGGTTGGCATAGACTCCCTCTGGCTCAGCCTCAGGCAGTCCTCTCTGCACTACACTGTGCCCCCTCTGCTAGCCTGGCTGGCTGTGCCCTTGGTAACCTCTGGCACTAGGCCCTTACCTGTGTAGTCAATCACGAAGCCAGCATTGCTCACAGATGCGTCACTGCGGAAGGCAAGGAAGAGGCTGTTGCTGCTGCTTTCGATGCGGCCTGGCAGCTGGGAGCCATAGAAGCTTCCTATGAGTGGGCTGAGAGAGTCCCGTCCATCGTAGATATGGAGGAAGTCATAGCCAGGCTCCAAGTTAAAGCTAGGGAACAAAAACACCCCACCCCACCCCACTAAGGTCAAACAAAGGCTCATGCTGCAGCCTTAGGTTCAATCCAAGGATGGGGGCTCCCAGAGAGCAAGCCCACCATCTTGGTACCCAACATCTGAAGGTGGATGGGGAGTTGGGTGTGAGGAGGTGGATAAAGCTCTTCCTGTAGGATGAGGAGGTGAAGAAGGCGGGCTCAGAGGAGGCATATTTCAGAGTCAGTGTCCAAAGATTGAGAGCTGAGAACCTAATTTCCTCTTTCCACAGCAGGGAAATAAGTTGCCAACTCTAGGCACTGAGGGGTCAGCCAAAGCAGGTCCAGAGCTAAGATTTCTTACCTGATGTCAGGGCTTTTGATAGCATACTATTCTTGACCTCCTCCCTAAGAGGAAGGAGCTACCCAAGGGCCATTCCCAAGCAGGAAGGGGCTGGTTACCAGGAAGGCCCTTAACTTCACTCCTCATCCCAAGCCAGCTCCCTAGTTCTGAGGATTTGTTGCCACCCCACTCCCAGCACCCAAACAAGGGGCATCTCTCTCTTAACTGCCCTGACCCCTGTGAGGGGGAAAATCCATTAAAAAACTTTGCTTATTTAGCAAATTGAGTATTAGAGTTCATGAATGTGACTTATCCCACATTGGAATGGTTATAGTGAAAATGACCAAAAATGCCATGTATTGGCAAGAAATGGAGCCCCAGGGCCCTAATGTCCTGCTGGTGGGTTTGTGGCCTCATTTTCCTGCTTGGATCATGGTTTCTGCTGACTTTAAACACAGATCTGCTCTCTGAGGCAGTGAGTTCACTTTTAAGCATAGATCTGACAATAGCAATTGATAGCAATTGTGCAAAGATGAAAAGTAACAGAAAAGTAAATGAATTTGCAGAAAACAGATTTTTGATGCAAATTCATTCACCCCCAGCCATGAGCTGGATACTCAGATATATCATTTGGCCGCATTGAGAATGAAATGGTCCTTCTACCCTTTAGCTAAGACATATGGTGGAGACAAAGGGCCACACATCTCTAGCACAAAGGGTGTAAGGCCAGTACGGAGACAGAATGAGGGGCTGGGAGGCAACTGTGTAGCCTCCTCCCCTGGCACCCTGTCACACTTGTGTCAGCTGCATGGTCACCCCACCACTGTTGGGAGATCTGGTCATCTTGTCCTGCAATTCAGTTTCTACACACTCCTAGGGAAGGGTTGCAAAGTGACTCTGTCTTGGTCACTAATTATAGCACAATCACTTCTTAACTAATTGACTTCTTTCTGTCCTTATTTTTCCTTCACTTGTTAAAATTTATCTGAGCACTCTCAATATGCCAAGCACTGTCCCAGGTGCCTGATGGGGGAGGGACATATCAGACACAACTCCTCCCTTCCAGAAGTTGTTGGTGCTGTAGGAAGCGATGGACATACAGACAACAAAGTGGCTAATAAAATCTGTATAAAGCAGAGTGGGAGCACATAGCTCCTTCCGGAGGGCAACAATCAAGCTTTCATGGAGGTCAAGCCCCAGCTGGTCTCAGGAGGTGGCAAGACTCTCAGTGGTTGGAAAAGGAGAGAAAAGAAAGCTACTGTGAAGGCAGATGCACAGGCAAGGTTACAAAGGCATGAAAGAGCCTATGAGACGCTGGAAGGTGCCAGGAGTTCAATCTGACTGGAGCTCAGGGCACTAGATGGGGTAGCCTGCCTGGGAGGCCAGGGGACAAGGGCCAGGTCCTTTAGAGTGAAACTCAAAAGTTCAGACTTATTTATAGGTAAGAAAGAGTCATTAAAGGATTTTTAAAAGGGAACTATTTATTTGTTTGTTTTTAAATAGACATGTATATCAAGACCCAGAATATTCCCATCACCCCAGACAGCTCCCATCCATGTTCCTCTGTCTCAGCAGCCACTTGTTATGGTTTGTGTCTGGATGTCCCCCCAAGGCCTCATGCAGTCATGGGGGTTGGGCTTTTCATAGGTGGCTGAATTTAGAGTTTGTGATGGATTCATGGTCCAATGCTGGCATTAAGGGTGTGAGTGCTACATCCGCCCTAGGGTGGGTAGCCTGCATAAAATATAAGGACAGAAAGAGGCCTGTCCCCTCTCTCTCTCTCTTGTTGCTTTGCTACAGTCTGCCTGCCATGAACTGTTCTCTGCCATGCCACCCTGCCTTGGAGCCAGCTGATTATGGACTAAAACCTCTACAAACTGAGAGCTAAATAAACTTTTCTTCCCTTAACTTTGGGTGTCAGGTATTTTATTTCAGCAATGAGAGAAAAGTAACTAAGACACCACTATTGATCAGCTCTCCTCCCCATAGATTAGTTGTTTTGATCCTAAAACTTCACACAAGTTGAACCATATAATATGTATTTCATGTCTGGCTTCAGCAGCATATTTTGGGAACTCATCCACACTGTTGCATGTATCAGTAGCTCATTCTTTTTAACTGCTGAGCACTGTCATTATAGGGTGTTAAATGGAAAATGAGGTGGTTATTTCTGCACATTTGAGTGACAAGATCATTCTGACAGCTGGATAAAGAAGAGATTGGTGTGGAAAGCAACATGGGGCAGAGGAAGCACTTAGGAGATGGCAGCAGTCATTTGAGTGACTCAAACCAAGATAGGAGCCGGTATGATGGAGAAGAGAGAAATATATGAAAAAGTTAAGGCAGTAGAGGTGGATGCCTTGGCTGCTCATGGAAGAAGTAGTGAGGGCCCAAGGGGACAGTGGCAGCCCCAGGTATTCTGAATAGAGCTTGTCTTGGGGAGAAGTCACAGGCTTGGTTTTGTGCATGCTTCATTTGCAGTGCATGCAGATGGAGATAGCCAACACTGGGATATGGGTGCCTACAGCTTGGAAGGAAGGAAGTCAGGGCAGGTGGCAGAGGGGATTCGTCCACCTTCCCCAGGAGGCTGCAGCTATGGCAGTGAGCTGGCTCTGGAAGGAGGCACAGGTAAAGAAGAGGCAATTGTGGTAAAGTGTGGCAGAGAAGTAGGGGCAAAAAGGTACCCAGGAAACCCCAGAAGAGACTAGAGGAGCAAGAGAGAGAAACTCACAAAGCCAAGGGGAAAACAATGTAGGGATGGTGAGAACAGTCAAGAGGTAGAACAGGATGAGATTTGGGAAATTCCATTTTGTTCGACAAGTAGGAAATTGATTGATGCCTTTTATCAGAGGAGCTTTTGGTGGAACTGGGATGGCAGAAGCCAGGGGCAGTGGCCGAGTGCCCCATAAGGAGCGGGGAGAGGGAAGCAGAGGCAGGTCTTTTGCAGGCTTGCCTAGGAATGGGCTGCGAGAGAGAGGGCAGGAGCTAGGAGGTGAGGACATGGGTGCCTAAGCCTGGCCATTTGCTGGGGAGCAGGATGGATAGAGTCAGGGGGAGCAGAGGGAGAAGTACAGGAGGGAAGGGCAAAGGGATCCACCGAGGGCCTACTTTCTGAATCTCAGGCACTTCAGAGCTACTGTATAAATTATTACAAGGATCCAGGTGTGATGGGATGTGCCGTAATCCTAGTACTTGGGAGGCTGAGGCAAGGAGATAGTGAGTTTGAGGCCAGCCTGGACAATTTAATGAAACCCTGTCTTAGAATAAAATAGAAAAGAGCTAGGGGTATAGCTCAGTGCTAGAGTACTTGCTGAGCATGCACAGGCCCTGGGCTCTATCCCAAGCAGCACACACACGCACACACACACAAATTATTACAAGGATTACATAAGAGTGTGTGTTTGTGAAACCACTCAGCTTGGCACAGAGGGGATGTTCATAAATTCTCTCTCTCTCTCTCTCTCTTTCTCTTGTTTGCCTCTCTTGGAACTGAGAGCTCTCCCTACAGACCATGCATACTCACCTGGGGACCCAGGTCCTCAACCCCCTAGCTGCTCTGAACCCTTGTCTCCCACCCGGGGGAAAGGTACATACATGTTAAATACCAGGGCGATGACGTAGTCTGGTGAGACAGTCACTTTCCAGTCACACTCCTTGCCTGGCGGGTAGGGCTCAGGGTAATTTGGTGACAGGATGACTCCTGATGGTCCAGTTAGGTCTCCTCCACAGGGAGCTGAGGAGAAAGGAGGCCGGGGGTCAGTCTGTCCCCTTCACCCTGGTCACACTGTAATGAGTAGTGGTGAGGCATGGTAGAAAAGGGTTGAGGTTCATAGGCCCAAGTTAAAACCTGGCTCTAGGGCTGAGTGTGGAATGATGGAATTTGACTTGGGAGTGATGGAAACGTTTTGGAAGTAGATAGTGGTGGCACAACATCATGAATGTTCCAGATGCCACTGAATTGTTCACTTTAAAATGGGTGACTTCTACGCTGTGTGCATTTCACCTCAATAATTTTTTTTTTTTTTTTATGATGTCTAGCTCTGCCACTACCTGGTTGTGTGATCTTAGCACATTGATCCCCCCTCTAGGTCTCCGTGTCCTTCCTCTATGGTAAAATAGAGGTGATATCTTCTCTGTGGGGTGGCTGGAAGGATTACTGGAGAGTTCTGTTGAAGCACTGGCTGGTCAGTACGGTGCCATCACTGCCTTTCAGACAGCTGAAATACACGGTACCCTTCTGCTGCCTTGCATCCAGATACCAGGCAGGCTTTGTGGAGGTTTACCTTGAGTTCCATGCACTCAGTCAAGAGGAGTGGAAAACACTATCATGCTTGCCTGCCAAGCCTGGCTAGCCTCTCTTGCTGCCAGTGCTCCCGGCATCTGCTGGGGTGGCAGACGCCTTCCAGCTTTCCCAGAGGCCGGTCCAGGAGGGATTGTGCACAACGAACTGGACGGAGGTGCTAGAATCCCTGAGAACCACCGAGTCCTCTGTCCCGAGATGACAGGCCTCTCAGGAAGGTGGGGAGGGCAATGTGGCTGGATGGTCCAGCAAGCACCTCAGCAAGGAGCCTGCCAGGCCACCTCCCCACCTCCTGAGCCAGGTCCCCTCATCCCCCGATGGGGCTGTGGGTATACTGTGTGGGAGGACAGACAGAGCAAAGCTGGGAAGCCTGGGGGTCATAAACAGGAGATGGCCAAGACTATGCACATGGCTCTGTGTGGACACAACAGGGCCATGACAAGGTTGCCAAGGGAGCCAACAAATGGTGAGCCTGCAGGGGGACAGACAGCTGTGGAAGGGGTGGCCAAAAAAACCCAGAGACGGCCAAAGGGTGTTCAAGCACTGAGGAGCAGTAGTCACTCACTTGTCACAGATTTGAGCTCTTGCCTCTTGCTGTGGCTTTTACTGTGTGAGGCTTAAAGGGCTGAGCCAGCCTCTAGTGGGGTCTCCAAAAGGGCAGGGCAGGCCAGAGAGACCTATCACGGCTGAACCTGAGCCCCATGGGTTCATGAGCAGGGTGTTTTTTTTCCATGGGCAAACACACCACAAGCACCAAGTTGAGGTCAGAAACACTCAAGCTGTCCACCTGTCTCATCAGGCAAGACTCATGCATTTTAGATAAGTGGTACCTCAGTTCATGAACTTAATTCATTCCATGATTCCGGAAAAGATGGCCACGTTAGTGTTCATGTGGGAAAGATGGCCGTGGATGTGTTTGTCACCAGATGCAGAGTTTACAAACAAAAACAAAATTTTGCCAAACACTTCTGTTTGTGAACCAAATTGTTTGCCAACAAAAGCATTCGTGAACCGTGAACTAAGGTACCACTGAGCATTCTCTTATTCATGTCTCATTAACAGCCCAGCGAGCTGTGGATTATTCTTCTGGATTATAAAAAAGGAAACCAAGGCCCAGAGAGGTGAAGTAGTCTTTTCAGTCACTTGGAGACTCAAGCCCAACTTGAGTCTGCCTCCCAAGTCTGTCCTCTGCTTCTTCCGGAGGAGTGTAGGACTCCCATAGATCTCTGGGACAGCGCCTGGCCTCGGCGGCCTGGGCCATACACTCTTCTCCACCAAACCCTCATGAGAGGCAAGGGGTAGGTAGAGGGACAGACTGAGTGAGGCCTGTGTGGTCAGGGTCATAGAGCAGGGGTGCCAGGTACAGTTAGAGGAGCCCTGCTCCAGCCAACCTAGAGACAAGGTCTGGCATAGACAGGGAGGGAGAAAGCCTGTGTCCTGTACAAAGTGCCAGCTGCCTGCGGGGTCTTCCCCAGGGGCTCCATGCTGACTCCATTGTCAGCTCAGGGGCTTCTTCCTTCAGGTTTGCCACAGACAGGGTGAGTCTGGGCATTTCTGAATCTGCCTTTACTCTTCTGCCAAATCCAAAGCTCTCTCAGTTTGCCAGAGTCCAGACCTCTGCCCCAGCAGAGCTCTCCTGCAGATGGCCCCTGGCCTCAGATATCCAGGCCTCTACTTCCCACCTGGGAGCCTGAGCAAGCACCACTGCCCTGTGCCAGCTGCGCCCGAGGCCCAGGAGGGACTCCTGGGCTGCCTCAGGGACAGATGTGGCAGGTACAAACATGATGTCCAACTGGGAATGAGCATCAGTGCTCTAATCATTTCAGACAGCTGGGAAGTGGACAAGCTGCACTGAGGGGAAAGAGCTGTGAAAAGGGCATCAGCTTGGAAGTCCTACAGTCCTGGGTTCAAATTCTGACAATGCCACTCACTAGCAGTGTGAGTTTGGGTGAGCTCTCCACTCACCCACTGGAAGCCTCACTTTCTCATCTCTAAAATGAGGGAAGCATGATAATGATAATGACTTCTAACATCCACAGTGGTTATTAGGAACCAGTAACCTGAGTGCATTCCAGCTTTATCGTATTTAACCCTCAAAACAACCCAATGAGATAGGAACTCTTATTTCCCTATTATACAGGTAAGTAAACTAAGGCACAGAGAAGTTAAGTAGTTTGTATGTAAGGCCACACAGCTTGTCACTGTGAAGCCAGATTTGAATCTAAGTCAGAATCTAGAATTGAGCTCTAAGCTCACATGGTGACTTCAGTTACCATCATGTCTAGCTCAGTGCCTCTTGTATATATTGATGCTCAATAAATATTTGTTTCTTTGCTTCCCTCCTGTAATGAAAGGCCACCAAGGCCAGCTAGACCACATAAGGCAGACTGCCAAGGAGGTGGAAATCAGGGGCTTGTTGCTTGGACTTCCAGGCTGTTTGCAAGAGGAACAGAGGCATTTATTCTGCTGCCTGAGGAACACTTCCCAAAGCCGTGTAGAGGAATGGGCAATGGAAGCTGATTAACCTTGCTGCTCTGCTTACTGCCTGGTACAGCCCTCATCAGCTCCACACGTGGCAGCCCCTTTCTCCCTGCCCCATCTCATCTCAGGACCTGCTTTTCTGCAGAACAAGTCTCAGGAATCACAGGCTCATAGAAGGGTGAGTTTTGTAGGGAACTCAGAGGCCACTGAGTCTCTCCCAGGTCTTATGAGAATCCCCTTGACCAGTAGGAATTCTGACTCAGGGAAGGGAAGTGAGCCCATAAATGTGTAATAGGAAACAGAGGTGGGAAGGAAGGAAAGAAGGATGGAGGGAAGTTACTATTTCTTCAGATTAAGGTTAGATGTGTCATCATCCCAGAATACCCATATGGGAGGTATGTTTACCCTCATGATGAGGAAATTGAAGCTCAGAGAGTTGACACAATTTTCCCAAGGCTATCAAGCTAGTAAATGGCAAGGCCAAACACTAAACTTGGATCTGTCTACTTCCATATCTCACATTCTTTGCTACTAGTATGTAGTTAAGAATTAAGTTGGTTCTGGAACCCAGGTCTCAACCTCCTGTCCCCATACTTTCACCCCGCCCCTGTCTCATGCATCCAGGTGGACCCTGTTCCCTCTAAGGAACAGGACTCAGTGTCTTGCATCCAATGCCAGGTCTCAGAGCCAGGGCCTACAATGCCCTCCTCAGATGCTGGGACAGCACCTCCACGGAGGATGTTGCAGGGGATGTCTCAGGAAGACCCTCGCAGCCATCTCCAGCAGGGACACAGCATGTTAGGTGGGAAAATGTGAGGCTTTGGACTCAGACGGATGTGGGTGTGAATCTTGGCTCTGCCATCACCTAGCTCCGGCATGTGGGGCAAGATATCCAAATTTATGTTTCAGCTTCTGCAACTGTAAATGAGAGAATAGTGCTAATTTCAGAGAGCTGCAGTGAAAGTTAAACTCAGTTATCTGAGTAAACATCTGCTATGGGGCTGGCACACAGTAAAGACTCAGTGGCTACTGGGTCTCCTCTCCCCTAGGCCCCATCACTAGTGCAGGGATAAAGGCATTCATCATTTTGCCTGAGAACAAGAGCAGAGGGAAATGAGCATCTGGGATGTTTCTGTTTTTCTTTCCTGTCTTCCTCTCTCCTCAAGTTCCTCCCTTCTCCCCGTCTAAGCAGCTAGGGGGCAGAATTATTCAGGCTCAATTCCTCACAAGCTACATGACCTCGAACAAGTCTGTTTCCTCACTTGGGAAATGTGGAGGTTGAAAGACCTAAGGCAGATCTTAGGAACCCAAACTGAGGAAACCAGTAATCCCCTTGAGAAGAGAAGGAACAAGTGTCTTTCCTTTGCTCCTAAGCATGTAGGTTCCCTTGTAGTGCTTCAGATAGTGGAACCTGCTGACCATACTAACCAAGGAGACCCATCGTCCCCTTTCCAACCTAGACAGCTGGGGCTGCAGAGAAGATCTTCCTGGTATGAAAGTCTTTAAGAACATTTTAGCAAGTAAAGAATCTGTAATGAGTGTGTGTGTGTGTAGAGTGTATATGTGGGTGTTGTACATATGCATGCAAAGCAGGGTAAATGTCGGGTTTCCTTCCACTTTCAGCTGTTCCAATCTTCTGGCCCCAAGCTCAAGACACAGCTGCCCCTTGCACAGAGGGGACTGGGGCACACAGCCAAGAGGCCAGGGGGCAAAGAAAACTCTGCTGTTGCTCTGTACCGATGCATGTTGGCGGGCTGGGCTGCCAGAAGAATCTGTTTTCAATCTTCACACAGCTGATCTCGGCGCTTCCCTGCAGTGCATAGCCAGGATCACACTGGAACACCGTGGAGTCACCGGCTTCCCAACTGTTGCCACTCCGGCTCCCATTCTGTGGGACCCCAGGGTCATTGCAGGATGTTGCTGTGGACACTGGGACAAGAAAACAAGAGGGAGAGAGGCTGCCTCGGTGTCTGCCAGTCAGCCACACCCCCAGCTCATCACCTGAGCTGACCACCATCACTGCCATGACCACTGTCACCTCCCACCACTGTCATCACTGTGGCAACAGTACTGCTATTCTCACCTCCCTTAATGTCCGTCAGTGCCTGGTTCACACTGCATCACTGTCAATGTATCCACCAGTTTCTCTCACTGATGTCACCACCACCGTCCTACCGGTGCCTTCACCATTACCTTCATCACCCTGTTGCAAGATACTATGCATTAAGCATGCTTGTGCTGTAATGACTGTAGAACGGAATGCAGTTTGATTTCAGAATACAAGCATTGTTACATAGACAACGCTTTGCAATTTCGTATAATTTAACGTACATGATCTGTATGAGGGAGTGACAAGATAATAAAATACAAATGCTGCGTATTCAGTGTAAAGGGTTTGCAAAGGCATTTGGAGTTGGCCTGCCAGAGTAACAAGCAGTGGTCGTGATGCTGCAGAGAGTTTGCTGAAACTGGGTGGAGACTATGCTTTCTCTTGCAAGCAAATAACCAAGGACCCACCAAAGCCAAACCACATTCAAAGAAAAATGGGATATTTGTAGAAAGTGGAAGAGCAGAGTTTAAAACCAACATAAGTAGCTGAGATTAATTAAACATTTATAAACCTCAGAAACTTAGGAGATGTTTGTGGTCCAGTACCTAACCTAGTTTAACATAGAGCAGGTGTTTTAAAAGCAAGCACTGAATGAATGGAAGAAGGAAGGAAGGAATGAAATAGAGAATGAATGAGTGAATGAATGGACAAATGTGTGTGAGAAAACCCACAGAGGAAATGACATAAGACAGCCCAGAGAAAGAAAGAATTCAGAGGCAGCCTCAACAAATCTCGGCTGCATCCACTGCTCTGGGTGACCATAGGGCCTGGTCTCCAGCATGTCATTACTCATACACTGTGGCTGGCAGACCCCAGGGGCAGGCGGCCTGGAGATCATGGGATCAGTAATGCATCAATAATGTCTTGAAGAGATACTGTGCTTGCTATACACTCCAGACATCCTGGAGAGATGCCCCCATTCTCTTTTGCTACCAGGACTTCAGTGGAGAAGTCTGAGGAGCACCAGCCTAGGGCCACTTTGCCTGCCAATGTCACTCTTCGTAAGACCTAGAGTTGCGTGGACGAGTATGGAGTTATCGTATCTAATACCTTATACTATACTATACCTATACCTAATATTACCAAAGATAGACTATAGCAAACTACTGTCCATGGCCGAATCTCAATCTATGCTTGTTTCTCTAAATAAAGTTTTATTGGTTCCGGTACCGCCCCCCTAAAAAAAGGGTTTTATTGGAACACAGACATACTTGTTTGTTTACATGTTGTTTAGGTTGCCTTTCAGCTATGACGGCAAGAAGCTGTTACAACAGAGACCATATGGCCCACAAAGCCTGAAAGACAATCTAGTTTTTGACAGAAAATGTTTGCTAATCCCCAGTATATGGTATTCTGTCTTAAGTCCTCCCTTTATGCGAAAAGATTTTAAAACCTACCCTTCACTTCTATTGTTAGCATCGCTATACTCTAGCCATGTTTGTAGAATCTGCTTCCAGCACAGGAAGCTCACTACTCCTTCCTTCCTCTTTCAGGGCCTTTGCACCTGGTGGTGACTCTTCCTGGAATGATCTTGCTGCAGATCTTCCTATGCCAGCTCCATTTTGTCATTTGATTTTCAGCTCCAATATCACCTCCTCTGACAGGGCTCCTTGACCTCCTTCTTCTGGGCTCCTCCATTGTTATGGTTGGGATCCAAAATATCCCCCCAAAATCCTCATTCTGCTGAAGGCTTGGTTGCAAGCTGATGGTATTTGAGGAGCTGAAAGGATCACAAGGACCCTAACTTCAAGTGGATTAATCCATTGATGAGTTCACAGCTCAGGGGGTTTATCGGTGGGGCCTGATTGAATGAGATAGGTGCGTGGGGATGTGCCTTTGAAGAGAATCTTTTGTTTCCAGCTCCTTCTCTCGGACTCTTTCCCTTTCACTCTGTCTCCTGACTGCCACGAGGTTAGCAGCTTTCCTCTGCTATGCTCTTCTGCCACAGTGTTTCTGCCTACACAGGCTTGAAGCAATGGGGCCTGCGGAACATAGACTGTGAGCCAAAATAAACCTCTCCTCGTTTAAGATGTATACATCAGGTATTTGGTCACAGCAACAAAAAGCTGACTAACACATCCTTTAACATCCTTCCATCAATTTAATCACATTATCCTGTTTCGTTCATTTCACGGCACCACCTATAATAATCTTGCTAATTTACAATATTTGTTTTCTTCTTTCTTGTGTATCATCTGGAATCTCTGTGAGAGCAGAGACCTTGGCTATTTGGCTCCCAACCTTATCCCCAGGGTTTACAGCACTATTCAGCACACAATAGCGCTCAGTAAATATTTGCTGAACAAACGAATGAATGAACAAATCATCGGCATTCGACACTTACTGAATTTATTTATAAAGTCAAATAAAAATCAATCTTCTTCCTTCCCAATTAAAGACAGACTTAGCTTTCATCTCTAGCTTTACAGTGCACTGTACACATGTAAATGATTCCCTAGGAGAAAAATAGCTCCCTGTTGTGACCATACTTAGGAAGATTATTTATACGGGAGGCAACAGAGTGTAATGATTAAGAGCCTAGGTTTGGGAATCAGGCATATGGGTTTTGATCCAGGCTCTGCTTCTTATTAACTAGATGACTTTGTATGAGAAGCCTCAGAGCTCATATATGCAACATGGATTAATAGCTGCTCATACTTTTAAGGTTTTTGTAAAACTTATAAGAGCTAGTATACTGGAGAGCTTAGAGTGTGCCTACTTAATAGATGGCTGTGATTATGCTTCCCACTCACCTTTTTCTGTTCTTATTTTCTCTCTTTAATGCTCCTGAATTTGAGCTGCTTGGCAAAGCCCCAGGGAAAGGCTGGATCCATGTGGTACAGACAGGATGTTAGATGTTACACAGTTGTGTTTACTTAATAAAGCCAAGCCTGTGCTAATCGTCTCTGGCATCTCTGCTCAATCCCCTGTCAAATACACACTATGAAGCTGACATGGGGTAAGCCATTCTGGCTTCCCTGGAGTAGTCCTGGTATTTGCTAAATGATGACAGCAACAGGAAGGGTGACCTTTCCTAAACCTGGGTTATGCCCAGAACACTGGGCCAGGTTGTCACAGCCTTCCTGGAGCCACGGCTAGCTGGCTTTGACCACTCCACTCTCTATGGGCTTCAGTGAGGATTGGGGCAGCTTGCCTAATGAAATACAGGTGTCAGAGAAAACCGTTCATTTGTATGTTCGTGTCCTCATGTACTCATTTGCTCACTAATCAGTGAGTAAGCACCTGCTGCATGCACACACTGTGGGCGACTCTGGGGGCCACGGCATGGGCCTGACACTCTAAGAGCACTCAGTGGGATGCAGTAGGCACAGCTCCAGGACAAGGCAGAAAGACCAATAATGACAACATGCTAAAGAAATGACGGTAGCATACTAGGGTGCTGCAGGCTGAAGCCATTTATTCTGAATGGGGAGATCACGAGACAGTGGCATCTGAGATGAACTCTGAAGGATGAATTGGACTTCTGCTAGCTAGGCAATGCACGAGAAAGCAGCCCAAGCGACAGCACAGGCACAGGAGGGCATCCAGGGGCTCTATCTCATGCGCCTACACTGAGGACACCCTGGAGGTCAGATCATGCGAATTGATGGGGAAATTGTCAGTACAGCAATGGGCTTCTCTTTTTTTGTTGTTTTTCTTTTAAGCCATATCTATCAGCTTGGGCATAGTCGGAGAATATACAAGTCTGACTTTAATTATTCATAATATTTCTGTCCCCAGAGAATGCCTGAGAAGCTCGCTAGCACTCTACCCTCCTTATGAGAGGGGATCCTCCCATTGCTTATCTACCAATGTCCAACGTTTGTTCCACGCAATGCAAATCTCCTGAGACAGTGTCAGGAAAAGTCATCCATCCTCAAATATGACCTACCAGATACATTTTGAATTTATGTGCCTTGCATAGCAGGCATTCTCAGAGGCATCACATTACAAATAATCTCTTTAAGGCTGCCTCTACCAAGCACTCTCCCAATATTACTTGGTCAGGCAAACTTCTTTTTCTTGAGATACCATTTAATATTCCATGGAGCTCTGAGAATAGAGGGGAAATGCTAGGCTGGAAGCCTGCACAAGTATTAAGTGGATAAGCTAATGAGTGCAGTTGTCCCCCAGTATCCAAAGCGGATTGGCTCTACATCCCCCCTAACCCCACAAGGTTCCGAAATCCACAGATGCGCAAGTTCCTTATATAAAATGACATAATATTTGCATATAACTTATGCACATTCTCTCTTATTCTTTAAACCATCTCTAGATTACCTATAATACCTAATACAATGTAAATGCTATGTAAACAGTCATTATACTATACTGACAAGGAATAATGACAAGACTTTGTACATGTTCAGTACAGACTCAATTATTTTCTGAATATTCTTAACCCATGGTTCATTGAATCCATGGATAATGAACCCAGGGATACAGAGGGCCACCTGTGCAGTGGAACGTGATCCTGGAGACTCTCATTTGCCCCAGACACTGCTAAATGTGCATCTCCACAGCAAAGAAAGGTGCCTAAAAAAAGCTAGAAGTAGGATTTGCAATCCTGTTACTGACTCATTGCTGCCAGGGGCTGATCCAGCAGCTGGGAGGGAGTGGGGGCAAAGCCATGGCACAGGTGCCACAGAGACTTGCTTTGCAATCACCGCAGAAACCTCTCCCCTTCTCCCCACACAGTGGAGTAAGAAGATGGTAATGAAGACAGCTGCTGTATAATAAACACCAGCAGAAACGAAGGCAAAGTCACTCGCTCAGGGAGAGGAGTGGTGGAAGAGGCACTTCAGAGCAGATGAGATGAGATATTCCAGCGAGAAGCAGGACCGATCATAGAAATTATCCAATATTGGGACTGGGGTGTTTGAGCGTTGCCCATTTTGGGTAGCTCTTCGTCATGCTCCTCCATAATTGGCTACTGCAGTACATAATTAACTGAATTTAGATTACTCAAGTTTGGCTTCCAGTCCTTACCGAGATCTGCACTAAATGAAGACCCAGAGCACGTGGCATGTCATATCAGCTCTTTCATCACAGTGCCCCAGACCACCGTCCGATGTATCTCCCCTTGTTCCTCCATCCACTCCAGGTTTCAGCCCCCAGAGCCCTCCACTTCCAAACATGTGCTGCTCTCACACTGTTCATGTGTTCTCTGCACCTGGGACATCCTATTTTCTTCTTCCTATTTAACAAAGGTCCACAATCCTCCGAAGTCCAACTCTGGCACCATCCCATTGCATAAATGATCACTCCCTCCTTGAACAATTTTATTTTCTTGAGTTATTTCTACTCATCCTTCAGGTCTGAGCTTCGACACCGTCTGTTCTGGAACATCTTCCTTGATGCTCCAAGGTGACTACAAGAACCTCTATCTCTCCATCCGCACACTTGAAGTAGGTATCTATCAACCTGCCTGCTTTCCCCATCACAGTAAGCTCAGCATAGATACTTGAACAATCGTTCACCACGAACCAGGAATATAGCATATGCTTAATAAATATCTTTACAAGGGTGGAGAGATTGAGGGAAGGGGAACTCGGAGAAGTTGGTGTCATGCAGCAGGGCGTGTGGAGGGGGGCTGGCAGAGGGTGAGTGCTCACCTGAGAACTGGATGGCAAAACCCTGTTTGCTGGTGAAGAAGTCCGTGCTGAAGTGCAGAACAACTGAGCTGAAGGTGCTGTGCAGGTCCTTGGGTAAAGCTGAGCCACTCAGCTCCTTCAGCAGAACCCCACTCTCCACAGGCCCATCCCAGATGCGCAGCACGTCGTGGACCTCCTCCGTGTCAAACACCAGGAAGTGGAGCCTGGACAGAGACAAGAGGCAGGTGGTCATACCAGGTTTGGTCTCTTCCTTCAGGGGATTTCTGGTCAAGAAATGAGGTCATAAATCAAGAAGACTTGCAGAAAGAAGGCAGCATCTGGCAGCATCCTCATGCTCCCAATTGGCTAGCTCCTCCCATTGGTGCCACTAGCAAAGGGTTGGAGATTTTGTGTGTCTTGTTCGTTGTGAGCTCTGTGTCACTATGAGTAGAACCCATCCTTCCCTTTGACTCCACAGAGCCTCCAGACCATGCTCTTGAGCCCCAATCCTTATTATTTTAGATTAAGAGGGGCCTGGGTTGGAAAAGGATACATATAGGTTTAAAGAAAGAAGGGTAGAGGGCAAGGGAGCTCTGGAACTTCTGAGAAGCTAGCCCAGCTGTAGCAAGGGCAGGGGTGAAGTTACATCTTGGGTGCCCAGAGCAGAACTTTGAGGACATCAGCTACAGACAGGCTTGGCTTAGGTAATCCTTGCAAACCTCAGCAGTCCAGGGGGTCCTCTGTGTGTGTATGGTAGAGGTGGTGGTGTGTATGTGTTGGGGGAGGGGGTACAAGCCCACGATAAGCTCTCAGAGCCAGGCAGCTTAGTAGGACCTTGAATTCTTCTCAAAGATTTTCTGGCAGCCAAAAATACCTGGTGACAAGCCTGTGTGGTTCTGTTAGTCATTTGTTTTATTTTGGAATAATTTTACACACTCAGAAAAGCACAAAGATAATATAGAGAATTCCCAAGTACCTTTCACCAGTTCTCCTATTGTTGATTCTTTACATTTCTACATTTGTTACAACTAAGAAACCAAGGAACTAAACTCCAGACTGTACACGAAGTTCACCAGTTTTTCCACCGATGTCCCTTTTCTGTCTCAGAATCCAATCCATTCACTGCTGGTCTTTTAAAAATTATAAAATAAGTCATGTGTTAGGCAAGCAATATGCAGATTACTGAATTTTAAAGGAATCTCTCTTTTGCACATGAGTTTTCAGTTAGTATTAGGCTCGGTGTGTGCCCTTTCAGACTTTGCTCAGTGTGTACTGGTATGTAATGTCCCATAATAGAACCATATTTTGCATAGATTTAAGGTAACTTTCTTTCTTTACTTAATACCGTACTATATATCTATTTCATATTTCTATTTCATTATTTACCACAGAAATTGACCCTTTTTCATACAACTGCAAGGAATTCTCATCTTTATGTAGCTTTGCACACTTTTGTTAATGTTTTAGTTGACTTATAGCAGTAATGTTTTGGAGGAATGGAAGGGTATCTATTTAAGTTTTAATTTTGATTAACGTTGCTAAGTATCCTCTCATGGGATTGTATCAACTTATATCCTCACTAAACAGTATTAATTTTACTATTCTCTCTAAACTGCATCTCAATCAGATATTATGCATCTGCAATCAGATATTATGATGTTACAAATATATTCAATATTGAAATACTATCCCATCTGCTAGACCAAAATGGAATCTTACTGGTATTTTGAATTTAGAGAATTTAGAATTTTACATGTTGTGATTCTTTATACATATTTATTGGACATTTTTATATCTTCATATCTTTCATGCATCTTAATTGGGTGATTGGTCTTTTGAAATTCTGTTTATATATTAGGATTTTTCTGTGTTAACCTTATATATTTTGATTCCTCTTTTATATGATATATTTCAAAACTAATATTTTCTCTCAGCGCCTGATGCCTTTTCCCTTTTAAATTTTGCTTATGGTATTCTGTTATAGAAGTTAGTGATTTTATGTAACCACATACGGTAATCTTTTCCTTTAAGGATACGGGGTATCATATTATGCCCTGGTAATCCACTTTTCTTCCCCAAAATAATTAAAAACCAAAATCTTAATATACTTCCAGAATACACAGCCTCATTTTTTGAGGTTGATAGGGTCATTATTTTCCCAAATGCATGTTCACTTATCCCAACATCTGTCAAAAGTAACTCCGTCCTTATTTTGTCTGTTGAAATCCATTTTACTTTCTCATTAGCATATATCAGTGTATACTTAATTCATTTACTTGTTTATGATGTCTCTGTCTCTGTCTCTCTCTCCTGCAGCATAATTTTCATGAGTGCAGGAGTAGATGTTGTTCACTATTAAAACTCCACACTCCGGATGTGCCTGGGTG
Organism: Erethizon dorsatum; assembly: GCA_028451465.1. Classification (NCBI taxonomy): domain Eukaryota; kingdom Metazoa; phylum Chordata; class Mammalia; order Rodentia; family Erethizontidae; genus Erethizon; species Erethizon dorsatum. The sequence goes on along the minus strand of CM051827.1, from coordinate 109,283,060 downwards.
TGTAGATGAGGCTCACGTGGATACCTATGGCATGAAAACACACTCATAACAGCAGTCCAGGTTCTCCAATGTTGGAAATGGCCCTTTGGTCATGGGGCGGTTTCTAGAATCCCTGCTCGGTTCCACCGTACACTCCTTTGCCTACACTGGATTCTATTTGTGGCACCAGGAACATGGCTCTTCAGTTTACTGCACTTTTCCTGTTCTCATAGTTCAATATTCTTACAAGGCAAGTTTGTCTTTATATCTTTTCCCTTCAAATTTTTTACTAATCTCCCAAATTTACTCCATCAGATAAAATCTTACAGTTACCAAGTTCCAAAAATATCCCATTGTGATTTTGATTGGAACTGCACACAGTTACTAATTAATATGGGAAAGAATTGATATCTTTGCTACGAATTTCTCCAAGCCAGGAACACTATAGCTATCTTAACTTAGTTTATGTATTTTGGCAGAGTTTTATGGGTTTTTTTTCTTTGTTATGATTGTCCTCTTTGGACACCATTTGTTAAATTCATTCTTTGGCTATCTATATAATTATAGTCTTTGTTCCGTCATGAATGAGATTTAAGTTTTAGTTACATATTCTAGTTACTTATTGTGTGTGTGTCTTATTTTTAGTCATCAGGTAGTACTAATAGGATCCAAGTGAATCACATGGATTTTCTAGATAGACCTTTCACAAACACACCTGAACATTTCTCAATATCAGGAGCTGTGTGAGGCCGGAGCCCTGCCCTGGATTGAAAAGGAGGAAGGTGCTCCCCGGGAGGTGGGGCAAACAAGCACACTCTCTGCTGCGCCCATCTCTCCTTCCTTCTCAGCTTTCTCCCTGCTACTCAGTGCACTGATAGAGCAGCACCCATCCCCACGGGTGACCATGTGTACTGCACTGTGCAGCCAGACCTGCTCTCAGAAAGGAGAGGATGGCATGGCTGCATCTGTCACAGAAGATAGAAGGGAATTAGACTTGAAGTTTGGGTGCATGAAAAGGACTGTGTTTTCTTTGGACTTAATAACATGAGATGAGACACAGAAGTAGAGAGGAGGTTGAGGCACAGGGAAGAGAGGCAGCTCCACACTTGAGTTCAGGTGTCAGAGAGAATCAGGCAGGATTGAGAGAGGGAAGAGAATAAGGGCCTTAGAAGGAGCTGAGGGCTTTGGCTTTCTCCTCAACTAGCTAGAAACTGGCTCTAGAGAACATCTGAAATCCCTGAGGGTGAACAATCGGATGAACGAGTGAATAAATGAGTGAATGCATGAGCTCCCAGGAGGATAGGTCAACAAGGAAATGGAGAAAAGTGAGAATATGGAGACTGAGAAGTGAAAGAAACATGTTTCTGTAAGAACCTCTGTGCATAAGGCACTTTCTCATGATCTCACTGAGTCTGCACATCAGTCCTATCTTTAAAAATTAGAAACTGGGGCTCATTGGGATATAGTAACTTGTCCAAGGTCAAGGGCTGGTGAGAGAGTGAGCCAGGATTACTGCTGTGTAATTATCATCCAGGTCAGACCCACAACCCCAGGAGGAAGAAGCGAGGGTTGAGAGCCAAGCATGGGCTGAAGAGGAGCTGCCAGTAATCAGTGGTTTACACACGGAGCACACACAAAGATGCAAGACCATGAATTAAAAGTGTCAGTTCATAGCATTCAGCTCAGCTGATCTGATAATCAGCCAAAGTCAAAGGCCTGTTATTGATGAGGCTGAGAGGCAGGGTGAGGAGGGAGACAGGGCTACTTTGCATGCACAAACAATGCAACTTGGCAACTAAAAGGACAGAGGTTCAAGCTCGCTACTCTTCCAGCATTTGTTTAAATGCCTCCTATGCACTAAGTGCTGCAATATAATGGTGAAGCCAGGCAGGTTGCCATTGTCCAGGAGATTCTGGAGATGGGTATTTCTACATGCACAAACCATTAAAAGATGAACAACTGTAGCGAACTTAGTGAGGGAAGGGCAGAGTGCTGAGACAAAGTAACCATTTTAGGAAAAACAGCCAGCAAGGATCTCTCCAAGGAGGTGACATTTAAATAAGATGACAGGCTCAAAGGGAGCTGGCCCCAGGCAGAGCAGGCAGGGTAAGAGGGTGCAGGCAGTGTTCCCTGTATAAAGGGCAGCACGTGCAAAGGTCCTGAAAGGGCGGCATCATGGAGCGTTGGAGCAATGGAAAGGCCACAGAGGAGGAGACTGGGCCAAGAGCAGTAGGCAGAGGCCAGGCCTGCTGGGACACTGTGGGTTGTGGAGGAGGTTTAGATTTTATTCTACAGCCCTAGGAAGTCACTGGAGGATTCCGAGCCGAGGATCTGATTTATATTTTAGGGTCACTCTTGCTGCACAGGTGAGAATAACTTGGCACAAGCAAGGGTGGAGGCAGGGGAATTAGCTAGGGGACCCCTCTCATTATATACCCTTGATGATAGCCAAGAAAGATGTGGTTTGTGAAACTGACCACTTTTATTCAGACGGATATTGAACACTTGTAGAAATCAAAGTCCATAAATGCTAATTAGAGGTTCTGATTGATAGAGATAATTCCAACCCAATCAGACATTGGGATTTTCCTGAGAAGCTCCCCTGTAGGTGAACATGGGGCCTTCTTTTGGCATTTGGAATATTGACAACAGTCTGAGGACCAGGCCTGCACTGAGCCCCCAGGTGGGGCGGTACTGAAGGGCTTGTACGCCTGTTCGTTTCTTTGGGCCTAGGACACAAAACAGGCTGCTTCCTGGGAAGAGGGATGAGGTGCTGTGTGCATCAGGCTCTTTGTTGAGGGATGCGGGATGTGGAAAACTCTGTCTTTGCCCTGGAGGCTTCTGCTGCTTAGTGAAGGAGACACACAAAACAGTATTATGTGTGATGGGTGCTAAAAGAGTGGGATAAATACAGTGCTATCAACATAGCCAGAGGAGAAAGAAGCCAATATTTGTAGACAATCTCCTATGCGCCAGCTGCTTTGTGTATGTTGCCTGATATCCCCATGAAAACCCTGCAATTTAGTCTATTTTTGCCGTTTTGCAAAAGAGGAAGCAAAATTCCTTGGGGATATAACATAGGCAACTCACCAGGGATCGGATAGCGAGGAGGGGTCAGCACCAGAGTTCAAACCATGTCCCCCTTGGACTGCAGCCCTTTCCTTTACATCATCTTCTCCTAACTCAGAGAAGCAAGGAGAGTTTCAAGGAGGCGTCTTTGAAACAGTTTTGAAGAAAGAGAGAAATACATGAAGAAATTGAGAGAGGGAGAGAGAGACACAGAGAGAGAGAGAGAGAGACATACTGATAGAGAGAGAGAGAGAAAGAGAGAGAGAGAGATTGATACACACACACACACACACACACACACACACACACACACACACCCCAAAATAAAGTGCAGCTTACATGGAGGCATGAAGGGTACCTGGCCTTCCTGGGTCCAGGCTCCTTCTCCACCTTTCCAACATCCTCTCCACCTGGGCCACAGTGATTTCTGATTCACACATTTGATCTAGTTTCTCTTATTTTCCTACAGAATAAAACCAGACTTTCTAGGGGTCATGCCAAGTCCCTCATGAGTGACCCCTGTGGCCCTTTCCTATTCCCCTGGCCTTTTACCCATTTCTCTTATTTCCTCACTTCAGGGCCTTACCTCTGCCTAGAAGTATCTTACCCCTGCATGTGCCAAAAGGGTTCAATTGAGCCCCTCCAAATGGATATGCTCAAGCCCTAATCTCTTGAATCTAATCTCTTGAATATGACCTTATTTGGAGATAGGATCTTTGCAGATGTAATCAAGCTATGACAATGAGGTCATCCTGGGTGGGCCCAAATCCAGTGATTGGCACCTTTGCAATAGAAAAGAGAGGGACATGTGGATACAGAGATTCAGAGAAGACACACGAGACCACATGAAGATGGAGGTGGAGCTTGGAATGATGTGCCAACAAGCCAAGGAAAGCCAAGGAGTGCTAGGAGCCTCCAGAAGCTGAGAGAAGCATCAAACAGAGTCTTCCCAAGAGTCAGACGGAGCTCAGCCTTCCTGACACCTTAATTTTGGACATTCAGCCTTTGGGACTGTGAGAAACTAAATTTCTGTTGTTTTAAGCCATTTGGTTTGTTATGGCAGCCCTAGTAAATGAATGCATACCTGACTGATGTGTACAGCCTGTGGGGAGTGTGCTTGCAGGCTTCTCCATGTCCTCCCATGCCCAACTGCTGAGATGCTCCATCCATGAGCTCTGCTGTCTCACAGTCCTCCACTGACCTGTGTCTTGCTGAGTTCCTTCTCTGTCGTGCCTGCATCTCCCTCACCTCTATGTGTCTGGTACTCAGCATCAGACCTGACCTACACTAGCTCCACAGTGAATGTTGTCTGATTGAATTGGTGAATGAATGAATGGCTCATAGCTTTCAGCAACCCCATGGTTCAGTCCAACTCACCATTGTCCTGGCAGTGTCGCACATAGAGAAGCAACCTGAAAAATCCTCTTCTGTTCCCAGAAAAACACTTCCTGTTTCTTCAGAAGTTTTGACATCTTTCTTACAGTCCACATGCAGCCCCTTGTGTCCTATAAGTGTATCTTTAGGGATGTATCAGCACTGAGAGATAGGATCTAGCCCAGTAGTGGTGAACCTGTGGCACTTGTGGCACAGTGGGTTATTTGTTATCCTTGAAAGCTCTCAAAGGTTTGCTATCACTGACGGATCAAGCCCATGGACTCTGGGCCAGAGCTGGCTGTGGAGCAGAACCCAGGAGAACTGGGATTTGGCATCAGTGTTCTCCTTCTCTGAATGCAGCCCTACGGGTTCTCTGAGCCCATTCAAGAGACACTGATGCTCACACGCTCAGTCCACAAGCAGCAGGTACTCTGTGCAGGCAGCTCGCCAGGCACTGCAGACACAGACAGAAATGTGGCACTTTTCTAAGTGCGGTGCAATAAGCACTGTGTTAATGGTCTGCATGGACAAGGCCCCAATTCAGGCTGAGAGATGAGTCAAGGTCTCCTGGGGGAGGTAACAGCTCAGCTCAGTCCTGAGAGATGCACAAGGTATGCCCAGTTGAGGGCGTGATGAGGTGTGTGAGGAGAAAAGGGCAGAGAAGAGGGTGTGCACCACAGCACCACACAGAT